>JAGSMP010000002.1:0-2400000 GCA_029286625.1 Parnassius orleans
CACTAAATGCGAAAATATGGCATTAGAAGTGTAGATTTAGACTGGATAAAAAGTTTTCTAATCAATCGTAAGCAATGTGTTGAAATCACTACTTTAAATGACAGTCATGAATGCAGTGTACACAGATCTCCATCTAGGGTCAATAAACATGGAGTTCCACAAGGGAGCGTATTAGGCCCCTTATTATTCTTATTGTACATTAATGACTTACCAGATTCAATAAATTGTCAAAGTGTTCTATTCGCAGATGACATATCTGTAATAGTGCCATATAAGGATCAAGATACATCTCACGAAATAAAAATAAGTAAAGAGGTACAATCTGTATTAAGATGGCTAAAAGCAAACAAATTAAATGTAAATCTGTCAAAAACAAAATTCATAAAATTTGGTACGAATAAAAGTAAATGCCCTGATAATAACATTAACACAAAAATAGAAAATGACAGTATAGAAGAAGCTGACAGCATAAAATTCTTGGGTATAACTTTGGATAGATTTTGTAATTGGAAACAACATGTAAATGATGCTTGTCTCAAACTAAGCAGATTTGCATATGCCCTTAGAAATAAGCTTCGGACCGTATCAGATGAAAAGACTGCAGGTATAGCATATAAAGGCTATGTAGAATCAATCCTTAGATATGGGTTAATAATATGGGGGAATTCGACTGATGTTGGTCAAGCATTCATTGCACAAAAGAAATGTTTAAGAGCTATATGTGGAGCAAGTCCACTTGACTCCTGTAAACCTCTATTTAAAAAACTCAATTTACTGACATTGACCTGCATGTATGTTCTTGAGGTATCAGTCTTTGTAAGGAAGTATAACGATTTTTTTAAATTCAAAGGGGATCATGTTACTAAATACAGACCAAGAGATCCTACTAAAATAAGGATTCCATCTTGTAGAAAGCTTTAAATAAACGGAATGTATATCATATGTGCATAACAGTTTTTAATAAACTGCCTAAGAGTCTACGGGAACTTCTATTTAAATATTTTAAAATTAAGTTAAGAAAATGACTAGTAGATAAGTGTTTTTATACGATACAAGAGTTCATGCAACATAAAACTAATGTATATGATTATTTGTAAAATTAAATATAATGTAATATAATAATAATAATAATAATAAATATGCTAAATAATAATATAACTTGACATTTTTGTAAGTAACAGAAACAGAAACAGAAACAGAAACTTTTTTATTCAATATAGATTATAAATAATACTTATTGAAAGTCACTCTTTTTGTCTAATTACCACTGGTTCGAAAAAAAACCTCTGTCCTGGGAAGAACCAGCAAGAAACCCAGCGGGACTTTTTTTTTAAAAATAACAGCTTACAATCATGTATATTACACAATTAACCACACAAAACAAATTAGAAACAGCCTGGCAGCTATAATATAATATAATAGTATTTTAAGTATTTTATTTTAAGTATTAATTCTAAATATTTTAATATAATTATAAATATTTGCATGCCTATTAAAGGCAGAATATAGCTTGAACTATGCACCACTGTTAAATCTGGTACCACCTGTATTCTGTGCAAATAAATGTTTCTTTCTTTCTTTATATTATGTTCTGTGATCACCACATTTTGTTGCAATTTTGTTACTTTTAGTAGAGTTCCATTACATAGCTTAGGTTGACATAAATTTCTCTAGTTTCTGTGATGTAAATGCTTTTAGCCTATGCGGCCCTTACAGGTTCATCGATAAAGGCCGTGAGCTATAAAAAGGGTGTGGGGGGGGGCGAATATTTTTTTAGTGCAACGTTGCGAATGCGACGTTGCACTCTCTAGTATATACACATCCTTTTTTTAATTTAAGGAAAACATCTTTTTTGTTTACTGTGTGTTTTAAGTATAAATGCATTATTATAGAACGTTTTTTTTACACACAAATATTACTATTTCTGAGATTTTATGGAGCCATTGAACAAATTCGAACCTACATTTCAAAATAATAATCATAACTTTCGATAGAATTAACCAATTTTAATAAAACAAAGATTAAATGTAACTCGAAGATACGCTTTATGATTTTCTTAACGATTTATTTGAAAAAAAGATGTTTACTTTAGACGTGATGCGTTCATAAACAAACAGACAGACAGATTATTATAAAAATGTACTTATTTAATTATTTTCAGTCCCCATAATGATTTTAGTCAAAAATATACTATACTATGTACAGAAACAGACACAACATGTTATCACCATATTTATTACATGTATAGATTTAAAGAGAGATGGCGCTGTTAACATCAATTCTAAAAATAAAAGATTAATTGACGCGATTGATACATTATATAAAACATAAAAGAACTTATAAATCAGTGTCTGCATAGTAAGCAAAAAAGGAAGTTTGATCCTCGTCGAAACCAACGAAATTGTTAATAGCTCTTTTAAAATTTGATTTACAAAGAAGAAGAATAAATGAGTTTGTCAACACGGAGTGGGGCAGCGAGTAATATAAAGATTAGCAGCAAATATGAAAACTCATCTAGATACAGGAAAAAACCACAACCTGCCTTTTTGTATTACATTTGCACAACACCACCATCTATCGATGAAATTTGTTAACTATTGTATTTTAGATTTCGATAATAAGGTTAATATATTTTTGTATATATTTATTACGTTCTTTAATACTTTTGTTTACTGCGTTTTAGATATGATATAATTATATCATTATAGAACATTATTTATAAGTTTAAAGTGAACTTGATGACTCAACCAATGCCACCATTGAACAAATTCGTACCTATACTTCGTACCCATACTTCAGAACATTTGTCATAACTTTTGATGGAATGAACTGATTTTAATAAAATAAAGACTAAATGTAACACGAAGATACACTTTATAATTTCCTTAACGATTCTTACGATATAAATTAGTACTTTATACGTGATACGTTAGCAAACAAACAGACAGACAGACAGAAAATTCTAAAAATGGTAGAAATTTATTTAATTACTTATTTTTAGTACCTCTCAATCACTTTTATTACAAAAATATTATTTATTACACAAATATAAAATGTACACGTCTGCTATTTATTTATTTACCTCTCGTTTTTTTCAACCGACTTCAAAAAGGAGGAGGTACTCAATTCGACTGTCATATTTTTTTATATTTTTCTCAGTGAACCGATTTCGATGATTATTTTATTATTTGAAAGCTGGTGCTTCTCATGTGGTCCCATATAAATTTGATCAAGGTCTGACTAATAATTTTTGAGTTATCCCTAATATTTTATATTGAAGTCGGTTGTACAATTTTTTTAATTTTACCACTTGTTCACATCCATATACACAACACACACATGCTCGTCAATTAACGGTGTTCTTAATTTGGCCCATCTTCAATATATCGCCAATTTGATTCGATAAATTTCTGTCTAGGGCGCCTCTTTGCCGACTTTGCCACTTACAACTGCAGCATAAATTTTGCCTTTTTATTCTTTCCTCATCTATTCTTCTTACTACTTAAACCAACAAACCATTGCACACCATATTTTTCTAAAAATAACTTAAATTTATAAAATCAATTCCTAAATAAAAAATTCTAAGAATTAAAGTTATCAATTCCAATTCGGCGCACTTTCAAAGAATGTTATAATTAAAGCATGACACGCTGAGAAATATTTTTAATTATTTCCAAATTTTTGAGTGTCGTCTAATCTATTTAATGCTGTAGAAACGAGGTCAGTAAGAAGTATGTAAGGGTAGGAATGAATGATAGGGGGAGAAATTGACTGATATGAGAAAAGTGTGGTTTGCAAGATATTGTGACCATGATTAAGAAAGGAATGCTTCGGTGCTTTGGTCATGTAGTAAGAATTAGTGAAGGAATAGTGACAAAGTAAATTTATGCAGCAGAACTGAGTGGCAGATTCAGCGAGGGTCGCCCTAGATAGAAATTTGTCGAAAAAATTGGAGATGGGCCAAATTAGAAGCACCTTTAATCGACAAGAATGTATGCGTAAATATATGAGGTGTGGCAGGATCGTGCCAAATGAAAGTCATAAGCCGTGCCTACCCATCTGGGTAACGGGCGTGGGAACTTATGTATGTATGTATTTATAATTATTGACTATGTATAATAGGGTATTCGCTAATTTTAACGTCTTTAAAATTATATCTAGAGATGTTTACGAATATATGAATAAAATAATAAGAAGGATAAAAGTTTTATGTTAACATTGTATTCGGGGCTTTGATAATTTTGAATAACGTGTTTGATATGTATGTTTCACTATATCTTGCATACTTCAAAGCGGTCATAAAGCGTCATTGGGAAGGTCTCACTTCAATAGAAGAGGCGAATACAAAAGACGAAAAGAGGGCTAGGTAATGGCAGACACAATGGAAATACTGTTTGGACTAGGAGGCGGCCCGCCCTCCGCACAATGGTGGACCGCGAAACTTATTTTATTCCTCAACACTTATTTATTTTCAGAACCCACCTACCGACTTCTTTTTAACTTTTTCACATGAACGTACTCAAGATATTTTATTTTGTGTTTTTCTTGGAAGGTATAAGTTTTATATTCTAAGAAAGTATAAATAAAACGGTGTAAGTGTATAACGTGCTTTTCAAGGTATTATTTGATCATAATAAACATACGTAAAAAATTAAATTAGAAGTTATAATTTTATGAAGTATATAGCATATTACGAGTATATAATTTAGTATATTTTTATAGGTGTTTTATGGACATAAATTATATGTAAAGAAAGTATGCTACGCAATTCTCTACATGCTACGCGCCTACGCTTCTGAATAATGCAAATGATTTTATACATATTATAATACCTAGGAATAAAAGTAATTCACTTCGCATACGTATTCAAAATAATACACTGAGAATAGTTTTATGTTATATGTTAAATAAACATGTAAAATTTCCATTAAATGTAAACGTAAATTTGACATTCAATACAATGTGTTGTTTGTGCCGCGTATCTAGTACGAACTAAGGCTTTACTCCATTCGTATTAGGTCTCTTAATTGCTTGTCATTTTTAGTGAATACGAAAGTAAATTGGTTATGTTTGTATATGCAAGATGTATTGTGCGGGTTCACACAATACGCCGCGCGGCTTTGTATCTTCCATTCGCGCCATTGTCATCGTACATATTACCCAACGATTCCACATTGTATCAGCTTCTGCTGTCTCTGGCTTCTTCCTTTGATGAGGCATGTATATCAAGTATATGATGTGGACTCAAACTTACGGCATCTATTTTGGTTGCAATTACGATAATTTATTGTTGTGGAACTTAAGCAAATCATGTGCAAAAAGGCTGGGAAGTTAGTTGGAACTTTAAATTATACTTATGACATCTTGTTGCTACTTGATGAATCTTACGAGTTGATAACGTTAATGGGTGTCAGTTTTTGGCTCTGATACCCTTAATTTTATAGCTTTTAGGCACTGGAAGTTAGAGCGTTTTTAAGTCTTTAATTGAGGCACACACTCTGTAGTTTTCGGTGTAGTCTGATCACATCATCATCATTATCGTGACAAGTTGAGATAAAATAGTATCTGTTTAAAAGTCTTAAATTACCCGTTGTAATCCTTATTTTCATATTAAACGCATATGAAAACAAGAATTACAACGGGTAATGTATTATTAACCGCGTAGTGGCATTATATGGATATCCACTAGCCCATATTACCCGTGGGTGTCGTAAGAGGCGACGGAGGCAAGCTGAATCAGGAGATGGACAGCAGCATATTTCTGATAACAACTAAATATCATAAAGACTGCGGTTGCCAAGCCGCTTGCTAAGCCTGGCAATTATGGAAAATATCTATACGGGAGAGGCCTAAGTTCAGCAGTACACTTTTTATAGGCTGTAATAAATGGTAACTATATTGCTTTTATAAACCTGCTATTGTTGCTCAACTTTTCCATAAGGATATTATGAGTGTATGTATGCAGTCGGGGAAAAAGATTCCTCGTATTTTGTTTGTATCAAATTGAAGAAAAATGTCTTTGGTTGTACTGTTTGTATCTTGCTGGTTTTAATATCAATACATATAGGACATCAGAAATTCAGAAAAATAAAAATAAAAAGTAAAAAACACTTTCCCGCCATTTTTCAATTGTTTTTCTGTAAGATAAAAGAATTCAATAAGAAATTCGATACCTACATTCTGAAGTTTTATTACAAAAAAGGGAAAATGCGACTCAAGCCGCGAAAAAAATTTGTAGCACAAAGTTGGTTAAAGCGTTTCCAGTTCGAGAATTTTGATGTCAAAGATGCTGCTCGCTCTGGTCGCCCTCATACGGATAGTCGATGACATTTTTGAAAAAGTGGAGCAGGATTGGCATATTAGTAGTTACGACATAGCCGATGAATTGAGAATTGACCACAAAACTTTTAAGTTTTGATCCATTTGAAAAAGTCTGGCTATACAAAAAAGCTCGATATTTGGGTACCACACGAGCTCACTTAAAGAAACCTAATGAATCGTGTACTCATTTGCTATTCTCTATTGAAACGTAATGAAACCTAACCATTTTTGAAAAAATTGATCACTGATGATGAAAAGAGGATCACCTACGACAAGAACGTGCAAAAAATGTCATAGTCAAAGGGTAGTCAAGCTCCACAGACTGTAGCGAAACCCGGATTAATACGCAATAAGGTGATGCTGTTTGTTTAGTGGAATTGGTAGGGCATCGATTATTCTGAGCTTTTACTGCCGGGAAAAACCATCGATTCGGATCTCTACTGTAAACAAATAATGAGACTATAGCAAGAAATTGAGAAAAAACGACCAGAATTTGTCAACAGAAAAAGAGTGGTCTTTCATCATGATAACACCAGACCACACACATCTTTGGCCACTCAGCAAAAATTGAGAGAGCTTGGTTGGGAAGTGTAAATATATCCACCATATAGTCCTAACGTTGCACCCTCAGATTTTTACTCGTTTCGGTCTCTTCAGAATTCTTTGGGTAGTGTTAGGTTAACATCAAGAGAAAGGACTGTCAAAACTACTTGTCGCATTTTTTGATTAAAAATCCCAAGATTTCTACAGCAACGGGATTATGTCACTAACTACAAGATCGCAACAAGTTATCGAATAAATGGCACATATACATACATATTATAATTAAATGTAATTAAACTTTGAAAAAAAAATGTATTGAATTTGTATACAAAATACGAAGAAACTTTTTCCCCGACCTTTTATTAATGCAAACTCGTTGGTCCAGTGTTCGTAAGCGCGACTGTTGATCATGTGGCCGGGTTCTAATCCCCATCCGCGTTGGGCAAACAATAATTGATCGGTCAAGAAATTCTTATAAGCAGCCCGGAGGTAGAAAGTTGGCGGTGTTTCACCCCTATGACTTGGAAAGCACGTGAAGCCGTTAGTCCTGCGCCTGATCTCTTTCCGGTCGTGTCGGAATGCCGGCCCATCGGACTATGAGAGTAAGGGAATAGAGAGTGCACCTGTGTTTGCGTACACACTCGAGCACTAAGTATAGTCATTTGAGATTGGCTGCTTTGCCCGAATTTCAGTTTATTTTTTTTAGGATAGGGTGACAAACGAACACACAGTCCACCTGATGGTAAGTGGTTGCTGTGGCCCATAGACATCTACATCTATCCTCGTTTGCGAATCAAAATGCAGATGCGTTGTCACCCGTGAGGACTAAGATGGAATGCCTCTTTTCCAGAAAAGGGTCTCCGGTTTTCTACACTCACCATACGAAACACAGCAGTGTTAAGCTGCTATTTTACGTTGGTATTCTGTGAGAGCGTGGTCCTTCCCCGGTCGAGCCGACCCATTCGTGCTACAACTATACTGCTAATATAGCTGTAGCATGGCTCTACCACGTATAAAATTTTGAATTTTGTATTTTGTTTATGCCCGACTGTCCCGAAAGGATATTATATGTGTTTGTGCTACCGTTCTTTTGTAAACTCTTGTAGCTTGTCGGAACAAAACACATAGAACACGTAGAACAGCCTCTTTATATATACTGCTTCACTTGGCTCTTTCCAAGAATGCGCCAGTTGGTAGGCATTACTTGAAGGATTAGTTTTTTCTCGTAATGCTGTTCCTCGTCACCAGTCACAAAGATTTAGGTTCAGCTTTTTTTGATGGATATTCCGCCAATAGTCAGTCGCCAGAGTCTAGTCCATCAGTCAGCAGCATTCATCGATAGCAAAATTAAAAAAGGCGACATGAATGAACGAAAGTCGAAGAGTCCGTTACGGTTGATACCACTATTATATCTATTTCTACCGTCAAATTGCAGTGCTTGCACTGTTGTGTTAACAGTCTGAAGGTATAGAGAGCTAGTATACATAATTACAGGTTTTGAGGAATTTCATCTTAGTCCTCCGAGGTGACAATATATCTGTTGACTTATTTGTTTGAAGTTGGCCGCAGATTTCAATAGACTGCAGTAGCCACTTACCAACAGGTAGACTGTAAGTTCGTTTGTCACTTCACTTTTATTTAAAAAAACTGGCATAGTTGTGAGTTGACATTAGATTCGTTTTCACCTAATTTTTCACTCTAATTTCTCACTGTGGTGGCAGCGTAGAATAATCACCCCATTGTGTCGCGTGGGTATATTAAGAGGCGGACTATAGTAAATGTCAGGAAAATCCTACCTTGGGAATGGGAAATGTCAGGAAAGGCTTCCAATAGATGCTGGCATAACCATCTCGTAACGTAACTAAACTGGCGATAAAAAGCAGTGACAAAGATAGTGTGTAGGCGTTCCGCTCCTCGATCCTCAAACCGCTTGCCAAACGCGCATATTAATGCAAGTCTTCCTTACAATGGGTGAGGCCTAGCCATGTACAGTGAACTTTTACAGGCTGATGAAGAAGACGAAGATAGTAATAATAGAAATACAAGGAAAGCTCAAAGTGCAATCTAATCAACGTGTTATTTTATTAATTAATAATAATAGATTACACACAGTCTCGATATTTACTTTTAATAGTAATTTACACGTTGAAGTACAGATTTGGCAACAATTTATGGTACTTGATTTATTATTTTAAATGCCCCCAAAAAAGTGTTTGGGACTTATATTCCAATTTCTAAGAAAAATATACATAAACTATGAATTGTACAGACTTGATGTATCAAGTCGATTTAAAAATAAGTTTGTAGTATTTAGGAATATATAACTGCGAAATGTTTATTAAAGTGTTTTTATGAATACATGACATTGATTTTTATTTAAAAAATAATGTAATATCTTTGTTTTAGTGTGTTAAAAATAGTTAGTTAAAAATTGGAAAAGTCGGCTAAAAAAGGAAGAGTTTCTCTAAAAACTCCTTCTTTTTTAGCCGACCTTAAAAAACGAGGAGGCTCTCAATTCGACAGTTTCAACTTAAACTAAAACCTAAAAAGGTGATCTTATTTTAATTTTAAGATTTTTTTTCACCCTATGGGTAAAAAACATGAAGTTAGAATTTAAATGATTATACAACATTCTAGTTGTAACCTGCACAAGGTTAGAATACTTAATAGCACAATGTATCTTGTACTATACAGCATATATACATACTCATAGAACTTGTGATAGTAGTTCACACAAAAGTATCGAATAATTGAACTTTTAGTCAGTGCTTAAATTCTTCGATACACTGAGTATATCTGAGCACTTCAGAAGCTATTAAATGGAAATTATTGTATTCTTTGTAGTTATTTAAAGTTTTTTTTAAAGATTTATTAAAAAATATAATTACAACATTTTACGGCCTGTATTGGGTAAAAGCATAGGAAAGCTAGTGCATTAAAAATCACGACAAAGGGTGACGTTTGACGATGCGTGGTGCGCAAGGATTCGGCGCGGGAAGACGAGTCGGTTGTTTTGCGCTGGCTGACTCGCAGTCTACCAGTGCCTCCCATTCAGCGCGTTCGTATGGCTGTTACATTGAACGCTAGATGCCTTGGATCGACTGAACTTTTTCGACGCTATAGCATTTTCCCGCCAAACATTCCTTCAGACAATATTTGTTTAGTAATAAATAACATTGTTGTGCAACATCAATATTTTGTGTTGTGAAATTGTGAATTTTACTATAGTGATTTGTGTCAATATTCTTTTTGAAACTTGGATTGAAATCACTTCCGGATATATACAATTTTCACCGGTAAGTATGGCATTTATTATTCCTTTATATTAGATATAAAGAACATTTTAATATATACTTATTAATAATTTAAGCAAAGATCATGTAAGATATCAAATAAAACATCAATTTAATAGCATAAATGTTTTCGGTTTAATGAGGATTTATTTTTTGAATAAAATGTAGAAAACTCTATACAAGAAATACACATGTACACTAAATATCTGACTCTGGTATTATATTGCAGTAATTTATGCAAAGCTATTTGTATTGTTATAAAATATTTTTTTCCTTAACAAAGCAAAATATGGATTGGGCTTATAAGAATCCTATTATACATGAACGTACGTACTATGTTTGTATGAATGATTTAATGTCTTTGTGAACTTATTTCTATTAAAGCACTGTTTATATGAAAGTAATCTCGAAGAACAACCGTTGGGGAAGAAAGATTCTCGAGTATTACCTTCGTAATGGTAAGCGAAGTGCTGCAGAAATTTGATAGATGCAGGTGACTCTGGAACGTGTTTTGTGGCATTCTTTGGGGATTCTGTAATAATAATAATAATGATGATGATGATGATGCTGATATCAAAGTAAAATTTATTAAGAATATAAACAATGAGAACTGAAACAATGTTATTGATTGCGCATCATTTCAGGAATATATCTGATAATCGCTAACAGTAGCAAACAAAGCCGATCGCGATCATCGATTGATGTGATAAAGTTACAAACATCAAAATAATGGCGCACTCGCGGAATTAACGCTCCTATTGTGTTAGTACAATAATCCGCTATCTAGGCCAGCCTCAGTGCTGCAGACGAACCTTTTGTCTTTCATGTTCGCCGTTAATAATGGCGGGCGCCGAAACAGCCGCGCACAATGCCGCGAAATGTGCGCGTTTTCATTTGCAAGACAAAACGCGCTTTGTTGTGTGTCCGCTCAATACGAAATTTATTGCGGGTGGACCGAGAGCCTTATTGACGTCCCGCTAACGAACGACCAAACGCCATAAATGCATTTTGATCGGAGGCTTCACAGGCCACACTCGTAACCATGGGCTATTTCAGTGCTAATATTTTTTCATAAAATTTTTTAACATTAGCCATTAAATTATTTCAGAGATTTCGCCAGACTGCATTTTTTATAACATGCAAACAATACATGAAGTACAGTAAACACATTTTCATTATAACAAGTTCTCTTTTTTTACAAACGAATTTACAGTCCACCTGATGATTAATAAGCGGCCATTGCACCTGGCCATTGACTAGTCCATGAACACCTGCAGCCAACTTCAAGCGAAGGCTATAGATGTGTTGTCACCTTTGAGAACTAAGATGAAATGCCTAACAGCCTGTAAATATACTATCGCTCAATAGTCTTCAGACCCTAACACAGCAGTGGACGCACTGCTGCTTGGCGGCAGAAATAGGTAAGAGGTGTGGACCTACCCAGAAATACTCCTGGAAACCAAAAACGAAGTTCTACCACCACATGATAATGATTTTTCAAGCTAATTTTACGTGTTGCAATGCCTTTTTGTTAGAAATCTTCGCGGCCGCGAGCTTTACAAATCGTCAGTTTCATCGTATTCGGATGAAAGAATAAACATCAAAAAATAAACATTAATTTTTATATATATGGTAATGGTATAATATTTATATTATGGTATGCAAGCATACCACTGCAAGTCTTCAAGATATAGTTAGTTCATTCTGCGTAGATTGGATTGAAGATAATAATTATAGCTAAAGCACATGAGTAAAGAAAGCTAAAGGTAGCCCGTGTATCAGATGTCAAACAACTGACTGCTGTAAAATACTCGAAACGTCGGGAGTTTTAAATAAGGTAAACTTATTACGTTATAAAATCCCTAATATTTACATAATAAACTAACACTAACTTTAAGTCAATAGAATCTATTAATGGTTTTGTACTTAAGTTTTCGTATTTTTTTATTCGAATTAATATAATATAGGCAAGCAGAAGTAACTTGTACAAAACCTTACTTTTTATTTTATGACGCCGATCAAATAACTTGTAACTATTTCTAAATTAAATTCAGTGTATAGTAAAACTTCTTATCAACAACACGCGTGTTTAACTTATAACCAATTCAATAATTTCAGAGCACTCAAAGAACATAATATTTTTTCGGACTCAAAAGCTATAGAACTAACTAAAGAGTTAGGGGCTGCGAACTGTGGCTCCTACATAGCCTGTATACGGTAAATCACAGATGAAGAAAAACGTATATGCTAGTATAGTATTTTAACCCTTGATTGAAACATAGAAAAACGGGCCAAGTGCGAGTTGGACTCGCGTATGAAGGGTTCTGTACCATCACACAGGTTTCTAGTAGGGAGCCCCTTTAATTTTTAATTTATTTTAATTTTAATTTTTCTTGTTATAGTGGCAACAGAAATAAACATTCTGTGAAAATTTCAACTGTCTAACTATTACGGATCATGAGATACAGCCCACTGACAGACAGACGGACGGACGGACAGCGGAGGCTTAGTAATAGGGTCCCGTTAGTTACCCTTTGGGTAAGGAACCCTAAAAAAGAAAAAGAAAATTTATTTCTTTCTCTCATTTCCGAGTGGGTGGTGGAGCTACTCGTAGCATTAATCCGTCATTCTGTTGCATTAAATCTGCTAGTTTTCACATGCCTTTGAATTTTTTTAAACAATCCCAATATTTTATTCATTGTCTATAGGTATGTTTACTGTGTACTTGGTAAAATAGTTACTTTAACAGAAAATTTTATCCTAATAAGAAAAATTGTAGAGCCGTGGTAGCTCAGGGGTTAAGCGCTCGCTCAGCGCAGAATTGACATTGCTTACTACGTGCTCGGCGGTGAAGAAAAATATCGTGCGCAACCATGCTTGTCATCATCAGCATAACTACCACCATTCATCATCATTACAGGTCCACAGCTGAACATAGAACTCCACCAAAGTACGCTATAAAGCACGGCCTTTAGCCACCTGCTGTATGCATCGAGCTCCTGCATGCAGGAGGCCTGGACATGTCCAGTGTCAGCGTGCCAAGTCTACTTGAGCCGTGTGGTATCGCAAGAGACGATGGCAAGAGACCGGACGGTATGAGTTTGATTCCATGGAAGATGGGCCGGGTGCTGGTATGGGATGCAACGTGTTCAGACAGACTGGCCCCTTCCCGTCTACATGGAACCAACAACAGAGCTGGTGCGGCTTGTGAAGCGGCTGAAAAAGCTAAAGCATGCAAATACAGGGGTCTAGGCTCCGAATATGTTTTTGTCCCATTCGGTGTCGAGACGCTTGGTCCGTGGGGTTCCCTAGCGCTATAAGGCTTTTTAAGGAAATAGCAAAAAGGTTAGTCGACGTCACAGGAGACTGAAGAGCTGGCAGCTACCTTGGACAAAGAATTAGTCTAGCTATTCAAAGGGGGAACGCTGCCAGTATCTTCGGAACCTTGCCTAAAGGGCTTATTTTTTAATAATATATTTTAGTTATTATAATATATTTTTTAAGGTTTTTAGTTTTAGGTTCATTGTTCTAGTATATATTTTGTTTTCTTAAAATTAATGAAGAAAACGTGAACATTTTCAAAAATTGTATTTCCCCTTTATTATTAATTGATAGAATGGTTTAAAAAAGGTTTAAACTTTCTTTAAGGAAAAAGATGCCAATTTATTTTAATTTAGCGTACTTACTTAATATCTAAAGTAAAGAATTCCCAGTTGGAAAACGGCCAAAGAGTCTTTTTTATCGATTGCTTAAACAATGGCCAAGCGATGTGACACAATAGTTTTGAATGGCACGCGATGGTAGATTAGGCATGGTAACACCCCACTGCTCCTCGAAGAACTGAGGCACGCTGATTTCGTATAATCAAAGGCAGCCTCGTATCTATTCTATTGTAAGCCACATCAAAGTTTAGCGAATTAGATTTTAGAAAAGCACTAATGTTATTAAATGAGGTGGGTATGTATGTTAGTAGTTTCTTAAAAATATGATTGTTACTAGGTTTATAGTTTTTAGCAGGTTCTGGAATAAAAATATAAAAATATTTTCATCTTCTATCGAAGTTGAACATTTATTTGTCGAAGAAATATAGCAATTTTTTTTATTAAAACATTTTTTCTGTCTAGTTAATTTCATCGACACAATCCCATTCCAAGCTTATCCATTACTGTATTATAATATTATATTTGCAATTTAATTTGAATATCTCATAGCGTAACAACCTAGTAATAAAAATAACTAGTAATCGAGAACAAAAATACATAACAGAATAAAGCCGATTTTATTTACTTTTCATTCCTTAACGTTAAAATCATTTGCATTACGTGTATCAGTAAGACGATACAATGTGGAAGCTAAAATCCATATGGAACTTGGTAAAAGCCCCAAACAAATAGAGTAAACAAAAGCAAGAGAAACCACAAATCGCGGCCGGTTTAAGTGAGTTCAAATACGAAAAAAGGGAAAGTCGATGGCAGGAGCTATTGTGACTGGAAACCACTGCGGCACATGCTGGAATGGGGGAACGATGAATTACTCATGGCTACATAGATAATGATTTTGTTTGTGACTGGAAGAGCTTTTGTTAATATTTTAATCATATAATGAATACTTATTTATATCAACAACATCGTTAGTAATACCATTATAAGTTATTCCTATACAGTTCATAGACTTTTATTAAAAAGTAGTTTAGAAGAAGAATTGTTAGTAGAGCTTAAAGCTTATTAAAACAAAATTAACATATTTTGTAACTATGGTTAAGTAAAATAACGAGCCTCGAAAACTAGTTTCCATTAAAGATTTTCAGTAACTATTGATTACATAGTTTATCTTTATCCGTTTAAATAAAAGTATATTATTAATTTTGCTCTTTTACAACCTTAACGGCGTCTGAGTTAGTGTCATCATAATAGTATTGTTATTTATTTATTCACTTATTTACAGTTTATTGTTTTAAAACATCTTTATAAAAATATTACAAAGGACGGACTTACTGCCTTTTGACATTCTCTGCCAGTCAACCAGAGAATGTATGTTTGGTAATGTATGAAAACAATGTCACATATCTACGCTTAAAACTGGTAGCCGGATTACCTTTACAATTGAAGCGCATGTTAATGACTATAACGTTTTTGCTTAAATGTTTATCAGATCAATAAAATGCGTGTTTTTCGATAGCTATAAGTGCATTGTTATTAAAACAAGTTTTAGACAAAAATTAATTTTCAAAAACTGAAGGTAACTATGACATCGGGACGTCAAACATCTGTGACCATGGGTGTTGCAAAGCACCCGAAATGTCGGGAATTAAAATAAGTAAATTAAACGCGATAATATCCGCAAAAATAGTTTTATTCAACAAAAGTTTTGTACGTGGTAAATGCCATGCTACAGCTACATTATACTCGTAGTTATAGTATGATTGGGTCGGCTTGACCCCGGAAAGACCACGCTCTCACAAAATACCCACACCACTCACAAAATTTACAACACCGAATGCTATAAATCTGAATACCAATGTGTTTTTAAATGGGGAGGAACTGAGCCCTATTGAATCCACTGTTTTTCTTGGCATCATTCTCGGCGCAAAGCTTCAGTGGGCCCCCATATATCTAAACTGGCAAGCAGTCTAAGCTGCAGCTTATGCTGTAAGAAAATGTTAGAGGTCTCACTGGTGTCGAGATAGCTAGGTTAGCTTATTTCAGTTATTTCTATAGCTTAATGTCTTATGGGATTTTGCTTTAGGGAAATGAGGCTGATTTAGAAAATATTTTTGTTTTGCAGAAGAGGGCCATAAGAGCTATTTACAACCTAATACCGAGAGAGTCTGTCATAAAAAAATTTAAGAAAAAAATGTATTAACTTTGGCCTCTCAGTATATTATGAAAATTTAATTTATGTTCACAAAAACAAAAGTAGTTTTAGTAAAAAAGTAATATACTCGTACACTCTGTAAACAATAGGAACAAACACAAGCTAGTGATACCAGTTTTTCGACTCCACAGAGTCAGTAATACATTCTTAGGGCAATGTATATGGTATTACAACAAAGTTCCAGAAAATACGAGTATACAAGGTCTCTCTATTTATTACCAAGTTTTAAAATATTTTATTAAACAAAAACTGTATTAAAAGGGTTATTATAATATAAACTAGCCATTCTCTAATCAACTTAATCACACACACATAAAATTTCATCAAAATCGGTCCAGCCGTTTAGAAGGAGTTCAGTAACATACCCTTTCTTTTGAATCATTCTGTCTATTGATGAAAACCGCATCAAAATCCGTTGCGTAGTTTAAAAGATCTAAGCGTACAGACGGCGGGAAGCGATTTTATTTTATACTATGTAGAGATGAATACATGGTTGGTAATAAGTAATAACCCCTGGGAATGAGTGGTCACATCTAAGCTTTCTCTAAAATAAATTTTGTAAATAGTTTGTACAACTTTACATATTTTATAAATTACTTTTTTTTTAATCCCGTTGGGTTTCTTGCTGGTATATAATAATTCATAAAACAACTACGATTTCTGCCCGTTCAATCTACTCTAAGCCGAGTAAAAGAACTTCGTTCCAAAAAAAACACGCTTATATTACACTTATATATTTAGCCGCACTAAAAAATAGAAAACAAATAATAGTTTAAAAAAACTAAAGAAACACGCTTTCGTAGATAATCGAACTAAAAAGTAGAAAATAATTTTCAATAAGTTTAAAATAAGAAAATAGTGATTAACATTAAAAAATCATTTTATTGTAAAAAAGCGTGGGGTGCTTGATGTCATTTTTTGTAAATATTTTTGTGGATATTTGTAAAATTAGCATCATCATAAAAATATCTGAAAAAGCACCCCACGCTTTTTTACAATAAAATGATTTTTTTTATGTTAATCACTATTTTCTTATTTTAAACTTATTGAAAATTATTTTCTACTTTTTAGTTCGGTTATCTATAAAAGCGTGTTTTTTTAGTTATTTTTAACTATTAATTATTTTGTTAATTTCTGTTGTTTTTAAAAAAGATCCTACTGCCCATCTTCTGGTTTATTTCCCTCGCCTCTTACGACAGCCACTAAATGATATGGGTTGATAGAGAATCTCTTATGCCGCGACTATACAGCAAAGTAATATTTTCGAGTCTGGATGTTTGTTTATGTGCAATTTATATATGTAAAAGGAGAAACTTCAAGTGTGAAGGCTTATCAAGTACGAATAATGTTTAAAAAAAGCAAAGTAATTTTTTTAAAAACCACTATTACTTTGCATACTAATTTGGCCTATTTAAAAAAAATATATAACGAGTATATTATTACTTGTACTAGTATATTATTGCCGTGGTAGCTCAGATGGTTAGCGCTCGCTGTAAGTTTCACAGTACGTGAGCGACCCGGGTTCGATCCCCGCCGGCACCAATGAAATTGTTAATTGCAATTTTAAGTGCTGATTTACCACGTGCTCTGTGCATGTCTGAGAAATCAAAAAAAAAAATATTTCGAAGACATGTGAAGTTCGCCAACACGCATTGGGGCAGCGCGGCGTACATTTCCTTGCCCTAAAACCCTCTCAGAAATGAGAAGAGGCCTGTGCCCAGCAGTGGGACGTAATATAGGCTGTAACTTTACTTTAACTTTACTTTTTATATTATTACTTTGTCAACAAACATATCGTGGGCGCGAATACTCAATACATTTTGTAGGGCTCAAAGTGTGTAAGGAATTTACGTAGGAATAAGACTTCATGATAGTTTTTTTTCATTTATCTTAAGTTGCTCTACAGATCACGTTTTGAAAGAATAGTAGAGACGAGTTTTTATAGTATGCTTCCCATAGACAATGAAAGGCGTAGTGTTTTAACTTGTGAAAAGCCGAACTTGTTGTCGCTAAACGATTTTGATCTTAAGACACTTGTGCCTAGTGCGTAGGACGAAATGTCTCACAATCCACGTTTCAGCGTTCTAATTACAACATCCACTTTGTATTACTATATCATACTTGTCGACAATGGCATCCTTTATGTACCAAACAATCGTGTTGCTGATGAATTTCGGTCTATGTCTGCGTCGTGTCTTTGTGTTCGGGCCTCCCTCTAGTGGACAATACAATGGAACAAAAGTTGTTCAATAGCGGCGCAGCACCTAATACCCCGGCCCTCCCTTCCATTGTTTCGGGTAATGTTCGACTTTTATGGATATTTTCAATGAATCGCTATAATCTGGAGACTGAAGTTAGTAATTGTAGCTCATTAATCGTTTACGACCGTTCTTTGTAGATCATTTCGAGTAACAACATTTGATAATTAATTGAAGCAGAATATTATTTAAACAATGTTTTCTAATTTTTTTATCCACTCTTCTACAAACACTCACAGGCGTGGCGCCAGTGGTAAGGAGATATTGTATTTATGTTGACATCATAATTCTATAAAAATCTATTTTCACGTCAGAATATTTAGGGGTACGTCACCAGTATCGATAGAAAGATTTCAAAAAAACATGCGTGAGTGTCGTGGAACACTCGGTTGGAACGAAGTTCCTTTCGTAGTATATTATTATTGATAAACGTATTATATTATTGATTAATAAATACAAATAAATGAATTACTAGCGTCTATTAAAATGAAGCGTCATTTAAAATAATATTTATTTCATGGCAAGATAAGAAAAAGTGCGAGGGAGATGGATATTATTCCATCTCGTTCGCACTATAGAAAGGGTTGTGACGGAAAAATCTTACACTTTTTCTTGCTTAGTCCACATCCGCCAAGTTCGTACCGTACGATAAGGAACTTCGTTCCAAAAATATTAAGTTGTGTATGTACATTTTGCCTTAAGATTTACCCTTATTTGAAAAAAAAATCATAAACAAACGTCAATAAATGAACAAGAAACAAAAATAATGTCCATATTAAATGTCTACATCTATATTTATTTTAGAACTAGCTGTTCCCCGCGACTTCGCCCGCGTGTAATTTAGGGTTTTAATTTTTTTGCGAGGAACCCTAATTATTTTTCTAAAATAAAAGTAGCCTAAGTTACTCCTTATGACATCAGCTATCTGCCAGTGAAAGTCCGTCAAAATCGGTCCAGCCGTTTCGGGGATTACCGGAACAAACAGACAGACAGACAGACAAAAATTGAAAAAAGTGTTTTTTGTAAGTACCGTTTATACTTTCATATGCATTTAATAAAACGCTGTAATTTTGACATTACAAACAGACACTTCAATTTTATTTATTTGTATGGATTAAAATGCAGATGTGATGTCACTCACCGACACCATGCACTGCCTGCCTCTACTTAAATTATCGATACCAATTGCAGTATATTCGACTCTTATGATTTGTCACAGATGATGTAAGTGAATATTTTTACCCGACTACGGCGAAACCAAAACTATGGTTATGATTTTAGAAGGCTATGTATGTATGTGTGTTTATCTGTCTCCTAAGATTTTCTAAACTACTCAACGTGAAATCTAATCAAAGTGACATCTAATTGTTGAAGCATGATGAGATAGAATGCTATACTCGTAAATGCTAAAGGTCTCCTATTCTCGTCACTCGGTATTCTGTCGATGTGCAAGCCTGATACTTTCCCGGTCGAGCCGACCGATACTTGCTGCAGCCATAATATTCTACAACGTGGTTCTGCCTCATAATATGCTTCTGTTCTGTTGTCTATTGTGTTTAGATCAAATATAATATAAATTGTTAAAGAGATTTATACTATAAAATCTATTTATCGACCATTACGGCTCGCTTAAAAGTTAGCCGTCGCCGTACGTAGAGCGCGAATTGATTACATATAGTTCCTGCGTTTGCATCGGCTTAGATATCTCATAATGCAGTTTGCCGATGTTGAAAGCAACCGCCACACTTCCCCGATCGGATTTTCCACGATAATCGTGACAAAAGAACTTTGCGGCGGACTCTCCGCACATTCTATTGCGAGTTGCAACGCATACGACCGCCGTTCTATTCACATCGACACGAACGGATAGGCACTTATCGATAGAATATCGTGCTCATTCGATTAATAAATAAAGACGGTACGGATATATGAATACGATTATAAGCGTCTATTATTATAAAGAAATGTGATTGAGTAATGTATTTGCGTGGAAATTATCATTATAATAGGTATACGCAATTATATTGCTTATACACAAGTTATGGCTATCCCTGATCATCTCCTATAGTTTTTATCATTCAATTTCACCTTACATCGAAAGGCACTGCGCCCGAAGTATAAGATTGATGAGATAATATTAAGATCTATATAGGATTAAGGAGCCCTACCAGTAAATATATAGTACGTTACACGTTAGTTCTCTAGTCCTTACGGTGGACGCATGAATTAAATTTTGTAGTAATTTTTTTTATAGAATAAGAGTGACAAACCTTATTCTATAAAAAAGATGGTAAGATGATGGTAAGTGGATGCTGTGGCCCATATACATTTATCCTCGATTAAGAATCAAAATGCAGATGCGTTGTCACCCCTGAATACTAAGATAGAATGCCTCGTTTCCAGTAAAAAAGGGTTTACGGTTCTCTATACTCTATGTATTCTGTATTCTGTGAGAGCGTGGTCCTATCCCGGTTGAGCCGACCCATTCTTGCTACAACCACAATATAGCTGCAGCGTGACTCTACCACGTAGGTATAAAATAAAATAATAACGGATATTAATCACACGGCAGGCAAATAGAGTTAATATCAAGTTTATAGAGGTATAATAGATTAGAGAAGTGTTCGCTACGCTGCTTCCAATCGAGTCCTTTCCGTGATATTTTCTTACACCATCTTGGATTGAAATTCGGATGCTCACTTACTGTGAAATTTATGAAAGACTTGTTATTATGAAATCAAAAACATTTTGTAATTTATTTCGAAATACATTGGAAAGTAAGGAATTTTGCTCTGATTACCAAACCCACATAGAGGTTTCAGTATTGAAACCCGCTCAGTTTTTTTTCGCGTTGAAAAGGGGTAGGGAGGAACTTTACGAAAAAAAACCAAAATTAGTAAAGAATAATATAGAGTTTGTATACTGAATTTTATGGCTTCTTTAACTTGCGGATTAAACGTTTTTTTTTTTTCATGATTATTGCCTGTTATGATGAATAATTTTATTAAGTTCGTTTTTACAAATTATATAAACTTCAATGCGACTTAATTTCAGTTAAAGGTTATTGTTTTACGTACATACGTACCTAAGTATATTATCTTTATTAATTTACGGCATTCGTGTATCGGTATCGAAAACAGGCAAAAATCGTCGAGACTTTATTCCTGGGATGGATGAACTGTCTACATATATAATTAAGTTTATTCGGAACTCTTAGAGCACGAGTCCTACTCGCTTTTATCCAAATTTTATTTGAATATGATTTTCATTGAGGCACCAAGCAAAGATAGACAACTGCCAACATTATGAATACACAACTAACAATCGCATTGTGTGTCGGTGGTTTGACCTTTGAGCGCATTAGTAGAATTAGAACTTTTCGATTTCAGTAGAAATTTAAAATTTAAGAGTAATTTTTTTACGCTAAGTGCAATTTACCATCTAGGGCTTCATCATCACTTACCACCAGGTGGAATAGTAGTCAATCACTGGCTTATCTATACTAATATTATAAAGTGAGACTACGAATTTTGTGAGTTTATGTACATATATATGTGGTGGCAGTTGCATGTTGGTCTCTCTAGGTCAGGAAATGCTAAGTCAGGAATCAATTTATTTTAAAACCTCAGAAAACCCGAACAAAAAATTGATATCAATAACCTACCTAATATTATTATCTACCTAATATTTAAGTGAAGATAATTATTTAAGTTCGTTTTGACCAGGATTAAGTAAGGAATGCTTCGGTGGTTTGGTCATGTAGAAAGAATGAACGAGGAAAGAGTGACAAAGCAAATTTATATTGCAGAAGTGAACGGAAGAGTCGGGAAGGGACGCCCTAGACGAAGGTTTATCGACCAAATTGGCGATATATTGAAAATGGGCCAGATTAGGAGTACCCAACGTATGCGTAGATATATGGATGTAAAGGAGGCGAGAAGTGTGTCCGAATCCTGCCAAATGGAAGTCCGTAGTCTCTGCCTACCCTCTGGGTGACAGGCGTGAGTGTTTATGTTATGTTATGTTATTTAAGTGATGATAATTGTTCACCACGGGCAAAGCCGAGCCGCTTGTATTACAAGTGATCTTTTACGTTTTTATCATTACAGCTCTATAAAAATGTAAAAGATCATCCCAGAACCAATGTTGATAACGACGAATTAAGTGCTAAAATAAAAACATTTCCATGAAAAAGAAGAGCTAAGTTAGCCGTACGATATGTTGGCAAAAATGTTGGCTCATCTGTGCAGCAAATAGACAAAATTGTGAAGTTAGAAGAGAAGAATATCATGTGAACTAAACGAACGTCAGTAACGACAACGTGTTAAAGTGCGCATTATGATTCAAAATTTAAAACTGCATTGTTATTTGTTATGAAAAATGAGTTCAATACAGAAACACAAAAGTTTGTATCATTGATTTAATCCAAGAGTTGCAGCCTAACAGTGTATGAAACGCAATAAAACCAGAAAAATGCAAGAAGTATCAATGCGGTTTGGTAGTCTACACACATTACACACACATCCACTGTCTTTTTGCAGGATTAGATTTTTAATTTCGATCTTTTCTTTCGTTTTTAATCGTTTATCTCAGCTACTTCTTTAAGATAATACCCTCAGCCATCAAAGTCATCAGAGGAAACGAAGAACTTTGACGTTGGTTGAAAAAATGTTCTGCAGTAGAGACTTACCATCAAAACAATTGCCAGCCCGTTTGTTACCTAACAGATACGTAAAAAAGTTTTAAAGTGGTATAAATTAAAGTGTAATATGAGTTAATATTTTGACTACCAAAACAAATAGATACACCAAAAAAAAATTGGACGTGGACACCGAACAGTATAAAGCTAATGTATTTCATATGGTGAGTCTTGAAAACGGGCGATCCTTTTTTGAAGCTTGTAACAGTTTATATGTGTGTTTGTATTTTGCAAGTATGTACGAGCTTTGTTTCATGTTTATAGTAAGAACACATTGAAAACATTGTTAATGCCGCTACCCATCATCAGTGAGTTAAGAGTCATACATCTTTCCATGTATTTTCCCCCGGCAGTCGTCCACTAGCTTCGTCCTTCAATCAGCAGGATACACCGCGTGCTGGTGAGGTAGAAAAATTATTTCTTACTCCCGTAAAATTTTTGAGAAATAATTTAAAGATAATAATTTCAATACTGTTATAGCTTTACAGGGCAGACCTAATCTATACATCGTCATGTAGTGGCGGCGTAAAAGCATCAGCTTCCCCATGTTATCCCGTGGGATACGTTAGATTTCTGCTTGTACAAAATTCGTCTAATAACCACGATATACTTTTTTTAATTTCATATTAATTTTTGTAGTTAATTCTTGTTTGTCATTGTGTTGAAAATAAAATCTAGATATTGAATATTCGTCTTTAAAGGGTTCCGTACATCAAAGGGAAAAACGAAACCCTTATAGGATTCATTTGTTATTCATCCGTCCATCGATTGTCTGTCTGTCCGTCTGCCAGTTTCTCAAAGGGTCTTTTTCTCAGTAACGGATAGAGTTGTCAAGTGGAAATTAATATCATTTACTAAGTCTATAGTCCCTTGGAGGTGTAAAACATTCAAGCTTCTAAGTCAACACAATTAAAATATACAGTCAAACTCACTCATCAACACCTATATGGTCCGATGACCTAGAATCGTGAAATTTGGCAAGAACCAAGGTTTTAAAGCACGAGTAAAGAAAAACATCGAAAACCGTTAATTTGTATAAATTTCAATAAAATTTAAATGTCTGTCTCTAATATCGAAATGACTGCCTTCTATTGAACTGAGGGGTAAGGTACGAATAAATGTTTAAAAAAATTGTCTGTCTGTCTGTCTATCCAGGCTAATCTTTGGAATAGCTGAACCGATTGTACTGAAACTTGACGTGCAGATAGAGAGCAATGGCAGGAGTGATCTAGGCTATAATTTATTGGAAAAATTTGGAGATTGTTTTTGAAAAATTGGAAACTTGATAAAAATTAATTTAAATCTAAATAACGTCACATTAATAGATCCAGACGAAGCCAGGGAAGATGGCCAGTAATATAAGGTAGGTGAGAGTAATATGGTCACCTTAAGCTTTGTCGCCCTATAAAACCGAAACTAGAAGGAGGACAGAGACAAAAACACAAAGTCGTATACTATAACTAATATATTAAGAAAAACTAGCAAACAAGCTTTGGCAATAATTAGGAATACCTCGAAAAATCAAATAAAAAAAAATAACTATGCTACACAATACTAAAATCGACAAAAATATTTATATAGATAAAACAGCGCCCTTTTGACCCTTTATTCTTTGATTGACTCATGAAGAGCTATCGTATCACAAAGTCATCTATGCAAACAAGGCTGTAGTTTTGAGTTATAAGAAAGTGACCATATTAACCGGATGACCATATTACCCTCACGTACTATATATAAATTCATAAGCCCACAAGTTGTTACATGAATGTTGTGACATTTAACACTTAAGCTCAAGTCTCTGTATAAACAGTTAGCCTAGTGAAATACATTTATGTATACTATTGATCACAGCGCGTAAGCACGCACAGCGCAATATGAGTCTCATTGATACAGCGCGCGTTGTAAGAATAGGCTTTCATTCATATACCAGGCATAGGCATTTTCTATCGTGTACATAACATTTTATATTTCATCTTTTGGTTATATTTAAAATACGGTCTTATAAGTAAATGTCCTTCACTATTCTTTTATTTGAAAATTTATATCAGCATTGTCGCACACAAAGAGAGCCTTCTCACAAAGTTGCGGGCTTCAGATATAAAGGGCCCGCACATTACAGAGTAGTTAAAGTGACCGCGAGTGAATGTGATCGCTGGAGCGGCAGGATTGCAGCGCCCGTTGGCATTGTCACCCCGAAATACATTACACATTTTGAGGAAAGTACGACGCGACCGCAGGAGTTTCTACTGAAATAGTACTTTTACTGAAATGAAATCTTCTCTACATCATATAATTGTTCACCTTAATTTTTTACTATTGGTAGTCTTGCTGACCCGTTTTTATAATAGAAAAATATAACGCCCCATGCGCTGAAATAACTTCGTGAAGAATATAATAACTGGCCAAGTGCGAGTCGGACTCGCGCATGATGGGTTCGTCGTAAAACACTAGTAGGTTCTAGTAGGGGAGCCCCCTTTAATTTTTAATTTATTTTATTTTTATTATTTGTTGTTATAGCGGCAACAGAAACACATATTCTGTGCTATTACGGATCTTGAGATACTCGTACAGCCCGCTGACAGACAGACGGACGGACAGCGGAGGCTTAGTAATAGGGTTCCGTCGCCTTCGGGTACGGAACCTTAAAAGGCAAGCAAATAAAAAGTACGGCCCGTAGTACAAAATACATTTAAAAACCGCTTCCATACCAATGGTGGGAGGTTTTCAAGGAACAGACTATCAAGCAAAAGTATAGAAATAATATTTTAAAGTGTTTCTATTGCATACATTGGTATGTATATTATATATTACTAAGGTTTCTATCTTTTGCAGCCTCGTACCGGTAGGCGAAGTGTAGCGTCCCCCACTAGTGACGACCTGGTAAGACATGCGGGAAGTCGATGGATGCATGTGGCTTAGGACCGCGCTTTGTGGCGTTCCTTGGGGAGGCCTGGTCAGCAGTGGACTTTTTGACCTAGACGCATTGAAGTTGAGTTTTAAAATTCTGTCTGTGTTAATGTCTGTCTGTCCGTCTGGGCAAATCTTCGGAATGGCTGAACAGATTGTGATGAAACTCTACGAACATAGAAAGCAATTCCAGGGGGGATGTAGACTATATATTATAAGAAAAACTTGAAGTTTTTTTTTGTTAAAGTTACAGCCTATATACGTCCCGCAGCTGGGCGCAGGCCTCATTTCTGAGAGGGTTTTAGGGCAAGCAATCCTATCCAGGCGAAGCCATAGCGGGTCATGAGTTCTAAATATAAATTTATCTTTGCACTGTTTACGTCACTCTGACCAACGAAAATAAAGAAATTTCTGATTCTGGAAGAAAATGTTTTCATAATATGTTAAAACACACGAGACTTTGTATAGTATATATCTATAAACATAAATAAAATGGAAGTGTCTGTCTCTAGAGTATTTATAAGCAAGCTATGCTTATTTATACTCTAAGGTCAGTATATGTTACATAAAGAAATAACTGCCTATTTAAGCTCAGGCGGTTATTTGCATGCTATTAAAATATGAAAACCATTTTTTTAATTTTTGTCTGTTTGTTTGTCGGTCTGTCTGTATGTCTGGGCTAATCTTCGGAATGGCCGAACCGATTGCAATGGAACTTCACGAACAGATAAAGAGCAATCAATGCCAGGAGTGATCTAGGCTATTTATTTATGTATTTGTTTACCGAAAAAACGAGTTTTTTTTTGGGAAATCGAAAACTGATAAAGTAAATGTAAATAAAGAAAAGTAAATGGTTATTGATGATTATTTAAGTCTAAATGACGTCACATTAATAGATTCTATGCAGGCGAAGCCAGGGCGGGTCACTAGTAATACATAAAGTTAAAGCTACAGAAAATTTATTTAATTTTAATTCATTTCTGAGTATCCCACCTATGCGAAAGTGTACCTATTTATTACTAGTTCTTGGTTCGATTTCCAGCTGGAATTAATATTTGTGCAGAAAAAAAACTGTTGCCTTTCTTTTACCGTATCCAGGCCCATTTAGATTTTATCGCATAATGGCATTTCTTCGGATACAGTTAGGGTAGAAAAAGTGGATAGACAATTTGACATGGATAGACATCTAAAAACGGAACAATTATTTATAGGCAGTACGAATAATCGTCCCTCAAGGGAATCGAAATATCGAACCATACCGCCGTGGCCAAGCACTTAGTCACTGCGCTACCACGTCGAGTTACAACTGTCTCTGAGGTTTCGCGTACACGCATGGTGTCCAAGCTAGAATACAAAATGCGCTGTTGAAAATTTCTAGTAGTATTCGTGATGTATGGTTGTATTTGGAATCGATAAATCAAAAATCGATGAAAAAATATAACGATAATATTTTCGTAAATTATTGAAACAATAGCCAAAATTTTGAACAATTTATATTTATTTGTTTCTGTGGGTTTCTGTGGGCTAAATAAATTGCAATATAAAAAATATTGTCCATTAGGAGAGAGGAAACGGAAGCACTTATACTATTATATTACATAGTGAAGTGTTCTTGTCAAAGTTCATAGAGAGAATGCGGTGAATCAAATCGTTATAAATGTCTACAAACATTGGTTATACTTAATATACTAAAGTAAAAAAAGATAGAAAATCATATAGAAACAAAAATGATTTTCAGACTCTCAGACAAATGTGTGTGAGAGGTGTGCTACGAATATTTTAGGCTAAGAGTTTCAAGATGTGTATTTAAAATGTCAGTATCATAATATAATGTAACACTTTATCGTACCTCATAACAACCACATGAACAAAAATAGCGAAAAAACTTGTGTTACATTGCGCGGTATCTCATCCAAGCAACCTTTGGATGAGATTATATAATAGGTTGACATAATATATATTGGAATATATTTATTTAAATAACATAATATACAATATTTTAATATATATTTGATTTTAGATTTGCTCTTATTTCTGGTTAATATATTCAAATAATTACCTAATTAACCAGCTACAGGATCTGTAAAATCAGAACAGACTCAAAAAATTAAATTAAAATTAAAAAAACTACTTTATGGATTGTAATTTATATTATACATAATATGTTTTACTAATAAATATTACGATAACGCTTTAAAACAAACGTCCTGTATATACGATCCATGAGCAATGCATCCTGCAATAGCAGATCACGCACTTAATAAATAATAAGTGTAATTTTTTACTTCACCCTCATATTTATTATTGTCGGCAATACCGGTACACGGTAAAGTTTCTATAAACTTATAATTGTACCGTAATGTAATGTGTAATTAATAAATGTAATGTATGAATAAAAGAAAAAAAAAAGTTATTGTTAACAAGTGATATTCGTTGCCCTGTACGAGTAACAAGCTGATATTGCAGAGTTACACATTTTTAAATGTTATCAACTATAACTACGAACATCTGTTAATCTGTCGAACGAAGCTCTCCTCAAACGCTTTCGTGTATGCATATTGTGGCATTTCTTTCAATTTCGTCGTTCGTTTTAGCAGTTTGTGTCATGATATCATACTATAGTACAAAATCAGAACAGTGATTATATGCTCAATGGATCCGAATTAACATTGACCTTCACTCTTAGCTTACTGGGTGTAAATTATTTTTTACCAAACATGTAATTAAAATAAGTATCTATTTATACGCTAATCAAACAATTATTTTTTCTTATTTATACGATTGTTGTATGATTTATTTATTTTTATTCGTCCGATATAATTTAAATATTTTAAATTTAAAAATAAATTTAATATACTCCGATACTTACTCGTATGATCAGACTATTTCTGCCTTATTAATAAAAATTGCTTATTCCAAGCTTAATTCGAAGTTACACTTGGACTAGTTAATCTCAGAGTAACTGAGTATTAACTTCTTTATTACAATGTTATTAATAAACATGGAGTAACCTCGGACTAACAATACATTCCTTACGCCGAGATTAACGCGTGATCTATGGCAACCCACTTATTTTAAAAGTAAAATGAGTGAGTAAGTGAATGATTGTTGAATGAACTCAACGCTTGATGATGACATTAATGACAGTGACAGGCAATATTTTGAGTTTGACAACTTGACAAGAGCTGAAAAATAGTTTATACGTGTTGTTCCTCGTCTTGTTTTCGGACTCGGTGGAAAAACTAAGTTCTAAATTAAATCTTTAATCACGCCTTAAAATGGATCAAAACGCAATCGCTCTCAAAATTGGGATGAATAAGAAAAGGTAATTTAAGTCAATAGTTTTATTAATTTATTATTAATGAATCGTTGTACCGTGGTCTTTATTGATATCTTTTACTGTTTCAGCTTTTATTTCGGTTTGTGCTCAAAGAATATGCGGACATTATTGAAAATAAATCCCTAGATACAAATACAATCAAGATAAAAACTAAAGCGTGGGAAGAGGTTCACAAAAGTAAGATGATTATTGGTTTTCTGATTTTATGATCTACCTAGTTTAGGACTTTAGGTGCCCGGTTTATTTTTCCAGAGTATGATCTATATTTCTGCTAAATTTGTCCCAAATCTTTTATTCAATTTAAGCATAAAATTGACAAGTATTTGAAAAGTAGGTTCAAATACAGATGTCATAAATTTAACCCAACAACCAAAAATGCAAAAATAAAAAATAAACTATACGTTTTAAATTGGGTCTATTTGGTTAATATTCATACCACTAATTTCATCTTCTGTACTTACAGGTTTAATGAGTTAAATAGCAGACATCGACAATTAAGTCAGCTGAAAATACAGTGGAAAACGATGAAGGTAAATGCTCGGAAGAAATACAGCACCTACAAAAAAGAATTGAATAAAACAGGTGGTGGAGCAAGACCAGCAACTCCTAATGATGGAGTAATAGAAATCAAAGATTTGTTGAATCCAGCAGAGCTGTTGAGGGATCATAATATATATGATTCAGATGGGATTGTGAGTACATTTTTTATTCTTTAGTTTCTTAGCAAATGTATACCTACGTACTGCTATACTGCTTTCATTATAGCAGTACGTTCATAACATTTTAGAAGACTAATTACTCAATTCATTCATTCATCAATCATTCGTATTCTATTTAATTATGTAAGCAATAATTGTTATTCTGTTTTCAATAGATCCAAAGTTCATCATCAAATAAAGTTATATTGGCAACTACCAATGAGACATGTGACGTCACATTACAGGTTAGTTGGTCAAAAATGTCAGGCAGTAATAATGAATAACATTGATGACATACAAAATTATCTTTAGTGTGTTATTACTTTTACTTGTTATTTCAGGATGCAAAACCAATGACATATAAAGCTTTGGATATACAATGTGTGAATGAGAATATTAACCCAGAAAATCAGCAGATAGCTGTAAGTCACAATAGCTATTGATTTATGAGATTATATAGCAGAAAGCTAAAAATAAATAATGAAAAACAATACTAAAATATTAAATACTCTTTTTTAAATTTTTTAGGATATCATTATAGAAACTATTGAAGATGTTGATGCACAAGAGAATGCCAAGGAATTTACTTCATCAGTGGTGAGCTTACAACAATAATATTATAGCTGCTAGGTACATAGTATGAAATCTATGGTGTACTTTAAATTTTTGTAATATCTCACAGGTATCTCAAGCTGATGCAATTGTGGCCACTCCAATTAACAAAAATATGGGCATGTTTTCAGCAAAGAAGGTGTTTAATTAATTGAGAGGCACTTTTACCCAATATTGGGTTTTATAACGATAGAGTTTAAATTGTTATTTCTCAGTGCTTGAATGATTATTAATTTACCAGTGCAAAATCCTTAAATACTTTCTTACAAACCTAATTCTTATTTTTACAGGTGCCCAAACGAAAACTAATCTCAAATAATAAAAAGGTAATAATATTTATACTGCAAGTTTTGTTAAATTTGCTCTGTTTATCAATCAATGCAATAAAGATTATGATTATCAACTAATATTTTTTAATAAAACTGGTTTTCGTTTACAGAACCATGATGACTATGTAAACAACATGATAAGCCATAGCAAAATGTTGAAAGAGGAAGAACATAAGAGACGTTTGGAAATGGCTGAAGAGGAACATGCAATTAAAATGGAAATACATAAAGAACAACTAAAATGTGCAATACTCGAAAGAGAAATTTTAGAATTAAGAAAAGTGCGTGAAGAGCAAAATTAATATAAAGCAAAAAAAAAAATGGTCAAAATTTTTCACTGTCAAAAGCTACGTATATTTAACTTATTTTATTTTGTTAATTAGAGGCCAATTATGGCTTACAAATTTCAACAAAAAGATCAGTAAATATATAAGACAATTATAATAATTATTATTTTTTGATTTCAGACATAATACTCATTAATAAAGGAATTTTTTTCTGCTGCGTCATTGTCAACTGTGAAAGCATAATGACAACATACAATTTTTATCAATATGGAATAAATCCAGGGAAGTCATGTGATAATATTTCATTTATAGAGTAAAGTGCTTTTATTTAGGCCGTAAATGATAGTGTTTCAGGGAAAGATGCGGGGTACAGCACATTTCAAGTCAATATGAAGCTATGTAATATAAAGACTTGAGTGCTGAAGAGATCTGTTAAGATTTTTTAATGAATATCTCCGCTCCGCCACATTCACAGCCTGATATCCTACAGTGTCAAAATTATTTGAGAGTAGAACTGTATAATAATTAAGTTACTTTTTTTTTAATTATAGTTTTCAATATTGTATATATTATTTAAAATAGCTGAATGTCTGAAAGTCCTTGTTAAATTATAAATTAATAAAAAACATTTTAGTTTTATTTTTAAGGATAAATAAAATCTTTTATAGATGTAAATATTGTATATTTATTTTAAAAATTTCATTAATAAATGCTGCCTGTACTGAATTTCTTAGGGAGTTATTTACCAATTGTGTGACTGGAACATTTCCATCATCTCCTTCTACTACATCCTCAAGCAGATCTTGCTTGTGCATTGCAATGTTGTGCAGTATTGCCAATGCAACAATATATAATTTTGTACGCTCTAATTTAGAATTAAGTCCTCGCAGTAAACACCGAAACCTTTGCTTCCACACTCAAAGCATTGTTCTACAGTGTTTCGGGTCCTGATGCGACCGGTTGTAAATTTCTTCCTTGTGTATTGGGACGCAGGATAGGAGTGAATAAATAAGGAGTACAAGTATAACCAGAATCTCCGAGAAGCCTGCCTTTAAATTCTGACTGCTCAAACCTTTGCTTTATGCGACTTTCGTTAAATATTCTTGAGTCATGTGTGCTGCCTCGCCAATGTGCCACTATATCCATGATCTCTAAATTAGCATTTGACACAACCTGGAACAAAGTACTCATAGCTTCGTTAATATGAAATAATAGATTAAGGAGATTGTACTGATTCTGACTAAGATATAACTTTAGGTAACTATATGGCAAAGATGGGCTAGCTAGGTGCTATAAAACTTACTTGTACATTTATTGAACTGTATCCTTTCCTGTTTATATAGTATTGTCCAATATTTCCACCGACTTTCGATTTGAATATGTGTGCAATCAATAGCCCCTATCACTTGTCTAAATCCGCATATTGAATAAAACCTGCAATCACATGGTTCTGCTCCACATCACTTTGTGGCATTTTAATCCACTGTGCTCTTTGTGCTACTAGTGCTAAAGCAACTTGTTTGCATACAAGTGATATTGTTGGCTGACTCATTCCACTTAGATCTCCTGCATCATCTTGTATCTGTTGAAAACAAAAGTACATAATTGAATTAGAAATCATAACTAATAATTATACACTTAATTGTAAAACTATTGATAATGGAAGATGTTAATGTAAATGAAGGTAAAACCTATAAAATTGATAGTAGGTAGGTACATAATAAATACCTCCACGGGCCCATGTTCTTATAGCAGTCAAAACTTTCAGATAGGTGGTATAAATCCACCTCTTGAATCACCAGCTAAATCATTTTTCACCATGTCAATAATAAAACGGCAGTACTGCGAGAAAATCTGTATTTAATTTTAAATTCGCTTCTTGAAGTTCTTCCAGTGGATTCTTACGAATTTTATAAAATTTTACACGTCTCATCAATGGAATCTGATTAACCACTTCATTAATTTCATCTATCACTCTCATATCATCAATCAAATAATCTCTATCCATCTTAAGGTTGTTGTTACCGAAATAAGAACTTACTAGGTAGCTACAACGTGCGCAAAGTTTTATTAAATGTCAAAATACGCGGCTAGTCTATGCTTAGTCTGTCGTTAAACTATGTAACGCCAAGGATTAACTTTTATTCAGAGAGTAGATTCGGATTAGTTTACTCCCTCCTTACTCTATGTTTATTAATACTGAAATTAGTTATTTTAAACTTTAAACTAGGAGTAAAGTTAATCTTGCTCAAGTCTATGTTTATTAATAGGGCTGTTTGCGTCTAATAAAACATTACACCAATCTTGCAATATCAGTGACAGTAGGTTACAGGTGGGTGGCCCTAGGCCACCCTACATTGTAATGATATAATCGTTAACCATAAATAAATTTAAAAAAATATTGAAAGAATTGAACTTTAATTTTAAAAATTGTCGGATTTATAAGTATTTTCAATTAGTTATAAATCCGACAATTTTACTACTAATTAAAAAGTCAACCTATGGAGTGGTGAGAATTTGACGCAGGTGTAGCAATATAGAATAAAAACAAAATAAAATGATAATTAACTACGTATAACTACTAATATATATTATATATAAGTATTACTACTAATATATATATATATAACGGTAATATTCTATATATATATATATATATATATATATATATATATATATATATATATATATATATATATATATATATATATATTATATTTATTTATTAGTAATATATATATAAAAATTACTAATAAATAAACTATGCAAATATAACCTATACATACATATATACAAACATACATACATATATAAATACATAATTATATTAATTAAATTTCTTTTAATAATTTAAAGTTTTATATAAAAAAATTATTTATACCTTTACTACACATTGCCGTGCTGATCCGTGCTAGTTTAGGACCAAGGCCTCGGCTTGCAATTTTAAGCGTCGATTTACTACGTGTTCCTTTGAGTGCTTTACAGCACCCATGGACTCGGAGAAACTGAGCTGTTGAACGTCATAATACTTTTAACTTTTGATCGGTGTAATTGTTAGGGTTCCGTACCCAAACATTAAAACGTAGCCCTATTATTGTCACTCAGCAGTCTGTCTATCTGTCTGGCTGTTTGTCGGTACACAACAGATTTCTAACTTGAAGACGAAACAGACCTGAAATTTGGATATTTCTTGAAGAGCTGAACCCAAAACTGAATATTGAATTACAAATTCAAATAAAATATATTTGGGGGATATTCATAAAAAGGAACCGAAAAAGTTTATTTCAAACTAGCATGTAACCTGACAAGACATGCAGGAAGTAAATGGATGTGGATCAGCACTATGTTTTGTCGCATTTCCTTGGAGGGCTTCTGTTTAGCAAGGGACTTGTGATGGGCGGTAGTAGTTGAATTACTTTATTTAATATTCATCTAATATAAGTATTTTGTGAATAATTATTTTCTAACCATACGATTATCGTATGATTAGCAACAGCCTTAAAAATATAGCGGTCGGATGCCTAGCCTAATGGAATTCATATGTTCATGGCTAGCAAAAATTTAATTAAGATGATAATTTTAAATAATTTATAATGTAATGAATTGTCAAAAGTTGTTAAAAATTTATTTAAAAGTATAAACATTTTCTTTTGAACATTTACTTTTTTGCATCACAATGTTTGATAAAAATGCTTTTCATGCGGTAAGCAGAAGGGTGAAGTTCAGTTGTGTCTCGCCAGCAACGCAAAGTCAGGAATTTGAATTTAGAAAAAGCCAAAACTGGGGGCTTTTTAGTTGCTAATTAGGTGCCAAGTTAAAAAATTTGCTGAAATTTTAATTTACGTTGCTGGCAAAACGTATCGCTAGCAACGCAGTGACGATAATAGATATACGATAAATATTAATAGCAAGGAATTAAGTGCTAATTAAGTGCTGCAAGTATAGGCAATAACAAGGCGCCCCTAATAAAAATAAAATCGTTATTCAGAACAAAGCAGATACAAAAATCAGGTCTTCTGAAAATGGTAAAACTATAGACATCCGGTACTTGCGTACGTAGTAGGAGAGGGGTGGGGGGAGCCCCCTACCCTTCCCCCCTTGCGGAAATGTATAGTTTATTAATATTTTTTTTGGTGAAATCATAACCTCACTTTTTTATACAGGAATATTGACACATTTACTTCTGCAACGGCTTCGGCGCTGCGGAAAATGCAGTCCCTTCGCCCTTACGTAGCAAATTACAGGCACAAAATGCCTGCGATTTCCTACAGCCGGCGGGGCCTGCTCTCCCTCCAAAGACGTAGGCGCGGACAAAAACATTTTAGGGGTAGACTACGTGGAGTCGAGCCATTCTGATTCGGTTTTAGTACAGACTCGACCTATCTTATCTATAATATATAACTGATAAAGAACAAAAACAAAACCGATAATTCCCAGAATATTACCGTTATCTACATCCGACCGCAATAATCTTTCAGCACTTAATTCCTTGCTATTAATATTAATCGTATATCTATTATCGTCACTGCGTTGCTAGCGATACGTTTTGCCAGCAACGCAAATTTCAATTTCACCAAATTTTTTAACTTGGCACCTAATTAGCACCTAAAAAGCTCCAATTTTGGCTTTTTCTATATTCAAATTCCTGACTTTGCGTTGCTGGCGAGACAGAACTGTGAAGTTCGTTATTAGTTCGGATCTTAGACTATAAGTATATCATAGTTTTCTTTCGTGGTACAGTATATATATATATATATATATATATATATATATATATATATATATATATATATATATATATATATATATATATAATTTTGTACAACCGACCTAACTATAAATAAAACATCATCAATGTAGTCGAATTCAATTAAATATGCATTATTAAGGATAACTCCAAAACTACTGGTCAGATCGGTTCACCTAGAAAAAAGTTCTGAGGTAACACACATAAAAAATTACGGTTCAATTGAGTACCTCCTCCATATTTGAAGTCGGTTAATCATATGAAACCTCGCACATTTCACCCGCACCGTACACGCAGTATTTTATAAAATGCGGTAGGTATCCCAATATTGAAGGAGACATGCTAATGGCATCATAATGCGGCACATTCAGCGCGTGCTGATACTCAGTGTTGCCTAATTTTGCCAACTTAGTAGATTTTTGAATAAAACTGGTGGTTTCGACTCCCCTTCTAGTGGAGAAATATTGCTTTTAGTGGTAGGTGTTTTTTCTAGTAGTTCAGTAGAATTAAGTTTCAATTATTGTTAAGATGATCACTCCACCATTAAGCCACTTACACGTTTCGAAATATATTTTCACTTCATTTCAGGAGTATTTACTTTTACTGTGTAGACAACAATGATTCGTCAGACAAGGCATACAACTGCCTTTTTAAATGAATTTTGTGAATACAGAATCTTCCTTTACTTCGAATTTTATTTTCTTCTTCCTCTGCCAATAAGCAGGCTAGTACAACATTTTTTTCCAGAGCTTAATCAATGTCACTGTACCGCTTCATATCAGTGGTTAGCAAAAACTTTAAAAGTTGTTGGCAATACCAAAGATTTGCATACGGTGCGTGCTGCGCGTACTTGCGTTCACCTTTAAGGTAATAAAGAACGCTCCGTGACTTTGACAGCTTTCTGAATATTCAAAAAAAATATAGAATCACTTAGAGTAATTACATACATATACTACTCTGTCAATAAAGTACCGGGAAAAGATCAATAATACATAAAATGTTAGTTAATCATCCAAGTTTATTTTATCACCTTCAAAGAATACTCCTTTAGAAACGATACACTTTCTCCAACGAATAATCCAATCATCAAAACATTTTTTAAGCGCTTTTTCCGGAATTGAGTTCAGTTCTCCTTTCTCTCCTTTATGTCTTCTACCGAATGAAAACGGGTGCCACGAAGTGGTAATTTGAAATTAGAAAAAAGAAAGAAGTCGGCTGGAGCCACGTCTGGTGAATAAGGTGGTTGCTCGATGATATTTGTTGAGTTTTTGGTCAAAAATTCGTTCACAATGATTGCCTTGTGCGAAGGCGCATTGTTGCGTGGTGCAAAATCCAAGAAATTTCTTTCCACAAATCTGGCCTTTTTCGTCTAATTTGCTCTCTTAAACGCCGCATTACGCTCAAATAATACTCTTTATTTACCGTTTGACCTCCCAGCAAGAATTCCGAGTGCACAACATCGCGATAGCCAAAGAAAACAGTCAACATGACTTTGACTTTTGATCGACTTTGGCGTGGTTTTTTCCGTTTCGATTCAGTTGGAAGGCGCCACTCCGAAGCTTGTTGACTAGTTTGCATGTCAAAGTCGTAAACCCACGTCTTGTCACCAGTAACAATATGTTTGATGAATGTTGGGTCGGAATTGACTCGTTCTAGCATGTCCTCAGCGACTCTTATGCGATTGAGTTTTTAGAGAAAATTCAGGTCTTTTGGGACTAGCCGCGCGGCAACATGATTCATACCCAAGCGATTATTTAAAATGGTACGGATCAACTCGTGAGATACAGAAAGTTCGGCGGCTATCTCTCTCAAACTTGAATGCGGATTTTCAGTCACTATTTCCTTCACTTTTGCGATGTTAACTTCTTCAAATGAGGCAAATCTTCCATCACATCTCGACCGCTTTTCAACGCTTTGTACCACTCATAAGCACGTGTTATTTAAAATTTAAGACAAACTCTTTGTTCGATGTTTTTGTCCATTGTGAAATTCGCAATACACACTAGATATGATATAACTAAAAACGGCACTGTATTTAATCTAAATAACAAATGTAACTCAAACTCTACGCCAAAATGGAAAACAGTTGTGCCAATCTAACAACAAAAAAAAAATTGAATTTGGAACCATAAACAAATCATCCATTCCCGATACTTTTTGAATGAATAAGAAACACCTTAAAATAATATTTCCATACGTTTGCTTCACAGTCCGTTCCTTGAACTTGCATCCCTACCACACGTACGTTTTAAGTCTTCGTAGACGTCCAACGGGTAGCTTGTTATAGTAACGGTTTTTACATGTATTTCGTACCAAATTCTACGGGCCGTTCGAAAAACGCAACGTTTCTTTATAATAGTAACTGGGTATTAATCACGTTATGAACGCTGATATTTTCGTACCAAGTTAAAAATGTAATACACGCGAAAAAATCGTGATTAAGGGATGGGAAAAGAATAGAAAATTTTCATACTACTCCACTTTCGTATCGTTTCTTTACTTTTTTATTCTAAGATATTTTTTTATAATGTATAGCACGGACACACAACTTTTAGTATACACATTTTTTAATAAACTTACACAAAATATGATGCAGATGTCAATATTGTGACACTCAGCGGTCAACCAACTCAGAGTCTATTTCTCTTGTCGTATTATCGACGGTGATGTGTCTTTCCCAGTGTAGTGATGTTGGAATTAGTGGTAATTGGGATAGTGCACGCAATTGTGGAGGGCGGGATGTGTTCTATAGACACTAATACCTAGTTAAAATTAAAAGATAGTAATTTAACTTTTAAACAACATATTAACACAGCAGAAGAATTCATAATTTTTTTAAACCATTAGACACGTTTTGGATCCAGATATATTAAAACGAGTTTACTTAGCTTTATGTTAGTCTATTATAACGTACTGCATATCAACGTGGGGTGGTGTTTCTAAAACGGTGTTACAAAAGATCGAATCGAACCTTTTCTATACCCTACATCACAACTTTATGATAACTGTTAGGTCCTTACTGTAAGACAACTGTTTATATTAACGATCATTCAGAAACAACAACATAGTTTATTGCTATACCATACCCAACGAACATAAATAAACGCAGGAAATTTTCCGTAGATACAACTAATTTTAAAACAACTTTTATAAGAAGATTCTTTGCATTTTTTGGACCACACTTATATAATTAAACTAAATAAAACATTAGACATTTACCACCGTAATAAAATAGATTGTAAAAAAACTGTACATACTTACCTACAAAAATTAACTAATAATGAAACTGAAAACCTTCTTAGTATTCAGACCTAATCATAAATTCTTATATAACTTGCACCCGCAATAATACCCGTATAAAAATAATAATATCCCGACACACACGCGCGCACACGCACACACACACGCGCGCGCACACATACACACACACACACACACTCATTACACAAATACTTCTTACAGTCATACATCTTAAGAGAGAGGAACGCCATTATTAGTATAAATTATTATCTTGTTTGTACCATGGTTAAGTAATAACTTAGCATAAAAAACATAATATGTGATCTATTAAATTTCATTGTACCTAGGTTATGTTAGCATAAAGTACAAACTCTTTAGATAATATTTAATTAATTTACTTTTGCTTGCGTCCTAATATTTGTGTAAATTAACGGTGGGGATATGGCGCTGACAGCTAATGCACAGGTCTCGTAGTTCGGCTGGAGATGCTATGTTTCATATATATTTATTTGGTACAGCTTAGCTTTATTAAGTGTTAAGCAAATATCTGGTTAAACTACCTTTTGGAAATAAAGAGCGGTTCGAGAGTACCGCCTTCTGAATCTGAGTCCGGAGTGATCCGTCACGGAGTCCCAGTCGCCTTAGATGACCTGAGAAGCTGACTGGGATTAGCCCGTTCGCAGAAACGACCACAGGAATAATTTTGGTCGGCAGACCTGGTCCAGATATTTTGTCTGCTTATATGTTTCGGCTTTCACGAGGTTCTCGTCATAAGGAATCGTAATGTCAACCAAAAATATCCTTGACTGTGCCCGGTCCATCAGCACAATATCAGGCTTATTTGCAAGAATAGTCCTGTCTGTGATGATGGCCCCGTCCCAGTAGAGCCTAGCGCGGTCATTTTCGAGCACGGCTTCCGGCAAATACTTATAATAAGACAGTTTCCGAACCAAGAGACCGTATTACAGAGCGAGCTCCTGGTGTAGAATCCTGACTACTAGGTTGTGCCTGTGCAAGTACTCAGAGTTAGAAAGCGCCGAACAACCAGAGATGACATGCCTAAGTGACTCGCCGGGATGGCGACAAGCTCGACAGATTCATCGGAGCCATCCTTTAGGATGTATCTCCGATAGTTGTTGGTCTCAATAAACTGATCCTGTATCGCACAGACAAGACCCTCGGTTTCCCCGAAGAGGTCACCAAAACGTAGCCAGTGGAGCCTTGTAGAACCTCCCGTGGAGCTCCTTCTCCTTCCATACGGTCTCCTGGTCGGAAATGCACTGTACTGCTGGGTCTTGCCATTGCTCGTTGGCTAAGGATAGAGGGGTTAGCCCTTTATCACACGAAATGACGTCCCTGTAGAATGGATCATCCGATTTTGTCAGGAAGTAATTACGGAGGCTGCACACTTCGCGATTATGCATGTTGAGAGCGCTTAAAAAGCCGCGCCCACCATCTTTCCGCCTGAGTATGCCTAAGGTATACATGAGAACAGGCGTGATCCAACCGTTATTTGCGTGTGTCTTATTAACGCCCGACAAAATACTGTTAAGCACTTTTGTCAAGCGTGTACAAAACACATCGCAAACTGACTGTTTCATGTCCGCCTCATCGATACCTATGTTCTGTGACATACCCAGTGTAACACTCCTCCCCCCCCCCCACTCTTATAGATATAAATATATAAAATTTACTTGACCAGTATATTAACCATATATTGATCTTTCTAAACGTTTAAATATAGGCCGTAAATAAATTTATGGCGTGATCGTCTTAGTTAGGACCCTTATTTACGTTGTGTTTGTATAGTAACTTAGTTATTTTAGGTGTCTCTTGGAAGAATGAATATTCACTAGAGCAGTCGAAAGCTGTTGGTAGTGCCTTATAAAGCTAAAGAACCCCGTTCACGAAGGCGGCTCAAAAAAGGTCAAGAACATTAAAACGTCCCTATTCCACTTGTATCAGGTTTACATCAGTCAATTCCTTATTAATTAATCCCTTCCCGCTTGGAAAAGGCTCACAATATTTATATAAAATACCAGATACAAGGGCTTCGCTATCCCACATTAAAAAAAATGTGGGGGAGGGACACGGCTCCGCACACGCCGTGTGCGGTGAGCGTCAACCAACCAACCCGCTCCCCTCGAAGGGGACTTTAAGTTGGGAACTGGACCGTAGTCCACAGCAAAATAACTGGCGTACCCGTAAAAGAGGGCTTGGCCCCTTGGTAGTGCGTCAGCACAAACATCGACCGAAGTCGCGCATGACAATGCGTGTAAACGCCATACAGAATACGATCAAATCCAGCCATAGTGAATGTACGTCACACGGATTAGGCAATAATAGGCACACTGGCCATAAAAAGTCCTCCGTGAGCGCCACCACCTGCCAGACCACCGTTCCTGCAGACGTGATGTAAGTGTAAGGCATCACCACCAATTGCATGATCAGCACGGCTAATTAGCCGCAGAGCGTGTTATGAGTCTACCGCTCAGCTCAAGGGAATGGGGTCCCACGTTGCGCGGCTTTCGGCAGCAGCCTTGAGAGTTTCCTCAGAATCTCCCCCCAGCTAGCACCCGCATGAGGTCGACACATATGCTCCACCAACCAATACAATGGCAGATATATCCAAAAGGCAGTTATAAGATAATAGTAATAATTCGCCATCAGAAAGGGTTTGTGTCACTGACTTTGAGTATACATAATATGCATTTTTCGATCATGTTTGTCTCACCCACCAACAAGTTGCCTTCAATCATTAAAGGGTGGAAATTTATAGAGATATATTATTATATTGTTAAACATCATGGAGGTCAGACAGTCTGCAGCCCCGTAATGAAGGGACCCGATTTGGGCAAAGCTATTTAGGTTGTGAGTCAAACCAAGACGCAGAGAGCGCCATTGAGAATAGCGACCCGCCAAACAACCATCGCAGAGACGCAATGCTGCAGAACGCAACAAACATCAATACGACTATGGTCTGGCTTACACTATCCCAAGGTCCCCCATACAATCCCAGCAGACATCACCATCCGCATACCTCCATCGACCAGAACCACAAGATGCGTCGAATCAGGTGCAGCACACCCGCAGATCCATCACAATACGCAAGTAGCAGTAAGCATCAATGCAACTATCATACGGATGGCGCCCCCTCACAACACACCCACATAATCCCTATCGACTTTGGTAACGTTGATAACTAAAAATCCACGTATCATAGCGCTATTGCACTAAGACATGGAGTTGAGTATTCTTGTTGCACTTAAAAGTACTACCAAACACACTCATCCTAATCCGAAAGATAGCCGACGTATCATAACGCTATGCGCTAAGACGCCGCCCACACACGGTAGGGGTGTGCGATGTCCACGGGCAAGTAGCTACAACAAACCGGCTTACCACCGGCACTAAGATGATATGTCTAGGACACATCGGTTAGCGAGTCCAAGTTTACCTCGGTCTCGGACGCTGTGAAGCAATCTACACGCCACTATAATAATCCTTTTCAAGTCCCATTTCTTTCAATATAATGATTTTACATATTTGAAACCTATATATGTGGAATATTTGCTTTATTTCATAGACCTTACTATTATATGTCTTTTACATATGGGACTTCAAGTCATCATAATGCTCATGCATCATAGATACCTTCTTTAGTAATGCTTTTGTTCCATATACCTTACTATTATAAGTCCCTAATATAGGAATATACATTGTGCAACAGTACTAGTAGCCGATGCCACATCTATGTCCCATTTCTTTCAATATAATGCTTTTACATATTTGAGACCTTCCACATATTTGCTTTATGTCTTTTACATATGGGACTTCAAGTCATTACTCTGTTATCATAATGCTTATATACATCATAGAGACCTTCTATATTAATGTTTTTGTATCATTGACCTTACTCTCATAAGTTCGTAATATAGGACTATACATTGTGCAACAGTAATACTAGCAGTCGGTCAGCCGACCACCTCATATATATGTACACCCAAGGGTATGTGTCTCCGGCAACTCCTTCATATAAGCAATCATTACATTAACGCCCTCCAGTAATACAGTAAAACCCTCATTAACTTTTTTGACCCATTTTTCAATTATATTACAAATGTTATTTATCCTTGTTATTGCAATATAACCGTCTTGTACTTCTATTATTTATTCCATTTTGAATATTTTAAGCACAGTTTAAATAAATTTAAAGGTTTTTAAAGACAATATTAAGCCTTTACTATATTATAATATTTAATATTCGAAATGAATATATTTAAACTTTATGCTTATTAAAGTATATTAATTGTGCAAATTATTATATATATGATATTTTATATGTCTCTATATTAAATTTAATTATTATTTATTAGTAATAATAATAATGAGCCGTCACACCAGGTATCGGTATGTTTCAGCCTCGGATAGGGTCCTAATGTTGATGGGCATAGATAAGTCTATGCCTATCAACCAGTCATGCATACTTATCCGTCCCCAGCTCCACTCTAATAGAATTACTAAACTTATAAGTGATGTTTAGCAATTCCACGAGATAAGAGCGACCGGAGGCGAATAACTTGAGATCATCCATATAGAAAAGGTGGGTCACTTTTGTCCCTTCTTTCCGAAGCTGAAATCCCCTCCCGGAGCCCTCCAATAAGGTACTGAGAGGGTTCAGAGAGAGGCCATACAACCATATTGGACTCAAACAATTGCCCTGGAATATACCCCTTCTTATCCTTATGCGGTTTTCCGCAGCCGTCATTCGCTCGCCTGGATGGCACAGGATCGTACTCCACTGCCCCATACACTGCCCGAGGAAGTCTCTAACTGTACAGTGATTCTCGCACTCAAAATGGATGTCAGTGTCTTATATATGGAGGGTAGATACGTGATGGGGCGGTATTGGTTTGGGTCTGTGGTATCCTGATCTTTAGGAACCAAGTGAGTAATCCCAGTAGTGAAGAGGCTCGGGAGCGGCTTCTGATCGAGAGCCTCTTGAAACTGTCGGGCCAACACAGCGTGACACACCACGAACCCCTTCAGCCAGTAGTGATACAGTCTGTCAAGTCCCGGACTCTGGTTCTGGGCCCTACGGAACGCCTCAGCTACGTCTTCCGGTTTTATGATGACGGGGTCCATGGACCAGTGCTGCGCCAAAAATAATTGAGTCCGTCTCGCAAAGGTCCCGGTGCGTCGTCCCCTCTGTGCAGAGATTGAAGAGATGGCTGACAGAAGTTCCCTTGGACGGCCTTGGCGAGAGACCAGAATGCGTGGTTTCCCGAAGGAAGGCGAACAAGTTTCTCGCCAATTCTCCGATGTGGTCTGACCTTGCCTTGGCAATCACTGTTTTGAAGGACCTGGAGGCGGAATTATACTTCTTTTTAAGAGCGCTGGTGTTTACTGCCCAGGACGTTGATGCGTCAGACTAGGCCCGTTGACAATCCTGCTTATAGCGTGATGCTATTTTACAAGAGTGACCAAACCATGCCTGTAATCTGCTTCCGATGGGCATCACAGAAGATGGAATAAAAAGTTCCATACCCTGAAGTACAACATCAGCGACAGAATCAACAACAACGTTGGGATCGTCCGGCGAGAAGCAAACCCGCCCCCAAGGGTAGGATCCAAAAAAAGACCGCATCCTATCCCAATGGGCCGACCTATAATGCCAAACACGGCGGCAGCCTGCAGAATGCAACCGCGATGATAGCGTGAGTGGCACCACACTCCGGACTAGACAATGGTCCGAGGAGCCAAGAGGGTCGTCGACGGAGACCTGATATCTGCCCGGATGAGAGGTCAGTAGAAAGTCCAACAGGAAAGGTACATGATCCTCCACATCTAGTATCCGCGTAGGCGAAGTAACCAGTTGTGTTACACCATATGCCAAGGCAATATCATAAACAAATCTCCCCGCATGAGCGGTTAAACGTGAACCGAGCCATTCAGCATGGTGGGCGTTAAAATCGCCAAGGATCACGATCTTTGCGGATGGGATCTGCTGTAGCAAGGAATCTGTAGTCATTTGGAGTGGTCTATGAGCCGGTCTGTGTCGGCTAATGCCTTAATGGCTTTTGCTGTAATGTTTAGCAGTAATCCGCTAAACATTACAGCAAAACAGGGGTCGCCTTGGTCTTGTTGCTCAGCTTTCCCTCATTTACACATAAAAAATCTATTCCTGTATCATACATCACATCATATACTTCATCCATCTTATCGCTCTCCACTCATTCAGCGTAGCCAAACAGACTCCTCTAGCCTTTCCGGGAGACGGAAAGTCACGGGTGGCAAGCCTGGTCACTGGTTTTGCTCTCGGTTGTTCTTTGCACCCCCGCCCATGTTGTTGTTGCAGATTCTTACGCCTCTACCACACTTCTAGAGCCGGTGCCTGTAAAGAATTAGTACAGAAGAAAAAAAGGAATAGTATAGTAGACTACTACTACTAGTAGACTACTATTCCCTTTTCTGTTGCTACCATTAAGCAGCAAGTTACAAAAATTAACGATCTATATTTGTTTATATATTTTATCAATTCATTAATTATATAATTAATTAACTATCGCCGTGTACCGGTGGCGTACGAGAACCCATACCCCATATCATCCTGGATGTTCGACACCAACGGGACAATAATAGTGTATTGCGACAGAGAATAATAAAATACTGCGTTGCCAACCCGCCTGCTAAGCGTGTCAACTCTGGCAAATATCCTCCCTATGAAGCAACCTATGTGGGAGGCGCATGTTCAGAAGTTAAATTTTGAAAGGCTGTAATGATATGATTTTGCACAACACACCAATTGTATGAGAATCGAATGTAGATACATAGTATGTAATACAAATGTTATCTAATTAGATTACGCACCGTCGGCGCCGTCGTCCGCGGTCTATTGTACTTAGTACAATGACTGCTAATTCCTGATCCATGTAATGTAGTGCATTGTTCCCATGTTGACAGATTTTCCTATTATTAGAGCGAGCGATATTTCTACTTGTTGTACATCAATTATTTCATTTCATGATTCATTAAAGATGTACATATATACCTATATTTCATACAATATTTCTTGGTCAAAACCAGTCTGAAAATGGTATCAAAATGTTAATATGAATGGGGCCAGGCATTTGCCATAGTTGCCACACTTGCCAAGCGAGTTGCCAACGGCAAGTTTTAATTTTTTAATTTTTAGTTTTAGATTTAATTAATAGAATTGTTATCAGGAAGATGCAGCAGCATCTTAGCATATGGGTAGCAACCCATCTCCTATTTCAGTTTCCTTTCATTGCCTCTTACGACACCCACGGGATGATATGTGGTAGTGGATTCTTTTACGCCGTCACTACAAGGGAAATTTATTACACGCCTCACAACGTGAGGGAGTGCTCTACTCTCGATATGTGGCCATACCTCAATTTCGCTACATAAAATCGTTCTTATACTTTTAGCTAGACATCAAATCCATATTATTATTAACGTTACCGTAACTACAGACATTGAATTATAAGATTAGTTTATTTTCTAACTTTAGATTACATAACAAAAAATGTAATTGAAAAAATATATGGACTGTCGTCCGTTGGTCTGTGCGTCGGTGAGTCTTCTCGCTTAATAGAAATGTAAGGAATAGATTGAGATATATAGTATTAAATAAGATTCCATACATTGTACGGAGGATCCCTATTGATTTTTGTTATTGAACTCAACACCGTTTAAAAGTTATTAATGAAAGTCGATCAGATTTTCTGTTTTTTTTTGTGTAAAAATTAACGTCACTATATATTTTTTTTTCATTAAAATTAAATGAAACGCTCATGAGGCGTGCACTTTTGGGCTTTCCAAACTATTTTACAATGGAAATACAAATTCTTAGATAGTGACAAAATTATTAATAAGAAATTTATTTTGTTTTCATTATAGCTTGTTTGATAGTATAGATACAGTTACAGTACAGGTAGTACATGCAAAAATACAATCGTCATTAATTTACCGACAAATTATCAGCTCACCCTCATCTCTGGATAGCTGATTGTCACTGACGGGTTAATTCGATACAAACCCTTGTATAGGTCAACCTATATTTCTTTCTGTAGTACATTTATCAACAGTTCCTGTATCGGTCTGGCACACGAATCGATGTTTAAGCATTTTGTGACAAGTTTAATGAATTATAGGGATCGTTATCATTATTACAGCACCTCACAAGTTGTAGAGTAGGCTATCATTTATATTAGTCAGCCATTAGAATTTGCATCACTCGAATTCCAATCATAAATAATATTGAGCGACAATTATTAGTTGCCCAAAATAATTTATCGAACACAGTTTTTTCTGATGCTATAAATTTTATATTGTAAGAAACTATTCCACTTCTGATGTTAGAAATTATTCTCAAACTTATTTAAATAAAAGAATACTACTCGGTATCAAACCCTGCTTACTATCAGGACCCAATTACATGATAACACGAAAGGTATGCAAACCAACAGCATCACTACCCATCTCGATGTAACATAGGGTTTGTTACAGAGTAGTGTACATTTATTTAAATAAATTTGAGAATAATTTCTAACATCAGAAGTGGAATAGTTTCTTACATCAATATATTTACGATTTTTTTAATCGACTAAACATAAACCTATCTTGAAATAATTTGGTTGAAGGCCATTTCTAGATATACTTTTTGATTCTAGGTACTTATTTTCATAACGCAAATACGTACGAGTATTGCCCTATACTGCACCTGCCGGAAAAAGACGCTGCTAATCGAGAACCTTTCATTCTCTCTTTGCTTGAACTCAGTCAGTTATCGCTTCTTTGACTATGGCCGCCTTATTAACACTTCTGTTTTCACAAACATTAAATCGCAAACAACAGACAAGTTTTTTTTTTCATTTATTACAGCCCTTTCATAAGTCCACTGCTGAACATTGGCCTCTCCCAAGGAATGCCACATACAGATAAGTATGTCATCCATTAATTTATAAATATTTCTTAAATAATGATTACGTTGCAGAAGTTAATATAAAAAAATCGCGAAACTGTATAATAATATATAGTATGCTATGACTTCTCATTTTTTCATACAATGTTCCATCACTACTGAATAACATTACATTGAATTGATGGACTTTCATTTAACGACCATCGATATTAGATCTCTGGTAACACTCTGGGACAACTTTGTAAGGCCAAAATAACTAAGTAAAGTGATGTAAATTAGGTCAGATTAATCTGGTGATGTCAAACCATTGTTATTTCGTCGAATTCGAGTGCGAATTGTCACAGACAGTGGTGTAGGACGATTTTATCAATTACTTATTATTCAAGTCCTAACAAATAGACGATGACTCATTTACATAGCTACGGACCATTGACAGCGAAACAATTAAAAGGATTTCTGTTTTTTTTTTAATTATAACGTTTTTCTGTTTTTAAATCTTCATTTCATTAAATAAGAATAATTTGTTAAGTAAAAATTTATGTCCGTTGGTGGATATTGAGGCTTTAAAACTTTAAATTAAGGCATACGAATTATAAAAGAGAATGAGAAAACATCATGGCCAAGTGTTTTAAGCTCCTGACTAATAAATATGCCACTGGTATTGGGTTCAAAATCCAAATAGTCAAAAACACGAATGTGGGTTTTCAAAGACATAAAGGCAATCACAAAATATCTCGGTTTTGTGATTCTAGCTGTCTGTCCAAATACATTTGGAATAGAACAATCATATCGTCTTCAATCTTCTTTGGATACGTGCCTTCTTATAAAGAAGTAGGACGGGAGTCTACTAAGCCTCTAGGCTTATTCTATGAAACCACCAGTGGTCACTATACTGCGTGCCTTCGACAGCTAATTCAGTGGTGAGCAAGGTTGGCCCCAGTTTTGCTCGCGTGGCGGCTTAGGCATAATAATCACGCCTCCGGCCGGAGGTTATCTACTGCTATCTTCGCAATCTTCTTCACAATGGTGGTTATAAACCGCAAATATGTTTGAATGTACACAATACAACCGAATGTTCTCTACTAAATCTGCGATTTTGCACAAAAATCTTCCGAATAACCATTTAAGAGTATATATTTTAATTATAATCGCTTTCTGCGTACACACCGATCGGATTCGCCCCGAACCGACCGACAGCCGAGGTCCAAATGCCAGATGTCGCTAGTGCAGTGACTACAGAAAATCCGAAGTAATTTTCTGCTTGCATACCCGTACTGGAGTGATTCATAGTAGCTATTTATATATAATAAGGGTGAATGAAAAGACGAACGTACAATCCACCTGATGGTTTGTCCGATGGTGTGACCCATAACATCTATATCTATCCTAGATTAAGAATCAAAATGCAGATGCGTTATTATCCCTGAGGACTAACATAGAATGCCTCGTTTCCAATAAAACAGGTCTCCGGCTCTCTATACTCACTATCACCATACGTAACACAGCAGCATTAAGCACTACTAACAAGCTGTTTTACTCTGGTATTCTGTGAGAGCGTTATCTCCCCCGGTTGAACCGACCCATTCTTGCTACAACCATAATATAGCTGCAGTGTGTCTCTCCTACGTACAAAATTATATAATATTATAGCCCTCGGACATTCGTTGCTGCTCACAATTATTATCAGTCTCTGATTATTTTAGGGCAGAATTTTAAAACGTTAACGTTCTCTTTTGACTTAATATATTAGTTCTTAGCAATAAAACGTTTAGTTGTTCGTTTAGTTGATTAAAGGGCTATTTAAATATATTTAAACTATACTATGATTTTTGTATTGGAACAATTTTTATCGGTTTCATATTATATTATTTAAACAGTAATTATTTGTGAGATCCACCATCTTTTTGTCCAATTTAATGCTTATTAACAAAAACCTTATTCGTGCGTATATATAAACTGTTATTTATTGAGGGCTATTTTCATCCGATTGGGACGTTTGACTGAGTACACTAGTAGTAGCTGATATCGAACGAGCCCATTGTTGGAGGTGACAACTAAAAGCATTGTGCCAAGCAGTACAATCGCGCCATTACCGACACCATTGTGACAATGTTAACATATCGTTATCTAGATAGAGCGCCATCTATTGTCCGCTGGTGAAAACTTTTGGATAAGTAGCTAGACTTTAAATTTGTTAACATAAAGAGTTGTTCAAATATCTGAATAATATTTAATAATATTAGTTACTATAAAATTGTGCGAGTAACATAAGCTATATAATATTGCATCTGCAAATACAAAATATAGGGAGAGGAAGGTTTTTTAGTAAGCTTTTTAACACAGTCGGGTTAGTTTAATTATTGCTTTAACAATTGAGCTTGTTTAACTAATCTGTCTAAAATCCAACGCAAGTGGTCTTAAACATTTGATGCAGAGCTGAGTTGAGTGCTCGCCGTGAATTTTACTTGAGGAATTTTAATTTTAATTGTAATTTTAAGTGCTGGCTTACCACGTGTTTGGCGGTAAGTGGAAAGATCACCTGCATGTCGGAAAAGTAAAAAGTATCGTTATCTCGCTGAAGCAACGCGGCGGTTAATTGCTGTACAACTCTCTCAAAAAATAGTCAGGCTGTGTAGAGATTTACTTTGCTTAGACGTTACTGATATATGCCCGATGTATATGTGTGTGTGTGGAAAGGAGAGAGGGAGGGAGTATTACGGAGATGTAGTAAATTTTTCCGCTAATTAACGAAGGAGGCTCTGGTGACTAGTGATGAGGATCAACATAACCAATGTATCGTTTTTATCAGCCCGTGAAAGTTAACTGCTAGACTTGGGATTCTCCCGTTGCTGGATGGATTTGTCTTAGGCGCCATACTAAGTGGACCAGGCAGGATTTAATCGCCATACTAGGCGGACGAAATGACGATCGCAGTACCAGAGTCTTGCGCCTATGTCTCTGCTGCCCGTAGATGGCCTGGACATTTTACGTTTGGTGTAAATGAGATGGTTATACCGCCATTATAACGGAACCATAAAAAATTTCTGACATTTCCCATAGTCTTCGACAAAATAGAGTAATAGATTCTCTTTTTCAAACCAGCCAGTATAAGTATACTATATTTAAAATCAATACTTATACTTTTTAGAAATTTTAACATTCCTCTTTCCAAAAGGTATTAATTATTATTAGCACAAAATTATTAGATAAAGATACTATGGTTGTAGGATATTATTTGGAAGAATGATTAAAAAATATTTTTTAGATTTGGCACACAAAACATTTGGCATTCTGAAAATTGGTATGTTGATTGAGAACACCGTTGTAATAGCTTACCTTCTAGAAGAAAATGACCCTAGAACACAAATTACTTGTACACAATGTAATCTAAAAATGGGAAAGCTGAATTGAATACGAAGCGCGAGTATTATAATATGTTATATTGATACTTACATATCTTTCCACAAAATATACTTTTTTATAAATAACTTGCAAATTGATTGTGATGAATGTGATTTCACCACAAAATTTAAAATAAAGCAATGTTTTTAATGAGTTTATTTTGATGCTACGCCTTTCGTAACTTATCGTAGTACATCTACGAAATGTCTACGAAGTACGAAATAGCTGTAGAAATAGTCACATCAAGGTATGAATTAAATTAAATAATACATTAATAATTATCGACAGGTCGAAAAGTTAAACTTAGCTAACTGGCAAAACTATTGATTCAGGTTGTGTAGGGGAATGACGCCGCGACATTGCGTTAGGTAAGCGGGCGCTGACCAGCCATTGTTCCGCGACTATTACAATGACTGGTTAATGAGATCAGATCCATCCTTATACTGTACAAAAGATCCGCCTCCACCCATCCCCTTTATTTTATTAATTAATTCATTACAATAGAACCGAACCTGGGCTTCGGGGAACTATCTTTTGTTAGCGAGTGATAGTGACTTGCCAACACCGATCTTCTGAATTTGTTGCATAGATAAAGAGCGAGGAATTTTAGCGAAAGTGTATGTATCAATATCAATACACAATTTGAAAGAATGAGTTTGGGTCCGATTCGGTCTACTTTCACCATTTCTCCATTTGCTGACTAATTACGGGTACATAGAACAGAATGGAATAGAATCAATCAATATAGATTACAAGAATACTTATTGAAAGTCATTTAAGCTTTACCACTACTACGGAAAAAACCTAAAAAAAATTACAATATATAATATTTTATACAATGAAGTATGAAGACGTTTAGAAACAGTATGGTAGCGATCAACTCATTCCAAGGGGTTATTATCAAACATTTTCGGTTTTAGTAGTATAATAACCCTAATTAAACAATTTTTGCTTAATAAAAGTTTTAATAGACAATAATAGTTCGATTTTTTTAATAAAATTCAAAAGCAATTTTAAAAATACGTAAAATCGGATGTTCATTATGATATAATAATAATAATAATATATGTAACATAACACACAATCTCAATCTTACAATCAATCACAAAGTATACATAGATCGCACACATCCACACAAACCGAGAGCATAACCATAATGCTAGTAAATGATATTGAGATTTTAGAAAATTTCGATCAAAATCAGTTATCAGAAACGCACACCCAAGAAATACACGAACTACAAACCGCTCTAACTCAATATTCACGTATGGATCCAGCAGCTCGCCCAAAACTACCCAAACTTAAATACACCCCAAAACTCTCTCAGCTAATCGCTCTTCTCTCTCTAATCGTATCATACTAAACCAATATATATCCGAAGACACACAACTTGTAGATGTACATGTACACACATTGATATATTGCACAGCGTTAGTCATTTCTGAAGAACTTAATTATAAAATAACAGAATACACAGGCAGCACAAGACCAAGAATCATAAACAAACCATCATGGCAACAGAGACTCGAAAGAGATATAGAAAAATTGCGAGCTGACTGCGGTAGACTAACACAATATATCAACAATAACAGATCCAACAAAGTAGTCAAAAGAGTCGAGGCAATATTTAAGAACATGGCCACCAGGCATGAAAACGACAATAGAAAACCCGAAGAATTTTTAGACACTTTAAAACAGAAGCTTGCGCTAAAAGTCCACAGGCTGAGGAGATAAAAGAAGGCACAAGAACGCAAAAATGATAATGCCATGTTTGCTACTAACGAAAAGAACTTTTACAGAAATATACAGAAACAAATAGAACAAATAGACGTAACAACCGACACCAACACCGTACTACCAACATCAGAACAATTGGAGACATTCTGGTCAAGCATATGAGAAGAGCAAGTGCAGCATAATGATAAAGCTAGTTGGATAGCAGATGAAGAATCTAAGTGGAGCGCACTAGAAGAAATGGAATCCGTCGGGATATGTGAATCTGATATAAATAGTATTACAGAAAAACTACACAACTGGAAATCAACTGGCATTGATAAAGTACATAATTACTGGTTCAAAAAACTAGACTCATTACACAAAATTATTGCTAAAAACTTAACAGACATAATCTTAGGACAACAAAATATACCTGAATTTATTGCAACAGGAATAACTTACATGTTACCGAAGTCTCAATACTCTCCACAACCGTCCCAATACAGACCAATTACTTGCCTACCGACAATATACAAGATTCTAACCTCAACAATCACAGCTAAAATCAATAAACACATAGAACACCACAAAATAATAGCGGAAGAACAAAAAGGATGCAGACGAGGCCACAAGTGGTGCAAGGAACAATTAATTATAGATTCAATAGTCCACAAAAAAGCTTTTGATAGTATTTCACACTCCTGGTTAATTCAAGTATTACGTATATACAAAATAAACACAAAAATGATAGACTTTTTACGTCATATCATGTCCTGCTGGAAAACTACACTCCAATTGAATTACCACGACAACATCGTAAGAACTCGACAGATATTTATTAAGAAAGGTATTTATCACGGTGACTCCCTGAGTCCTCTATGGTTCTATCTCACTCTGAACCCTCTGTCTCACCTACTGCATCAGTGCCAAGCCGGATATAGACTCAAACACAACACCACAGAAGATGTCACTATCTCACACCTCATATATATGGATGACATCAAATTATACTCAAAAACAGAAAAAGAAATGAAAAACTTAATAGACACTACAACAGAATTTAGTAAAGACATCAACATGCAATTTGGACTAGATAAATGCAAAACACTACACATAATAAGAGGCAAAATAAAACCAGGCGACTACACAATTAAAACTACTGATACAATCACAGCTATGGAACCGACAGATCTATATAATATTTAGGACACAGACAACTCAAAGGACTAGATCATACAGCAATTAAACACACACTGAATACAAAAGTTAAGTTCTGCACGGAAGACACCCACATGACCTGGAACAACCACATGTAGATACAGTAGCATCAAATAAATGGCTTAAAATTGGCAACCTATTCCCGGAAACTGAAGTGTTTATCATCGCAATACAAAACCAGATCATCAACACTAAAAACTACAGGAAATATGTCATTAAAGACCCCACAGTAACCAACGATAAATGCCGCAAGTGCTTCACCCAACCAGAGACCATAAAACACATAACAGGGGCATGTACAACTCTCACACAGACAGACTACACTCACAGACACATCCAAGTAGCAAACATGATTCATCAACAACTAGCACTCAAACATAAACTTATACAAGACTCAAACACACCTTACTACAAATACACACCACAAACTGTTTTAGAAAATCCTACACACAAACTTTACTACGACCGCGTCATACTTACCGACAGAGCCATTCACTATAATAGACCAGACATAATACTACAGGATAAAGTAAGTAAAATCACCTACTTAATAGATATTGCAATACCTAACACACATAACTTACAAAAAAACAATAGGCGAGAAGATAAGCAAATATGCAGAGCTTAAAGAAGAAGTGACCAGAATTTGGAGACAAAATAAAGTTTATATAGTACCCATAGTCGTCCCCACCATGGGTGTCATACCCAACAATCTCCACCATAGCCTCAAAATAATAGACTCCCCCCTTTTGATTAGGAATACATAGTAGTATTGTTTAAATTAATTTTAATTTTTGCAGGAAAAGAAATAAAATTTTAAAAAGACAATAAACTGATCTCCCCCTCTCTCTCTGTATTTGTGTGTGTGTGTGTGTGTGTGTGTGTGTGTGTGTGTGTGTGTGTTCGTGCGTGTGTATGTATTAAGTAAAAAAATAAAATATATATATGTAACAATGCGACGTAATATGTTTTTTTTTATAACAATGTTAACAAGTATTTCTCCGTATTATCACATTATAAAGTCAAGCTTCGATTAACATTACTTAGGAATTTGAAGTCAATATTATGAATTGTTCTCGAGATATGCGAGACGAAAAAAGTTCACAAACGTACAAACTTACACGCAAACATACATGCTTTAAAAATAGAAGAGTCGGAAGACCAGAACCATGAACACATAATAATATATTAAAATATAGGTATAAAAATTTGGACTTCCGAAAATGAAACCCATTACAACTACGTTGCAATTGGAAGACAATAAAATATTTAATAATATTATTTAATAATATTATTAATTAATAATAAAAAAATCAATAATATGTAACAACCCCAACAGACCTGATGAAACATACAGAGTCGATGGATGCAGGAGGCTTAGGCCCGTGCTTTAAGGCAACTATGAGGGAGGCCTAAGTTAAGCATTCGTCATGTGATTGGCTGTAACGATGATGATGAAGATAAATATAAATCTGTTTTCAAGCTTAGATATACAGGGTTATTTTGCAATAACCGGCCAAATTTGCAGAGAATGTTCAAAATAAGTAATGTATGCAAATGGTGAAAATATTCTGTCTTTTTTATCTTTTAAATTCAAAATGCGTGGTAATGCATTATTTTAACTGATTTTATTGCGCACGTATACATTTGTAAGGGTTGATCGGTAGGCAAAAACGTTGTTGCCCATAAATCACATTCAATTTGGGATAATTGCAAATAAAAGTAGAAGCCTTATTTACTCGTATTTTCAAAAACTGCAATAACTTTATGTATATCATTATTTATATACTTGAACTTATGGCTACTCATTGAAAAATAATCCTGTATAATTATAACAACATTGCTTTTAAACAGTCAGCAAAATTTAAATAGCAGTTGGTACATTCAAGTACAATGTGGTTTTCCGTGCTAAAATAGAATCCGTTTTTAGCATATGAATAAAATGGACAAAGAACCCCTTTTGTGTACAGCAAAATTTTATTAATCGTTCTAAGAGAAAGGGTGCGTTGAATGGGACCGAATTTCTTTTTAATTAATGCTATGACGTGAGAAAGATATACAAATACATGCTTAAATTTTGTTTATCAGTCATAAAACATTGAAATAAGAAAAGGTGAAAAATTTGAAATTATCTTCCACTCACCAATTTCATCCATAATAAGTATTTATGTAAAAAGCATCGCTGCATACACACAAATACAACATAGAGAAAGATAATATGACAGTATCCCTGTTATGATAGAAATTTTCTGGCATTATCCATGGTCGCATGCAGCACAATTGGGTCTAGATTGAAAGAAAACAATTGGATCTAGACATTAGGGCTTAAAGTATGAAATTCCCGCTTAAAACTGAAAAGCTTAAACACCATTTTCTCGAAAAAATATATTATTTAATCGAATTATTTACTCTTACTACCTATACTTTTCTGTCACCAAACTCTGGGGATCTGGACTCTACAAAGTCCATGAAGTCATTTTGTACCCCTTCCTGATAACAAATTTTTTCCTTGTAGTAAATTGTCTATGTCTAGATATAGGCTAGGTATCTATGGGCTAGGTCTGGCGGATACGGAAGATGACGTATGATTTCTAATTGCAGGTCTTCTAAAATTAAAATAAAACGGTTTGTCGAGCAGTGTGAGATCTTGTGTTATATGATATACGTTATCTTGAGTTGGTTCTCTGAGAGTTTCTCCATCACTGTCCGAATTCCTCACAATAGGCATTTGGTGTTATTGATCAAATCTCAAAAAGAAGTAATGAATTACACCATGAAGTAACCACCAAACAGTTACCATTACTTTCCTATGGGTGGGCTTTGCTTAAGGGCATTTTTCCGGTATTTGTCCTGGAACCTTTGAATGGAAAAACGCAATGGCTGAAAACCATTGCCTGTTTCGCATGCAATTTTCGTAGAGAATCAACTTTTCAACACACATCAAAATTCTGTCAAAAATCCCTTCATTATGCTAAGCAAACGATTTAGATTGTTATATTTTTGTGTAAAAAAAGTTTAAATGAGTAATCTTAGATGGTTAAAAATTTAAGTCCAGGTTTAATTTTAATTGTGTCTGGCCACACAAACGGCAACTTCATAATTTCATCCCTAAATATACTCTTGCTATATTAATTAGGAAGTTCTTTCTAAAGAATTTTACATTCAATAGATTTCACAGTTTATGTTTTGATCACATAATTTTAGAGGTCAGAAGAGAAGCCTGAAGGAAGAGTGCAAAATGCTCCTTTTATGCCTTGGATTTTGACAGAGAACAAGATATTAAATTATTCAATTTAGAAATAAATATAACAATAAATAACGAGAATTAATTAATAATGATATACGTGTAATATTCCTATTACATAAAATACAGGAATACATATGAATTTGTCCAAATTAATATATCGATGGTCTAGAAGACAAATGTATTAACTACAGAGATTGTAATTTTTCAGGAGAGCAAGTTATATAAATAGTAAAGTTTGACCCGTTTGTATGTAAAGCTGAGTAGTGTAACGTATCTTATACTTCTGCTATTAGTTAGGTATTTATCTGTTATACAATTAATTTTAAAGAATTGTTCTCAACTATAAAAAGTACTGGGTAATACTCAGTAACATAAAAAATTACATGCACTTCATATTTTTTAATCATTATTTTGTTATTCAGTTGTTCACTTAGTGCATTTGTGTATAGCATATGATTTTCAATTATTAAGTAATTATTACGAAGTTAAGGTAAATGACAAAAATATGAATATATTTATTTTTATAACATTCCACCTAAATTGCCATGTAAATAAGGTACCAATTTTAGGTTTTAGGTGTCAATTGCCTATCATTATAAAACACTTAAAGCTGTTTGTGTGAATTTCAATACTCATAGATAAAGTGGTTTAAAGCTACTTAATACATTTTGTAATTTCTATCATTGTTAGATAAGCGACTTTGATTCTTTTGTCTTGTGTCTCACGTTTCTTATTACAAATGTACAGGTTCGGTTTGGACCGAAAGTGATGGAATTATGGCTTTCCCATAAGTGCAGAAGATGCGGCCTATTCATTTAGAATGTTAGGCATTAAAAAGTGTAAACCACAAAATTTGCATTTAACACGTTTGTCTTCTAGACCATCGATATAGACAGTACACATAAATAATAAAAAAAGTAAATCCTAATAAAGCCAGAAAGCAGCAATTAATAATCTTATAATGCTGCTGTCTTTAGAAATTGTTCTTGGACTCAGTCTTTTAACAGCAGTTTTATTGAGTGCTTTCCTGATGTCTTCGGAACTTACCATTAGGTGGTTTGTTAGCTTGTTGACGCTATAAATCAAATTGGTCAAGTGCATAATATGCAGAAGTAGTTTTCCGTGTCATGTTGGTATTAAGATGATTCATAGATAATGCAACATAACCACTTTTCATGAGAAATATTTAAAAACAAATCAAAACCTTAAGAAAGACTTGTAGATTACCCAGCTATTCATTTATTTATTTATTTACTAGTTTTTTCCTACGGCAGAATAGAAACACACTCTCCTTTTGCTGCTCCGAACAGATCAGTGACCTTTATAATATTTTTCGTATTATAGTGTCTAAAATAGCTGTCAACATAATATGTGAAAGTCGAGTTGTTTGTAAGGTATGAAATTTTATTCGTTGTATTTGGTGTTATGGTGTGTATTATTTATGGATATTATCTGTGTTTTGAAAAAAAAAATGAGTGAGGATAAACGCAAAATATAGTAATATAATAATATATCTGATGAAATGAGCTTTTTTTTTATAGGATAAGGGTGACAAGCGAGCACACAGTCCACCTGATGGTAAGTGGTTGCTGTGGCCCATAGACATCTACATCTATCCTAGTTTGCGAATCAAAATGCAGATGCGTTGCCACCCGTGAGAACTAAGATGGAATGCCTCTTTTCCAGTAAAAAGGGTCTCTGGTTCTCTACACTTACCATGCGAAACACATCAGCATTAAGCTGCTATTTTACGCTGGTATTCTGTGAGAGCGTGGTCCTTCCCCGGCCGAGCCGACACATTCGTGCTACAACTATACAATTAATATAGCTGCAGCATGGCTCTACCACGTTAAAAAAGCTTGAAATTGACACTGATACTAATACCAGCGAAGGAACATAATGCCATTAAAATAATCTTGGAACAACTCTGTATTTCGTGCTAAAGGTTGGTTTAGTAACTATTCCCGAATAGGCTCACTTTTTTAGAATTGCAAATGGTAAAAGATAAATTGATTTGTTCTCCAATAAATGGCGATTTATTTCAAGAATAAAATTTAGAATAAATTGGTCGAATCCAACCTAAGTCGTTCTATTTTATTCTACAAGTTAGTAGTCTCTCAGTAATGAGAACCCGTGCCCAAGAATGGGACATAAATAGGCTGTAACTTTACTTTAGAGTGACAATAGTCCACCTGATAGACACCCGTAACCGACTCCAATCAAAGAACACCACAGATGCATTGTTACTAAGATGGAATGCGTCACAGCCTGCAACAACATTGTTTGTTTTAGCCTTCAGACTGGACAACAGTGAGTGCACGGATGTCTGAAAGAAAATAGGTGAAAAATGAGCTACCTACATGGATTTATAGACAGAAATGAAGCCCTTTTTTTACATGGGGAAACACCTACGCATACCCGCCTTGTGGGGGCAAGGACGGGTTATGTCGGACTCGCACCGACTAAAACCCCATGGTGTTCCACCTTCGCCGCATATTGGCAGGGCCACGGAAACGCTTTCGCACAATTCCGCGACCCCACCAGCGCCGGCCACCCCATGGCAGCCCCTTCTCGGGGGAGGACCTCTCCTCCCCATTCTCCTTCTCAGGCAAGGCGCACCAGGAACACAAGGCACGCCCCTTTCCACGGCCTCCTTCATCTGCGTAACGGGCACCCCGAGTCCGATACGCGGAGGCCATGAGGCCAGGAAAATCGAGCGCTCAGTAGCACCCGCTTTCCCGACTCCAGCGGCGGATCTGGTCTCTGGCTCCGCCGCCAACCAAGTTTCGGCCGCGGAGGGTAGGGAGAGCGGCGCCTCGCAATACCGACACTCCTCTCTCCCCGCGGCCCCACCACCACCGCATCAATGGTGCGGCCCCGTCAGAGTCGCGGAGGATAGGGCGAGTGGCGCATCGCCATACCAACACTCCTCTTCCTCCGCGACTCCACCTCGGCTGCAGCGGTAGGGGGAGAGGACACCCCTCTCGCCGCAGCCCACCGATACACATCCGAAGTGGACTCGCCAAGGCCACTCGGAGTGGCCACCTCGGGCCGGCCCTACACCACGGGCCAGCCAAGGGGTTCCTCTTTGTTCACCGCGGGTGACCAGCTACTAAGCCCCCCCGTCACGACAAGGCGGGAACCCGTTGGGGAGGAATGAAGCCCTGCTATTATTTAGTACCATAGTTATAAACAATTCTCTACGAACCCGATTCTACAAATTTCTAAATATTATATCTATACAAAATTTTGTAACGCATGAGTTAGTTACGTGAATAGAAGCGACAGAATTCAAATTTAATATGAAAATGTAACGGTGAAAGATTGAATTTTGATGCGTCGGTACGAGTCTGTGAGATTTGCCCCGCAGCCGCGGCTGCCCTATTCATGGCCACCCGACCGAAGAGCATGCAGCTAGTCAGTATCAGAACTAGCCGTTGCTAATATAATAGAATGCATCTAATTTTCACAAAGAGTACGGGGTATAAGAAATTCACGTCTATTTTGTAATATGTTTTCATTTTCATTGGCTTTACTGTGCAGGCTGCATGTTATGGCAACACAAATGTTTATATTTTTTTATGAAAACTGAAGTGACAAACGAACTTACCTCCACCTGATGGTAAGTGACTACTGCAGCCCATGGACACCTGCAACCGACTTCAAACAAAGAAGGCATCAGTACAATCACTGTTATTTGGCGGCAGAAATAGATAAGAGGGCGGTACTTACAGAGACAGACTCCTAACACCTAGTAAGCAATTAGCCAACCTAGAAAAAAAATTGTGCTATATTAAAACAATCCATAAAACTTTATGAAATATAACAAGTGGTAAAATTAAAAAATTTGTACAACCGACTTCAATATATATTATTAATTTATTAAGGATAACTCAAAAACTACTGGTCAGACCTTGATCAAATTCAAGCACCAGCTTTCAAATAAAAAAGAATCATCAAAATCGGTTCACCTAGAAAAAAGCTATGAGGTAACACACACAAAAAAATACAGTCGAATTGAGTACCTCCTGACTCAGTAATAACGTGAAATTCTCCTCGTTATTACTGAGTGGACTGGGCAAATCAATGTACTACGGTATGTTGGACATTATAATATGGTATTCGGATAGTAATCCGTGACATAATATATAGACAGTGACAGATGCAATTTCCGAATTAAATATTCAGCTTATCATATGTATGCTTGGACAAATTGTATGTATGTTATTACTCTAAATAACTTATTGAAGACAGCGCTTGTCGAAATAAATAAGATTTCTAATATTATACAAAGTGTATTACTATAATCACTAAGTTTTATTTAGAGTTGTAATTGATTGTTGGAATCATGACAATGGCGATCCATCGCTTTATGCATTGCAGAAATCAAAAAGCGAAAGATCAAACGGTAGCGGCACAGCGGTTGATAATGTAACTATCCCTTGTGGGGCGATTATCGTGTCTCACTACAATTTTAACCAATTGATACATAACTTTTAAAAATACCTAAAATGGTATGTAACAAATACACACATTATCTATTCAAAATCTGCAAATCCTAGCGTTTTACTAGGCATTAAGATTGAGGTTTTGGAACACAGTTCACATAATACTGTATTGTCATTAGTACATAATTTACCCGACATAAGAATTGGCTAAGCTACTACATAGTTGAAAAGTAACAAGGTGTCGCAAGGTTAATATTAGTAATACGAAAGTAAGGAGAAATTTAGATTTTCTAATTAATGGGGGACTCATTATAAAATAAATATAATTTCGTATGGTGAGTGATAGAGCCGCATATCTTTATTTAAGACAATCTACCACCGTAACCACAAACAACAACTTACTCGTACTATCTCAGATGGACTCTGTGCTTGATTGTCAAATATTTCAGCCTTTTTTTGTACAGAAAAAATAGGTATAGTAAAAATAAAAAATAAATATTTCTATATCTGTTTCAAATACGTAAATACGTCAAGTAGCTTATTAGTTTTTCTTGAAATATATTTAATATAAGAATAAAATTTTACAATTCAAAAACCGGAACTAAAAGCAACATAATTTTCGAGATTGACATTTATAGTTTGCAATTTAATCCTCGGAATTAAAAATCGACGTATAAGTACCCCACTCGATTGCAAAGTAAAAGTCAATTTTGAATCTCATTAAAATGTAGTTTAACTACATGAAAATATAAATTTTCAAGCTGTTACACCCTATTTCAGCCAGCAGGTTGAATTTTCCAAAACCCTTTCTTAGTGGGTCAAGAAAGGAATATATATGCGAAAATTCCAACTCAATCGGGCGTATAGTTTCGGAGATCTCGTGATGAATGAGTAAGTCAGTGGTATTTCGCTTATATTTATATATATTGATATTTTCTTACCGTAAAATTCCTAGTAAAATTATATGAGAACTTTATTTTGTCTTTTTTTTTTTTTTTTTTTTTTTTTTTTAAGAAACGTTACCCCCACACTAGGATTTTCTCCTGTATCGTGGAGGCAGTTTACAAACATAAATTGCACGAGGACAAACATCCAGACCCGGAACAATTATTTGTAGGCCATACAAATACTTGTTCCGTGCGGGATTCGAACCCGCGGCCCCCAGCGCAACAACTCATTGCTAAGCCACTGCGCCACGGAGCCGTCAGTTTCCTTTCAAAATATCAACTTTATAGTAAATACATATAGTTTTTCGAAGTGTGACCCAGTGAGAGCGTCCAGGAATCAGGTGATATAGCGCGCCCGCTCACACCGCAAGGCCGTGATAGCATGTCAAGTTCGTAGCACCACGTACATATTTCGCTAAAGCGCCGCTACAGTAACAATAATGGCTCAGTCCCCATTGTTTGGGCCCGTGGCACATTACGCTTTTGTCTCTGCCCTCTCCCGTTCCTCACAATGCGGCCAGGAAACAAGTGAGCCTTTATTTCGCCTCTTTTTGTCTCGGAGTATCGCTGCTTATTGTCTTCATTCGATTGTTCGGAGCTCTTCAGAGGGCACATTGTTGTGGACTCCGTTGTTAGTGCTGAGCTTGCGGATGTGCAATGTTCTAAGTGTCGTTTGAATTTTCATACGGATTGTTATACGTGCGTCTTCTCTACATTTTCTATTTAACTTTCATTGTCATATTGTGTAAAGGAAATACTTTTATTTTAGAAAAAAGAAATTGGAGCGTAAATATTTATATTTGTGGAGGTTTGCCTTGTTTATATAACGGCTGCGGATACTGAGATACTTATTGGGACGCGTAATATTCGAACTGCATGAGTTTGTCAGAGATAAATGCTTCAATATTTCGCCACCCACAATTACTTCTAAACGTTGACGTTACTCTCCTTGTTTCTTTATCTACGAATGATACAAGGTACAGCAGCGTCTTCACTAGTTAGTATTGTTCGCGCGGCTCTATTGTATAGGTTGCTTTGTTCAGGCACGCCCCGTTTTTTCCTTTTCGCTTTCGAAGAGATGCGATATAGAGCCTGAAAACTAAGGGTTATGAGGGCTATATATTGTGAGTAATTACCTCTGGTATCAGATGTAAGATATACTTCATATATGCTTCGTTTTATTTAGGATTTAATATTGAATAGAATAAAGAAAAGTGTGTTAAAAGACTACAACATAGAGCTGCAGAATGTTAAATACGCCACTGTGAGAATTGTTAAATATTCACTAACGCTGAGAGCTCTTTAGAAAATCGCCCCCTCTGCGTGTCCCTTTCCACGAAGCGCCATTCATATTTTCCGCGTTTTCCATACACAATATTGCGACTTTGTGAGGCTGCACGCTTCTCAAGTCTCCAAATAGTCCATTGACGAGCGCCGAGCAAACTCGCTATAGCGAATTAACACTATTCACGAGAAGTTTTGAAAGAGGACTGCTCTCATACAATTTGGTGGCATTCATAAAGATTCACTCCTTAGCCGGCTCGCTGAATAGCTTTATGGAAAATGTTCTATATTTTAGTTGAAGAGCAAGCAAAGATCTAATTTTAAAATCTAATATTTTCCTAATATAGGAGATTTTGCAAATATGATTATAAATATTAATATTTTTGATTTATTAATTTATAATAAATAATATTTTTGAAAATATATAGTATTATAAAAATAGTTACCGACTAGCTATCAAATCAGCCTTAAAAACTATATTGTTCCAAAAGTAGAACAATACTTGTACGTATTAGATGCATGCTTTAACTTAACCAGTCTTTTATTTATAACACCAAATTACTCGGCCATTAGCTAACCCTCGTCTAGATGAGGCAAGGAACAATTACCGCGGCGACAATAGTGCGCTCGCATTGTAAGGCTATCGTTCTAGAAACAGTTGTTCCAGGCGCCACTGAAAGAATACTCAGCGGAGCGGACGGTGGAACAAAAGGTGGCCCAATTGTGTTACCAGTCAGCCACTTTTTGTTTACCGCCAAATAGGAAAATAATTACAATAGAACACAGACATTTTTACACGCCGACAAAAATGTTAAGCACGCACGAGCTGGGTAGTAGGGTGCAAAGACGTTACTTTCATTGTTGTACATACATATAATTTAACAAATTAGTGTAGCCTAAAGAAACTTCGATATTAGTTCATATAAAATCTGCAGGGACAAAATATAGACACACATACACACACATAAAACTCAAATGTGTGTGTGTGCACTCATTTTTAATTGAATTAAGAATTGTGTCAGTCCGTAGCAGTTTGTACTTAATTTTACTTAAACTAAAAAGTCCTGCTGCTGGACATTAGTCCTTTCCAAGTATGGAGGTTCAAAGAATCACACTAGGAAAGCATAATATCGGCAATCGCATAACAGATGCATTCGCAATGACTCCACAAATCCACGACTTTTTCTGCCACCAGGGCGGCGCGGCGCCACTTTACAATGAGGTAAAATATTTGACAGATTTCATAGCGAGGACGATCATATCTTATTTCCGTATTATTAGTTATGTTTTATATTAATGAGATTAGAATAAACTAAACTATAAATATAACTAAAAAAAGTAGAAAATTTAAAAAAAAGAGTTATAAAGTGCAAAAAATGAAAAATCAAACCACTGACGCATTGTGTTGTGTATTAATATAATAATCTAGATAAGACAAACTATTATGAAAATTAATTTCTCAATTAACTGACATTGTGTAACAAAAAACTTTACCTCAGTCACAACTAGTGACATCTGGCGAGCCTATTAGCCCTCATTGTAAAGCAGCTCTCCGTCGCCGGTCTGGATATTTTAAGATTTTTTTTTCATGATAATAAGTTTACATTTCCTTTACTTTATTTTCTAAGTTATAGTTTTGATGTGATACCTTCTAGATCGTGATTTCTATGTTAAATACATATTAACTACAACAAGTGCATCATGTGAATAGTTCTTGTAACTTGCTTACTATCTTGTATACTAAAAATTTTAACGCAAGTATAAAAGGAAGTTGCAATATAAGCAAGCAAGCAAGCATAGCAATACTTGCAACCGGGCTTTTCTGTCATCTAAGTATTCAATTGAATAGTCTTAATTTACTACTGGATTTATACAACTCCCGTGTGAGATTTCATTAGGAAATTCGGTCAATAGATGTGAAATCCTATATGGAAAATGTGGAAAACATAAATGGAATCTGCGAAAAGCAACTCAAAAGGAGGGTGATTTTCTAAAGGCTTCAACTGTTTTCAGTGCGCTACTGTTTAACATTGCTCAATGAACGATATTTTCTGTTTTCTATAGAAATCACAGAAACTCTTTACAGTACAAAATTTTAACGTCTTCGCTTTATAAAATGCTTGCAATAGATCTATAAATCTGGGCGTATTATGAACATGTGGTTATGAATGTTCATAATATTAATTTTATCTAACAACTTTCGAGCCGTGGCAACAGTAATGCGTTTGTTTTAAAGTTCACAGTAACTCGAGCCATAAGTATTAATTCCTATCAACACCACTTTAATTTTTAATCACAACTTTAAAAAATGATCCACCACATATTTTACTCACCACATTTTTACTTAAATTTTGAGAAACATTTTATTTCTCAAATTTGCAGGCAGGCAGGCCTTGTTCTAATGAAATTCAAGGTGAGTGCTTATTTGATAACTTGGCTTTAGTAGGAAATTAAAACGATAAAATAAAGTGATAGCTACTAGAATTTTCTCCTGTATCGTGAAAGCAGTTTAAATATATATATATAATTATATATCGGCGCGTCTATCAAATAAAATACCGGATGTATCGAGAGTGAGCTTGCATCACTCTAGCGGAGTGTCATATCGATGGTAGAGCGTGGTAGAATTGAGGGTATATCGAGAAAACCCCACTCGTTTATGCAGTATTAAGTTCACTGTAGGCGCCGTGCGCGAGTTCTATGAGTGAAGTCATGCTACGAGTGCTAAGACTCGTAGAATGACAGTATCGTGGTTCTATCCGTTGTAGTAATTCTTCTAGTGCAGGCAAGGAAGACGGTGCTGCTGAGAGGCTGCTCTGTATTACAATGAGATGGGTGATGTTGTTGAGAGGCTGCGCTGTGTTACAATGAGATGGGTAGTGTTGCTGTTAGTTTGCATACTTTGGTGTTATCACGTAATTACGTTCCTCATGTTATACTACTGTGTAATTGTGACGGTGACTTATTACGGTATGGTCAAACTGTAATTACTCTATACTGAAGTATAAGCAGTACGCTGTTTTATTACCAATAATAATTAATTGCATAAGCAGGAGAGCAGGTTGAACGTCAGCTCTCACACTATTATTATTTTTAACAATTAACCTTCTGATGTATTTACGATATTTCCGACATATAAATTGGACAAATACAAATATAAAAACCCGAGACAATTATTAGTGGCACATTCAAATACTTACTTGTTCCGTGCGGGTACTTCCTTTACGTTTTTGAATTCGGTTAAAAACTAAGAAATTCCACTGGTGAGCTACTTATCTATATAAATAAAATGATAGAGGTTTGCAGTTGTGCGCGCATCACGGAAAAACTACTGGATAGATTTCAATTAGGTTTTCTAAGTTTTATTTCTTAGACACTTGGCCCTTATCTAAAATATTGCGATATCTTCATTTATAAGAAAGTTATTAAAGTTTTAAGAAACAACTATTTTTATAAGCACTACGTGTTCAGTGATGTGTCTTTTCTTTGTTAATATATCAAGCAACGCGGACGAAGTCGCGGGTACTCCTATCTGCTAGTTTTACAATAAAACACTGACAAAATAATACTGAATGATTTTATGAAAATTCTTGAACAATGCACCACCGTTATTATTTATATAAAGATATCTAGAAGCCAAAGAGCATATAATCACTGTACGACATAAACTTTTTATTTATTTACATAACGTAAAAATTTACATTATGTATATTAGAATCCCTATTACCCGTAATATAAACCCTACTCCCCGTAGTATACTTCCAAGAACGTGAGCTGCGTTTCCTCACTGAATGAATATACTTATGTTTTGGGCGAAAAAAGAACCAAACCTCTTGTCACCAACGGCGATGAAAAGTCCTTTAGAAACTTCAAAAAGTCTCTACAGCAAATGGCACAAACATGTAGTCATCGCATCGCTTAGAGACTGATATTTGCAACATTTACTCAGTTCAGCCACCTCTGATGCCGCCTTAGCTCTAAACGTGGTCCCCTAAGATGAGAAGTCGCCAAAGTATCAACGCGCGTAACATTCCACACAAGGGCTTTGCGTCTCTCCCAAGGGACTAAAGTCATACCATCGGATCTCTTGCCAACGTCTGTAAATATTCCACAAGGCTCTAAAACAGAGGGAATGTTTATAGAGACTTCGAATAACATAGTTCAGAGAACCGTGACGAAACAAACTACCAGCACTTTTCTTAAATGAAAGTCCGTGGAGCCCGAACTCGTCGACGCCGCTAACACAAGGGCACTGATGAGGTTGACACAAAAATCTATAAACTAAAACTTGGTGAATGAATACTCTTTGCTGTAAATACATTCAAACGACAATTGTGAGATTGTCATTTCAAATTGTCAAAAGATCCTCAAGTTTAAATGTGTATTACATGGTTAAATTATTATTATATATATATATAACAAACAAAAAATCATTTGTCTAGATCTCAGCTAAATGTAATTTACTGATTTTCTTAATTTATAAATTGCATACTGGAAATATTATACTGGACTTGAAGCGTAATAATATGTTAAAAGAGGTCTCATAAAAGATAAAATAAAATATATTATAAATGTTTTTGAAAGTGCCAATAATAGCTAATTGTATCAATGCCATATTATGTAAGATCAACGGAAAATAAAGAACCTCGCGCAGAGGAACAAACTGCACAATCGACAAGTTTGAGCATGAAATGTGTTGTGAGTGTAACAGTGCTTGTGGTGATCATTATACTTCAAATTTTTCTTTTTTACTTTTATTTTTGGAAAAGTGACAAAACATAATTGTATTAATGGTCCGAAAAAGTATATATTTTAGATCTATCTATTGATTTTCTTTGCAACTGTCAGCACTAAACAAAAGTTTTAACAATGAGTTTTTCCATTGTAGAGTTATATTTAACTAGCTGTGCCCCGTGGTTTCACCCGCGTATATCCGTTCGACCAGTGTTGCCAACTTAGTGAATTTTCCACTAAAACCAGTGTTTCGACCCCCACCCCCATTTTAGTGGACGAATATTGCTTTTAGTGGCGGGTGGGTGTTTTCTAGTGGTTCAGTAGAATTCAGTTTCAATTAGTGGAAAGATGATCATTCAACCATTAAGGCGCATGGTTGAGCAAAATGTCGCGCTAGTCGTTATTTCTGCGGTTTTTAGGAGCTATCTACTTTTATTAAAAAGATGTACCAACTAATAAAAAACACATTAAATTTCTACATAATATTGATTCCATAATAGTCATATCCAATTTTTTTTAAGGAGTAAATATTTGAATAATCTCCTTACAACGAAACCACATAAATATGAAATAATTATTGATAACATGCATCTCCTCGTAAAGTAAGCATTATTTTATTTTGCGATTGACACTAATGGATAGGCAATTTATTAATGAACATTTCGATCGATTAAATTTTTTCAAAAGACCAAAATTTGATTTTATTAAGAAATTATTTTAAAATCTGGGCATATTCACTGCCCACGGCGTAGCGGGAGTGAGTGAGCGGCAAGCTCTTGAAGGTGAAATCTGTGTCATTAGTCACCGCGTCGGCCAGCGCACATGCTCGCTTACGTCATCTTATCAGTAGATAATATTATTACTTATTAGGTTAGTTATAGGTTATATAACTGACCTAATAAGTAATAATATTATCGGTTTGTCGTGGTTTTTACTGCGCGAAGAAGCTTTTTGTGTGTATTTTTTTTGAAGTAAATGCAAATTTAAAAAAATGAAGCACCATTAGCATATAAGGTTCGAATCCATAATTAACATTTTGACAAATATTATAATTTACACTATAAAAAGCTAATTCAATATTAGCAGTATAGTATATATATATAGTTAAAATAATCCTAATACCTAATCACAATATCTTAGTAGGTATAGTAATTAGGTAAAAAAGTATCTAAGTAGGTATTAATATACCCACCCAGTATAACTAATCACAATAGGTACCTATGTAGGTATTATGATTAGATAAAAGGTACTTATCTAAATAGTTACCTACTTTTAGTAAGTAGGTACTAATACCTAACCAGTCATCATTTAATTACAACCCAAAAACCCCTATAACTAAGCTGACAATTTATTTTTTAACTCAAAACGGGACATGGGTTAATTCCAGTTAAGCAGGTTAACAATAAAAATAAACACAACTTTTTAATGTTATTTATTTCGAAAAACTGTAACTTTATACAAATTGTGAAAAATAAAAATCGATCACCAGTTCACCAGCTTCATTAAAGCAAAGTTCCTCAGACAGTAATTATTAAATGCAACATATTTTTTTAATTATATTTATATTTGTCAGTAAAGTTGGTGATGATTTTAAATAAGAATAAAATTCTGGGAATGTTTTTTTTATTGTTACCTTTGTTATCAACATCGTCTTTAGAACTGGAACCGTAAGTATATTTTTTTCAGATATCCACAATTTATTCAAAATAGAAAAATACTCTTTCTACTGAAGCATTTGTACCAGGTAGACATAAAATATTTTCGATTAAAATGAAAAAAAATTATGTTGAAGTTGTTGGTGCGAAAGAGTTTGAATACTTCCATCCAACAAGTTTTTGCGGAAACTTTTAAATTATCCCATTCGGTTATTTTTGGTCGGTCCCGCTCTCGCACTGACGTGACGTCTGACAAACTTCATAATTTTAAATTTTCGCACGGTTTCGGAAAAGAGGACAATTTTGTGTCCCGGAGCTTTGTTTGGGGACAACGGGGACAGGTGACCGAGAAAAGGGACAGTCCCGTTCAAAACGGGACGTATGGTCACTTTACCTATAACCCTTATATGGTTTTTGTTTTTAAATTACCTTTATTATAACCCTTATGTATAAAGAAATATAATTACGTATATAGAAATAAAATTGAATAAAAATAAAAACAAACATGTTTTTTTTTCATCCTCATCAATCATTGGGGTGAGGATAATGTCAGCCAGCATAAGTAATAAGCAGGCTAAGTTACAAGGTGCTCAGTTCAAAAATGTTACCTTTCAATACGTGACACGTAAAAATTAACAACAATAATAAAACACATTTGCGAAACATCTACTAAATATAATATGCCTACCTAACTACCTATTTACCTATAGTGAATAGGTATCTTTTAAACTCACTATTTTCAATGCCTCATTTTCTCATGTTAGATACCTTCCCGGGCGTTCGAAATGAATGATGTAATTTTTATTAATTAGATAATATGTGAGAACACATAATTCTAATATAATGCAACTAATATACCGAATTTAAAAAATGAAAATACATTTATCATTGTCTGCCGTGTCTATTTCCATAAAATTGTTTATTGATGTTGAAAAAATAATACTATGTTTGTACAGTAGGTGGCGTCTTCCAGATTTCTTACGCGATATATTGTAGCGAGAGTCGGCGGACCGAATGCTCAAGGTCGTTCGCTAGGAGTAGCGCCTTAAGCCACTTACACGTTTCAAAATATATTTCTACTTCATTTAAGGAAAAAAATGTCGGTTTCGATCTCCTGTTACCTATCACAGCTTCACTTAACATATCTTCTGAAGTGATTGCCTTGTTTCATAATTACTTGTTTAGTCGCCGGCTACGGACACGTGTTGATGATTCGTTCTCCACCTGGTGTACGCCACTTACACGTTTCAAAATATATTTCTACTTCATTTAAGGAAAAAAATGTCGATTTCGATCTCCTGTTACCTATCACAGCTTCACTTAACATATCTTCTGAAGTGATTGCCTTGTTTCATAGTTACTTGTTTGGTCGCCGGCTATGGACACGTGTTGATGATTCGTTCTCCACCTGGTGTACGATCGATGTCGGTGCACCGCAACGTGGCGTGTTGCCTCCTCTCCTCTTTTCAATCTTCATAAGTTCGATTACGCTCCAATATATACAGATGATCTCCAAGTATATGTATGTGCATGCAAAAATTGGTGGATTTACCCAAAACTATAGGCTTATTAAACAAAGATTTTGACTTAATTGTGGATTGGAGTAAGTCATATGGTTTTAAAGTAAATCCATCAAAAACAAAAGCAATAATAATTGGCAGTCAAAAATTGATTACTTTCATAGATTTTCCTACTCTACCTGGTATTATATTTGATGGGACATCCGTGCTATATATCTCGAAGTTGATGACGAGTATGTTTACCTGGGACAAATAGTCCGACTAGGTAAGTCCAACTTCGACCGAGAGGTCAATCGACGGATTCAACTCGGTTGGGTAGCGTTCGGGAAATTACGACACATCTTCTCGTCAGGTATACCTCAAAACCTGAAAACTATATTGTACAACCAGTGCGTGTTGCCAGTGATGACTTATAGATCTGAGACGTGGTCCTTCACTGCTGGCCGTATGAGGACGCTCAAGGTCGCTCAGCGAGCTATGGAAAGGGCTATGCTCGGAGTCTCTCTGCGTGATAAACTTAGAAATGAGTATATCCGCAGTAGAACCAGAGTAACCGACATAGCCCAACGTATTAGTAAGCTGAAGTCACAATGGACCGGCCATATAGCTCGAAGAATCGACAACCGATGGGGAAAAAAGGTTCTCGAGTGGCAGTCTCGTACCGGTAGGCGAAGTGTAGAGCGACTCCCCACTAGATGGAGTGACGACCTGGTAAGACATGCAGGAAGTCGATGGATGCAGGTGGCTCAGGATCGTGCTTTGCGGCATTCCTTGGGGGAGGCCTATGTTCAGCAGTGGACTTGTGAAGGGCTGTAATGTTAAAAATTTCGTGTTACTTTTGACAAATTTTTATCTGAGCTCCACAGGTAAGCGAGGTAACCAATTTCCTACCCATACCTACCAAAATTGCGCTTACGCAATCACTCCTTTTACCGATTTTCGATTATGCTGACACGTGTTATCTCAATTTAAATCAGGAGTTGCTTAATAAACTTGAGCGCATTCAGAACATTTGTATACGGTCCATATTTGGACTTCAAAAATATGACCTTGTTTCCGAATTTCGCGAAAAACTCAAGTAGCTTCCGATCCGTCTTTGCAGGAATACTCACATTCTTTCTCTTTTATACTGTTTTCTATTCAATCTCACTTCATTTAAAATAGCAGTTAATTAAATAATATATTCTTGATGTTGACTTGTTGATTCACTAATTGTATGTTGATTTATTTATTATTTACATAAAAGTTTGTTTTGTTACAAACTTTTATGTAAATAATAAATCAAAGTTACAGCCTTTATACATACGTCCCACTGCTGGGCACAGGCACCGCCGCGCTGCCGCAATGCGTGTTGGCGAACTTCACATGTCTTCAAAATATTTTTTTATTTCTCAGACATGCAGGGTTTCCTTACGATGTGTTCCTTCACAGCCGAGCACGTGGTAAATCACTCGCTTAACTTAAAATTGCAATTAACAATTTCATTGGTGCTGGCGGCGATCGAACCCGGGTTGCTCGCGTACTGTGAAATTTACAGCGAGTGCTTAGCCCCTGAGCTACCACGGATAATGCTTTGTTACACAGTATGTAATAGTTAAGGTAAACAATTACTAACATACCTATTTTTTTCTTTCGTAACTAACAAAAATTTGTTTAGAGAAAAATTTAGGGATTATGAATGTAGGGTCACTTTTGTTAGTAGTTTTCTGGTGGTTCTAGAAGTTGGATCTGGTGGAGAGCTAGTTAGCTTGTGGCAACACTACGGGCGAAATGACACGACACGTCGCTCATAGAAGCGTTTACTGCTGATTTCTCTCGGTTCTCATCGGGCAGCTAGGGTTTATGCGTCGTTTGCGCGTCGAGCCGAATGTTGAAATATTTGAATTTTTCACTATCTCTTAAACTATGCGTCCAAATAGAATGCTATAAAGAGCAAACTTTATTTTTATAAAATTGTCTTGATGATGAAGTAGTTTTCTTTCGTAAGGATTAATATGTCATGCCTGATAATAATGCTCATAAATCACTTTTTAATTTTCAATAATTTTTTGTCACAAAATACCTTATTGTGGCTTATGTATAAGAAATAGGCATATGGTATCGCGGACTTTTTTTGAAGAGTAAAGATCTATATTTTTGTGGAACATATATGAGTGTGCGCAGGAATTATACGCTTTAATTCCTCCCTCTCCTTTCCACCATCGGACGACCAGGCGGTCGGCGGGTCTTCAGCCCTTTGTTGTCGATATTCCACGCATCAGAACCAAACAGTTTGCTTCGACTTTTGTAATGCGTACAGCAAAGGATTGGAATAATTTGCCGACGTCTATCTTTCCGTCCGAATACAATCTGGGCGTCTTCAAGGCAAGAGTGAATGAATAGACTTTTGTTACGCAAGACAGTGCGATTTACCATCTAAGGCTGCATCACCACTTACCACCAGGTGGTATTGTGGTCAAGCACTGGCTTATAATAAGTAAAAAAAACATAGTATTTACGTATCACTAACTATTCCGCCAGCGCACGGAGATAAATCATTTTGGGAGCGCTTTTTCTTCTGACTTGCTTAACAAAAATCAATATTTAAGGCTAGCTGAGAGGTGTAGCCCAATGCTAGATAGCCTAAACTATTCCACATGAATCTGGCTATAATATACACAAATAAATTAAATCGGACTGGTAGTTCCAGAGATAAGCGTGTTTAAACAGACAAAAAAAAAACAAAAAACTCTTCCGCTTTATTATATGTATATAAGTATATATGTTATAAGGAAAACAATACGGATCAAATGTAGCAAAATTATATAAATTTAAGTGCAAGTATTTTAATGCTTAAAATATTGTTGCTTATAATGACAGTTTATTTGAATTAATGCCTGATTTAGATTAGCAATTACAAAAACAATAAGACAATATAAAAGGTTACTGGTGTATTATAATGTTAGGAGTTAAAGTATGAAATTGCCGTAATATATTGTAAAATTCCAACACCATTTTCTTTAAGAAAGATATATTTATTTAATCAAAGTATTTACTCTTCTTATCTATACATTTCTGTCATCTTGAGGGAAGATCATTTATGCTTTTGCGATAGAACTCAGGGGATCTGGACTCTACAAAAACTATGAAATATGTAAGAATAATGTACCACTTTCTGAAAACAATTTTTCCTTGCAGAAAGTTATCCAAATAACGGAAAAAATGGTAATCGGTTGGAGCTACATGTCTTATAAAGGTCTGTAGATAACGTATTATTTCTAACTGCAGATCTTGTAATGTTAAAACGGTTTCTCTAGTAGAATCAGGTCCTTGCGTTTTCATGGAGCAATAATGGCAAAGATCGATTGAGGAGTCGGGGTTGTTTTTCGGAGAGGTTACGAGATTTAGAGAATCGCTTGCGATTATCGTAGAGAATCCAATTTTATCACACGTCAGAATTCTGTCTAAAATCCCTTAACTTCTGTACCTACTCATCAAAGCAATACAAGCTTCAACGCTTCGTCCTCTATGCACATCAGTTCACCTCATGAATTAGGCACCCATTTCATAAGTTTTTGAAAAAAAAAAGTATAAAATGATTGTCACATAACAGTTTCTGAGGATGTTTTTTTATAGGATAAGGGTGACAAACGAGCACACAGTCCACCTGATGGTAAGTGGTTGCTGTGGCCCATAGACATCTATCCCCGATTAGGAACCAAAATGCAGATGCGTTATCACCCGTGAGGACTAAGATGGAATGCCTCGTTTCCAGTAAAAAGGGTCTCCGGTTCTCTACACTCACCATAAGAAACACAGCGGCATTCAGCTGCTATTTTACGCTGGTATTCTGTGAGAGCGTGGTCCTTCCTCTGTCGCGTCGATCCATTCGTGTTACAACTATACCACTAATATAGCTGCAACATGGCTCTACCACGTAAGTGTGGAAATCATTTTATTATTTTGTTCTTTTAAGTCAACTTTTACTTTTTATCAAAAGTTCAATTTCTTGGTACTATACAGTGTAGTCCACTTACTATACGTGTAGAGTAGGTGGAGGAGAAGGAATATCACCAGCAAATTTATATGGAACCACTCCTGAAGTGTAACCTATTTCATAAAAATAGAATCACTAAAATCGGTTAACAATTGACGAAGATATCGTGTACATATAAGAACATACAGTCAAATTGAGAACCTCTTCCTTTTTTCGAATCTAGCCAAAAATAAAAAAAATGTTTTTGATAATTAAGTATTTATTATGCAGGGTTATTTTTTAACGAGTGGCCAAAGTTTAACCTTAAGTTCAAATATATAAATAATGATATACCGTTATTGCAGTTTTTGAAAATACGAATAAATAAAGCTTCTACTTTTATTTGACATTATCCCAAATTGAATGTGATTTATGGGAAACAACGTTTTTGCCTATCGATCGACCATTGCGAATGTGTGCGTGCGCAGTAAAATCAGTTAAAATAATGCATTACCAGGGGCTTCTACGGTTCCTACGGCGCCACGATTTGAATTCGTCTATTTTTAGTATTCGATTTTTGAGTATCGATATCTCGGAAACTAAGCGAGATATCGAAAAATTTTATTCTTACTTTTCGGCGTATCTCGTCGAGATCTGTGCGAATCGAAATTTTTTTATTAAATTTTCTTCACCTATTTCTTTGCCTATATTACTTATTCTGAACCTTCTCTGCAAATTTAATATGTACATGTAATACATTTTCATGTTATTTAAGTTATTCATATATATGGTAAATGTAAATAAGGTAAACACTCAAATCAAATCAAGTTTTTATTAAAAGTTTAATTTTGATAAGTTACAAACATTTGTAGGAGAAAAATTCACCGCCGCCACCCACATGAATTGCGAATGTCAATAGGCGAGATAGGAAACGTCGGTAATCACCACCCCGGCATCTTCAATTTCACCCTATTCAGTGTATTATCAGTGTAGAATCTTGATTCTAACGAGTGATGTGCCGCTTCAACCTGTTTATGTTATTCGAATATTTTAGTACTTATCAAAAAAGAAATCGATTCGAGTTCATTTTGAGTTCGAAACCGGTACTCAGGGACTTTTAGATTATTTTAATTTAAATCCAAATTGAAAACATTTTTTTCTTTAGAATTTGTCGCTACATTGTCCTGTTCAGAGTTAATACAAAATCTTTACAATCAAAACATATTTTCTTAAACTTGACTAGCATTTTTTCTTCTTGCGACATTACATAAGCCAAAATACCGTACAAGCTATTGAAATCCGTTGTGCAAGTTCTTATTACTACCAAAACATAATACATGTATAAATAAAATATAACTGTTTCATTCCGGATACATTCATTCAAAATGTATTGGACATCTCCAAACTATTCCGCATATGCAATTCAGTGATGGAACTTTTTTCAATTAAAAACACAAATGTCAAATTTTATTAGCAAGAATGATTATGGACAAAAGCTCTCGGTAGAGAGTAATAGTGTTCTGTGAGCAAAAATCAGCAAATATAAAAATTACAACCACTTTATTCATAATTCTTAGCATATTTCAACAAATGAAAAAGCACCATTTGTAATAATAATTAACTTTCTTTAATAAATTAAAAGAAGAAGAAGAAGCATTCACAAAACATAATTAGAGGTTTTAGTGTTCCGTATTAACATTGGTTCAACTAAACACTTATAGAATCAACTCGATGTCTGTCTGTCTGTCAAACGTTTTGATGAAGAGTTTCGATTACCCAAATACATTATAGAAGTAAAAATTATATTATATTACAATTTTTTTGACTATTTGGACTGAATTTAGTCAAAATAGTCTAAACAATCATAATAAAAAGATCATAATTACCGTCAATTCTGATAAAAAAATGATCCAAACATCAGTGATTCGTGCCACAACCATAATGAATGAATCGAACACTAAAAGTAACAAAAACATAACGAGCTGTTTTTCTATTTTTCTGTGATATTAGTGCTGTTAGCGTTTAGGCTTTTAAAGCTTCATTTGCGTCAGGGCAAACAGCCACTAACATTTTTAACTGGCACGTAAATTTTTTATGATTACAAAAAATACGACAAATATGTACTTGGATATAATACACGTATCGCGAACACTACATTTTTCGAACTCGAATAACCTAATCCTAAGTTAGAGTTATTACTAGGGTTGTCACCTTTTTTTGAACAAATATAGTATTTTTCCCAAAAAAAGATGCAAAAATATAGTACTTTTGGGAAATTCAGGAAATAAAAAGTACACATTTATTTTAAATTTTTATGTATTTTTCCATAAATATTTGTTACACTTCGCTTTTGCCATCAATGATCTATCACCTTTAAAATAATTATAGGAATCTGAGCAATTTAGATTGATATTAAAATAAATTAACAATTCATTTTAATTAAATTAATACACGCACTATTTCTTTGTTCTTTCCATTTTACATTCACGGCGGAAAAAAAATCTCTCCGCAAAATGTACTTGTTCCAGACTTCCAGTCACAGTTAATATAAAAAAGCGCAACAGCTGAATTAGGGACAACAATATAGTATTTTTTGTACTATATTATTTTTCTATAATATAAAGTACAATTGACTGAAATATAGTATGATACTATATATTATAGTACGGATGGCAACCCTAGTTATTACCCAAGTTGAGTCAGCTACGTCTATAACCATTTCCTGGTTGGTTAATACGCCAGCAATGCAATGTCCGCGTTTGGCAATTTCACCGCATTATCGAAATTTTACTGTTCTCGATAACAAAAATACATCTCTCAACCTGTGGACATCCACATTCACATCTACATACATGTTTAGTAATTCAACACATGTATTTGGTAATTCACCAGATGTATTTGGTAATTCAACGCGGTATGCAATTCTTTATTATTTGTAATAATATCTTAGTCAAGTGAAGATGAGACTACGATTTTTCCCTATATTCGCAACTGCAACTATTTATCGTTACAAGAAAGTATTTTGACAGATTTAAAATCTATAACAATGCGACACAAAGGGGAATTACTATTTTGAGCCCATTTGTGGACAGAGCTATAGAAGGTACATGAACATTTATTTAGATACAAAAATAACAATTATAAAAGTAAGTAGTTTTGGAAAAAATATATACAAAAACTACGTAAAAGGATTTTATCAAAACTTAAGTCACACACTTTCAGTGCATAAATAAATTTTTGTAACTAAGTTACACTTAAAAAATTATTATTATTAATTTAAAAAATATTATTTACAGAAAACAATCGTTGAATGAAACATAAGAAATTGGTGTGTAAAATAAAAGTAAGATTAGTTATCTATAAGATAAAATTAAAGCTTGTGTACTTTCGAATTAAGAGTTTCTATTAAGCTCAGGGGGTTATTTATATGCTATTAAGATATGGATGAACACTTTTAGTATTTTTGCCCGTCTATCTGTCCGTCTGTCTGTCTTTCTGTCTGTCCGAGCTAATTTGGCTGAACCGATTGTGATGAAACTTGACGAAAAGAAAGATAGCAATGCCTGGAGTAATCTAGGCAATATTTTATCCGATACCACCATACAGGATTATTTTTGTAAAATCCAAAAACTGATAACGTAAATGGTTTTCGATAATTATCTTATAAACCATAAGAAATAAAATAGTTTATAATAAAACTTTTCGGTCCTCTTTCTTTATCTTCTATCTTTTTAAGCAAATTGATTTTTAACTTTTTTGTTTAAGTACTTCAACACTATTTTACAACAAAACTATGAGTGTTAGACAGCCTTTTTTATGCAAAATTATTAGATTTTTAATTTTTAGCTTTAAACATTTTCCCATATTGCTCATCGTTTTCGAGAGTTGAAAAAAAAATTACTTTACACTTGTTTTTCGGTTATTAAACTACTTGCCTAAAGATCACTTATAAATCTGCAGATTTTTAAGTCGCGAGTAAAAGCTACTTTCAAATAAAATATTAAAAAAGTCAATGGTGGCGTTGTAAGAGAGTCCACTACTGTATATCGAGGAGTGAGTGCGTGTCGTAAGACCTAAAGAGGGAAATGAAATAGGAAACGGGCAGCAGCATCTTCTTGATAACAACTTAAAATAATAAAAAACCGCGGTTTCCAACCCGCCTGTCGTGGTGAGTAGTTAGTTTGTACCAGTTCTGGCTCACTGAGCCAGAACCTCAGCCCTCATCAGCTGACGGTGGGTCGACGGATCCTAAAAAAAGAAAAAGAAAGGTTTTGGCATGCTCTGATCACGAATCTGCGGTCAGTTTTGCGTAGGATGCGCGGTTCCGGAGATGTGCAGATCAATTAACTAATATCTAATTGATAACCGGTGGGCCTGCACCCTCATTAACGCTCCATTGTTCACCCTTTCCTCTTATCTATTGTTCCTTGAACACCGTCATTGCCGCTCTTATCTATTACTCGTACGCCCTGCTTAGCAGTGCTATTGTATTATACTTCTTTGTTCATAACTACCATGCTAAAACACATTCCTTATTTTTGTTACAATTTTTATTTCTAAAATGTTATTGCTTATTATCTATAAAATAGGAGCAAAACATCTCATCCACTAAAATTCTGAATCATCAATAAAACACATTCCTTAATTTTGTTACAATTTTTATTTCCAAAATGTTATTGCTTGTTATCTATAAAATAGGAGCGAAACATCTCATCCACTAAAATATCGTTGTATAGTGTGTTCCCTGTAAATATGCTCGTAAAACTATGCATTGAACATCCCTGAAACTTATATAGCAAATACATTAAGCAATATTCACCACAAACTGAAGTCCACTCATTCTGAATCCTATCAACATTCCAGTCCCATCTTTTACAATTCCTTTTTAAAAACTCTAGATGATACCGTGCAGGTAATCGTCCATATGAATCAAAATATTGACCGATGCCATTCGTATCGATATATAAAGCTATCCAATGTGAGCCTGGTTTATCATCTCTATCCAAATTGCATATTATATACGTTGGTACGTGGGTATACATGGGTAGTCTATTAGCAGCATAAACATTATTTTCTAGACTGGGATCTTTTTCAGATGTTGTTGTACATATAGTGTATCCGTGATATTACTGCTATTAGTAGATTACTACAGTACCAATCTATTCAATGGTTAACATAGGAATGATCAATTATATTGATTTGTAAATATTAAATCGCATTCTTTTGTGATGGTTTGTAGAAGTCATCGATGTGGCGCAAGTCGCAACACGAAAGAATGTGAGATAAGCTTGTTGACTCATAAAGTTACTATCAGTTTCACTGCGGAATGCTTTAGATTAGATATAACTTTATAAGACCGAGCAGCTGCAGTCATGGAGTCAGTGTATGGTCGTTTGACCGCAGTGGATCTACCAATACTACGTTTGTGTTACTTCAACGCATCAATGGTCATGGAAGTAAGTGTTTATTCTATTGACAAACTTACTTCTCTTTCTGTTGTTTTCTTACGTGTGTGTGTGTGTGTGTGTGTGTGTGTGTGTCTGTGATTAAGTGTAAATAAATTAATATTAACATGATAACTGTGTTGTTGCAGAAATCGTTCAACCTCGATGAAAATACCTATAATCAGTATTACTACTCGCCACTCTCCCCTCAAGAAGAGAGTGATGACATCGTCATTAATAATAACACATGCGATGGTGGAAAAAGAAAATCGCAATCGATTGATCATTTTTTTGAAGCTGAATAAAAAATAAAAAAGAGGAAGCTGTTATCGTCAACCGTAGCACGAGCCGCTAGAGATGGTGTACCATACATTTCTACTAATTCTAACGACGGAGACCAAGCGACGCATCTCATAAAAATTGAAATGTACGATATGAAGAAGCTATCCAAGATTCCAACTACTGATCATTGGAAACATGCTTCAATGAGTATTAAATATTATGTAAAGACTAATAAGGATAGCATCTACGATAACACAAACGCCCTCGTATACAATATTATAAAGACAATAGCAGAAAGTGAAAAAGTTAAATAATACTTTTTTAACAATGACAGTCATTAGCTGATCATTAGTGAATGTGATTCTGTTTACTTAAATTATTTCTGTGTACTTATTAGATTCAACGAGCTGTCGTCTTGTGCTGCTGAGAGGAAGACAAGAGCAGAAGGAAGAGATGAGTGTGGCATACGTGTACAGAACACGTCATTGAATAGCAAAACTACAACACTGAGTGGAGAAGAAAAAGAGAAGAATATGAAGTACTCAAGAGCTGAATGTCCATTCTTCAGTTCAAAATCTAGCCGGTTGCTCAGTTTCGAAGACTGACCTCTCGTTATGCGACAAAAGCCTGAAGATCTTGCAGAAGCCGGTTTCTTTTATACTGGCCATGCAAACAGGACCAAGTGTTTCCATTGTGGTGGTGGTTTAAAAGATTGGGAAGATGATGATGATCCTTGGCAGCAGCATGTTCAGTGGTTTAGTCAGTATGCTTATGTAAAGTTTAAACTCGAACAGTGTTTTGTATAAGATTAAATAGGGGTTTATAAAGAAATAAAAAATAATAAATTGCATACAAGTTGTGTTATTTAATTTTATAATGTTTCACATAGTTACATACACACAAAATGCATTACGCATAACACATAAATCTAACACACAACACACATTATAACCTTAACTACTATAGTCTACAGTAACATTTCTGTTTTTATCTATTTAAATAATATTATCAAACTCAGCATAAACTATACAGTTTATTGTTTGTATTAGTGAGGATTCGAATAGTACTTCTAATCTTACACTACCATGCTTTATGAGATTCCAATGAGTTGATGAGTTAGCTGATAAATCAGAAGTTAAATCAAATGCTAATAGACAGTAACCTTTGGCATACTGTTCACAAGAGATTCCATTTCCTTCATTAACAAAGTGAATACCAGTTCCCGAGAATAGAGTATGATATGCTGATGTAAATATACTATTATTAAAAGATGGTTGCAAAGCTTTTGATGGTATTTGTTGACCATCAATATATGAGCTGAAAGAAATAATAACATAGTTTTCAAAGTTAAATGGATTTTTAGTAAGGGAACCATTAAATGCAGAATTGTTCACAAATCCAATTATACATCTTTTGGGTACCTGTCCTAAGAATATATTATCAAGAGTTTTTCCTGGAACACCCGATGGAATTGTTAAAACTTTTACTTCAGCTCTAGTAATAGGATATTTAGCAGTGGTAGAAGCTAAAACTTTTTAATGTGGGAGTAATACACTTGGATTAATTCGTGATCCGTAATGCAAACTTTAAACTTTACATCGTTTGACCCAGCAATTAAATTAAAACACTCTCTTGATCGAACTAATTTTACACTAATTTCAACACCATTAATAAAAAATTATCTTGGTTGAAAATGTGACCGTGAAGATGTCCAATCATTTCTATTTCCCTACTTTAACTGACCAATTCCTGTCTTTTAACAAATCCTATGTTTTTACCATCTGTAGAATCCATTTTTCCTGCTTTATACTCATACCAAAGACTACAAGTAAAATGATATTGTTTAGCAGCAGGAGCATAGTTTAAAAGAGTTTCCATGTGTGCTCGATATGCATAGGTATTATTAGGTCTTGATACAAGTTTTTGGTTTAAATAAACATCAAGTTGACTAAAAAGTGAATGCAGCCAATTATTTACAGGTGCTACTACTGTATCCGATATCAAGTTAGTTGAATCTTGATTTAATACTTTTGCCTTTATGTGGAGTAATGTATGAGACAAATCTATGTAGTCATCGCCTGCCCCAGGAACTTGAAACTCGATAGGTCCATCATCAGCAAGAGACGAAATTGGTTTATAGTCAATCCACAATCCATTTTCAATGCTTGTTTGTGTAGACGGTAGTGCAAACAAATCCAATTCTGACTTAATGCACTCACAAGAATAATTATGAAGGAAAGACATATTTAATTTGAAAATATATCTTTGATATTTTTTGGTTTTAGGCCAAGTTTTTTCGCAGCTTTCTTTTTAGCAGTTAATGGTGGAATGAACGAGGCCAATCGTTTTCTTTTAGTTATATACCCAGATCCTGTCATGTTAAATTGATTAATTTTGTCATCAGCCTTTCGTTTTAAATTCGTACTAACTTGCTTTAGACGATCTTCTATTGAGGCTTCCATAGGACGTGCTTGAACCATATCTGATAAAAGTCCTACTCCAGCGCTTAATGCCTCCTTGCCAATCACTCGAGCACCACTTGAAAGTAAAGGTAAAACTGATCTAAATGACCCCCCTAAGAAGCTCCCAATACCATGACCGCGTTGGTATGGTGAACCCTTATAAATTACTCCAACTCCTGACCCAGCTTGATGTGTATAATAATTTTCATATGGACATTTATGATGATCACATTATTATAATTTTCGGAAATGTAGTTTCCAAACTGAAATGGTATTTTTTGTCCTGTGCTCGATCTTATAACTATTTCCAGCGTATCAAACTCTCTTAGCATAACAGGTAAGTAGTGAGGTGGAGAGAAAACGTGCATTTTATTTGCACCATAAATATATTTTGTAGGATCTAATGAAATGACTCTTAGTAAAGGAGTCATAACATCACCCACAATCTGAGGATCGATAATGTCGCAATATAGAAATAGTTGAGATGGTAACCCTAAGTGTAAATTAGCAGGACACTTTTTAAAATTTTCCTAGTTGTAAACTTAATTTGGGTGATAATGTTACGGATGCTATATTTTCATCCAAAACAGAAACAGACACAAATTTTGTTATTTCATCATAGCGAAATTTCAAGTGCTCTCCGATACCATTTAACGCTCTTAAAATATGCTCAACGTTATCATAGTTGGTAGCTGGAATATGTTTTTTATAGTACACTGTGGATGGTTTATCTTCATTAGGCATTAACATGGATTTTGTAATGTACATATATAACATTTTCATGATCTTGAACAGTAAACATGGTACATGGTACCTTCTAATTTCATAGCCTTTGGTAATTTCGTTAAAAATGTGTGGTCTTGTTATCAGGTAAGTATTCCATTGAACTATTGCTGAGCAAAGTTAAATAAAAACTTTCTTTATTCATATTTCTTTTAAACTAGAAGCTAAAATCCAACTGTTAAATTTATCTGGATAACCTTTCCACTTCACTAATACTTCTTTTCTGTTACCTGAATAACGAATGTCAATTATTTATGTTGATTGAGCAAGTGGATGAGTTTGTATATTTGGGATGTTTATTTAGTAGGGATGGTAGATATGATAAGGATATAGAACGACGAGTGAACGCAGGAAATAGAGTGAATGGGGCTCTACACGCTATTGTGAAGAGTCAGAATGTGTCAAAAAAGGCACGTTTGGCAATTCACAATGCTGTGTTAGTCCCTACTTTAATGTATGGTAGTGAAAGTTGGGTCTGGCAGAAGAAGCATGAGAGTAGAATAAATGCTGTAGAAATGCGGTCATTAAGGAGTATGCTAGGCTGAATCTGAATGACAGGGTGAAATAGTGTGATAAGAAAGTGTGGTTTGCAAGATGACGTTGTGACCAGGATTAAGAAAGGAATGCTTCGGTGGTTTGGTCATGTAGAAAGAATGAACGAAGAAAGAGTGACAAAGCAAATTTATGCTGCAGAAGTGAACGGCAGAGTCGGAAAGGACGCCTAGACGAAGGTTTATCGACCAAATTGGCGATATATTGAAAATGGGCCAGATTAGAGTACCTTAACCGACGAGCGTGTATGCGTAGATATATGGATGTAAAGGCGAGAGAGGTGTGCCAGGATCGTGCCAAGTGGAAGTCCGTAGTCTCTGCCTACCCCTCTGGGTGACAGGCGTGACTGTTTATGTTATGAATTATTTTATCTGTTTTATATTGTGAGGTGGGGTTGTAAGTGATTTTCTGTAATTCTCTTTCATAAAAAGTACCAACTATTGGTTCATTTTGTAAATCTGTTATTGTATAAACAACCCATGGAGATCTATCAATTATTGAAGATATAATAAATATTTCATCACTCCAATTTGATTCATATCCTTTTTAGAAAACATGTTTATATTTAGTTATTCGAACATAATCACCCACATTGAAATTTGGTTTTGGATTTTCTAAAGAAAGTTTCTTATATTTACGCGAACACTACACATTGAATAAAACTAGTTTTACGGATTTTATCGCGTTTAATTTTACTAATTTTGATTCCCGACGTTTCGGGTGCTTTACAGCACCCATGGTCACGGGGGGGACTGAGGTGTTTGACGTCCTAATGTGATAGTTAGCCCGGCTACTTTCAGTTTTTTGAATATTAATTTTTGGTCCAATCTACGCAGAATGAGCTTACAGTATCTTGAAGTCTTGCAGTGGTATGCTTGGGTTTGGATTTAATTTTGATGGCAGCACCCATCCATCTTCTCTATTGAAATTAGGATGTTTTTTAATTTCAATAGCCTCGCGTATCATCCTTGGTAGGAATCGGTGTTCTTTTGCGAGGATTTGTGGTCTATCAAATCAGATGTAATGGCGGGGACGATCTTAAACATGTTCACAGACTGCAGACTTCCCAGAGCGTCGGTGCCTCACGTCAGCTATATGTTCTTTCACGCGGGTTTTAATGGATCTTTTGTTTGTCCTATGTAAGAGAGACCACATTCACAATCAAGCTTGTACACTTCTGCATCTTGTAGAGGGATATTACACTTGACGGATGGTAAAAATTGACTAATCTTCTTCGGCGGCTTGAAGTATGTTTTAATAGAAGCTCGCTTCAAAATGTAGCCAACCTTGTCTGTGACTCCTCTGACATAGGGTAGTACAGCAGGCACACGCTCGACTGTGGCCGGCTTCACTCGGTCACTGTGACGTAGGCGCGGGACCCGAATCTTGTTGTCTTGCAATACTTGCTCGACGTGCTGAAGCTCGGCGGCCAGATGTTTTCTGTCACAGATCCCTCGTGCTCTCTGAAACAAAGATTTTCCCACGGTAGCTAACTGTGATGGATGATGGTGCGATTCACCATTTAAATATCGGTTGGTATGGGTCTTTTTCCTATACACAGTGTGTCCAATAGTGTTATCAGGGTTTCGGATGACTAAAACATCTAGGAAAGCTAAAGAATTGTTTGCCTCTAACTCCATTGTGAATTGTATTTTAGAATTTATGGAATTAAGGTGGTTTAAAAATGCAGTTACTTTGTCAGATGGTAAAATTGTGAAAGTGTCGTCTACGTACCGCTTGTAGAATCTTGGATATACAGGAGCAGTAAGAAGGGCTTTCTCCTCAAAGTCCTCCATGAATATGTCGGCGACTATGGGAGATACGGGTGAAACCATTGCTACGCCATCTACTTGCTTGTAGAACTCCTCCTTCCACAATAGATAGCCAGATGTAAGGCAGTGTTTTAATAGTAATGCATATTCTGGAGGCATGTTGTATTCTTCTAGCTTCCTGGTTACAATTGAGATGCAGTCTTCAATGGGTAAGCATGTAAATAGTGACTGAACATCAAAACTGACCATAGTTTCATTGTCAGCGAGATGTAGGTCTTTTATCTCACTAACAAAATGGTACGAATCCTTCGTGTGTGCTCTGGTTTGTCCTCTCAGCGGTGACAGAACTTTTGCCAAGTGTTGAGCCAATTTATAAGTTGGTGAGTCGATCTGGCTCACTATAGGACGTAGTGGAGCGTTTGGTTTGTGTGTTTTTGGTAACCCATACAATCTCGGTGGTTTGGTACATGGTGGTATTATCGAATTTACGTCGAGATCTAATTTTTCAGAGTAATCGTTTTTGCTGAATCACCGTTCGATCGGTGATTCAGCAAAAACGGTTCGATCTACAATTCATAAATAATACCATAGACAATTTGTCCAGTGAGTTAAAGACAGTTTTAACGACATTTGATTTTAATAATTGCATTGAAACTTTAAACAAACGCGAAACATCGAAATATAATGAATGCAAAAATAAACAAATAGAAAATATCAAAATTAACTATCAAATCAAATGCCAAACATCCATGGCAACGTAGAAACGAAACACAACAACCGTTGACCACAGACATAAACAATAAACAACGCGGTCTATAATCTGTCAAAACAAACACTGGACGAACCTACAATAAAAGTATTATCGAAGGGCCTGAATTTCGCAATAACACCGCGAAAAATCCCGTATGAGGAAATTATCTGTAACGTTGAGGATTGTCTGTTTAAAAACAATGTGGGAAAGGAAGATTTAGAGGCCATACGTCAAGACATTTCGTCCTTGTTACGTCGAAGTTCAGTGCCGAAACTAAATCTAACCAAAGACGAGATTAAAGCGTTGTACAACACGCAACAGACCAGAACTCACGATTCTCCGTGCAGATAAAGGAAATGCTACGGTAGTAATGGATACGTCAGATTATAATTCTAAAATACAACAACTTTTATCGGACGAAAGCGTACAAAAGGTCAAAACAGACCCTACAACCAATGTGCTTAAAACAACAAGCGATCTGTTAAAGAATTACTCCGAAAAATTAGATCTCGACGTAAATTCGATAATACCACCATGTACCAAACCACCGAGGTTGTATGGGTTACCAAAAATACACAAACCAAACGCTCCACTACGTCCTATAGTGAGCCAGATCGACTCACCAACTTATAAATTGGCTCAACACTTAGCAAAAGTTCTGTCACCGCTGAGAGGACAAACCAGAGCACACACGAAGGATTCGTACCATTTTGTTAGTGAGATAAAGACCTACATCTCGCTGACAATGAAACTATGGTCAGTTTTGATGTTCAGTCACTATTTACATGCTTACCATTGAAGACTGCATCTCAATTGTAACCAGGAAGCTAGAAGAATACAACATGCCTACAGAATATGCATTACTATTAAAACACTGCCTTACATCTGGCTATCTATTGTGGAAGGAGGAGTTCTACAAGCAAGTAAATGGCGTAGCAATGGTTTCACCTGTATCTCCATAGTCGCCGACATATTCATGGAGGACTTTGAGGAGAAAGCCCTTCTTACTGCTCCTGTATATCCAAGATTCTACAAGCGGTACGTAGACGACACTTTCACAATTTTACCATCTGACAAAGTAACTGCATTTTTAAACCACCTTAATTCCATAAATTCTAAAATACAATTCACAATGGAGTTAGAGGCAAACAATTCTTTAGCTTTCCTAGATGTTTTAGTCATCCGAAACCCTGATAACACTATTGGACACACTGTGTATAGGAAAAAGACCCATACCAACCGATATTTAAATGGTGAATCGCACCATCATCCATCACAGTTAGCTACCGTGGGAAAATCTTTGTTTCAGAGAGCACGAGGGATCTGTGACAGAAAACATCTGGCCGCCGAGCTTCAGCACGTCGAGCAAGTATTGCAAGACAACAAGATTCGGGTTCCGCGCCTACGTCACAGTGACCGAGTGAAGCCGGCCACAGTCGAGCGTGTGCCTGCTGTACTACCCTATGTCAGAGGAGTCACAGACAAGGTTGGCTACATTTTGAAGCGAGCTTCTATTAAAACATACTTGAAGCCGCCGAAGAAGATTAGTCAATTTTTACCATCCGTCAAGTGTAATATCCCTCTACAAGATGCAGAAGTGTACAAGCTTGATTGTGAATGTGGTCTCTCTTACATAGGACAAACAAAAAAATCCATTAAAACCCGCGTGAAAGAACATATAGCTGACGTGAGGCACCGACGCTCTGGGAAGTCTGCCGTCTGTGAACATGTTCAAGATCGTCCCCGCCATTACATCTGATTTGATAGACCACAAATCCTCGCAAAAGAACACCGATTCCTACCAAGGATGATATGCGAGGCTATTGAAATTAAAAAACATCCTAATTTCAATAGAGTAGATGGATGGGTGCTGCCATCAAAATTAAATCCAAACCCAAGCATACCACTGCAAGACTTCAAGATACTGTAAGCTCATTCTGCGTAGATTGGACCAAAAATTAATATTCAAAAAACTGAAGGTAGCCGGGCTAACTATCACATTAGGACGTCAAACACCTCAGTCCCCCCCGTGACCATGGGTGCTGTAAAGCACCCGAAACGTCGGGAATCAAAATTAGTAAAATTAAACGCGATAAAATCCGTAAAAATAGTTTTATTCAATGTAAAGAAAGTTTGTTTGACCATCTATCATAAAGATTAGTCCAAACTGTCATAATATTGTTGGAATTTACATCACATGGGCACATCTTAATACTAGAGTGAAAGCTGTGATTATAAGAGTATATTAAATCTTGTAAAACATCTATACCGGGTGTTTGTGAAACGCTCCCGAAAACGAAGACAGATGATAGTACTAAGGATACCTATGATGATGGGTCACAAAGAAATTCGATCCCGAATAATCATGAAAATACTTAAACATAAAACCAGCAGTGAAACTTAAAAAAGAAAATCAGCTGACAATAGGGTCAATATCCTCGCGGGCGGCGAACTCTTATCTAGATCGGTACGAAACAATGCATTAGGTATACTACTCACTCTACCCTTCCCTTTCACACACACGCTGCCTCGTGTCGCCTCGCGCTGTAGAATTTACACATGCTTCAAGGACGTTACTTCATGCGCATTTGTTTTGGTGGGATTGATTAATAATTTTAGTTTCTGAGACAGTTCCGTCTTGACTATCACGAGCGATAGTTCAATTGTTTTGTTTATTAAATTATTGTCGTTATTACTTGTTATTAATTAATTAATGATATTGTTCTTGTTGTTACGTTTTGTGTTTTTGTTTTGTTTTAATAATGCCTAACGCGTAAGTACTTTTATAGTGTTCGTGAATACGGCAACATGTTAATGTGCCTTGGAGAATCTCATAAGGCCACGGAGGATCGGTAAGCTGTTTCATACCTAATTTTAAATTTTTTTAAATAACTTAGTACTGAACTGATCTGAATAGGTACATAACTGAATACAACAGAATAATAAACATACCTACACAATGGATAAAAAAGCATGACTCTAACCTTGTTAACATTTTATTTAAGTATTTTTTTCATTAGCGGGGAATTGAACCAGTTGTTTGGTTTATTTAACCTAATTATTTTAATAACTTAGTACTGAACTGATCTGAATAGGTACATAACTGAATACATGAGAATAATAAACATACCTACACAATGGATAAAAAAGCATGACTCTAACCTTGTTAACATTTTATTTAAGTATATTTTTCATTAGCGGGGAATCGAACCAGTTATTTGGTTTATTTAACCTGTGAATTCGAATTAAAGTGGCTACGTGGAGACAAGCACAGTAGCAAATAGTAGGTTAAGTAGATAAGTTAGGTATTTAGACAAGTGTTGTAAATTATTAGGTATTGTGGTACCATCGCTAGTTGCGGGCCGCGCGAATTCGGCGTTCGCGCTTACATTGACCCCTAGTCAGGTGATTGTAATTCAGTAATTCCATTGCAGGTTTTATGTTTAAGTATTTTCATGATTTTTTTTTACTGAAATTAACGTTTTATTTAACTATACTAACACGATGGAGCGTGAATAAAGCTAATAAAACGTTGTGAAAAGATGATTTTTTTTTCATCAGGATCGATTTTATATTTCACCCATCATCTAAGATATAGTTAGTACTGTCGTCTGTCTTCGTTTTCAGGAGCGTTTCAAAAATACCCTGTATATATTTCATTTTTAGACTTCTTTGAAATCGTTCAACAATACTGGCCTTAATGTCTGGATTGTTAGTGGTATAGTAATTAATCTTTTTGGATTTAAAGTATCTTTGTACATCTTTTGAAACAAATTCTGTACCTTTATTAGATTGTATGTGAGTAGGTGTTAAATTACTTTCAGTAAATATACTTTCAAAACATTCTTTAGCTGTTTCTCAGTTTTTCTTTTTCATTGGTCTTGCAAAAGCATATTTACTAAATACATCAATAACACAAAGTATGTAGTTGAAACCATCATTATATTGAGAATAAGTTCGCATATCACTTAAATCAGCTTGCCACAGTTCATTAATATTTGATAGAATGTACCTATTACGCGGGAATTTTTTTCGAATAGGTTTATGTATTGTGTATGTTTCTTGTGATTGTAACCATTCCTTTACTTGCTTTTTATCCATTTTACCCTTAATGGTCTTTGATAATTTATCAATAATACCAAAACCAGCGGGATTAGATGGATCGTAATAAATCCTGTTAATTTCTTCTAGTACAGGGTCCATTTTTCCCCATTCAAGCTTTTTACGTATTTTAGTTTTAGATTTTTTATCTCTGCTGCTCGGTGTAGAAAACTCTTGAAATTCAATCTCAGAGGGTTTGTTCAGATCTTTTGCTTGAAGCTGGTTAATAAACTCACATCTTTTTGTATTTCCAATATAAGTAAGTGGTACTTTAATATATTTTAATGCTTTAGCAAATCTATCCCACCCTATCGGATCACTTCGTTTTAAGGGTCTTAGAGTCTTAGTCTTATTGTTGATTGAATCATTTATTAAATCAACAATATTACTTCCAGGAATTTATTAATTATCAATTATGACTGTGCCTTCATTATCCCATTGTATTTTACTTTTACTTGTTCCAACTAAGTTTAATAATAACTGAACTTTTTAATTATAAGTTTTTGGTATTTGAGTTGGTGTGTAAAGTGGATTTGCATCATTTTCTTTACTTTTAATGGATCGATTCTCCTCCAACAAAGATTCAGCATCAACTGAAGTTTTTAGATCTCTATCTTTATTTTTAAAACCAATTTTAGACTCATTTGAATCTTTATTAGATGTATCAGAATAAATTGATAATTCAGATTATCAATAAATCAGCTTGCCACTCTTAATCGTCAACCACTCAGGTGGTTGACGATCCTCTTCGGTAAAATGAAGATATCTTTGTAGTGTTTGTAAATATAACATCCACTTCTTTCGGTCGTCCGTCTTACTATTCATAATATTTTGCATTTCAATATCTAATCTAGACAAATTACTATTAACCTTATTTTCTTGTTTTAATTTTTCAATCAATCCAGGTTCGATAAGTATCATTTTCTTTGCATTTTACATGTTAATTGGCTAGTCCACTTACTAATCCACTCAATATTGCACCTAATATTATTGGTAAGAAAGCCCCTCCTTTTTGTATAATTATATTTTTTCTTAATTTATGTTTACACTTACGCACCAGTTTACGGAGTATATTTTTGTGTTTATTCAATTTTTGTTTATCTTGATCTTTAAGAGGTACCTTTCCTTGTAAAACGTTATGAATACATTCACAAATACAATTTATTTCTTCTTCATCACACGTTTTTTTTTTTGATATTTTGGTTTAAGTGTATGCAAAGCGTTTAGCAAATTTTTATGCGCGTGTCGTTTATGCTCACAAGTCGACGATGCATCATTTAAAAATTATTTGAATTGTTTGATTCTTGGTGTATTAAAACTCTTTTGTGGGGACGTAGACTGTACAGAAGCCATTAAATGGGAAGACATTTGTCTTGATACGACAAAACTCATTGGTATTCTGTTTTAAATCTACCATTAAATATCCATGCGCCTCTAGAGTTGCATCCCCTCATCTTCAATGAATTTTGGGTTATCTGGTGACACTTGTCGTGCTAAATATCTTATTTGAGATTTATCTCGAGGGTTTTTAAAATATATTATATAACTTGAGTTTAAAGAAATGTCTCTTTGACCTTTACCCTGATGAAATAAATTTTGTGTTAAACTTTTGTAAATATATCCACAATTCTTCCATCAGACTCTCTCATTAGATCATCAATAATAACAAGGTGTGGGTTTTCACCATCGAACATATTAAGATTTGGAATTCCTTGATTATAGTTAACATTTGGTAAATTATATAAAGGTTGCATTTCATCAAAGCACCATGTCATCTGATTAAAATCACAATTACATATTTCTTTAACAGATTTTATGAAATTTGTTACAAAATTTGACTTCCCACATCCACTTGGTCTAAAGTTCTAAGGGATGAAATAAAAAATGAAAGTGTTGGTGTAAACAATTAGTATATATTGCAAAAATTATACAAAAAGAATGATCTGTACCTATACATATGAAATTAGCGTTTTGTCGTACTGACCACTTTGATCTGAAATATCTCCTCTTTGGTTAAGAATTCCAAATTCAAATTCATTCACTCTTTGGTTAAGAATTTTATTTAGCTGGTACATTTGAGTTATGAAAACAGTCATTCATTTGTTTTTTCCTCATTATTTTTTCTTTGGCGTCGCTTATTACCACACAATGGAAAACATGAAATATCGGTATATTTACGAGTAGTTTTTTACGTGGTAGAGCCATGCTGCAGCTAAAGGGTCCGCCATCTAACTTTTTTTTTTCAACTAGTGCTTATTTCGTGAATGGCAACACTTAGCTCATGTCTAATTTGACAGATAATTAGTTTTATCCTTCCGCTGAACGAATATGGTTGTGTATACGCTTGAACAACGCTGGGAAATATTGCGACATTACTTTGAAAATCATGGTAATGTTGCAGAATGTGTGCGAAAATTGCGTACGGATTTTGGAAGAAATGAAGCACCGTCAGCTCCGTATGTTCGTTACCTTGTGAAAAAAGTGAAAGAAACTGGCATCCTCATCGATAAACCAACGCGTGAAAAGCCAAAAACAGTGCGTACACCCGAGAATATTGCTGCTGTGGCCGAAAGTGTGCGTGAAACGCCATCAACATCAGTTCACCGTCGTTCTCAACAATTGGACATTTCGGAACATCATTGAGACGAATTTTGCGTAAAGACCTTGGTATGACGCCGTACAAAATCCAATTGGTTCAGGAGTTGAAGCCAACTGACCATCCAATGCGTTTTCGCTTCGCTAAGTGGGCCTGCGATCGACTTGCAGAAGATGCGGATTTTGCCAAAAAAATCATCTTTTCAGATGAAGTTCATTTCGAACTTGGCGGGTATGTAAACAAGCAGAATTGTCGCATTTGGGGCACAGAAAACCCGCACGCATTCATCGAAAAGCCGGTGCACCCAAAACGAGTCACTGTTTGGTGCGGATTTTGGTCCAGAGGCATAATTGGGCCATTTTTCTTCGAAAATGAGCAAGGTGTGGCCGTTACAGTCAATGGCGATCGTTATCGGGCCATGTTGAACGAATTTTTGTTCACAGAAATTGAAGATATTGGCAACATTTGGTTTCAACAGGACGGCGCAATGTGCCACACAGCCGATGCTACACTTGATGTTTTGCGCCCTGTTTTTGAAAATCGCATTATCAGCCGCAGAGCTGATGTCGTTTGGCCACCTCGGAGCTGCGATTTGACACCGTTGGACTATTATTTGTGGGGTGCCGTCAAAGATAAGTGTTACGCCGACAAGCCAGAGACAATTGACGCTTTAAAGGACAATATTCGTGAAGCCATTGGTGAAATACAGCGGCACACAATCGATAATGTACTCAAAAATTGGACCGATCGTGTAGGCTACTGCATGGCCAGCCGAGGCAGCCATTTGAATGAAATTATTTTCTATCATTAACCGGAAGGATTGTACTTTCAAATAAAAAAAGAAATTTGAAAAAATATTTAGTAGTTTTTTTTTAATAGCATTTTTTAAAAAAGTTATTTGGCGGACCCATTATATTAATAGTATAGTTGTAGCACGAATGGGTCGGCTCGACCGGGTAAGGACCACGCTCTCACAGAATACCAGCGTAAAATAGCAGCTTAATGCTGCTGTGTTTCGTATGGTCAGTGTAGAGAACCGGAGACCCTTTTTACTGGAAAAGAAGCATTCTATCTTAGTCCTCACGGCTGACAACGCATCTGCATTTAAATTCGCAAACGAAGATAGATGTAGATGTCTATGGGCCACAGCAACCACTTACCATCAGGTGGACTGTGTGCTCGTTTGTCACCCTTATTCTATAAAAAAAAAACGAGTTCTACCGTGGCACCAGTGCTGCAGAAACAGCTCGAAGGATTAATGATGTGTACGGCGCTGGTGTCGCAAAAGAAAGCACGGTACGTTTTTGGTTTCAACGTTTTCGTTCTGGAAATTTCGACCTTCAGAACCAACCCCGTGGACGGCCGGAGACCAAAGTGGAAAATGAAGAATTAAAGGCTATTGTGGAAGCGGGTCCACCACAAAGCACTTCAGAGACAGCTGCAGGCTTCAGGGTAAGTGATAAAACTATATTAATCCACTTGAAGCAAATCGGGAAAGTAACAAAACTTGAACGATCGGTACCTCATGAATTGAGTGAATCGAACATGCAAACACGCTTCGACTGCTGTGTTACTTTGCTCAACCGACACAATAATAAAGGGATTTTAAATCGAATCATTACTTGTGATGAAAAGTGGATACTGTACGATAATTGAAAGCGCTCGTCGCAATGGCTGAACCCTGGAGACCCAGCCAAATCCTGCCCTAAACGAAAATTGACTCAGAAAAAGTTACTTGTCGAGTGTTTGGTGGACTAGCGCCGGTGTCGTTCACTACAGCTTTCTAAAATCTGGCCAAACGATTACGGCAGATATCTATTGTCAGCAACTGCAATCCATGAAGGAAGAACTAGCTGCTAAACAACCGAGATTGGTCAATCGCTCTAGGCCACTGCTGCTTTACGACAACGCAAGACCACACGCTGCACAACAAACAACCACTAAGTTAGATGAGCTACAGTTGTAATGTCTGCGACATCCACCGTACTCCTCGGACCTTGCTCCAACAGATTACCATTTTTTTCGGAATTTGGACAACTTCTTACAAGGAAAAAATTCAACTCCGATGCGGCACTCCAAACCGCCTTCAAAGAGTTTATTGATTCTCGCCCCCATGGTTTTTTTAGTAAAGGGATCAATGAACTACCTATGAGATTGCAAAAGTGCATAGATAACAACGGCGCATACTTTGATTAATTAAATATATTTTACAAAAAAAAATGACTTTATATTCTTCCCGTACAAAACGCTAATTTCATATGTAAGAGCCTAATATTTCTAACACAATTAGTACATCAGAATTTTACAATCACCTCAACCTCAAACGTATATACACACACACACACAAATAGAAACAACAACTAACTTAAATTATTTACAAACAAAGAATAATTAAATATGTAATAAACTCTACGTCACATTATAGTATTATCATAATTTTACAAAAAATACAAATTTTATTTACACACAGACATAAAAGTAAAAACTATCAACACTTTATAATGACTATCTAAAATATGCCTCCGTGTGTCATTATATGATAAACCAATCTTATTTAATTTTTGTGTGAGAATTGTGTGCTTAATTGATTTAAATCTAAGCATACTATAATATTGCACTATTCATTGTCATCTTTTTAGTGATACATTTATTTACACCTTTTGCCCTTGCTATAGTCTTATTCTTTAAATTAAAGGCGTACATTTTAGATCGTAAACCTAAAAATTCTTTCATGATTTTACCATTATTTACATCTTTGAAAAAACCTAATTTCTTTTTATTTAATTTTGGATAATGTAAAATATTATTTGTATCCATAGAATTATTACGTATAGAATACTCGTACGCGCACCGTAAGTGAAGCAAGTAAAACTAACGCGAAACCGCGTAAGTTCACTCAGCCATGCGTTAGTGCGCAACGTCACGTCTTACGGAGAAGAGCTCGCGAAAAATTGTAAAAATGACCGTTTGTATTGTAAAATATTGTCACAACAGTGATGATAAACATAAAAAATTGATGATATTACATTTCACAGGTAAGTTCATATATTTAATTCATTATTAGTACGTAAAACTAAAAAAATACTTACCTAAGCTATCATAATACAAATGTTGCTAGTTGTGGGGAAAAAAATCACAATTTTCTTTTAAAAATATTTATTTTCTATTTGTGTTTAAAACGTTTAATCGCAACGCTCTATGTAAAACTCAAATGTTTATATGTAGATACCTACTTCTCTAAGTATTAACATAATATTAACAATGGGTGCCTATTTAAAACTAATACGGAGCGTTCAGCTGATCGCGATCCGTCGACGCCATTTTAACGCAACTAATTTATTTTTATTGCTTTGTTCATTGACCAAGTCGACGTTTTAGAGTATAGAATATTTTTTTTATTTACTATATCAAGAGATTATTAATAAGAACGCCTTTACGAAGCAGATGTCAATTTACACCCAAACATAGTCTATTTTTAACCGACTCCCAAAAAGGTGAGGTTATTAATTATGTATGTACGCTGATTTCTAAGACGATTCTAGATAAATTCGTATATACATGCTGTAATTTTAGTGTTTGTTTTCCCGCATTCCTGACTCAATGCAAATTATACTTTTAAAATGTTTAGGTATATAATGACAATATTGATAATTATTTAAATTAAAAAAAAATCTTAATAATTATTAAAAAAATATTTTAAGTCATAAAAGCATTCAATTTTTAACCAATTATACAAATATTTGTTATATAATCTTTTGCTTAATAATTTAAATTCTTTAGGTATTTTATTAAATATTTTTACACACATATTAAGACAATTTTGTTATATTTAACGATCCTAGGAATGACATCTAGGACAAGTTGGTGTGGGTCATGTTGATTTCGAGGATATATATCACTTGCTTTAACAAATAATGACTTATTTTAATAAATATTCAGAGCTAAATAAATTACGGCATAAGCTAGCCTGCACGCCTGACCTACTCGCGAGATATTGCTATTGGTTTGAGATCGCATTCGAGTTTTGTTTTCTCATTGTAAATCTGCCATTTTTGCATCCAAGACAAAATCATTTGACTTCGGAAAACAACCATTAAAATTTCAGCGTGGATATGGGATCAATCTGTGTGTATATCCTTTCAAATAAAAAAAATCTAAATCGGTTTAGAAATAACAGAATTCTGAGGTAAGAACATTAAAAAAATACACCGAATTGAGAACCTGCTCTTTTTTTAAAGTCGGTTAAAATTAAACATTATACGATGTGCTTATTGTATTCGAGCAAATTAATTGTGTTTAATAATATTCTTAAATTGTATTACGTCTGCATTTTTGTACCATTAAAATATTTATAATAAAGTTATATTAGTACCATCATTATCGTGTTTATTTTATTCCATTTTATATTCTCATAAAATACGTCTTCGTACGCAATACGTAATCTTTATTATATCGATTATTTAAAATTAATCAATAAAATAGTGATTTACATAATTTGATTGCAAACGCCAGAAACTGGTATCACTGAATGGCGTGTATGTGTGCGTGTGACGAGCGTAGGCACATTCGACTCGCGCCCACTAACATAATGACCTTGCGTCACTTTAATGCTCGTGTTTTGTACTAGAATGCGTTTCTACTGGGTAATAATTCTATGTTTGTGTCATAATCTGAGGTATCAAAGTATGAGGAAAGGTCAGGTTTTATATCAGTGTAAAAATCATCTGTAAATATATGATATATTAAATATATGACATATTAAACTATCCGTATCTGTATACAATAATTTGATTTCACTAAACTTTTTAATCATATAGTTATAATGAAAATCATACATTAATGTTTTTGAAATATCTAAAATACAAAACCCTAAATAAATTGGTTTGTTATATATTAACTTAGTTTTTCGCAACTGAACCGCAACTAGGTCTTCCGAAAATATTGAAAGACTATGAAATAGTTGTTTAGCAATTAGATCTTGAGCACCTAAAGCTTTACCCTAGTTCTCCCAGTTTGTAACTAATTTTACGTTAACCCTTTTTTCAATATTCTCGATAGTCTTACCGAAGACTGAATTATTCATTAATTTATAAAAATCTTTTTCAAAATCTGATTTTGCTAACGTTCTTAATTTTGTATTTAGATCTATGTTCATTTTCAACCAGGGAGACTGTTTAAATTTTAAAACTCTATGAATTTTAGTTAATTTAACCCCCATTTCTATGCACTGCTTTAAATTTCTGTAATGAATTACATATTTATCTTTATTATTTAAATTTGGGACTAGTTTATTCTTAATAATGTTTTCTGAGCATAAAGGAAAGTCCGAATGTAAATCATGAAGTTCATTTGGATATTCCAAATCAACTTCTAAAATAAAACAGAAGTCAGACACATTAAAATCTGTATTCGGATTTACCCATTCAAATCCATCAGTAGGAAAACAAAGTAGGAAACAAAGCCCTCACTCCATCGATACCCTCTGTGCTTTTCAATCCAGCAAATTTGTTATTTCTCTTCAAGAGATAGTGAAGTGAACGGGTAAGGTGGTTTAATTAGGAATATTTTGGTGTACTCTAGAGTGGCCATAGCAAATTCTTTGACTATTTTTGCAACAACACAATTATCGTGTTAATATCAATTTGTTTGCACTTAATCACACACACACACATACGCACACACACACACGCACACACACACAGAGAGAGAGAGAGAGAGTAACTTTGATGAGTTAATGTTTATCTCGCATTTTTTCACTCGAAAGTATGCGAGATAAGCTTGTTGCTACCGATGACTCCTACAAATCATAAAAAAAGAATGCGATTTAATATTTACAAATCACTATAATTCTAATCTAAAGCATTTCCGCAGTGAAACTAATAGTAACTTTATAAACCAACAAGCTTATCTCACATTCTTTCGTGTTGCGACTTGCGCCACACCGATGACTTCTACAAATCGTCACAAAAGAATGCGATTTAATATTTACAAATCAATATAATTGATCATTCCTATGTTAACCATTGAATAGATTATTACTGTAATAATCTTCTAATAGCATTAATATCATAGATACACTATATGTACAACAACACCATGTATACCCACGTACCAACGTATATAATATGCAATTTGGATAGAGATGATAAACCAGGCTCACATTGGATAGCTTTATATATCTATACGTATGGCATCGGTCAATATTTTGATTCATATGGACGATCACATGCACGATATTATCTAGAGTTTTTAAAAAGGAATTGTAAAAGATGGGACTGGAATGTTGATAGGATTCAGAATCAGTGGACTTCAGTTTATGGTGAATATTGCTTAATGTATTTGCTATATAAGTTTCAGGGATGTTCAATGCTTAGTTTTACGAGCATATTTACAGGAACACACTGTACAACGATATGAGATGTTTCGCTCCTAGTTTATAGATAATAAGTAATAACATTTTGAAATAAAAATTGTAACAAAAATAAGGAATGTGTTTTATTGATGTTTCAGAATAGCATGGTAGTTATGAACAAAGAAGTATAATACAATAGCACTGCTAAGCAGGGCGTACGAGTAATAGATAAGAGCGGCAATGACGGTGTTCAAGGAACAATAGATAAGAGGAAAGGTTGAACAATGGAACGCTAATGAGGGTGCAGGCCCACCAGATATCAATTAGATATTAGTTAATTGATCTGCACATCTCCGGAACCGAGCATCCTACGCAAAAACGGACCGCGGATCTGATGAGAGCATGCCAAACTTTTTTAGATCCGTCGATCCACCGTCAGCCGACGAGGGCTGAGGTTCTGGCTCAGTGAGCCAGAACTGGTACAAACTAACTACTGTGGTAGCATGGCAACTTTGGCCAATATGCAGAACGGTAGGACCACGCCTCTAGAGAACCGGAAACGCTATCTTAGTCCTCAGGGTTGACAACGCATCTGCATTTTGATTCTTATTCGAGGAGAGATATAGATGTATAAGGGTCAGCATCCATTTACCATCAGGTGGACTGTGCGTTCGTTTGTCACACTCATTCTATAAAAAACAAGCCAGTTCAAAGCACATTTGTACTTATATTTCAGGTCTTTACCTATGAAATTGCTGTTTTATATGAAATAAGTTAACGTAATCTTCAAAGGCGGTTTGTACGGGTATTAAACAGGTATTAAATTTATTTCCGCCAAAAGTTATCCAAATTCTGGAAAAGTAGAAGTTTGTAGGCGCAAGGTCTGGTGATTATGGCGGATAACGGAGAGCCCAACCCCAGCTCTTGTAACTTAGAGACTGTCTGTTGTGCAGTATGAGGTCGCGCGTTGTCGTGCAGGAGCAGCGGGCAGAGCGATTGAGCGAAGCTGTGTTCAGTTCTTCAGTACACATCTGCACAATACTCATCCTGTTTGTAAGAAGCTGTGATGAATCACACCGGCGCTAGACCACCAAATAGTGACCATCACTTTTCTAGGGTAAGCTGTTTACGACATTGTTTACGTGCTGAACCAGGGTCCAACCAACTTGCTGAGCGGTTGCGATTGTCAAACAGAAACCATTTTTCGTCGCAGGTAACAATACGGTTCAAAATTCCTTCGTTTGTGTGCCTGTTGAGCAGTGCAAGGCACGTCTCGACGCGTACTTTGCGCTGGCGATGATTGAGTTCATGGTGCACCCATTTTACAAGCTTTTATGCCTTGCCAATTTTACGCAATTGACTAATATTTTTGATGCTAACGTCGAAAGCTGCTGCTAATTCAGCCGTAGATTAAGTATCTCCGCTTCCACAATCGCCTTTAATTCGTCATTGTCACAGGTCGAAATTTGCGGGTGGAGCGTTCGTTTGCAGTATTCGCCCGTAAACGTCGTTGATGTAGCGTGCCGCTTGTGTCACGTTGCTACCACGACGGTACTCATATTCTATAATTACCGAATTTTAACGTATCCATGATGACGAAAAATATTCAAATGCGATGAAAACATAACACATCATCATCATCATCATCAATACAGCCCTTCACTAGTCCACTGCTGACCATAGGCCTCCCCAAGTTATGCCACAAACCACGGTCCTGAGCCACCTGCATCCATCGACTTCCTGCATGTCTTACCAGGTCGTCACTCCATCTAGTGGGGGTCTCCACACTTCGCCTAACGGTACGTAGCTGCCACTCGAGAACCTTTTCCCCATCGGTTGTCGGTCCTTCGAGCATTATGGCCGGCCTATTTCACTTCAGCCTACTAACCGTTGGACTATGTCGGTCCTCTGGTATTACTGCAGATATCCTCATTCTAAATTTATCACGCAAAGAAACCCTGAGCATAGCCCTCTCCATAGCTCGCTGAGCGACACACGCAGTGAAGGACCACGTCTCAGATCCATAAATCATCACTGGCAACACGCACTGGTTGTACAGTCTCGTTTTCAGTTTTGACGAGAAGATGTCGTAATTTCCGAACGCTGCCCAGCCGAGTTGAATCCGTCGATTGACCTCTCGGTCGAAGTTGGACTTACCAAGTCGGACTATTTATTTATGTAAACATACTCGTCAACAACTTCGAGCTTAGTGTTCCCAACAACTACCGACATAGGTGTGATATGGACATGATCTTTGTTTTGTCCATGTTCATCTTAAGACCCATCCGTTGGGAGACACTATTGAGGTCATTGAACATAGTGCTTAGGTCCTCCAGCGATTCTGCCATAAGGACTATATCGTCGGCAAATCGAAGGTGAGTGATATATCGCCATTGATATATGATGTAATACCGTATCCTTTCCAATCCAGTAGCTTAAAACGTCTTCCAATGCAGCGGTGAAGAGTTTCGAGGATATAACGTCACCCTGTCTTACACCTCTCTGCAGTTGGATAGGTTACGTACTCTGGTTCTGTAGTCGGACAGCCATTGTAGCCCTACTGTACAAGCACTTCAACACTTCGGTATACCGACAGTCAACTTGGCACCGCTGAAGGGACTGCAGCACCGCCCAAATTTCGACAGAATCAGGCTTTCTTCAGTCCACATACGCAAGACAAAGTGACAGATTGTACTCTTCGGTCTTCCGTACAAGTTCCCGAAGGATAACGTATGTGGTCTAGGGTACTAAAGCCTTTTCGGAAACCGGCTTGTTCGGGAGGCTGGAAGTCGTCGCGTCTACGTTCGAGACGATTCGTAATGACTCGAAAACAGCACGTAGACGCGGCTCAGAAGGAAATCGGTTTGTAGTTCTTCAAGACGTTGTTGTTTTGTTTGAAGAACAAGACCACCGCACTTCTGCTCCACGCCTCCGGAGTAGTCCCACCATGTCGGACGGAATTAAAGAGCTTCTAAAAGACTTCAAGTACCGGTTTTCCACCGCTTTCAGAAGCTCCGCTGTAATCCCATCCTCACCTGGGGCCTTGCCTGGCCTCGGAATAGTATCGGATAAGACTTGCTCTTGGATCGTTACTCACACTTGCGTGTGGCTCCTATGATGACGTGTACAGCTGCCCATAGAACCTCTCAATCTCACCAAAATCGGATAATCGGATAAGACTTGCTCTTGATCGTTACCACACTTGCGTGGCTCCTATGATGACGTGTACAGCTGCCCATAGAACCTCTCAATCTCACTCAAAATCGGATAATCGGATAAGACTTGCTCTGATCGTTACTCACACTTGCGTGTGGCTCCTATGATGACGTGTACAGCTGCCCATAGAACCTCTCAATCTCACTCAAAATCGCAGGTGTCCTGGAAACGATGCTGCCACTAGGTCTTCAGCTTTAACAGTTGGCTCTTTCTGGCGACAGATCTCTGTAAAGACTTTGGAGCCTTGGTTCCACTCAATCACTTCTTCAATACGAGCTGCATTGAAGTTGCGTACGTCCCGCCGCATGCATTTGGAGATCTGTTTGTTCAGTTGCCTGTTTGCTGTCAAATCTGTTGAAGACTGCAGCTTCATTTCCGTCTAATAGCCATGAGATTAAGAGTGTGATCGGAGAGTTTTTGTGTGCTTCTGCGGCGAGTCTTGCAGAACTTAGCTCCGACCGCATGGATAGTTTCCACGAGCTTGTCATTCATATCTTCCACTGCATTGCAATCAATATGGATAAACGAATGACTATTTTGAAAAAGATTTCATTGTTTTTAAAATAAAATTAATTTGAAATTAGAATTTTAGTCAAACAAAATTATTTTGATTTGAAATGGCCAGTACTGCAGAACGGTAATTTATAGGTAAAGACCTATTATTATTCGACGCGACGCGACAATAATACGACGCATTTTCCTCTAATAATAATAATAATAAATATTACATGACGACGCTTAGCGATCTTAAATTTATGTAGTATCTGATGATCTGATTACTTATAAATAGATAAAAATAATTAAAAACATATTAAACTCAAGCTATACCGCCTTATGACTATGGTTTATCCAAAGCCACTGATTTTGCTTGTAGATGTTTGCAGGTGAAACACGTAACAAAATATTAGGTCCTTACATATGAAATTAGCGTTTTGTCGTACTGGCCACCTTGATCTGAAATATCTCCTCTTTGGTTAAGAATCCAAATTTAAATTTATAAATTCATTTAGCTGGTACATTTTTGAAAACAGTCATTCATTTGTTTTTTTCTCATTATTTTATTCTTTGGCGTCGCTTATTACCGCACAATGGAAAACATGAAATATCGGTATTTACGAGTACGAGTTCTACTGTGGCACCAGTGCTGCAAACAGCTCGAAGGATTAATCATGTGTACGGCGCTGGTGTCGCAAAGAAAGCACGGTACGTTTTTGGTTTCAACGTTTTCGTTCTGGAAATTTCGACCTTCAGAACCAACTCCGTGGACGGCCGGAGAGTGGAGAATGAAGAATTAAAGGCTATTGTGGAAGCGGATCCATTACAAAGCACTTCAGAGACAGCTGCAGGCTTCGGGGTAAGTGATAAAACTGTATTAATCCACTTGAAGCAATCGGGATCTTGAAGCAAAAAGCAAATCGGGAAAGTAAAAAATTTGAACGATGGGTACCTCATGAATTGAGTGAATCGAACTTGCAAACACGCGCCGACTGCTGTGTTACTTTGCTCAACCGACACAATAATGAAGGATTTTAAATCGAATCATTACTTGTGATGAAAAGTGGATACTGTAAGATAATCGAAGCGCTCGTCGCAATTGCTGAACCCTGGAGACCCAGCCAAATCTTGCCCTAAACGAAAATTGACTCAGAAAGTTACTTGTGAGTGTTTGGTGGACTAGCGCCGGTGTCGTTCACTACAGCTTTCTAAAATCTGGCCAAACGATTACGGCAAATATCTATTGTCAGCAACTGCAAACCATGAAGGAAGAACTAGCTGCTAAACAACCGAGATTGGTCAATCGCTCTAGGCCACTGCTGCTTCACGACAACGCAAGACCACACACTGCACAACAAACAACCACTAAGTTAGATGAGCCACAATTGGAATGTCTGCGACATCCACCATACTCCCCGGACCTTGCTCCAACAGATTACCATTTTTTCCGGAATTTGGACAACATCTTAATAGGAAAAAAATTCAACTCCGATGCGGCAGTCCAAACCGCCTTCAAAGATTTTATTGATTCTCGCCCCATGGTTTTTTTAGTAAAGGGATCAATGAACTACCTATGAGATGGCAAAAGTGCATAGATAACAACGGTGCATACTTTGATTGATTAAATATATTTTACAAAAAAAAAATGACTTTATATTCCTCCCGTACAAAACGCCAATTTCATATGTAAGGACCTAATATAATTAATGAAAAGTGCGGTAAGCGTAAAAGTTTACATTTTCAACACAAATTCTTACCCCAATATTTCAATCGCTCCTTTTACACATGGACGCAAAAAAGGAGTTGTTGCGTTGATTTTAAGTTCCGTAACGGCAAAGTTGTTTCGTAATTACGAAACAATAACTCTGAACAAAATAAGTCGAACTGTTAAAATTAAAATGCGAAATTTTACAAAACGTGATTTACGATATTTGCTGTTTTCATCTATCATGAATAAATTTAATGATATACAGTAAAAAAATGAGTATTATTGGAAATCAGATAATAATATTAAATTATAATAATAGAATATGTGGTAACTCAGAGGTAACCCTCTCAGAAAAGAGAGGAGGCCTGTGCCCAGCCTAGGGAAGCAAATAGGCTTTAAATTCCCTTTATTAAACACCATAGAGTTCTTAACTTTTGTAATAATGTCCTCCAGACCGAATTTCGGTCACGACGGCCAGCCTCAACGGAGACTAGCCATCGACGCAGGGCAGGATTATAGTGCCCAAGTGTATGCGCAAGCACAGGTGCACTCTATTCCCTCACTCTCATAATCCGATGGGACGGTAAACCGACACGACTGGAGAGAGATCAGGCGCAGAACCAAGGGCTTTACGTGCTCTCCGAGGCACGGGGGTGAGACACTGCCAACTTCCTGACTCCGGGCAGCTACTGAGCATTTCTTGACAGAAAAGCTTAATAACTAATTTTTTTGGCCCGACCCGGTATTCGAACCCGGAACCTCATGATCAGCAATCGCGTTTACGACCACTAGACCAACGAAGCAGTCAAGGAGGTCAATTCTTTTGCAATATACTAATATAATATACATAGTATTATCACGTCACGTCACACATCACGGCAGCATGTCAGCCAAGTTCGGGATTGCGCTAGGTGTACAGGCTTCCATGCTTTTCTCACTCTGTTGTTCAAACACACATAATATAAACAAATACTTTGAGGCTTGTTCTTAGCCTAGGTCATTCTAATTCGTAAGAATTGTGTAAATAATAATAAATGTTGGTATATTATGTAGTACTTTTAAATCATGTAAGTACCTGTTAAGTGGCGACTGAATAAATTAACCGACTTGGTATTACATGAATCTCACAACTTTTTACGGTAGAAGAACTGAGTTGCGAGACTTGGTTTTTTTTTACAAGTTATGTTTTTGATGGCATATATTATGCTGATCTCGCAAAGAATTTTGTAATTAAATAATGGTAAGGATAGGTAGATATCATAATAATTTATTCTAGTAAGTAATTATTATAACATTAACTATATGGGTTTATAATAATTACTTACTATTATTATTATTATATTATCACATACAGGGTATTTTTGAAACGCTCCCGAAAACCAAGACAGATGATAGTACTAAGGATACCTATGATGATGGGTCACAAAGAAATTCGATCCCGAGGAAAAAAAAATCATCTTTTCACAACGTTTTATTAACTTTATTCACGCTCCATCATGTTATTACAGTTATTTGAAACGATATTTCACACAAAAAAATCATGAAAATACTGAAAAATAAAACCAGCAGTGAAACTTTAAAAAGAAAATCAGCTGACAATAGGGTCAATATCCTCGCGGGCGCCGAACTCTTACCTAGATCGGTACGAAACAATGCATTAGGTTATACTACTTACTCACTCTACCCTTCCTTTCACACACGCTGCTTCGTGTCGCCTCGCGCTGTGGAATTTACACATGCTCAAGGACGTTACAATAATTTTAGTTTTTGAGACAGTGCCATGTTGACTATCACGAGCGATAGTTCAATTGTTTTGTTTATTAAATTATTGTCGTTATTACTTGTTATTTATTAATTAATGTTGTTGTTCTTGTTGTTACGTTTTGTGTTTTTTGTTTTGTTTTAATAATGTCTAACGCGTAGGTACGTTTATAGTGCTCGTGAATACGGCAACATGTTAATGTGCCTTGAAGAATCTCATAAGGCCACGGAGGATCGGTAAGCTGTTTCATACCTAATTTTTTTTTAAATAACTTAGTACTGAACTGATCTGAATAGGTACATAACTGAATACATCAGAATAATAAACATACCTACATAATGGATAACAAAGCATGACTCTAACCTTGTAAACATTTTATTTAAGTATTTTTTTCATTAGCGGGGAATCGAACCAGTTATTTGGTTTATTTAACCTGTGAATTCGAATTAAAGTGGCTACGTGGAGACAAGCACAGTGGCAAAATAGTTGGTTAAGTAGATAAGTTAGGTATTTAGACAAGTGTTGTAAATTATTAGGTATTGTGGTACCATCGCTAGTTGCGGGCCGCGCGAATTCGGCGTTCGCGCGTACATTGACCCCTAGTCAGCTGATTGTAATTCAGTAATTCCACTGGTGGTTTTATGTTTCAGTATTTTCATGATTTTTTTTTGTGAAAGATCGTTTCAAATAACTGTAATAACATGATGGAGCGTGAATAAAGTTAATAAAACGTTGTGAAAAGATGATTTTTTTTTCCTCGGGATCGAATTTTTTTGTGACCCATCATCATAGGTATCCTTAGTACTATCATCTGTCTTCGTTTTCGGGAGCGTTTCAAAAATACCCTGTATATTGTCAGAAAATTATAATATTATAAATATAAATACAATCTACATAAATAATATTATTTCGGCTATTATCCACCGCGGCGAGGAATCCTAAGCCATCGGTGAAGTTAGGCATCCAAAGATAGGAACCTTCTTACTATTCAAGCTGTATATAATAAGGCCGATTTTTGAATCAATCCCTTCAGTCATTTGCCCAAACCTAACTTGGACAGATAATCGTCCATATTTTTACCGATAAGCCCATTGACTGATACAACTATTGGTACAATAATAGTAGAATCAACGTCCCACATAGCAACAATCTCATGAGCCAAGTCGATATGTTTTATTTTTTTATCATTCTCTGCTTTCACGAGATTCTCGTCATGAGGAATACTGATATCCACTATTATTGCCTTGCGTGTAGTTCGGTCTATCACCACAATGTCAGGTTTATTTGGCACTATAAACCTGTCTGTGATAATTGACCGATCCCAGTACAGCGTGACAATTCTATTTTCAAGGACTGGCTTTGGTTCATACTTATAATATGGAACGTCCTGTTGAGTAAAACTAAATTTAATGGCAAGCTGCTGGTGTATTATTCTAGCTACTTGGTTATGTCTGTGCAAATACTCACCATTCGATAATTGTGAACAACTGGAAATAACATGTCTGAGGGACTCTCCAGGGCGGTGACATGCGCGACATACGTCAACCGTGCCGTCCCTCAAAATGTACTTCTGGGAGTTGTTCGTTTTAATTACTTCGTCTTGTATTGCACAGATAAAACCTTCAGTTTCTGCAAAAAAAGTCACTGAACTGTAATCAATGTACTGATGCAACCATGTCTACATAAGGATTAGTCAATATTTTAAAAAATCGACCATGCAGTTGCTTGTCATTCCAAACCTTTTTACGTTCATCTATAGTCATAGTATGAGGCCTCTGCCAGTCCTTTGCCGACATATTAAGCGGGGTTAATGATTTATCATTAATCACTACGTCACTATGAATGCGTGATGTGCCTTTTTTTTAATAAAATAGTCTCTGAGGTTGTATACTTCACGGTTGTGTAGGTTTTTAATATTTAATAAACCCCGTCCACCATCTTTTCTTGAAAGATACAACCTCATGACAGATGATCGCAGGTGGTGCATTCTGTGCGTAGTCATTAATGTACGGACTCGTCTATCCAAGACATCCAATTCCGATTGAGACCATCTTGTAATACCAAAAGTATATAGAAGGCTAGGTATTACCCAGGAGTTATATGCTCTAATTTTGTTTCCGCCGGATAAATGACGTTTGATAACTTTTTTTAATCTTGACATAAATTTTGCTTTTGAATTTTCTTTAATATTTTTGTCGTTAATTCCTAGTGCTTCCGCCATGCCCAAGTATTTATAGGTTTCTGTTTCAGAAAGAGAACTAAAATGTAAATCATTTGTAATTGCAAAATTATTAAATTTTTAAATTTTGCCTCTATTTACATTGTTGACAGCACATTTATCTATTCCAAATTCCATACTAATATCATTGTTGAAACTATGTGTTAATTTCAACAATAATAGTAGATCACTCTCTTTTGATGTGAAAAGCTTGAGATCATCCATGTAAAGTAGATGTGAGATGGGTGAGTTTTCTTTCCGAAACCGAAACCCTAATCCGGATTCCTCAATAGCAGTGCTTACAGGATTCAGGGCTAAACAAAAATAAAGTTGGGCTCAAACTGTCGCCCTGGAATATACCCCGCTTAATATTTATAGAGTCTATCGAACTACTTTGCCACTCACCTGGTAGGTTTAGGACAGTGTTCCACTGACCCATTAATTTACTTAGAAACTTACAAATTTTGTCATCTATTTTATATATTTCTAAAACTCTCTTTAACCATGAATGTGGAACAGTCATATGCCTTTTTGTAATCCACCCAAGCAGCGGACATATTTTTGCGATTACGAAAGACTTGTCGGCAAATAGCTGTGTCAATGAGAAGAAGTTCTTTACAACCACGTGACCAATTCCGACATCCGTTCTGTGCAGTTGAAAGAATGTTATTATTTTCCAAATGTTTATAGATCTTGTTATTTAAAATTGCAGTTATTAATTTGTATACAGTTGAAAGGCATGTTATAGGTCGGTAGTTTTTAGGTTACGTGGTGTTTCCATTTTTATATAGTAAGTGGGTAATACCAGTTGTAAGAAATCTCGGGAGGTTACACCACTCTATGGCTTCTTGAATCTGTGCAGCCAAACGCGCGTGGCTACTTGTTATCCATTTCAGCCAAAGTTGTGTATACCATCTGGTCCAGGGGATTTCCAATTGTGTAATATACGAGTAATTGAGTATACGTCTTCAGCAGTAATTGAGATAGAACTCATGCTAGCCAAATTAGAATACGTACGTTCGGTTGCACGAATCCATTCGCCTTCATCATGAGAAACTTCACTAGACCACATACTTTTCCAAAAACTTAAACATTCATTTAAGCTTGGGCTGCCATGAGTACAACTATTAGTTGTAGTGTTCTCCCAAGACCGATACATCCACTTTTGGTTTCTTTCGAATGTGCGATTCTGGAAGTACCGCTTAGATCTTTCTGAATATCGTCTAATACGGTTGGCCCATGCTTTTAACTTTTGTTTTAGCGTATCAATGTACTCAGTAATTTTATCCGGAAAATGGGGATCTAATTGGCTAATATTATTATCATTAGCGATTTGATTTACTAAAGTTATTATTTTTTTACGTCTGTTACCTGTTTGGTAGCTTATTAATTTTCCTATAATTTTGCGAGTATTGTCAATTCGTGTTTGAATTCTTTGTTTCCATTTAGGTTCTGTATTATTTTTCTTAAAATTATGTACTGAAATAATTTTCATTATCATATATACACCATGGGCACAACAGTAAAGAAGAGACATAGTTTCCAAAATAAAATTACTTTTTTCAAAATAATCTTCACATAGAATATTCATTGATGCTACTGTTAATATAGTTTTTTTTGTTGTTAGGAAGTTTAGGTAGTTTCGGTCTATTTTCTATAGGTATATTTTTATATTCCAGAAGAGAACATTCGAAAGTCCTTCTCATATATTCGCTGTCCTGGGAACTCACATACATCAAAACAATTTTGCTCAAATTTTTCGTTGTCTAAGTTAGTAATGTTTATATTATGGTTACTGTTATTAACATTTAAGTCATCATTCTCACCTGGAACTGTTCGTTGGGAATCAGGAATTGAATTGATAGTAGATGTTGAGTACTCACTGCAAAGTTGTTCAAGTAATCTGTCGTCCAAAATCTTACGACTTAGAATGACACGTACGTGATCTGAAAGTCTTTGGGCAGTTAAATTTGTTAGGTTGGGCTGTAGCTGTTGAAATTCGTACAGCAATTTAGGGCGATAAGATGTAAGATTGGTTCCTCCTTTGGTAGCCTTATAGTACGCGCGCATAACACTTATATTTAATTCTTTAGTCCAGCGCATGCGTCGTCGCACTACACCAACAGTAGCGGGGTCCTCTTGTAGGATGGTAATTCCTGCAGGTCCCAAGCCAGCCGGTGGCACTTTTCGTCCCCTCAAAGATGGCACGGGGGTTCTTCTTGTGCCCCTAGGATTACATTCCATGGATATGTAGTCCTCCGTAGGCGATGTTACGTGTGCGATTGTAGTATTGGCGGTATTTATTCGCATTTGTCGTCTCGTTGGATGCATAATGTAACGTTAAATTAAATATTTTATAAAACTGTTTGTAAAATTTCTTAGATGACAGTTGTCAAAACTGACAAACAAAAGAAATACATTTTTCTTGAAATTAGTTTCTTATGCACAGATTTTTAACGTTTTATTTATATAGATATTGTAAAATCTATTTGCGTTCAAAATTTGTAATTTGAGAACTTGAAACATATACTTTGAGAACTTGAAACATATACTACAAAAATTATTTTTTAAGATTTTGTACTGACTGCATCATCTACTTTTGACAACTATATTATTATTATTATTATTATTACACGTACGCTATGTAAACGTTTATTAAGAAACGGACTGACGGTAGACGGTAACAGTTGGTTAGGGTATCGGCACGTATCGCTTAGGTCGTGGGTTAAAACCCCACCCGGTGTCAGTTGATTTTTCGAATTTCTCATTAAATGTTTAGACATTTATTAATTTGGTTGGTTTTTACTATGGCTATGTTAATTCAAGCTCAAAATGTACCTACTCTGTTAAGTTGTTCTAAGATCTAAAGTAACGTTTAATAAATAGTAATAGGCTAATACGTAATTGCGAGACTTTCGATACTCTTGCTGCAAGACCAAGACCAAGACCAAGGCTGGGAGCGCAATACCAAGACCAAGACCAGGTGTATTGGCGCAAGACCAAGACCAAGACTGGGTAAGTCTAGTCTTGTTCTTGCATTTGGGCAACACTAAGTACGTGGCTAATTATTAAAGTTTCTTATACTTCAAACTTTATATCTTTAACTATAGAAAAGAACAAGTGGTAAAATTGAAAATTATATACAACCGACTTAAATTTAAATTATTAAGAATAACTCAAAAACTACTAGTCATATCTTGATCAATTTGTATGGGAACACATGAGAAGCACCAGCTTTCAAATAAAAAAAGAATCATCAAAATTGGTTCACCTAGAAAAAAGTTATGAGGTAACACACATTAAAAAAAAACAGTTGAATTGAATACCTCCTCCTTTTTAAAGTCGATCAAAAAGTAGAATAAATTAAGGCCTAAATAAAAATCGTAGATAATATGATGGAATCGTTTTTATCGTTATTAATATTGTTAAAAAAGTGTGCCATTGATTAAGTATTTTTATATATTCTACAAAGCTCGTCAACCAGTTCAACGTTCAAGACTCTTTCCCTAAAACACAAATAATCGTTTAAATTATCCAACAAAGGAGTCAAAATAGAGTCTTTATTTCGCCGAGAGAACGACGGTCTGTGGAAATTGTAATTTCTTTGATTCCCAACCATTGTGCAACTGATAAAAGCGACACTTTTAGCTCCCAACTGAATGAATACACCCATTATACCGACACAAAAGTAGATATTCCAAACAAAAACATCATTGCCATCATAATAGAGCTGTATAAAAAGATTTTAGACTAGTGTAAATTAATTTGCCTTAAAATAGCTTACATTTAGATGTGTATTATTTTATCTATGTAGGTATTCGTTGGTGTTGCCACTTTGGAATTATGAATGGTGTATGATAATCGGAAATGTCCGTCGTAATGGTTGGACCCACGGGAGGCAGTCAAACCATGTCCTAAACGCAAATTGAGTCGAAAGAAGCAGTTTGTGACCGTATGCCGTGAACTTGTGCCGGCATTATTTATTACAGCTTCTTGAGATCGGTTGGCCCCTCAATAAATGAAATGGAGACATAGTAAAAAATTACAGGAAGTCGATCGATGCAGGTGGCTCAGGACGTGTTTGTGGCATTACTTGGGGCAGGCCTATGTTCATGTGTGGCATCTGTGGCTGCTTGTGAATTGCTGTAGTGAATGAGTGTGCTAGAGAGATCTCGCACAAAAATTACGGCAGACACTTCTCCTTCCTTCAAAACCTAAATTAGCCAGGTACTTTCATTGTCTTTCATTGTTCACTATTTTAACAAACTTGCTCACTATTTTAGTAAAACCAAGATAGGTAATGTTAATAATTAAAAATTAAAAATTTTGTACAACCGACTTCAATATAAATTATTAAGAATAACTCAAAAACTATTGGTCAGACCTTGATCAATTTATATAGGACCACATGAAAAGCACCAGTTTTCAAATAAAAACGAAACAATCATCGAAATCGGTTCACCCAGAAAAAAGTTATGAAAAAACATACAGTCGAATTGAGTACCTCCTCCTTTTTGAAGTCGGTAGAAAAACGTATTAACTTTTACATTTAAAACGCAGTAGAATAGTAATAAATGTAATTATATTATTATGTTTCAGTTTTGTCTTCGTTTACTCAAAAATATTAGCATGTTAATAATGTTAGCAGGTTAGCAAGACAAAGAGACATAATGTTTTTTCTGGACCGATACGACTTAGGGACCTTCAAGAAAGGAGCTTACTCCTTTTTAAAAGGCCGGTAACGCATTTAAAAACTATTTCATTCGATTCTGAACGAACTAAAGAGTATTCCCAAATATTATACTCTCTCGGTTACATAGACAAATTAAAAAATAATAGACAGTCACTTTCGGGTAGTTGGTGCTGTTAGTTGCGTAATTGTTTTCTTTTTGTGTTTGTGATTTTTGTTGGATTTTCTCTCAAAAACTGGTAAGAAATGTTAATGATCTTTACTAGATAATGTTTTTGAATGATTTAAGTTACAACAGCAGTAAATTTTTGTGTTTCAATTGATAAAAAAGGAAAAACAAAACACCTCTACGCGAACAATTTACAACGGTCAAGATTTCAAATAAAATCTACCTTCTGAGATATTTAGCTTTTTTATATATAGTTTATTGCATGTATATATATTTTCATAAAAAATATTATTTCTAAATGTTATATCTATATGATTGTATAAAAAAAATTAAGGAAGACGCTATAATATTTTTTCAAATAAATTTTGAAAATGAGGTTAAAAAACGCGCGTCTAAACTGTTTATGGTTGAACTTTTAGCAAATGTTTGCGAGTGAAAAAGTAGAATTATTATAATGATTATATTTATAATTTTGGTTCATTTTAGGAAGAGCATGTTATATAGATTATGAGAACATAAAAATAAAATAAAAACTTACATTTTTTCATTCATAAAACCAAATTTATTGGCAGTAAATACACTTTTTCATGGTCCCTTAGAAACAAAGAGCTATACAAAACTAAATAAACATCTAAATGTCATTGTTATTGTTTCTATTCATCTACAATCTTATCGGCTTTCAAGAACTGTAACTCAAACTTCTTAAACGTAAACAAACAAAAGTGACAAAAAAAAGGTTGACTCAAGTGCCGCGCGCCGTGATTATTTCAAGTGCCCCCGGTACATAGGGCCATTCTTTGTTTTAGGGAGCGCGGTACACGAAAGGTTAAGTGAGATGAAGAGGAGAAAATTGAATAAAGTAGTAATTGAAGGAAATAGTAGAATGAAACAGAAGCAAGAATGAAACGGATCGATTTTTTTTTTCTCTAAGGAAAACGAAACGATCCCGGCCTGAATGATAACGCCTAATCAACTTAATATTATTTTACTTATTTGAATATTGGATAAAAGTACATAGTTTCGGCGACTTAAGTTGGTAGATGTGCGAAAAAGGCCTTAAGTACGTAGAACTACGCAAAAATACGTAAAGTTTGCAAAAGACTTTTGTGTAAAACAGTTTTTTTTATATAAGTGAGGGCAAACGAGCATGCGACTTAGACCTACCTGATGGTAAGTGACTTCCGCCGCCTATGAAGTATGAACACTAGGGGAATTGGCTTTAAAAAAGTAGTAGGCTCTTTACTTGAAGGGCCCTAAATCGTATCGGTTCAGAAAAATCGTTGATGATAGCCGATTCCACAACGAAGTTGTGCTTGTTCCTTTACTTCATTAGGTAGGCCCGTAGAAGTTCACTGCTGGATATGGGCTTCTAGATTTGCCATAAAACGCTGCTGCTCATCGCCGGTATATATAATTTACTTCTAGCGTTAAATGGATGGTAATATCGGCATTTTTCGGAAACATCTAAATGACAATAATTATAGCAAACATACCTACTAAAGTTTATAGAAGAACCTCTAATATTATTAAAAAAAATGAAATTGAAAAAACTTCTCGTAATCCATGGAAGCAAGACCTTGTAGTGGCGGTTTAAGAATATCCTCTATCCCTCATCTTCCCGTGGGTGTCGCAAGAGGCGACAGAAGGAAACTAAAACAGAAGATGGACAGCTGCAACTTCCTGACAACAACACCAACTCAAAATTATAAAAAAACTGCGGTTGCCAAGCGTGGCAACTATAAAAAATCCCCCTATGAGGCAATCTATGGGGGAGGCATATCTTCAGCAGTGCACTTTTATAGGCTGTAATGGATGGAAGGTAAACACCTAAGCAGGAGCTCTGTCTCGCCAGCAACGCAAAGTCAGGAATTTGCATTTAGAAAAACCTAATTTTTAAAATTGGAACCTAATTAGCTCCTAAAAAGCCCCTAATTTTGGCTTTTTCTAAATGCAAATTCCCGACTTTTCGTTACTGGCGAGACAGAGCTCTAAGCAGCTCTTAGTTTCTTAGCGTAGTCTTAGTTTCTTAGCAGACTATATCTAGTATAAAATTTTTATACTCATTCGAATTATTGGAATGAATAGATTATTGTCTAAACTAGATAATATTCCGACCCTAACATTAATTATGTTTAATAAGAATATCATACTTTTCTCTCCCCATGTAAAGAACCTTGGTCTGTATGTTGATGGTTGCTTAACATGGAACAAACATATATAGGAAGTGAGTCGCAAAACCTACGATCCTACTTGTCCAGTCACTTATTCTACCAATTATTGATTATGTGGATGTGTGTTGCCCAGACCTGTCTCAACATCGTCTTAATACATTGGATCGTCTGCTTAGCAACTGCACCAGATACATTTATGGTCTTCGTAAATACGACCATGTATCTCCTTTTCGTACTCAGCTAAAATGGCTGCCTTTCCGTCATCGCAGATATGTTAGAATACTTTACATCCTTATCACAAATCTGAGCGATCCATGTGCTCCCGAATATCTGATTACCTGGGAGATTCTCATAATTGTTCTCTCCGTTCTTCGGCTAATCTTAAATAAAGTTTCACAAACATTCTTCTGTTTATTAGGTACGAAGTCAAAATAAACACCGCGTTCTATACATAATTAACTTTACTATGTATTTATTTTGTTTTAATTATACATACATAAATACATAAACACTCACGCCTGTCACCCAGAGGGGTAGGCAGAGACTACGGACTTCCATTTGGCACGATCCTGGCACACCTCTCTCGCGTCCTTTACATCCATATATCTACGCATACACGCTCGTCGGTTAAGGGTACTCTTAATTTGGCCCATTTTCTATATATCGCCAATTTGGTCGATAAACCTTCGTCTAAGGCGTCCCTTTCCGACTCTGCCGTTCACTTCTGCAGCATAAATTTGCTTCGTCACTCCTTCTTCGTTCATTGTTTGTACATGACCAAACCACCGAAGCATTCCTTTCTTAATCCTGGTCACAACGTCATCTTGCAAACCACACTTTTCTCTTAACACACTATTTCTCACCCTGTCATTCAGATTCAGCCCTAGCATACTCCTTAATGACCGCATTTCCACAGCATTTATTCTACTCTCATGCCTCTTCTGCCAGACCCAACTTTCACTACCATACATTAAAGTAGGGACTAACACTGTTTTAATTATGTATTTAGATATATAGGACAAAAAACAGCTACTACTACTACTAGCTACTGGGAAAGAGTGTAAATCTAAGTAAGTGGAAGTTGTCTATCTTTGCTCACTCCTTTACACCGTACCGACTACTTATAACTTTGTTAGATAATAAATGAAGTAAAGCGCCACCTATCGGACCCTTGCATAGTTATGAACCATCGTCTCGACAAAATAATATTAAGTCGTTAGTTTATGTGCAGTTTATTAACGCCATCTATGCCAAAGTTTGTACATCTACTTTCGTCCATAAAAATATAGATGGCGCTATTTTCCAACCACATATCCAACCTGGTTCTTTGCTTTGGATTTGAAATGTATCTGCAATACACCAGATGGCAGTTTACATTATGTAACTCAACTTGACTACAAAAACCAAAAGCTTCGCTTTTCATATTGACCTATAATAACCTATATGTTTACTTTTCAAATCAATGGCTTTACGCTTCCATTTTGTTTATTTATCACGATATTATCTCGCTGTTTTCGTCATCATCACTCTGAATGAGGTTAAAGTTTTACTTGTTAGGGTGGGTTACCAATCTTTTAGTGCAAATTTAAACTTTAAAAATTCTTGCTATTTTAATTAGCGCACAATATTTTTATACATTTATTTTAATCGATAGGTTATTTATCTAAAAATGTATCGAACATTTATTTACAATCATATTATTTCAAGAATATTTTAAAAACGACGAAAAGCAAAAAAAAAGGCGTTATGGCTGAAATTCCTGCCAGCCTGTACCGAATGTCGTCCTTTTGTGTACCTAATGCTAGCATAGCATAGGGTTATACCTTTTGAGGTTTTGGTAGGTACCTATTGTAAGTTTTAGGGGCACAGAAATAAATTCGTAACAACTCTTAATTTTGAATTATTCATGTCACATACATGGAATATGTATTAAGACAGACGACAACAATTATTTTATTTTAATGTTTTACTCCTTACCTTACTGTGTTTTAACTTTAAGCAGTTCCATTTTTCTTTTAACACTAAACAATTAATTAAAGCAAATTAATTAAAAAAATATGTATAGTACATTGATTTCTTATAATTTAATCATCCAAGTTTTTGAATCTTCATCATAATTCCAGCCCTTCACAAGTGCACTACAGAACATCCTCCTCCATAGACTGCCGCAAAGCATGGTCCTGAACCACTTTCCTTGTTATGACTTTTTCATTTATGTTCTTAAGTTATAATAAAATTAGTATTACTAAGTTGTAGTTAATTATATTTATTGCTTGTTTTTGTCTTTCTCAAAAAATAATTAAATATTGTATGATGTTCTTAACATATACCAAATGTCTGATAGAAAAGCAAGTACATATTTTGCTAAACTTTAAAATTAAAAACCAATTTTAAAATATAGACGAATTGATCATAACTTCCTTAACTATAAAATAAGTTATGTTCTAATTAATGGTATTTATTCCAGTTTATGACAGCCCTGATTTATATTACGTGGCTGAAATTAGGTACTTCTTATTATGTACGTCAAACCCAATATCAGCCTGACGGCTGACATTATGCACTCCATACATTTCGTATATCTAATTACAGCCCCATTAATTTCCACTAAAAGAAAATAAAAAACTTGTAAATTTAAACAAAAATAGCTGCATTACTATGTCTATAGTCACATACAAATCAAGAAGCCTAAAGATGAGCTAATGTAAAATATGCTTAATTTCATCGGGACCATAACTTGTCAAAAATTAGAAAAATGAGCGTTTTCCGCTGCGTGCGTGTTTTGATTTTTAATTTAACACTTAGATTTATAACTGTGTGGTAATATTTGAAATATACTTTCCTCTAGTGACGAAGAATTTTTTAGCCGACAATATTTGTAGTTAAGACTACTAGAAACCTTATTTATGAAGTAAAAAGCCGAAAAGGCTGAAATTAGGAGCGTGGCTGGTATTAGGGGCATCCACCCTATGATGCAATGTACTGCTTTTGTAGATTACGAATTAAAAAAAAAGTATATTTAAAAATCAGTAAGTACGGAACTTAGTTTTAGTAAGGATTCAGTTTCATACATACATTCAATATTACAGGTATTATCTACATGTCTTAGGTACGGACTGTGTATTTAGGATTTCCACCCATCCATCAATCATATTGTTTTTGGCACACGAAATCACGAAATGTCTTTCAGTATTTTTACATTTCATTCTTAGGGACCAATGAGTAAATAGAGCCTACTTCTAAGAAAAAGTTAAATAAAATATTAATTAGGTAGGTACATACAGTATTTATAGATATAGGTACTTTATTTTGGATGAATTGGTAGGTATTTTGTTTGCTGGTATGGATCAATTGTAAGAACAAAGCGCATATCAAAGAGTACCTATAATAATATTACTTGTCCTCATTGGGGTATAATATGTTACTACGTAACAGTAACATATTACCTCAATGCCTGCCCTACGTTTCACGGCTTAGCCGGCATTTCTCGGGACAATTCTGAATACATTCAAGACATTACTTGACTTACATTTAAAAAAAATTATAGATGGTGGCTCCCATCAATCTCCAGCGTCACTTACCTACGTAATGCTCCCTTACATAAAAACAAATCGTAGTTATAACAATTTACTATCGGATACTTACTGGATTCTTTTAGTAAGAGTGATATAAAAATATTAAGTTATTAAAATAACATAAAAATATTAAGTTATTAAAATAAAAACTCTTTGTTTATTATAATTTCTAAGCGCCCTTGGTGTAGGTACCTATATACCTATTATTTAAACATGCTTCTTTAATTCTTTATAGAAGTAAAGATCTGACAAACGAGACACGGTTCACCTAATGGTAAGCGTATGCTGTGGCCTATGGGCCACTACCTACTATGGTTATACTACCTACATTTTATTCTCAATTAAAAGTCATCTTTCACTCAGACAGATTAGAGACTCAGATCAAAACCTCGTTATCAGTACAAAGGGTCTCCGGTTCTCACCACTCATCATTCGTAACGCACCGAATTATTCTGCTATTTGACATTGTCATTTTACGAGTATGGTAGGTATCTACCTACTTGCCCGATTAAGCCGACCAATTTGTGTTGCAACCATAACCCAGATGCGGCGTAACTAGGCGTGAAAAACATTTATTATTATAATTATATATAGTATGTGTATTTGTTTAGGTAGTTTCCTATATTTTGTTAGTATTTCCATCAGTAAGTACTAACTATTAACATCACCGAAACTCCTACGGTCTCAATCTCTAAATACCGATAAGCTCTAATGGCCCTAGTAAGTTCAACTTACTAATATATATATTCAAGTCTTATTTTTAATTTATGCCAGTTATTATAATCATTTGGTCGGAGTCGCGGATTGATCCCGTTTAGAACAAGTTTTTGAATTCATTGATTCATTACAGCCTTATACAAAAGTATAGGCCGCCCCCATTGATTGCATGATATTTGATATTTGAGGATTTTGAATTTTTATCAGAAAGATGCTGCTGCATATTTCCTGATTAATTTCCTCATGTCACCTCTTATGACACCTAAGTGTTCCGATCTACAAATAATTATTCCGATGTTGGCCTGATTGCTTGATCACTACAAATTGTAAAGGATGTAGGTACTTTCAGGGTACGAAATGTATGAAAAAACGAAACCCATATTGGACCACGTTGTTGTCCGTTTGTTATGAACCTTGGAGGTTTAAAAAATCTTCTAAGTCAACGTAATCAAAAGATTTTTATATAAATTGAGGTGACAAACGAATTTGCAGTCCTCCCGATGGTAAGTGGTTACTGCAGTCCAAAATACCTACCTACGTCAGAAATTATAAACTAGTTAAAAATATTCGCGATAAAATCCGTAAAATAAGGTTTATGCAATCAATTCGTTTCATATTTCTTAGATTGATTTTCTGTTTACTCTAGATTTCTTTTTGAAAATAACATTTGAGACAAAATTACTTGATTAATCATGATAATCCTTGCCCAGTGAAAAGACTAATTTTGAATCAATGCAAAGATTGTATGTTATCAGTAGTTTGCAAGGCCGGTTGTATGCTTCATTTCGATTTAAGTTGCATGTCCACACCTCTAGGGTTTTAATAAGCACCCTTCATAATCTGAAATTCGTATCTACGTTCTGGCATATCCAATTAATCGACAAATTTAATATCACCATTACAGGCCTTCACAATTCCACTGCTGAACATAGGCCTCCCCCAAGGAATGCCACAAAGCACGGTCCTGAGCCACCTGCATTCATCGAACTCCTGCATGTTTTACCAAATCGTCGCTTCATCTAGTGGGAGGCCACCCTACACTAGGCCTACCAGTACGGGGCTGCCACTCGAGGACCTTTCTTTTCCCCATCGATTGCCGGTTCTTCAAGCTATATAGCTGGCCCATTGCCACTTCAGCTTACTAATCTGTTGGGCTATGTCTGTTACTCTGGTTCTACTGCGGATATATCCAGATGTAATATGCCGTACTATCAATACCACCACATAGAGAACGTTTGTAGTTAATTTTACTATGTGGCAGTGAAGGATTACGTCGTGAGGTAACTTGCGTTAATGACAAGTTAAGAAAATAGTTTGAGGACATTAGAGAAATCCGCTGATACTAGGGGGCACCTCAGTGTACAACGCAACTTGCAGGCCTTGCTGTGAGACATATACTGGCTCTTTACTTATTTTACACTACACACATACGCCTCTAGATCTTTTCGACTTGTTAGTAAGGTGTAGGTGGCCATTACAAATTGGATTGATGATAAGCTGAATATTGTTGCAATTGTATAGTAATAAAAATAGTAATAATATAGTAATAATTCGTATGGTGAGTGTAGAGAACCGGAGACCCTTTTTACTGGAAAAGAGGCATTCTATCTTAGTCCTCACGGCTGACAACGCATCTGCATTTAAATTCGCAAACGAAGATAGATGTAGATGTCTATGGGCCACAGCAACCACTTACCATCAGGTGGACTGTGTGCTCGTTTGTCACCCTTATTCTATAAAAACAAAAGAAAAATGATGTTGACACCGAATACCTGCAAAAATGGTTTGATTTGAGTAATACCTATCAGTTTCATTTCTGATAGTTCACTGCTGAACATAATATGAAAATTTTGCCATAGTAGCAACGCCTTGCAACCGCATTTTTTTATTTACTTATAGTTGTTATTAGGAAGATGCTGATGCCCATCTTCGTTTTAATTTCTCTGTCGCCTCTTACAGCACCTACGACGTTATGGGGTAGTGAATATTCGTAAGATTAATTAATTCGGTTTAAACCGCCACCTAAATTTCTCACAAAATACAAAAAAATTATCATGTCTTAAATTTTTTAATAATGATAAGTACCTAACACTTAACTCTTTGTAAGATCAAACAGAAAATTGAACTTATAACAATAAACCTTGATCCCTAGACCGTAGAGTATAGTAATATGTTTTAGATCTAGACACTTGATGTTTGTAGTGTAAATGAACTAAACATATTTTGTAACATTGATTCAATTGATCCCTATCTTATGTCTGTATAATATCCTTTTAATGCAAAACAAATTACATCCAGCTAAAATAAATGTGTTTCTTACATTTTCTCGGCACAATTAACTCACAGGCCTAGAAGTGTAAATACAGATCCTTTCAACCACTATTTAGTTTATCGATATCTTAATTTAGTATAACTTTATTGTTGGCACTATGCCCTAAACGAATTGTTTTTGCCGCAATACGTGACGGTGTGTTGTAAAATATCACAAGCAGACAAGGACTAAAAGAATACAATTTTATTTTTGCTCTTGCATAATTAAGAGTTGTTTACATTCATGTAGAAATAGTCACGTGAGTCAGCGTTATTTTTACATAGAGAACAGATGGCTAAAAATATCTTCTACTACGTTAATAATAGAAAAGATTTACATCTACATACCCAAAAAGTAAAAGATAGCAAAAATAAAATAAAACAATAGAGTACATATAAAAATATTTTATTAAAAACATTTTGGTAACATTTAATAAGAACACTTAGGTAAAAATAAATCGACCTCAAAATTATTTCAAAAGAACAGCCTGGACTGGAAGTTCACGGAGGAAGCCGGAACAGCAAAAACTAAAATAAATAAAAACAATGATAACACTCTAGGCAGACATGTCTAATTGACAACCAGAATTAAGGCATCGCAAGAATAATTATTTAAGTACGATAAAATACCTACGGCTATTATTATAATTACAACAAATAAACGCCTAGTGTTTATCGTTCAGTTGTTTGCGCGCGGGCTGAGCGCGCGGCCCTGTACGCAGTCTCTTGGCAGGGAACTTACATCGAGTATTATTGCCACTAACATTATTTCACTTCACTCACGAGACATTTTGCTTGCCACTACGACGTAAATGTACACTACTAAATACTAAAACATCCCAATTATACGAAGCTATGTTAAAATTTTACCTAACTAATAATAATATTAACATCTTCGGCTAATTTTGATACTAGAATGATATAACATCATCTCATATTGTACTCTTAACATTACGCTGGATTAAATAATAAAATGAGGAATTAAACATGTTATACATAATATTGCAAGCATTACTGAGATTGTGCATATTACGTGAATTCATTAAAAAGTAAAATTTGAAAACTTAAGCGTTAAGGAAGAATAGATTGCTTATACTGAAGTCGACAAGGATGGAGGGAGCTTGACTCCAGAGAGCCTGGCTCTTACGAACAGCTATATTAAAGGAACAGTCAAAGATTAAATTACGAGCATTGGCACTTTCAATATTAAATCTTAATTACACTCTCGAAATAGCACTGCATATCAATAACCAACTTAAAAACTAAATTCAGATCAGTCATTTATGATATCACATCAAAATAAACAGGGAAATACATAATGTGATTATCGATTGGATATACTATACAATATATATTATATTCTTTTCAAAAGAGGTATTAATTTTCTTAAGGGTTACTAAAATATTGAGCTGCGCCGAGCGCGACGCACTATATCACCATAATACGAGAACAACATTGAACCAAATAAGTTTTGGTACTTGGAGCTTGTCTCCGAGTTAATTCTATTTCGCTAAACCTACATAATGCTTATCAGATATACATAATACACACTGGGCCCGCGCCCGCTTACACCGCCGCGGCGTACCTCGACGGTTTCAGCGGCCACAACGCCTAGGCAAAAACCCTTCATCCTTATACAATTTTCATTACAAAAATACTGTCATTTGACTACAGTTCAATGAGAAAAAATATTTATTATAAATGTTAATGAACAATAGATATAATACAACATATATTAATTAGGTATAATATCATGTAAAATGATTTGACTAAACAAAATAAAATGCATAAAATTGAAATGATTAAAACATTATAAAATTACTTAGACACTTAGTAATTGGAAGGTACTAAATTGATTATTTCGGAAAAAATTCATTCAATTAAATAAATAGCACAACAACCAAAATATTTGGCAATGTGGATTTAAAATAACATTAACAACTACTATCCTCCTCTGCTAACTTAAACACAAAACTGGAATGCAAATATTGCATCGCACCTCGGCCTCTCTAGTTCGCACAGGCAGAGGCAGCCGACTATCGGCCGCGGTCATAGGGGCAGACTAAAGTTAGGGACATGTTCACAACAAGAGCTACCTTATAAAACTGTGCGTATCACTCCAAATACTTTCTTTTGAACTACATTCGATCGAAAATTTGTCATATATTAAAGTTAAAAACTAAAAATAATCTGAATGCAACATTGGATTTTTAATAAGCATAACAACCATTTTGTGAGTTTGTGTGACTGAGGAATATAGCACACTATGTATGCAAAGACACTTCTAAACATTTATCAATTGCTAAGTTTAGAAGATGATTCCTCTTTTTGAGGCAACAATGGTTTGGGATAGTTGCAATGTATTAATCTTAGCTGCATTCTGAGATCCATGCTATATGTTCAGTCATGACCCACTGAAACACTACAATAAATATATAAATAATTTTTGTAAAACATTAAATTCATCTAATTGTTATGAGTAAACTATTATGATCATAGCCAAGTGTATTGATTATTGACAAAACAGAAACTACAATGAAAACTCAGATAAACTACAAAGTAAATTTAGACCATGATAAAGAAACTGTTATGAAGCTGAATTTTGCTACTGAAAATCATTACAACAGAAATTAATAAAATCAATGAATGGATGTTGGTCCCTTCCAAATTTGCCAAACCTTTAGCGAAGTCCATATCAATATAAAGAAAGTTTTGAAAACTACACTGTATTGTCACATATCAACATTTTTTATAAAAATAACTTTATGGGAAATATGTCAACATTGTGTACAAATACTCCAGTTCCAATTTAAAGCTGATCACAACATAGCAGAACTAAAGTTGCACAAAAGGACAGTATCAATTATTATTATTATTATAGTTAGTATGTTATACATTACTTACACATAATTGAAGAGACTCACACTATTAAATATCTTGACTAAATTAAGAGACCATGGATATTACACTTTAAATATGCATGTACATAGAGATATTGCCAGTCTGTTAACGACACTTACTATAATTTAACTAGAAGCCCAGTATCTGGGCACATCAATGACTCAAACGTTTTAAAACGGTCTGTAACAACTACTAATACCTTAGAATATCTAATCACTGCAATAATTTGTGATGATATGCACTGATAACCCATTTTTACTATGTTATGTATGGGCTTGTCATATAAATAAAATGAGTAATTTAAGCTTTTCATAGAGTTGATAGGAATTAGATTTTTTGGGAAATGTATCAAGACCATACTCTAGATTATGTCATCACTATTATTATGTAATGCTCGGACGGTAAATCCAACGATCATCATAATTAGACCTTAAAATTAACCTATAGCTTGGCTTTAAATTCGTGCCATCTCGTCAAAATCGTAACTTATTATAACATCCGAGAAGCAGCCTTTTGGTTTAAACAATGACGATCCTATTGAAAATGACTGTGGAATATATAAAAATCATTATATCTAGAGCCTAATGATTATTATAAAACAATATTTAAACAATAACTATTACATTTAATGGTGGGAAATATTAACTCATGATGATTAAATAAGTAAATGTCCATAATTTAAATATTGCTTTAAACTTATTTCGGCACAAAATTCAATGATTGAAGTGATCAACCAATTGAATTTTATACTAATTCATATAAATTGTGTAAATCAACAATTTATAGATAATATAATATGAATATTAAAACAAATAGATTCTTTGGATAACAAATCATTAACAATTCTAAAAGGAACTAAGTGTAGCATTATATATTAATATGATGATTTAGTTTTTATAATAATTATTGTTATATCATGGAAGAGTAAGTTTCAAGTAAGATTTATCCAGTCGTTTTGGAAGGAAAATGCCAAATTCTAGTTAACTGTAATATTATGGCATTGTTTGTATAATATATTAATTAAGCCTAACTGTATCACACAATCAAATAAGTTAAAACAAAAACGAAATTAATTTTATCGTCACACATTTCACAGAATTTTTCTAAAATTGCCTTGTTTAAATTAAGATCACAGTATTAAGTCACGTTCAAAATGTAACTCTACGAAATACGTGAGACGATAACCACATTAATATTCCACAGTCATCTGTATTGCTGGGCCACAACAGTGAAGTACATAGACAGTAATTATTGTATTAGAAAAAAGTCACTAAATCAACAACTTAGATCCATGGGAAGGAACTGTAATGATTTGGTCAAATTATTAGTTTAATATTAATTAAACTATGTCCTAAGTAAAGCAATAACGACAAAGTCAAATACAAAAATTCCATAATTAGGAAATATTATTATCTTATTATTTTTAAGTTAAATGTCGTTAAAAGAACTCAAGTCGTTGATTTACTGAATGGGTATGTCAATCTAAGCAACATTATATTACTGATGATAGAAGTCTATATGCACCCTGTTGTGTCCCAGTCATACCCATACAACATTCGTTTGTTCGGAGTTTACGCTGACACATAGTCACGTCATTCTGTGGCGGCGACAACCCATGTGAAGCCACATAAACGGCAAGTGTCTTTTACATACTGTGTGCGTGTTCCAAATGGCCCCAGCCGATGATACTGCGAGCGGTTGGCAAAGAAAAGCGCAGGGTTATTTGGTGGCAGCACCGTAGCACGGTAATTCCATCGAGAATCAGTGAGATTAGCCATCAGGTTGAGAACATCACGTTGTTCATATTTTACTTTGATATCATCAACCTTCTGCTCTTTAGGACGTGGTTGAGGTTGCAAAAATGATTCAAATATTTTCTGAAATAATAAATGAAAGATATCATAAAAGAAAAACAATAGTGTAAAGATAAACATATGTTATATTATAACAGATGTAAAGTATTTAGATAAAATTTAGTAATCTTAGTAACAATGTTAATCTAAGTTATCTGAGTAAATATGATCGTAAATAGTTATCATTCATATAATTAATGTCATCTCAAATTGAATTATAATGATTAACATAATTCAGACCTAGCCTATTGTCTGCGAAATCCTTCCATTATCAAATGTCATAATTTGTACACAATATTGTTAACGTAAGACATTCGCCATTACAGAATATTATGAAAATAGGGAGGTCAAGGCCAAGACAAATGCAAACAAAATAGGCAAAATAAGGATTATGCTTACCTTCTCTGTTGTTTGAGGACTAGAAGGTAAGGAGTCGCTATTGACCGACTCCGATTTGAGCGAGCCCAGCGAACCGATACCGCTAGATTCACTAGAGACAGATGGACTCGGACTTGTCTGCGATTGAGACAGGCCCGCTATGTCTATGAACGAGCTGAACGAATTAAAATTTTCTGTCTCCAATCCAGTTAGAGGTAGTGCAACACTCAGAGCCATTTCTGCAAATGGAAAACCACAAATTTACTTTAATTACACGTGCATAAACGCCACTTAGTGTGAACATTTATTAGCTATGTTGACAGTATCCAACGCGCCAAATTACTCCGGTCTTAGACACAAAATATATGCCACTCACCTTTGACTAGAATAGGAATTAAAAATTTCTTAACTACACTGTATAACAATGTATAAAACAATAATTACCGAAAAGCGTAATCTCCAAACAGTGCAAGCCTCGACGTAGTTAAAAGAGATCGAACATTTATGAAGTGAAGTTAGCTACATTATGGTTCGAGTCTTCGAGTTTGCGTGTGCGTGATGTCTTCTAGCGGCAAGCGGAAATAGATCAATGTCGGTAAAACAGTCTATTACGCAGCAAACAAAGAGGAGATGGCAGAGGTCTAAATAATTACGATTCAATGTTTTTGGTGCTCGTAGTTAACAAAATTTATATTTCATTTTGATAAATAGAATTATATTTTGTAAAAATATGTTGAATTTTGTATAATATAATTTGCTGCGCTTGTTAGCGCCATCTATCAAATGGTGTTGGTAGTGATATTTTACATTTGTAAAATAAAGCTGCCTACGCGGGATTATAGCTGGCAGTATATAAGCACAATTTTTACCGTGATCCTTGAAATAAATCATAGAGGGCGCTTATAAATATTCACATTATTCTAACTCTACGGCGGCACTCCATAGTCGCCTTAGAATCACAGAATAATAAATGTTGTAAAATGTAGATTATTGTTTTCGTTTCGTCTCGTTTTCGATAGTATATTATCTATGTTTTCGAAAATATAATATAAAATATTTAGTTGTATTTCGAATAGCATTTAAAAAATAAAAATAATTACATCCGTTTCCACAAGCGGTTGTTCAAACAAAGGATTCAAATACTCTATTTGTATCAAGTTTTAAAATATTATATTCGTATGAACCGTATTCAATTTTAATATTATGCGAACGAGCCGATTTCAATGGTGCCGGTCACTCGCAGACATACCTACCTAAATTTGTACGCCATATATTCCTCGTTTTATAATTTTCGCAAAAATATGAAGCTTAGGTAAATATGTGATATCTTTATATATTTAAGCGTTATTGGTGTGTCTGTGATCGTGTAATTTCTGAAATCTGAACTGAACTGCCTGACTTTTGCCAGTTTTCACAGTTAAGTTAGGATCCGATAGGTGGCGCTGTAATTAAGTTATTAACAAATTCTATATTTATGGACCAAAATAACTCATATTCACAATAACTGACTAAATTGGTGGTGCAGTGGTCGAGTTATTGATAAATTAAAGGTACAATTACGCTGTAAAAAGTCTAGAGTGAATTTGGAACTCGTTGCGACACCTACCAGAGAACAACAACGTTTGCGTTGTTGTTCTCTGGTAGGGGTGAACAATATCTGCGGGGTAGCTCGTTTTATTATATATTCAATTAATTACCAATAATATGAGTTATATAATTTGGGTACCTATAATTTTTAATATAGTCGATGGTGCATCCTTCACCGCTGGACGTATGAGGAAGCATAGGGTCGCTTAGCGAGCTATGGAGAGCGAGCTATGCTCGAAGTTTCTCTACTTGATAGAAATCTTAATGCAATCGGTTACTCTAGTTCTACTGCGGATAGTAGAACTAGAATAACCGACATGGCCCATCAATGCAGGAAGGTGAAGTGGCAACGGTTCGGCCATATAACAAACCCGATGGCCAACTATAGTTCGAAGAACCGAAAACCGATGTGGAAGAAAGGTTCTCGAATGGCAGCCTCGTACCGGTAGGTGAAAAGTAGGGCGGCCCCCCAATAGTACAATAATACAAGTTTTGTTGCATTCATTGGGGAAGGCCTGCCGGAGATCCTTTTTTTTTTTCTGGGCAAGAGGCATTTTATCTTTGTCCCAATAGTAACAAGAGCAGCAGTAGCAAAAAAATTTTGATTCCTAATCGAGGATAGATGTAGATGTTTATGAGCCGCAGCATCTACTTACCACCAGGTGGTCTGTGTGCTTGCTTGTCACCCATATTCTATAAAAAATATTTACGGTCTCCTGCTTAATATATTCACTTAGATAACTCTATCAGGAAAATAAAATGGCCACGTACGGGAATGACAATAGATAGATACCAGCGTTAAATAGAATATATAATAAGCGTGACAGTACTGTGATGTGGTTCGTAGGGATGGTGGGTATGGTGATTATTTATCAGTGCCATGGTAATGTTTCTACCTACCAGAAATTACGTTTTTTCCGTTAATCAGAATAGAAAATTAAAGTTAGGCCATAAGCAGTAGCTTATATACGTCCCACAGGTGGGACAGGCCTCCTTCCATTTCTGAGAGGCTTATTGAGCAATTATTCCGACGCGCTAGTCCAGTTTATACCGTGTAGTGGCGGTGTAAGAATATCCACTACCACATCACAGCAGCGTCTTCCTAATAACAAGCGCAACCGCAGTTTTTTTATTCGTTATTAGGAAGACGCTGCTGCTCATCCCCTTATTTGTTTCCCTCTGTCGCCTCTTACGACACCCACGGGATAATATGGGGTAGTGGATGTTCTCACATCGCCACTGCACGGTATTATTTTTATTACATTTATCACACGTAGGTGTATTCTCACTAGAAAATTGTAAATAATAAAATTAATTTTTAAAATTTGCACTAAATTTGCACTTATAACTGCCTACTTATTTCGACCGTAACGACCTAACCGGTTGAGCATTGGTTTCTGGAGAATTGTTGTTTTCGTTACACCTGGCAGGTGATTTCGTAATGTGATGAGAGAGTAATAGATAGACGTCTTGAAATGACTGCATTTTCGTCGTCCGTTTGTGTACTATACTATGGATATAGATGATATTCTAGACATTAACAAAAGAACATTCAGGTTGCAACGCTACTTCCTACACATGTATATGAGAATGGATGCGATAGTTTCTGTTACCCCCAGACAGCCATTTACTAGGTATACCTACATTTTTTTCACACCTCGAACGCGAAGCGAGAGAAGCTTCATATGTTCAAACTGTCGACTTGACAAGGTCACGTTTATTTTTGATTTACTGAAAACACTAAATTTAGTTATTTCTTACTTATGTACACTTCACTTACAAATCGTTAGTCGTTTTACACCTAAGTACATTTAATATGAGATCGGTTGATGAATTGCCTTATGTGTAAGACTGTGGCAACGTGAACACTGTAGAGCTCTTGATCACGCTGAACATGACATGCCATTATCAGTGTAGCTGCGAAAGGGCACGTGGGGGGCACGGCCGCTCTTCTAGTGGCCTCCCTCCACCCCCACGGAAACGTACGGATGGTGAAATATCTAGGCCAAAAACGATGAACTCGAATTTTATATAAGGTATGGTTAGTAAGTTACTACTAACTTACTAAGCGTGTCGGGGACCTGACCACTCTTTCATTCTTCCAAGCAGTAGGTAGGTACTTACTTGCCTAGCCCGCTAGATGTTACAAAACCTTATTAGTGCTTCAAATGCTAGTAGACGTCGTGTTGACATTTTCATATTGTAATTTTTATTGGGTGAAAGTGTAAAAATATAATAGTTAAGAAAATAATCGATATTATAATTATTATTTTAAAAATATTATTATAGTAACGTTTAATATTGTTGTCCACTTTATATTAAACGCAAAATCTGACAAATTGCTTTTAACAAGGTCAACAACGGTTTGATAGCTGTTGCATTGTTTGGAAATCCGTAATACTTACGTACATGTTTAATATTAGGTATACACGAATATTTATTTGTATCACTTAATAACGTTTAATAATGACAAAATTCAGTCTCACCTACATATACCTACCGACTAATACTCGGTAAAATGAACCCAAATACGCGTGGATCCGACTGAATTAAAAGTTATATAAGTACAATGATTGTGATCTGTACTGAATTAAAAGTTGTACAATGATTGTGATATATGATCTTATTGACCGATGGCTTACTACCATCAAAATATTTAGAATTATATCCATCCATCTTTTACAGTCTATCAAAACTTAGACCTCTCCCATAGTTTACTCTCATACGGGGATTTTTCTATAGCTGCCTCGCTTGGTATGCGGGTTGCAATCAGTTTTTTTATTATTTAAAGTTATTATCAGAAAGATGCTGCTGTTCATCTCCTGTTTCATTTTCTTCTGTCGCCTATTACGACACACACAGGATGATATCGGGTAGTGGATTCTCTTAAGTCGCCAATAAGTACATCGTAATCGATGATGAAAAATTAATAAAATATGCTGGAAGAAGAAAGGTATAATACATAGAATATTAAGATATGTAATAAATGGGTTACTTAATAACTATTCTTATTTAAGAGAAACTATTCGGAAGAGTGAAAGTTTAAATCCTGAAATCTTAGTCTGCGTCGCCGTCAGCCCGAGCCATCGCGGCGGTTTCGATTAGCATCCACATAATTTGTAAATCTTATATTGCCACTTAGAACGTTCGTTCAATAAAATAATAATAGTAAACATCCGTGCAAATGGCCGGCGGGCGGCGCCCGAGCGGCGGGGGCGCGGGGGCATAGGGGAAAGAGGGGGGGGGGGGAGCGCTTATCGATTCGCGCCCGCGCGACACACTGTATCTATCCTCTCATCGATGCCCGCTCGCTGGCCTCACAAAGAAAGAGATAGGTTTCGCCGACTTTGATCCTTTTGTTTTTGGGCAGCGTCCGGCGATACGGGCGGGGGCTGAAAAATGTGAAGGGGCGCTGATTGGCCGCGCCGGGCCCGCCCCGCGCCCGCCCGCAGCCTCCGCGAAAGCCTCCGAGCGCGCTCAGTTCAAGGGCGGTTGCGACGCCGCGCGCCGACTTGTTTGGGTTCCCTTCTATTTATAAACCTAATGGGGGAACAATTACCTCAATTGGTAGCCGATTACAGTGATCAATGAGCAGATTATGCGCAGCCCTAACGACTGAAATATGCCAAGTATTTTTTTTTTCAGAATATTATTTAGATGCCGAACAAGTAATAAGCGATTAGCGTTTTATATATAAAACTACCGTTATGTTTAATATAACACATAATCAATATCAAAGAAGAAAACCATATTTAATCTCGCAAATATGAATGAAAAAAGCGTTTTTGTCCATCTTCAACTTTAGAGAAATATAAGAGTAGAATAGAATAGAATATCGTTTATTTCTTAGTATGTAGGTATCCATATACATATTCCATTCTATAATTTCAACATCTGTAATTACTATTAATTACAGATGTTGAAATTATAGAATGGTTCACATATAGGTACCTACTACCGTATCCGGTGTAGAAATATTGTAATTAGAATAATATTTAACATTTTATAATACTTATTTAGACAAATTTATACATTTACAACATTACATAGGTATTATTAATTGTTGATATATATTATTTTTATTTATTAAAACAACATTAGGAGCATTTATTTATGTATAACTTATAAATTTATAATCTATGAAATCGTTAACAGAGTAGAAACACATATCCAAGAGCTAAGAAAATATTGCACGTTTAAATTTATTTATAGGCTGTGATTTGTGGTGGCAGCTTATTAAAGACTAGCTGTTCCCCGCGACTTCACCCGCGTGTAATTTAGGGTTTTAATATTTTTGTGCGGCACCCTAATTCTTTTTCTAAAATAATAGAAGCCTAAGTTACTCCTTATAACATCAGCTATCTGCCAGTGAAAGTCCCGTCAAAATCGGTCCAGCCATTTCGAAGATTAGCCTGAACAAACAGACAGACAGACAAAAATTAATAAAAAATGTGTTTTTGTTATAAGTACCGTATATACTTTTATATGCATTTAGTAAAAAAACTGTTATTTTGATATTACAAACAGACACTTCAATTTTATTTATTTGTATAGATATAGGTTGCTATTGCGAGGCAGTGGCCGTTACGACTATACAAATAAAGTGTTTGGGATGGTGCCACTAATTGGTTTAGGTTTCTGTCTTGGATAATTTTGGAAACACGTTCATTTATAGGAAATAGATAGAAATATCTCTTAACAAATAAACAAATTTAAAAAATATAGAGACAGGGCAGTGGAAGTAACTTTAATTTTTGAAATAATGGCGTACAATGTTCTAAATAGTCAGCGCCAAACATGGCTCTTATACATTTTTTTGTGCTTTAAACGCCCTGCCTATATCCACTGAATTGCCCCATATAACTAATCCATAGCTAATCCATAGTACCTACTGAAGAGACGTACCCATGATATGCACTGAAGACTGTTTCTTTCCTGGCTGTGAGTCTTAGTTTGCAAAGAGCGAATATAAATTTATCGAGTTTACTACACTCTTCTACATGTTCTTTCCAGTTCAATTTACCATCAATAATTATACCTAAAAATAATGTAGATTGTACTGGTTGCAAAACAGTGTTATTATATTGTATTGTAATATTGTGGCACGTTGAATTTAGAGCTTGGTACTGTATTAATTTAGTTTTATTTAAATTGACATGTAGATTATTCTCTTGTAGCCATTGCACTGCATTTTGTAATTCGTTATTAGTTTCATCTCGATCGATTAAAACGCCGTTTATATAACTCAACTTTCCGTAATTACGAGTATTAGTTACATTCCATAAAGTCGTTCCCCAACAATAAAGTTTAAGAGCCGCTAAGCTGGCCGCAGTACAAATATACGCACGATTTAAGCTCTAATGTACGAATACAGTTAGAAAGGTGTCAGAGGTCGTTTGTTCGCGCAGTTCCCTACCTATTGCTTTCCTCTAACTCTAACCACATGCTCTATTTGTTATAGTGAGTTTTAGATCGAAGTACAATTTTGAAATTATGTTTCTCACTTTTTTTATTTTAAGAAATAGTATCTTTAATTTGATTAAAATTATTTCAAAATTAAATAAAAAAATCAGTGTTTTTATGTCATTTTTCAAGAATAGGTATACGTGTATTTTTTAATATTAGGTTAATAATTAAAGTATGGTATCGTTGGGAAAAAGTAATAAATGAACTGATTATTTAAAATAATCTAGGTACCTACATCTTTACTTTTGAACTCGTCGGAAAATTTTGATTGTATAAAAATATTAATAATCTATAATAATTTTGAACTGATTTTTTTTGTATTTATAAAGGTATATAATTAAGTTTCATTTATGTGATTATTCATAAAGAAAAAATTTTGTTATTTCGAAATAATTTAATTAAAGAGAAAAAGTAATAAATGAAGTTTACATAATTCTCTATCTTACTTTACTTTTAAAGTCGTTGGAAAATTTCAATTTCATATAAATCGTGTCCCTTTTTTAAATAAGTAATGATAACAAACGAGGAAACATTTATACTAATTTTTAAGTGGGTGCTATAGACTATAGGCACTTGCAGTTTAAAACTATTCTTTATTAAGAATCAAAATGGAGAAGCGTCACCCCTGAGCTCTAAGAACTTAGGAACTTAGTTGCCACGTTGTGCCGGTAAAAGAAGGCTCCGATTCTCGTCATTCACTATACGAAGCACAACACTTATTCTGTGAAAACGTAATTATTCTTCATTCAGGCTTCAGTCACAATACAACTGCATTAAGGCTTTACCTGCCTAAAACTAAGCTAGCTGGTAAAAAAGTTAAATTAACAATTTGGATATTACGTCCCATTGCTCACTCACACAGTTGCATCAAAATAATGCAACTCAAGTTGCATTATTTTTACTCGACTACCGCAGTAGAAGGGTAATGTTTATCGAGTACTTATCTGTAATATGAATATGTATGAATGTATGTATATATGTATATATATATGTATATTTCTTTGACACGCTCTGTGCTTAAACGGCTTGATGGATTTTGACATACTCGTACCTACCTATGAGGTGTCGTTAGATTCTCAGAGTAATTACTAGCAATATGTATGTAATTACTCTAAGGTTAGATTTGTAATTACTCTAAGGTTAGCTGTCGTAGTGCATTTGTACTCGTGTACGTGACATAGATTTGAATATTTATCCCTTTCAAAGAAGCGGTAATCAAATGCAAACAAAGATAGATATAGCGTCACCCCCAAAGAAGGTTGAAATAGAACACCTCACAGCCTCTAATTATACTGGCTCTCATAACTTCAAACCGGAATATACTAGTTGGTGCACTGTTGCTTGGCGGTAGAAACAGATGAAATAGAAGCATAAATCCAGCCCAAATGGACCCCTCGGCAGATAGGGAGCTGTACGACCTAGTTCTAATTTAAAAAAATAATAAAACGCTACCAAAAAACTAGCCACTAATCAACTGAAGAAATTAAAAAAGTATTAGTTTTTTTTTACTTAAAATGTTAATAAAACTGCACAAATTAAAAAAAAGACTATCAGACATTTTCCATAATTATGTAAATGACATATATGCTTATTAAAATTTTGTGTTTAATTCTAATTAGAGTTGAGACTTTGTTAATGTTAGGAACAGGTACTAGGATTGGATTTTGGGTGTAATTATTATCTAAAAATCGATTTTATTCATACATTGCGTTAAAATCGAATGTTTTTTAAGCGCGACAACAACATTCACATATTCGAAAGCAATATCCAGTATCGGAGCCAGATATTATGTAGGTAACTCTGATGAGAATCGTGGTTAGTTTTTTATATGGGTGACACACGAGCACACAGTCCACCTGATGGTAAGTGGATGCCGTGGCCCATAGACATATACATCTATTCTCGATTAAAAATTAAAATGCATGGTTAATTTTTTTAAATGCATGGAATACCTCTAAAAAGGATCTTCGGTTCTCTACAGTCACCATACGAAACACAGTTAGCATTAAGCTGTTATTTTACGCTGTATTCTGTGAGAGGTCCTTCCCCGGTCGTGCAGACCCATTCGTGCTCTAATTATAATACAGCTGCAGCATGACTCTACCAGATCATATTGATCATCAATACTGACATATTGATTGCTAGCCGATGTCCTTTTATATCCATGTCTTATTTTAGTGTTTATGAAAAATATATGTAACGCAATTTCGGACTGATTCCCACTGGCAACGATTCCTACCAGAGAGCCGAAGCTAACATTTCGCAGTACAGATGCGAAATGTTTGCTTCGGCTGCGTTTACGACCTAGGTTCCGGGATATAGGATATTACCTGACAACTCAGATAATATAATCTTTACCTCGTCAATCTTTACCACACGACAAATTAATGTAACACAAAATATGCTTAAAATTATGCATTGTCGGCCTTACTTATAATCGCTTACTTAAATTTAGTATTAATCTTTTATTAAGTATTTATCTCTATACCTGTCTTTTTCTATTAAAGTGGAAAAGAGGAGAGAGAGCAACTCTAAAACTATATCGACGTCGATTTTGATGAGTAAGGCCGTTAATATTTAAACGTTAAAAAGTTTAAGCATCGAGAAATTAATCTAGGTTTAGAGAAAGATTAGTTTAAGTTTTGGGCGACCTCTCAGCGTTTATAAAATATAATGTCATTATTACGAACTTTGACTTTTGCGTACCTAACCTTAATGAATACACACCTTTTGTTTTTCTTTCCATCAAATGAATGTCGATCAGTGATAGCTCAAGGGCGTTCGCCTTAAAAATATTTTTACGTGAGCGACTTGAGTTCAACTCCAGAGTTCATTTTTATACGTGGTAGAGCCATGCTGCAGCTGTATTAGTAGTATAGTTGTAGCACGAATTGGTCGGCTCGACCGGGGAAGGACCACGCTCTCACAGAATACCAGCGTAAAATAGCAGCTTAACACTGCTGTGTTTCGTATGGTGAGTGTAGAGAACCGGAGACCGTTTTTACTGGAAAAGAGGCATTCCATCTTAGTCCTCACGGGTGACAACGTATCCGCATTTTGATTCTTTTTTGAGGATAGATGAAGATGTCTATGGGTCACAGCAACCACCTACCATCAGGTGGACTGTGTGCTCGTTTGTCACCCTATCCTATAAAAAATTGTGCTATAATCACACAAGTTTTCACCAACATGTACCTATTTAAGAAGTGTGGCTGGTTCGTTAAAGTTAAGAATTACTAATTTCTATTATAGTGCCATAGAATAAGCGAATGAGAGAAGTTCGCGCTTTGCTGTGTTTAAAACAAGGCTAGGTGTATAACCATACTACTCTGTCAAGAAAGTACCGGGAGAAGATCAATAATACACAAAATGTTAGTTATTTATCCAAGTTTATTTTATCACCTTCAAATCTGGTCCTTCAGAAACGATACACTTTCTCCAACGAATAATCCAATCATCAAAACATTTTTAAACGCTTTTTCCGGAATTGAGTTCAGTTCTCGCTGCGAATTCTCCTTTATGTCTTCTACCGAATGAAAACGGGTGCCACGAAGTGGTAATTTGAGTTTAGGAAAAAGAAAGAAGTCGGCTGGAGCCATATCTGGTGAATAAGGTGGTTGCTCGATGGTATTTGTTGAGTTTTTGGTCAAAAATTCGTTCACAATGATGGCCTTGTGCGAAGGCGCATTATCGTGGTGCAAAATCCAAGAATTTTCTTTCCACAAAACCGATCTAATTTGCTCTCTTAAACGCCGCATAACGCTCAAATAATATTCTTTATTTACCGTTTGACCTCCCGGCAAGAATTCCGAGTGCACAACACCGCGATAGTCAAAGAAAACAGTCAACATGACTTTGACTTTTGATCGACTTTGGCGTGGTTTTTTCGGTTTCGGTTCAGTTGGAAGGCGCCACTCCGAAGCTTGTTGACTAGTTTGCATGTCAAACTCGTAAACCCACGTCTCGTCACCAGTAACAATGCGTTTCATGAATGTTGGGTCGGAATTGACTCGTTCTAGCATGTCCTCAGCGACTCTTATGCGATTGAGTTTTTGGAGAAAATTCAGGTCTTTTGGGATTAGCCGAGCGGCAACATGTTTCATATCCAAGTGATTATTTAAAATGGTAAAGATCGACTCGTGAGACACAGAAAGTTCGGCGGCTATCTCTCTAAAACTTGAATGAGGATTTTCAGTCACTATTTCCTTCAATTTTACGATGTGAACTTCAGTTACAGACGTTGATGGCCTACCAGAGCGCGGCAAATCTTCTATCACATCTCGACCGCTTTTAAACGCTTTGTACCACTCATAAGCATGTGTTTTTGATAAGCTTAAGTCGATTCACCGTAAGCCTTCTGTAATATTTTCAGTGACTCCGAACACGAAATTCCATTGGCGATGCAAAATTTAAGACAAACTCTTTGTTCGATGTTTTTGTCCATTGTGAAATTCGCAATACACACTAGATATGATGTAACTAAAAACAGCACTGTATTTAATCTAAATGACAGATGTAACTCAAACTCCGCGCCAAAATGGAAAACAGTTGTGCCAATCTAACAACAACAAAAAAAATGAATTTGGAACCATAAACAAATCATCCATTCCCGATACTTTTTTGACTGAATGTAAATTATATGTCAAATCTGTGCAGTAGTCAAATACAGATACTTCCCTATATTTATGGATTTTTGCAAATGTGAGTGACCGATATATGTCATATTAAATAAGTGGGCAAGTCTAAAAGAGTTAATATTATAGATTAATGACATACATATATATTTAAGCCATTAGTTTTACTTAGAAAGCTTGTCTTGAAAAACGACCTAGTTACTCATAAATGCTTCCCGCGAAAAGGAACGTCACTCAAATCAATCATGGTCAGGAATCCACACATACGACACGCATATCACCATCGCTTCATTCATTGTAAAATTCACCTTAAATATGAGAAATAAAGTCGTCGATGACTGCAAAAAGAATTTAAATGACGGCATCATGTCAACGTGTCGCAGTCTCAATTGGTCGCGTTCATTTACCTGTCACGTTGCGAAGACGCCATTTTCACTGGCACGGAATGATAGACGCGTCACGTCGTTTCATCGTTTGTTGTAAGAGTCATTCGATATGGACTGTTATCGATTTTAAATGAAAGTCACACGTTTCATCCTGCCCTTCAACCTGCTGAATTTCTTTTTTGATATAGATTATATTTGACAAGGTGTTTTTGACGAGTCGATCGTGTAAACGATTAGGATAGAGATGCATTATATTGAAAACCTTATTTAAAATTAAGCGGTGGCAGCTCAGAAGCACAAAGCTGGGCCTAAATTTTGGAGTTTATTGGAGTTTATTAAAGTTTACTCCTTAAGAATCGTTTCATATATAGCGCACGGTATGAAAAATAGATGTGTAGTAAAATCAAGCGTTAAAAAAAGTGAACCCGTTATGGTTTTCCTTTGCGTAACATACCTACTCGTCATATATTTTATGTAATATATTTATATGAAATCAATATAAATAAATATATGGGTTCATTTAATTCCTTTGATAACCTATTGTATATATTTTAAGACAATCGTTTTTCAGGAGTAAGCTCCAGTCACGTGTCGGAGCTGACACGCACAAACCTGTGCTCAAGTCGTGTATAAAAAATTTGATCTCCGATGCTGATAGTGCTGAAATTGATGAATGATAATGAATAAAATTACTATAAAACTGGTATTGTAGTAATTTTAATATCTGTGCAACTGTTACTAATACCCTCCAATATCTCGGAAACGAAAATACCTAGGTATAAATATTATAAAATATATGACTTAAGAAGAGATATTTTTTGAAACATTGCAAGTTTCTTGAGACATGAGTTTAAATATCAAAAATTATTCTAAAATCAAAATGCCTTTAAAAAAGTATATAGGTATATTTTACGTGGTAGAGCCTCGCTGCAGTTATGTTACGGTTGTAGCACAAATGGGTCGATTCGACCGGGGTAGGACCACGCTCTCACAGGTATCCAGCGCTCTCACAGGTATCCAGCGTAAAATAACAGATTGATGCTGCTGTGTTTTGTATGGTGAGTGTAGAGAACCGGAGACCCTTTTTACTGGAAACGAGGCATTCCATTTTCGTCCTCAAAGGAGACAACGCATCTTCATTTTGATTCTTAATCAAGGATAAATGTAGATGTCTATGGGCCGCAACATCCACTTGTATCAGACTGTGGACTGTGTGTTTCTTTGTTTTTTTTTTCCAATGTTCATCCTTATACTATAAAAAAAATACTTGTATGTTTATACTGTCATAAAAAAAATGTTATATTAATAACTCTTATTTAGAATGATGACGATAATGGTTCTCTTGACCACGACGAAAACTCTGGGAAGCTAACAACGGGGCAGGAGATATTATAGTGCCAAAAGTGTTAAGGAGTACCAACTCTACATGGTAATTTTTTTTTCATACGAGTAAGTTGACAAACAAGCACACAGCATACATGATGGTAAGTGGATGCTGTGGCGCATCGATACTTGCCCGCAGCTCCACGACGTTTTTTCATAAAACTGAAGTGATAAACGAACTTTCAATCCACATGCTGGCAAGTTGCTACTGCGGTCAATGGACATCTACAGCCACCTTGAAACAAAGAAGGCTGCAGATGCGTTGTCACCTCTGAGAACTAAGATGGAACGCCACACAGACTGTAATTATACTGACCCTTCAAACATAGATAAGAGGTACATACCAATATAATACATAAGTTATAAGTTATACATGAACAGATAATAAATAAAACGCAAATCCCACAGAGTATTGATGTGGAGCGGATTCGACTCTGCGAAGATGCTGGCACTGTATTTAACCAGTCTGCCAAACGTAGTGAGTGTAAGTAAATCTATTACGTTTTAAGTCATGTCTAATCTACATCAGCGGTGGTATATTTCTTCTTATACATCTTCTATCTTTTTCATCAGTCACTGAAAGTTCATAGCTGGACATGGGCCTCTCGCGTTTTAAAAAGATTGATAGTTTCTTAAGTTGACAGTTGCTTGTAAGACGTGTAATTATTAAATGAAATAAATTTATTTCTACGATGTAAGAAATGAAACTTTCGTTTGTATAACGTGCTTTTTATTTCAATTTCCTTTGTTCAATCGATGGCTGAGGCCTATGTTCAGCAATGGACTTTCATAGGCTATAATAGATGAAGGCCCTATGGCCTCAGAAGAATCACCGAAAGAAAATATGCAGGTATCCTCATTTTGTATCATTTTTAAAGGTCAATATTATATAGAGGGTTACTGGGAACTCGACAGCTTCTTGGCAGGGCGTGATAGGGGAGTCAAAATGCTACAAATTTGATTTGAGGGGAGGGCCAATTCCGTGGCCTGCACGAAGTCCTGATCTGACGCCACAAGACTTCTACGTTTGGGGTCACATGAATGACTTAGTCTACGTGACCCCAGTGAATTCTCTTGAAGAACTTCGAAGGCGTATCTTAAATGCGGCAGAGCAGATTAGGGCTACAATATTTCCAAAAATAACGAAAACCGAAGTTAGGAAAAGAATCAGGACGTGTATCCGCAACCAAGGGGCTCATATTGAGCAAGATGTTTAATCTTTAAAAAACTTTACTTTTTAGACTGTACGTTATGAATAAATGTCTTCACCGGGATATTATTACCTTTTTGGATAGCTGATTAAATGGGCATGTTTTTTAAATTATTTTTATGTCTCATGTCATAGTAATTTTTTGAAGTACGTACCTAACATATCATGATACATAAAGTGTAAAAAAAATTAAGACCCATAATTTTTTATTGTGAATACTTTTTGTACTTTTTATGATTGTATTCGCTTGGTTAAAGCTTCAAGAACATAAATAAACTTAAAAGAAAGCATACAAAAGAAAGATGTTATTTTTATTTAGAATTTATGACGAAATTCTGGGTGACTATTGAAAAATCTTTAAAATCCGTATATCTCAAGACCTGTTCATTTTCGGCCATATATATGACGGGTCAAATTTGTAGCATTTTGACCCCTTATAATTAAAAAATATATAATAAAGGTGGACTGTGTGTCCGTTTGTTCACACTTATACAAAAAATATGAAAAATAATAGAACCATCGGTAACTGAAGGATGTTTTATGATTAACTAAAAAACTGATTTTTCCTGTTTCCTGAAATCGTTTTATGTACTATAAATTGCACTCAGGTCAATTATTTGTAGGTTAAGCAATAAATAAATACTTTTCCGGTTTGGGATTCGAACCAGCGGCCCCGCAGCGTAGAAGCTAATGGCTTAGCCACTGTGCTACTGTTATGTTATTATTACTGTAATGAGTCACTAACAATGCATAGATTAAACAAATTCTAAAGATTTAAAAAAATACGAAGAAGTTTTTTAAATAAGCAAAATTTATGTCTTGTAAATAACATAAATTATATAATATACAACCTAAAATCCTAAGAGTATAAAAATAAAACATAATATACATAGTATAATAACATTATATTAATTTCATCATTAATGACGCACCATAACACATGATGGTAATACGTACTCCGCTCTAAATGACAAAATATTTAAATAGGTCTCCAGGATCCATCCGCAGCTATCTTCAGATAAAACGCCCCAATTCACATGTGTGAGCCGCGTGATGGATGAGCCCGACGATCAGACCCTTGCCGCTCCTTCCCCCTCTGAAATTTGCCTTCCTCACCCCCTTATGTCCGACAACGACTTGCCCGGCCTAAGTCCTGTAGGTGATCCATTACACTGGCATTTTTGCGTAATCCCCGTTTATAAATATGAAATTGAAGGAAGACCTAGTGATGCTTAATCGACACGAGGTCGGGGTCAGAGCGTCCCTATGCCGAGAATAATTTATGGCGTTATAAATATTTATTTGAGGTGAAAAACTTACGTATTGCATTTTTCAACGCCGAAACTAAATCCTAGGTACTATTTACATAGAATACAAACAAACACATATACGTTTTCTGCAATCAAAGTCACTGTGTTAATGCAAATCATAGTAATTTTAATGAATACCTCGCGTTGTGCGTCCACTGATTATAGACGGGGTAATATAGATAATTATAGTAGGGGGAGGTACGTCAGCGGTGATGAGCGATTTGGGTATTATTTGCGCTTTATTTGGGTATTTATTGCGCTTGAGTGACGACGCAGATATTATGCGCGGTTATAATACGGCGCGTCCCTTGAGGGCTTTCACCCTTCAATGTTGTACCGCGAAGCGGACATTGATTTTATAGAATTCTTTTAATCATTACTATTTAAATTTAGGGATTTAAATTGGGGGTATCATATTTTACCTATATAATTAAAATATGTGAATGTGTAGTACTATATTTTAGGCTAGCACATAAATTATAAAAACGCCTTACTTACCTATATAAAATCAATTCTATGTTTTATTGTTTTGTGTAAATTTATATATTAACTAGCATTTTACCCGCGGCTTCGCTCGCGTGAACTTCATTAAATGCTATTCTGTGCCAAATTTAGCAAAATTACCTAGGTGTCTGTGTCTCTATGTCTGTCAAAGATTTTTTTGAATTCTAAAAGACTATTAGACGTAGATGATTTGTATTTGGCACAGATATAATAGCTACAGGAACACGTGCATATATGTCTAGCAGCACCTACTATTTTTTATATAGTGCGTGTCTTCCGATGTATCCACAAGAAAGGTAAATTGTCTTGGAATCAAAATGTATTATTATTATTTACATTTTACTCTTTACATTCATTCATAATTAAAGTCAATTTAGTTTTAACAAAATAATGATGAATTTCATGGTCTTCTATCAATTTACGGTATAATGTTTATTTGAAATATTTTATTCATATCATTGGTCCTATTTAATATAGATTAGTACCATAAAATAGATGTAGATGTTTTTCTTCTTCAAAATTTCATAAATGCAGTTCAATAATAATGTACATACTACACATGGAATAAAACTAATGTCACGGATTTTATCACGTTTAATTTTAACTTCTTTACGAGGGGGGTATTTACGCATCTTTGGATGAAAGTTCCATAAAAACCCGCGTAAAAGAACATATCGTTAATGTGAAGCACCGACGCTCCGGGAAGTCTAAAGTATGTCATGTCATATGTCAGTAATATGTTTAGTATTGTCCCAATCATTATATCGGATCTGATAGACAACAAATCTTTGCATTAGAACACCGATTCCTACCAATGATGATTCGCGAGGCTATTGAAATTCAAAAACATCCTAATTTAAATAGGGAAGATGGCTGAGTGCTACCATCTGCTAAGGACCCCATAATTAATAAAATTAAATTCAAACCCAAGCATACTACTGCAGTAATTTTTACCAACTTTAATAATACTGCATCTATTCTATTCTATTGTATTCTTACTATGACATCAGGTGGTCAAACACCTCAGTCCTTCCGTGCCCAAAACATCGAAAATTAAAAAAGTTAAAATTAAACGCAAAAAAATCCTTAAAATTTGTTTTATTCCTTATAAATTTTATTCACAGTGAACGTGGGAAGCACTAAACTAATGAACGGGCGTAGAAAAATGTTCGCCTTGTTGTGGCGGTGAAAGAGAATCTGCCACCTCATACCGTCCCATCGTAAGAGGCGACATAGGAAAATAAACAGGAGATGGGCAGCATAACATTTTCCTGACAACAGATCAAAATAGGAAACAGGGGGAGGCCTATGTTAATTTTAGTGGACTTTTGATAGGCTGACGATAATGAGTTCTACTCATCTTTGCAACCTTTTATTAATATTTACGGTAGAGTAAAAACAAAAAAGAACATACCCGAAAATATGAATGAAATATAAACTGCATATATTGCCCCATGAAAAGTAAAAAAGTAGCAGCTTACATATATGTTACATCAATCAACAGATTCATCCTCGAGGGAATCGTACACGTTTTGCTCTCATTCTCATGGCGAACTATCATGGCGAACTACACGGTTTAAATACAATTCATAAAAACTGAAACTAAGCTTTTGCATGATTGTTGACCACATCTACCTACCTAGTAATTACATATCCAAACATGCCACGAACGAATTTTCAATTATTTACATCGTATATTCAGTAGCATTCTATTATTTAATTTTATCATGACTAACCAATTTAATTTATTTAGAAGTAAGTAGATGGCGCTATTGTTAGATGAAATAATGAAAGCCAAAACTATACTATCTAGTAATATCAGCGATAGAAGCGAACAATATAAAAATCTCTTAGTGTTGAATAAGCAAGCTATTATAAATACTCTAAGAAAAACCTTATCAATTTTCATATTTTTGATATACGTCATTTTTATCTATTGAAATTATTACACTTTTAAAATAAAATAACAAAAATACTAAAAAACTAAACATTAGAATTTTAAAATAATTTTAAAAATTTGATTATTTAAATTTTTGTAAGATATTTATATTATTTACTTTATAACTATGTAACTGAAGGCAAAATATACTACTTTTTCCATTTGATGACAGATGGCGCTGTTTTGATAATAAATCAGTGTAGTTTCAAATTATTATACCAAGGCTATAACTATATTTTAATCTTTATTTATAAATATGGTATTTATTTGAAAAACACCAATCATACCGCCTATAACTAAGATATAATAGAAAATTAACATCTAATGTAAAGAAAATACTCAACATTCTTTTTTCAAAGTTCCATAATCGGATAAAAAGTAGCCTATAAGTTGCCCCGGGTTACTAACTACCTACATACAAAATTTCATGTAAATCGGTCCAGTAGTTTTTGCGTGAATCCGGAATACACAGACAGACAGACAGACAGAGAGACAGACAGAAAGACAGACAGAAAGACAGACAAAAATTCTAAAAACCACTAATTTGGCTTCAGCACCCTTTAATTAGTCCCCTGGACTTGTTTTTTCAAGAATATATTAGAATTACAGACACGACTTATCTACAGATTTATTATATCATCTATATATTACATCCCGTCACAAGTCTATCGCTGAACATTGTTACAAATGTCCCCCAATAGTAGATTATCATATTATTCTATAAAGATACTGTTGCTCATCTCTGGCTCAAATATTTCGTCTATCTAGTTTTATTGTACTGAATTTGTAATTGGAAACAAAATTACGGCACCAAAAGGACGATATGAAGTAGTGGATATTCTTACATCGCCACTACACATTGTAGGTATAGTAATTAATCTATACATATAATAAATCTGTAGAAAAGTCGTGTCTGTAATTCTAATATACTCTTGAAAAACAAGTCCAGGGGACTAAATAAAGGGTATTGAAGCCAAATTAGTTGGTTTTTAGAATTTTGTCTGTTTGTCTGTCAGTCTCTGTATTACCGATTTACGCAAAAACTACATGACCGATTTCCATTAAATTTTATATTTACAACAGTGGTAGAGCCACGCGGTAGCTTTTGCTGTCGCACGGATGGGTACCAGCACCCCTGGAGAATCCCTCGCTGAGCATCCGCGACCAAGCGACTCCACTTCTGAGCGTGGGTGCTGCAGGCTGCCCCGCGTATTCTGGGGGGGGGGGGATATTCCGCTCGCGACTAAACATACTCTTTTCTGCCCACAAACACTATAGGTAATGAGGAGCCCTGTGCACAGTAGTGAGACGTATGTAAGCTGCTACTTTAGTTTTTATATCTTTAATAAGGCTTATAAATCAGTTTGTCATTTAAGATTTTTGTATTTTTGAGTTTTCATATTAACAGACAAATCAAGATTTTTGTGAGACAGTCTTGGTTTTTTAGCCCACATGAGATATGTAAATACTTTAGATATCAAAGATAGCTGATTTTACTTAAACAAAGGTTTATTTTATTTTACTTGTCAAAGGCGGTAATCAAACTGATCCAAACGTAAATTTCATAGTACATAAGCATTATTACATATTTTTACATATAATATGTTAATTGCAATTTGAAGTGTCGATTTACCAAGTTCTCGGCGGTGAAAGAAAACCTACATATCTGATAAGTTCCCCTGTTGGGATGATCGCGCGTTGGCACTTTTTTTGACCAAAAGCTCTGTGGCCTGTGCCCATTAGTGACATGAATGAAGGCTGCTACTTTTTTTAGTTTTAATGGGGTAACTGTGTTGTTTTTATTTCATTCATATTTTCAGAGATGTTATTTTTTTGTTTTCACACTGCCGTAAATATTAACGGTACCAAAGATTCGAAAGAATAGAACTCATCATCGTTATCATTACAACCTATCAAAAGTCCACTGAACTAAACATAGGCCTCCCCCATAAATTGTCAAATAGACTGGATATTTGCTATGGTTGCCACGCTTGGCAGGCGGGTTGGCAACCACAACCTCTATTATTGTTGTTGCCCATCTCCTGTTTGTTTTCCTCTATCGCCTCTTAGGACACACACGGAACGATATGAGGTGGCGGACTCTCTTTCGCCGCCACAACAAGGCGAACATTTTTCTGCTTCCGTTCATGAGTGTAGTTCTACCTACGTTCACTGCGAATAGAACTTCATTTGCAATAAAAGTAATCTTAAGGATTTTATCGTGTTTAATTTTAACTTTTTTAATACCTGACGTTTCGGGCACTTTTTTTTTAACGTCCTGATGTCATAGTTTACGAAGACTATAATCAACTTTTAACTAATAATGTTTGGTCCGATCTACGCAGGACGAGCTTACAGTATCTTGAAGTCTTGCAGTAGTATGCTTGGGTTTGAAGTTAGGATGTTTTTTATTTCAATAGTCTCGTTAATCATCCTTGGTAGGAATCGGTGTTCTATTGCGAGGATTTGTTGTCTATCAGATCTGATATAATGGTTGGGACGATACTGAACATGTTAACATACTTCAGACTTCTCGGAGCGTCGGTGCTTCACATCAGCAATATGTTCTTTTACGCAGATTTTTATGGAACGTTCTTCCAAAGATGTGTTTTGTACAACCCGCTTAAATAAAAGTTAAAATGTAACGTGATTTATTAAAATTTGTTTTATTACATGTGTAGTACTCATCACTATCAGAACTGCATTTATGAAATTTTGAAGTCTCCTCGAACGTAGAAAAAATATCAGAATCTATTTTATGGTGCCAATCAATATTAAATGGGAACAATGATACGAGGGTGACACTGAAAGTTCTTAGAAAATGAAAAACTGAACAAACTAGCAAGTTATTAGTTTTATTATATCTGTTCAAAATAGTGTCCATTTACATCAATACATCGCTGCATCCGATAGAACCACTGAGAAAAGCACTTTGCCCACTCGTCCTTAGGGGTCTCTTCGACGGTATTTTGAAACGCAGCCACTGCTTCCTCGGCGTCCATAAAACGTTTTCCTCGAAGTTTTTCTTTTATTTTCGGAAATAAATAAAAATTGCAAGGTGCGAGGTCGGGGCTATAGGGCGAATGGCCCAGTAATTCCACGTCTGACGTCGCCAAGTAGTGGATTGTTTGTTTGGCGGTGTGCGACGAGGCGTTGTCGTGGTGAAGGAGGATCCTACTGCGACGTCGTTTCTTCTGAACTTTTTCCAAGACAAGTGGCAAACAATTGTTAGTGTACAACTCTGCAGTAACTGTTTTTCGATCCTCTTAAATAATTGTTGCGTAATGACCTGTCCTTCCGAAGAACGAGGCCACCATCTTTTTTCCCACGCTTCGATTTCTCTTCACTTTAGTTGGAAACTCCTCGGAAGGAAACACCCAGACAGCAGACTGTCTCTTAGTTTCAGGATCTAACAATAAATCTAGCTTTCGTCACCCGTAAGTATGTCGAACACAGCATTTGAGTCACCTCCGTTAAATCTTTGAACCATTTCACGACACCAATCAACACGACGGAGTTTTTGGGCCTCTGTCAAATTATGAGGTATCCACCGGCACAAAGCTTCATGGAGGATTTTGTACACTTGAGTCATACCGATGCCAAAGCTTGTCCGAATCTGCTAATAAGTTACTCTTTTGTCAGTCTCTATCATACGCCGCACAACACTGATGTTATCTTCAGTCGTCGCCGTAGAAGGCCGTCCCTCACGCAGATCATCGGTGAGATTAGTCCGACCACGTTTAAACAAATTAAACCAGTTGCAAACAGTGGCGCGAGATGGGGCTTCATCATGAAAGGCCAATCGAAGTCTATCATAACTTTTTTGTTGACTTAAATGACATCGAAAGTCATAAAAAATCATTGTACGAAAAATTTCTAGCGTTAAATTCATGCTGACGTGACACAGATAATTTTCAATTTGCCGCTAAATCGTAAACAAATGACAAATTAATAAAATACATACACAATAATATTGGCAAAGAGTTCCATTTTCAAAATTTGAACTTATTTTTTTATTATATCGTTTACAATTGGAAAGTTCTAAAAACTTTCAGTGTCGCCCTCGTATGAATCAAATATCGCATATAAGACCATGAATTCATCATTATTTTGTTAAAACTAAATTAACTTTAATTATGAACGAATGTAAAGAGTAAATAATAATAGTAAATTTTGATTCCAAGACAATTTATCTTTCTTATGGATAAATCGGAAGACACGTCCGATATAAAAAATTGTAGATGTTTCTAGACATATGATATTAATGCAATTCTGAAAAACTTATTTATTCACGTGTTCCTGTAGCATATTATATATATGCCAATTATCAACATCTAGGTCCAATAGTCTTTGGGAATTAAAAAAAATTCTTTGACAAACTGACATAGATACACCGAAGTGACTCTAAAAGTGATCGAATTTAGCTAAATTTGGCGCGAAATAGCATTTAATGATGTTTCTAAATTGAAGAACACGTGAGCGAAGCCTCGGGTAAAAAGCTAGTATTATATAAAGTAAAAGAAAAATGTTAACCTACGTAGGTACGTCCTACTGCTAAAGATACACATTTTCTCTTTTCTCATAGCGTTATGGAAAAAGGAAAAGGATCCCCGTGCTGTTCAATTCCGAAATGGCCGACCTACATCGAAATGTTTTTATTTACTCACATAGACAGGATTTACCTCACGTTTTCTTTAAAATATACAAATGTACATATAGTGTAGATGTATGTCGGATTTTATTTTTAATTTTAATTTAAGTTATTTTCGTTCTGATTACCTAACCTAATCGGCCAGTTTGTTCCAATGGTGGGTAAATATATTGATTCCGGAGGAAGATTAAATATTAAAGTTATATATTATATAAATAATTATGGTAAACGAGAAAAATTTATTACAAAGTTAAATATTTCGTCCTAAAGTAAACAAAAATATTTTATTTTTTAATATGAAAAATCGAAGGTTAAAGATATTGCGGACTGTCGTGTTCGCCGCAAACATTGAGATTACATTAATTCTAATTTGTGTAATATACAACAAAAAATTATAACCTTAGTACTTTAATTACGTCGCGTTCTCACAAACTGTTTGTCATATTGCTATAGTCAATGTGTATTTATGAGAGGAATGATTTGCATTTTATTTCAATTGAAATTTTTCTACCGATTCCTTTAAATTATATTAACACTTAATCATTCTTTTAATTTACATTATGAAGAATATCTATGTGTATTCTTTTGCATATGACAGCTCTATATTTTAGTTAATGAAAGTACCTTTTATGTTCTAGAAAAAAAAGCCGAATTCGTAAAATTTGTATTATATAGATCGTCAAGAAATATTTTTTTATGTAAATAAATAGTTAATTTGTAAACTTTTAATTATGTACTACTTTCAATTTTTTATTTATTTAAGTTGTCAAGGAATAGATACCAAAATATATGAATTTGTACATTTAAGTATATTTCTACTATACAAGTATATTTCTAATATAACAATATAGATACGGCATCTGTACTAGTGACCGTTCTTAACCGACCATGTTATAGTACCTGGGGGCCAAGTATTATATTCATTAGCTGCAAGCCGGAGGCGGGATGCGGCGGCGGGCGCAGGTTTTAGTGCACTGATGTGATGATAAGCGCTTGTTTGGGGTTACCTCAGTTCTTTCGGTGGATTTTAATGCCAATTAGAGTAGACAATATCGCACGGCTGAAAGGATTGAGACCTTTATTAGTGTCGGATATTGTTATGGGATCACTCGGTTGGAAATTGTGCGGTGGAAACATATTATGCTGATTAGGTCGGTAATAATAATATAACAACCACCTCGGGTTTTGATACGGTTTGATTGAATAGACGGTTTGGTTGTTATTATTTGTAATTAATATTTGAATGTATGTATAATATTATTATTACTTGATATAACAATGTATGTATTTAAATTTTATAAGTTCGTTAGTAAGTTGATATGCTTATTTTACTTTCCTACATTGCCCTTATTTTTTTATGAGAGGGGTAAACGAGCATACGCCTTACCTGATGGTAAGTGACTACCGCCGCCCATGAACAACTGCACTACTACACCAGGGAACTACACCAGGGGAATTGCAGATGCGTTATACTATTATAATACTATATTTTTTGAAAGTTGTATAACTGAACTAACTGATATGTTTTTTTTTCCCGGGGCTGGTATGATGCCCCCTTTCGCCCCTTGCCTGCATGACATTGAGTTTTGGGACACGTTGTATATACCTATTGTAGCACGTGGCAAAGTGTATAACTATATCTTAAACACATTGCCACAATTTTAACGTGTACTTTATAACAATTTAAATGTATCAATAAATACGTCTAAACATAATTACGAGTGACTACTGCGGTGGTAGCTCAGGAGCTAAGTGCTCACCGTAAATTTCACAGTACGCAAGCAACCCGGATTCGAATCCTGCCGGCAGCGAAAAAACATTTTTTTTAAATAAAATTTGCATTTATCACATGCTCGGCGATAAAAAATGAAGAAGCCTGTATGTTTAAGGAATAAAAATAGCAACGCGGTGGGCTAATTGCTCAGCTACCCTCAGAAATGAGAGGACGCCAGCACCTAGTTTTGGGAGGTATATAGGCAAATAGGCAATTATCTTACTTTTACTAACGTTTACGAGTATTTATATAACGTGTTTCATATCATATATATCGTGTGGTGGCAGGGAGAGAATCCAAACATTTCATTTCGTGGGTGTCGTAACATAAGACTGTCTCATTATTGAAAATCTCAAGGCTTTAGATAGATGCCGGTATCCCCATCTAGTGGTCGCCAGATGTAAACTAACCAGAACGGCGGTCGAGAGCAACATCAATGGAGCGAGACATCTTCCAATCCATGTCGTTCCATTTGCCTGCCAAACCAAGTCTAATAGAAAACCTCTTTAACTAGGTGGAAATACTCCTTTTATGTCATAACGTATAGGTAGGTATCACTCTTACCAATTTATGCCACCAAACAGCAGTGATTGTATAGTAGTTGATATGTTCAGGTCTGAAGGGTTTGAAGAGCCAATATAATTAAAGATTGTATTGAATTCCATCTTAGCCCTCAAAGGTGACAACGCATCTGTAGCCTTATTTGTTTGAAGTTGTCTGCATGTGTTCATGAACTACAGTAGCCACTTACCATCAGGTGGATAGTAAATTCATTTGCCTCTTCAGTTTTATTAAAAAAACCCTCTCTACAATGAGAGAAGCCTATGTACCATGTCCAAAATTGATCTGTTACGTGCTAGTAATGAACAAGGCATCATACTCCAAACCATTTAAAAAAAAAATGGTTTAAATTAAGTTGGTTATTATAATCAAGCAATCAACTTTTTTTGTGTGGCTTTACTAATTTACCTCTAATTATATGTTCCTCTCAGAAATGAGAGGAGGCCTGCGCCCAGGTGTGGGACGTATATAGGCTGTAACTTTACTTTACTTTATATGTTCCTCAGTGAAATATAATGTTCTCTCTTTCAAATAATATCGCAGATCTAAATGTGATTTGATTAATAAATTAATCTATCAAGGTTATTTATTTTCACGGAAATAAGTATTAACTGCAAAAAAGCTATATAAGTATTTGTGTTAGTGCTTGGATACAGAATTTGTAACTAAATACGGGAAACAAATAACGAATATATGTAGGGTTTGTGTAAAAGTTAACAAAAATAGCTACTTCCGATTTTCCGTTTTATTAAAAAAAAAACTTTTTTTTTAAACAATTAAACATGGCAATTTTTTGTTGTACGACGAATCCTGTTCGAAGTGATCATGGTAAAAGTTAGTTCTTTCTTTTTAGAAAAAATGTGATTTTTGTCATCATAAAATTGCAAACTAAAGATAAAAATCTGACCGGATGATAAAATGTAAAATGAACATTAACGTTTCGAATTTATATAACATCTAGTAACATCTACATCTAATGGTGTTAATACAAATGTACCAACATGCATCAAATCAATTAGCTGATCCTCGTTGTCTGGTTATATTAGCACAATTAGATAGGGATAATGATTGGTGTTTGTATAAATTAGCGTTATTAACAGGTTAATGATTAGTGTTTGTATACATTAGCGTTAATAGCAGGTTTAAATAGCTACCGACGAGTTAGAGTTCGCTTTCAATTTTTCAATATTTCTTTTTAATTGTAATACGATGAATTTACTTAACATAAAAATGGTAGTTATGTCTTACAAAATGTGTGTGTGGAAAGATGAAAATTGAAAATGAAAATTGTTATTACTTGTTACGGGAACCGTTAGTAATAACAATTTCCAGTAGCCTGTCCCAAAATAACATATGTTATCTCGTTACAAGTTTCTTATAGGAAATGTTTTTATATTATTCCACGCTGTATCCTTGTTACATCTGGCATGTTGCTTCCTATTCCAGTTGCTGTGGAACTCACGACATGCTTACTGCCAAATTGTACCACAAATTAAAAATAAATTTGGCCATAGCCTAAAATGTAACATTTGTCATGTTATAGGTACTCGTATATTACAGTTATTAGTCAGCTTTATTTTTTTTGTTATCGACGATGTCTTGGTTTAGCATAGATAGCATAGATATTGCATCAGTTATTATTTGTAAAGATTTAACTTTTCCAAATCAATGGTGAGGTTCGTATACTGTATTCGAATGTCAACACAGGCATTTAACGTTAACAGGAACAGGTGTTACAAGTTTTAGCTCTTTTTATCTCAGGTTCCAAACTGTTTCAGCCAAGTTTTCAAAAATTGGTCGCTCGTGGAACAGGAATAGTTATTTAGGTTAAGGTACAACAGTTCCAGTCTGTTATTTTTCAAAACCTGTTATTTTCCTGTTACGAAACATACGCCTCACTCCTACTTGTGGGCACTGGCCTCCTCTCATTACAGTCTGTTTGTTCTTTTTTTTTATTTCACAGGCTTTCTGATTACAATGTTTTCTTTTAATTGAGCAAATGATACAATTTCATTGATGCTAGCGGTGATCGTACTCGAATTCATTGGCCACAATGGAATTTAAGGCGAGAGCTTTAGCTTAAGCTTGAGCTTTTCTATCCTTTAGAAAATGTTGAACGAAAGTATTCTTTACAGATTTTATGGCAGTTAATATACTTATTTTTGTATTATAGTAAATATAAAAACTAAATTTTGTATAAAAAATCAAAATAAGAGAGAAAGTAAATTAAACGAGATAAATACCGTTAAAATGATAAATAAAATGAGTTTAGCGTCAACATAAGAAATAATTACTTAGAAAATGTGTTTTAAATCGACGTTTAAATATATTTACATGTGTATATTATTTACTGAAACGCTTCGATCGTTTTCTTTCCACAGCACACATGCATGGATACATTAATCTGACGTTTATGATGGATCGTCCGCGGATCCCAATAATGCCTCTACCACGCTTCTTGTTTTTTAAGTTACGCCCCCGCAACAGCAAATGCGTTTTTCTCACGATTCGCTTATAAATAAATATGCCATAATTTTTGCTATTAATAGGACATTGGAAAGTATTCACGTAATAGAAAAACGAATAGAATAAAATAGAATAGTCTATTTAATTAAATATAGATTGATTATAAATAATTGTTATTGCAAGTCGTTGTTTACTTTTACCATTGGTTTGGAAAAAACTCTATCTTGGAAAGAACCAGCAAAAAAGCCTGTTATAGAAAAATAATCCGCACCTTAAGCAAGGCGAAGTTTGGCAGATCCATCTAGGTTTATTCATGCTAAGCTGTATGCTTAAAGTGATGATAACAGCCTTATAAGACCAGCCACATAAGACCAAGTGGCAGCCTCGTACCGGTAGACGAAGTGTAGGGCGTCACTAGGTGGAGTGAAGACCTAGTAAGACATACAGGAAGTCGATGGATGCAGGTGGCTCAGGACCGTGCTTTGTGGCATTCCTTGGGAGATGCCTAATATGTTCAGCAGTGAACTTGCGAAGGGTTGTAATAATGATGATAAGACCAAGATTTATTTAATTTAGGTAAATTCGTTCAAATTCACATATCCAATGAAAACAGAAAGAGGAACGTTGGTCTTTCTTAACATCCAGTTTCGGTTACATCTAAAATACAAGACAAATTAAATAAGCAGAAGTTAAATACAAAGCGGTACAATATCTTGTTTTCCTTAAAATTATCAAATTTTTTATTTTCTTTTTACTATCGACATTATAAAATTTTTGAATCTTTTATTACTATTGCAATACTTCTAGATTCTTCATCTGTTTGAATCCGTTACTGGATATAACTCTTTCAAACCATAAGTCTTCAAACTGGAGACCGTGAGCATGTGAGGTTGGTATTTGAAGAAAACGCTGGTAGGGACATAATTGAGAACAAAAGACACTTTTTACTGGAAACGAGGCATTCCATCTAAGCCCTCAGGGGTGACAACGCATTTGCATTTTCATTCTTAATCGAGGATAGATGTAGATATCTATGGGCCACAATATCCATTTACGGTCAGATGTACTGTGTGTAAATGAAAAAAAAAATGTCCCTTAGACCATAGATTTCTTTGTGTAGAAGAATTGATTAAAGAGAGGTATACTCATAATTTGATTCCCAGTCGAAACAACTATTCGAAGAGACGATACGAGTACCATTTCAGATGATACCATCGTCAAATTGAAGAATGTTAAGGTCAGAGTAGACATGATTATCAGGTCAAACATTAAGAATTTATTTAAGACGTGTTATTTTTTGGTTCACGAATTTTTATTTCGTATCTCGTCAAAGACAAATTCATACAGCCAGGACGATCTTAGAGAAGTGGGTGATTTGGTAGGCTTAGTTATAAAACAGTTTGCGAGATTAATTGCTTTATTCCGTGTTAGATAAGTATTAATGGTAACTATCAAGGGGACGCTACCGCGTGCTCTACACCCTTCTATAATTACGGAATCTCGTTTATTATAAGATAAAGTGCGATCATGAATTATAGGATTAATTATTAGCCCACCATGCAGTGCGAAAGCTGCAAGATGATTTAGGAATCTGAAAGTGTGAACTGAATATAAATACCTCATAAGATCGATTTAAAAAAAGAATAATACGTTAACATAACAATGAAGTCTAGGACTTTTTTATAGAATCAGGGTGACAGAAGAGCACACAGTCCACTTAATGGTAAGTGGATATTGTGGCCCATAGACATCTACATCCTTGATTAAGAATCAAAATGCAGATGCGTTGTCACTCCTGAGGACTAAGATGTAATGCCTCGTTTCCAGTAAAAAGGGTCTCCGCGGTTCTCTACACTCACCATACGAAACACAGCCGCATTAAACTGCTATTTTAGATTTTAGGTTAGGTCTCTTATTAATAAAATAATATAATCGATATTATATTGGTATTCGACCTGGATTTTACGGTATATTTAGTTTATGGCGAATTTCATAATGTATGGTAGTAATTTTCCATTTTTGAAATCATGTCACCCGTGTCATACAGCAGCGGAAATTGTTGAAATGTAGAGTCATGCTCGAATTAAATCCATCGTAATATAAACTACAAAATGTATAAATAAAGTATAAAAAATGCAAATGTTTTGTAAATAAATTAATTCTTGATTCTGATAGTTTATTAATTATAACAAAAATAATTAAAGAAGAGTTGTCAGTAATTTGCACGCTTTCAAAATGTTAAGAATAATATCGACTTAATTTGTGTGAAAATCGAGGTAAAAGAAAGACAAAATCCGAGAGAGTTAAAAAGAGAGCCATAAATTATACTTAATCAAAACCGCATAAATAATTTTCTTTCAAAATGATGTAACCATAGAAAATATTAAGTAGCTGTGGCCATGTCTAAAAAGAATAGGAACATGTGAAACTCTCATCAAGCTTGAAAATTTCTAGATTAATTTAAATCTTACTATTATGAAAAATTTAGTATATTTGTTTTGGTCTAATTGAAATTTTTGCAATGAGCAACGTTATGCACTCAAGCGGATAGTCGCAATCAGAAAAATTAAAGTGCTTCTCTTTCCGCTCGAAAGTCCAACCCATTGTTTCATTGTGCCCCAGTGATATTGTTTATGCGAGCATCGCAGTTGCAATCCCCGGTGGAGTAGTCGCCATCGCGACGGTGTCCGCGGGCGAGACATTTCACGAGCGGCTGCCCGCCTGACCTTTCGGCACCAGGGACCACGCGAAATGCCATCGTGTTTTCATTTTTTCCCAACCGCCTGCTCACTCGACGACACTCGATTAATTTTTCACGGTACGCTTGTCAAAATGTGATTTAATATGGTACGCGAGGGTTGACTTATTCCGCTTTGACGTGTGATGCGTGCAGTCGTACATGCCGACCGGACCGCACCAAATTCTGTTAGGGTTATGAATTTAGAAAACTTACTGAAACTAAACGATCGTTCACGCGTTATGATTCTGTCGGACAAGTGTGGTAAGTTTGGTTTGTTGATGTTGTCGCATTTAAGTTACTTTCACGTGGCCACTTAATCAGTCAATTATATGAACGAATTAAACACGAAGTAAAATAAACAAACGATATGCAAAGACTATTTTATTAGTACTTGTATAATGCATTTTTGAATAAAAGTATTGAATTTTTCTGAAATTTCGGCTCAAAAGTAAAGTAAAGTTACAGTTTATATACGCCCTACTCCTGGGCACAGGCCTCGTCTCATTTCTGAGAGAGTTTTAGGGCAAGGAAATGTCCGCAGCGCTGCCTCAATGCTCTTATTTCTCAAACTCAAAATTCAAAAAAAACTGTAGTATACTCTAACATGTGTTTAGTGAAAATTATGTTAAAGAATGTAAATATAATCGTATTTGTTATGTTTATGGTATGTCATGTGTCATGTAAAACAATAATTGTTATTTTCATTATTAAATCAGCTTTAATAGTCCACTGCTGAGACAGTTTTACAGTCATATGAAAATAATTGTCATAATATTATGAGCGTTTGATTGAAGAAGACTGCAGAGATTTACTACCGCAGTAGTTTCTGTCGCACATTTAGACAACTTGGTGAGTATTATTATATTTATTTATATTTTTTGTGATAGACTTGTTTAAAGATTATTTTAATATTGTTGTGTTATATTTTTTTAAACTTTTGTGGCAAACGACACTAACTCGCATTGCATAATTCTGTCAGCGATGCTATGTTACAAGTGGCGGCATCAATAACGACCAAAAATAGGAACCGAAATTTCCAATTTGCCGCGTCACTCCGGATTCCAATAGGAAGCGGGGATAAATGGAGTCACATTCCAATATGTCACCGAGCGGGGTCCGACCATTTCGCTTTTTGGCATTTGGCATTCGGCATTCGAGATTCGCGGTTACGGATATTCGGGCCGCTCGTACATTCGTAGAATATTGGCGCCAACGTGCATTCCTCACCTACCCTCTAATGAGATTCTAACTGTCTATTCACGGACAACTATTATTACAAATATTCATATAAAGTAGGTAATTATTATATATATTCTTGTACCAATGAAAGTATCTCAAAATAAAATTTTGGTTTAATCGCATAACGGAGTTAATAATAGTTTACAACAGAATTCGTATTTTTAAGATATTCATTCTTACAAAATGTATCTCGGAATACATAAATAAATATTTAGTTAAGTTTCAACCAATTTTTATTATAGTAAGACATCATTTTTTTTATTTTACGCGAATCTTGGCTAATTAATTTGTTAACCTTTAATTTCGTTACCCATAAGTTTTTTACAAAATTGGTCAAGTCGTTTAGGAGGAGAAGAATTACGAACACACGCACAACGGAATTTTCTATATAAAGATTTGATTATGGTCGCTTAGTGGATAACCGTCCATTAATTAGCCTATTAATTTTATAATACGCAATATAGTTATTAAGTACATACTTTTTCAGTGTTATTATAACGTATAGCTCTTTCAACAAGAAGGTCGATGTCGAAAGAAAGCTCCTGTACAGTACTCAGATAAATTATTCGTTGCTACATCTGGTGTTCGAATCACATAAATTCTGCAACAAAAAGTCGCTAGGTTTGTACTTTAATAGTCTTCGTTTCTTAGACACTGCATCTAAACCTGCGCTTCAGATATTATTGCCTAGTTTGATAACAAAATTAGATTCAATATAAATAAAATATCAATATCAATATAGTCGAAATCAATTAAATATGCATTATTAAGGATAACTCAAAAACTACTGGTCAGATCTTGATCAAATTTATATGGGACCACATGAAAAGCATCATTTTTCAAATAAAAAAAAGAACCATCAAAATAGGTTCACCTAAAAAAGTTCAGAGGTAACACACATAGAAAAAAATACAGTCGAATTGAGTACCTCCTCCTTAATGATTTCTTATATTTACGCGAACACTACACATTGAATAAAACTACTTTTACGAATTCTATCGCGTTTAATTAACTTATTTTTATTAATTCCCGACGTTTCGGGTGCTTTACAGCACCCATGGTCACGGGGGACTGAGGTGATTGACATCCCGATGTCAGAGTTAATACCTTCAGCTTATTTAATTATTAATTTTGGTTCGATCTACGCAGAATGAACTTACTGTGTCTTGAAGTCTTGCAGTGGCTTGCTTGAGTTTAGTTTTAATTTTATTAATTACCGATCCCAACCAGGTAGTAGTACCCAGCCTCCATCTCTATTGAAAGCAACGTTATGCACTCAAGCGGATAGTCGCAATCAGAAAAATTAGTGCTTCTTTCCGCTCGAAGTCCAACCCATTGTTTCATTGTGCCCCAGTGATATTGTTTATGCGAGCATCGCAGTTGCAACCCGGTGGAGTAGTCGCCATCGCGACGGTGTCCGCGGGCGACATTTCACGAGCGGCTGCCCGCCTGACCTTTCGGCACCAGGACCACGCGAAATGCCATCGTGTTTTCATTTTTCCCAACCGCCTGCTCACTCGACGACACTCGATAAATTTTTCACGGTACGCTTGTCAAAATGTGATTTAATATGGTACGCGAGGGTTGACTTATTCCGCTTTGACGTGTGATGCGTGCAGTCGTACATGCCGACCGGACCGCACCAAATTCTGTTAGGGTTATGAATTTAGAAAACTTACTGAAACTAAACGATCGTTCACGCGTTATGATTCTGTCGGACAAGTGTGGTAAGTTTGGTTTGTTGATGTTGTCGCATTTAAGTTACTTTCACGTGGCCACTTAATCAGTCAATTATATGAACGAATTAAACACGAAGTAAAATAAACAAACGATATGCAAAGACTATTTTATTAGTACTTGTATAATGTATTTTTAATAAAAGTATTGAATTTATCTGAAATTTCGACTCAAAAGTAGTAAAGTTCAGTTTATATACGCCCTACTCCTGGTTACAGGCCCTTCTCATTTCTGAGAGTTTTAGGGCAAGGAAATGTCCGCAGCGCTGCCTCAATGCTCTTATTTCTCAAACTCAAAATTCAAAAAAAACTGTAGTATACTCTAACATGTGTTTAGTGAAAATTATGTTAAAGAATGTAAATATAATCGTATTTGTTATGTTTATGGTATGTCATGTGTCATGTAAAACAATAATTGTTATTTTCATTATTAAATCAGCTTTAATAGTCCACTGCTGAGACAGTTTTACAGTCATATGAAAATAATTGTCATAATATTATGAGCGTTTGATTGAAGAAGACTGCAGAGATTTACTACCGCAGTAGTTTCTGTCGCACATTTAGACAACTTGGTGAGTATTATTATATTTATTTATATTTTTTGTGATAGACTTGTTTAAAAGATTATTTTAATATTATTGTGTTATATTTTTTTAAACTTTTGTGGCAAACGACACTAACTCGCATTGCATAATTCTGTCAGCGATGCTATGTTACAAGTGGCGGCATCAATAACGACCAAAAATAGGAACCGAAATTTCCAATTTGCCGCGTCACTCCGGATTCCAATAGGAAGCGGGGATAAATGGAGTCACATTCCAATATGTCACCGAGCGGGGTCCGACCATTTCGCTTTTTGGCATTTGGCATTCGGCATTCGAGATTCGCGGTTACGGATATTCGGGCCGCTCGTACATTCGTAGAATATTGGCGCCAACGTGCATTCCTCACCTACCCTCTAATGAGATTCTAACTGTCTATTCACGGACAACTATTATTACAAATATTCATATAAAGTAGGTAATTATTATATATATTCTTGTACCAATGAAAGTATCTCAAAATAAAATTTTGGTTTAATCGCATAACGGAGTTAATAATAGTTTACAACAGAATTCGTATTTTTAAGATATTCATTCTTACAAAATGTATCTCAGAATACATAAATAAATATTTAGTTATGTTTCAACCAATTTTATTATAGTAAGACATCATTTCTTTATTTTATGCCAATCTTGACTAATTAATTTCTTAACCTTTAATTTCGTTTTAAATTATTTAAATAGCATGATTATTATCTTCCTGCTGTTTGCTGGAATAGCAAATAATCTGAGAGATGTACGTTGATACGGTGATAAAAATATGTATATGTTTACAATTAGCCGACATTATATTAACGGTAAGGAACACAAGGCCTTAAACATAATTCTTTACCGTCATACTAGCGGTCCACCCCGGCTTCACGAGGGTGATTTCTGGATCTCGACGATAGCACCACCTAACGGGACCAACTATAGCTAAGAACAATGCAGGTGACCCATAAGTACCCCATAATTTTTATCAAAATTTGTCAAGTCGTTTAGGAGGAGAAGAATTACGAACACACGCACACCTGAATTATCTATATAAAGCGTTATGGTCGCTTAGGGATAACCGTCCATTAATTCGCCTATTAATTTTATAATACGCAATATAGTTATTAAGTACATACTTTTTCAGTGTTATTATAACGTATAGCTCTTTCAACAAGAAGGTCGATGTCGAAAGAAAGCTTCTGTACAGTACTCAGATAAATTATTCGTTGCTACATCTGGTGTTCGAATCACATAAATTCTGCAACAAAAGTCGCTAGGTTTGTACTTTAATAGTCTTCGTTTCTTAGGCACTGCGTCTAAACCTGCGCTTCAGATATTATTACCTAGTTTGATAACAAAATTAGGTTCAATATAAATAAAATGAGAACATCATCAATATAGTCGAAGTCAATTAAATATGCATTATTAAGGATAACTCAAAACCTACTAGTCAGATCTTGATCAAATTTATATGGGACCACATGAGAAGCATCAGTTTTCAAATAAAAAGAACCATCAAAATAGGTTCACCTAAAAAGTTCAGAGGTAATACACAGAAAAAATACAGTCGAATTGAGTACCTCCTCCTTAATGATTTCTTATATTTACGCGAACACTACACATTGAATAAAACTACTTTTACGGATTCTATCGCGTTTAATTAACTTATTTTTATTAATTCATGGTCAAGTACCCAAGATTGGCGAGCTTCAAGCCGCTGAAGAAGATTAGTCAGTTCTTACCATCCGTCAAGTGCAATATTCCTCTACAAGGTGCAGGAGTGTACAAGCTTGATTGTGAATGTGGTCTCTCATATATAGGGAAAACAAAACGATCAATAAAAACCCACGTAAAAGGACACATAGCTGACGTGAAGCACCAACGTTCCGTGAAGTCTGCAGTTTGTGATCATATCCTAGACGGCCGCCGCCATTACATTAGATTTGATAAACCACAAATTCTCGCAAAAGAACATCGATTCCTGCCAAGGATGATACTCGTACGTGAATACGCTATTGAAATTTAAAAAAATCATCCTAATTTCAATAGAGATGGAGGCTGGGTACTACCACCTGGTTGGGATCCGGTAATTAATAAAATTAAAACTAAACCCAAGCATACCACTGCAAGACTTCAAGATACAGTAAGTTCATTCTGCGTAGGTCGGAGCAAAATTAATAATTAAAAAAGCTGAAGGTACTCCGGGTTAACTCTGAGATCGGGACGTCAATCACCTCAGTCCCCGTGACGAAACGTCGGGAATTTATAAAAATAAGTTAATTAAACGCGATAGAATCCGTAAAAGTAGTTTTATTCAATACCTCCTCCTTTTTTGAAGTTGGTTAAAATATGCATAATTATAATGTCCTCCAGATCAAACTTCAGTCACGGCGGCCAGGCTTAACGTAGACAAGGTAGAGCTACGCGACAGATATATTATGGCTGCACCATGAATGGCTTGACCGGGAAGGAGCACGCTCTCACTTAATATCAGCGTATAATAGCAACATAATACTGCTATGTTTCATATGGTGAGCGTAGAGAATCGGTGACCTTCAAGAATGAACCCTTTTTACTGGTAATAAGGTATTCCATCTTAGCCCTCAGGTGTGACAACGAATCTGCATTTTGGTTCTTAATCGAGGATAAATGTAGGTGTCTATGGGCCACAGTATCCTGAGGTGACTGAGGTGGACCGAGTGCTCATTTATTCACCCTATTTCTATACATATTATAAAAAGATGAGCCATTTGCACAGACAGACAAAATTATAGTGCACGCATGTGTGCGTAAGCACAGGTGTACTCTCTGTTATCCCAGTCTCGTAGTCTGATGGGACGGCTAAGAGATCAGGCGCAGGACCAAAGGCTTTATGTGCTTTTCGAGGCATGGGAGTGAAACATCGTCAACTTTCTGACTCCAGGCTGCCGCAAATTTCTTGACAGAAAAACCCAATAAATGATTATGGCCCGTCCCGGGATTCGAATCCGGAAACAAATGATCAGCAGTTGCGATAACGACCACGAGATCAACAAGGCAAGCAAAAATTACGAATACAGTCGCGATAGCTCACAGGATAAGCGCTTGCCTTTAAATTATTTAACCGAGCGAGACCGAGTTTGATCTGTACCAGTACCCATGAAATCGTTTGCAATTTATGTGCTGATTTACCATGTGCTCGGTGGTGATGAAAAATATCACGAGGAAATTCATGTTAAAGGAGTTATTAATATTTCGAGGACATGTGAAGGCCACGAACATGCTTTGCTCTTTCCTCCCCTTATCATCCTGATAGAAATTAGAAAAGTCCTGTGCCCAGCTGTTGGACGTACTAGGCTGTTACTGTTTCATTTTTATTTCTACCACCAATAATAAATTTCTCTGTTGTACGAAGTTAGACTTAATATAAATTATCAGACATCAGGTTACATAGGCTTTTCTTTTAAAATCATAAATTTAATTTCACCTTTTGTTTAAGGTAGGTACTCTGTTTTATGATTAATAAGCTAACTTTTTTTACGCGTTGGAGACACGCTGCAGTGAATTATAGCAGCACGAATGGATTGGCTCGACTGAGGAAGGACGACGCTCGCATAAAATACCAAAGTAAAATAGCAACATAATGTTTGTTTCGTGTATGACGAGAACCGGAGACCCTTTTTACTGGTAAAAAGGTGTGTACGACGTATTTGTATTCTGGTTCTTAATAGAGGATAGATGTAGTTGTCCTGATTTACCATCAGGTGGACCGTGCGCTCCTTTGTAACCTTTACATTTCGTAAAAAAATTTTTGATCCAAATACCACATGATGTGAAGCGGTGAACAGAGTTGTAGATTATAGTCTTGAAAAGTTTCACTCTTGATTTTAAAATGTCTATTTTAATTCATAAAAAAAGTCTTCCGATAAAGTAATTCAAATACCTTTTTACGTAATGCTCACCGGGATCGTTTATTCCTCAAACGTAATATAGCCAATAAATAGGGTGAAAGGCCTAACGTGAGCTATTCATAAAGACATTAGGCAACCTACACACGGACGGCATGCGCGTCACGTTAGTCTTTATTGCCTGTACAGCGCCGCCTTTGCCCGTTCTGATTTGAAATATTTCCACGAAACCACTCATAGGTAGCTCGCAAACACGCGCCTAATAGATGCTTTAGAAATTTTGATATTTTTTGCATTTTCTGTAAATTTCAGTTGTATGTCGTTAGTAGTGCATTTTTTAAATACCTAGTTTGTTTTTTCAACACCATTTTCTTTTGTTATTTGTGGTCACTATAAAAACAAATAATGTTCGAATCAGTACACTGCCAAAGATTAAACTGTTTCAAGTAAGACTTGTCTTCATTGAGATCTTGGGAGGTAAGCGATTGCAGTATTGGGGATTGTGCATTTCTTTGGTCTTTTTTGTAGGCCTGGCTTATTCTTAATTTATATTGCGCTATCTATCAGGCACGAAATCTTATTGAATTAAATTTTATTCAATGTGTATTAATTCAATGTAAATGGGTTAATATGAGAAATATTTAAATAAACTAATTCCTAGATTCTCTATGCTTAGAAAAAATGATATTAGATATCAAAGTATCAAATACATTCGATCGTCTCTCTTCGTTTCTCGGCAATTCGCGGATTCGCGGTATGCAAGCCTCTCACGCGGCGAGAGGGTAATCGTTTTGTAGTGGCGCGTTTGCACCTCATTGTATGAAGGAAGCAATAGCGACCGCGCAGGTTCCTCTCGTGCCTATTCTAATGCGTTATATCGTATTTACGGTTGCCACGTGTCTTAGCCTCTGTCGGAATGTCCTAAGTGTACCTGGTCACAGTTAACCCTAAACGTATTTTAGGCTCTTAACCGCCGTAATTCTGGCCAACTGCGACTTGTATTGACTTTGCACGATGTCAACTCCGTTTCAAATAACAATAAAGTTACGATTTCTTCTTCACCTAATACTTTTCTTAATACTTTAATGTTGAACAGTCTAAAACCTTGTTGTAAGCATGATTTATATTTAAGTATACTGATTTATTTTTAACACAGGGAGTACACCTTAAAATTAGTCTTAATGACAAACAAAATATTTGATGACGAGGACAAACATTTATAGCTGCTATTCAGTGCTGCTATAAAATTTATAGTTTTATAGTAGCTTCACCTTGATGTCTCTTCGAACTAGGTAACATACACCATGCTATTATTGCTTTGCATGCGGATCTTGGAAAATTTATTTATCTTTAATATGCTGAATTTGATTGACTCTATTAATTTATTTTTCATCTTTAAAATTTTGTGTCCGCATTGTAAGGTTTTATGCAAATCAAGTTTATATTCCGTTATACATAATTCATATATTTTAGATTTAACATAATTATCATCATCATTACAGTCCTTCACAAGTACACTGCTGAGAATAACCTAAGGAATGCCACCAAATTAAATATTATTTTAGATTAATTTGTAATTACTGTAATTACGGAAATTTGAAGGTATTAAAAACTTAGCATCGTGAAATACAAGAACTTGCTGGATCACCTCGTATTTTACTATTTTCGGTCTTTCAAGTATTTTAAACAGTAGTTAACATGAGTAATTTAAAGAAATTTATAAGCTAATATTAGGCAATTGTTCTACTATATAATATACTCAATATTTCATAATAAATTTACGAGTATCATATCTTTATGTTTATTAATGCAATTATATGTTTTTGGCCGATTTAATGAAAATTATTAGGTAATTTTAAATAATATTTTGTTACAATTTTTAAAACCTAAGTTTAAAAAATCGAATTACGCAACACAAACAGCCATCATATATGCTGCGTAGTACCTATAGTGGTCAGTACAGTTAATGACTGAATCATTGGTCCTGGACCTTGAATACTAGTCTGAGTCAATATTTATACCTCACGTATTATAAATTATAAAAAATATTTTGTTCGTATATCTTCATTTTCGACAGCCAGCAAAGTCCCGTGGTCTCTCCCGTTGCGGTTAAGATTTGTCTTAATCGCCACGTTTGATGACGAGTTTCTAGGCGGATTGGTGATTGCAAGACGTCTCGCATTTTGACGCTGTTTTCCGTCTCCAACAGGACGGTTAAACCGCCATCTGTGGGAAGCCATGAGATGAGATATTATTTGCCATGCCCAAAGTCACCTCTTATGACAACCACGGGGCTAAAAGGGGTAAAAGTTTCTCTTCCGCCGCCACCACACGTCTGTTTTAATTATGTAACAGATTTTTTTTAAATAAATAAATATACAAAGTATTGAGAGATTTGTTCTGGTGATTTATTTCGGTGAGCAGTTTAGTTTGTTATTATCAGTCTTTGAAAGTCTACTGAATGACGTAGTATTTAACAACCGAATGTAGTATTTTCCTAAATATTTGAAAAAGTTTGGAAACCCTTACGTCACGTCTAACAAGCACTCGAAGCAATCGGAATACCTTTCACGTTATTACAAACCCGATTCTTATGGAACATGTTAAGTAGTCGTGCACTGAATAGAATTTTGTGTCATGCGAATGGAGTATTCATTTCGATTTTTAAAAAGATGTGTTATGTTATGTGTTTTGAATTGATATGTTTTTATTTTATGTAATATTAAATCATATAGATATGTACTCGTCTAGCGAGATTAAATGTTTCTTCTGCATTTTTAGTTAAGTAATAACGATATTTTAGGTTTGATAATAAATGTTATGATTATATTGTTGTTGAATATCCATTATTTTTATTAGTATATAAAAGGCTGAAAATTTTAATAATTTTCCATTGAAAGTTTTAATATCTTCGGATTTAATTAGCTTCGTTTAAATGTTATAAATTTATGTATAAATTATGTTATTGTAGTGTTTGGGGAGGTGTAAAATTTAATATAAAATGGAAAAAACACAACCAGCTGCCATAGCGACGGGTAGCCGATAGATTGGCGCGAAATACCTAGAGAACTGTCATCATTTTTGAAAAAAAAAAACGATTAAAATCTTGCGCAAGCCGACAGAGCGTTTTTGTAGCGACAGATGTGCGCGTGCGCGCGACTCACCTGTCCCACGTGGCCAAGAATAACGGCCGCTACAAAGGAATCTTAATATGCCATTGTTGTCGTTCTACCGTGCTTTGATTTAGGGAACATGGATACTAAATCATCGATTACAACTTTTAAGACCGTGTTGACCGTTGTTTTTATTATAGAACAGTGGCTTGGTCTAGGCCTTCGTATATATACATTTGAAGACCGTGATATATAAGATATATAAGGTAATGTAAAAAGTAAAGTTACAGAAATATACGGGATGTATGCTGCTGTACACAGGCTTTCTGTTATTTCTGCGAGGTTTATGGAACAAATAGGCCTCCATGTTGCTCCTGTGTGTGTTGGCGGAATTCACATGTCTTCAATATTTCGATTTAATGTTTTCGGACATGCGGGTTTTCACAAGAAAATTTTTTCTCTCACCGTTCACCAATTAACAATTCTACTGGTGTCGGCTGTGATTGAACTCGGGTTACTTGCATTTTTTTTTGCGGTAAAATGAGGGTGGCAAACGAGCACACAGTTCACCTGATGGTAAGTGGATGCTGTGGCCTATAGACATCGACATCTATCTTCGATTTATTATCAAAATGCAGATACGCTGTCACCCGTGAGGACTAAGATGGATTACTCACCATACGATACACAGCAGCAGAATCAAGCTGCTATTTTATGGTGGTATTTTGAGAGCGAGTCCCTACCCCGGTAGAGCCGACCAAATCGTGCTACAAGTATAAAGGTAACGGTAACGGAGCAAACAGTCCATCAAATATCTACCTCTATCCCCGATTAAAAATCAGAATGTAGATGAGTTGTCACCCCCTGAGAGCTAAGATAGAATTCTTCGTTATCAGTAAGAAGAGTCTCTGGTTTTCTACAAGCACCACACGTAACACATCAGCATTAAGCTACTATTTTGCGCTAGTACCTATGGGCTTACTGCCCATACTTCTATATAAAAAACACATGCGCTTACACCACGGCCGCTCACTTATTTGGCGTACGCACCGCCACGCTACCAACCTCGCGGAATGCAATTTCTTAGTGACGGATTAGTAAGCTGAAGTGGCAATGGACCGGCCATATAGCTCGAAGAACCGACAACCGATGGGGAAGCAAGGTTCACCACCGGTAGGCGAAGTGTAGGGTGGCCCCCAATAGATGGAATGACGACCTGGTAAGACATGCAGGAAGTCGATGGATGCAGGTGACTCAGGACCGTACTTTGTGGCCTTGGGGGAGGCCTATGTTTAGCAGTGGACTTGAAGGGCTATATTTTTTAGCCAATTTTTTTATAATTTAGTTCTCCTATATTTTTAGCCAAGTAATATTTTTTGTGTGTATATGTATTTAATCCAATGCCAGATTAGAACGGACATCACGGACAGAACGGACTATCCGTTTAAGAACGTGCCTGGTGGCATGCATTGCTTGAAAGATTTGTACCAAGCTGGTTGGTCGGGTTGGTAAGTGCAAAGTCGATACTGGCACTCTGGGTTTTCGGCTATCAGTCGGGCATTAAAGGTTCGTTCGTTAATTTACAGCGTACTACGTATTATATATTAAATAGTTAAAGTTACAGTCTTTATACATCCCACTGCTGAGCACAGGTCTCCTCTCACTTCTGAGAGGGTTTTAGGGCGAGGAAGTGTCCGCCGCGCTGCCTAAATGCGTGTTGTCGGACTTCACATATCTTTGAAATATATTTTTTTATATCTGAGGCATACAGGGCTCCTCACGATGTTTTCCTTCACCGCCGAGCACGTGGTAATTCAGCACTTAAAATTACAACTAACAATTCCATTGGTGCCGGAGGGATCGAACACGAGTTGCTCGCGTACTGTGAAATTTACAGCGAGCGCTAAGCCCATAAGCTACCACGGCTCTACTTCGTACTTCGTGTAGTTAACATTAAAAAAAAATTGGCACATGTAATTACTATATCGTAATTGTAAAAGAGTCAATAAATTAATAAATTACTATTTAACAATATTTCACATCAAATTATGAAAAAGTAAAATTGAAGTATGTTTTTATACAATGTATAATACCGAAACACTAAAATAACCCAAAGTAGTAAAATTGCCCAAAACTATTAAATCTAAAAGTTCGTTCATAGAGCACGAACAAATAAAAAAAACAAATACATTTACTTACCTGATCGTAAAGTGGTCCGACCCTAATGATTTATTAACTAAAAAGAATTCTGGTATTTCAAACTTCGTGTGGTTTTGACAAAAAAGAAAGGTTTTAGTGCGTTTAAATTAATGCATTACTATGGTAGCCTAGTCTAATAAATGTTTGAAAGTTTTGGCTATTGATTCCATTCAAAAAGCTCTTGATATGAATCGTATTTATACGGTGAGTCTTTAAGTATTGTTTTGTTTGTACAAAAAATTTTAAATAATTATTAATATGTATGCATTATTTTATACACTTTTTTCCTTAATGATAACTAGAACACTAAGGACTAAGATGGTATGCCAGGAAAAAGTGTGTCCGTTTTTTGCCACTCGCCATACGAAACGCAGCAGGATTATCCTGCTATTTTATACTGATATTCCGCTTTACCTTGGTCTTTCCCCAGTCGGACGAAAACGTATATCTGCATATTGATTCTTAATCTAGGATAGATGTAGGTCTCTATGGGCCACAACATCTATTTTCTTATCACATCTAAAAGAGAACACTAAAATTCCTGGGCTGGCTGTGTCCATTCACTTCTCGCATGTCACATCATGCTCTGCACGTCGAGAACATTTCTATCTCATGTATTGTCCGTTCTGAAACTATATTATGAATGCACAAATAAATATGAATACATTACAGTTCATAAGGAAGACAAATTTTATAGTAATACAACAGTTTTAATTTTTTTTTTGTAGTATAGGGTGACAAACGAGCACGCAGTCCACCTGAAGGTAAATGGGTACTGTGGCCCATAGACATTTACATTTATCCTCAATTAAGAATCAAAATGCAGATGCGTTGTCACCCGTGAGGACTAAGATGGAATGCCTCGTTTCCAGTAAAAAGGGTCTCCGGTTCTCTACACTCACCATACGAAACACAGCAGTATTCAGCTGCTATTTTACGCTGGTATTCTGTGAGACCGTGGTCCTACCCCGGCCGAGCCGACCCATTCGCGCTACAACCATAATATAGTTGCAGCGTGGCTCTACTGCTTAAAATATTTTTGCTAATCTCTTGTATGAGTCTTGTCATATTTAATAGTATGTATAAAGTTATAGCTTATAAAGGTACGACACACTTTTGGAAACAGGCTCATCCTCATTTCTGCTCATATCCTCGAATAATGTTATTCCGCCGACATGCAGGTTTTCTCACGAAGTTTTCCTTCACCACCAAACACGTAGTAAATTAGCTCTTAAAATTGCAAATAACAATTACATTAGTTCTGGCGGGGATTGAAGCCACGTTGTTCTGAAATAGTCTACTATTAGATATGGACTCCTGGGACAACAGAATCCGGGCATTTCATACCCTAGGCGCTGATCTGCGTCATTGGCTAGGACAATTTAGGTCTGGCAATATTTGCGATAGTTCACTGTTCGCTAACTGTCATAGCTGATAATACATATATGATAGGATACGTTGTATTTTGGTACGATGATATTTTTGATTTGATTTTTGTGGTAGTGAAAGAAATCAGCTCATTTCTCCTAATATTAAAAGTCTATTGAGGGAATATTTTAGGGTAACACTTGCCAGGCCAACTCGCCTGCCAAGTGTAGTAACTACAGCAAATATCCCTCGAATGAGGCAAGTTCAGAAGTGGATTTATGTTAAAAACACGGGCACGGAAACCGTATGCGAAGGTATGCGAAGTGTCTGTTGCAGTTGCTTTCCCTGGTGTTGTCGTTGTTCATGAGCGGCGGTCGGCAATTACCATCAGGTGGATACAGCTCACAGCTCGTTTGCCTCCTCTTCTATAAAAATGTATTAAGACAATGAGGTGATCTACGACTACGTCCAGTGGTGTAATTCTGTTATCATTTTACGAAGTATAAATACTTCTACAATTATAGACAATTTACTAGATTTTTGAAAGAAGTATGATATTATATAACCCATAGATTGATCTTTCGTTTATTTGCTTTGCGTCTTATTTAATATGTAAGAAAAATAGAGAAGTTAATGCTTGTGTGCAAGCGCGTACTGAGGTACGACGCTATCCCCCGCCTACCTGACGGGGTTCTCGCCAACGCCGTAAGCGCTACGCAGAAACACACAATAGATGTCGATTTTTTTCAACGATCCGACTTTAAGCGCAGTTTTTCGGCGCAAATTCCAAAGGCACACCTGGTCGGAAACGGCCCCCGGGGGTCCTTGCACTGATTGATAGATGCCCCGTGATTTTCGCATTACAATACCAGAAATATCTACGCTCTGTTCCGTCCGTCCAAAGTCGGCGTCGCAGAGTCTATAAAACAATCAATGATATAGTTTTGTGAATGGAATATGAAACAATGATCGCTTTGTGAATGTTAGGTAGTGGGTGGGCAGAACGCATGGTGAATTATTGAGGAACTCAGCTGGACAATTACACGTTCCTAACTCTTGCTGTGACCTTACCTAATTTAAGTGCAGTTGCTTTCTTTTGTTATTCTTTTATTTCATGTAAGAAATAACTGATTGATTTTAAATAGTATTGAACCAGGTTAAAGGCTTTTATAACGAAAACAATTGATGATTTTGATAGCAGCGTGAAGTTAAGTGCCAATGAGCCTGCTATATAGCCCGAAGAAACTATAAACGATGGGGTAGAAAAATGTACTCAAGTGGCAATTTCGTACCGGTGTAAGTTTTCAATGGCTGCCCACTAGATAAGGTAACGACCTAGTAAGACTTGCAGGAAGTTGATATGGTACAGGGGAGTATGTTTTGGTGGAGTTTTAGGTTAAACAGTGGGCTTTGCGATGGGCTTTAATGATTATGATGATTATAGCAGCAAACTCGTATAAATTATGTTTTTCAGTGTTTGTCGTATCTCCTCAGTTTCAGGGAACTTCCCTCGTTGCCTCAGCCAGTATAGGAATCCTTGGCGAGACGTATAGTTCCGCAGTTACTTGGAAGGGAAGGCTAAACTGGCATCAAAAAAGCTTGGTGTGGTATTTCATGCCGGCCTGCAGCTTGCAGCTTTACAAAGCGCAGGTCCGGCCTCATATGGAATACTGTTCTCATCTCTGGACCGGGGCACCACAGTATCAGCTCCTTCTATATGACCGTATACAACGGAGAGCAGCCCGGCCCGTTGACCGGCCCGTTGACGATCAAGTTCTTTCCGATCGGCTTGATACACTGGCATTGCGAAGAGACGTTGCATCTCTATGCATCTTCTACCGCATATACTACGGAGTGCTCAGAGGGATTGTTCGGATTAATTCCAGCTGCTGAATTCCACCATCGTACACTACGACAGAACTCAAAATTCCATCATCATCATCTCGATGGCTGGCGGTCCATTACTGTGCGATTTACGCGGAATTTTCTGCCTCGCACGACCGTTATGGATTTTACTGTCGCCAGCGGTTTTTCCGGACTGATACAAATTAGGGATCTTCAAGAAAAGAGTCTACTCCTTCCTACAAGGCCGGCAACTCACCTGCGATTCCCCTAATGTTGCAGATGTTGGTGACGGTGATCACTTATCATCAGGTGAGCCGTTTGCCTCCACTTAAAAAAAATAGTTTTTGTGCTCGCTTAGTTTTACCGCTTAGCTTAGTTGAATTGACGCTGCATTTAAAATTTAAACATTAATTGTTTTGAGCGCTTATAACTACGAATATGTTTTCTAGTAAATAATCGCAGGTGTATGAAAATCATACCGTGAAATTCGCCATTTTTGGAAGGACTTAAAAGTTTAATACCAATTTTCCAACAAAAAATGTACTGTGAGACTGGGCGTCAATGTTAAATGTGACATTATATTCTTCATAGATTTGGTATTTATTAATGATTTAAACAAATACTAACATATTTACTAACATTAAATAGACAAAATACTCAAAAATATAAAATGGCAAAGTTAACCTCACTTTGTGGCAACTTTGCCATCAGGGTTTATAATGAAAATAATAGGATTTGACTTTATGGTTGAAGGTAAGTTTACCTCATAATATAATACACAACACCCAGTTTTATGATTTGCCTCTTTAATTGTGTTGCAAATAGCAAAGTTTACGCTTGTGGCAAAGTTGCCCTGTGTCAGGGTTGTCAAAAATCCTTGATCACATACTTAACTTAATTTTTTTATTTAAATCTTGTCACAATAATTTCTTAAGAAAAAATCTAAAATATATCAAACAAAAATACTCTCGTCTAAAATCTATACAAATAAATAAAATTGAAGTGTCTGTTTGTAATGTCAAAATTACAGCTTTTTACTAAATGCATATGAAAGTATATACGGTACTTATAACAAAAATACAATTTTTTAAATTTTTGTCTGTCTGTCTGTTTGTTCTGGCTAATCTCCAAAACGGCTGAAAAACTGATGTCATGAGGAGTAATTTAGGCTACTTTTACTTTAGAAAAATAATTAGGGTTCCTCGCAAAAAAATTAAAACCCCAAATAACACGCGAGCGAAGTCGCGGGGAACAGCTAGTTAAAAATAAAATTGGTGCAATAATAAGCTTAAATCAATTATATTATAGAATAAAAAAAAAGCTTGTTACAATCATTTTTAACAAGTATTCGTTTTTTTATTAGTCATTATCACCATTTTATTATGGGTCATAATAAAATGATGTCAGTTCATAATTATTGTAATCAATCTAAATATTGTTTTCCCAGTATAGTAAAACATTAATAATCATTAAAAATGACAATTAATGTTTTGCTCAATATCAATACACTAAGTTGAAATTATGAAAAATACTGAGTAGTAATAATATTATTAATGCCCGACAACGCAGTAAAAATAATATAGATTTCTCTATTCTTTTCCTTCACTTTTAATAAAGATGAATTGATTGACGACTCATTTGGTCAAATCGGTCTAATAGGCTGCTACGGTGAAACATCGATACAAACATAGAATATCAAGTAAAGAACACTTTGTTTAAATAGTTGTAATCGGTTAAAAATATAGGTTGAAAGTGACAACCCTTGGTTGTAACAAAACATGGCAAAGTAACCGTCACATCATGGCGTCACTAGTGTGGTAACTTTGCCAAGTTAGTTTTATAGATAAATGTTAAGACCAACATATTAAAAACGATATATTACATTTGATAACCATTAATATTACGTTACTACAAAGATATAGATACCTACATTCAGTATTTCAAACATAAAAAAACTAAAGTTCTGGAGCACTGAACGAAGAGGTTATTCCGCCGGCACAATTCCGCGTTAAAATAAAATGCCAAAATTAACTCTCATGTTGCCACATCGAAAGCATTGCTGTCAATTAGTTATTGTATTTTAATCGAAAACATGGCTTATCTCGAAAGACGTTACGTTTTCCGTGTTAATCGTAATTTTGTACCAGTACACCCCTGATGGCAAAGTTAACATCCATTGTGTAAATTATACCGTCACTAATACACATTAAAATTATTGTAAATACCACAAATTACAATACGGCAATATATATTATACTTATTTACTATATAATTACACTTATTTACTATATTATCAGATGATAAAATAATTTATCATTTAACTAACAATCATAATATTATATTTTTTTATCATAATTATTTTTTTTGGTTCTTTTTTTTGAAGTGTGAGCTAATTATGTATATTCAAATATCTAAATCAGTATGGATGTAAAGATATGCTAGCTATGAAATTATTATTCTTAACAGCTGTTACGTACATCATAAATCCCTGTGATCGTGAGAGAGAGAATAATATGCGGAATTCTCCGTACGCTCCAGGACATTAATTTGATCGATCTCATTATGAATATGGAGATATGTAAAGATTAGATCCCACAAAATAAAGCAGAGTCCCGGAGGAGTGATTGCCGGCATCTACTGCCACTGCCTACCTCGGTAGCTGAGCAGATTTTAATCTCAGATAAGTTGAACGGGCTGAGAGCAGTTTACATAAATTTAAAGACAGCATTTTGTCGTAAGCTAAAACGCTCGATTATGACGTTGTTAAGCGCGTTGTTTATATTTCTTAACCGAGTTTAAAAAACGAGAAGGTACTATATTCGATACGTATTTTTTATGTACCAATTTCTTGGAAAAGGCTAAATCGAATTTAATGATTCTTCTTTAATTGAATGGTGGTACATCAGAGGTGGTCCTACATATATTTTAGGAAAAATACACCCCAGATTTTGGAAAAATAGAAAATTAAGTTTTTAATGTAACTTTTAGACAACACAATAGTCGTTACCTAGAACTGTGATACTTCTAAGCCCACTTAAAAGGGTAATGTAATAAAATAAAATATTATATTACCCTTATTATAAAAGTAAAACCGATTTCAAAAACAAAATAATAATAATAATATAATTATAATGTTTATTTCAGATATACATATCCATATACATTTGTTAATAATTTACATAAACTAAGTTATTAAAAAATTATGTAATAATAATAATAAAATAAGGACAAATAAATTATATCAATAGGACATATAAAATATATAATAAAATGCCACATATATACAAACATATAATAGCTATTGACAATTTCGTGGTCATGTGAAGTCTGCCAACACGCTTTAGAGAGCGCGATTGATTCTTTCCTGTCCCAAATATCTTTTCAGAAATTGGAGGACAATGCTTGAGTGCATTACCGAATCAGATCTTTTTAGCAAAAACCTGCTGGACATCATATTGTGCTTATATACCTGTATATTATAAAGCCTTGCCTTCGAATACATAAAAATACACTAAATTATTTTGTTATAAGATTTTTAAAGTGGACAAATATTTCAAATAAGAGACAACGCTTTCAAATAAGAGTTAATTCTCCTTATAATTTTTATAACCATACCATTTTATAACCATCTACATAGGTAAGACATATAATTTATTTTTATTTTTTACGGAGAATTAACTAAGATCAACTTACATAATTAATTTTAACATTTGTGACATAAAATTGTTTAAAATAATCAAACAATTCCTAAGTATTATTAAAAAGCTCATATTACGTTTTCTCCGACCTAAAAATGGATTGAAAAGAAACGTAGACGAGAAGAAATAATGAAATATCTTCATCCAACCCTTCTAATTAATAGCCATCACTGTCTGCTCCACTCTCGAGGGCTGAGAACGCTTTCAAGTTTTTTAATATGCTTCCTCACCTCCGTAAAACAGAAAGGATAATTGCTTTTTTTCTCAGCTAAGTTTCAAGTCCTCCCCGGGCGCGAATCTCGCTACAATTAGGAAAGTTGCCGATGTTTTACTGATGAGAAGTATTCTGACATACACTTCGCGAAATAGGTACCCTTCAAGTTAAATACGCGTGTCTTAAACTGAGAATTTCGACGTTTTACATAAAATGTAATGGTAAGCATGCGATTTGTTTTTATCGCCACACTTTAAGTATATTAATAAATTATTAATTTATATTTATAATTAAATATTACAAGGACAAAAATAAAAGTGCCTTTGTTCAATTTTCTTGATTATTATTAACTTTGTTAGTTCTCTACATTAGTTTATAAAAAGATTCCGTCATTTATTCGGTTATCTTGTTTCATTGCATGTATGTCTATGAGCGGCACGTATTGCAGTATGGTCAAATTGTAATCGCTCTATTCTCAATGCGTGGCGCGTTACGTTGTTTTATTGCTGAAAGTGTTCGCGTAAGCAACAAAGCAAGTTGAACATTCGCAATTAGAATATTTTAATTTTTAACAAAAACCTCTTAATGACTTTCCCGACATATTATCCGTCAAAACTCTTTTTGACCGACGAAAACAGTCAAAAGTATTTTTGACTGTTTTTGAAAGTTTGGTCAAATGTAGTTTTGACTGTAAAAGATCGGTTAAATGTAATTTTGAACTAGACTGGTGGTAAATATTAATTTAATCAGAAGTATTTAAGAAAAAAGTGTCTGATATTTACAAAACTTTTTCAATTTCGTTTATAAATCTACTGTCACTGATATTACTTTTTCGAATATCAGTGATAGTAGGTTGAAGTGCGTTTGCTATTAAGTTAAAACTAGTTTAGCCTAGGAGAACCTATTTTTTTATGGAGTAAGGGTGACAAACGAGCACACAGTCCACCTGATAGTAAGTCGATGTTGTGGCCCATAGATATCTACATAATACATCCTCGATTAACAGTTAAAATCCAAATGCGTTGCTACCCCAGAGGACCAAGATGGAATGCCTCGTTTCCAGTAAAAAGGGTCTCCGGTTCTCTTCACTCACCATACGAAAGCCAGCAGCACTGAGCTGCTATTTTACGCTGGTATCCCCCGGTCGAGCTGACCCATTCGTGCTATAACCATAATATAGCTGCAGCATGGCCCTACCACGTAAAGATAAACTAAAATCGGGTTTGACCGGTAGCAAAGTGCATTTGACTACTTTCGTCGGTCAAATGTAATTTTGACAATACTGTAACTTAGTATAATGTTATATATTTTTAACAAAAGTATTTTATACAACTAAATTATTTTTAAATAAGCACACGGACCACCTAATTTTAAGTGGCTACTATGGCCATTAGACACCTTTAACTATCATTGATTAATAATCAAAATGCAGATGCGTTATTAACCTTCAGAACTAAGATGCTACTACCAGTAAAATGGGAGTCCTGATTTCGTCACTCATCAAATATAACACGGTAGTTTATGCTCCTATTTTTTGCTGGTATGCTGAGTGAGCGTAGTCATTTCCCGATCGAGTTGAACTATTTGTACTGCAGCCATAATTCGGAGAAACTTTTAAATTATTTTAAATTTGTATTAGTGTAGTATATATATACTGACTCTGACACTGGTCTAAGTACCTGACTACAGAGTCGCATGTCCAAGCTTCGTATCCAGTCGAAGTAAGCATTTCTGGAAAAAACAAAGTGTTGGTTTTTCGATTTAAATGTGCTGAGATTGTACCAATAACTTTATCATGGCATCCCAGTCTTTCTCAGATCTTATCGCATACCTAAAATGTTATCGGACTACTTAAGGGTAAGGCGAGAGAGTGCTTCTGTGCTTATACTTATAGTTTATAAAATATACCCTGCATAGAAGACCCCTTCAGATAAAAGTTGGTACTTACAACCGTGCAACAGTCCAATAAAACATCGTCGTTATCTTATATATGACATATACGCAATATTAACAGCAATGTTTTTGCTTATACAATTTTATTATTACGCGCTTGTAGTGGATCAGCGATATGATATAAAAAAGAACGTAAGACGTGGACAATCCTTTGGGTTGGAAATTGAATAGTTGGATTACGCGACCTACGTTGGGCTCGCTGAATGGATTAGGGCTGCTTAAATTCGGTTTAATATCTGATTTTATTTTTGCATTGTTTTTTGGAACTACTATTTTACTCATATTCATTTTTTTTTCCACTTTATTCATTACAATATTTGAAACACTTAAAAATGTTTTAAAATGAGAAGAAGTATATTATGGTGGCAGAATCATAGTTAGGTTTAATAGAAATAAGAAAATAAACAGTATTAATAAATTAGTTACTTTGTCAGGTGTTCTTTTTATAATAACACATCGAATAAAACTGGTTTGGAATCGATATCATTATTTGTGCTTAAGATATTATGCGAGATGAAAAAGTTTACTAGATACTAACGTACGAAAGTACACACGAGACAGTCATGGAGATGGATTATAGAAAACGGAACCATTAAAACAGCTTCCAAATTGAAAGCAACAACAAGTAATAAACTATGGAAATAAAAAGTTTAAATATTTTCGTTCCTTAAAATATGATTTTGTTTTTGAAAGCTTTATATTAACGTTTTATGTTAAATATTTGGTTATTTTAATTAAGTTAAATGAGCTAAAATTTCATCTGATGGTAATAACCACTTACCATCAGATGAAATTATATAGTATATGTAAACAACTTCAAACAAAGAACTTCAGATGTGTTATCACCTCTAGGACGAAGATATAATCGCTCACAGCATGTACTCGTAATTTGTATTTAACTGTTGTATTTTTACCTTCAATATTAGTTTTAATACAAATCGCAGCCCTGAATATAAGCTCAGGTATATTGTTGGACGCTCAGGACATGATTACGCGTGCCATTGTGTCGCAGACGTAGAGCGCAATTAAGTATTAGGCCTGGTCTATAGTTAGCTAGATGCTTGCGGGGAACCATTTTTAAAGTGACTCTCTGATTGCCAATATTTTATTATTGACGAAATTTCTGTTTTTTTTTTACTGTATGAAAGAACAGACCCAAGAAATTATTGTGGAATATATAACTAATTTTTGAACTGGGTGTGATTTATTGCGTAATTACGCCCAATTTGTGTGACACATGTGGCGATTAGCTACTGAGAACCTTGCTTAGTGGCATTTTTTCGGAAAGGCATATGTTCAGCAGTGGACCGTGTAGTGCTGGTGTAAGAATATCCACTACCCCATATAGTCCCGTGGGTGTCGTAATAGGTGAGAGAGGGAAACTAAAACAGAAGATGTACGGCAACATATTCCTAAGAATAACTCAAAATATTAAAAAACTGCGGTTGCCAACCCGCCTGTCAAGTGTGACAACTATGGCAAAATCCTCACTATGAGGCAATCTATATAGGAGTGGCCTATGTTCAGCGGTGGACTTTTATAGGCTGTAATGGATGGAATGGATAGAATTATATGGTTGACGGCCAAATCTACGCATATTCATGGCTACTTGTACAAATCTAACCAGTTGTTTTAAGGTATTATGTTCACTGTAAACATTCAATTAATAAAGATATGCACCTACATAATAAAAGAACATATATTACTTATATATGTGCTTTCATTAATCAGATATTTACAATAAAAAAATGTATGTTTTACATAATAAAACAAAATAGGCTGCAATTATACTGAACAATCACATACATAATATTTTTATCTAATTTTTATTACTTTTTGTAACCCCTAAATTAGAATTTTAATTACAGATTGAACAATATAAATATAAATAATTAACTTTTAGTAATATAGGTTCTTATATAAAAAATAAATTCTATAATGCCTTCTGAAGTGTGAGCTAAGACATACTGTCGATGTATTCGATTTTATTGTGTCGAAAAATTAAGAGTTAAACCTCGACTTCAGAAACTATTATGTAGAAATTATTTTTTTCTTCTAGTTTTTGAAGTTAGGTTTATATTTTACTAAAAGTTAATTATTTTAGCCGTTTGAGTGATCTGAGGAATACATATGACAATTTCAATATAGAAACTAGAATATCGTTTAATTAAAATCTTTATTCCCTATTTTCCATCCTAAGGGACAGAATCTATTGTTTAAAAATGTGTGGCTGTATAATATACTGTAAGAAATTAACCTAACCATTTGAATCGGTTCAGCCGTTTCCGAGAAATCGGTGAACATACGAGAGAGAACATAAAAAAAACATACGCGTCATAAACCTTCTCGTTTTTTTGAACTCGATTAAAAATTAATGTGAAAGTTAGGGCTTAATTCGTGGTTATTATTTAATCTATACTAATATTATAAAGAGGTAAAGTTTGTAAGTTTGTGAGTTTGTTTGTAGAAAGTAATCTCTGGAACTACTGAACCGATTTTAAAAATTCTTTCACCAGTAGAAAGCTACATTATTCCTGAGTGACATCTAGGCTATATTTGATTGTGATTAATAATATTTTTTAATGTGAAATAACAATATTTGTCAATCAATTCCGAAAATAACTCCTAAACATTCAGTACTAAGAACCACACAAGATAATTTCATCACAAGTAAAAATGTTTGACACCCAACAAAGTGGGCACGGGTCAGCTATATATATATTTTTTGGTGTGAAAACATCCTCACTTTGGTCGATTTCACGACAGTGATTAATTGGGAAGATGATAATATATATAGATGTGCGTGTGTATGTTTATGTATACACATATAATTCTATAAGTAATACATATTCTTTGTTGATTTTCATAAAGTTATTTCGTTGATCCTTAATCCTTTCTCTTACAAATCATATTGAAACCTCCACATCTTCAAAATAGTGTTCTCTGCTTACTTATAGGTTGACTGGTAGAGAACGCGTTAAGGCGTTAAGTCGGCCTTTGTACATTTTTGTGCAATGAGCTTTAAATAAATAAATAAATGATTTCAAGCTCCGGCAATATTCCTGAAATTACACTATCTTTTAGTCGTCTTCGTTTTTTGGTATTTAAAATGTAAGATACACCGCCTCTCCCTCAAGTTCCAACTTTACCTTCACGTGGTGATCTCCAGCGGACGAGGCTGTAGCGACAAACTGGCGATGAGAAGCAGCTTTACAGGTAAAGCCACTGTGCTTACCAACCCGCCTGCTCGGCGTGATGAGGTAGAAAAAATGTCATCTATAGACGTTAACAATATACACTGACACAAAAACTTAAAATAATTTTATGATGACAAAAATATTTGTGGTTTAGAAATTCGTTGGCAGAACACGAAAATAATAAGTATGCCTGCCGTTGAGCAAGAAGGTCAGAGATTTTTATGTTTTAATGTCATTCATATTTAATACAATGGCTTTATTATGCTATATATATATTTTTTTATAATGACTTAGTTATCTTTGTATATACCTACTTATAATAATAAAAATACTCCATTGCGAAATATAAAATTGGATTGCATTAAAAGATAAACAATAAGATCTAGTTGTCGTATACAAAACTTGGCAAAACTCGCTAAGTAATTGCAGACTAGTTAACAAGTGCGGTGGCATTGCACGCCACTTAAGTGGTAAATTCGAGGAAGCTGTCATCTGAACACAACTCGTTGCAATCGTTGAAGTGGTCTGCTAACGAACACGCGTGTCAAAGCGAAACACTTCATTAGGTGAGCGACGCTCTTCGCCCGCCCGCCGCTCCGCTACGACCCTCGCTCTCGCCCCCGCGCTCGCTTCACCCTCCGCTCCTTCCTCCAACCTCTATTTAGTGGGCGTCTTACTGATTCCGCTGCGCTAATTAGACGACGCCGACTCTCCTCTCATTAGTGGCAAAATTATGCAGTTTGCTGGAATTCGGGTTAAATGTGAGGTCGAGGAGTCGAGTTTGGAGAAAAATGTAAAATATTCTGTTCTATCTGTGCGACGTCTTTTCGTATTAATTAATGAGATTTATATTTAATCGATACTCTTATATTGTAACTCCTTTTATGAGTTGTTGGTATCAAAATTATGTTATAAATCAAATTTAAAAAGATAAATATTATATAAATAATTTTCTTCATAAGTAAGCAAAGAGAAGTGGCTAATTAAATACCGGAATCAAAAAAAATGTGTCGAGAAACGTGAACGATAAAATTCCCTCCTCATTTAGGTAAGCGGGCGAAAACTGGTATATTTGTAAGTAGGGAAACGTCCTCTCGGGCAAACAACGTTTATCTACAGCACATTGGGTTAATGAATGGGGGAGGAAGAATGAGAAGTAGGCATTATTTTAATTAGAAAAATTGCTGGTGAATTTAACTCGGGGGCTTGGGAGCGTGTAAATGGAGTGTATGTAAGCTACAGACTAACGTCACACAAGCATTGCTATATAAATGAACAAGGCACGTTATTCGACAAACATTTTGCATTTTGAGACTGTTCACCGTAATTTGTGTTTGATGTTGATTACCTTAAAGAAATATTGAACGTTTCATTAAACTGGATATTCCATTTACCGCACTCCGGACCTTTGACCTGAAAATACAAAAGCGAATTGTAACAATAAAGCATAAATCGTTAGCAGGTATTTCGCGCTACTGTAACCTGTCCATTAGGTAATAAATAAACACAACAGAATGAAGAATTTGGCTACGTTAACGTCGATCCACCCAACTCCCAACAAAGCAGATCGCAAGGTTGCGAACGAAAAAACGCCGCATCATAGTTAAATCATTTACGAAATATTGACAACAATAAATTATTGCTATACGACGAGGACTTTAAAAAATTTCGGTTATAAATATTTGTTTTCTTTGTCCCGGACCACGTGTCCCCACACCTGAACTCTGCGAATGACGCTGCCGAAAAAAAATTGCAAAAAATATACGAGGCTAGGCGAAAAAGAGCACAGGCGCAAACAGACAACAGCCAGTTTGAATGATTGCTTCCCTGGAAGAGCGGCAAGTCCATTTTTCACAAGTGCCATTCACCGCTTTCATGTTTCGTAGGTACTGTGTATATTATGTATATTTTTTATTTATCGTACCACCCCACCCCCTGCGAGGCCCTCAGCCAAATTGATATTCGTCGAATGCGAATTTACGGCGTCCAATTCCTCACTGTTTTATTCATTTAGTGATTTCGCGATGGTAAACACGCAGGTAGATGTGTTTAATTTCGAAATGAATGTTTATTGCCGCGTTTCCGTTTTGTTTTCAATTATGTTGCGCCACTATTTGTTTAATGCGAATTTACCTATTTTTGATATGATACTATAAGTTCATTAACTTTAAAATTTCATATATCATCAACCTGTTAAAGGGTGTGTGTATGTGTGTGTGCGCGATTTTTTTAATACACTACTATTTTATTCGTATCTCGTTAACCAAAACAAAGGTATCTACCAGATTGTAAAAGGTTATCTAGGCTCTTAGACACGCTTAGTGGTTAGTGGTTGATTATTTTATAGCATAAAGTGGTATGACGTATAAATATGGTAATTGGTAGATTATTGTTCTCTTCACTTAATATACGTAACAGAAGCGACTTGAATATTCTCCTGTAACATGAAGGCGTTTTACAAATATAAAATGCACAAAGACAAACCCCGCGGCTGCAGTGACGCAGCCAAAAGCTTAGCCACTGCGCTACCGAGCTGTTTTATTATCATTTATACATTCTATGAAAACACAGCCTTATGAAGAAGAGCTACCCTTACCCTCACATACATAATCTTCTTTATCTTCACTTTTAATAAAAATATAACATCACTCTGGGAATTTCTTCTGTACCGTGGAGACATTTTACGTACATTAATAGCATTTGGTCGAACATCCTTACCTGGAATTAATTTGTGGGCCATACAAATAGATGTTCCGTGCTGGATTCAAACTAGTGATCCGCAGCGCGGTAAAACGCTTAGCCACTGCGCTAACTAATTGTCGTCCACTATATATATTAGCTAGCTGATTCCACTCAGAGATAAAGTTTTTTCAAATTCTTTTTATAACACTATTAAATTATTTTAGGTTATACATGTCTAGAATAGCTATAACTGCGCGGGATATTTGAATGAAGAGAACACAAATAAGTGGCAAAATTAGAAATTTTGTACAACCGACTTCAATATAAATTATTAAGGATAACTCAAAAACTACTGGTTAGACCTTGATCAAATTTATATGGGACCACATGAGAAGCACCAGCTTTCAAATAAAAAAGAATCATCGATATCGGATCACCTAGAAAAAAGTAATGAGGTAACACACATAAAAAATATACAGTCGAATTGAGTACCTCCTCCTTTTTGAAGTAGGTTAAAAAACAAGTGCAGATGTTTTTTAACCTACTTCAAAATCAAGATGGAGTGACGACCTGGTAAGATATGCAGGAAGCCGATGGATGCAGGTGGCTCAGGACCGATCTTGGTGGCATTCTTTGGGGGAGGCCAATGTTCAGCAGTGGACTTGTAAAGGGCTGTAATGAAGATCATGACGACGATGATTAATGTATATATATAATTTTATATAATAAAAGCTGATTGTTATATCGATGTATCATAACTGAATGAAATTAATAACTCTCCCTTATCATGTCACTCACCTAGACTGCTAATCAATTTAGCATAACCGCCGTAACTCCCACTGATATAGCCCTATGTCTAATGACGTAAAAAGTACGTCCCTGCTGTACAATGTCGGACACGACATATAAAGATTATACACAAGGGTGGACAAAAACAGAAGTACCATTTTTAGGTAAAAACTTTTCTATATTTTTTGGTATACATTGCTTAAATTTAATGAATAATTTATGTTAAAGTATCTAATTTATATAATTTTTAACGCGAGGTAAAAAAAGGAAATATAGGTTTAATTACAGTATGTGACAAGTCTTTATAATAGAACGTAATATACACTTTCGGTTAGTAATTTTTCACATTTGCAATTATGTTTCTTGTTAATTTTAATCTTAATTAAATAACTTAATTATTCACATTATAAATTTCTAAATATAGATACACATTTCATAGGTACAATTTATGTGCTAATTTCTATTATATTTACCTAGTATTTAATAAATATATATGTCCTCATAGAGGTTTTTTAGTGTTGGGTAAAAATATTGTAGACCATTGATAATTTAATCGCGCCTCTAAGCAAACTAGGGGTCACAAAACCACATCGTCATCGGATGGTAATTTGAATGCGGCCGCTTAGCCGAGTGACGGCCGCTATGACTGATGAGGGAAGGGTGAAGATAGTATGATCACAGCCTGTCATCGGCCTTGTGTATAATTTTACATGTCGCCTTAGTGGAGTTGCGATGTCATTTTATGTGTTGTAATTCAGGTGGAAACATTTGGTTAAAATGTAACTTGTTTGTAACTATAATTAAAAAAAATATATTTCGTAAACGTCATGGCCGTTTTACATCAATAAGTTGGTTAAGTAAACAATTCATGCAAACCAAATTATTATGTCAATGATTATGTAACTTAAAAACTTGTTAACCTTCTATTAAACTAAAGTGACAAACGAACTTACAGTCCACCTGATTCCTGATGGTAAGTGTGGCTATTGCAGTCAATGACACCTGCAATCAACCTCAAACGAAGAAGGCTGCAGATGCGTTGTCTCCTCTGAGGACAAAGATTTAATGTCTCATAGCCTGTGATTGTACTGACTCTGACCTTCCATATCGGTACACCGCAATGCCGTCACTCTTGCTTCACGGCAGAAATAGTTAACAATGTAGTATTATTTTTTATGGAAGGGAGGCAAACGAGCATACAGCTCGCCTGATGGTTAGTGATCACCGTCGCCCATGAACATCTGCAAAACCAGGGGAATTGCAATTGCGTTGCCAACCATTTATACCCAGGCGAACTTGCACCTTTGACTTTGCGTTACTGGTTTGGGTATTTTGAGTCTGGTGTAAAAAAACTGGGATTCTTATATCGCCATCTGACGGAAGCTGTAAAATCTTTTTGGCATTTCCCGTAGCTGCCTCTTACGATACTAACGAGACGGAGTAAGCTGATGAATGTTTTACGCATACGCATAGCTACATACAGCTACTCAAGTACATAATTCGATTAATGAAAGTAACAAATAATAATATATTTAATGACACAATATATTATTCTATATTAATATGAAATGTTGGTGCACTATATTGCCCATTACCTACGGTAATAGAACAACCCAGTTCTAAATTCAAATTACGTAAGGAATACATTAACCGGGCGTCAGGCGGGCCAGCAGGCGACGCCGACGCCGCCAATGGCCCGTGAATGAATGCGAATTGGCGTCGCCGCAAACGGCCTCTGCCCGATTGTCGACGCCCGAACGCCACGACTCATTGCCAATGCAACAGAAAGCCTCCAAATTCAGCCCGTGCTATGTATTTGAGGCCAATCTTTGCGACGATTGTGAGTTGGACGTGGTCGGTGATTTTTCGCGGCCGATTGAATATTTCTGGGACGCAATCTCAAATTTACATAATGGCAAAAAATTATTTTTAATAATAAATCTTATGCTCTATAAATTAAAAAAAAAAATAAGTGTAATTTCATTTTTTATATTTTCGTGCACCAAAAATTCGAATATTTTTTTTAAATCTCATCTGATATCCACCATATTGTGGCGGTATATCTACAATCCTATATCGTGCCGTCGGCGTCGTAAGAGGCAACAGAGAGAAATAAACAAGGAGCGTCTTCCTAATAACAACCAAGAAAAACCCGCCTCCCAAGCGTTACAATTATGGCAAATATCTCCCTTATGAGGCAATTTATGGGGAGGCCTATGTTCAGCAGTGAACTTTGATTGCCTGTAATTAATAAATGAATTAATTAATATAGTGATAGTGTTGAAATGAATACATGTACTTACACTATTTAGTCGGAATAAACTTGTAATATCTTGATAACGAAGTTCAAAATGAAGGAACAAAGCCCCATGTTGAAGTTAACTTACTGCTAATAAAAAAAATTGTGCGTGTAACGTTTCCGCGCGGTTGAAGTAAAACTTATTAATATTAATACTAATAAATAATAATATTTATTTCAGTCATATACATATTTGCTTTATTGTTATTATTTTTGATTTATACAAGGTTTTACTTATTAATATTAATAATTTTTTATCAAGAAAATAATAATAAAAATAAAATTTTTGCAATAGGCACATTGTTTGACTGCCTCTTCTGAGTTATTGAATATTACACAGGATCCAATTTTCTTCAAAATTAACAATACGATTCGGAATCCTCTCATTTGTAAGCTGATTCAACAAATCAAGGCAAGCTTCGACGCAAGTTTATTGTGGTTCTTCAGCGACTTCATAGATCACCCACTTTCCGAGCTTGTTTTTTGTCCCATTTTGACGCAAATGGGTCATACAATTAATTATTTTTTAATCTATTGCAAGATATCATCTTTAAACTATACAATAACAGAAAACGGCAATTTTATAGGTAAGGACCGAATACTTAACTTTATCATGCTTGTGAATTCATTGAATGTGTAAGCTTGTGCGTATAGTTTTGCTACTGCGAAAAGTTTCTTAACGTTCTGTGTGGGCTCGCCTTTTCACGTGAATAACTAATTTAATAATTTACTTTGCACTAAAACAAGTATTGTCTAACACTCAGCGCTACTTTAAAGTACTCGTTATCATCATCATTACAAACTATTAAAGTCCACTGCTGAATCAAGGCCTCTCCCATAGATTGCTTCATTAGTGGCCAAGCTTGGCAGGCGTGGCAATGGTAGAATTTAATTATTTTGAGTTGTTATCAGGAAGATGTTGCTTTCGCTTCATTTACATCTGTCACCTCTGACGTCACTTACGCAATGATAGATAGTGTATTCTTTTACTGTGTGTATTATTATTATTTAATTAGTGAAAATCTTCACAAACCAGTGCGGTTGTATATGATCTGATTGTTGCAACATTACTTTATCGTAAATGAAAGGAAGGAATTTTTTTAATCAAGAGGCCAAACCTTTTACGGAGCCGTGGTAGCTCATGTGCTTGCTGCTCTTCTCAGGAACCCGAGTTCGATTCTCGCTGGCACCCCTAAAATTATTAATTGCAATTTTGACTACTGATACTCATGTACCCGGCGGTGAAGTAGACATCGTTAGGAAACTTAAAAATATTAGATGGCTGAGAAAAAGAAATTAAGGACATGTAAAGGTGTATTCTGATCTCCACGGAAAGTTTTTTTAAGGATTGGGTAGAACATGGCCATTTTTTTTTCAACTGCTAATCTCACCTGTTGTCGCACATGTTGTCTCCTATTGATTAATAAATAAGGCTTTGATGACCGTCTGGTGACACAAAATACATCCTTTATGCAGAGATATATAGGCTGTTTTATTTATTTAAGGACAATAGAATCCCAAATACCCACTGGTGTAGAGAACATTGCCATCCGGACTGACAACACTCTTTCATGTTAAGTTGAGCCACATGGTGTTTTAAATTACTTTTGACGCTTTTATGGTCTTTTTTTTATACGTTATAAATAAGCTTACTTATTACTTTAGCGAACTTTGTTAGAAAATTAGATGTTTACCAATATTGTAACACACAGATTATTTTAGCAATCATTAATAACATTAGGGGTTATTCAATGGGAAAATATGACTAACTTAAAAGGTATTTTACAGATAAGTGCCATAAAAGCTACACTTTATAATCCAGGTTCACGAGAACATATTTCAGAACTGTGGGAAAGAAAGTAAAAAACCAAAGTACAATTGAGAAAAACAAAGACAAAGCTAGTTTACACGATCGGTAGGAAGCGAAAGAAATCGTTACTACGAGTACATCGTCCGTGTTATGATCTAACTAAATATTATTATAGCCCGCAATTTTCCATGGAAATAAATTAAAAACGCAACAACAAGCTTGTAACGAGCGTTGAACAAAGCCGTCCAATAAATCAAGACGGGCAGGTGAGGCGGGAGAGTGCTGTTTGTGCATTAAGAAGGCCCCGTTTTCCGGCGGCCTTTCTTGGCCCTTTCTTCAGGTTTTAAAAAGGAGTCGACTCCCGATATTTTCGCGTAGTCATCGGCATCACATAAATATTGGAAATGGGGCGGCCCCTTTCTTGTCTTGGTCGAATAATTAATGCGGCATCGTTTCGTTGTCGCTTGTTTTGTTGCCGAAAACGATCGTTGCCGGCGAAGAAATTGGCTAGCGCAGGACGAGTTGATTTTTATTGGTTTAAGGAATTGGATCATGCATATAATATTATAAAGTATTAATGATTGCTCGTTTTCGAATAAAAAATTGCTTATCCTTTATCAACTTGCAACAGTCCATTGTTAGGTTCTCGAGTGGCAACCTCGTACCGGTAAGCGAAGTGTAGGGCGGCCCACCATTGTGACGACCTGGTAAGAGATGCAAAAAAGTCTATGGATACAAGTGGCTCAGGACCGCTCTTTGTTGCATTTCTTGGGGGAGGCTGATGATATTTGGGGATGAAATCATTAAAATAACTGTAGAACTCGGAAATATGCACGAACGTATTTTATTAGCAATAGCAATTACACAGTACAGTACATGAACCATGAAGTAAAAGTTATCTATGAGAATGAGGATAGAGAAAAAAATGTTGCCAACATAATGCACTTAAATTAGCAGTGAAGCCAACAAAAAAATATAAATGGTTGCGATCTCATTTACTAAACACTCCCTCTAGAACGCAATCCCATCTTACTAACACAGTATAAATGCTTGGCAAGCATTACACCCTTTGTCAAATTGTCAGCTACAATGTTACAACCATTTACAAATAAAAATTTAACTTTACATTTAACAATATTTTCCTGAGAAAATGCAACCTTATATCTATATGTTTAGTCTTAGGTTTATAACAGTCAGTTGATGCTAACCTTATCGCACTTTGATTATCACTATAGATCAGTAATGCACTGTCCAGGACTTGCCTGAGCTCAGCTTGTAGTTGCCGAATCCACATCGCCTCCTGGGTCGCCGAAGCCATCGCCATATATTCAGCCTCTGCTGTCGAGAGCGCCACAGTCTGTTGTTTACAGGAATTCCAAGATATGGAAGCATTTTGAAAAATAAAAGTGCCCAGTCTGCATCACAATACCCAGTTATTTCCTTGGAGTCATCTTTGACATAACATAACTTTAGTTTATTGGTTCCTTGAAGGTATCTCATGACCCTTTTTACTCCAAGCCAGTGTTGAATACCTGGGTCATTACAGTACTGACTCAACTTGTTCACCGTATATGTGATATCAGGTCGCGTAACTTGTGCCAAATACGCACAAAAATTAGACAGCCCACCGCTTCCGTGTATGGGAAATTACTATCTTCATTCTCAGGTTTCTTATCAAATTTAATATTTAACTCTATCAGAGTGTGAACTGGTTTGTATGCAGACATACCAAAGCGTTCTAACACTTGGTTTATGTACTTCTCTTGGTCCAACATGATCCCACCTGCCTTACGATCTCTATTTATATTTATGCTAATACACTGCTTTATCTCACCCAGATCTTTCATATAGAGTTCTTCTTTAAGTTTTACTTTGATACCTGTTGCCGTTTTCTCGTCATTTGTAAAAATCATGAAGTCATCTACCCATACTGCAATAAAAATCATTTTTGATTTATTTACGGAATAATAAATGTAGGGATCTATTTTTGATCTTTTCAATCCGATTTTAAGTAGAGCATTGTTTAATTTAAGATTCGACTGACGACTAGCCTGCTTAAGCCCGTAGATTGATTTATGTAGGTGACATACCTGATCACTCTCTTTATAGCATTCTGGTTGTAACATATACATTTCATTGTCTATGTCACCCTGAAGAAATGCGCTTGCAGCATCCATCTGAATCATTTCTAGGTCGTATACAGCAGCTAGAGCAAGCAAGAATCGAACTTAGGTGTATCTTACCACTGGAGCATAGACGTCATTTCCTTTTCGTTGAGCACACCCCTTAATGACTAATCTTGCTTTAAATAGATACGAACAATCTCACCTTTCTCATCCGTCTTACTTTTAAACACTCATTTACATGGCAAGGCTCTCTTACCTGACTCCCTCTCTTACCCGTTTTATTCTTTACCAAGGAATCATATTCTTCCTTCATGGCCTTCTTTCACTGATCAGAATGTGGAGATGAAAGAGCTTCATCAACAGTGAGAGGATCACAGAAATTAAGAATTGGACAAAAGTAACTTACATCGTGGACATCCTTTTCTGCATACTGGGCAGCTCTGCGTGAACGTAGATTTATATTACATGCTAGTATCGAAAGTTCAAATGATTTCTCTGGTATGTAGGATGAATCAACATTGTCGTCTAACAGGTACTCATCACTCGCAGATTCTTCTAAGCTAATTGGTGATTCTTCTTTGCGGGGTTCTTCAGCTAACTGTATTTCAGGATCACTGTTAGTTAAGCAAGGTAAGTACACATTATGCTCAAGTCTTTGAACATTTTCTAAAAATACTACATCTCTACTTTTGACAATTTTATTAGTGTCGGGATCAAGTAGCCGATATTTCTTACTAGAATCACAATAACCTACAAATAAAAAAATTCTAGATTTAGAATCCCATTTTTGGCGTTTTTCTTTAGGTACTTGAGCCATTACTTCAGAGCCAAAAAAATTTATATTTGATAAGTTGGTTTTCTTGCCTGACCACATCTCTATAGGAGTTTTGCCATCAAGTGATCTAGTGGGTGCTCTATTAACTATATAGGCCGCTGTTGCTAACGCCTTAGCCCAAAATTGCTTCGATAAATGAGCATCATACAACAAACTGTTGAGCGTGGTTGATTTTCATCAACCACGCTCTGCTACCATGATGATATTTCGGGATGAAATCATTAAAATAACTGTAGAACTCCTGAAATATGCAAGAACGTATTTTATTAGCAATAGCAATTACACAGTACATGAACCATGAAGTAAAATTTATCTATGAGAATGAGAATAGAGAAAAAGAAATGTTGCCAACATAATGCACTTAAATTAGCAGTGAATCCAACAAAAAATATAAATGGTTGCGTTCTCATTTACTAACAGAGGCCCATCTCAGCAGTGGACATGTGATGGACGGTAATGATGAACAGTTCACTGGTAGACATGGACCTCTCCTACGATAGGAAGTAATTGTCGTAGTAGCCCAACTTGACTGACGGATTGACAAACGCATTACCAGATGTCTCCCGCTCCCTTACGCTCTTCCTTGTTGCCAATTTGGGTATTTTACATGTGCCATATATGTGATAGAATACCGCCATTTAAAACTTTTGGATCTTTCTAGCTTTTTCTACAAATACTACATACAATACCCATGGGATAAAAATGCATAGTTTTATATTTAAATTTATGTATGTAACATATATACATACATATATGTGTATGTAATTTAAATTAAAAAAAAAGAGCCGTGGTAGCTCAGATGGTTAGCGCTCGCTGTAAATTTAACAGTACGCGGGCAACCCGGGTTCGATCCCCACCGGCACCAATGAAATTTTTAATTGAAATTTTAAGTACTGATTTACCACGTGCTTGGCGGTGAAGGAAAACTTCGTGAGGAAACCTGCATGTCTGAGAAATAACAAAAAAATAAATTTCACAGACATGTGAAGTTCGCCAATATGCATTCCTTGCCCTAAAACCCCCTCAGAAATGAGGGGAGGCCTGTGCCCATCAGTGGGACGTATATAGGCTGTAACTTTAACTTTTTAACTTTTATACATACATAGCTTCACAGCCGTAAAATCCAAGGGGAGAGGTAGAGTGCAAAGAGTAGAGAGCTACTTGTACCACGTTTAGCCAAAAAAAATAGGTTTTAATGGAAAATTGTGACAAAGGTGGTCTAGCCCATCGCCTACACAATCACAAGCCTAATATCCCATTAGTCCCTTTTACGATATATTAGAAAAATAAAATCGCTCACACGTTCTTTTTTGTTATAAGTTCCATATAAACATGGGATCTATATGTCTCAAAGCAACATGAGACAAATAAGATGTAGTTATTTAACAAAATATTATAGTCTTTTAAAATCTTGAATTTGCGATAGCCAAATTATACCATATCTATAGGACCATCCGAGATAATAAAATTCTCTTACGTTGGTATTACGAAGCAAGTAACAAACATATTTAAATTTAATGTTTAGTTGCTTATTGTTTGTTGTGTGAAGGCATGTAGAAGAATCCACTACCCCTTATCGTCCCGTGGCTACCGTATAAGGTGATTATGAAAGACTGAAAGCCCTTATACTCTTCGATAGAACCCCGTGTATGCCACATGTAAAATATCCTATTTTGTGTATTTCTCTTTTGGCGTTAATGATATGATATACAGGGATTAGAAAACAAATAAATCTAGAGATTAAATATTGAAAGCTACTTGAATTTGAACACGAATGGTACAAGACTAAACATGAAGGTCAGTCTAGTAAGCGTCCATCCATCACATAATATGACTACATTATTAAATATATTTCAAATACATATTTTTTTTATTTAACAAATAAACGTTTCCTCCATACTAAGATTTTATCCTGTATCGTGGGGGCAGTTTACATACATAAATTTCACAAGGACAAACATCCAGTCCCGGAACAATTTTTTTTATATGATATTGTGACAAACGAGCACACAGTCTACCTGATGGTAAGTGGTTGCTGTGGCTCATAGACATCTACGTCTATCCTCGTTTGCGAATCAAAATGTTTTTAGGCCATACAAATACTTGTTCCGTGCAGGATTCGAACCCGCGGCCCTTAGCGCAGCAACTCATTGCTAAGCCACTGCGCCACGGAGCCGTCAAACCGTTTATAACTTGTCTTTTTACCCCACTACGGTGGAGCTGTAAAGGAGCTTGATATTTTTGGCTGGTTAATATATACGCAAATATTCCCCTTATGAGGCAATCTATTGGGGAGGCCTAGGTTCATCAGTGGACTTTGATAGGCTGCAATGAAATATATTCGTATATTGTATGTTCGTTTCTTTACTCTCCCATAACTCCTAATATAGTTGGCAATTTTGGCAAATATTCCTTTATTTATAGATATAAGGGTGACAAAAGACCTGACAGTTATTAGATACTGTGGCCTATAGACATCTACATTTTATCCTCGACTAAGAATCAAAATGCACATGCGTTGTTACCCCTGACGATTAAGATGGCCTCGTTTCCAGTAAAAAGATTCTCCGGATGTAGAGAACATTCACCATACGAAATACAACAACATTAAACTGATACTTTAAGTGGGTATGGTGTGAGAGCGTGGTCACTCCCTGTTCGAGCCAACCCATTCGTTCTAGAACAGCTTTTCAATCGATTTGTTATGGTATTTGGTGTGACATAATATGTTATTATACCATGTAATTATACCTTAAAATAAATATAGCGAAACTGTCAAAAACGTGCTACCCAAGACGTATCGTGGTAATGATCACATGAAAGGTTTAATTAAGTTGTTAATGATCATTTATTAAATATATATGCATATATGTATAGTGTGTATTTGAAATATATCTTATGTATTACTTAGATCGCATCAATCGGGTTCTTTGTTTTTTATAACTATTTATTTAATTGTAAATATATTTTACATTCGTATTTTACATTTTATAAAATTGCTCAAACATGCTCGTTAAAACTCAGATAAACTTATAACAAACTAAGTGTTGATACTCGTGTCCGAGTAGCGTATCTGAACATGAAACGAACATTAAAATAAGTTAACGTCAGATAGAGCAAAGTTTGTTTGATGAAACTCTATCATCAACGAATTTAAGCTTTTATTTATTAGTAATAAATATAGTGTCTATTCTTGGTATGTTCTGTTAGGTGTGTACCATTACCTCGTGATAGATATTTACTATATGACGTTAACTTCTATTTTAGATTGAATGATAGATATCCGGGTGACGAATAAGCTTATATTTAAAAGTTCAAACGACACTTGGTTTATTAAAAAAAGCGATGAAAGCAAAAACGCCAGCACCGAAATATCTCGTCTTGCTTAACAAAAAAATGAGCTTATCTCACACACGCAATTTGCGACGGCAATTTTCGTCGCTTCCTCTCATTACCCTGCTGTGATATATTTGCGTGTTTATTACTGCAATTACTTAGAGTAAATCTCACGTCCTTCCTCGCTTCATCCCCGCGCACCCTTGCCTCGGGAGGGTCGCGCCCTCTACCGCCATTTTACCCTCCTTCCGGCCAGCCCTGCCCTTAAGTCTTATGTACCTCGTAAGTTTCTTAGCGGACTTGGTAACCGGATTCAAATTGGGGCGAATTTAGTAGCAATTAATTATGGAGCTGTGTAAAGTCTGCCTCGGCGTTCCAAGACCTTGGCTACAGTTATTGACATAACTTAGAACAACTTCCTTGTTTTTAGCATGTTCGTATTCGGAATAGTTTGTTCACAATCATTTAAATGCGAATTTTGGGCTTAATAGAAAATACTATGTAAGAAATATTATGTTACCAGATTAAATAAATCGTATTATTGCCCTTTTTATATATCAAGTAGTAGTTTGGATGTAAGTAGATAATTAGGAAATTATATTTTAATAAAAATATGGTTTTATGTATTTTATTAAATGTGGAAATTAAAGTAGTTTTACATGCATATTTTAAAGAACAATCATTATATAGCTTTCAGTGCAAATTTAAACTGGCACATAGCGCTATGTAAGCCAGTACCCTCGGCAGTCGACTTGGCTGTAATTAATTAACGAGCTTAGTTTAAAAGCAGCGCCGTAAGACTTGGCTCGGGTGGAAATCCACCCCCTAAAGTCGCGGGGGGCATTCTTCGCGCCAAGAAACAGGAGGGGGTCCAAGAAGAAATTCGGGGGAAAGTTTATCATATTTAGGCGCAAAATGGCGAATCCAGCGCTCGGATGCCGCCGAGAGATTAATATCAGAGTTTAACTCGCTGCGATGAATTTTGTTGTGAATAATGCTGATGTAACTTTACAGTTTTAATCATGAATATGCTAAATGCTTACTGAAAGTGGTGTCTTTGTTCATACACATCGTTCTTTGAATAGACGTGTGCATATAAAATTAAATCCATTATTTTTACATTTTTGTTTATGATCAGGGCAAATTATTATCAGGTTTTCATTATCATTGAAATGAGCAGTGGTAGTTAAATGCTATGAATAAAACGTTTTTATTTTGAGAAAAGTAATATGTTTGAAAGGCATAAAATTGATCACCTTATTACATACCATAATAGCCGCAAGTAGACAAAGACAAATACCAAGATAATGTGAAGTGCAGCCCGGGAAATGGTAAATATAACTATTTCCATACCCAGACTGATCAGAACGAGCTTAAAATTGTTGGTTAATATAGGTTCCTTCCTTGGTTTATGTAGGTTATTGCCTTCTGATTTTCGATTTATAAGTTTAACTCACCGTGAAGTGGTGGGTTAAGAATATCCACTACATAATAGGCGACAAAAGGAAACCGAAACAGGAGATGAGCAGCAGAATCTTTCTGATATCAGCAGAATTAAAAAAATTACGGTTGATAACCCGCTTGTCAAGCGAGGCAATTGTGTCAAATATCCTTCCTATGAGGTAATTTATGAGGGGATGGCAGTAATGGTAAAAAAAAGTTTAACTGAAATAAAAAGACACTTCAATTTTAATTGCAATAGTTATAAAACTGCGTTGTGCTCGAACGAATATATTAAGTTCGTGTATAAGAAATGTCATCACTCTAAAAGATTTTTCTTTAGGGAGACTTATTAAAATATTTTAATGCATCTTCTTTAAAAAGCCAACTAACTCTTAAATTTAACTTTTTTCTTACCAACTCTTAGACTTATATACCCTACATTGAATAAGTATATATTATCACCAATTAAATAATCTTAACTAACTTTAACATGGTGTCTTTAGACACTTAACGTGCCGTCTTTAAATATGCGAATTCTAAGCTTGTTAAGTATCTTGGCATATAGTTGTTTTAGTCTTTTAAGATTGTAAGGATCGTCATACATCAGAAGGGATAAAGAAAATCTCAAGAAGTATGTGATACTTAATACACGTTTCAATTTAAATTTTATGCTACTGCTTAAAAATAATGGTGTCTATTTTATTTTATAAATTAATATAAATTAACATTTTATGGGTTATAAAAGGTACCTACATCATTTCTTGCAATGAATTCTAATAGAATATATATGTAATTCAGTGTTTACCGTGTAGTGGCGGTGTAAGAATATCCACAACCCATATCATCCCATGGGTGTGGTAAGAGGCGACAGTGGAAAACAAGTCAGGTGGACAGCAGCGTCTTCCTAATAACGAATGAAAAATAAAAATCGGCGTTTGACAACCCACTTACAAAGCGTGACAACTAAGGCAATCTATGGGGGAGGCCTATGTTCAGTAGTGGACTTTTATAGGCTGTAACGATATACGTTATACAGTATATATAAGTGGTTATAGTATGAATAAGTAATTAATTAAAATTTAAACTTTTGAAAAATGATTGTCTTATTTATTAAACTTGGTCAACTGCTACACTAAAATTACCTTAAAAATAAATTTAACAAAGTTTTTAAGAAGTCTTCTATTATGTTTTATAAACTGTATTCATAAATGTTCATTGTATATAAAACACAATAATATGGAACCCAGAAATAAAAAACGTTTTAAATTTTCACAGCATTTTATAATAATATCTCAACACTTATGAAACATGAGTGTTCGTAACTACCTCGCCGATCGCAAAGTTCCCGATTTAATGTGAAGCCGGTGGCGTTTGGTACAGGAATGTTTTCAGCTTGTACTACGATCGGGAACACATAAAGCTTAGTATATACCTTATACCGTTAATATAAAAGCGATTTTCGAATGTTTTTGCTATACATGATTTACAGCAGATTCAGCGTAGGCGCCAGAGAAACGAGTTACACGCGTCATGTCGACACCTCGTCACGGGACTCGCGGCACTTGGTTTGTGTGGGTATAGCTTTATTAAGTGTGCCTTTTAGAATTGTAGATATAAAGTGTTAGATAATGATTAGGTGAGGTATATTAAATAATTTCTATGTCAATACAATAGCTCACAAAAAATGTTGTAATACTAAACTTCACAAAGAAGATATCTAATAAAATATCAAGCTATTTCATTTACTGAAACTATTTGAAAGATCTTTTATGAACACACATGTGAAGGATGAATTGTTAATAAATACTGCAAATAAACTTCAACTGCTAGTTTATTTGCAGAATTTATTAACAATTCATCCTGCCGCATATGACTTCCTTGTTGGTATAGTGGTCGTAAGCATGACTACTAATCAAGTGGTCCCAGGTTCGAATTTCGGGTCGGCCCAAAATCAGTTATTGGATTTTACTGTTAAGAATTTCTCACTAGCAGTCCGGAGTCAGGAAGTTGACGATATTTCACTCTCTCGTGTCTTGGAAAGCACGAGATGCTGCGCATACATCTCTGTTGACACTGGTCACTGTGGTCGAAATGATGTATAGAGGACTATTTTATTAACAATTCATCCATTTATTCTTCAAATTGCAATTAAAAATTTAATTGCTGATGGTACGGATCGAACTTAGGTTACTTACTCGTACATACTATAAAGCGTCCCTTTAGCCTCTGAGCGATCACAGTTTTCCATTCTATTTTAAGTACTGATTTACAACATGTTCGGCGGTGATAGAAATTATAGTGACGCCAGCAGGTCCGAAGAATTAATCATTTGGAGGATAAGGACATGTGGAGTCAGTCAACACAGACGAATTGCTCCATAACCTTCTTAGAAAGAAAAGGAAACCTGTGCACAGCTGTTAGATGTAAATATAGGCTTTAAATTTACTTTTTAATCTACATTTAATTAGTTATTCAAGAATCTTTAAATGATTATAAGCCAAATACTAAGTTTTTTAGGTTGACTGTCAGTATTTATTACGTGCATACGACTCAGATGTTCAGCCCAATTCCATTTTAGTATACAAAATATATCAATTCATAACTTCAGAAATAGGTATTTCTCTCTATTAAGTCCGTAAGGAATTTGCTGATGGACATGGATCTCTCCCGTAAAATAAGGGATTCATCGTAATAAACATGCTTGGCAGGCGTCTCGCACCTTAGATGCTGTTTCCCATCGCCGGTCTGAGTATTTTATATTTGGTATAAATACGAGTTGATTATATCACTATCTGTTGGAGGTAAAATGGTCTTATAGGGTCTTTGAAAAGTTAAAGGTTGAGAGGACCTAAATTATTTACGTGGTAGAGCCATGTGGCAGGTATATTACTGGTATAGTTGTAGCACGAATGGTTCGGCCCGACCCCCCGGTCCACGCTCTCACAGAATACCAGCGTAAAATAGCAGCTAACGCTGCTGTGTTTCGTATGGTGAGTGTAGAGAACCGAAGACCGGTTTTACTGGAAGCAAGGAATTCCACCTTAGTCCTCATGGGTAACAACGCATCTGCGTTTTGATTCGCATCGAGGATAGATGTAGATGTCTATGGGCCACAGCAACCACTTACCATCAGGTGGACTGTGTGCTCGTTTGTCACCCTTATCCTATAAAAAAGCAGTAGATCTAGAGTAGCTGGTACAGTAAATAAAGCTTTCAAAGTAAAAGGTGTATTGTGGTTGACTGCATTTATTTCCGTTGTATAGTGACTAGACAATAATAGAATACTTGTCACTGCTATGGTTTGGGTTTCGGTTTCAAGCCTAGTCAAAGCTAAGATTTGTGACACTGGTGGCTCGTATGTGAGTTAGCATGTCCTTGGAAAGACCAAACTTTTACAGAATACTATTATGAAATAGCTATACGACACTTATTTACGAGTAACGAGACATTTAAAGTAATTACTGCTAAGAATACACTCCACCTGGATTAAGGATGGACTCAAGTGTTCATGTGTTACACAGTGCCTACTTACCATCAGGAGGGATGTTCCGCATCTCGCTAGTCAAGTAAAAAATAGTCATACCGTCAAAGTATCATAAAATAATTTAAAATACTATACTTATTTACTAAATAAGGTTACGTTTTGCATTACAACAGAAATTTAAAAGTAATATTTTCTATATTAATTTTCAAATAATGTCTAATACATTGCTGAAATAGAAATTATGTCTAGTACTTACTCGAGTGCACTACGGCGTAGCAGCTCTACGACATACTACGTAGTCGTAGCAACGCCGGCGGGCGTCTACGGTTAAAATATGAAATATCTAGAGAGATTACAACACTGTGCCCTCGGGCGCGAGGCAGCGCCTACGCCGTGTTATTTTATTTTTCGCTCTCTTGAACGTAAATCGCATTAGTATTTTTTTTATACCGGTTTACGAGTTGTTAGGTTTAGTATGTAGAACTAAGCTACATGAATGGTTATAAATTAACGGTTTAAATGGCAATTTAAATATGTTTTGTCACCTTTTTCTTTTACTAAAATCTGAAAATATATTATTCCATGAAATCTGTCTTCCCCTTATTGGACGATTTTTACTATTCTAATCGCAAGATGAATGGTCCGCGGGTTCGAATCCCGCACGGAACGATGTTTGTCCTTGTGCAATTTATGTTTGTTAACTGCTTCCGCGATACTGGAGCAAAACTTAGTGTGGGAGATAAAACATTTAAAAAAAAATTCAATGTGGGTGTCTTCAAGGTAAGAGTATATAGACTCTTGTTAAGCTAAGTCAGTGCGTTACCATCTCCGAATTTATCACCACTTACCATTAGGTTGGAGAGTAGTCAAAGAATGCCTTATGATAGTTAAAAAAAACAATTAAAAGTAACTGAATCCACAACACCTGAAAGCATATTCTTATATCCTTTATTAGATTTCATATCTATGTTGTGTATCTCAAGGAGATCGAACAATAAAATTATATGACAGTTGTACGTAAATAATTCATAAGCGAACATGGATCTACTTTTTCATTTCGCTTAGTTGAAATTACAATTTGAATAATAATAATTATCGCGAACGGCGGCTTAATGACACGTCACGTAACTTTAAATGAAACGGTCTTTCGTCTACAAAGTTCTTCCAGAGGAAATTATGAGTTGGGGCGACGAATGGATTTTCTGTCAGAGCTCTGTGTGAATTTAAGGGTTCCGTTTGAGGTGTTTACATATTGATGTTTACGTTTGTTTCAAGTTTAGACATGTTAGTATATTATTTATATAATATTTAAGAGGTACAATAAATATATACTTATTACTATCAGAAGAATTCACAAGTTTTCCGATAGTAGTTTATCTACCAAAATTCGAACATTACTTTATTTGAAATTTTTAAGTAATTTTTAGAAAGGGTGACAAATGAGCACTCTCTTCTCACGTTGACAAATGAGCACACAGCACAAACATCTGAAGTTAAGTGGATTCTGTGGCAAGAATCACGATTATATATGTAGATGTCTTGCTATACCTACATCTATCTTCGATTAAGAATCAAAATGCAGATACTTTGTCACCGCTGAGTACTAATATGCAATGCATCGTTACTAGTAACAATGGTCTCCAGTTCTTGTCTTAAACCATATGATAAATCACTATTTAGCAGCTATTTCAGAATAATAATCTGTGTGAGCGTGGCTCCCGATCGAGTAGACCTATTCGTACTGCAGTAATATTACAGTACATCATGGGTCTACCATATATAAAAAGATATTATCAATATTTGATAATATTTTAATTGTTACGCAATGTTTCAATATTGGTAGGTAGTAGTCATATTTTGGAAGAAGCTTATGTAGTTTGTTTTTAATTGTGCAATAATTATATAATTCACAGAGATTGCGTTCCGCATCGCGCAACGTCGTATCGCACGCGCTTCGTTTCCGTTGCGTGTCGGACGCGTAGTCTGGGACCCGGACGGGGTTCGGATGGAGACCGGACGCCGGCTCAGGAAACCTATTACGCCCAAATGAATTCCCCGCCGTTTCCGGGCCACGACAAATCCACCCGCCGCGCCCGTTCGCCCACACCCAAGGCCTTTCTTGGCTTGCAGGGGTGTTCCTCTTAAATTTTTCTTTGGTTTCTCCAGTTGATAATAATTAATGTAATTATTTAATTCGTACAAATATTATATAAAGATATTTCTATCATATACTGACGTTTTTTAGACACGTCAATGTATGATGTACATACGTTGGTCTTTCGAAACTATAGAAAATGCCAGCAAAGTCTCTTGGCCTTCTATAGATAGTGGCACAATCATGTGGTATATGGCAGATATAAAATAACTTACTAGACTTGTGACGGGAAGTTCAAAGGAGTCCGTCTTTTAAGCTTGATGATTATAGGATCTTCTTCTGTATTGATGGCGAAGAAGATGAATAGAAGATCCTTAAGTTGTGGATGTGTTAAAAAGTGATCACGGCACTTAAGCTCGACATGCTAATTATGAAGTTTAAGAAGAAGTTGCTTTTGGTCGCTGAATTACCACAACGTGTTCTTTTTTATATTGGCTAAGGGTGACAAACGAGCACACAGTCCACCTGATGGTAAGTGGTTGCTGTGGCTAATAGACATCTATCCTCGATTACGAATCAAAATTCAGATGCTTTATCACCAGTGAGGACTAAGATGGAATGCCTCGTTTTCATTAAAAAGAGTTTCCGGTCCTTTAGACTCGCCGTACGTAACACAGCAGCCTTAAGCTGCTATTTTACGCTGATATTATGTGAAAGCGTGGTCCTCCCACATTCGAGCTGATCTATTCGTGCTACAACTATACTACTAATATAGCTGAAGCATGGCTCTACCACGTAAAAATTTAAATACGCCACAATGACCTAGTTTACAGGTTGGAAAGTAAAATGCCTTTTACTCAGTTCAGTGTAGTACTATTTTATCACATGATTAATTGTAATTATGTATTTAAAAATAAAATATGTAATACATTTTATTTATTTTCTTCTTTGAATTATGAAGTTATATTTAGTAATAATAAAATTACTTATTCATAAGCTTCACATTAATTGACTTAAATTCTTGACAACGCAATGTAACAACACAATGCTTGGTTGATTCCATATAGAGTCTTCGATATGATTTTTTATTCGACAGTATACAGAGTTATATAATCGTATGGAGGCTATATAAATTTGGAATAAGCCGCAGAATGTGATTTACAAACTTACATACATTCCGTTTCTTTTTTGTACTTAATAACTTGAGCGTCATTACATTCTTTAGGGGCATCCCTGTAGAATCACCTTCGGATTTGACGAAGCGGAATTTTAATGAAATTTCTAGATATCATTTTCTCGTCTTTTGTTGTATTATACATCAAATTATAACTTATAATATACACGTCATAACGAATTATTCCTAAATATATATTCCATGTTCCACTGCGGCGATAGCTCAGGAGCCAAGTGCTCGCCGTAAATTTCAGAGTACACAAGGAGCCCGGGCTCTGAATCCAGCCGGCACCAATTGAAATTGCTTATTGCAATTTTAATTGTTGATTTACCGCGTGCTCGACTGTGAAGGAAAACATAATGAGGATTCCTAAATGTCTAATAAAAAAAATTCTATGACATGTGAAGTTCGCAAACACGTAAGCAATTTAGCGCGGCGGATATTTCCTTGTCCCTCTCGTCTTGTTTATCGTGTTTCGTGTTATTTAAACTTATTTCGTGAAAATTAAATTAAGCCTATTTAAATAAATCCCAGTTATGTTACAGTGATTACGCTTAAGCTTAACGATTTTCACTAAAAGCTTATGCATTTTCTGTTCTAACTAAGCTTCTCTATTTAATAAGGATGACAAAAGTGAATGTTGTGGACCATATAAACATATATCTTTCCTCGATTTACAATCATATTGCAGATGTGTTGTCATCCCTGGAGACTAAGATCGAATGCCTCGATGAGTGAGTAAAATTCGAATGTTAATATCTTGTTTAAATCAATAGTTATTGAATTTTCTATAAATTTAATTAATTTTTTTATTCACTGTGTAGTGGCGATCTAAGAGATTCAACTACCCCATACAATATATAGTAGATGTTGTAAAAGGCGACAGAGGGATATGAAACAGGACATGGGCAACAAAATCTTTTTCATAACTACTCAAAAATAATATTACGTGGTAGAGCCATGCTGCAGCTATATTAGTAGTATAGTTGTAGTACGAATGGGTCGGCTCGACCGGGGAAGGACCACGCTCTCACAGAATACCAGCGTAAAATAGCAGCTTAACACTGCTGTGTTTCGTATGGTGAGTGTAGAGAACCGGAGACCCTTTTTACTGGAAATTAGGCATTCCATCTTAGTCCTCACGGGTGACAACGCATCTGCATTTTGATTTGTAATGGAGGATAGATGTAGATGTCTATGGGCCGCAGCAGCCACTTACCATCAGGTGGACTGTGTCCTCGTTTGTCACCCTTATCCTATAAAAAAAAAGGTCTGTGTTCAACAGTAGACTTTTGAAAGGCTGTAATGAATTAATGAATGAATTGAAGCAAAAGAGTATCTATACTGAAGTATATATCTAAGAGTATCTATGTAAATTATTAAAAGTTCTGTTGGAAGAGACGGCTAAGTAAATTATTAAAATGGCTGGTGGAATTACCGTCTAATTAAATCTTTTCCTACTAGGGAGAACACCCATGTTAACCAGTAGACTGTTTAGTGGCTGTTGATATTATATAATATAAATGAGCTGATGGCTTAAATTTAATGAAATTTTTATTATATATTACTAGCTAGAATTTGTAAGATTGAATGCACTTATGCTGTACTCAAGCGTGTTACGAGGCCGTCTGTGCGCGGGCGAAGACCGCGACGCCGCGTGACGTCACGCTATTGTCAAGCCGTCCCGTCAGAGCTCACAAATCAAAAGCGTTTCCCTTTCGCTGGCCGTCGCATCAATCTCGCCGATGTGATTTATCGACCGGTACTGCTAAAATATGGCAGTTCTCTTATTGAGCGCACCCAACAGGTAAAAACGTCAATCGTTGGAAGCTATATTATTGACGATTGCGTTGTTAAGGGTTCTTCATTGATTCGGATAACTTTTTATTTTAACAACCAGAACGATTCACTTTATACGCATTCAGACTAGGATGATGCGATCGCCATAGAAACAGAGGGGAAGCTTTGTAAGTCGTAAAATTTTGATATATATTTATGATAGCTAATGCCCAGCGCGGAAATAATTTTTGACCGACTTTGAAAAGGAGAAAGTTATCAATTTCTTTGTATTTTAAAGTATTTAACCCAATATATCTGTGGTTAGTTAACTTTATTTTTATATTGTGGGCTTTAGTATAACTGTTTAGGAATAATATCTTTTCACATCTTGCCTCAAGTAAGTGTTCTATTTTGACTGTTTATAGCGGATTCATTAAGTTTAAGGGTGATATTAACTGAACTGAACTGTAATTGAATTACAGAATTAAGAAAATGGACAGGTTTTTTGATTTGACTTTATATTTAACCCTTTCATTAGTTAATATCGCTAATAGAAATTTATAGTAAACCAAATTGCAATTCCCCTGGTGTTGCAGTTGTTCATGGGCGGCGGTAGTCACTTACCATCAGGTGAGCCGCATGCTCGTTCTCCTATAAAAAATCCTAAGATTAATTTAATATGTAATAAAGGATATTATACGTGTAGATCACGAGGTGTCCTTACACCCCATCAATTTAGTAAAACTTACTATGGTTCTAAAGCCGTGTTAGTTTTTGAAAGTAAAATAAGTGAATAAATGTTTCGGTAACATTCACAACTTTTATATTTGTAGATCTCTAAACGTAGATTTGACATTTTAATATAATGTTACAAGGTATTCAATAGCGACCTTTAATAGAAACTTTTAATAGAACTTCAAACACAAGCTACTAAGCGATTTCCATAAGCGTATTCAGTAGCGATCGACAGGTGACAGAAAAATAAATAGCTCTAATATTTCCCAAAGTAAATTGACAGTTTGTAATTTGTTCTCTATCACCAAGTGAAAATACCAAATGAGTGGATACGGTGCGACACGATTGGATCGAACCTTTTCATGCGGGCAAATTGGTTTTCTTTTTTGGCTCCCGTTGCCTCGACTGACGAGGTGCTGACTATATATTTCCCGGTTGTATTTCTTTTCACGTAGCTCTCTCGTTTTATGGGTCATGCGACTATGTGCGACTATTTTAATGGACGTGTCGAGTTTTCATTTTCTACTGGTGATAAATTGACTCCACACTGCGATGGATGAATGGCACGAAACCATTGCTTCTTCTCGATTTTAATTATTTTTATTTAGATTTTATTTAGACAATAAAAAAATTGCATGTTATTCAATGTTCTTACGTGGTAGAGCCATCATTATCATCATCATCATCATTACAGCCCATCACAAGTCCACTGCTGAACATAGGCCTTATCATTCCTCAAGGAATGCCACAAAGCAAGCCATGCTTCTACTTTATTACAGTTGCAGCACGAATGAGTCGGCACGACCGAGGAAGGACCACGCGCTCACAGAATACCAGCGTGAAATAACAGCTACCATTAAATACTGCTGTGTTTCGTAAGATGCGTGAGAAGAACCAAATATCAAGGAACAATGCGTCTTAGTTCTCAGAGGTGACAATGCATCTGCATTTTGATTCTTAATCGAAGGTATATATATATATATATATATACTGTGTGCTTATGTGCCACTTTCATTTACCAGCAGGTAGACTGTGGGCTTATTCGCCACCCTTTTTCTGTAAAAAAAAGAAACTTGACATTACAACAAACATTTACATATTCCGACTCTGTCACGATTTTTTACTTAATTGATATGCAGTCCGGCATAGTTGTCATCCGTATGCGCCAGCGCTTCCTTCCGATTTATTAGTTTAGAGCGAAGTGATTGGACTTTCGAACCACTCGCTAGAGGGACGTGACATGACTAGCAACGGGGTTGCTGGGCGGACTCGTAATGTTATCAGCGTTCATAGAATCTTCCCTTTTTCGATTGAAATAAATATTTTTGTATGTAGTTAAATGCAACTCCAAACACAAAATTCATTTTCATTAAATATGTTGGATAGTGGTGTTATATTGCGCTTAAAGACCTTGATTGCATTTATTTAAAAATGCGTTCTCAAACTATATTTTTTTAAATGAACTGGAGCCGCTACAAGTCATTTTTGACCAAAGATGACATGTTGTATTAAAATAACACATCTCTTAAGTTATAATTACGTCATGATTTCTTATATTTACGCGAACACTACACATTGAATAAAACTATTTTTACGGATTTTATCGCGTTTAATTTTACTAATTTTGATTCCCGACGTTTCGGGTGCTTTACAGCACCCATGGTCACGGGGGGGACCGAGGTGTTTGACGTCCCAATGTCATAGTTAGCCCGGCTAGCTTCAGTTTTTTGAATATTAATTTTTGGTCCGATCTACGCAGAATGAGCTTACAGTATCTTAAAGTCTTGCAGTGGTATGCTTGGGTTTGGATTTAATTTTGTTAATTATAGGATCCCAAGCAGATGGCAGCACCCATCCATCTTCTCTATTGAAATTAGGATGTTTTTTAATTTCAATGCCTCTTTTCCAGTAAAGGGTCTCCGGTTCTCTATACTCACCATACGAAACACAGCAGTGTTAAGCTGCTATTTTACGCTGGTATTCTGTGAGAGCGTGGTCGTTCCCCGGTCGAGCCGACCCATTCGCGCTACAACTATACTACTAATATAGCTGCAGCATGGCTGTACCAATTATATAATTGTACTGTACCAATTATACGTGTTGTGGCAACAATAAAAGAATTGCCTTGAGTTCAGATGCGAGGACATATCAACCCCCAACAACTGAAGGTGGGCGATGTATTCCAACGATACATATCGGAAAGAAGAAGCCAAGGTCAGCTGACTCTTTTTTTGCGGTGAAGAGACACGCTTATATTTTGGAGGCGTTGAATTTCAGGTTGGCATCACCCCATTTGGAGACTGTCTTCAGTAAGAGGTTCATGTGAATCTATCCCTGTAGACATGTGCTCAACCATAACTTCTTTTTCCGACCGATCAGAGCACTCGGCTGGTGTCTTTTCTACCGACTTCAATAAGGAGGAGGTACTCAATTCGATTGCATGTTCTTTTTTTTATGTGCTCATAACTTTGCGGCTGAACCAATTTCGATGATTCTTTTTTTATTTGAAAGCTGGTGCTTCTCATGTGGGCCCATATAAATTTGATCAAGGTCTGACTAATAGTTTTTGAGTTATTCCTAATAATTTATATTGAAGTCGGTTGTCCAAATTTCTATTTTACCACTTGTTACAACCGTGCTGTCATCTTCGTACCCATAGACGCCAGGCTCGAGCAGGTTATTGATATGTTTCAGAAAGGGAGTTGCGGGGAGAACGGGATGCCTATAGAATTTCCGGATTGGTTGTCATAGGTTATCTTTCGACAACGACTCGGAGAAACCGTTAACTCAATAAATTCTTAACCGAGCCGATCACATGCGGAGAAACCATATGCTGTAAACTTGCCTAAAATGCTAGCTTGACAGACCATAGAGACATCAAGGTAAATAACTATTGCTTCCTTATTTTTCTCGAGAGGCTCGAACATTATGAGTGTGGTTTACTTTAGGTGTCCTCTTTAGACCGATTTTGACGTAACCCATAATGTCGGTCTTTGAGAAAACCGTTATGTTCTAGATTTGACATAAAGAGTCAGTTCGATAAACGCTCCATTATTATGCAGAGTATGTAGTAATTGAGGTTGGCCGATAACCGACACTGCTGTCTTTTCAACCGACTTCAAAAAGGGAGGAGGTTCTTAATTCGACTGTTTTTTTGTGTGTGTTACCTCAGAACTTTTTACCTTTGTCCCATATAAATTTGAGCTAGCTGAGACATCTGACCAGTTTTTGAGTTATCCTTAATAATGCATATTTAATTGACTTCGACTACATCGATGATGTTCTCATTTTATTTTATATTGAAGTCGGTTGTATAAATTTTTCTATTTTACTGCTTGTTTTGGCACCAGCTGCACGTTGGTTTTAGGATTTAGTCACTTTTCCAGTTTCCAGTCTAAATGAGAGGCTGTCAAAGCGCGCCAATAAAAGAAACAACTCAGATGCATGAAGAGAGAGAGAGAGAGAGAGAGAGAGAGAGAGAGAGAGAGAGAGAGAGAGAGCATTCAATCATTTCTTAAATTGTTGTCGATTTTTATGAGTAAGGGCGTAGTATGTTTTTTTTTGTTATTATCATCTTGTCTAATTGAAGTCATTTTGATTTCTTATATTTACGCGAAAACTAAACGTTGAATAGAACTATTTTTATGGATTTTATCACTCTTAATTTTACTTATTTTTTTTTTCTTTGCAGCACCCAGGTCCCCCCATGTCCATTGCTTCTAAGAATAGTTTTATTAAATAATATCATTTTATACAACAGTTTATTGATATAAAATTGCTTTGTATCCTTATTCATAAAAAGTGAAACGTTCTAAGAATTGAACTGTACTAAAAATAAAATTTTACGAATCAAGATATTTAATAAAGCTGCTGGCATGGATGAAATACAAGAGATGTTTTACCCGATATCAATTGTTAGAGACGCTCGCTATCTCAAGTATCATGTCCTGCAAATTGATAAGATCAAGTACTCGAGGGAAGGAAGGGTCGCATTACGAGCCCCGCTGCTTTATGCCACCATTAGACGTAGTCGCATCCGGCTCAGCGATTTGTAAGTCGTTTGTACAACTGTCTTGAGTCAGCCTACAGCTCGCAAACTTCGTAGTGTTATGGCAAATTTATGTCAGGTATTAATAATTTACGTTAGTTGTAGTTCGGTAAGTTTAGTCTTGAGTTCCGCCCTCGTTAGATGTTCGACTTCGAAACATGGTAGTGACGGTTTCTTCGCTCCGTTTAAATATTTATTCGACTTTCAAGAGTAGCTCAATGCGAAGTTGTCAATGTAACTTCTCAGTCGGGCGTGTTTTAGAGGAAGTCTTTGTTATGTGTGAATATTTAACAAGATATATATTCGTTCAATACAAACGTTCAATCATAGTGACATATGAGGAAGTTTGTCGTGCTTCGTTTAAATTGAAGACTTTATTTTAAATTATTTACTAAAAAACGAGGTTCTGGTGAATAACTAACCAACTTACCACAGAATGGTAATAAGGAGCATTATTACCAGTGCGAGTCTATCGGCCCTCCGTACACAAACCGGCTTGCACAGCGTAAAGTATTAATTGATGTATTATTTGTAAGGCCTATATCCAAGTGCCTACCGATACGTGGCTGCCATTCGAGAACCTTGCTCCCCCATCGGTTGTCGGTTCTTCGAGCTATATGACCGGCCTAGAATGGATGCAGGTGACTCAGGACTGTGCTTTTTGGAATTCCTTGGGGGAGGCCTATGTTCAGCAGTGGACTTGTGAAGGGCTGTAATGATGATGATGATGATGATGATACCCAAGTGCACGGTCTGTGCTTTGGTAAACTGTTCGTAACCACCGTTTACCAAATTCATAATTTGATAATACGTGTATCATGATACCTTTGATGTGTAAAATAACATGGTATTAACACATGTTAGAAACATTAGTACCTTAGGTGCTTGCCTTAATTTTCTAAATACCCCCGAAATTTGAGTTTAACATCGCCGGCCCCTCTCGAACAGTCAATTTCAATTTTAACTGCTGATTGACCACGTGCTCGGCGGTGAATGAAAAGAAAGGTGCTAGGGCTCCTTCTTCTGTCTAGGAGTCCGTCTGATCATGTACCACCCTCTTACCTATTTCTACCCTCAAATAGCAGTGCTTGACTGCTGTGTTCCAGTCTGAAGGTTATGGGGAGCTGGTATAACTACAGGCTGTAAGGCATTCAATCTTAGTCCTCAGAGGTGACTGTTGTAGTCTTCTTTGTTTAAAATTGGCTGCAGGTGTCCGTGGACTGCAGTAAATACCATCAGATGGACTGTAAGTTCGTTTGTCACTACATTTTTATAAAAAAATAACATGCATGATTACGAAATTAGAAACTAAAATATTTTTAAGGAGATAATAAGAAGTACGCTTACACGTATTGGGGCAATGTGGCAGACTCTTCTTTGCTTTAAAACCCTATTAGAAATTAGAGGTCTGTGTCCAGCAGAAGTACGTATGTACATATTACTTTATACACTATCATATTGTAAAAATTTAAACTTAAAAATATTATTTAAAAATACAAACATTAGTAACCAGATGTTTTTAAGGTATTTTTTTAAAGATCATTTTTTATAGAATAAGGGTGACAAAGGAGCACACAGTCCACCTGATGGTAAGTGGCTGCTGTAGCCCATAGACATCTACATCTATCTTTGTTTGCGAATTTAAATGCAGATGCGTTGTCAGCCGTGAGGACTAAGATAGAATGCTTCTTTTCCAGTAAAAAGGGTCTCCGGTTCTCTACACTCACCATACGAAACACAGCATCAATAAGCTGCTATAAAATATATTAAGTAATGTTTTTAATTCTAATAATTCTTTTAAAAGAAATGTTTAAATTCATGCGTATTATAAAAAGCGAATCTTCAAACTAGCACATCTTCCCAAGGTACAAGGGATAAATCTCACCCGAGTAGAGCGGAGGGTTATTAGCTAAATAAATTTGCTCACCCAATATGCTCGGTAACTCGATTTAATGGCGATAGAATTGATTCATTCAATTATAAGGAATTTTTAGTGCCCTAGCGAGCGGGGATAACTTTGTTTTAGGGGTGCACGCTGTGGATGTAGCGGGGGATAGTTTTCTCACGGAACATGCATCCCTTTTATTGATTTCTAATCGTCTCTTATTTGTTTATACATTAAATGTTACTGTGATATTAATTTTTGAGGCTTGGCCAGATTTATTTGGTTTGATATTGCGTCTTGTCAATAAACAAAGTATTGTTTTTATGTTAAATATAATTATATTTATGTTATGTTCTATGCTGCTTCGGGATATCATGTTTATAGGGACATAAAAAAAATTGTCATCAGTGTTGCTCGCTTAGGATGTGGTAAAAGGCAACTAATAGGATATTGGGTTTGACTGCGGATGCGATGAGCTAGCCTATTTAAATAACGTGGTTCGAGATTGCTGCTTTTTGGACTCTGCCTGCTTTGCGGGCAGAAGTTAGTTGTAGGTCTATGGGCTGCAGTAACCACTTTCCACCAGGTTGACTGTAAGTTAGTTTGTCTTTTCTAGATAATAAAAAGCGTAATTCGGTATAAATTTTTTTCATCATTTCATTACGTTCCAACAAGAAATAGTATTGTAGATAATATAAAATTAGTCAAAACAGCAGCTAAAGTATTATCAGAAAAAATAATCGTTCAATCACCCAATACATACAATATGGTATTTAGCATTATAGAAGACGTATATGGACACGTATTTACATTCCCACCTTGTCAAAAACCTTTGAAAATTTTTTAACTTCATCTGCCCGTAACATTTCGCTGATGGACATGGGTTTTTAATTGATTGATTGGATCTGACGTACTCGTAGCTGCCACTTTTACAGGCGGATTGGTGATAAGAAAACTTGACGTTTTGCACTTTGATACTGCTTACCTTCGCCGGTTATAGCATATACAAAATAGATTACCACCATCTACAGAGCGCTACGCGAACTTTCTGTCTTTTCACACAGTATCTTTTTAGAATAGTTATGAGAGAAAGTGGGACGAATCGTTTATTTAAATTATTGTTTTACTGAATTACGTTATTGATATACTGCAGTAAGCTTTCTTTATATAAGTATTGTAAAATATACATGTAAGGTATTTACATGGGTTTAACACCTCTATGGGTTAGGCATCATGCGTCCTATATTTGACACGAATTTATGTGTAGACGTCACCGTCCGTGGCCATTAGCAGTGCTAATGCTCCCATTACCGGGCGTGGGAGGGGGCGGCCCCCTGCGGCATCTGCCGCTTGTTTTAGGTAATTTATGGGCTGCGTCAACAAGGCCCAACCACCCGGGAAAGGTGAGTGTAAGTAGCTATGTATTATACAAGGTAACATGATAGTGTTGAATTAATATAATACTATCACTTTACCTTTCTAATGATCAGGGGTTGTATCTTAAGAAAACAGAATTCTAAACACAATTTCATCTTTAACTAGTACTGCATAATATAATAATAGTCTTTATGTACAAGAATAAATCACTAAACACGACAGCTAAGGTAATTATTCCGTATGTATCTAATTTATCACTCATTAATATTAAGCATAGTTGTTTATTCTCACATGAATTTGGATTTTTTTATGACATTTACATCACCATTTAAAGATTGAGGAAGGTTCTCGTGAGTAATAAACGCATATTTTATTTAAGAATAGTAGAGCAAATGTTTGACCGTATAGTGGCGGTGTAAGAATATTCACTACTCCATATTGTTCCGTGGGTGTTGTAAGAGGCGACAAAGGGAAACAACTCATGGAGATGGGCAGCAGCGTCTTCCTGATAACAACTCAAAATTATAAAAACTGCGGTTGCCAACCCGCCTGCCAAGCGTGGCAACTATCTTTTTTTTATAGAATAAGGTTGACAAACGAGCACACAGTCCACCTGATGGTAAGTGGTTGCTGTGGCCCATAGACATCTACATCTATCTTCGTTTACGAATTTAAATGCAGATGCGTTGTTAGCCGTGAGGACTAAGATAGAATGCTTCTTTTCCAGTAAAAAGGGTCTCCGGTTATCTACACTCACCATACGAAACACAGCAGCATTTAGCTGCTATTTTATGCTGGTATTCTGTGAGAGCGTGGTCCTTCCCCGGTCGAGCCGACCCACTCGTGCTACAGCTATACTATTAATATAGCTGCAGCATGGCTCTACCACGTATAAAAAGGCTTATGGTCAGCAGTTGGCTTTTATAGGCTGTATTGGATGGAGACATGTTAGCGTTTTATGATGAAGCTGTAAAAGATAACATCACACTGGTTAACTATGGCTATGTGCACTAAGAAGGGCTTGTTGAGTTGATAGTAGCTTGAAAAGGGCTATGCTCGGATTTCTCTCTGTGGGATTAAGTCGGTAACAAGGATATCGGCGGAAGAAGACGAGTAACTGACAGTACGCTGAAGTGGCAATGGATTGGCCATATAGCTAGAAAGACCGATAACCGATGAACCGATAACCGATGGGGAAGATAGGTTCTCGAGTGGCAGCATCGTACTGGAAAGCCTAGTGTTGGCAACTTTACACGGCTCAGGACCGTACTTTGTGGCAATCTACGGTGGACGTCTGTTCAGCAGTGGATTTGTAATGGGCTGTCATTAACAGCAACATTGATAGAGCAGTTGTTAATAATGCTTACAATGATTATGACTTAAATAAACATAAATTAAACTCGTTTGACTGATCCTGTCGAATGGTAAGTAGCTTCCGTGGCGGAAAGACATCTTTATCCATCCTCGATGCAATTTTAATTAATCAATACCTACTATAGACTGCAGCGTAATTACACTTTGTCACCAGGAATTATATTTTTTGTTATTCTTGATAACAGCGTTATAATGTTTTTAAAAAAAAAAACACGATTCAATATAACGGCTGAATTTTTTAAATAGTTTTTTGTTTACAATTAGACACAGAGCTCTTACCATGGAGACACGATTAGGATCCTTAATAAACCGTAAACAGTTCACCGGTTTTGAACTTCTCCCATAGTACGGAGAACTTGCTGTAATCACCATGCTTGGCAAGTGGGTTGGCAATCGCTGTATCAGACTTCCCATCTTCGATGCTACTTCCTATTGCCGGTACGGGTATTTTTCAACTGGCATATTTACGGTGTAGTTGTTCCAGTGGTTGTATTACTACCTATATAAGGAAACAAAATCTTTAGAACATTGCATTTTAGTAATAAGCTAGCAGTTTATCGGACAACAATTAGCTACTACAGCTCATGGATAACCGCAGCCAACTGGATATTAGAACTAGGAATGCTTAATGATTTCTTATATTTACGCGAACACTACACATTAAATGATATTAATTTTAGATAGATAGATAGAAAATTCTTTATTGCACTCAAACAAACAAACATTTGGTACAAAGGCGAACTAAATGCCGAAAAGGCATTCTCTGCCAGCTAACCTTTGGTAGTGTGGTGAGAGCTATGGGTAGAGCCGCAACAAAAAAAAATATTTTCACATATTATTCAAAAATATAATATAATATAAATATGTTACTTTATACATATATACACTTATACACACATATACACATATGCATACATATATATAAGTAAAAATACATACTATACCAATAAAATACATACAATCTAGTATAGGAAATTATAATATTATATAAACCAAAAACATTAATCAAGTAATTTTAAATAATGTGACTCAACTTTACGTTTAAAAAATTTACGGATTTTATCGCGATTCATTTAACTAAGAATGTTTCTTAGTTATGCTAGCATATTTACGAGTATAATAGTAGCAGCAGTAGGTGCATTTGGCGACAAAAATAGATAACAGCGTTTACTAACTCAGACGGACTCTTACTCTTTAATAAAACAAGAAACCACGTAGTAACATTTTCCTTACTCGACTTTCTTACGATATCGGCAAGGCGAGATAGAGAAGTTGATTTTAGTGTGCGCCACCACACGGTAAGATGGCACATTTATCCTCGATTAAGAATCAAAGTACAGACCCTTAGGACTAAAATTTCAAAATTGAGTTCTGATCACTGTGGACAGTTAGTTTCGTTACCTTATGTTCACAAAAAGCAAGTAGATGAGAAAATTGTGTTTGTTCCTGTAAATGCACGTCGCTTGGAGAAGTTTAGAAGTAACATAGTGAAGAAACTTCCATCACTTTCATACCAAAATGATCCTAATTTTTGTATGGAACAGTGTTTAAACTTATTTGCAATGAATTTGATAATATTTTTACTTCTAAAACGTTCTCCTTGAACAGTCGGAAGGCTTTCAATGAATGGGCGACAGTAGAGTCCATAAGAGAGACAAAGGTTATATGAACTTTACCATGAAAGGTCATATAACCCTAGCGTCGAATTTAGGGAATATGTTAAAAATATTCAAAATATTTAAAGGAGTGCTCCAAAGCCAAGTCTTTGCATTTGAGCAACAAAATTAAGGCGGCTTCTAATAAAATTAAAATGACGTGGAGTATAATTAATAGTGAAACTGGTAAGGTCAACTCGCAATTCAAACTACCGGTTGAGTTTTAACAATAAATTAACGGAATCAGATCAGGATGTTGCAATGGTTTTGAGAAATATTTTACGGATATTCCGATCTTAATCACTATGTCACTGAATTCTTCTCCTGTCGTCGCCGAATTATTACTAAAACAAAATGTAAATGCGTCTACAAAGAATTTTACATTTCATAAAATATAATCAAAAGATATTGTAAAATATTTTAAAACTATTGATATTAAGAAAACTGCGGATCTGTGGGCATTTTCGTTAAAGTTATTGCGTCTATAATCGATATAATCGCGCCTCAACTAGCTATTATTTTTAATACTAGTATCGAATATGGTGTGTTTCCTGATTTGATGAAGCAAAGTAAAGTAATACCTTTATTTAAATCTGGTAGTACATTAGAACCCGCCAATTTTAGACCCATTACTGTACTGCCAACACTAAGTAAAATTTTGAAAAATTATTCTTGATCAAATGTTAATTTTTTAATGTTAATAATTTACTTCATATAAATCAATTCAGTTTCACAAGGGGTCGCTCGACAACTGATGCTGGTGTTGAGCTGATTAAATATATTTTCAATGCATGGGAGAATTCACAGGATGCTTTGGGTATATTCTGTGACCTATCCAAAGCCTTCGATTGTGTTCACCATGAAACATTAATCAGGAAACTACAGCACTACGGTGTAAGAAGTAATGCTCTTAAATTAATTGTTTCATATTTAAGTAACAGAACTCAAAAAGTTGTCATTAATAGTATGAGCTCTTCCGGGTCGATAGTACAAATGGGCGTGCCTCAAGGCTCAATTCTCGGCCCCTTTCTGTTTCTTGTATATATTAATGACTTGCCTTACATAGTAGGGGATAACCATAATATAGTATTATTTGCTGATGACACTTCATTAATTTTCTAATTAAAACGACAATTATTAAAATATGACGAAGTAAATAATGCTATATCTAAATTAGTAAATTGGTTTAATGTTAATAACTTGCATTTAAATAGCACTAAAACGAAATGTATGAAGTTCATGACTCCAAATATCAGACAATTAAATACTAATTTAATTTTAAATGGGGAGGAACTGAGTCTTGTCGATACCACCATTTTCTTGAATAACACTAGACGCGAAGCTTCAATGGAGCCCCATATATCAAAGTTAGCAAGCAGACTTAGTTCTGCAGCATATGCTGTAAAAGATTAGAAATCTTACCAGTGTGGAAACAGCTAGACTTCTTTACTTTAGCTATTTCCATAGCATAATGTCGTATGGTATTTTGCTATGGGGACACGCAACTGACACTGAAATTATATTTGTTTTACAGAAGGGCTATAAGAGCAATCTATGATTTAAAACTTTGGCCTCTCAATACATTTATGAAAATGTAATGTACGTACACAAAAATAAAAGTAGTTATACAAAAATAAGTGGTATTCATTCTGTAAATACTAGGAACAGACACAAGCTAGTAGTACCAGTTACTCGACTCCACCGAGTTAGTAATTCATTCTTGGGGCGATGTATACGCTTTTACAACAAAATCCCAGAAAATATACAAAATTTGACCTGCTCAAAATTCAAAACTTTATTAAACATAGTTTGTATAAAAGGGTTATTATAATGTTAAGGAATTTATGGATGATAATAACCCTGGAATGAGTGTTCGCTGCCAGGCTGTTTCTAATTTGTTTTGTGTGGTTAATTGTGTAATATACATGATTGTAAGCTGTTATTTAAAAAAAAGTCCCGCTGGGTTTCTTGCTGGTTCTTCCCAGGACAGAGGTTTTTTCGAACCAGTGGTAATTAGACAAAGAGTGACTTTCAATAAGTATTATTTATAATCTATATTGAATAAAAAGTTTCTGTTTCTGTTTCTGTTTCTGTAAGATGGAATGCCTCGTTTCCAGTAAAAAGGGTCTCCGGTTCTTTACACTCACCATACGAAACACAACAGCATTAAGATGCTATTTTACGCTGGTATTCTGTGAGAGCGTGGTCCTATCCCGGTCGAGTCGACCCATTCGTGCTACAACCATAATATAGCTGCAGCGTGGTTTACCACGTATAAATATAGATTTAAAAAAATAAAAAATATAGATTTATCAAAGAGAAGAAAGTAGATAATATATCTCCTCATATTTTACAATACTTGATTCAGGATATCAATATTATAATATTTGACATAACACGAATTCCTTTGCTACTATCAATGATTATTGATGTAGACTCGTATGAGTTACTTAAACAAGTTGTAGTTTTTGTGCCCAGGCGTTTGTCCCAAAGAAAACAACTACTTGCATCGTTCAGAACCGCAGGGCCGTACTTAGATACGTTTTATTTTTCAATTGCAATTGTTAACGGCATAATCACGAGGTATCGTGTACGCAACGGGCAAGACTAATCCAGATTTATATGAACAGGGCCGGATTAAGGTGGCGTGAATTACACATTTATAGGCCATAAAGAGTGATCCGTTGGCGTGCAAGTACCTATCCTGGTTGGATATAGTTATGATTTGAATTTGCAAGATTCACATATACAGGTTGGTGAAAACCGGTGTACAAGGAATTATTCTTCATTTTATTTACACAACACATTGTTTTAAACTATTCCCAATTAAAAGTTACACTTCACCTATACTAGAACTCGTCGTTTCTTCATAGAGTTAGTATTAGTCTGAGATAGCCATACCTATAACAAATAATTTTAGTAAACAAAGTTTGTCTTAGTTATCAAGGTATTTTTTAGGGTATGTTGGTGGATATCAAATGTTCTCGGTCCAAGGTTTCCTCTGAATGTTTTTTTTTGTGCCAAGGGGGATCAAATCTGGGTTGCTTGCATATTGATATTTAAGGCGAGCGCTTAGCCCTTGAGCTACGACAGCTCTAACGATTTAATCAGTGTATTTACAATTATTATATCAATATAATTTAGTTGCAGATTGTTACAGAGTTCTAAATACAATTAGAATTATTACATTAATTCTGATGATGCACAAGGAAAAAGCATCAGCCTGTGTAATCCAGTGTCGGTAGTTAGCCGTGGCGTGCATGCGTCTTGTTGCGCGCGAGTTATGGCTTACTCCCACGCTGCTTAAGAGTGGAGCGTGCACCACACTGCGCCAGGAACTTTCCCCTCCCATACTTCACACCGCAGATGAATTGGCCATTCAATCAAGTAGATTTGTGGCAACAGTTTGCGAAATACTCGAAAATGTTAGGCTAACAAGTTGCTACAGGAATTAGAAAGGTGAAAAAATACTTTTTATATTAGTAGAGTGACAAACGAGTAAAGATTCCACCAGATGATGAGGATATACGGTAGCTTATAGACAACTACAGCCTCAAACACAGATGCCTTTCCACCCTTGAGGGTTAAGTTGAAGTACCTCATAGCCAGTAATTAAACGGGCCCATTTACTCCGTAGAGAAACATTTAAAGAAATAAATATATTAACTTTGGCATCTCAAATATTTACGAGAATTTAATTTATGTACATAAAAACAAAAATAGTTTTATTAAAAATAATGATGTACATTCTGTAAATACTAGGAACAAGCATAAGTTAGTTATATCAGTTACTCGACTCCAAAGAGTCAGTAATTCCTTCATGGGGCAAAATATTTATTATATATTATTATTTTTATATTTATTTTACAACAAAGTCTAAGAAAATATGCAGACCTTATCTATCAAAAGGTTTAAATTATTTAATAAGCAAAAATTGTCTAGTAAGGGTTATTATACTACTAAAGAGTACATGACTGATAATAACCCCTGGGAATGAGGTGATCGCTACCATGCTGTTTCTAAATGTTTTCATAACAATTGTATAAAATATTATATTGTAAATTGTGCTTTTTAAAAAAAAGTCCCGCTGGGTTTCTTGCTGGTTCTTCCCAGGACAGAGGTTTTTTGCGAACCAGTGGTAAAAGTAAAAAAAAAAGACTTTCAATAAGTATTATGTACTGTAATCTATATTGAATAAAAATTATTCTATTCTATTTTATAAATCAGAACATTATCGCATCACCATCAGAGCAATAAGTAATTTTAGCACTGATGCTGTGCGATAATGTTCTGATTTGTATGCCGAGCATCAGTGCAATTAGCAAAGATACTCGGTGGTAGAAAAAAGTATTAGAGAGGTACCAACTCAGACCGACTCCTACGCTTACCATTACTGCCTATCAAACTACTGAATATAGGCCTCCTCTATAGATTGCCTCAAAGGAGGGATATTAACCATAGTTGCCACGTTTGGCAGACTGGTTGGCAACCGCAGTTTTTTATCATTTAAAGTTTCCCTCTATCGCTTCTTAATAGATCCATGGGATGATATTGGAGAGTAGATATTCTTACACCGTCACTACACGGTTAAGTTGTAGCGCCTATTAAAGTAAGCTTAATGGAATTGTTGATACTTTACGTACGAAATAGATATATAAATATAATTATTTTGAGTACAATTTTTCCTGAAAAATTTTTGACTGTAATATTTTTGCCTTATTATTACTATAAATAATATTTTTGTCTTTTTACTAGCGACCTATCCCGGCTTCGCCTGGGCTCTTTTAGCGTGTTGTTATTTATATTTATGATAGTTAAAGACCATTTATTTTATCAATAAATAGCTAGATCACTGCTGTCATTGCTCTCTATCAGTTCGTGAAGTTTCATTACAATCATGTTCAGCTATTCCGAAGATTAGCCTGGACAAACAGACAGACAGAAAGACAGACAGACAGACAGACAAAAGTTTTAAAAATGGTTATTCATTTCTTAATCAATGTGTACGATGTTATTCGTTAGCACTTCAGATTTAATCACTTGTATTAGATTATAAGATAAATTTTACTTGTGTTGAATTTTAAACAATAAGGTATAAAAAAGTTTAATACTCATCTTACGGGTTACCTAGCATTAAATTTTTTTTTGCATTGAATTTACCAAGGAAGGTTAGATTTTTTTCATAGCATTAGGGTGATAAACGAGCACATAGTCCATCTCATAAAGTAAGTGGATGCTGTGGCCCATAGATATCTACATTTATCCTCGATTAAGAATTAAAATGGAGATGCTTTGTCACCCATGAGGACTAATCGTAATATGGAAAGCCTCGTTTTCAGTAAAAAGGGTCTTCGGTTCTTTACACTCACCATACAAAACACAGAAGCATATTAAGCTTCTATTTTACGCTGACCAATTTTTTTACATTAAATTTTAAACTTGCCAGACCTTTTACGTTTAACAGTGAACATTTACCGTAACTACAATTCTCATATAAACATCTCAGCAGATAATACAAAATATTTTAAAACACATTTAACTTAATCTTGTTGCCATATCGGACATCCGTGGGAGGGGGCCAAGTAGCACAAATCTCGAACCAAAAAGGAAAAATAAAGAAGTAAAAATGACAAGACGTTATTTGCATCCCGCTAATGGCCGCCGTCGACGTAATGCGGGGGTAGATGAACAAATATTGCTTTATCCAGTCGTACAATTTATTCTTACTCAGCTTTATTCGCCATTCCAGCGACAGAAGTCGGGAGGGAAGTCGAGAAACGGTGCCATTTGGATTTTTTAAGTGATTCGCAAATCATTCCGCTTAATCGAATGACCTTATTTGTTCGACGACGATTCCTGTTTTTTTGTTGTTATTTTGTTAAGGTACTTTTAGCTATTGATTTAATTTTATAGTTTATTCTAGCTTAAAGTTTCTTTAAATTGGTTACTATCATTGCGTACTATAGTTGAGGTCATAAGAGATAGTGCTAAAGTCCTTCATCGATTCTGCAATTATGACAATATCGTCGGTAAATCCGCCATTGGAGTTCATATCATATCCTTTCCAGTCCAGTAGCTTGTACGTAATGTAACACAACGTATAAAATTGCGTTCAATGCGTTTAAATATGTGCTCTATTAAAGAAAACGCGTTAATTTGTAGCTAAATAGTTACTGATTAGTTGTTGAAAACAAATTTTGTATCTCAAATAGGTTCTATAAAAATACTTTATATAAATCAATAATTTGGTCAAAATTTGTAGCTACTTGTCAAACAGTGTAAGAAAATCCAAAAATCTCTGGACCTGGCAACCGGTAGCTAACAAATAACCTGTGTAAATAAAACTAGTTTTACGGATTTTATCGCGTATATTAACTTATTTTATATTCCTAACGTTTTTATTAGATTTGATAGACCACAAAACCTCGCTAAAGAACACCGATTCCTTCCAAGGATGATTCATGAGGCTATTTTCAATAGAAGATGGCTGGTGCTACCATCTGCTTGGGATGAACTCTGACATTGGGACGTCGAACACCTCAGCCCCAAATGTGTAGTGTTCTCGTAAACATAAGAAATCATTAAAGTTTCTTGTTTAGTTTATTCTTGTGCTTATTTTAAAAGCGAATTTAGTTGTGTAATCATCATTTTATAACAAAAGTTTCAGGCTCAATGCAACATCAGCATGTTGCTCATTTTGTATATTATACTAGCGATCCGTCTTGGCTTAGCACGGGTGATTTCTGGATCTCGACAACAGCGCCTCCTACCGGGTCCATCTAAACCAACTTAATACACACACAAAACTTCATCAAAATCAGTCCAGCCGTTTAGGAGGAGTTCAGTCACATACACACGGACAGAAGAATTATATATAAAGATAAACTATTCTATCTGCATCCACCAATGCTGAGATATCTTGTCCGTCCGTGTATCTAGTGACGAATCTACTTAGATTTGATTTAAGGTTGTCACTTGAAAACTTTTTTTGTCCCAAACTTCTTAGTTATATATTCTTTATCTATACGCATTAAAATTAAAGTGTCTGTCTGTAATATTAATATATTATTATAACTGCCTTCTATTAAGCTCAGGGAGTTATTTGCATGCTATTAAGACACAACCAACGATTTTTAAAGGCTATATTATATATGAAAAAGTTGAAGACTTTTGAAAAAAAGAAAAATTGATAAATTAAATGGCTTTTGTTTATCTCAAATTTAAATAACGCCACATTAATAGATCCTATTCAGGCAAAGCGGGAGCGGGTCGCTAGTATTTTATATATTATGTGACGTTTAAATAATAAAGACTAATAATGAGATTTTAAATTAACATCGCATTAAATAAACGAATTTTACGGATTTTTTCGCCTTTCATTTTAATTTATTTTGAAATCCCGAGCAATCTTAAGCGTTGGTTTACCACGTGCTAGGTGGTGAAGCAAAACTACGCGAGAAAACTGTGAAAGTATTTCGATAAATTGAAAATTGTTAAAATTCCGCCATCACGCACCGGCTGATTAAATACTCCATAACCCTCTCAAAATTAGTAGGATGTATAAAGGCTATGTATGACCACAGAACACAGAAAAAAACTTAGTTTTGAGGCTTGAGACGAGACGTGGAATAAATACACTTTCCTTTTTAAATAACATCGGTTTTGAAATATTTTTAAGTTACCATTTCCTATTTAGTATAATGAATTTCTATTTAATACTAGCGATCCGCTCCGGCTTCCCATGAGTGAATTCTTTTTCTTGACAACAGCGCCACCTACCGGGTCCAATTCTGAATCTAAACCATCCAGGGACTCACTCAAACAAACACAAAAAATTTAATTACAATCAGTCCAGCCATTTTTGAGTTTTAGCGTGACTAACGAACAGCAATTGATTTTTATATTATATATAGAGATATTATTGTGTTCATATGTTAATTTCTAAGTTTGTCCTTAGTTTTAAAGATAACTTAAGAAATTTAGCTAAAAGAAATTTAGGTATAGGGGTAGAAATCATGAGTATGTTCTTATCTAAATAGCGTGACCGGCATTACCCGCTCCTCACCTGCTGACTTTATGCGTTTTCTGAAGACGTATCGCGCCGCATACAAAAATGTCAACCCTCGTCTTAGGCCACGGCACTGTCGTAAAAATTTCATGTGGAAATACTTTGTGCCTTTTCTATAGCAGTAATAAGATCCAGTTTTTTTCGGAATCACACGAAAAAATGCAAATTAAAATAACTCTCAAATCCCAACCCAACCGTGTCGGAGCTTAATCCGCGAAGTGACAACAGCATTCTGACGAGGCGCCGGAGCTGGGAATTATTAAAACGAACGCCAACTTTTTCACTAAGCCCCGTCGCAAAGCCGTTTCAATTGCGCTGTGCTGAAGATAATTCCGACTGACGTCATCTTTTTTTCGAATTCTCGACTCAGCTGCGTTTCTCTGTGTAGCAATTATAAAATTTCCACCGACTAGGAAAACAGAAACACGTGAGAAAGAGAGAGCGTGCGCGTCGAATCGTACTGTTCGTAATTTAAATTTAGATGGAAATTTAATGATGCATTCACAAAGGGCGCTCGTAAAGTCGGTTGCGAGATATTTTTTACGAGGATCTCGCGAACTATTGCGCGCTTAACGACTCCGAAGCAAGATCGCCCTCTGCTTTAATGAGCACCCGATAAACGTGTTAACTGCCGCGACCTTATTTTTATGCCGATGTAAAACTGCTGAAAAACGGATTCCGTTCCGGAACCGTGTGCGGTCGACATTATCGCATATGATTTAGAACAAACATTGAGAGATAAATTTGTTATTTTGTTTTGTAATAAAATTACGATTTTAAGGAGATATATACGGAGGTATGTATGGAAGCCGTTACAGAGGTGAGGTAGACTTGGTCATGTTTAATATATGAGGGTAGGCGACGCAGCGTCGGTAAACACAGCCCAACCTTCGCTCCTGTTGGCCACTGTTTGCTCACCGTTCTAGTCTCAAGAGAAAATATGTTTGCTTTGCATACGTGGGCAACTGCAGCTTGTGTAAAGCTCGTATACGCCTGTTTTCTTTGACGTATTTTTTAGATATTGTTCAAACATGTGGGGCTAAGGAAACTAATATCACCTTAAAATATTTTAGATCACGTTCACTTTAACTAAGGTTAATGTATTTTGCGCTTTAACAAGGTGTATGTAAGTTATAATCGTTTGCAATGAAAATGCGGGGTCCATCCTCGGTGGAGCCGACTTATTTGTGCTGCAGTATTTGCAAATAATTGTTAACCGTCTGGACGTTTGTTCTTGTAAAATTTATGTATGTAAACTGCCCCCACGATACAAGAGAAAATCCTAGTGTGGAGGTAACGTTTCTTAAAATAGGAAAAACATTTAAAGCATTTAAGAAAGAAAAGCAAAGCAGCTGGAATACAACTGCATGGTGGCCCTACTATGAAATGGTTCAATTTAGGTTATTATTTTTCATTCCATTTCATCTTAAACATTCACGTCCATTTACAAAATAGAACACATAGTTAAATTCACAATGAATTATTGAAAAACGATGATTTATTAATGAATTCATAATATTCATGCAAACACTTGATTAATCGTCAAGATATTTTCTAAAGGTTCTATCACTTTTATTTCGTATGTTTCGTATTTTCTGTCTTCCTATTATGTTAGTCTTAAACTTACTTAACCTAACCTATTCCTGCACAATTAGTGAACCAGACTCATATATTATAATTTTTTATATTAAAGATTTATTATAGAGAACTGAGAGAGCAACTGACACCCTCGTACTGGTAATGCTGCTTCCCTATCTCCTGCCTGTGGAATTCGGGTTCGGCATATTTAAAAGTATAAACCGCCATGTGTTTGTTGCCAGAGCCTTGCTTTAAATTATTATGGCACATGACTTGCAGGAGAGGTTGACATTTAGATGTTGTTACACCACAATGCTGTAAAATACTCAAAAGGTTGGCAATATAGAAATAGGTTAATAAAACGCTATGAAATCCGTAAAAACTAGTTTTATTCAACATTGTTACACTCCCTTCTTTTTCTTTTTCTTTTTCTTCTGTACCAGAACATAGTTTGCTGACGTATTTGAAATTTACAGCGGCCGCTGAGCCTTTTTGCTACCACATCTACCTTTTAATAGAATTAGGGTGGCAACAGTTCATCTGATGATAAGTGTATGCTGTGACCCTTAGACATCTACATCTATTTTCGATTAAGAACAAAATGCAGATGCATTGTCATCCCTGAGGACTAAGATTGAATGCCTCGTTTCCAGTAAAAAGGAGCTCCAGTACGGTAAACTCACCATGCGAAACACAGAAGAATTAAGCTGCTATTTTACGCTGGTATTCTGTGAGGGCTTGTTCCTTACCCGGTCGAGCTGACCCTTTCATGCCACAACCATAAAATAGCTGCACCATGGCTCTGCCACGTAAATCTTCTTTTCCTTCATCAGCTCGTAAAAGTCTGCTGCTAGATATGGATTTCTACTGTTGTAGGGAGGATTTGCCTTAGTAGCCACATATTTCAGGGCGATTGATGATCACAGTACCAGTTATTTCGTACTTTTCACGCTAACCACTATTGCCATTGGTTTCGAAATTTTATGTCTGGCGTAAACTAGGTGGTTATTCCACTATCTATCGGAAGTCACAAAATCTTTCTGGCATACCTCATGGTCGGCAACCGCAGTTTTTTTTAATTTATAGTCGTTATTAGGAAGACACTGCTGCCCAATTCCTGATTTGGTCCTCCGCCTCATACGACACCCACAGGATGATATGAGGTATTGGATATTCTTACACCGCCACTACATGGTGCCAACGCACTTGGAAAGCGTGGCAACTGTGGCAAATAACCCTCTTATGTGGCAATATATGGGGAGGCCTATGTTTAGCGGACTTTAATGGGCTGTGACGGTAACGGTATACCTCATGGTCGCATACGGCACTCACGAGACGAGGCGGGGCGATAGATTTTCTTAAATCGTCACACTTCATAGCTAATATTAGAATACAAGAATTGCTATGCTTAACATTAGTCCTTTAGCACTCAATTGATAGATAGACTTCTTCTACGTTCGTGGTAGGCACTGCAGATTAGTGTCCGCAATTCATACCAGACATCTTGACATTTGACAGTTCCAATAGCTTTCGGTAAAAATCAATTTAAAGACTATTTTTCTTTATTGTTCTTAATTGCATTCCTTAAAACAAAAGAATACAAAGGGCGGACTTAATGCCTTGATGCATTCTCTATCAGTCAACCCATGGAGTGGTGAGAATTTGATGTAGGTGTAGCATTAAAGATTACAAAACAAAATAAAAATAATAGTTAACTAAGTAATTTAAACATTTTACTAATAAATAAACTATACAAATATTAGCGATCCGCCCCAGCTCCCAGCATCCAGTAATTTTTGGATGTCGACAACAGCGCCACCTACCGGATCCAATCGTGAATCTAAACCTTTCCCGAATTAACTTATAAATATAACACACAAAATTTAATCAAAAATGGTCCAGCCGTTTATGGGGAGTTCAGTCACATACACACGGACAGAAGAATTTTATATACGACGATAACTTATACATACATACATATATATAATTAGTACACACAAATAACTATGAATATATACGCCTGTTTAGCAATATATAAGACATGGATGATTCATGTAAGAAGCGTTGTCTTTAATAGATCCCTATCCTATAAAAAAAAAAAAGATGATTACAATCCAACTTTTTAGAAGCATAGTACTTAACTTTTTTCTTTTTTTGACTATCATCGGTCTGTAGGGATATTTATTTGTTTTTTTTTACGGATCACTTTTATAAGTAGGAAAGGATTCTATAACCTTCGTGCTTGGCAGGCAGTGGCTAGGCAGAACAGAGATCGCAATACTAGACCTCTTCAACCAATGACGCTGCTTTTAATATATCGGTGCTGTCGCCGTGCCCAATGTGATGCGGACCGAAGCCTATAACAGGCTTATAAAGTTTCTAAACGACTGCGAAATACTTCGAACAAGCGTACTACCACATGTAGTACGGAGCAAAACGGAGTGTTACCCGCACCTCGTGCTAAAGACCTTGTTCGGCTGGAGATCTCCCCTTTTTTCGCAACGGGTAATGTGGTGACAACCAACATGATGTTAACACGCAACCTGCAACCTTTAGAAACTTTAAGCTTTCGTCATCGTCCTTATGAATCCTTCCTTTTTCCCATAAGTAATCTGCAATCTTCAGTTCCAGCAAGCCAGCCTAGCTTTACAAGGTTTCAAGTGTTTTTTTATTTATGGTAAACATTTACTAAAATATATTACTCCATTTAGAGAAAAAAAAATCTAATTGGTTATAACCCTTAGAGTATCAATTTTCAATAACTCTCCAAGTTTGAATCATCAGAAACAAAATGATATGTCGATGGCATTCAAAGCGGCTAGCTAGTCGTTAAAATTCTGCGATCGATATTAGAAATCATAACCGATGTTTGTTGAAGTGCTGAGCTCCCGAGGCTATAATCCTCTCGGCCGCCGTACAACTCCACTTAACAAACGTATAAATAATATTCAAGGCGAGGGAACATATTCGAGGGTACGCTTACGAGGGTAGTTTGACGGCGTAACGAATCGAAAAACCAAATCATCGAGTAGCACCCCTACTGTAGACCGCTACATGATAGTTTTTAGCGTAAGCTATGGAGTTTCCATCAGAGATAAAGTATTCAATTTTTATTTGATTAAATTGTAATATGACCAGAAAAATAATTATTAAGTTTAAAAAAAATTGTTTTATATAGTTCTTATAAGTTTGTGAAAAATTATCACCTTAAATAAGCTTGAATTAAGATATGGACAAATGATCTTTAAAATCATAATCAATTGTTATGCGTGCTTTTTTGAAAACCTTTTGCCTTATTGAAACAAAAAATAGTTTATCTCTATGAAATTTACAGCTTTATAGCAGCATTAATTATTGATGGGTCTTTTCGAAAGTGTATAGTTTGAAAGACTTGGCCAATAATGAACACAAAAGTGAGCAAACAAAGGTGAGCGCAAAGACTAGAATAAAATTTGCTTCTCCCATGTACGTGGAGTTTCTACGTATTTTCGAATCGTTATAAGGTTATATTAACTATCTATTGTTTGAAGGTAGATATGGTGATAATCTATGTATGTTTTGACTTATGTATTAAATATTTAATTTTTGTTTTCTTCATAAATGAAATTAATATCTGCTTCAAAAACACACATTTTCGACCTTAAAAATTTTCGGAAAATAAACACAACTGAATATTGTAATAAATTGCAAAGTGATCTAGATCGTTTGTCTGCTTATTGTGCAGCTAATAATTTACAGCTGAGTTTATCAAAACGTAAATCTATCACATTCACTAAAATTATTAATGTCATCCATTTCACATACTCTCTTTGTAACACTCCCTTACAAAATGTTTCCATAATAAAAGACCTGGGAATACTATTTGACTCATAGCTACATTTTGATGCTTATAATATTAGTCACATTACGGCTAAAAGCTTTCAGCTTAGTGCTTTCGTAAGAAGGACCTGTAATCTGTTCAAAAGGCATGCGACGTATTTATTAGTATATAAGTCACTCATTAGGTCACAACTCGAATACGCTACTTATGTTTGGAACCCTTATTATGAAAAATATAGTGATCAGTTGGAATTGGTACAACGTAAATATTTTCGGTTTTTAAACTATAAATGCTTTATGAAATGGTCATATTATCTCACTCTTTTAGATAAATTCTCAATTTCCACTCTAAAAATGAGAAGATTATATTTTGATCAATTATTTATAAATTAGATTGTAATCAACTTATAAATCAAATATATCTACGCATACCTAGTCAGTCCCAACGCATTCGTAATACGTAGGTATAGTCATCGTTTATTTGCTCCTAAGATGTGCCGAACAAACGCGGGAGAGCGAGCTCCAGTATGGCATATCATGAAATCATATAATGAAAACTTCTTGACATATTTGCTTTATCATTTGTAATGTTCAAAAACTGTATTTAAAAAAAAAAGTACTATTAAGTAAAGTATTGCCTTATGGTTTAAACAGATTATTATAGGTGTAACTGTTGTTCTGAGGCAAGTTTTGGCTAGCATAGCCACTATAGTGGTTGTGTTGGCTGGAATTTGCTCAGGGAAATCTCGAATTATTCATCAACTTGTGGTATCATACATGTTTGCTGTGCAACATAATATTACTCTTATTGTGATATTACTTTGTGGATAACGATTCTGGTTGTGTAATTACTTGGTTTCCCTTTTTATAAGGCCTGTATCTGTATTGTTTTATTACACAATTGTTTGTTGTCCTGAAGAGAAATAAATAAATATGAATAGAATAAAATAAAATTTGTAGTAACAATGAACACTCTATGCTTGCCTATAGGGTTAAATCTTTAGGGCTGCCCTCAGCGGTCTGTTGAGAGTGCTCGACGCAGTTTTTATATATTTTAATTTTCATTTCATATCGGGCGCTAATGGCGGGGCCACAGCCCTGCGTGCCGAATCGCGTTGAACCAAATGTATTCATGGAGTAATAAAACTTAATGTAGCGAGTGAACTAATATTGTCTTACTCAATATTTAATTTTGAAATTTCAATTGAGCCAATTTTTGCGATTCATAAATTTTAATTTTATGTTATTATACCCATAGGTAATTATTTATTACAGTATCATTTTTATTTTAGAAATATTTCAGAGTTCGATGTCTTTTTCTAAGAGTACCCTTAACGGACTTACTCGTTTAACCCGTTTGCAGGTCTTGTGTAAGAATTCCAGCCAAATGCAGTCTTTTGTGAGTGTCTGTGCTTTTGAGACACTACATTATTGATGTGCCAGTAAAATATTTAAAAGTCTTTCATCATCATTAGCACCTGAACAATCCATTGAATTCGCAAGCATAAACTGTTTGCCGTGCCGTGGGCATGCACTGTTGCGCACGCCAACTTGCCTGTTCATTAAGTCGCTCGTCGCTCTCTGGGATATATCGGAATGCCCGAAGGTCTGTGAGCGAGAAGAAAGAATAATTTTATCTTCAATTAATGTGATTGTTTATACAATTTTATTTAAAGTAAAAATAATTACCTATATTTTATACCTATAATTACCTTCTCATTAATTGGATTTTTTCATAGACAAATAGTATAGTGATTACCAATTTAGCTGCCATGCATCTATTTTCTGTGATGTAAGTGCTGTTATCCTATGCGGCTCTTACAGCTTCATCTGACACAGCCTTTCCCTTTTTAAAAGCTATTTAAAAAAGGGAAAGGCAATGATGGGGATGAGGATGGTGTTGGTTTATGATTTGGTATTGTTACCAATCATCATGTCCCCTCTGTTGAGGTTCCTTTTGAGCTATCTAACCGCTGAGCTGCCATGCACAGCGACAACGGCAGTTCTCGTAATTTTAAGCTAGATATAGTTTAAACTAGATGGTAATTCTTACACCACCTACACGATAGTACCACTATAATATCGTCCCGTGGGCGTCGCAAGAGACGACAGGAAGAAATAAACCAAGATATTGTGAAAAGCGTCTTTCTAATAAGAACTTGAAAACAAAAAAAACTGCGGTTGCAAACTACCAGCCAATCATGGCAACTTTTTTTATAGAATAAGGTTGACAAACGAGCACATCTATCCTCGATTAAGAATCAAAATGCAGATGCGTTGTCACCCCTGAGGACTAAGATGGAATGTCTCGTTTCCAGTAAAAAGGGTCTCCGGTTCTCTACACTCATCATAGAAAACGTTATTTTACGCTGGTATTCTGTGAGAGCGTGGTCTTTATCCTGTCGAGCTGTTCGTACTGCAACCATAATATAGCTGTAACGTGCCTCTACCACATACAAACTATGGCAAACATCCCCCTTATTAGGCAATCTATTGGGAGACCTATGTTCAGCAGTGGGCTTTGATAGGCTGTAATGAATGATGGTAATTAATAAATCGTCGAGTAGTGGCGGCATAAGAGAATCTACTACTCATATCATCACGTGGGTGTCGTAAGTGGCGATAGAGGGAAACTGAAATAGGAGATGTGTAGCAGCATTTTGCTGATAACATCATAAAATAGTAAAAAAACTGCGGGTGCCAATACACCTGCTCAGCGTAGCTACTGTGGCATATATCCCTTTTGAGGCAAACTATGGGGGATGCCTACTTTCACTAGTGTACTTTGATACGATGTAATGATGATGATGATGATGATGACGGTAATTAATGATGAGTGTACCTTACCATCATAAACATTAGCCATTTTAAGTTAACTGTTTGATGTAAAGGCCTTTCCAAGATTACTCCAGCATGCATTACTGGGAAGATTCCCTCATATTCATTCAGAGATTGATGAACACAGACCTTTTACCCTCGTTCTGGTAATGCTGCACTCCACTGGTAATGCTGCTCCCCGTAACAAATGTGGATTTGGGTTTGGCATAATTGGATGGATTTGCCAACATCATTCGGTCGCTGCCCTACACTTCACTTACCGGTACGAGGCTGCCACTAGAGACCTTCAGGGGGCAGCCCCTTACTAGATTGAGTGTCGACGGAGTAAGGCATACTGGGAGTCGATGGATACAGCTGGAACAGGAATATAGACCTACCCCAAGGAATACCACAAAGCGATAAGTATTCCTTGGGGAGGCCTTTGTTCAGCTGTAGAATTGTGAAGGAGGGTATTGATGATGACGATGATGTTGAAGACGATGATTTGAGCGCTAGAGTTTGTTCGTTAAATAAGAAGGTGCATCGAGTACGATGACGTTGGCAATTCGTAAATTTTTTTTAAGGGGAGACAAGCGAGTCCAAGAACATCTTCAACGCTGGAGGAATTGCAAATGTATTGTGGGTTATTCAGGAAGAGTCTGGCTGATTGCTACCGATTTGGAAAAGCCATCGGCGACATTAAATTATCCAGTGTGGATGTGTGTATATTTTATATTTCTTCATACAATTCATGAACGATAAAGTATTTAAAACGTATTTTTTTAAAGTTGGTTGATTTATCAGCAGCATTGTGAGGCGTTAGTTTGCTACATCGGAAACTCAAATCTGTTTTCGATGTAGCAAACTCATTTCGTGTGTGTACCGAACGATATCCGTCTGATACTGTTTCAAACAGCTATAAGCCGTCACCCCACACGCTGTACAAACAGTGGCGAAGTCAAATCAGTGCCAAGTTAATCCGTTTAGGTGCGCGAACCCACTTGATTAAGTTTAATTTATTTTAAAAATCAGCGCGAGCGCGCCGCCTCCGGCGAGCCGTCCCTTCGAAATACATTATTCAGTGTTTTAGAATAATTTTCAAATTCGATTACATAGGGCCGACCCTCGGTGAGTGGGTGGGCCGGGCGCGGTGCGGGCGGCGTATTTAGCCAACACGGGGGTCCGCCGCGTGCAATTCTGATTTGAATATGCCCCGCACGTGGCCTCCCGCGCCCCCGGGACCGCTCCGATCATATTTCAAACGTCACCGGCGATGTCTCACTCAGATACTATCGGCCGATAAACGAGATACAGGCAAGGGTGGAAATAGTTCGCCGACGTCGCGTCGGTGCGCTGGCAATTTTTTACACCGCGATTATCGCCTGCAGTTGACACCTAGATATTACTTTTAGCTGTGTTGCTTTGAAAGCTTTTTGCGGTCGCGAGGACCCTTAACTTTATTGCTGTGATGCTTTTCAAATGCTTATAATAGAGTTAATAATCGCAATAAATTCAAGAGGTAAAAATAGGAATCTGAAAGGGTAAAAGAATTTTGGTAGGCACTCGCTTGTGAAATAAATTACCAAATGCACTTTTAGACGATTTCAAGATGTGAAAATTATTGAATTATTGATTGAGAATTATTTGTCTCATTATACAAAGCCCATCTAATTCTTGAACGCGCATTTATTTATCAATAAATTGAGTTAAAAATAAAAAATAAAAACTATTGTTATGAAAAACTAAAATGCAATTATTCGTTTTATAAAAATTCTCACGTGCTAGTAACTTATAATCGGTGGGAGTGTGGAGCGTGCGCAGACGCAGGTCACGTGGCGGCGGAGAGCGACGTACGCCGGCGAGCGGCACTCCATTACCGCGACATCATCGCTTCTGTACCGATGTGCCAAAACATTCTCAAAGATTAAGCCTTGCAGACAGATAATACTTTGTACCTAAATTTAATATAAAATTCAAATCAAATTTGATTAAAGCATGTAAGGAGCAGGTAACGAAGTATATATTTATACATTCACCAGAAACAGTACACTGGTAAGACTTTCCTTCATTGTCTTCTTGGGAAGCGATTGCAATATTAGGGGTTGTTTTATGCTTTTAACTGATCTTTGTTGTAGGTGACATATTTTAAATTAATATTCCGCTATCTATTAGGTAAAGCAAGACTTAAATTGAAATAAGTGGGTCACTTAGAGCCAGAGATGGAAAGTGGAGCGAGTACATTGTAGATATACCCTCATAAATGGCAGTGACATACACACACACACACACACACACACACACACACACACACACACGCGCAAGCACGCACTTGTACACGCACGCACACACACACAGACACACACGCGCGCTATCGCACGCACGCATGCAGAAGACACGCACGCACTCGCTCGCGCTCGCGCACGCATACACATACTTATTACAAATGGGGGTGATGTAAAGTTATTAACGATTATGAAATCAAAAAAAAAAGAACTAAGAGACTAGTAACAGGTTGTGCAACGTGTGGAAAAACATGAAGTCTGTTACTGCCAATTTCAGAATGTGCAATGATGGAAAGCGTCTTAATATGAGAAGAGCTATATATGCATGTTGACGATGATCGTGATTATGATGTGCCTCCAGTATACGATTCATTATATATGGGAACGTCATACTAGTTTTTGTTATAAAAACTATTTTTAAAATTACTAAGTATTTACTATTTATAAAATCCTCAAAAAGCATTGATCATTTGTAAAAACCAAAAAGGTAAGTGTCTCATTTACCCGCGATGATGTTTATAAAAGTCAATGAAATTTGTTATCTTATTGTTAAACAATTTTTCTCCGTCTATTCTACACCAGACGATCCAATATTTCCCAATAAGAGTCTAGAAAAGACAATAAATTATTTTCTACAGTTCACACCGTGTATCAAATCACGGAAGATCAAATTAAAAAGGTCTTAAAGGCAATCGACTTAAACTAAAGTAATGGACCAGACTTTTTTTTATAAAAATATAAGCTGACTTCAATGAATATCTGAAACATGGTTCTTCACTCCTGGCCGTATGAGGAAGCTCAAGATCACTCAACGATCTATCAAGGTTCGAAGGTTCGCTGCGTGATAGATTTCCTAATGATATTCGCAGTAGAACCAAAGTAACTGACATTGCCCAACGGAAGAACTCGAAGAACCGATAAGCATTGGCGAAGAAAGATTTTCGAGTAGCAGAAAGCGGCTCCCCACTAGATGAAGGTACGACTTGGAAAGAGATGCAGGAAGTTTATGGATACCGGTGGTTCAACACCGTACTTTGTGGCGTTCCTTGGGAGAGGCTTACGCTCAGCAGTGAACTTGATGTGGCTGTAACGATGATCCCAAATATTTGCTGATCAGCAATAAAATATATGACGGCTCCGTGGCACAGTGGCTTGAGCAACGAGTTGTTGCACTGGGGTCGCGGGTTAGAATCCCGCACGGAACAAGTATTTGTATGACCTACAAATAATTGTTCCGGATCTGGCTGTTTGTCCTTGTGCAATTTATGTTTTTAAACTGCTTCCACGATACAGGAGAAAATCCTAGTGTGGGGGTAACGTTTTTTTTAAATGTGACTTATGTCGCCGATAAAATCACGTCCTACGGTAACATAGATATTGGTAGATGATTTAACTGTTGGTTGTCAGATTCAGCCAATTTTTCTTTTGTATTTTGTTGCTGGCTTTCTGAACATACCTGATATAATTTCTGATCAGCAACAAAATCTATGACTGCATCTCGCCTAAAAAACCGCGTATTTCGGTAGGTCATTTAATAGTTTAGCTACAGGTTATTTTTTAGCTACCGGTTGCCAGGTCCAGCTAATTCTTGGATTTTCTTATTTTTTTATTCTGTCTGTCAGTAACAAAGTAGCTACAAATTTTAATCTAATATTTGACCTATTTATCATTGATTTCGTTTGGTTGTCTACTAACTTTACTAGGTTGATCATAAGTTTTTGGAAACGCAATGAAACTCTAGGATAAGTATATGTAAATTGTATTTATTTTTCAACATAATCGGCTTTTAAGCTAATACACCTTGAATAGCGTTATGAAACTCGGTTAATTCCCTTAGATTTTTTCCAACTTAAAGAGCTTCTGAAGGACTTTAAGTCCCATTTTTCCACCCGCTTTCAGAAGGTCCACTGTAATTCCATCCTCGCCCGGGGACATTTTAAGGTGCTGGAGAGCTATTCTAATCTCGCTCAGACTGACGTCCGGAATATCATCGGAATAGTGTTGGATAAGACTTGCTCTTGGATCGTTACTCACACTTGCATGTGGCTCCAACGATGACGTTACAGCTGCCCATAAAAGCTCTCAATCTTACTCAAAATCGCAGGTGTCCCGGAAACGATGCCGCCACATTCGGTCTTCAGCTTCGACAGTTGTCTCTTTCTGGCAGACAGATCTCTGGCAAAGACTTTGGAGCCCTAGTTCCGCTCGATCGCTTCTTCAATAAGAGCTGTATTGAACTTGCATAAGTCCCGCCGCATACATTTGGAGATCTGTCTGTTCAGTTGCCTGTATACTGTCAAATCTGCTGAAGATTGCAACTTCATCTCCCGTCTAATAGCCTGATGAGATTAAGAGTGTGATCGGAGAGTTTTTGTGTTCTTCTGCGACGGGTCTTACAGAATTCAGCTCCGACCGCATGGACAGTTTCCACAAGCTTGATATTCTTATTGTCCACTTCATTTTGGTCTTCCAGGTACTGAAATCGATTTTGTAACTCGAGCTGAAAGTTTTCGGAGTTTTGGATTAGAGCACAAGGGGGACAGAGCGTTGATTTCATTAGACGTGACCTATCCAACTTAACGTTTAGGTTCAGTGTTTCTCTCACCATTCGGTGATCACTGCCAGTTTTCACCCTCGCGATCACTGAGACATCACTGAACAGTTGTTGTCTGGTCGTTATATTGAAGTCAATCTAATTTTTTGTCGGGCCTCGACCATGTCCACTTTCTGTGGGGCCGCTTTTGGAAGAAAGAGTTCATCATAAAAAGTCCCTCTTTCTCCATTAAGTCGGCCAGCTGTTGGTCCCTTGGGTTCCGTTGCCCTTATTCCGAATTTCCCTACTTTCAGCTCACCGTTCTTTCTTGTGCCTAGTTTTGCGTTGAAGTTTCCCATTAATACCGCATAGTGGGTTTTGGAGCAATGCATGGCTCTAGCGATAAATCCAACACCTCCTTGGGACAGATGGTCGCCCTCCCAGTGATAAGTTGCCGGATTCGAGGATTACCGTGTCCTCCAACTCTCTTCGGACCCCAGATAATCCTATAATATCCCAGCGCAACTTGTTTATCTCTTCTTCCAGCTCCAGGATCTTCTCGTCAGTCCTCGGGTGCGTGCGTTATATTTTGCAAGGTCAAGTCGTCTAAGGTGGCAACCGAACCGCCAAAGGAGATTCTTGGCACCCCCTGCGCCGGTGTTACAATGGTCACCACCCTAGCCAGGAATAGCGGGACCGCCGGGGACAGGGGCCGTTTATTTCTATCGTTTCTCATGAGGGGTATGTTGTTATAGTTGCCACGCTTGGCCAACAGATTGGCAACCGCAGTTTTTTTATTGCTTTTTGTTGTTATCAGAAAGATTCTGTTGCCCATCTTCTGTCTCAGTTTCCCTCTGTCGCCTCTTATGACACCCACGGGAAGATATGGGGTAGTGGGTATTCTTACCCGCCACTACACGGGGGGGCTACAAATTTACGTGCATTTATTTTTGGTTTCTGCTGACTTTTCACTCCTAGCTTGATTTGTCTCATATTTAAACGCATTGAACGCAACTTTATACGTTATGTTACATTATGTAAGCTACTGTACTGGAAAGGATACGATTACGAATATCAACTCCAATGGTGGATTTGTCGACGATATTGTCATTATTTCAGAGCCGATGGAGCACTACCTGCATTACCCTCTTAGACCTCAACAGTATTACATTGGGTAGGTCTTAATACGAACATGACAAGAAAAAAGTCACGTATGTAATACAAATCGTTCGACCAGGTAAGTCAAAGTCCGACTAAGAGGTCAATGGGCGGATTGAACTTGGCTGTGCAGTGTTCGGGAGATTACGACATATCTTTTCACCACGTATCCCTCAAAATTTGAATAGAAGTGTTTATTACTGGTAAGTGTTGCTAGTGACGATATATTACGGATCTGATACGTAGTCCTACACTGCTGTCCGTATGAGGAAGCTCAAGGTCACACAGTGAACTATGGAGAGGGTTATACTCAAAGTTTCTCTGCGTCATAAAACTCGTAATAAAGATATCCGTAGTAGATCCAGAATAACAGCCATAGCTTAACAAATCAGTAACCTGTAGTGACAATAGGCCGGATATATAGATCGAAGAACCGACGACCGATGGAAAAGTGAGATTCTGGAGTGGCAGCACCGCACTGGTAAGCGAAGTCGATGACCTCACTGGATGTAATGACGACATTGTAAGACAAGCAGTCGGTAGATGCTGGTGACTCAGGACCGCGTTTTGTAGTATTCCTTAAAGGACGCCCATGTTCAGCAGTGGAATTGTAAAGGGATTTTAATGATAATAATAATGAATATACAATAACAATATAATATATTTCGAATTTAAAATTAATAACTGTATAAAACAAATTTTTACGAAGTTTTTCTGTTCTGCTTTTACATAATCTATGTCATATGAGGCAGTTTTAATAGGATTGAAATAATACAGTACTAGTAAATCGCCTCATAATCCGCTATTTCTATCGGAATATCAAGATATTGCGTAATTAATTTCAGTAGTATGTTGCTTTAATTGAAATGTTGATTTAGTGTCATCGTTAATGGTATATAAAAAAGCATTTTAAACTTACGCGTTAAGGATAAGTTTTTCGTGAATAAATTGAAAAATAATAATTATTTACATTGTGTCATAAAATTATCTATCTGTCATATTTTCATACACATAGAGTACGTATTAATTTATCAAGACATCTTCTGAACATGTCGGAAGCTATCAATTGGACAGGGGATATTATAGTGCATAAAGACAGCAACACTCGATGTATCTTACCTCCCATGCTATTACATGGGGAAATGGGGACAATCATAATAAAAACAGTTTCGGATCAGGTGTTGTGGACTAAAATGTGCCTTTAGGCTCAAGCTGAGATTCGAATTCAGGATCGGGGTCTTTAAAGGCTACAAAGCATATGTTGCTTTTTTGTTGGAAGTTGGTAAGCTTTCATTATACCTTTATTTGTATTGTGCAACAAACAAAATTAGAGAAATTCAATTAATAATATTAAGAAATTCAATAACCGTCCGCAATTCGTTGGATTATCACCCCATCACACGGAATTTTTCAAACCTTTATTATGAGTTTACGGTTGTAAACTATGAACGTTGTAACAAATATATAAGGTTCATTTTTGAACAAAAATTAAAAATCAAACGACAAATAATATGTTTGATCGCACGTAGTACCTACAAGTTCTGAGATTGAGTGCGGGACACCGCGCAGTGAGGGTTCGATTATTACTCGAGTCTCGATCTTGATACAGTACTCGATGCATCGCGGGGGAGCTGCATTACACCGACTAGTGCTGTAGTGTTAGGTGTCGTTCTTACTCTTCGATTTGTTGACGGATCAGTCGAGTATATGCATTTTTAAAATTTAGTTTATTCAAGCAAATTTTGTTAACCTCCTTTTAAGTTGTGTGTCAAACAAAGGCATATTGAGATTGTGGTCTAGAAAAACTATGCTTTAGATAAAGACATAAGTATTTTATTGCTTTTTAAATTTATTACGAATTGCTCATAATGTAATATTAATTTGAAAACAATAGAAAGAATAGTTGTTGTAGACGTTAGAGGGCATTTATTTTGTCTAAATTTATTTAATCGCATTTTATTTCATTGTAAAATTCTTAACTCGTAACTTTTTAGTAATAAAATCAATGTTTATGTTTAATGGTATTTTAAATAAGATATTTTAAATATATTAAATAATATTGTCCGAAATAAGTAATGTGCAGGATCTTATGAAAAATAAACCATTTATTATACAAGTCTGTCAATAAATCCGTGAATTCATCGACCCCTTAACTGGGCCATATGTTGCATGGAATTTATTATTTTATTATATTTTTATTTACCATCGGCGGGACGAGTGTTTAAGCCGACATTTATGATATTCTCCTGTGGTTTGCAACAGAGGGGTGAAGTTGCGTTGATGCGCTATTGTTTCATTCTTCACCCTTGTTGTGTCAAGTTGATTCAACGCGAAAGTTATTTTATAAATCGTCTGTCAAATATAGATTAAGGTTATATAATACAAAATGTGAAGAATAGGCCGTATTATCAATTTTAATTAGAAAAAATGTATCAAGTTCTTATGTTTATTGTAGTTTCTACGGAAATTTGCGTTTTGCTCTATTTGGAATGTTCCATGCAATATTTTAAATCGCTTTCCATTGTCGATTTTACTACGGATGAAAATACTCTTAAGTGCAACCAGTACTCTCCAATGATCCGTGCTTGGTGCGATATTATTTCCATCGGCACAAAGTGCGACCCATCAAATCAAGTCGCTACCCGATCTGGAGCCCTCGTTCACAAAATTAAAACTAAAATCAATATAGCCGTTGCTGTTATAACATTGCGGTAGTTGTATGCAGTATTTTTTTTGAAGGAAAAAAAGATGCATTAACAGTTTCTTCGATATACTCGTATAAACAATGTTTTTGTGTATTCTAGCTTCCTTTTAGTGTAGATTGAGAGCACTACGCAACTAAGCTGTATTCCTTTTTAGGTGTATCTAAAGTTTATTAAGTTGATGAATTTGTCTTTGCTTAATTTGTAAAATTTACAATTTTTAAGCTCTATTCTAAGTCACCAGGTATGGATGGCAATCTCAAATAAACTTCAATATCAGAACTAGCTTAATATAACTAAACGCAAACGTTTATAGCATTTTTGGCATTTACACCTAGTCTAATATGCTGCTACATAGCAGAGCGTATTCTGCTCTGCTCAGATATAGGTTATATTGAACGAAAGTATATCAAAAGTACGGTTGACAAAGGAAAGTTTTTTTCTTAGGTTAAAAGTATAAAACGTTTCATTTTATTGCCTCCACAATACAGTAGTAAAAATCGCTAAGAGAAGAGAACCTTGAGAGAGATCTTTTATTATATTATTATTATTTAATCTTTATTATTATCTATATTGTTTTTTTTTTCAAATGAGTGAACGCTAAAAAATCTTAATTTACTTTTTCAAATATTTATAGTATTTGATAATAACAATAATATTCCTACATTAAATTGTTTAATGCTTTAATACTATAAATAATAATAATAATGATAATGTCCTCCAGACCGGATTTTACCTTAACGGAGACTAGCCATCGGCGCAGGACAGGATTATAGTGCCCAAGTGTATGCTTGCACAAGTGCACTCTCTATTCCCTCACTCTCACAGTCCGAGTTCAGGCACAGGACCGACGGCTTTACGTGCTTTCGGGGCCGAGACACCGCCAACTTCCTGACTCCGGGCAGCTATTGAGAATTTCTTGACGGAAAAACGCAATGACTGATTTTTTGGCCCGACCCGGGATTCGAACCCGGGACCTCATGATCAGCAGTCGCGTTTACAACCACTAAACCAACGAGGCAGTCATACTATAAATAAACTGCCTATAAATATATAAAAAAACATTTTAATAAAAAAACTGAAACTGTCACAAAGCAAATATTTATTCATAACGCTGATTGATACGGTCATGTGTTTGAGAAGCCCAGCGGGGCACCAAGGGGTTGATGGTACAACGGTCGATTCCCCGTCAACCCGCCTAGTTTCGCCACAGATTGGGGTACGAGATTTCAATTGAATTGCACAGTGGTGACAACACCATGGACCTACTTAATTTGAATGATCAAATTGTACCTACTGACTTTTTTGTAATCATTTTTATTTATTGCTTTTTACGTCTACCACTAATAAGGTATGTATTTAACATGTATTCCGACAACTTCTTGCATATTTGTGTATATTATTAAGTGTGATTTGCGTGACAAGCGAGCTAAGACTCCAATTTGATAGTAAATATCTACAACAATCCATGGACACCGGCAGCTAACATAAAACAAAGAAAGCCACAGACATGATATTATCACTTCTATGGCTTTCTTTCTTCTTAGGTCTAAAATGAAAGATCTTACGACCTGTAACTATACCAGCTCCTTTATTCTTCAAACCAAAGCACAGCACAGCTTTATTACTGCTTGGCGGTAGAAATAGATGAGAGCTTGATACCAACTTAAAAGGAATCATTGGTAGAAGGGAAAGATCGAGACAACAAAGTAATGTCCCAGTGATATTGTGATCCGGCAGATACGATAATTTCAAAATGATTATACTATATGCTGGATACAAAAGTGAAATTAATACGGTAATACGTTTAAGTGTAGTCGAAAACTGCAATATACAGTTATAATACATTATTTTATCTTACGCTAAACGTATGAGATAAACACATAATGTGAAGAACAACTTATTAATCAGTATCTCTTGTTTTCGCGTGCTATAAAGCTAATATAACGGTACTATTATGTTTATTATTTAGTAATTAAGAAACTGGAATTATATTTGATTACCTTAAAAATATTTTAGTGTGCACAGCAGTATGGGTTACCAGGGGTAGCGATGCGGAGGGTCTTTACAGATGGAAGTGATAGATAATGGGACATGTCGCGATGGGGTACGTTAATAGATGAAGCCTTATTTGAATATTGTCCCCGATTGGCGGGGGGTAGTCAAAATTAAATTGCTAGGTGCCTACTGTGCAGGTATGGTGTGCAATATTGCTATTGGGACATCTGTATACGGTGTTGTTCTAAGGGATGACTGATTTTAATTTTGCAAAATTAAATTTTATGTAGTAATAATATTTTAAAATAATATGCAATTACTGTATAGTCGGGTAATACGATAGATACCATTGACATATTCTAACGTCAGTTTATACTAATTCTATGATAAATATAGTAAATTTTGTAGCAAGTTGTGTAATTTCAAATCATCGATGTGAGGTAACAAAGATTCACTAGTCTGTGTTGAAAGTATCAATGGTAATTTTTGAATCTAAAATATATAAAACCTGTAATGATAAACAGAGACCATTATTCTTCACTGGTTTAGCCCATATGCTTTGTTTAATCGAGTAAAGAGAGTACGCGTCAAAGATAGAACATATTCAACGCGTATATTTTCTTTTATGTACGTACATCGATTTCTCGGAAACGGATTTAAATTATTCTTTTTCTAAATAAATAGGCTGTTATTTAGGGTGGTCTCATAAATTAAAAAATCCATCCTCAAGAATAGAAAATAGAGGATGAAAATTGTAAAATATTTATTTAGACGACACATTCTAATTACCTTGAACTTGTGATATTTCTTAGACCACTCAAAAGGGTAAAATAATTCAAATTTTAATTATGTTCCTTGTACTCGAAAATTATTTAATGTTGTATGACAGAATAACTATCTTAAAGTTATTGATATTTAAAATACGGTTATGACAAGAAGGAGACCGAGGAGACGCATGTATTCAGTATTGAATGGACTGTGTATATATTCGGTAATGATAGTAGGAAATATTTAGAAATATTGGCATTCCAATTACTTTGTTCTTTGATAAACAATTTCTAGTGAATACTTCTCTGTTATATTATATGCCATATAGCTCGAAGAACCGACAACCGATGGGGGAGAAAGGTTCTCGAGTGGCAGCCCAGTACCGACAGGCGAAGTGTAGGGCGTCCCCCACTAGATGGGATGACAGGTGGCTCGGGACCGTGCTTTGTGGCATTCCTTGGAGGCCTATGTTCAGCAGTGGACTTGTTAAGGGCTGTAATGATGATGATGATGATGACTTCTCTATCTCTACGTAGTGAGCTGAAGAGGATTTACTTACTTTATTTCCATTGCTATTTAGCGTTTAGAACTTTTACTTTGTTAATTGGACTTACTTTCAACTTATTACTTTCAATTATTTTTAATTGCATGATTTCAAAGGTAAAAAATAAACAAAGCAAACAAAACCTCTTTGGTATTTTAAATGATTCTCAGACCGTTGCATGCACGATGAAGTTGTTGATGGTCCTCATATTGCGGCCAGTTTCAGCGCGTAGCGTGAAAAATGAGCGGCTCGCGGCGATAGCGACCGCGCTGCCGCCCGCCTAATGAACCAGAACTGCGATAGCGCACCCCGTGTGCACGCGGCTTTACTTCTCGTACGTACAGTAACTGGTTGGACCTTTGGTTATGTTTCTGATACAGAGTAAATATAACAAATACCTAATGTTTTTTGCGTCCCATAATAATTCTTTTAATTTAATGGTAAAAAGTATCATCATACCAATTTAAGTTCTAATATGACCCACTTTGGATCCCTTACTGCATTGGACCAATTTGAATAAGAATTCCTAAAGTTAAAAATACAGGGAGTTTGAATGGACTCGTAAGGATAGCTCAGTCCGGCATTCAGTCGATAAATGAGCTCCTAAAAATTGCTTTGACGGAGATCGCGTTTAGCTAAGTAGTCGATTCAGGGCTCGAAAAGGTAAGCTTTTGTAAACACACGTGCATTCGTGACCTGTAATGTGATTTTGTTCAAAAATAATTTAAATTGTGTTTATAAAATTATTAAAGGACGAATTTGTATTCTATAAAATCATCATCATCATCATCATAATTCCACTGCTTCCCTTCACAATCCCATTACTGAACATACGCCTCTATCAAGGAATGCTACAAAACATGGTCCTGAGCTACCTATCCGAGCACCTTATCAGAGCCGTCCTGACTGTAACTTTTTGGATAGAGCGAGATTCAATTATGGCGTCCACCTTGCTTGCCAGTTGTGCGTGCAAGCATTGAATTTCGAATATCTCGAAAAACTCTTAAGCCTCTGTGAAAACAGCTATGCCGTCTTAACAAATAAACTCATTCACATCCTTCACTAGCAACATTATCGCAATGAAAGTTTTGAAAAGCGAAATAAATATTTTTTCCTGTTCGACCAATGAGTCGCCCCCTGAAACTTTGCGCTTGCAGCGGCCTTTCTGTTCCAGGTCATCACTCTAGTGGGAGGCCGTCCTATAAATTGCTTACCGGTGCGCGAGGCTGCCACTCAAAAACCGTTCTTCTACTGGCCCATCCAGACTTTCGCTAAGAATACCTGATAAAAGTGAATATGAGTAGACATAATATTTATTAAATATTATCTACACTTTTTCATAATAATCTACGATCGATCATATAACATAAGAAATAAAATTACAAACTTTGTTCTGTTTTTAAGATTTCGCCTCAATCACCATCGTCGGCGTCTTTTTAATTTCTTAAATTTTATTTTTGACTTTAACATTTACCAGATTATAGTTTGGTAATGCACGCAAAACTAACACATGTGAAAACATAGCGTAAGTGTATATTTTGTTCTTGCATTCGAAAAAGATCAACTTCTTCTTGGCGTGGGTCTATGTGTGTGTCTGTGTTCTGTGTCGTAATTAGATAGATGATATATGTAGGAATGCATACACGACAAACAAAGAAACATTTTTTTATGATTTATTTTATGATATATTTTATATTTATTGATTATTACAAAATTGTTTATAGCAAGAACGTCATTGGACACAATTATTCATTTCAAGAGATAATAAAGACTGAGAATTCTAGGATTAATACTAGTCTAATCGACTTAAATCTGTTAAAGCTACTAGACTACAACACTTAAGGCTATTAAAGTATTATAAAATCTGACAAAGAGTATCAATACGAATTATTAATTGATTTTGCCTAGTGGACTCTATGGAAGATGAGTAATTAATTTCTTTTTCAATTTCCGCATACCTAATATAATATATAGTAAGGCGACACATGGAAGGGTGTGCAATGGTGCATTGGCTCGGTCATAGAGCTCAGTGATGTGTTGAGTTACGCTTCATCACGTGCCGATGAACATTAGCCTTTAGGCTAATATTATTTATATACTAAAAGTAGATTATTTCCCTGTAAAAAGTAATTATTCCCTCTAATATAATACGCCCATAAATAAAGTAAAATTTCTGACATGTTAACACATCAACACGGTATTTTAACAACATATGAATTCCAAAGAGTATGTCAATATTTTCTTAAGACGTCTATATATCCAAGAAAACTTTATTTAATAATATACCATTATTTTATATAAGCTTTGACTTTAAATGAGATTTCAGATTTTTATGCAGAGAAAAAAAACGCAAGTATGAAAACTGTACATCATGTTCGTGCATTACCAGGCTGTTACCACCCTGGCCGTATGTGAACGGGCATAAGCAGGAAATTTTGACCCATTTATGTTTGTTCTGGCAAGAGTATTGGTTCCAGCACCCCGTTACGGTATTTTTCAGCCGTCATAGTGCCTTGAAAATCACCAGCCTGCAGCATTCCCACTGCTCGTAATATCTCTTTTCCAGTTAAATATCGACGTTGCATTGCAAAAAAAAATTTAAAATTGTCACAATCAACCCAAGTCGAAGGATTTTTAAAGGACAAGGGCCGTTGGAAAGAAAAGACAGAACAACGTCTGCCTGGCCAGCTAGTTTTATATAAGATTTGATTATAAACCGAATAGGTAAGTCCAACTTTGACCAAAAGAGATTCCAACTCGGCTGACCAGCGTTCTGAAGATTAAAGCATATCTTTTTGTCTCTTGTCATACCTCAAAACTTGAAACAAGAGTGTACAATCGTTGTTGCCCGTGACTACATGTGCATCTGAGACGGAGTTACCCTGCTTAATAGACTTCTTAATGAGGATATCCGCCGAAGAATACTCTAGTCCTCCCGGCACATATAACTATCGACTGTCGGTTCTTCAAACTACATGGCCGGTCAATTGCCTCTTCTCAATTTAAAGAAAAACACCGAGCGTAGCTCTCTCCATAATCGACAGCTCCGTAGCGCAGTGGCTAAGCGTTTGTCTGCGGCATTGCGGGATTGAACCCCGCACGGATCTTGTGTTTTGAGGCCTACAAATAATTGTTCCGAGTCTGGATGTTTATTATGTACAATTTAAGGTAAAGACTCGAGTTGGTAAGCGCAGCTGTATTTGGTCTCGGAAAAAACATGAGTGAGGCGCGTCACGACACTAGTTCTGTGGGCGGAACACTACAGTTTGATACTCGTAGTTTTAGTGATTTATCACCATTATGTTAGAAGTTTCATTACGGCTACTTTTTTGTTGTTTTTCAAATAACATTTCCATCCTTAATATTAAATAAATTATGTTCAGTTCTTTTTTAACATCCACATAATAAAAACTAATCACGTCAGAAATTATCCGTTAGACTCACGACGAGCGGAGTAACATTGGAGGAAAATTCGGGAGTTTTTCCTCAATGCTCGGCACTTGATTAACTCTCGTCGATCGTAATTATTTCCCCAGCCTCGTTCGGCCGCGGGGGATTTGTATAATCCTGATTGGGTACGTATTGCGATTCGATGGAGTGTACTGGCGCACGTGTCCGTCTATTATATCGCTTTTACGTTGCAACACAGTGGTTGCTTATTATAGAAGTTAGGCTAGAGTAGTTTTAGAAAAACAGACTGACGTTTGACATACTTATATAAATTGTTTATCAAATGCAAAATAAAAGTAACACTTGGTAGGTAAGTATCTAAGGTCAAGCTATATTTGCACAATTTTGTTGTATCATCAGCCCCACGTCTAAATATTTAGAATAATGAAATATATGGTAAGAATTAACTGCGCTAGTAAAATTTTGCTATACCAATATTTAAAGCGTCAAGTATTTAAGTGTTCAGGAGTCGTGGTAGCTCAGGGGCTTAGCGCTCGCTGTAAATTTCGCAGTACGCGAGCAACCCGGACTCAATCCCCGCTGGCACCAATGAAATTGTTAATTGCAATTTTAAGTGCTTTAGTGAGGAAACCTGCATGTCTGAGAAATAAAATAAAAATATTTCGAAGACATGTGAAGTCCGCCAACACGCATTGGGGTAGCGCTAAAACTCTCTCAGAAGTGAGAGGAGGCCTGTGCCTAGCAGTGGGACGTATATAGGCTGTAACTTTATTTTAATTTTTTAAGCTCATTTTACAACTGTTTTAGATGGGTCATGTTGTTTTTCAGGATTTTCTAAAGTTGAATTAGCGATCGCAAACCAGACGCTTTAAAGCTTATTTGTCTTAATTCAAAACTTGGTTTATTGATAGTTTCATATATGTAATAACTATGTCAAAGACTTCACGAAATTTGACATTTGCTGTTAAATTCCATACATTTTAGTAACACCGCAACACTTATTCTTTGAAACAGACTCTATTCAATATTCGTTATGTTATGTCATCGACGACGGCACGGTAGATAAGGGACTAAGCATTTACTAACGGCGCTTCAGGGCAGTGGGTTCAAATCCCCCAAAATGCAAGGTGTTTGTATGGTCTAAAATAATTGCGTCTGGTCTGTATCTTTGTTCATTTGCAATTCATGTATGTCGAACGCCTCCACGATGCAGGATTTTTTTTTTATAGAATAAGAGTGACAAGCGAGCACACATCCCACCTGATGGTAAGTGGATGCTGTGGCCCATAGACATCTACAGCTATCGTTGATTAAGATCCAAAATGCAGATGCGTTGTCAGTCATGAGGACAATGCCTCGTATCCAGTAAAATTGTCTCCAGTTCTCAATACTCAACACACGAAACACAGCAGCATTAAGCTGCTATTTTACGCTGGTATTCTGGGATGACCATGCCGGTCATCCCACGTATTGTGGGCGTAATATTTTGTTTTAAATAATTAATAATATTTGTTACTATTTTGATATTTTAATGAAAACTTTGTACATTCTACCACTTACCTTAGTAAACTCTACAGAAATGCCTAGATCGAATTAAAAATTCACCTAGCAAAAGGGAATTAAAGTTTGCTACCAACATTCCGGCCGGGCTGGGTCGGCGACTGGGGCATGCCGATAACGCGACAATAGGAATTTACCGTTCGCACCGACTGCCCGCGCTGTTTAACCTAATTACCACTTAGTGTCTTTACTGATAAGGATTATTATAAAATGCGTTATAAGTAATGTGAAGCCTAATGCGTTATACTTAGAGTAACTTAAATGTACGGTTTATGTTCACTTAAAACCTTCACACATGTTTATAAAGAGATAAAAAGGAAATTTGGCGCTATTCTTATATGGGACGTAAATGTCAATTAAAGAAAATTCTTAAAAATCTAATGATATCAAAATCCAATGCCTTTTAAGATGAGTGAATAATTTACCTAGATCGGTTACCTGGAGTGTCCAAGAATGCCCAATTGTTCCAAATTGAGAAAAGTGTAAATTCGCTATTGCATTGTCCACAGGCTCATCAATCACTGATTAAATAATTAGAAAGATCCAAATATTTATGGTATTTCGATGGTATAATATAGGGTCGGGGAAAAAGTTTCTTCGTATTTTATATACAAATTCAAGACATTTTTTTTTTCAAAGTTTAATTACATTTAATTATAATATATATATATGTATCATTTTGTTCGATAACTTGTTACCATCTTCTAGATAGTGACATAATCCCGTTGCTGTAGAAATCTTACAATTTTTGATCCAAAAAATGCGTTAACCTTATGCTTTGTCGCCCTATAAAACCAAAACTAGGAGGAAGACAGAGACAAAAACACAAAGTCGTATACTATAACTAATATATTAGGAAAAAAACAGCAAACAAGCCTTGGCAATAATAAGGAACACTTCGAAACATCAACTTAAATAAAACTAACTACCACTACACAATACTAAAATCGACAAAAATATTTACAATAATGTCAACTATAAAATGGCGTCGATAAAGCAGCGCCTCTTTGACCCTTTATTATTTGAATGACTGATAAAAAGCTATCGTATCACAGAGCCATCACGACTGTAGTTTTTGAGTTATAAGAAAGTGACCATATTAACCGGATGACCATATTACCCTCACGTGCTATAGTTTCGACAGTCCTGTCTTGATGTTAACCCAACATTACCTAAAGAATTCTGAAGAGACCGAAACAGGTAAAAATCTGAGAGTGCAAGGTCAGGAATATATGATGTTTGCATTAACACTTACAAACCAAGCTCTCTCAATTTTTGCTGATTGGCCAAAGACGTGTGTGGTCTGGCGTTATCCTGATGAAAGACCACTCATTTTCTGGTTTTTTCTCAATTTCTTGCTTGAGTCTTATTAGTTTTTGGCAGTAGAGATCCGAATCGATGGTTTTGCCCGGGTGGTAAAAGCTCATAATAAACGATGCCCTTCCAATCCCACCATAATACACAGCATCACTTGTTGTCCTGTTGTTGTTGTTTGTTCTTGTCTTTTCAAAAATGGTTCGGTTTCATTAAGTTTCAATAGAGAATCGCAAATGAGTACACGAATCATTACGTTTATTTCAGTGAGGTCGTGTGGTAACCAAATATCGAGCTTTTTTGTATAGCCAGACTTTTTCAAATGGGTCAAAAAAATGTTTTGTGGTCAATCCTCAATTCCTCGGCTATGTTCTAACTACTAGTATGCCGATCTTGCTCTACTTTTTTAAAAATGGCATCGAATTCATCCGTATGAGGGCGGCCAGAGCAAGCTGCATCTTTGACATCAAAATTCCCGGACTGAAAACGCTTGAACCAACTATTTGCTACTCTTACTGACACTGCATTAGGTCCATAAACGTCACAAATTTTTTTCGCGGCTTGAGTCGCATTTTTCCCTTTTTTGTAATTAAACTTCAGAATGTATCGAATTTCTTCGTTAGATTCACTCATTTTGGCAGACAGAAAAACAATGGATTGTTGTTGTTGTTTTTATTATTCGCTCGAGAGGCAGGCAAAGGAATCGAGAGAGCAGGCAAAGGAACTAAGCCATACAGCCTTGTTTTTTTTATTTTGAATATATAGAGTTTTAAGGTGTAAAGGCCGGAACCAAGTCTTATTTTTCTTCTTTCCGTCTCTTCAAAATCCATAAAGGCCGAAGCCAAGTCTTATTTTCTTTAATTCTTCATATTTTCAAAAACCGTAAAGGCTAAAGCCAAGTCTTCTTTATATTACAATCTTTGTAAGTTTTAATCCATGTAGATTTGTCAATCCAATATTTTTAAAAACAGGGATACCTTATTTCATATTTCTTTTACAGTCACATTGTGCAGCCCTTGGGAGATTTTGACGGCAACTTGAGCCAGCAGACAGCTGACAGTTGGCGATGGTATCTCAAGGCGCCTAAGCAGACAGACACCTTATCTTGAGAATCATCACCATCAGAGCACTTGTACCACCGTTTCCACTAATTGTTCACATGCGCAGACACTTAATACACAAAATTGCACCACTTTTACATATCAACGTCCACTTCAAACCATTATTTAAACAATAATACAGGAACAGCAAACCGCCGCCGGTCAAGTTCCCGCCAAAACTCGAAAACAATTGAAAAATGGCGGGAATGTGTTTTTTACTTTATATTTTTCTTTTTCTTGATGTCCTATATGTACTGATATTAAAACCAGCCAAATACAAACAGTACAACCAAAGAGATTTTTCTTCAATTTTATACAAACAAAATATGAAGAAACTTTTTCCCCGACCTATCTAATATATAAAAATTAATTTTTGTTTGTTCGTATTTTATGAGCAGCCATACCGTTCATCAGATTGCGGTAAAACTTTGTTAACTTATTGCTTGCACTTGTGTGAAGGTTATAGGCATAGTACAATTAACTTACAGTAGGTGGCGCGCGTATCGTACCTAAAATTTATTTGAAAGTTATAATATATCATTCAATTTTGATGAATATATTATCATTTATAATTAAATAATATAACTGTTCCAAATTTAAAACGATATTACCACAATAATTATTTCTTCTGCGGCAGCGACACGCCGGGTGCCAAGTAGTTATAAATAACACTGAATGTAACTGATACATACGTAATAGAAATAAAGACAACCCTTTCTCAATTCATTCAAGTGCGACAAAATCGATTTATTCTTCCTTGTTTTGGTTGCGACGGTTTCTTGTTCATCTTCTGTAACATTATTGGTGATAAATATTTTTTTTATTAAAACCAGTAGATAGATTTGATAGTACATTTAATTTGTTTGCTTGTTTGTGTTAACTTTATAGTTAGTAAAATTACAGTCTATATCTATTTTACTACTGGGCATAAACCTCCTCTCGTTTATATAAGGGTATTATAATTAATCCACCAATCTTCTCCAGGACTTCACATATTCTCAAAATATTTTATTCCTCCTGCTGGAAAATCAGCACTTAAAATTGTAACAATTTTTTTATTGGTGGTGTGATTCACGGCGAGCGCTTAGTCGTTGAAATGACACGGCTTTTCCTTTAACCAATTTTTTAGCAATTAGGATCTAACGTGTGATGTAAATATAAATTAATATTATCGTGTATCACATTAAAGCTTACAGTTAAAACGCTTGTGAGACGTTGTAGCTGTAGATTTAAAAAACTTTACTTTTCCTTATTTTACTAACTTTATAATCCACTGCTCAAAATAGGTCTTTACGAGAATAAGACCTTTAAAAACCTATTAAAACCGTTCCGATAAAAGACGGTATAACCATCTTGTTTACATCACACGTAAAATACTCAGAATAGCGACGACAGCAGCGTCAAATGTGCGAGACGTTTGGTACCGCAATCGTTAATCCAGAAATCACAATTTCTCTCTACTACTGGAGTGGCCCATGTCATTACTGGACTTTTACGGGCTGATAAGGAAGAGAAAGAAGAAGAAGAAAAAGAATAAGAGAATAAGTCATGCGGAATGGAGAGCTTAAGAAATATGTCCACACTCTTAAGCTCACTACTCTGGGAATATGGGTATGGGCTGGTGAGCGCAGCATTGATACCATCACACTGGTAAAATCACCAGACTGTAGGATTTAGACATCAAGTTTTACATAGACATGAAATGTATACGAAATACGCTCTAACAGAATAACAGCGTGAAACAGTAGAATAATGCTGCTATGTTTCGTATGTTAAGTGTAGAAAACAAGAGACCCTTTTTATTGGTAACGAGGCATTCCACTTGGTCTTCAGGGGTGATAACGCATCTTCATTTAGATTCTTAATCGAGGATAAATGTAGATGTTATGGGCTACAAAATCCACTTACAATCAGGTGGACTGTATACTAGTTTGTCAACCTTATTCTATAAAAAAATAAATATAAGATTGAAACATTCTTCATGAACCCGTAAAATTCGAGATCAAGATCGAGATTACGATTCCCAGCAGAGCTACAGCTCAGAGAGGTCTACAGGTTTAAAATGATATACGACGCGGACAATTGTACAGGACATAATATATAGTACTAATGGCACTATATTTTTACGCGCAATTCTAGGGGGCTTATTCGTCATAACCTACTGAAATAGATTATATCGAATTTTAACTTCCCGAAAAACCGAATGAGAAATTAATTAATCGTCAAGTGCCCCCCGGTGACCAGTAAAATGTTTTCTCATTAACGTCTCCACTAAGATTATTTCGCTATAAGCCCCCACCGCATTACTAATCACCGCTTCAAACACTCGGCGGCGCCCCTCGCGGCCGTCGAGCGCACTAGCCCACCCTCTGTGGACGAATTGAAAATGTGTAGCTTCACACACGGGGCCACCGATATCAAAGGCGGGTAGACGTAAACAAACTAAGACCTACATATCAATTTGATATGCGAATACCCAACTGTAGATCTGATTTGGACGAAAAAACAAATCATCATTATTGACTGTTTAATCATATAGTATGTATGAGACTAAGAATGAATACCACTAAGCGATTTGAAGAACAGTAACTGATACGTTCAGTTTTATAAAGCATGTATTATGAAGAAATCTGCCTAAGAACTAAGGTATGGGCCTTTGGAATAAATACACTAAACTTTAGCTAGGGACTATTTCCATCATTCGCAGTAATAACTCCATTTAATCGGATTTAAACAAGAGTTTCAATTTTCTTCTTCTTCTTCTTCTTCTTCCATCAGGACGTTAATTCCATTATTGTACATGGGCTTCTCCTGTTAGGAAGTTTAAGATTTGCCTTAATCGTCACGCTTTGGAGGCGAATTGGCAATCGCAGTATCAGACGTTTCACACCCTTAAGCCTGCTCTCCGTCGCTTTACTAAAAGACAGTTATATCGCCATTCGTCGTTCATATCGTCGTAAGTCATAAGATCTCTCTGACATTTTTTACACTCCTCTCTTACGTTTTTTAACGTCTACACATATTGAGAGATTAGAATTATTAATTAATTAATTGTGTCTTGAATTTATGGAAATTTTATGATTTTGTTTAAATATAAATGAAGTAAAGAAAATATATATTCTTTAATTTATGCTTTTGGATGATAATATCTGCATAAATAGTGCCGAGTACTGGAGACAGATGGCGTAGCTTTTAATATTAAACCTTTATTTTTCGTCATTGAGATTTATGTTATTTGTTGTGATGTATGTTGTAATACTGACTGAAATGCCACGTAGTTTATTTGTTTTTATCGTCTTTTTTTACGTATTAACGTTCTTTGTTATTTCAACTGACATTTCTAATACAGTTTCAATAATTTTGCCGTGTAATACCAATATTTCAATTTTCGTTCGACTTTGGTTTTTATTTCTACTTTCATAATAGAGTCAACCGTATGGAAGCAGAGCGTATTAAAAGATAACTGTTTTTGTAGCAATAAACAGTCCGTTCGTCCGTCCAGACCAGTGCGCAAATACTTATTTCTTAATTTGAATATAATCGGTGATTTTAATCCTGCTAATTATATTGGTTGATTGTGGTAATTATTTTTCGTTTCCAGAAAATAACTTCGTTTTAGACGTGTTGGCAAACCCGACTCATGTGATTTTTATCATTTTATCATTTGGTTGTATTACAATCTGATGGATGATGGATGACTTTTTCATCTAATAAATTAGACTAATCTTCTTAATGATTGTGATAGTGACAGCGACACTGACCTCCATATATACTAATACGCTGGATTGGCTGTACCCTACGAAACGTTTGTGCCGATTTGAAGCGTCGCCATGGAGTGTACCAGAAACTAAATTTGACATATAATTTGCAAAAGGCCGTTATTTTGCTCTAAACGTCTAAGAGTATTCTAAAGTTTTAAACGAGAACAAGAGTGTGTGTTGTGTAGTTCGGTTATGTTTCATGTTAGTAATATAATAAAAGTATTTTAGTAACAATGATAATGTAAAATTCGTTACCAGAAGGGAAGTGTGGTAACATTCCACAAGTAAGGGGATTTAAAATATATTAAAAAATTAAAATTATTTGATAATAGAGGCTCTTAAAAAATCTGTCACTTATATTATTAAATGTAATTGCTAACATGGTTGGCTTTAAATTACCTATTTTTGTTATACAATAAAATTCAATAGAGTTGCCGAGTTCCTTGTCGATAATATTTATCGATGTTTTTTTCTAACTATATGTGCTAACAATATTGAAAGTACTGACAACAGATAATTATCAAATATTTATTAATTTTCAGGTTTTCAATTGACTCTATACTAAAACTGTAACTAAAAAGCATAAAACATGTGAATTGGCATCCGAAGCAAGTTGATTATGACGTCAATTATTTGTGGTATGGTATTCTTTAATGTAATTTAAAGTTTGTAAAGTTCTAATTGTACCTATAGATATTGTTGAAATAGATATAATATTTGGCAGCTTATTGATTTTCTCCATTACTAAATGAATGGTTAACAATAAATTCTTTACAAAATTATATATTTTTTTATTTTGTAGTTATCTACTCAGTTTTTCCCACTCATTGAACCTTTTTAAACCTCTCGAACCATACATACCCAATGGTGAAACCCGGAAAAAACCCGTTATATAGTTACGAAGAAAAACGTAGATAGACTAATGCAGCGTCGATTTTTTTTATATGAGGTATAAAGCTTGTGTCTAAGACATAAGTATTAATTGATACATTTATTTATTGTATGGAATTATATTAAAATGATAAATAAATAGAATAGTAGGCCGGGGTTATAGAATTTTTATCGATATATTTTGTCACACTGTACACTGTAGTTCCGCTCACTCCTGCTATCAGCACCAAAATGGCGAAAATCAAATCGCCTCATTATGTCACGGTGTATAGCCGGTCCAGTGTACTTGTTTAATAGAGGTCAGTGCACAGCGATATTATGTGAGTTTACTACTGACATTATAATGTGAAAAAGTTTTTGTTGCATTATCTTTCAAGCAGTATTGAAGAAACAAATCGACATGATTTTTTGCGCAGAAATAGTACCTTTGTAACTTTCCATCCCGGAAAATTCGCGGTTCCTATGGAATGGTTTAAGTACGTAATTTACCTCTTTTTGCAAATCTTTTTGGTTTTGATGAAATTTTGTAGGTATTAAGGTGTGTTAGGTCTGGGAATAACACACAGAATACTTTTTATCTCGGGAAATATGCGCGGTTCCGCTGGAATAGCTATTAAGCAATTAGCATAATTCTATAATATTTTTTTATAGGATAAGTAAGACAAACGGGCACACAGTTCACCTGATGGTAAGTGGCTGCTGTGGCCCATAGACATCTTCATCTAACCTCGATTAAGAATCAAAATGCAGATGCGTTGTCACCCGTGAGGACTAAGATGGAATGGCTCGTTTCCAGTAAAAAGGATTCCAGTTCTCCATACTTACCATGCGAAACACAACAGCATTAAGCTGGTATTCTGTGAGAGCGTGGTCCTTCCGCGGATCTGACCCATTTGTGACATATTTAAAAAGCGACATATGTTTAGTACAAAAATGCAGCGTATAGATATAGGAGACAGCAGGGTGTTCTTTCTGGATGTACCGTAAACTCTACTGAAATGGGCAAAATATGAACTTATAAAGCTAAAATTACTGCTAGCCCAACTTCGCTAGGACATCGCTGCAACGTTGCCAACGGTGGACGGTCTACAACGCACATTAAGTGTTAAAATCGGTATTTATTCTTGCAAGAAAAGAAACACTAACGTACATCGGCTCGCTGTTTAATATTCACATGAATATTGTCATACAGTGGCGACTGGCAACGCAAGAAATCCAAATTTAATAAATAGTATCCATAACGAACATTGGTTATGTGAGAGGAAAGTACTGTTGCCAATAATGAAAATATCAAAAATTAGACGACAGTCTGCGAGGTAAAGATTTATTCATCGATAGATAACCTAATGGCCAGTGATGTTCCTACTGTACTCTCTACCCAGTTAAATTTTTCAACAGGTGGCATCCTAGTTCTGCTGATGCGTAATTTTGACCTTGTGTGTTTCACAAAGCTGGGGAGAAATGTTATCAAGGCTACATTCTAACCAGATCTGCTAAAGAAAGAGTGATTTGATTCTTCGCATTTCGATTATTTCTAATGAGTTACGATTTCAATTTAACGGCTATAATTCCCGCTAAAGTAAGTCCCAGAGTCAGACTTTAAAATCCGGCGTATATTTGGACACTTTGTGCTTTTCGCATGGTTAACTGTACATATATTGGTAGTGCGAGAGTATCGAGTATCCAAAATTTGCATGTGCAGAAGGAATAATATGATATATAAACCAAACAATGTGGCCTACATCAATTTAACTTGATATCCTCCCATTTACTGCGGTGTATAACTTCATATTGCGTCTTTAAATTAGCAACGGTTTTCGGCCATTTGTTATTTTACTCTTGTAAAGTTAAAGCGCTTCGTTGTTGAGTTGGTGATAAATAAGCAAACTACTTTTTGTCATAAGCAATTTGAATTCCATGCGAAAGAAATCGTCTATAGACACTTCTTGAAAATCATTTCAACATTCAGTGTTAGGTTGTGTCAACAAAAATATTATTTCCGACTACTAGTCACGAACAAAAGCTGCTATAAAATGGTGAATATGGGCTGTGATTTTTCGAAATGCTGTAGTTTTTCGATCTCCACGCATGTGAAGGCGCGGTCAAAAGCTATTATATTACAAGTGCAAAGTAGTATACAAGTGTAGAGGTAACAGATATCCAGTGTCATTATTTGTTCTAAGGCGGCAATAGTCTTGTTCTCTTAGAGAATAATTGTGTTCTGTGGTCTTGTTCTATGTCGTATATCTTATTATGGATATTCTAACTTCTTATGACGTATTCTTATTCGATCATCGTAATTTACACTATTTTATTTTTGTATGCAGATCTTAGATGGAAAAAAAATAATATTTTTTCCTCAGAATATAAATATAATAAATTTTCATCTAAAATATACTAAATATCCGCAAATTTTTACGTGGTAGAGCCATGCTGCAGCTATATTAATAGTATAGTTGTAGCACGAATGGGTCGGCTCGACCGGGGAAGGACCACGCTCTCACAGAATACCAACGTAAAATAGCAGCTTAATGCTGCTGTGTTTCGTATGGTGAGTGTAGAGAACCGGAGACCCTTTTACTGGAAAAGAGGCATTCTATCTTAGTCCTCACGGCTGACAACGCAACTGCATTTAAATTCGCTAACGAAGATAAATGTAGATGTCTATGGGCAACAGCAACCACTTACCATCAGGTGGACTGTGTGCTCGTTTGTCACCCTTATTCTATAAAAAAAAAGCAACTACTGATTATTGTCTTATAAATAATCTGTATAAACAAACTATTATAAAATATCGATAGTAATAAGTAGGTCTGTTTTGATTTGATTTTTTTTGTTATTTCATTATCAAATACAACCTCTAATTTATGACCTTTTGTAAATATAATATTACACTAATTATTTAAACTTTATCGAAATTCGAGCAAAAGCAGCAAATTAGGGCAAAGGAATGCCGGGTCGATAACGCATAGCACCACATGCTGCCAATGCTATGGAACCAATGTGGTGCGGCAGCGCGCCACTGTAACACATCACGTTGAATATGTATATTAGTATATACAAAATCGGAAAGTAGCCACTTCAATAGTATCTTGATAATTTCGAACATTTCTTTATGAATGAACTTAACATTCAATAGATATTTCTTATTTTTATTCGTTTCGGAAAGCGAACTAACAGAATTACACGAACTATTTGCAATCGAAACTACGTACAAGACGTTTTCAATAAAAGTGAACGGGGGTGCTTGGAAACATTTTCTTTCGTTTGTTTCCTTTCATATTATCGTAAAAGGGGATGAGGCAGGTCCGACTGAACGTACGGGCTTCGCATTTAAAAGCGATATAAAAAAACTTGGGCCTTTATTTCGCAGGATGACCTAAGTGGCCGGTCGGGCCGTACAAAAACCCCTCTTCGACTTACCTGTATTTTTCCACTTATTTATCCAGCGTTTTTTTACATACGCAGTGTTTGTTAGTACTGCTCGCTTTGTCTGTTCAGGAAGATCCTGTTTTTTAACGAGTACTTAGAGTCTAATTAAAAGGAAAGCTCCGCACGGACAGTCGAGACCTTTTGAAGCCTGCTGTTATTACTTTTCGTGTATGAATTTAATTTGCTTGGATGGAGTTTGGAGTGGTGAGTGCTCTTTTATCTCTTTTTAATTTTTAAAGGTATTTTGCGATACCTATTTGGTTGTAATTTATTGTTCGAATAAAGCACCTTCTTATTAGAGCTATCAGTGTAAATATTAATATTTATCAAGTACCATTATATAATTACACATCATGGCATTTTTATACTGCAATTAGGTTGTATACCAAAAATGACATTATATAACCATTAGAATTAGAAAAAAAAACGTTGTGCGTGTGCGTTGAAAACGCCTGTATTTCTATTTCGTAAGAGTAATTGCTGTATCTAAACCAAAATTAAAATAACAATTTGCTAACAGCAAAAGAAAGATTGCATTATTGGCTACACACTACACCTTCCGTATTAAAAATTAAATACTACTTAAACATTATTTACATTTCCAGAGATTGATATTTTCGAAATCAGTTTAATTACAGCAATTCTACGGGTCGTATATTTTTGGTTACATTACTTTAACAGCCATTACAGCTATATCACAAATTTACTCAAAAACTCGCATGACTTGACACACGTTAAAGACTTATTTTTTTGGTTTGTTTGCCATTTTTCATTTTTGGTTTTTTGACTTTCCTTACATATTTTGTTGATAGTATATAATATTAATATCGTGTCTGTTAAGTTTTTATGCTGAAATAGAGGCAAATGCCACTATTTCTGTTTTTATGTATTTAAATTGTTTGACATAGTATAATGTATCATTGTATAAGATACGTGAGGGTAATATGGTCACCTTAAGCTTTGCCGCCCTATAAAACCGAAAGTAGGAAGAAGACAAAGACAAAAACATAAAGTAATATACTATAACTAATATATTAAGAAAAAATAGCAAACAAGCTTTGGCAATAATTAGGAACACTGCGAAAAATGAACTTAAATAAAACTAAGTACGCTACATAATACTAAAATCAATCAAAACATGGAATTCTTTTTTCAAAATTAGCCATTTGTTTATTGATTAGCGTTATGTTTTTATCGCAGTTGAATTTTTTCGTCATCATGGATATGTTAATAATTCGAGTAATTATGGAATATGAGTACCGTCGTGGCAGCAACGCGGCACATGCGGCACGCAACATCAACGACGTTTACGGAGCGAATACTACAAACGAACCTGACAGCACCAACATCACAGAAACTAGAGACCACCTGTTATTGGTTTGTCCGCTTCCGTTTTGGAAATTTCGACCTAAAAATTAACGCCGTAGTCGTCCGAAAGCTTTGGTGGACAATGACGAATTAAAGGTGATGTGGAAGCTGATGATACACAATCTACGGCTAAATTAGCAGCAGCTTTCGAGGTTAGCATCAAAACAATATTGGTCCATTTGCGTCAAATTGGCAAGGTAAAAAAGCTTGACAACTGGGTGCCCTACGAACTCAATAATCGCCAGCGCGAAGTACGCGTCGAGACATGCCTTGCACTGCTACACAGGCACACAAACGAAGGAATTTTGAACCGCATTGTTACCTGCGACGAAAAATGGATTCTGTTTGAAAATCGCAAGCGCTCAGCAAGTTGGTTGGATCCTGGTTCAGCACCTAAAAAATGCTCTAAACGAAAACTGATCCCTAGAAAAGTGATGGTCACTGTTTAATGGTCTAACGCCGGTGTGATTTATCACAGATTCTTACCAAACGGAATGAGCATTACTGCAGATGTGTACTGTGAAGAACTGAACACAATGATGGAGCAGCTCGCACGTCTCCAACTAGCTTTGGTCAATCGTGCGACCCCGCTGCTCCTGGACGACAACGCGCGAACTCATACTGCACAAAAGACGGTCTCCAAGTTACAAGAGCTGGGGTTGGAAGCTCTCCGTCATCCACCGTACTCACCAGACCTTGCGCCTACAGACTTCTACTTTTTCCAGAATTTGGATAATTTGTTGGTGGAAAAAAAATTCAATACCAGAGAGGGAGTACAAAATGCCTTTGAAGAATTTGTTGCCTCCCGTCCAGCGGATTTCTTCAAGAAGGGCATCAATAAACTGCCACTGCGTTGGCAAAGATGCATCGATTGCATGGGTGATTACTTTGATTATTAGAAATAAAAAATATAGAAAAAAATTACGTTAACTTATTTCATAGAAAAACGCAATTTCATAGGTAAAGACCTAATATATAATAATTGTTGAGTTTAATAAGGCCTACTGTGAAGGACCACTGTTCCATTGATTGTCCCTGGCAGTGCGTACTGGTTAGAAGATATATAATTTCCCGCGTAGGAATATTCCGCTTATAGATTGAACTTTTATTCTTAATAGCTCCTGAAGTTTAAAATTTATAAACCAATTATAGTATTTCACATTGGGCTTTAGCTCCTGTGTAAGTACACTGTTCATAAGCGGTACGGGCATCGAAAATATATGTACGCCTGTCGAACTATGTAACAGCTAAGTATGTGATGTAGTTTTTATCCATTTTTATGTCCATTATTTTATTCAAATATACTAAAGGACCCTTATTTTGAGTAACTAAATAAGTGAACAGTTGTTATCTTACGCGTCTAAATCTTTCAAAGTGGTTACTGTAGCATTCATTACGTATCATCATGCCAAAATCGATGTTGAAACTGGTGATTGAATTCCTAAAGTATGGACGAGAAAATATCAGTGTATAGTAAATTAGTAAGAGATTTTATTAAACCTATAGTTACGTCAATCACTCAGTCGCACCTTCGTGAAAAAAAATTACTCATTATTATACGGCATAGATGGCATTATATTTCAGAAAAGTCACAGGCACTGAGAAAAGAGCACTAGCCAGTGAAGATTTAAGTCTATTAAAATTAAAAAAAAAGAAAAAGAGAAGATGGCTGGGTGCCACCATTTGCATGGAATTCTAGCTATTTTTGCGTAAATTAGGCCAAAAATTAATAATGAAAAGTTTAAAGCTATTTTGGTTTACCATGTCTTTAGGACGTTGAACACCTCAGAAAGTACAATATAAGTTTTTATTAAACGCCATAAAAGTAGTAAAATTTACTATGGTAAAAGTTTCATTCACTGTATAACACTATTATGAAACAAAAGAGAAGTAATAAAACTTTTCACGTAACTATAATATTATTGGCATGTACCTAGTAATTCTTTTTTTTAAATTAACTGGGACTTAGTTCAACGCAGACCTTAAGCCAAGTATTTTATCCGGAACGGATGAGAAGGCCAGTCCGTGTGCGCACATCGTCACGCTGGATTAGACGTACAGTTCACTAAAACACGGGTTTCAGAGAAATAACGAACGACATATCATTGGTTTGTATTTATTGGTAGCTTTTGACCCTCATTAAATATAAGAATAAAATGGGCTGCAAATCAAGGAAACGCGTGGCATTACCGTAAGAGGCATCTTTAAATTTGACATGTAATAAATCCAATGTCAAGATGGTAATGAGGAAAACACCATTGCTTATGGCATTAACAGTAACTTTAGCTCCATCGACAGTAAATGTCAGTGCGGGAATGACGTCGAACGCCAGTGTAGACTCCTGCGCGGCGTCCATTACAAATTTTATCTTCTATATGACAGATGGAGCTATAAAATTTATTTATTTAAAATCCGGGAACGAACCAGGAATGGTTTCGAATAATGAGCGAGCACGTGTCCTATGGGGTCATTATAGCAGAGAATTGAACGATTCGGGCCGAGATAGCTCTTTGATTTACTGCTTGACTTTCGAACGCACTAAATCATTTTTGTATAGAACTTGAGAAAACTATTAACTATTATTATTGGCAAACTACGAGAGCCCTTTGTGTGGCCTGTTCCCGACTTACGTCTCATTTTTATGTGGTGAATTACTAGTTTTTTTACGTTGGCGTGACTAAAGTTCGTCTTAAGCTATCGCAAATAGTTGTTTATAAATTTTATGTGTATATGTGTATAGTTTATGTATTAAGACTTTTAATTTAAAGTAAAAGGTTTCGGAAATTTAATAGATTTGTTACTAAATATCGTTATTTATACTGCGTAGTTATAGCGCCAGGTAACCGCTATACAGTTAAATCTCGTGGGCTTGATTTTCAGCAACTAAGAGAATTTTTGGAAAGATATCTGTAATGAGAGTTATTTAAGACAATAGCGATATTGAGAAATATGGTCATATTTATAAAGACTGAATAAATATCTCATTACTATTAAAAAGGCGTTTTAGCCTGTTAAAAAGATATAAAAAAATACTATTGGCTTATAACACAATCAATAATCGGTAGTTTAACTGTACAAGCGTATAAAGTGATCGTAAAAGCAATCATTATAATAGATGGAAGGTAGCCTCGCGGCATCAATTCTAGCAGATATCCTTGAGCTAACTGTAATCATCATTTGGAATTTTATAATTGACAGTAACTTCGAAGCTTATAGACCGAGAATCATGGACTGAGTTAAGATTGGAATTTTTATTGTTTGTCAATCGCATTATGAATTTCACCGATGTCTGATATATAATACACACATAAATGTGTACCTATAGTTGCATACAGATGGTACGAACTATCATTATTTGATGTTACAAAGTTAAATTTATTATTCATGTGATAGTTTTAAAAAAACTGGGAAAATTAAAGGGCAGCATATACCGCCTTTTGATGCTTTGCTATGCCAGAATCAAGGTCAAACCACAGTTACGACTTTTGATTCACGTGGACGGACTGAGTATGCCCGGAAAGATAAGATGAGAACCATTACAGGAGGTAGCTTATCTAAGATGGGATAGGATTGATAGAAGGATATCATAGTCTGCTGCCTTAAAAGCATTAGAAAAGTCATCGAGGACCATAACTGTAACATTCTTGTTTTCCATAACTTTTCTTATATTATTAGTTATTTTAAATAGGCATTGGTGTTGTGACCAGGTGAAGCACGGACTTTTATTTGACTTTGATCACGTTGTTCTAAAAGATTATTAGTACAAAGTAGGAAGTAATTCTTAGCGTGTGAATCTAAACCATATTTGATAACTAGGGGTAGCGTCTAGGATTTGATGTAACCCCACGATATAGTGCGAGAGATGTAAGATTTAGTATTTATTAAAATGTGTCTTTTTGAAGAAGTGAAACTTCCGCAATGGATTTTTTACCAGCATCTGTTAAATATCAACCTGTTTTAAGTTGAACTTACTTATACTTAATTTGTATTGGTTCAGTGGTTATTTAGTTGCAAAGATGAATTGTTTTTCATTTATTTATTAAAGCTGATTTTATAATGTTTGCTAAAAAGTAAACTTACAGCCTAATCATTGAGTTAAATATTCCATACAGCAAAACGACTCAACACAAGTTCATTGACTCTCCCAAAAACTAACAATAGATTTCAGTCGATTTTATTTAATGGTTTCGTATTTACTTATTCAATAAATAATTAAGTGTGAGTTGAAAAGTTTCATACAGCGGTATCTAAAAAAAAATTCACGACACGCTTATAAACACTTTAAATTGTTTCTTTAGGTATAATATTATTAATGAACTAAATTGTGGAATGAAGAGCATCATTCCAGAATTTCGTTTAGTAATACGCTTCGACTTATGTTTTAATGTCGTTTACTAAAACGATAGGTGGAAGAAATCCCTCGTACCTATTTTTCCCTCTAAACAACAGTTCATGCACTGCTGTGTTCCAGTCTTAGAAGTGAAACGTATCTGTAGCGCTTTTATTTTAAATTGCTTACAAGGTTCCAGGGGCTGCAGTAGCCACTTATCATCCTACTGCTGGGCATCGACCTTTTCTCATTTTTAAGAGGGTTATGGTTATGATGTCCGCAGGCTGCTCCAGTGTGTATTTACGTTATTTCAGAATAATATGAAGTGTTATACCTACCTAATACATTAAACAGTTTCAAGAATAACAAGATCAGCTATATACATAATATAACAATTTTTTTTATAGATGTACTTACAGATGTTTTGTCTTCCCTGGGATCTAATATACTCGTAGCTTATCCCACAACTTGTAATTTTATAAGCCATCCTACTTTTTAAATTGCAATACAACAGTGGGTACTGATGCATGGCTGTACATAATGTTTTTATATATAACTAGCTGTTCCCCGCGACTTCGCTCGCGTGTAATTTAGGGTTTTAATTTTTTTGCGCGGAACCCTAATTCTTTTTCTAAAATAAAAGTAGCCTAAGTTACTCCTTCTGACATCAGCTCTCTGCCAGTGAAAGTCCCGTCAAAATCGGTCGAGCTGTTTCGGAGACTAGCCGGAACAAACAGACAGACAGACAGACAGACAAAAATTTAAAAAATTGTATTTTTGTTATAAGTACCGTATATACTTTCATATGCATTTAGTATAAAGCTGTAATTTTGACATTACAAACAGACACTTCAATTTTATTTATTTGTATAGATGTATAGATAATGGTGACAAACCAGCACATTGTCTGTACGTCTGTACACGATGTACACAACTATCATCGATTAAGTATTAAAATGCAGATGCACCTCTGAAGACTAAGATGGAATGCCTCGTTACCGGTTAAAAGGGTCTCTGGTTCTCCACACTCCCCATACGAGACAAAGCAGCAGTCTGCTGTTTCACGCTGGTATTCTGTGAGGGCGTGGTCCTACCCCGGTCGAGCCGACACATTCGTGCTTCAGCTATGTATATTTATTTATTTATTTATTTGCTTTTTAGTATGTATGTCCCCAATGGAGACATGCAAATTTATTTATTCTTAGAAATTATAGTTATACAAAATTAACACATCAAAATCAATCATTATTAAATCATTAAATTAGCAACAATAAATAATCCATCCAATTATATTCTAAAGATATCAAAAGTACAATTATAAAAAAAATATAATTAACAAATATAGAAAATTAAATTAAACAATATTATATACCATGTCAGTTAATAACAAAAAATGTCAATTATGAGCTATAGTCCTATAAAAGTAGTCATCAGTAATTTAAAAACTCGTTTACCGAGTAAAATGTATTTTGAAGAAGCCACTGATATAATTTTTTAAAGTTTGTATAGGAAGATCTTTAATTATGTTTGGTATTTTAGTATATATTGTTTTACCCATCCAGTAACAACTTTTACTAAAGCGTTTACTTTTTGGTATTTCGCTAATTACTATCCGATCTGGGTATCTCGTGTTCATGGATACCACTTCTTTATTAAAAATTAAAAAATGAAATACTAACTACTTGCAAGCATAAAATGTATATGTGTTTAAAAGGTTCTAATCATATGTCATAACACTTAAATCACTTTATTAACAATGAGCTACGACAGCGTATCCTTGAATGTAATAATGAAATTAAAAACAAACCATTAAACTATTTTGTATGTGAATCTCTAACAAGGACGCTTCCCTTAACCGGATCGGGAGCACACCTGGGTACTCGAAATTTGCCCATAAAGGTCCCAAACGACAATTGATTTAAGATTAAAATGGCGTATACTTTCATTAACACATAGAATATTGAATTTTATTTGATACGGAATATGATTGTAAACTGATTGTTAATGTACAATCGCATTGGTAGTGATTGGACATAAGTCGTTCCGGAAGCAAGGAGTACGGAGATGGTAGATTTTAAAAATGGAACGTTTGATTTGCATTTGAATAAGAGTCCCCGGCGACCCAGGTGCGCTGGTACAGGCGGAGTCCGAATGTTTTTTTGATATTTTTTATTGCGAGTTAGCGAAAATAAATATGGATGACCAGTTTTAATTAAAATTAATATTTGAAATTATTGTTATATCACTTTTGTATGATTCAATCTTAGAGTATATATAAACAATGTAATATGTATACATTAAGGACACAATAATATTAATCACATTTAGACAAAAGGTTTTAATATAGTTAAAAAATCTACTAATGTATTTAATTGATTATTTCTACCTGCATTTAGGCATGTAATATGTTCTGTTGATACCAAAACAGGGATGCAATTATTTCTACTTACCATATCCAGTGGGTTATCGTTATTAAGTGTTTTGAAATGAATGATACACTTAAAAATTTGATGAAAATCAAAAAAAAAATTTTCACTGATATGAACACTGTGTGAAAAAATATTATAACCAAGCTTTGTATTGAAGCAATTTTATTTATTTATGATAAAAACCGTACCGTGCCCATAGACCTGATTATCCAACAAAATTTTATGTTTTCAACCGACTTCGAGAAAGGAGGAGGTTCTCAATTCGTCGGAATCTTTTTTTATGTATGTTCACCGATTACTAGAAGACGCCTGAACCGATTTGGAAAATTCTTTTTTGTTTCAAAGGGTTCTCAGGTCAGGCCCCATTTAAATTTTATCTAAATCGGACGAGCGGTTTTAAAAAATCAACAATAAATTATTTATATTGAAGTCGGTTATACAAAAATTTTATTTTATCACTTGTTTAAGTAAGCAGTTCTTGTATAAGATAAAATATTATATTCATTTATAACAGCCAATCTACGCTGATCATAAGCCTCCCCCACAACTTGCTTATAGGGGGAACATTTTCCATAGTAAAGTTGAAAGTAAAATCGGATTCTTCGGGCAGTACAACGTCTGCCAAACAAGTCGTCTTTCACGACACTCACGAGACGATATTAAGGGTGGTATATATTCTTACGCCGCCAAACTACTCCGTTAACAAGCTTAATGGCTTAAACAGTAATTGAAAAAAAAACCCGACTGTTAATAAGACCAATTCTGCGACGATTTTGTAAGAACTTTGTCACAGTTTTATTATAAGTTTTGAAATTTTTGTGAGAATGGTTGCTTACCAACTTTAAATCGTTATAGGTCCTGAATGGTCATTCAAACTGAAAAATTATTAGAAAAACCTAAACCCTATTTTTAGATGATTTTCAAAGACCTATTGAATTATACCCCACTTGACATAGTTCGTCGACTTAAATTTTTTACTTTCTCACAATATGGCGTCTGGTTGTCGCCATGTTGAATTTTGATTACTATTATCTCTTCTGTGATACTCATAAGATTAAGAAAAATCGATTGATGCAAGAATCATCATAATCGGTCTACGCTGTTGGTCTCTAGAGTACCACAAAGAACGAAGATACATACATATATAGGCCGATAAACACATTACTCTCATTTGCTTCACGCTGTCTGGTAATAATAAATGTAAATAAAAGTAAACATGTTTAAAAAAATCGACGTCATTACAAACCATGTATTTAATAGATAATAAAAATTTTAAAGTTTTAATTACGAAGTATTTTAAATTATTTTTAAACACGCCTGTTTTGTGTGAACTCATAATAAGAACCAGTCCACTACACGTGATATTTTTTATCACTCAAGTAGGGCGTGTTTGAGGCAACAACTCGGTCTTGTTCAGACCTCATTGTTTGAGTTTTTATTATTATCTTCGACAAAGAGCTTGTAAACGGTAGCATGAACGTTATCGGTGCTTGTGATCAACCTTACACTACAACTTTTTTTATAATTATTTCTTTGAATGAAAACCAAGATGCGTTTGTGCGGGAGCGATACGCGATACCTACGATGCGCGGGAGTTGATTTTTTCGCGTTTTAAGCTCCAATGTTGAGTGAAGTAACTTCTTTTTGAAAAAAATATTTGTGAGTCGTGGGAAGTGGGAACGTTGTATTTGAAGAGATGGCTTCAATCAAATTTCAATATGGAAAAAAAGTTTGATTTTGGTTTTTGTTTGTGTATCATAGTTATCGCATATCAAAAATACAATAATATTAGAATTAAATATAAAATAATAATTAAAACGCTTTACTACGAATACAACCCATCGAAAGTCCACTGCTGAACATAGGCCTCCCCTGCATCCATCCAACTGTATCTTTTATCGGGTAGTCATTCCATCTTGTGGAGGTTCGCCCAGCTCTACGCTTGTCGGTACGGGGCTGCCGCTCGAGAATCTTTTGCCGGTTGTCAGTAATTCGAGCTACATGGCTGGCCCAGCCCATTGATCTCCTCCTCTGACCTCCTCCTCTCCTCCATTGAGCCTCTTTTGCGGGTATTCTCGTTACGGATTTGGAATTTGAGGAATTTCAAAGTCACTCAGCGAGCGATGTAGAGGGCTGTGTTCTGAATTTATTTGCAGGAGTATATATGTATATGCTAATCTTGTTAAAATTTAATGATAAAGTTACCTATCACCCCATTTCGTCCCATGAGTGTTTTAAGAGTAGACTGTGGGATATTCCAGAAAGATCTCATGGCCTTCGTTAGATGGTGGTATAACGAAATTGCTTATTACAAACGTAAAACACCCAGACCTTTGACGGGGAGCAGCGTCGAAATGCTCCCACTTCAATGCCCATGCCTTTTATGGGCTGTGAAGGAAAAGAAAGATATGGTTAACGCTTATAAAGTATAAACTGTTTTAATTCTGGTACAGTAACCAAACCTTAGGAACAATTATTTATAAGACATAAGAATATCTATTTTGTGCAAAAGTAGAACTCGCGGGTCGTAGCACAGCAGCCAAATAGTTAGCCACTGCGCTGCCAAACAGCGTGAATCGTTTAAATAGAATGATTATTAATTTCGCAGCTATTCTTTTTAAGACTGCTAAATCACATACTCATACATCACATCATACCAGAGTTTTCTTTTATTAATTTATAATTCACGAGTAGAAATGTAGTTTTGAATGGTGTAGAGTGTCGTTAAAAATAACAGCAGAAAGTCTCTTACCAAAAATCCCAACGCTATACATCTCATTAAATATTTTATATATATCGCTACATACAATACGAGGCAAGTCTTAGAATAACAAACGTGCGCAAGCAGTTACCGGCGCGCCGCGAGCCGTTAACAGCGCTCAACTATTGACCTCGTTAGCTCGAACAAAACACCACCACCGCACGTAAAACAACCGCGCCACTCGTCGTTCGCCTTTTCCTCTCAAAAATGACTCATCTCGGGCTTTTCACGAGGTGTCATTAAGTCGGGCTGGCTTTGTGTCGCGCCCGCTACCGCGCCCGCTTTGCTCCACGCTCCGTGCGGTAATGACGCGCCACTCGACGTAGACGTTTTTTTACCTCATTAACAAAATGCTTCTCGCGATTAATGTTTGCGCTGCGATTACGGTGGTTTCGCGTATTGTGGGTCGATGAGTATCTATCTACATGCCGGCGTAAAAGTGATTTTTGCAAAAAAAAAAAACACAGTCGTAAAGAAAAACAAACATTGCAGTAATTTTTTGTGCAGGGGAATATGGTTTATATTCGTTTTCTACGTTCAACGTGTCAATTTAAGCTTGTAATTAATTGAACACGCTATACACATACGACTTTTTGCCTTTTATGCTGTTATGACTAATAAAATTGTAAAATTTAATTTGCATCGAGAATTTGTCCAAATACAATTGCATAATGTGCGAACAATAATTTTTGATTTATGGAGGAGCAGCCCTCGAGGCGACCTCCGTTCTTTTAATTACTGCGGCCGGGACGGCGCGGCGCTTCGAGAAAATATTTAGCAACGCGTCCGTCGCAGCCCTCCGTAATTACTAATGAGCTTATAAATAACTATATATTATGGAGTGGATATACGAAATATTATTATTTGTATTTAATTGTAAGCAATATTGTTCAATATAATTACCAAGTAATTAACGTTCATGCATATCTTTAAACAAATTATACTGGAGTGAACCGATAACGAAATTAAATCGCGTTCAATATTTATTTTTAAATTATAGTGGAAGTATTTAAGGCTTTTGATACATAAGTTTTATTGAATTAAAATTTATAAATTTATAATGTTGGCGTAAGTATACTAAGTATATATTTTTTCAAAGATTAAAGTAAAGTAGCAGCCTATCTAAATTTCTCTGATGACCACAGCCTCCTTTGATTTCTGAGAGGGTTTTTAGAGCAAAGTTGAGTACACCGCGATGTTACAATGTGCATTGACGGACTTAATACATAATATGAAGTAGTATTTTTATAAGTTATATATTTCCCGACGATGTTTTCTTTGACGCCGTGCATGTGATAAATCTGCACTTAATTTTCTACTACGAATTTCATTCGTGGTGGTGGGGATCAAACAATAGTATAGCTATAGCAGATGTATATATATAATATGTCGTATATAATATACGTCCTAAGGCGGCACATAGGCCTTCCCTCATCTATTTAGGCTAGAAGTTTTATAGCATATAAATCTAGTCTCTTTTAATATTTATTAATAAATTATAGATTAGATATTAATGCTATTAGTGCGTAAATTAAATTAGTTTTATTTTAATAAATTAATTTATTACTATTTATATAATTATATGATATTTTTAATTACATTAAAATGAACAAACGTTATGTTATCGTACAGTATTTTATTCATTTCAAGTAATGTAAGATGGTATCTCTGTTGGGGAGGCGACGAAGGAATAAGAAGAAATACTCCGAGAGCAAATTAGAGACCGGCGTGCCTCCGTTATAAGAGTGGACCCTGGGACTTCCCTATTAACGGAAGCCCATATTGTTGTATTATTTTTTCATTCAAACAAGCTTCGTGCAGATGTTTATTTTTTCATTTCGTTTGTTCTTCGCCATTCGGAAAATATAACGAAAAATGGCGCTATTGGATTTGTTTCTCGAATGGGATGCCGACATTAAACAAATAATTGATTTGTTATTTTAAAATCTAATCAAAATTTAATTGATATTATTGAATTAAAACTTCTTTAGGCGCGACTTGAGCATAGCTTAGATCTTATTTCGGACGGAAGTATCGTTCCGTCAAATTTACATAGATCATAGTCCGTTTATAAAGTTTCCGCATTTTGAAGGCAGTGACTGACAATGAAGTACTATATATTTGGTCAGTGTATGTGTATATAAGACACATAATATATGCAATTTTCAGACATTGCAATTTTTATTCTATTTGTTTATTTATTTATTGGAAAACAAGTCAATAAAAATTATTACAAAGGGCGGACTTAATGCTTTTTGACATTCTCTCCCAGTCAACCCGGGACGTGTGAAAATAAGGTGCTCGTTGCAAAAATAAAAAGAACATTATGGTAAATCGGATAAAACTACTAATTATTAACAATAAAAGTAAACACATAACAGAATATATATATATATATATATATATTCTGTTATGTGTTTACTTTAACGTTTAATGACGGTGGCGTATATTTCTATATATATACACATAGGCATATCAACCTGACAATAATATCTATATCGCTAAATCTAGTTTAGATTACAAACCGCTTTACATTTATTAGCATATTGAAAGATCTTTTATTCAATGGATTAATATAAGTATAATTCAATAATTAATTGGTAAAAAAGAGCCAGGGATCCGTTTTGGAATCGTAGCGGAATCGCGACGGGATTGTAGTAAATCAAGTTCGCACAATGCCGGCAGGTGGTGGCGGCTGCCGCGATAATGCTCGCGTTTAATTACGTGGAATAATTAGTGAACGGAATATTTTCCGGGCCCTAACTATCTCCGCCGTCTTCCGGCGATAACTAGGCGGTAATTGCAGATTAACCTCGCATTCAGAATTTAATAGGTGCTCGAATAGACGCCCATACTCACGCCATTCAAGCCCCCAATAATGCTATTTATTTATTGGTGTAGAATTAATCACAACGCTGAAAGTATTCAACGTTCGATTGTGTTATACTTGGCTCTACTGTGGTACATAGATATTCCTTTTATTTGATCAATAAATCAAGATTTATGGAGAGATAAGATGTAATGCTTCATTGATAGTACCTGATCCACTGGTTGTCGCCCCGTAATATATGAAACTATTATACACTTACGAGTATTTGTATGGTCATATAAAATTTTCTTCAAATGCTAATCTCACATACATCTAGTTCGGTCGTACATGGCAGAAGCCCGCATAAATAATTAAGAATTAAAAATTTTGTACAACTGACTTCAACATTAATTATTAAGAATAACTCAAAACCTATTGGTCAAACTTTGATCAAATTTATATGAGACCACATGAGAAGCACCAGCTTGTAAACAAAAAAAAGAATCATCGAAATCGGTTTACCCAGAAAAAGTTATGGGGTAACACACATAAAAAAAAGAAAAAAAAGAACATACAGTTGAATTGAGTACCGTCTCCTTTTTGAAGTCGGTAGAAAAAGTAATAATAAGCTAAAATAGCTAATTTGATCAGATATTATTAATAGCTTTTGTTCTTATTTATGGTTTTTTTACAATAACTTTTTAAAATTTATTAATTTTGGTAAATATTTTGTATGTATGATAATAATAAACAACTATATCGTATTCATCTTTATTTATTTTATATAGGTATTGTCTTACTTCTTAGCGATTAGCTATTGCAAAGTCTATTACTCCTGATGATGCCTCGTTTAGAGGCGAAACACATATCATATTAATGACGGTGGCGTATATTTCTAAATGTTAATTATATAGTGGTGTTTGAAGGAATGGGTGTTGTTGTGTTGATGGCATTTGCTTACACGATGATGGGAGAGAAGGAGGTGCTTTTTAAACTTTTATTTTTGTACGTGGATTTTAGCAAATAAATTTTCTTATATTTTTTCTAGGAGTTAGAACTCCTTTCCTGCCAGGGAATTAATCTGGGTAGGTTTACCACCCTCTTACAGCAGTGCATGCACCCCTGTGTTCGGTCTAAAGGGTATGAAGAACCAGTATAATCGAAATAGTTGCAGGTGTCCATGGGCTGCAGTACACTTAGTTACCATCAGGTGGATTGTAACTTCACCTGTCATTACAATTTTATGTAAAAAAAATTGAATGATATAGCAACTGCCACATAATGTTTTATTGTATGAATTGGTTTATTTTTGGTAAATCTCATCTGAGGTTTAACGCTAAAAGTGTCTTTTAATGAAAGTCCTGCCAATAAAGTTCACCCATTTCAAAAAGAGAACACCATGTGTTATGCAGTTCAATTATGAAAGTTTTGAATTAATAATAATTCAATAAATGTGATTCATAGATGTATTAAAATCGCGTGGGTCGTATGTTTATAATTTATTTATCGGCTTCCAGTGGCGATTGTTTCAGACGGAAAACCCACGGGAGGATGCTCGCAATATTGCAGACGTCACGGCACGTGCTGCCTATGTAATTTGCGCTTTATGGCACGTGAATAATTCGTGATAATCCCTCTCCCCTTCCACCCCATACTCCCTCCGGGCGATGTCGCCACGACAACGTTTGATCTCCGTAATCGAAGGTGAAAAAATAATAATATAAGCGAATTTGCCGCTCACCTGCGACAATTCGTCCGTCGTGTAGTTATTGCCGACCTCCTGGGGTGGCTAGTTGAGCGTGAACTTTTGATATCGGCGCGAAATATTAATTTCTCAACACCAATAAACAGCGAAGCGTACGTAATGCTGGCAAATTAAGCTGAGTGCCTTTAATATTATTCTGTCGGAAATTTTAATTATGGATCGGCATTAGCTGCGATGAAAATTGTTTTAAATCATTCCGTTTTGAATGCCGCTGCCGCGTGCCTAGACTTGTTAATTATCTTAATTGAAAATTTAAGCCCGACCTTTCGGCTGCCCTCCCTTATTTTTCATACAAGTGAAATCGATAAATCTAAAGTAGAATCATTCAATTAATAATGTTGGTTTGACAATGTCGGCATAGGGTTAGAACCTCCGGAAGTCACAATTGGTATTACACCCGAAAATATATAACATGTAGGTACTCGTATATCAATGAAATTCGTTTAGAATATGGAAAAAAAAGCTCAAATGGTTGGTACCTACTACTTTGTCCCATAGCTTAAGAAAACAATAATAATCAATTTATCTGTTACTAGCGATCCGCCCCGGCTTCGCTCGGGTGATTTCTGGATCTCGACAACAGCTTGACCTACCGGGTCCAATTGTGAATCTAAACTATCCAGGGACCCACTTAAACACACACAAAAATTCCATCAGAATTGGTCGAGCCAGTTTCGAGTTTTAGCGAGACTTAACGGACAGCAATTGATTTATATAAGTATTTTTAGTATAATCGTAATAGAAAATTGATTAAAAGTCAACATTTACGAATAATTACGAACAATAAAGGTCAAATATATGGCACAAAACTATTGCGAAGCAATTACCAATATTACTTAGTAGTTGGGCTTTGAGCGAGTGCGCCAGATGGCGCTGGGGTTGATCATTTAAAAATCACTGCACATTGTTCCGAGCGCACCTAATTGCAGGGAAAGTGGAGTGAATGGACTCCCGGACAAAATCATTTTCTAATTGAACCATGTTGCTTTAGAAAGTTAATATTATTATTACTTCGTTTTTTTAAAACAATATGCATATATATATACATTTTACATTTTACATTTTTATTTTAAACCCATTTTGCACAAGATAATAATAATAATGAAATATTCTTTTTTCGTTTTTTCCCGAAATGAGTAATGAGATAGATATTTAAAATTGTGGGCTTTACGGTGGTTGCCAAGAAGAATTTTGTCTTATTGAAACCTTATCGATTCGAACCCCGGAAAAGAAGAGAGGTGGAGTGGTGGGGGACTACTAACAAAGACTTCATGAGAGTGAGAAGAGTCCAAATGGGTGGCCTTAGGTGGAGAATGCTCGAGGTAGCAGCTTTGAAAAACCACACTTTGTTTGGTATGTTGGGTTTATATTGAATTCGGTTGCAATGAACTAAGAACGTAGTTGGAATGTTTCTAAAGACCAACTTTCTGGCCAGTCTTCACGGAGACAAGTTATGTGCGTAGGAAATAAATTAAGTGCACGAGTGTGTTCTCAAACATAGGTGCACTCTCAATTTCCATACTCTCGTAGTCCGATAGGACGGCAATCCGAAACAACCAGAGAGAGATCTGGCGCAGCACCAGCGGCTTTATGTGCTTCAAGCACGGGGATGAAACACCGCTAACTTCCTGATTCCGGGCTGCTACTAAGAATTTCTTGACAGTTAAAAGCCAATAACCGATTTTTGTCCAGACCTGGGACTACATGTAAGAGAATAACTAATGTTCTCCAGACCGAATTTCGGTGACGGCGGCCAGTCACAACGGAGACTAGCCATCTGCGCAGGACAGGATTATAGTGCCCAAGTGAATGCACAAGCACAGGTGCACTCTCTATTCCCTCACTCTCATAGTCCGATGGGATGGTTCGACACGACCGGAGAGAGATCAGGCGCCAACGGCTTTAGATACTTTCCGAGGCAAGTGGTGAAACATCGTCAACTTACTGACTTCGGGCTGTTACTGAGGACTTCTTAACAGTTAAACCCAATAACTGGTTTTTGGCCCGACTCGGGCGTGTTTACATCCACTGGAGCAACGAAGCAGCTACACAGACAGACCTATAAACTTAAACAGAGACTAAGGATAAAGGTGCTGCGAAATTACTTTCTTTTTTTTCCTTTGATAAAGAGGATTTACCTTTTAAAATGGTATATTAATGTATTAGATTAGAAGAAATAGAAGATTCAGGTTTGCATCACTGTTTGCCAAACGATTCACGAACGAAACGAAGTTGCGAATTTTTACGTGGTAGAGCCTTGCTGCAGCTATATCACTGGTATAGTTGTAGCACGAATGGGTCGGCTCGACCGGGGAAGGACCACGCTCTCACAGAATACCAGCGTAAAATAGCAGCTTAACGCTGCTGTGTTTCGTATGGTGAGTGTAGAGAACCGGAGACTCTTTTACTGGAAAAGAGGCATTCCATCTTAGTCCTCACGGGTGACAACGCATCTGCATTTTGATTATTTATTGAAGATAGATGTAGATGTCAAAAGTAGTAGAAAAAGTTGCACTGCAGTGCTTTTACGGTTGTATTCTGCAAAAATATAGTAACTAATTTCTACGACAATTTTTTGAAATGGACGATATTCAGTTGCAGTTTGGGTTAGTTGTCTTAATATAAAAATAATATCAGCTCTAGAATTAATTTTTCAGTAATTTCTCTTAAAAATTAATTTTTGTTTGTTCGTATTTTATGCGCTGCCATACCGTTCATCAGATTGTGCTAAAACTTTGTCAACTTATTGCTTGCACTTGTGAGAAGGTTATAGGCATATTACAACTAACTTACAATAGGTGGCGCGCGTATCGTACCGACAAATTTATTTGAAAGTTATACATCACTCAACTTCAATTAATGTATTATCATTTTTAATTAAACAATATAACTCTTCCAAACGATTAATAAACGATATTTAAAACGATATTTCGACAATCATTTTTTCTGTGGCAGCAACGCGCCGGGTACCAGATAGTAGTAGATAAAATCTAGTAGAATCTCATTACTGTGGAAAATTCATAATCACTTTAAAGACGAGACCTAGCTAATTTGTTAAGGTGTAGATAAAGTTAAAAAACTTATATATACATCTCACTAAAGAGCCGTGGTAGCTCAGAGGCTGAGCGCTCGCTGTTAACACAGTAAGCGAGCAACTCGGGTTCGATCCCCGCCGGCACCAATGAAATTATTAATTGCAATTTAAGTTTAAAACGTGGTAGAGCCATGCTGCAGCTATATTAATTGTATAGTTGTAGAACGAATGGGTCGGCTCGACCGGGGAAGGACTGTGTAAAATAAATTATAAGTAAATTTATGTCGAGCTCTTATCGATTCAATATTTGTATGCAACAAGTGGTAAAATCAAAAATTTTGTAGTCGAATGTAGTCGAAATCAATTAAATAGAAGTCCCCAGTACCGGACATAAGGTTTTAGTAAAAAAATATATTAATAATTATGTTTTATTTAAATAATTAACATTTTATTTAATCAATCATATAAGACATTATAATAAATCAATAAAAGCAAATATTATATATTTATAAACAACTCAAACTGGAATCAATCATTGGTTTAGTTTTGGGCTTTATTGAAATTTGGCACCTAGTACCGGACAAGTATAAATTCGAACACTTAAGACCGGACAGAACCAGGCACATCTAGGTTTACAAAATTTAAGTCACACAATAATCTTACATTAATACAATAAACGCCCAGAACCACATCATCACTATAAACATCCAAATAAATCAACAAAAATATTTTTAACTACGGATAAGAAGTTATTGAATATTTTCTAACACTTGACGTTTCCACATAAAGTTGCCACTTAAGAAAACTTTAAAAATATTTACAACGGTTACAGACATAGACGTCTGAATACTCTGGGATATCTGCACAGGATTCATGAGCCCATCCTTTACACGCTCCACACTGGATCCAGTCCTCGTTGTAGTCTTCGCAACAAACAACACAATACTACTTCTCCAGCTTCTTTTCAGTAGGTTTTACTTTAGTTTTTTTTCCTTTGTCGTTGGTCTTTTTAGATTTACGTTTGCCTTCTTCTTTTCTCTTTTTTTCATTTTCTTTCTCTTCTAAATGTTCTTTGTATGGCGAAACAGTCAGAATTTCACTATAAATTTCAGATACCTTTTTTCTTCGTCTCCATTATATCAAATGATCTGAAAGGATAAATAATAGAAATACAAAATTATATGGAATAGAACAAGCACACTATTTTGTTAAAATATACTTGTCCGGTACTAGGGAATCTGTTATTGTCCGGACTTAGGGGAATAACATACAGTAGTATGATTTCGATTATAATAAAGTTTATTAATAAATCCGCCAAAAACAATATCAATGTAAAGCGTACTTACCAATGATTGAAACAAAAGCACTAAACACAATTTATGCACTCTAAATGGTGGTTTATGACCTTGTAAATGTTACTCGATGCATCGGATTCACGTGAAAAATGACTAAAATGTCACCTGTAAGCCGTATCGGGCGAGACTGACGCCTCCCACGCCGCGGGGGGATTTGTCCGTTGAGTTTGACTTCTTTCTATAAGCGAGTGCTAATAAGAACGTTATTTCATGTTATGACGTGATTTGTCCGGTACTATATGCTGTCCGGCGCTAGAGGATTCCCCTACGCATTATTAAGGATAACTCAAAACTACTGGTCAGATCTTGATCAAATTTATATGAGACCACATGAGAAGCACTAGCTTTCAAATAAAAATCAAAATTGGTTCACCTAGAAAAAGTTCTGAGGTAACACAATTAAAAATACATACAGTCGTAGTAAAGATGACCACTAGTATGTTGTTACCCTTGAGGACTAAGGTAAAATGCGTGACGGTCTATTTGTGCCGGACGGCTGAAACTCAGGAGTAAGTGTTATCGAAAATACTCCAAAGTCGCTCACGTCCTACACCTATAGGTTCCGGAGGATACTTCTACTGTACTGCCGTCTTTGTGGGTGCAGCTAGGGTACTGTGGACTGAGGTTAAATCAAAATGCACGAAATAGAATACAAATGGCAAGGCCAGTGGCCAGCGGTTCGACTGCTCAACTGTTCGGCGGAAATCTTCTGACCATTGGTTATTGACCACGGTTGTTGAATACGGTTGTTCAGCTTTCATTCAGCTACTTCTTGGTTCTGCTAATAGTCACTTTAGCTACTACAATGTTACTGGGCCCCGAAGCCATAAGGTGACTCGAGCGTTACTTTAAAGTGAGCCGCTCGCCATTGTCCGTTTTGCCTCTTTATTTTATAACATTTTCTCTATACAATTGTCTTAAATTACATTTTTTCTAAACACAATTACTTCTTACGCTAATGTACTTACTATACATTGTTAAATCGATAATTCAGTTGTCTATTAGCACACCGTAAAGGTTTCTTAATATATTAACAATGTAAAAGTTATTAACCAAAATATCCCAAATTTTCACAATATTTGGGTACATTAATTCTTTAATTTTACTATAAGTAGGAAATAAGTTTCATTACGCTAAATATTCTTTTATTTCCTTAATCTATAAACCTTAATCTAATTCAATACCATGTTTACAATTCTTCTAGAGCATAAAAATTATTTCCATCATTTTCGGGACTAAATATTACGCAGTTAATTAATAATTTCTAGAATGTTCTATAACGTGTCGCGCTCTGTTTGGTCGACTTTTTGTTTGTACAAATAAGAGTTATTTTATTAGATATTACCAAACGATGCTCTATACTATAATACTTTAACCATTACAAAATTATATTATTGCACTTTTCACTCAGTTTTGTCACCAATTTCACTTTTAATATTATTTTTCAATCACTTTGTTTCCAAACACTTTTCACCGTCGCGAACATCTCTCCCGCCGTGCAGCGTCGCGACGATCTTCGGTGAGCGACGTTGCTTCTACTTCGGTAGCGGCACGAGTTTCCTAGGTGGCCTTTTAATTAGTACCTCCACAGTGCGGATCTGTCCGTCCGCGCCGGGGTATACAGCTTCACCCTTCCTCGTGGCCAGGTGTTACAGGTAACTGGCCGTCGGCTATAAAATTGGATCGCCCACCTGGAGATTGGGGCCTCGTCCATGAGGTTGCTGCTGGTTTTGAAGTTCCGGTAGATATTCTCAGACCCAACGCTGCCATAACATGTCGTTGAGTATCTGGAAGCTAGCCAGTGCTTTTTGCTGTCTATGTCTTTCTCATTAAACACTCCAGGTGTCGGCAGTTTCGCAGATTCTCCCAAGGAAGTGGTTGGGAGTGATGGCCTCGTTGTCGTCAATGTCTTCAGAGATGTGAGTCAATAGACTGCTATTTACTGTGTACTCCACCTCGAGCAGCGTAGCTAAGACTTCTTCATGTGGATGTCTCTCATGAAGGACGGTGTATAATGCAGTCTTCACGAATCGGACGAGACGTTCTCACACCCCTCCCATGAAAGGCGCGGAGGGTGATAAAACGCCACACTGCCTCCTCGACTGGCTTCTTCTTGAAAAGTCTCCCGAGTTCCTTATCTGCACCGTGCATGTTGGTGCCGTTGTCAGATAAATCTAGCTGGGCACCCTCGGCGCACTGCGAATATTCTTAAGGCCAGTATTGCGGGTCTGCGCTGAGACTTGCGACAACTTCCAAGTGGACCGCTCTGGATGTGAGGCAGGTGAAGAGGCCAAGTATCTCTTCTGGTGTTGACGTCCCACAGTGACGGTGACCCAAAATAGTCCAGGCCGGTGAAGGTGAACGGTCTCTGGTGATGAATGAGACGTGTGCTGGGATGATCACGGGTGGCTGGCGCTGATGGTTGCGCTTTTCTAATGCGACACTTTGCATTGGCTCACTATCTTTTCGTGGTGGGTCAGTCGTATCACCCAGTAGTGCTGTCGAACCTCGTTGATGGTATGTCCGGTTCCGCAATGATGCAGGCTACGATGCGTCCAGTCGATGTAAAGTTGCGTGATGTAATGATCACCGTGTATTATGGGTGGCCCTTCATGTCTTCTGTGACTCCTTTTACGGCGGCTATGTGACTTCGTAGAGCGATGATCCCGTCTTTCAATTATATTTGGAGCGGTAGTATGCGACTGTCATGGGCGACCTTTTATCTTTACAAGATCGGCTATCTCTCGTTTAAAGGAATCTTCTTGGATGACACGTATTAGGAGCTTTTCAGCCTCTCTGATGAATTCGGCCTCGAGTGTGATGTATTTTTGACATCTGTATTTTTCACTCGACTGGGAGGTTGCACGAGGTGTCGTGGATTATTTATCGATTTCCTCCAGTCAGGATCTTTTTTTATTTCTTCTAGACCTTTTGTAGAAGGTTCTATCTGTGGTTTTGCGGCAAAGTGTTATAAATTGAAGCACTCTGGTCGTAGCTCGCAATAACCGTTCCCATCTAGAAAACTTGACTGGATCAGGGACGGCTCCTCAGGTTACGGGCACGACGCGATTCTGTGATGGTCAAGATCTTTCCTCACCGGTAGGTTTGGACGACGTGGGTCTTTCGGTCGGCCATGCTGACGGTTCTTTATACAGAAATGATGGACCGTTGTACCACTCGTGATTTGAGTTGAAGTTCGGTGGTACGTCCGATGGCGATATCAGCTATGTTTATTTTGGTAGGTACACAGCGCCAGTCATCCACCTTACTGTGTTCATCGATTGCTGCTATTCGGTGGGCGACGAAAGGTTTATAAGTTCTGGAGCCCTTTTTATCCATGTGAGGACTGTTTTGCTGTCAGTCCAATAAGTGACGGACTTCGGGCTTCATCCGCCTTCAAACGCCGGCGGCTACGCGGCCTCCCATCACGGCGGCTTGTAATTCGAGGCGGGTATAGACGTCATTTTGGTGGAGCTACCTTCGCCTTGGCCATGATAAGGCTCACGTGTATTGTCCCATCGGGTGTCGTTGACCTCAGTAGACTGCCGTAGGCGCACCACTGGCATCGGTGAACACGTGGACTTGGGTGTACGTGCGTCGATGAATCCTGGGTAGCATCTTGGTATTCTCACTGACTTGGTCGTTCCAGGTGTTGGATCCGTGGACCACTGGTTAGTTAGGTCTTCGCTTAACTCCTGGTCCCAGTCGGTTTCTCGTCTCCATGCTTTTGCAGTATCTGCTTCGCTCGAATTGTAACTGGGGAGGCGAGGCCGAGCGGGTCATACAGCGACATTACTATTTTGAGTGCTTCCCTTTTGGTCGGTGTCTTATGCAGCAAATCGATTGGAAGTCGTGCGAGCTTGAGGTTGAAGCTCAACTGATCGGTACTCGGTTTCCAGATTAATCCGAGTATTTTCTCCTCGGTTCCCTTGTTGCCCAGGTTGACTGACTCAGTTACTTCGCGGTCAGGTTCTAATTCTTTTATAACTTCTGGTGCGTTGGAAACCCATTTTCTTAAGTTGAAGTGCGCCTTTCTCTGCATGTCGCGTACTTCCTTCGATATTCGCGTCGCCTCTTCCAGGGAGTGGAAACTGTCCAGATAGTCGTCCATATAATGGTTTTGGACGATGGCTTCTACCTTCTGGATACTTTTCTATATGTTCCTTGCGTTTCCAGTTCTTGGCGAATATGACTGTGCAGGGTGAACTGCCTGCACCGAAGATGATCGACGTCATTTTATATTCTTGAGGCTCCATCACGTCCATCCCTCTCCAGAGATATCTTAAGGCGTCTCTGTCTTCGGGTCTGACTTTAACTTGCATGAACATTTCGGCTATATCTGCGGAGACAGCGATACTATGGCGGCGAAAACGCATCATATTGGTAGTGATTGCAATAGATCTGGACCCGTGAGCAGAAAGTCGTTCAATGCCACTCCTTTGTCTTGGCTGCGGCATCGTACACTATTCGAAACTTCTCTGGCTTCATCGTGTTGTGGATGTCGAAGTGGGGCAGGTACCATGTCTTTCCTGGTGTGCTAGTTTTCGGCGCTATCTCGGCGTATCCCTTTTGTACTAGGAGTTCATTTGTTCACTATATTTTTAGATCTGCGTCTTGATCTAATTTATTTTCGAAGGAAGCGAGCCTCTTGATTGCTGTTTCATAATTGCCAGGCATCTCGATATCCTTTTCTTCCAGAGAAGCCGTTTCCGTTGTGCCCGTCTTCTTTGACGGGTGCTGCTATTAAATATATCTTCAGATTTCTTCTCTGGATCGAGTCTGGTCTTCTTGGGTTGATGATAAGAGATTCTAGCGCAAAATATTCGCGGAGTTGATCATCTATGGTCTCCTCGCTCGTGTGCAGCTCATTGGCCGCGTGGACGCGCTGATGCAGGGCTTTAGTGTGTGCCCCGTGTAGCACCCATCCTAGTTCTGTGAGCGAGGCGATTGGCAGGTGTGGCGAACCTCTGCGGACTTGAGTGGCTATCAGAAGTCTCCAATTGTCCTGTCCTATCAGGATCCTCGGGTTGCCGGAGTCATATGTCAACTGCTCCTTTAGGCCTTTTAAGTGATTGAACTTTGCTATAACTGTTGCACATACAGTCTGTGGCCCTAAGTTCAGGTTGTGACCGTGCATGCTCTGAACGGCACCTTTTTTGTGGTGACTCTTCAGCGTAACTTTGACTCTTCGGGACCCTGGTGAATCGAGAGTATCCCGCCGGCACCAATGAAATTATTAATTGCAATTTAAGTTTAAAACGTGGTAGAGCCATGCTGCAGCTATATTAATCGTATAGTTTTAGCACAAATGGGTCGCCTCGACCGGGGAAGGACTACGCTCTCACAGAATACCAGCGTAACATGGATTGCTTGCGTACTGTGTAATAATAAATTATAAGTAAATTTATGTCGAGCTCTTATCGATTCAATATTTGTATGCAACAAGTGGTAAAATCAAAAATTTTGTACAACCGACTTCAATATAAATAAAATGAGAACATCATCAATGTAGTCGAAGTCAATTAAATACGCATTATTAAGGATAACTCAAAAACTACTAGTCAGATCTTGATCAAATTTATATGAGACCACATGAGAAGCATCAGCTTTCAAATAAAAAATCAAAATCGGTTCACTTAGAAAAAAGTTCTGAGGTAACACAATTAAAAATACATACAGTCGTAGTAAAGAAGACCACTAGTATGTTGTCACCCTTGAGGACTAAGGTAAAATGCGTGACGGTCTATTTGTGCCGGACGGGCGAAACTCGGGAGTAAGTGTTATCGAAAGTACTCCGAGAGTCACTCACGTCCTACACCTAAAGGTTCCGGAGGATACTTCTACTGCCGTATTTGTGGATGTAGCTGGTGTACTGTGGACTGAGGTTAAATCAAAATGCACGAAATAGAATACAAATGGCAAAGCAGTGGCCAGCGGTTCGACTGCTCAACTGTTCGGCGGAAATCTTCTGACTATTGGTTATTGACCACGGTTGTTGAATACGGTTGTTCAACTACGGTTGTTCTATATCGGTTGTTCACTATCGGTTGGTCACTATATTTTTCAGACGATTTCTCAGTTGACTATCTCTTTAAATTGTTCGGTAGTAACTTACTACTACTGGTGTTATCTGCTTTTATTTTCACTGTTTATCTAGCTGCTATTATCAGCTACTATGTTGTGCAACTAACTATTACTATCACTTGTGTAGCTGCTATTATCAGCTACTATGTTGCTAGCTACTATTCACTATATTCTATATTCAGCTACTTCTTGGTTCTGCTACTAGTCACTTCAGCTACTACAATGTTACTGGGCCACGAAGTCATAAGGTAGACTCGAGCATTACTTTAAAGTGAGCCGCTTGCTATTGTCCGTTTTACCTCTTTATTGCATAACATTTTCTCTATACAATTGTCTTAAATTACAATTTTTTCTATACACGATTACTTCTTACGCTAATGTACTATACATTCTTAAATCTGTAATTCAGTTGTCTATTAGCACACCGTAAAGGTTTCTTAATATATTAACAATGTAAAAAGTTATTAACCAAAATATCCCAAACTTTCACAATATTTGGGTACATTAATTCTTTAATTTTACTATAAGTAGGAAATAAGTTTCATCACGCTAAATATTCTTTTATTTCCTTAATCTATAACATGTTTACAATTCTTCTAGAGCATAAAAATTATTTCCATCATTTTCGGGACTAAATATTACGCAGTTAATTAATAATTTCTAGAATGTTCTATAACGTGTCGCGCTCTGATTGGTCGACTTTTTTTTTTGTACAAATAAGAGTTATTTTACTCGTATTAGCTATTACCAAACGATGCTCTATACTATAATACTGCCCTGATACGGAAGAAGGCGGCTAAGTGAATTTTGTCGATTTGAGCTTTCAGCACTACTAAACTAAGCAAAAAATTCTCTATCGGCCAATATTGGAATTATATTTTTACGTTTGATAGTTCCAGAGATAGATTAAGCATTTTGGCTGTTAAGTGATTGAACTTTGCTATAACTGTTGCATGCACAGTCTGTGGCCCTAAGTTCGGGTTGTGACCATGCGTGCTCTGAACGGCACCTTTTTGCTGTGGTGACTCTTCAGCGTAACTTTGACTCTTCGGGACCCTGGTGAATCGAGAGTAGTGTTCCCGATAGCGGTGATCTTAAAAGGGTCCAACCACCCTGTAGCTCCAATCTGTTCGGCGATCTCTTCATCCATTAATGAGACTGTTGACCCATCGTCCAGCAGGGCGTGTGTTTACAGCTCCCGCCGGTCCAATTACTCGTACTGGAATTATTTTTAGATAGGCTTGATGCTTTGACACAGCGAATGAATTAGCCACGGTTTCTTGTGGTTCCTTTTTTATAACCTCTGTCTTCGCCTTTTTATTACAGTGGAGAAGTCAATTGTGTCTCGCCGTGCATTCTTCTATTCCACACTTGATGGTTTTGCATCTGTGTGTTTTATTTCTGTAGCGTAGACAGCGGCAACATAAATTATTTTCCTTTGCGAGTTCCCATCTTTTGTTGACATCTGCTTCTTTAAATTTGTTGCAATCGGGTCCGTAGTGACCTTCTTTTTTGCATACTCTGCATCTTGGAGACGGTTTGGTAGTAGTTACGTGTGTTCTATGTACTGGACAACGGTTGCTCTGCGCTTCGTTGATAATTTCTGGAGGTACAAATGCACTGCAGAAGCGAGCTTGTTCGGTGACAAAATCGCTGAAGCAGCCGAGGTCTGGTCTGGATTTGTACTTCTCGGTGTAGATTCTATAACACTGTGCGCGCAGAGAGTTTGGCAGCTTGTCGGTGAGGTGTCGTAGTAGCTCTGCGTTGATGAGGTAATGGTCTCACTTCAGTGCTCGAAGTGTGACGACGCTTCCCCTCACTTTGCTCTCGAATGTGCAGATGTCTCTAGGTGCTTCTGTACAGCGTGCTAATCCTCTTAACTTCTCGGTCTCTGCTTGTGCGTTTAAATCCGGTCGTCCAAATTGCAGCTCTAGCTCATGCATGATCTCATCTGGCTTAGCATGCCCGATGAGTTCTGAGCTGATTGTTTCAAGGCTCTTCCTTGTAGACTTCTTCTTAGCCTTGCTGTGTTTTCAATATCATTGAAGTAGCCTCGGGTTGTCTCGTAGATGGCACGGAATGAAAGCCATTCGGTGTTTACACTGCTCTGAAGCTTGGCAGTGTCATTATAGCTTCCAACGCTGCGAAAGTATGCGACGATAGTAATGCACTCTCTGAATTTGGTTTGTCAGCGAGTGCAGCGATAGCGGATGTGAGCTCTACTATAAATGGTCGGAGCCCCCTGTCTTCATTGGTGGAGGGTTCCGGGTTGAGCTTCTGTGGCATGAGATTCTTAGGTACATCTAGTGGATAGGGATCCTGTTGTGTGACCTCCTGTTGCGGCTCACTGGGGTGGATGAATTCAGGGTGGCTTTGGTACTGTTTTAATAAGTGGGGCCTCCTCCGGTAGTTGCGTCTTGAGTTGGCTGCTGCTTGGCTGCGGCATCTTCCAGCCAGGATCGGACGTATTCACTTTTGGAGTGACCATTTTCATCGTAGTCATCCGATTCTTCTTCTTCAGCCATCTGTAAGGAGACCTGTGCGAGTTCCAGTTTGATCTTCAATAGTTCTTCACGAGCCTTAAAAATTCTTCTATTGGGTCGAATAGTCTTCTTTGACTTCGTACTCCTATCGGTGTGGCCCCTCGGCGGCTCTTCGGCGCGGATGTCTTCCCGGGCGATCGGCGACGATGCACGGCGAATGTCCTCGTTGCCTTCTAACTCTTCCCTCTGCTTCATAGGCCGGGTTGTAGGGGCCGGCGCGGGCGGGGGTATCCCCCCCCCTCGGGAGGGTAAAATGGCGTCTCAGCGCCCTCTATTGTCGACGGCGAGCGTGGCGGCATCTGGCGGTGGATGGCGGCGACATTGTCCGATGAACTTCCTTCCAGATCGACGTTCCACGTCTTAGCTCCCCTTCCTTGCGAGCGAGTGATCGGCATCTTGACTCGGCGAAATTCAGCAGCTTCTATACGGCAGCGACTATGTATCCGGTTCTAAAGGACCAAAGGATTTATCAGGTTCCGAAGGACCAACGGATTTATCCGGCTCGGCACCAGCAAATGTGCCGGACGGGCCAAACTCGGGTAAGTGTTATCGAAAGTACTCCGCGGTCTCGTCCACCACCTATAGGTTCCGGAGGATACTTCTACTGCCGTCTTTGTGGGTGCAGCTGGGGTACTGTGGACTGAGGTTAAATCAAAATGCACGAATTTTTTAATAGGATAAGGGTGACAAACGAGCACACAGTTCACCTGATGGTAAGTGGTTGCTGCGGCCCATAGACATCCACATCTTTCCTCTATTACAAATCAAAATGCATATGCGTTGTCACCCGTGAGGACTAAGATGGAATGCTTCATTTCCAGTAAAAGGTTCTCCGTTCTCTACACTCACCATACGAAACACAGCAGCGTTAAGCTGCTATTTTACGCCAGTATTCTGTGAAAGCGTGGTCCTTCCCCGGTCGAGCCGACCCATTCGTGCTACAACTATACAAATAATATAGCTACAGCTTGGCTCTACCACGTATAATAATAATAGAATACAAATGGCAAGGCAGTGGCCAGCGGTTCGACTGCTCAACTGTTCGGCGGAAATCTTCTGACTATTGGTTATTGACCATGGTTGTTGAATACGGTTATTCAACTACGGTTGTTCTATATCAGTTGTTCACTATCGGTTGGTCACTATATTTTCAGACGATTTCTGCAGTTGACTATTTCTTTAAATTGTTCGTTAGTAACTTACTACTACTAGTGCTATCTGCTTTTATTTTCACTGTTTATCTAGCTGCTATTATCAGCTACTATGTTGTGCAACTAACTATTACTATCATTTGTGTAGCTGCTATTATCAGCTACTATGTTGCTAGCTACTATTCACTATATTCTATATTCAGCTACTTCTTGGTTCTGCTACTAGTCACTTCAGCTACTACAATGTTACTGGGCCCCGAAGCCATAAGGTAGACTCGAGCGTTACTTTAAAGTGAGCCGCTTACAATTGTCTTAAATTACAATTTTTTCTATACACGATTACTTCCTACACTAATGTACTATACATTGTTAAATCGGTAATTCAGTTGTCTATTAGCACACCATAAAGGTTTCTTAATATATTAACAATGTAAAAAGTTATTAACCAAAATATCCCAAATTAAGTAGGAAATAAGTTTCATCACGCTAAATATTCTTTTATTTCCTTAATCTATAAACCTTAATCTAATTCAATACCATGTTTACAATTCTTCTAGAGCATAAAAATTATTTCCATCATTTTCGGGACTAAATATTACGCAGTTAATTAATAATTTCTAGAATGTTCTATAACGTGTCGTGCTCTGATTGGTCGACTTTTTGTTTGTACAAATACGAGTTATTTTATTAGCTATTACCAAACGATGCTCTATACTATAATTATACTTAGGTTGCAAACATGATATAAAATTATATTATTGCACTTTTCACTCAGTTTTGTCACCAATTTCACTTTTAATATTATTTTTCAATCACTTTAGTTTCCAAACACTTTTCACCGTCGCGAACACAATTCTTACAGGCTCACCGTGCCCTTCACCGGAACATATTGTTGAGACACCAATAAATAATACTATTTGTCTATTTTCACTAATACATATTTCTTTATTTTTCAGATAAATTGGATATAACTGAAATGAATTGAACCACAGTTGTAAGTATACGTCTTTTTATTATATTTCTATAGCAAAGTAAATCTGTACAATTGTGTATCTGTACTATTTTACTAGAATTGAAAACTTAGCAAATATTATTTACCTTATAAAAAATATTTTCCTTGTTTTAATAGTTTTGATTTGTTTTTTTAGCTTTATCATTATAATAGCGACCAACCGCGGCGAATGAATTTGGAAATAACGGCTATTTTGTTAACTTTGTTTATAGTAGTAGAATTATACTTTTTTAGGATAAGCGCAAATTAATATTAAATTACATATATGATGCTAAATGAATGATATTCAGCCCATGCGCTTCAGCTGATGCGTCTGATACAACACTTCATGCTTAATTATGCACTATGTGCTATATTATATAAATATTCGCCGCTTTAGTGTGGCCCAAGGGCCATCCCAGCCGCACCTTAACCTACTGTCGCTGATATTACAAAATTGTTGCAATGTTGTATTAGACGCATCGACTGAATATCATTCAGGCCGCTAGTTGAACGGCGCCCTTTAGTAAAAAGGCTAGGCTGTTAACTGTAAGGCTAATGAAACTAGTTGGCTGCGCCATATACATTTTTTTCCGTGCGTCCCATCGTAACGAAATTAAATGGAACATACTAGTTCAAGGGCACTTGGCTACATTAAATGCAATTGACGAATTAAAGAGTGTGTCACCGAAAACTATATTGATAAATGAACATCACCGAGTAAAAAGGAAATGAATCTGATGCACAGGAAATAGGACATTGATACAATTGGGAACGCTGCCATCGGCATTGAACCGTTACGATCGGTTTGATAGTTACAATTAACTTATTATGCTTGGCAGTATAAACTACTTAAAGCCGCCAACTAACTTCTATTTATGTAGGATGGTTAGTAAGCATCTTGATCTTCAGGAATATTTTTACTAACATGACAGACAGGATAGCTGACCTCTGGAAAAGACCATCGTAAAATCACAGTTCCGTGATAGAATAAATACTCGAACAAATTTTAATAAAGATGGAAATTAGAAAAAAATGATATTTACCTGGGCCTGCAACAATAATACAGTGTTATTTTGCAATAACCGGCCAAATTTGCAGAGAAGGTTCAGAATAAGTAATATAGGCAAATGCTGAAGAAAAATTTAAAAAAAATCTCAAACATTCTGTCCTTTTTATCTTTTAAATTCAAAATGCGTGGGAATGTATTATTTTAACTGGTTTTACTGTGCACGTACACATTCGTAAGGGTCGATCGGTAGGTTTTTGCCTACCGATTGTTGCCCATAAATCACATTCAATTTGGGATAATTTCAAATAAAAGTAGAAGTCTTATTTACTCGTATTTTCAAAAACTGCATTAACGGTGTATCATTATTTATCTATTTGAACTTGAGTTTAAAATTTGGCTATTCTTTGAAAAATAACCCAGTATATCTTTTAAAGAAAGTGAAAGCCATTGCATTGAGATCATGCTAAAAATGGAAAAAGTTGTAATTTAGAAAAGGGTGTTAATGAGAGGAGAGACGTGTTGATCTGTATAGGACTTTAACTACACTACACCTCCCACCGACAAAAATAAAAATAAAATACATTTGTTTTTTTTTATAAACATATAAAAATATTAAATATAAATATCTAAAAATAATATAAATTACAAAAATCGAGACAGGTATATTCTATGGGTAGGTTGGGAGACCAGATCCTTCTGCGCATAGTAATTTCGAGTCTCAATAGAATTGGTATGATGTTTATGTATTATTCGTATGATGTTGTATGTATACATACAACATACATATTTGACATAATTAGGTAATACATAATATGTCAGGAATTCGCGAACATCTGGTATAATTTTACAGGTATTTGTATTTTCAAATACTCTTCCCTTATTTATATATTTATTCACATTTTTACGTACACGGCTCGCGTACATACATGATACTCATTCCGTGTTTTTTCGCACTCAAAAATATAAAAACTAATCGGTTATTAGGTTTTCAAATTCTCAGCTGATCAGGCTGATTGTATTTGGATATGCTAACCACCTTTAATGCTAACACCTACACACTATGAATAATTTTCATTTATAATTACTACATATTCCGTAACTTAGCCATAAAGTTACTTACTTTACAAATTTATATCATATAGTCCCATGTAAGCAATATTATATGAGACTATATGATATAGTATATAATAATATACCTAATTTTATTTTCTGTCTGGGAATGAGATTCACAATATAAGCACAATAAAATTTCGATAAATTAATTGTATACATATCATGACTTTTAAAATTGTTTATACGAAGAAATTATTTTAATAATCTACAAATATAAGTTAGATATTAAAACTCTACGATTTTGCCAGAAAAGAATGAATTATAAAAATTAATAGCTTATGATTTGAAAGTTCAATCAATATTAAACCGAAAATAAATTATTACATTTCATTTTGTTTAATTACTCAGGAAAGAGATAACGTTATTAGAAAGTTTAATCACACTGTTAATAACAATATTTTTGACAGAACAAAGTTGAAAATGGATTAAAGTCGAAAAATTGTACTTTTCAATTTTATTATGTTTTGCATTAAGTTGAAAATGGTATTTATAAGACAATAAAAAAATTAACTAACATTTAAATATAATATACTGATCATTACCATTTGATGCAACAAAAGTTGCAATTTTATATGTAAATTATAATTTTCCAAAAGATGCATTTACTTATGAGAGTTGGCAAAAAAACTTCATATACTATTTTATTAGGTTGTAAAAAGTTATCGTTCCACTCGGCAGAACAAAACCCGCTGTAAGTATCCATAAGCCAACCATCTCAAGATTATCTCGACCGTAGTGAGAAATTTTCACTCGGCTTCCGCACCATCACCAACCAAATGCTTTTTTATCCAAAAAGCTTTATCACTTCCGTGGGGACACGAACGACGTAGCACCGTCATGGATTCAAGTCCATGTAATACTAGATAAGACTTATTGTAAGAATTTTTGAAAATAAAATGAATGCATGTCTTACTTGTCTTTTCACTTTATCTAGTGAAGGGTTTATGTATACTCGTATATGCCTTATTATTTGTCTATATTTGACAATACTGTGAGAATAATCTATATGAATAAAAGGAAAACGATTATCAATCAATGAATTTTATGTGAATAAGAAATATCTAATAATATATAATATTTGTGGCATTCCTTGGGAGACCTATGTTGAGCAGTGGACCCGTGAAGGACTGTAATGGTAGGGGAGTGTGGGGCACGTTGTTACATTTTTTAGATAATTGTCAATATGTCAAAGAGTATCACATAATTTATACATTTGATTGTTTTAATCGATAATATAAATATTCAGCTAGTAACATATTACTGAAAAAATATTTAAGTTAACGTTATTTTCTCACAATGGGCAACTTAATAAAAAAAATCGATTGTAACAACTTGCCCCCTTTCGGGGCCAGTTGTTACATCTTTGGGGCACCTTGTTACGGTAGATAAATGAATAAAGTCAACAATTGTAAACCACAATTTAATATATATAATAATAAATAATAATCTGTAATTATAGTGCCTATATCTTCATTTTTAAACTATTTTAGCAGTAACATCACATTACTTTGGCTGTGTTTTTAATCATTAGGTAAAACAACATTGTTATTACTAAAAATAGAAATAAGCTTCGTCAGCTACAAGCAACTTTCAGTAGATAATGAACAACTTTTACTAATTTTAATCAATGTGTGTAAAAAATAATAATGAAATTTCCATCACTTTTATTAAACTATAAATCTTTGGATCCTAATAAGGCACTCACTTCTATTTCAATTATACAGAATAGGATAGGATAGAAAAAATAGACAATTATTTTTGTAAATATCACATAAAAGTATTAAATCAGTCTTCATCAGAATTGCAATTAATACAAATAAATGAGTAAAAGTTTCCCGTTACACATTTGACATGGGTCCATATTTTGCATTCTATACACTCTACCCACTCTTCTTCTTTAGAAGAATTGTAACTTTCGCTACAAACTAAACAATACCATTCATCAGTATCAGAGTCTGAATCTGAATCCAATATTTTTTTCTTTGCCTTATCTTTTTTTTTACGCATTTTCGTCGCCTTTCCCTTACCTTTTCCTTTAGCTTTACTTTAATCGCAACTTGTTTGTTTCTTGGCCAGCTTTTCTTCATACTCTTTTCCTAATGCTTCTTTTTTTATAGGATAAGGTGACAAACAAACTTGGTTGCTGTGACCCATAGACATCTACATCTATCCTCGATTAAGAATCAAAATGCAGATGTCACCTGTGAGGACTAAGATGGAATGCCCCTTTTCCAGTAAGAAGGGACTCCGGTTCTCTACACTCACTATACGAAACACAGCAGTGTTAAGCTGTTATTTTGCGCTGGTATTCAGTGAGAGCGTGGTCCTTCCCCGGTCGAGCCGACTCATTCGTGCTACAACTATACTACGAACTAGCTGATACCCGCGACTTCATCCGCGTTGCTTGATATATCAAGAAAACACATATCACTGAACACATAGTGCTTATAAAAATCGTTATTTCTTAAAACTTTAATAACTTTAAATTAAATGAAGAGATCGTAATATTTTTTTTAGATAAGCGCCAAGTGTTTAAAAAATAAAACTTAGAAAACCTAATTGAAATCTATTCAGTAGTTTTTCCGTGATGCGCGCACAACTGCAAACCTCTATCATGTTATTTATATAGATATAGCTGCAGCATCGCTCTACCACGTAAAACATTTTTCCTACAGCAGATTTTCGTTTACGATGACTAACAATTCCGGATTTTCCAGGTATCAAATTGGAGACATTCGGCGAGGAAGTAGAAGGACCTCTCTGTTTTTCTTTTATAATTTCTCATTCTGAAAAAGAGTCATCTAATATTTACATTTTATAAATATGAAGTTACGTATAAGGTATTAGTGAAAATACATCGTAAAAACACACACGCTTTGAAAATAGAATGCCGCCTTGAAAGTGGTTTAAAAACTTGCTTTTTATCCCTTCCAGAGACTAATAAGCTAATAAGATAATCAAGCCCAAATTATACGGGGAAAGTTGTTACATGTAACAACTTACCCCAAAAATTTGTAACTACCTGCCCCATAGCACGATTTTTTAAACAAATTGAAGTCACTAATGATGGATATCGCTAGCAGAAAAAGACAATATTGTAAATTAAAAGTAGATATATTAAGAAAAGCCAAGCCCTAAAAAGCAGTGAAAATAAAAAAAATATGTATCGGAAATCAAAGTTTTCATAAAGGATTTTTTACTTACTTGGCTGAAATCGGAGCACGTGCACACAACTTTACAGCACGCTATTTGGCGGTCATAGGTCGTTCTTACGTAATGAGCGATGTCATTAGGAACCAATTGAGTCCAATACTATGCGCCAGAGAGTTCTAAATCTCGGTAAAAATGCGTGTAACTATTTACCCCTGTAACAACATGCCCCACTCTCCCCTAATGAGAAGAAATATCTTATTTACCCAAACAAATAATAGACAACCTTAGTTTATTTTTAATTTTATTACTAATCGCTTTTTTTTAGTCATTTGATGTGAATTTGAGTTATTAGATAATATTAAAACATTAAAATGTATAAGATAACCGTTAAGTTATTAAAGACCTGTAAGAGAAGAAAAAGAATAACTGTGAAAGTGATTACTTTAAGCTAACCAATATTTGATATAAAACATTTAAGCAGTATTTATAATATTTCTAAAAATTTTCTATCGCGATTACATTGCATACTAAATTCAGATGAGGCATATCCAGTGCTATATTATGCAATGGCGCCGGGCAGCGGGCAACGCTGCAGAATGCAGGCAGTGGATCACTTTTATAGCCGGATGCCGTAAAATAAATGTCGCGGTCCATCGCTGGCCCCGCCTAATGATACCGTACATATTACAACATATATTGTAGTTAAGATCTGCAGACTGTGATAGATTGGGTCATGTTAGTTTGAATTTTAGATCTAGACACATTTGACACGAATGGTATCTAAATATATATCGGTCATCTTTCAATGCAAATTACTATTTTTTTTTTTTTTCTGTAATATACGATACTGAAAATTATAATATTTCGATATTCCCAAAACGTTTTGAGAATTTACAGAGTAAGCTATGTTTTCCTACTTTTCAAATATCAGAGTGCATAAATTGACGTTTAATATATTTCTACGTAAAATATATAACAGCCTATTATGTAATTTATAGTGAAATACGTTATCCAGAAAAGAATTTTCAGTAAAAATATTAATGTATATTTTAAAATTATATTAAAAATTATCTTTCTTGGAAACTATATTATCATAGTTACAAAATATTTTATTCAAGGCTTTTTCGATCATTTTCTAATAAAACTAGAATATTTACGACGTCCTGAAGACATAAACTGGAGTTCCTTATCAGAGCGGTTATTTACGCGCCGGTCGGTCGGAGCGGGCGGGCGACGGCCGTTGGCGTTCGCAATATATTGTCGATTTCCGGCCACCGCTGGCGAGTAATACGCTTCCGGAACGCCCTGCGGAACGCCCTCGGTCAGTAACGAAATGCGTCCTGCAAGGAGACATGAAGCTAGACGGGAAGATATAGGAGCACACAAATATGAATATGTTATAAGTAATAGCTATTGTGAATCACAGTAGTCATACGTTCCGATACATGTTGTAAAATTTTCTACTATGGTTTGTTGCACATAAATTACTATTGGTATTACTTACTTATTTGGAAAATACTGGTCCCTACTTCTTTACTTTATTCAATAAATGCGATTAATAAACTAAATTAAGAAAGGAATTCAGTGTAAAGTTAGAGACACAGAGTCATTCCCAATATACAAAAAAAAAAACAATAATTTGTGACTGTATTTTCTGTTAAATTAAAGTGGTAAGCGAACAGTCCACCTTATGGAAAGCGCCCAGACTCTGGACACCTGTAACCAAATTTAAACAAAGAAGGCTGCAGATGCGTTGTCAACTCTGAGGACTGAGATGGAATACCTCATAGCCTGTTTTCATACTGGCTCTCTATATCCTTCACCCGGAACACAGCAGTGCACGCACTGCTGCTTCATGGCGGAAATAATTAAGACAGAGTTATGTTACCCACCTAGAGACAAGGAGTTCTAACACTTACTAAAATTTACAATTGACCAGCTTGTCAAATAGTCATCAATTAGTAGAATAAAGAATTAATGTCGTAATTAAACAAACGGCAATTTAAAAAATAGATGATTATACATATTATATAACAGAGAATGTATTTAAATTTAGCACCGACCATCAACAGAAATCCTAAATCACGAATGGACAACATAAATCACGAACGTGAATATTTCAAGCCAACGGTCATTTTTCACTGGACACATTAAGGCTTACGACATACGTCGCCGGAACCCTAAATAAATACATTCCACGGTTAATCGACGGTGAATTGGCAGCATTGAGGGGTCATTAACTGCCTAATATTTGTAAGTACTCAAGGAAACAAAATATGTGATGTAAAACCGTGGGAGCTATTAAACCTCTTGGTGGACTTAAAGAGATTAAAGCTATTTTTGATATACATGTATTATTATTGTTTACAAATAGTCTTGTGTTAATGCTTCGATAGTTTAATAAGTCTAAAACGTACCTTAGATGTTATAGCTAGGAAGTGTAAAGTGTAAAGAAGTGAAAAGTGTAAGGTCTGTGTTCAGCAGTGATTCAGGAGATGGTTTAATGATGATGATGATGAAGAGGTAGTTACTTTAAGGTTCTATTCGAATAATTAAACTCTAACTTAAAATAATCATTTTGAATTTATTTTTGTGTTAATAACCTATATATATCTCATCAGCCCGTAAACAGGCGAGAGCTGTACTGATGTCTGCGCTATAGCAGGTGAGGTTTTCCGTAATCGGCACACTTGACAAGTGTATTAGCGATCACAATAACAAACGTCTCGTATCTTTAACGCTGCGAATTGGTTATCCGTCTATGTACCAGGCGTTTCTTTTAATCGACTCTAACAACACCCACAGGTGAAGATATAAATTAAGGCATATTGAAAAAATTGATTTATATATTAGATTTATATGCTTAAAACATGGGCAGATATGGTGGCAATACAATTCTTAAAGCACACATATTTTGTTATGTGATTGTAAATAGCATGTAAATTTATATTGATATGTGAATTTCATAACCTAATCCAATACAATACAATCAGACTAAAACAAATAAAATCATAAATAAATAAAGATAGTTAATTCATTAAAAATATTATAAATTACATTAAATTTTTAATTAATAGGGCCTTGATGTCATAAAGTAGATTGTAATTGAGATAAGCCAACAATTTTTTTTATAAATTATTATTAATATAAGATGATATCATTTGGTATTTTATTATAATAGCTAGCTCCCCGCGACTTCGTCCGCTTTTATATATTACGATTGGATTTCAATTGTTTTAATTTTTTTGCGCGGAACGCTAATTATTTTTCTGAAACAAAACTAACCTCAGTTACTCCTTATAACATCAGGTATTTGCCAGTGAAAGTCCCCTCAAAATCGGTCCAGCCGTTTCGGTTATTAGCCGGAACAAACAGACAGACAGACAAGCAGACAAAAATTTAGTAATAGTTTTTATGTTAAAAGTACCGTATATACTCGTACTTTCATATGCATTTAGTAAAACGCCGTTATTTTGACATTATAAACAGACACATCAATTTTATTTATTTCTATAGATATCTTCTCTATATATAAAAATCAATTGCTGTCCGTTAGTCTCGCTAAAACTCAAAAACGGCTCGACCTATGTTGATGAAATTTTTGTGTGTATTTGAATGGGTACCTAGATGGTTTAGATACACATTTGAATCCGATAGGTAGCGCTGTTGTCGAGATCCAGAAGTCACCCGTGCGAAGCCGGGGTGGATCGCTAGTATAATGTATAATAAATATGGTTAAACAGCTTTTACTATATTTGTTTGATCGCGGTACATCACCTTAAGTTCATATCATAATATGCCTTTCTTTGCAGCATCGTATATTTTTTTGGTTATAATGGGGTAACGTTATATTCCCGAAACTTTCCCATTGCATCGGAAGACGTTCATAAGCTACTGGACTGCCCGTCTCAAATCCATATGTCGTCACTGTCAACATGTACTGGTTGTACAATCTTGTTTTTAAAATTTTGAGGTATACCTGACGAGAATTAATGATGTGTCTTAATCTCCCGCACGCTACCCAGCCGAGTTGAATCCGTCGATTGACATCTTGGTCGAAGTTGGACTTACCTAGACGGACTATTTCTCCCTACTGTTGACTTACCTTCAACAACTTCGAGCGTAGTGCTCCCAACAACTACCGGAATAAGTGTACCATGGACATTACACATAACCTTCAATTTGACCATGTTCATCTTAAGACATATTTGTTGTGAGAAACTATTGACGTCATTGAGCATAGTGCTTAGGTCCTCCAGCCATTCTGCCATTAGGACAATATCGTCGGCAAATCGAAGGTGAGGTGGTACTTGCCATTGATGTTAATACCGTATCTTTTACAGTCCAGTAGCTTGAAAACGTCTTCCAATACAGTGGTGAAGAGTTTCGGGGATATAACGTCAATCTGTCTTATACCTCTCTGCAGTTGGATGAGTTTCGTACTCTGGTTCTGTATTCAGATAGTCTTCGTAGCCTTACTGTACAAACACTTCAGCACTTCAATATACCAACAGTCAACTTGGCAGCGCTGAAGGGACTGTAGCGCCGCCCATATTTCGACAGAATCAAAGGCTTTCTCATAGTCCACATAGGCAAGACAAAGTGGCAGGTTGTACTTTTCGGTCTTCTGTACAATTTGCCGAAGGGTATATATGTGGTCTATGGTGCTAAAGCCTTTTCAGAAACCGGCTTGTTCGGGAGGCTGGAAGGCGTCGAGTCTGCGTGCGAGACGATTTGTAATGACTCTCGAAAACAGCACGTAAACGTAGCTCAGAAAGAAATCAGTCTGTTCTTTAAAAGAGCGTGGTCGCCTTTCTTGAAGAACAAGACGACCGCACTTCTGCTAAACGCGTCCGGAGGAGTGCCACCATCGAGGACGGAATTGAATAGCTTCTGAAGAACTTCAAGTACTACTTTTCTACCCGCTTTCAAAAGCTCCGCTGTAATTCCGTCCTCACCCGGGGCTTTAAGGTGCTGGAGAGTCATTCTAATCTCGCTCAGATTGACGTCCGGGTTATCATCGGAATAGTGTTGGAAAAGCTACTCACAATTGCGTGTGGCTTCAACGATAACGTGTGCAGCTGCCCGTAGAACCTCTCAAGCTCACTCAAAATCTCAGGTGTCCCGGAAACGATGTTGTCACATTCGGTCTTCAGCTTCGATATTTGGCTTTTTCTGGCAGACAGATTTCTGGCACACCTTAGAGCTTTGGTTCCGCTCGATCAGTTCTTCAATACGAGCTGTATTGAAGTTGCGTAAGTCCCGCCGCATGCATTCGGAGATCTGTCTGTTCAGTTCCCTGTATGCTGTCACATCTGCTGAAGACTGTAGCTTCATTTCCCGTCTAACAGCCATGAGATTAAGAGTTTGATCAGTGAGTTTTATGTTTTTCTGCGGCGGGTCATTCATATCGTCAACTGTATTGGAGTCTTCTAGGCACTGAAAATGATTTTGTAACTCGAGCTGAAAGTTTTCGGGGCTTTAGATTAGAGCACGAGGGGATCGGAGCGTTGAATTCATTAGACGTGACCTCTCCAACTTAACGTTTAGGTTCAGTCTGCCTCTCACCATTCTCTGATCGCTGCCAGTTTGCACCCTCGTGATCACTGAGACATCACTGAACAGTTGATGTCTAGTCGTCATAATGAAGTCAATCTAATTTTTTGTCGAACCGTCGGTGCTCGAGCAGGTCCACTTTCTGTGGGGCCGCCTCTGGGAGTAAGAGTTCATCAAAAACTGCCCGCCCTTCTCCATGAAGTCGGCCAGCTGCTGGCCCCTTGGGTTTCGTTGCCCTATCCCGAATTTTATTACCTTTAGTTCACCGTTCTCTCTTGTGCCTAGTTTTGCGTTGAAGTCTCCCATTAACACCGTATAGTGGGTTTTGGAGGAATGCATGGCTTCAGAGATACATTTTCTCCATCTCCTCATCGAGATGTGCTGAGGTTGGTGCGTAAACCTGTAAGATCTTCAGCGAATACCGTTGGTGATTCTGAGTATAAGGTACGCAACCCTCGTCGACACACTCCCAATCTTTACAATGTTGTTAACGAGAGACTTATAGACGATAAATCCGACCCCTCCTTGGGACAGATGGTTCCCCTCCCAGATAGAACAAGTTGCCGGATTCGAGGATTACCGTGTCCTCCCCCTCTCTTCGGACCTCAGATAATCCTATAATATCCCAGCGCAACTTGTCTATCTCTTCTTCCAGCTCCCAGAATCTTCTCGTCAGTTCTCAGCGTGATGATCCCACTAGATGGAGTGTTTATAATATAAATCCAAAGTTCGTCGTATTTTCTTGTATTGCAAGAATCATATATTTTTGTTTACATTAATTTATGAGGGTCGACATTTTAACAAAGAAACTTGCAGTTAGACATATTTTGGCAAGGAGGTCGATCAGGCATGCAAAGGCCTATGTGTGTGTACACATACAAACAAAGGCTGCAGATAAGATACACTCAGCCTGTAAGGACTAAGACGAAATGCCTCAGAGCCTGTATTATATACTGGTTACCTGTACCCTTCCGTGCGGAAGATAGCTTTTAGGAAGTACCCCAGGCAAGGTCATTTTTATTGTTTATTTAATTTTGTATTTAAGTACTAGCTTGGCTACAAAACATTAAACTTATTAAGATTTTACTATGGCAACAGAGAGACGATAACAATAAATAAATAAAACAAATACTAAACATAGTTTGCTTAAAGGAAGGTTTGGTGTCACGTCGTACCTTGAACATGACTCGCGTCACCTCACAGCTATTATTCTCTGTGCGATTAATCATTTAGCTGACGGGCCTTTTCTTTTCCATTACTCCTCATTTTCACTAGCCAATCTATTTATTTGTATTAAAAGCATTTGAACATAAAGGTTCGCTGCAATCGTAATGATACACTTTATACATACAATTTTGATTACGTAAACAGAGTGGCCTCCTGAAAGTTATGCGAAACTAAAGAAGTGATATGGTTAAAGTCTTTAATATTAAATATTTACAAAAAAACTCTCCACCAGCATCTATTCGAAGTTTTATAGCTCTAAATACATTTTAAAACACTTTTTCTAGCCCGTCTCAGGCGTCGCTTCTACGGCCAGCACAAGCGCCGCCAGCGCATCTTTCGGCAATGACAACCAAACCACTTTCAGCTGATTTCTATTTAAGGGAAATGGCTATACTTAGGCTTTGAGCAAGAAAATAACCAACCATCTTATCACCAGCAGCGACGACTAGTCGCGGATATAGTTCCTTTAGGAACTTCATCGCATGTGGATCCCACGATTTTTTAAAATTAAGCACGATATTTCAATTTAGCTCATATGTATGATCATTGTATTTTTTATAAAAATAATTGCAACTGATCAGTGTCTCATACAAAATACTTTTTTTACAAAACCATCTGCGTGGTCTAGTATTATTTAGCGTATTTAATATATTTTTTTATAGAATGAGGGTGACAAATGAGCACACAATCCATCTGTAATGGATGCTGTGGTCAATAGACAACCACATCTATCCTCGATCAAGTATCAAAATGCAGATATGTTATGCCTCTGAGGAATAAGATGGAATGTCTCTTTTCAAGTAAAAACGATCTCCGGTTCACTCACCATGCCAAGCACAGCATTGCTATTTTACACTGGTATCCTGTGAGAGCGTGGTCCTTCCCTGGTCGGGTCGATCCATTCATGTGATAGCCATTATATAGCTGCAGCATGGCCCTACCACGTGAATATGAATGAATTCGAAAATAATATTGCAATCCAATGTAGGTAGCTCAGGATACTGTTTAGTGGCATTCTTTGAGGAGTTCTATGTTCGGATAATGAATGTATCCATGAGGATCGCAGCAGAAATACTTAGTTACATTAAGTATGAATTTCATACAAATGTTTAAGGACTTACTTTTGATTTCAGTATATCCAACAATTATTTATACGAGTTAGTGCGTTGTACTAAATGGTCGAATTTCGAATCTCGGAAATGATTTGTTCTTATTTTCGGTTATGATTGAATTGTGTTTCTAATCATACCTACTCAATTTATTGTTACTTCAAGAAGGTTCAAAGAGATTAATTTGTGCTTACACGTATATTCAGCGTAGCTTCGTATTAAGAAGTTGCCATTAGAATTTAAATCGGTCAGGATTAGAATAATGATCATTAGCATGCACTAAATTATATTTCACAATGCAACTAAATTACAATTAGTGTTAATTTGTGAGGAAACTTGCATTTTCATTCACGCAGTACACTTTCCGGCCACGAACTTATTACGTACTTTTGAAAAGGCTTATTTACCAACCTTGGACTTTTGACGAACAGGCAGATGGGGATATAATCTTCTAGTGATTAATGCAAAATACTGCAACACTTGAAATTAATTCTTGAACAAAATAAAATACCTAGAAATTTATTTATATATGATGATACTTACACTAAGAGCTGATATTTAAATCGTCAGATAAAAGTTTCCATGAAATAAATTATTACTTGATTGAACATTCAATTGAAACAATGTTTAATTGTTTTACTGTAATATTTTATTCATACACCTGTAATTTTTAACTTGTTAATGTTGTATTTTATCCTATGATTAACTTTTCTATGATGATTAAAAAATCAGGCCTGAAACAAATACACTTATATTTTTAAAAGAAACATTCGTATGAATCAAGAAAGGAAGAATATGTCACACTGGGTAATTACCCCTTAACGTGTGTACATTATTTATTATAACTGCCTTATCTTATTTCGTTATTTTGACTGTCTCGTTTGTCTAGTATTCGTGCCCGTAACGACCACTACGACACTGGTCGTTACGGATACGAATGCTGGGTTTTTCGGTCAACAAATTTTTAGCAGTAGCCCCGAGTCAGGAAGTTGGAGGTGTTTCAACCCTCGGAAAGTACGAAAAGCCGTTGGTCTTCGTTCTCTCTCCGTTCGTGTCAGATTCCTATGAGAGTGCACCTGTACTGCGGCCTTTACAACATCACTGGAAAAAGAGTAATTGTGAGCCTCGTGCCCTCGTTGAAGCTCGCTGTGTTTCTTTAAGTTTCTTCATAATAATTAAATATTGCAGTGACTTTTGTATTCTAATAACTGTTATTAAGATTTGATTTATTTTTATTAAATATATATATTTTTAATTAAAACGCGTAAGACCAAGCAAAATGTTCTAATAAGCGATAAAAGTGTACAATTAGCGGGTGCGTGGGGCGGGCGGCGGCACGCGCGCCCTCAAGAACACTCGGCGGCCACCGCCCGCGGTCGTTAATTGCCTATTGATTGCCGGTTGCAGTGGCTCCTGCTGCTGCTTCTGCTGCTGGAGTGTGTATGTCTGCCGCAGTTATAAAAACAAGGTGGGAAAGAAATGGAATTAATTCAATTGAAAATACATTCGTTTTTCTCCAGTGAAATTTTTTTGTCATCTATTCTATAAAAAAGGTATACAATTTTCTGTTTGCAATCTTGAATCTTAAACTTTCATTGAGTAGAAATTAGCATCGTCAAGCCTCTCAGAACTACATTTTGTAATTCAAGAATACAACTATTATTATGTAATTATTTGAAAACTAGACCAAATGAAATATTATATATTATTATCTATGTCATGTTATTTTATCATATTATCAGTTTTTTTTTTCAAATAATTTTCAACCAATATTTTCATTTTGATTAACAGTGTAGCAAAGTTTATTGCTCTTGGAAAATTAAAAAAAGATTTCATTCGAACGTAACCCAAATAGGAATCGAAAATCGCTACGAAGCTTTTTCGATCATCAAAATTAAAGCTTCCCCGTGCATATCCGAACGGGGGATGTGGGAATGAAAGTGTTGCCAACCGTACAGACGATTCGTAACGGTTCAAGAACAAAACCCAAAAACGAATGCGCCGTGACTTTCGAGTAGATATGTACGTTAGGATGATTGATCGCGCGCGGTATGATAGCGGCGAACTCAGCCGATGGACACAAAAACCTCACTTCCTACTAATGACAGGCTTTTAAAAATATACTATGCGATACTCGTCACCTCGGCGGGCTAATGGCGTCGATACGTTACACACATCAATCCTCCATTCCATTCTGCTCGCGTCTCACGTCTGCGCCGCGGGATCTAATTAATTATGGTAATTAAACAGCTCGATGTTGTTGCGAACGTGTTAGTTTACTAGGAATTTCAAATCTCATGTGATATTGTAACTATTTGTTTTATTGTTTCTAATTATTATTATGTTGTGTTATAGAATGAAAGATGTATTTTATTGTTTGGATTATTACCATGTTGAATATACCAGGCTAAAAAGTGACAGTCCACAAACAATACACAGCTGGGCATAGGTTGCTTCTCATTTATTTGAGAGTTTTAAAGCAGGGAAGAGTCAACCACGCTACTGTATTGGATTTCTTAAGTCTTAAATTATTATCAATTTCTCCGAAAGGACATTCACCTCCCGATGCATAAATATAAGTTTATATTAAAGTTAAAATAAAGGAAGAATAAGATAAAAGATAAAGTAAATTAAAGAACCTAATTTTGATTTTTTATATAAGGAAAAATATCTTCTATTATATTACTGAAAATTGGTCTAGCTTCAAAAGTCCTATGAATTGAACCGTACTAAGAATTGAATCGACTGTTGAAGTAATATTATAGATATAAATTCCCTTATAGAATACCTATATCTACTTTTACAACATTCTTCATGTTCTAATTGGTTTTGTAGCAAGTGACAAATGAAGAAATAAATGATGATATTGGCAGTATCTCTGTATATAAGCTACTAACCTTAATAGTTAGAAATTCGCTTTTGATGGGCTTAAATAATTATAATATAGTAAAATTACAACTAAAGAGTGAAGTGGTTATTTCATTTGATTTTAATATCTTTAGAACTACGGAGCTTAAATATTTCAATTTAGTCTGTGTACCAGGAATTCCGTATTTAAGTGAGTTCCGCCTTCTCAATTCACTACTTACGATATATGATTTTGAAAAGCGGTAATAAGCTCTTTATAATAACAGGTTTCTATTACATTTTGAAATCTTAGTATAATATTTTAAATATTAATACTGTTCATAAAATTGGCATATCAGTCTCAGTGTTTTAAATTAAAATTCTTTTTAAAATTTTGGCTATATTTTATTATTAATACAGCGTTTATATTAGCCTACTTGCTAATTCGGATTAGTCGAGGCGATGGTTGGTAGGGGCCGCCGCTGTGCTAGATTTATTAAAATTTTATATTTAAGTACACCGAAAATACTAAAACGTCTGGAGTGAATTTGTAATAAAACTATTCGCGTCACCTATCAGAAAGAAAAGACCAGAACGTCTACGGGCCAGCTATATTATTCCATGCGCCAAAAATTGTCGGTTGTCATATTCTGATTAATGCTAAGTAAATACCAAATTTGTAACCAGATGTTGAATAAAATTAGCTTGTTAAGGATATGCAATATCCTAAATATTAATAAGCTATTTTGTTACCGCCGCAGCGAATCTATAAAAATAAGTTTTTAAAAAGAGTTTACTAGAACTTGAATAAACAAACCTTGGATTTAAAATAATAAAATATTTGGACCAGATTTATCCACGGTGTACAATTTTAAACCACCTAATGTTGTATATAAATATATTGAAGTGGTTTAATCTAATCGATGATTGTTAATAGAATTGAATTAAAATACGTGTTTGGACTTCGTACAACTTATCTTTTTACAAAAATCGCTGAGTTTCTATCGCATGTACCATATAAACACATTCCTGACGAAGAATGATGCTTTCGGCTCCTCGCGAGTAGGTAGTGCTTTGTTCGAGTGATTAAGTGCCTCGGGACGGCGTTCCTAAGCCCTTCAGCTAATGAGTTGAGAGTCGGTATTAATCATGAGGAGTCGGACGACTGGCTGACTGACGAGCGCCGCCCGTGGGTGGTTGCCGCGTTGATGGCTTTTAACTTGAGATGTTTACGTAAAAAAGTGGTGATGATAGTGGAATTATCTAGTCGCTAGTTAAATTTAAGTATTCAATTTTAAACTTCACGCTTACCTAGCTACGTGTTGTACATCATCTGTCTTGTAAATTGATCATTTAATTGTTTTACTCTTCGTGAACATAATTACAACTCATAATTCGAACACTTATAGTGCTCGAATTGTGAGTTATTTACAAACATGTCAACGCTGTCAAAAAATAGCGCACCACCATTCTATATTTACTATATTACGTATGTTACTTTTATCGATATTAAAACTTATGTTTAGATCTACCATTATAATGTATTTTTAATAAAAATGTATTTTCTAAAGGTTTTATTTGGAAACTTAAAAAAACTTAGTAGTAGTCGTTAGCTTAGAAAGAATAATATGTTTTCTATTTAACTCGTCTTGTATAATGCCCCTAATTTGCAATGCCTGAAAGAGGTCATCAAGTTGTAAGTACATATGAAATTGTTACTTTTTATGGTCTTAATACCACGTAATAGCAAATGAATTATTTGAAAAACAAAATCGAGGTCCCTGACAGAGCTCAAGGACCAGAATCAAACCTTCATTAGTTCACATGTCGAGAGCTAACTAAATGCGGTAAAGTACGCGTTCAATGTGTCGAGACGTGTTGTTCGCCGAGACACGCGGATGACTGATCCGTCGCGCAAACTAATGTTCTTTTTTTAAATCCATCCTTTTTTATTTTTTAAAGCGCACAAAAGCCGAAGACGCATGAGTTATGCCGACTTGTAGTTTTTACGATACACTCAACTTGGATTAAATGTTTATGCATTTTTATTTCTTAGCAACGTAGCTCAACTGAGGTACGTGATGGCATGTGACATTAAAATGACAAATTGACTAATTATTCTTAATCCGACTGAATACTTTGATCGTGTACAGTTGTTTGATGGGCTTTCAAGCCGACACATCGACTTGATATTGTGTTCAATATGTGTGTTAATTTGATACCTACTTTGAAGTTCAATGCCACGAATAAATGTTTGCGGAAATTTTTGCCAAGCCATACATTAAGCGTTTTTACAAATATAATATGTTATTTTATTATATCGAGTTAGAAATATTAATTTATGCTTTTCTTTGCTCTGCTTCATTATTTATTTAATTCTATATTGTAATATATTTTAACAATGAATGATAATTGAAAAATTAAATTCGTTCTTTTATATTACAATAGCGGCCCGCCCCAGCTTTGCCCGCGTTTAACAATTATCCATCTTCAAATCATGACTGCCTCGTTGATTTAGTGGTTGTAGTAGTGCGACTGCTGATCATGAGGTACCGGGTTCGAAAAAAAATCACCAAAAAAATATCAGTTGTTGAGTTTTACCGTCAAGAAATTCTCAGTAGCTCCCCAGAGTCTGGAAGTTGGCGGTGTCTCACCCCCGTGCCTCGGAAAGCAAGTAAAACCGTTAGTCCTGCGCCTGATCTCTCTCCGGTCGTGTCGGTTTACCGTTCCATCAGAATATGAGAGTGAGGGATTAGAGAGTGCACCTGTGCTTGTGCATACACTTGGGTACTATAAACCAGTACTGCGCCGATGGTTAGTCTTCGTTGAGCCTGGCCGCCGTGACCGAAATTCGATCTTGAGGACATTATTATTATTATTATTATTATATCAATTCTTTATATTTCTTCTCTTCTTTGAGAGTTTGAAACACCGCACACACGGGTCCGGAACCAAGTGTGTGAGGGGAAATTTAAATTGTAAAAGTGGATGATAAAGTAGAAGAAGTCAGAAACTTTCGGGTGATGCGACAGGTGTTGAGGATGGTGGCTTTTGGGAGCATGTGAAGTGTATGAGTAGGCATGTGTAGTATGTTAGGGTTTGTGTGAGTGATTTTGGTATAATACCGGTGGATGAGAGAACTATCGCGACAATGTGAACATTTTGTGCTTTCCATTGAGTTTTAATTTCTATGGCAATCTTGATATTTACTTGGTTTTTCGGATATTGTAGTTTGAATGTTATGTGAGTTTGGTATTGCTATATCTATCAGGTAAACTGTTTTATTGGTTTTGTCGTGAACGGTAATGTCAGGTCTGTTGTAATGAATAGTTTTATCTGTTGTTTTTGTTCAGTCCCAGTAGATTTTCTGATTCTTACTTTCTAATATTTTTTCAGGTTTATACTTATAATATGGCTGAATCTTATCTTCATCATCATCATCATCATTACAGCCCTTCACAAGTCCACTGCTGGACATAGGCCTCCCCCACGGAATGCCACAAAGCACGGTCCCGAGCCACCTGCATCCATTGACTTCCTGCATGTCTTACCAGGTCGTCACTCCATCTTATCTACGAACTTATATTTGTAAGCTAAATGTTGGTGTATGATAGCAGCGACTTGGTCATGACGATGTTTATAATCGGTTTGTGTGAGTGATTTACATGCTCCTGTAATATGTTTTATGGTTTCAGAGGCATTGTTGCAATGTCAGTAGTCTGATTGGCGTATTTTATGATGTATTTTATGTAATTACGAGTTGGTATTTGATCCTGTATGACAAGCATAAAACCCTCGGTCTCGGGAAACAGTTCACCTCGTTTGAGCCATTCGTTCGACTTAATTTTATCGACGTGTGGCTGGCTCAGATAGGCTCGATGTCTTCCATGTAGGGCTTTTTCAGACCATGCTGCGATCTTTTGTTGTGTTCCCATAATGTGTTCATTAATTTGCGTGCTTCTGTTCTGTTCTAAGTTTTTTGACTGTTTCCGTTATATGTTTGTGTAAAGATGACTGTTCTGATTTGTTATGGAAGTACGCTCTGAGCCAAAATATTTGTTTGTTGTGTAAATTGTGTATATCTATCAGTCCTCTTCCCCCTTCTTGGCGTGGTAGTGTAAGTCTCTGTATGCATGATTTTGGATGATGTTTTCTGTGTTTATTTAGAAGTGTATTGAGTGTGCGTTGTAGTTTTTTGATGTCAGTTTTTGACCATCGTATAATTCCGAAAGAGTATGTGTGAATAGCTATTGCAAATGTGTTGATGGCTTTAATAGTGTTTCTAGAGTTGAGGTTGGTTTTTAAGATAAGGTTGAGGCGATGTGAGAATTTTTTGAGCAGTTCTTGTTTTGTGATATTTTGTTGAATTCGTCTGGACTGTTTAAAACCTAAGTATTTGTATGTACTGTGTTCATCCATTGGTTTAATTGATTCACCTGAATTGAGTGTGTAACTATTACTTTGAATCTGGCCTTTTACAATAGACAATATTTTGCATTTATCTACTTCGAGTGACATACAAATATCTTCAGAAAATTGTTGTGTTGTGTCTGCTAGTTGGAATAGTGTATTTTTGTCTGCTGCATATAACTTTATGTCATCCATGTACATAAGGTGTGTTAGGGTATATTATTATCTTATATTATTATTATATTATATTATTATTATCTAGGTATAATTTATTTTAAAACTTTATGGTATACGACATTTTTTATTTCGTTTTTCTGGGTTTTATAAATTGATTCTTCGCATTTCCTGACCCAGAGATACCAACAAGCCACTCATTACAGAATTATGAATAGATATTTTTGCTTACGTAAAACAGGAGATAGTCAGCAGCAATATCCTGATAACAATTAAATTTATGAAAACTGCGGTAATCAACCCGCCTGCCAAGCGTGGCAACTGTGGCTAATATACCCTCGTTGCAACGGACTTTTAAAAGGCTGTAATGAATGAATGAATATTTTTGGTTATGTAAAAAATATTAGCTTATTGCTAGATTACCTTCGTTTGCAAAATAAAGAAACATTCGTACTTTGAAATGATGCAGGCAATGCTGTTTTGCAATATTTGGTGAAAATAAAAATAAACTTAAATGATTTGTACATTTATAAATAAAATAGTAGGTACTATTTAAATAGTAGATATTATTAAACTTACTTCAGTCCACTATACAAACTCAGGTTGGCTCATTGAAAAATGACGGAACGAAAAGCAGAGCTATTCATAGATATGAACGTAACATAAAACTGGGACAAGACATAGTTTTTCACTTCGTTTATTAAAAACTTTGAACATCATTAACAATGTACCAGGTATGGTTGTTCGTTCGTATGCGGTGAAAAGCGTCGCGTGCGTAAAATTGTTGGTTTGTTGAAAAAAAATTCGGCGATGTCAATATGGAGCACGTTATTATGATAATAACGAGCGACATTACCCGTTTAGCCTGCAACGGATGCGCTTATTTTTCACTGCAACCGAACTGAGGGCGAACGGAGGGCATCTACTGCGACCGAGATGTCTTTGTGTTTTTATTATAAATAATGACTGTTTTAACAAACATATTTCCATTGTCAGGGATTATGCGTTTTTGGTGCATACCTTTTTTTTCATTTTTTGTATAGGATGTGGGTGAACGAGCACACAGTCCACATGATGGTAAGTGGTTGCTGCGGCCCATAGACATCTACATCTATCCTCGATTACGAATCAAAATGCAGATGCGTTATCACCCGTGAGGACTAAGATGGAATGCCTTGTTACTAGTAAAAAGGATCTCCGGTTCTCTACACTCACCATACGAAACACGAAGCAGCGTTAAGCTGCTATTTTACGTTGGTATTCTGTGAGAGCGTGGCCCTTCCCCGGTCGAGCCAACCCATTCGTGCTACAACTATACTACTAATATAGCTGCAGCCTCTTACGACACTAACGGAACGATATGGTTATTTAGTTATGCAACAATATTATTTTTTTCATAATTAATGCCTAAGATCAGAATTAAATTAACTTAACTAAACTATATTTATTTTCTCATTATCCACAATTCAAAATTGTTCTCCAGCTGGTTTTGGGTGCCATGCTTGGCGAAGATTAATTGTTATTTTATTTTATTTATTCTTTAAGGTATGCAACCTTATCAAAATAAAGATTACAGAGACGGATTTAACGTCTATAGGCATTGTCCACCAGTTAACCGTTAACGTTAGTTATTAATTGCGGTGATATTTTGTAGTATGTGCAAGTAAATAAATTGTAAGATAATTCGAGAAGTCCGGTAATGCGATCGTCAATACGCATGCCAACTACGAGAGCTAATGTATGGCAGTGGACTTTTACGGCTGAAGAACAATTAATAATAGACTACATAATTTGATACGCAATGTATATTAACAAAACTAAATATACCTATTATATTATATCATCATCATTATCATTACAACCCTTCACAAGTTCAATACTGAACATAGGCATCCGCCAAGTAATGCCACAAACTTGCACCTACTATTACATCACTATAATAAATTATTATGTTGTATTTAAACATATTTATTTGTTTGTTTAATCTCCATTGTAATACATCTTAATATAAAGGTCACAATGGACTTTAATGCCTTATGGCATTCTCTACCAGTCAACTCTGGAAGAAATAGATAGATAAATAAAATTTGGTAGGCGCTAAAAAAACTGTTAAAAATGACTAAGCATATATTATAATATTAACATATATGTTTGTTGTTGTATATAAAAATAACAAATTATATCATCATGTGCTTTGGAATTGTCTACTATTATAAATAACTTTGTGCAAAACGAACTATAATTTTTTATTTTTTTAACGAGTTGTGTATACCAGTAAAATAGCAGCAAAATGCTGCTGTGTTATGAATGTTAAGAACTAATTTTTACCGGTATCGAGGTATCGTAGTTATCAGAGGTGTAAACTATACAAATGGTACAATGTTAATACCTAAACGTGCTCAAAACAGTAATTTAAAAATGTATAAAACGTAAAGTATCAAACTCAGGAACTCCGTCTGAGCTCACACAATAGACAGGTACAAACGTCGAAACTGTCGAGGAGAATCTACGCCATCTCGGGAAGCGAGCCGCCCGCACCCCGGAAAACCCTGCGAGTATGAATATAACCCGACGACTCTGGATATAAATTAAAGTGACTAGCTGTTGACGAGCCCCTGGGGAGCAATGACGCTGCTAATAGTTAGCTTTATAAATAAAGTACGTAGGTATATATTCGCCATTTTTATAGCTTCCGTTTGTACTAAGGGATTAAGTAGTTTTTTATTATGTGTAAGAAGGTTTTTTATTTTTTTACTGTGGTGATTTATAAACATGACAAACTTAAAGGAAATAACTTAAACATAACAACCCTGGGTGTGAAAGATAAATATCGGCAAGCGCAAAATATCTGAATGGTTATATATAGAAGTAGCTGAACCCGCGACTTCATCCGCGTTGCTTACACACATCACTGAACACGTAGTGCTTATAAAAATTGTTGTTTCTTAAAACTTTAATAACTTTTTATTAAATGAAGATATCGCAATATTTTTTGTTTAGATAAGGGCCAAGTGTATAAGAAATAAAACAGAAAATCTAATTGAAATCTATCCAGTAGTTTTTCCGTGATGCGCGCACAACTGCAAACCTCTATCATATTATTTATATATATAAGGAAGAATAACTGTGATAAACGAGCACACAGTCCACCTGATGGAAGTGGATGCTGTGTCCCATAGACATATACATATGTTTTCGATAGAGAATCAAAATCCAGATGCGTTGTAACTCCTGAGATGGAATTACTCGTTGCTAGCAGAAAGGGTCACTGGTTCGATACACTCACCATACGAAACACAGCAACATTAGGCTGCTTATTTACGCTGGTATTCTGTGAGAACGTGGTCCTACCCCGGGCGAGTCGATCCATTCGTGCTACAACAATGACTGACTATTTACGTGTTAAATGTCAATGAATATGATTTTTTTTTTAATTGAAATAGGGTGACAAGCGAGCACACATTCCACCTGATGGTAAGTGGTTGCTGTGGCCCATAGACATCTACATCTATCCTCGATTACGAATCAAAATGCAGATACGTTGTCACCCGTGAGAACTAAGATGGAGTGCCTCTTTTCCAGTAAAAAGGGTCTCCAGTTCTCTACACTCACCATACGAAACACAGCCAGCATTAAGTTGCTAATTTACGCTGGTATTCTGTGAGAGCGTGGTGCTTCCCCGGTCGAGCCGACCCATTCGTGCTACAACTATACTATAAATATAGCTGCAGCATGACTCTACCACGTATATAATATATTATAAATTAATATGAATGAAAATCGAATGCAGGTAGCTCAGAATCATGTTTAGTGGCATTAATAGCGCATATAATTTTTAGGGCATTCATGTTTAAAAATCTATGTAATTCTATATATAAATATAAATAATATATAATTTATATATTTATACACACACACACACACACACACACACACTTACCTACAAATATATTATATACTAGTGACCCTGCCCAGCTTCGCCTGGATAGGATCAATTTATAACGTTATTTAGATTTAAGGTAATCAGACACCATTTATTTTATCATATTTTCGTTTTTACAAAAAAATCTTCAAGTTTTTGGAAAAAAATTAGCACCAATCGTTTCAGTCATTTAGAAGATTAGCCCGAACAGACATACAGACAGACACTTCAATTTCACACACACACACACACACACACACACACACACACGTGTATAGATATTATTTTTAAAAATATAATATTTTTTAATCACCAATCAAAAGTATTGTAAACCTTAATATAAGTTAAGACATGCAGAAAGTCGATGGATGAAGGTGGCTCAAGATCGTGATGTATGGCATTCCTTGGGGGAGGCCTATGTTCAGCAGTGGACTTGTGAAGGGCTGTAATGATGAAAAAAATATCATGATGAAGGTAATATTTTCTATTCATGAAAAATATCATAGAATCAGTAACTAAAATTGCACTTAACCCTTTTAACATTAAGCTGCATGATACCTAGCGTGGGTACACCTTAGACTTCCTAGTGAAGGTTGAAATAATTAAAATTCATCCCGTAGCAATTTAAATCATTAATCGCACTACATGGTCTCCTTTCCAATTTCTGCCACCAAATAGCAGTGCACTGCTGTTTTCTGGTATGAAGTGTATAGAGAACCAGTATAATTACAGGCTGTGAGCCATTCCGTCTTAGTCCTTAGCGGTTACAACGCACCTGTAGACTTCTTTGTTTGGAATTGGTTGCAGGTATTCATGGGCTGCAGTAGCCACTTACCATCCGGTGAACTGTAAGTTTATTTGTCGCTCCAGGTTTATAAAAATATGGAATAGAAAATAGCGAGAGGAAATGCATATGTTTGAGAAGAATTTAAATCTTTTAACAATAAAAATCCGTCATATTGAGTAGAGAACATTGCCTACCTATGAAGGCAGAGTGTGTGTGTGTGTAGATTTTTAGTTTTTATTTAAAAAAAATAGCATTTTGAATACAGAGGTGTATGATAGATATTACATAGATATAGGTAAAGTCTGTTTATACTAAATCTATGGATATTACAATTAATAATCGAATCATAACTTAAAGCTACAACTAAAGGAATCACAGTTTTTATTTAACGTCGCCTAAGACAGACGCAATAAATTACAAATGACACGAAAGTTTCACTTTATAGGTACTTTTGCGAGCAAGAAGCTGAATTGCATCTGATAATCTCAGTAGAGTGGGTAATTTTGTCACAGAAATACAGTTTGTTGTATACATGCGAGGTTTCCATTGAGTTCGGCCATTCACCAGTCACTGACCAGGACAAAGCATTGTGCGCCAAGATCAATGTCTTGAATACCTACACGCGCTCTCAAAGTTACCTACGTGCTATAGTACAGCGGGTGTTGTGCAATCAAAGCCAATAATGTTACGAGGTGCCTAATATTTTGGACATAGGTAATACTACATCTATATCCCTTTGTGTTATTGACCGTTCGTGTTGGCACTTGTATTATGTAATTAGCATGGAGCGATTAATTAATAGGTAATGCGAGTCTGGAGAGAATTTATATTGCTGTGTTATATATTATGTTCACTACACTATTATTGCAGTTTAGATTTCAATTTCATTCTCTCTTTACCTAATTAATAAAAATAGTTTTACTGATTTACTGGTTTAATGTTAAGTTATTCAAAATGTTGGTGACGACTCGTTGTATAAAATATTTTAAATAGAATCTCATTCATTTTCGTTAGCTTCATGGTAGGTTAGGAAATAAAAAATAAATAATATTTACAATACATAATTTTGTTGGTGCCGTCCCTATCTTCACCAGTGAAATTATTGATTGCATTTTAATTTCTAATTTACCTTGTGCTCGGCAGTGAAGGAAAATATCGTGAGAATATCGTTATGCAAGGAGGGAGATGAAGATGATGAAAACTTATGCCCTTACGATATCCAGAGATATTTAATGAAGATTATCCCACGCTGATTGCAAAGGATTTGAACGCGTAATATCCGGCGTGGGGTTCGAACTTCATTAACCCAGCTGGGAGATTACTGATCAATGATGCCGACAGTGGGGGATTACACAGAGACCCAAAGAGCCCACACATATCCCCTCTCTTCCGCGTTATCGTCTGGCTGTATTGGACATCGCGCTATGCAAGAGTATAGATAACCCAGTTGTGCTATGTGATATGGATATGTCGCACATCCCTATATTGATCACTCTTGGCCTCAACGCCGCTGCAATGCTGTCAGTTGAGATCCAGTTCCCACTGAGGATCTACCTGGGAGAAACTAATCAATGAGGTGGGTGATAACAAAATGTCACTTTACCATCTAAACCGATAGAAGAAAAAAGTAAAACCCTGTCTGCCCTCTTATTAGCCAAGCTGGCAGACTAAGATTCAAGGCCAAGGAGGCGTTTAAATTCTTTCAGAGTATTTGGAGGGACAGTTCGCTCCAAATCCTGTGAAAGCGAATAGACGTATACAAGACTGTGTACGGGACTTCCTGAAATCAACCGCGCCGTCGTTTGCGGAGAACCAATCAATTCGCCCGCGATTGTTTGGTTTTCCACCAAGCGACTCGCGATTCGGCGGGTGATAATCCGCTGCGGAGAAAGCGATCGTCAGGGTGTGGCACATGTGTTTGACAATCGAGCTTCTCAAGGACATTACCATACCACCTGCAATTGTGCGGCTAGTGGCGGATTTCCTAGAACATCGAAGATTCTACGTTAACATCGAGAATAAAGAACCCACTATTCGTCCTACTAGCTACATATCATAGCATACATAGCATATGGCCCACGATATCTGTCTCTTGCTGCTCCTGTAGGCGGCAAATACCAATAATATCCCAACTCTGGAAGGTTGCCTCCAAGAGTGGGAAGACAATGTCTTACTACTGCTGTTTGCAGATGACAGCGCTTATTTAACATTGTCCCGTCGGGGCCACATCGCAGCAGGAAAGATGAAGACATTACTGGACCTGTCGCCACCATAGCTGGATGAGTGGAGGATGCCTTCAATGTCAAGATGGTGCACGGGATCTGAAATAGAGATAATCAAAGAAATCGTAATACGTTTATCGAGGGCTGTGCCTAGCTGTGGGATGTATATAGGCTGTACTATTTATGTAATATTTTTCATATTTAAACATCGAAATTGTGAGGAATTGTCTATCTGCACTATTAATGCACGTTATAATGTGTTAATGCACATCGGAACTATTCCAATAACAATATAATGTTTAATAAATAAAATATACCTATAAATATAGGTATGTGTCCAGAGTTTTATGTTTTTAAAGGCAGTTTTTTTATGTTTACTATTTCGGCGATGAATAGTGTATTAAAATTACATATTATCTTTTCTTTGTTTAAAATATATTTCTGGGTTTCTCGATTAAAGTTTAATACGTAAGTGGATATCCAGGTGGCATTTAGTCAATACAAACGTATACCTCTGTTTTCCCTTAAAATTAAAGAACAATATACAGACAAGCCAAGTTTTGGAGCAGGAAACACTGTATGATGATCTCGTTAATTTCTCATAGGCCATCAGTCCGAGCTGCAGTTGTCTCTCGGTTGCCTAGCTCAATCGTTCGAGCACATTGCCACAGCAATAGATACCTATTCTTCAAATTTCTTGAAGCCCAGATATCTTCATAACCTTCGTAGCCATTCTCTATTATTTCTTATTCTAACATACACCGCTCCTAATTCACGTTATTATTTGAAATATAGATATTTGAATTAAATGCACAAAATAAACCTCAATTTCTTTTTTATATACAAAAGTGAATGTAAATTCCGTGTAAACTGCAGAGGATTCGACACTACTCATAGCACGAGTCGCAAAGGGCGTTAATTCAGCGGAGACACCCAAACAAACGCTTTGTGAGATTCACCTGTTGGCTCAATAGGTCAATGTTACAGCACACAAGGAGTTTAGCGAAACAGACTTTTGTGGTGGTTGAATGGCACGCAGAGCCGGGCGCGCCGCCATTGTGAGCGCGGACAAAGGAACATATATGTATGCGCGATTGAATCGTTTGGATGCGACTTGCGAATTGAAATTGAGAATGCCACCGAGTTGTATTCCGATGGTGAATTGATTGTTGTAGTTATCTTTTGCACTTTGAAGACGTTCTATAATGTTTTCTATGGTATAGTGCATTAAATTGTCATAATGCTTTATGCTGCAAAATAAGTATGCTTTCCTATACCTAATATACCTATTGTAGGACACAATGTTGTGACGCATATTTTGTAATTATAATACGTGTAATTTAGGAGTATTTTTACAAATTTACAATCACAGTATATGGTTTTATTTAAAAAGGTTCATAGATGTTCCATCAACTGTGGATTTTCCGTTTTCTAATTCTGACTAGATTGAAGTTCAATATTTCGCCTTTGACTTGAATATTATTGATATTGCTTAAAATGAGATATACATTTGTTTTCCCGTTGTTTTTTTTTATATCGCTGTATTTGGGAACAAGCAAAAAATTTTATTTTGGATTTTTTGCATTTTATTTTGGAATATGAGTTCTATCATCGCACTTTTAATACACAGGCGACAAGCAATATCAACGGCATGGATGGAGCAAGTATAATAGTACAAAAGCGTATCGACAATAGTGCTCTGCTTCGATTAATAAAATGTAAAATTTCTATTAAAATTTGTTTTAATTTGTACGTGAAAGTGTCACGCTGCAACTATGCAGCGTGACACTTTCAAATACAAATTAAACCCACTTTATCCTTTTTCTTTTTTTAATCTCACTTGATCCTTTCGTGCAACTTTTACTAGATGCACAAAAGGATCGGCACGACCGGGCAAAGACCAACCTCTCACAGAATAGCACAGTAAAATAGCAGCTTAATGCTGCCGTGTTTCGTATGGTGCGTATATAGAACCGCAGACTTTTTTTTCTGGAAACGAGGCATTCCATCTTAGTGCTCAGGGGTGATAACGAATTTGTATTTTGATTCTTAATCGAGGACAGATGTAGATATCTATGGGCTCAGCATTGACTTACTATCAGATGGAGTTCGATCGAGAGGCTCAGCATTCACTTACTATATGTCCCACTGGGTTTCTTGCTGGTTCTTCCCAGGACAGAGGGTTTTTGAACCAGTGGTAATTAAACAAAAGAGTGTAATACTTTCATTAAGTATTATTTATAATCAATATTGAATAAAAAAGTTTCTGTTTCTGTTTCTGAGTGTATACTCGTTTGTCACCCTAATTTTATAAAAACATATATTATAAACGGCTAGTTCATATGATCTAACATAAAATTCTCACTTCTATAAGCAATTTTAACCATTTTTTTATACTTACCTATGTAAGAATTTCATTGGGTTAATATTTCTTAGGATTATTTTTATTATTAAAATAAATACATTGGCCGTAGAAACGTAGAAATCCTATAAAAATAGAAAAATGTTTTTATAAGAATTAAAATCTTCAGCTGCGAATTTTTATCAAAACATACACCAATGTTATTCTCGGCTTATATCAATAAATATAAAGGTGTACCAAATCAAACGTTTACCTTGAAAACATGCTACTGGTTGCACGGACAATAGTCGTGAGGTTTTATTTCAACCACTTAACATGGGACTGACAGGTTAGTTCAGCAACCATTATACACCCCGCGGCTGGCAATTCAAGTAGATTTTTTGTTAAAATCATTTTTCTGATTTCTACGTTTACACCAGTGAGGAGTTCTCACGGTGGTAAATTTGCTGTTATTATCGACTGCACTTCGTACGTTTGAAAGCGATTAACCGGCACAAATATTTACAATAGAGGTCTATTACGAATTCATGAAAGTGGATGTTCCTGATAACAAACAAATCCAGACCACTTTAGCATTACCCATTAATGAATTGAAAACAAGTCAAAAAGTTTAAATTCCAATGGTGATTTTTAATGTATTTTATGATTCAAAATGAAATTTCATCATTTATAAAATACGAAAATAAACAGATATTATTTATTTCTGGCGCCAAGCAGCAGTGCTTCACTGTAGTCTTCTAGTTTGTAGTGTATGGGGAGTAATACTCAATTTTAAAATATCGTTAAGTCTCGTACTGTCACAGTCACTTTGATTTAAAGTGATAGAGACAGCACGAGATTAGGCATCTTAAAATTGAGTAGCGTTTGAGTATTTGGCTATTTAGTGATCTAATTTCTATATAGATTTGTTAAGTAAATATTTATTGGAACATTACAACATTATTGTTTGTTTCCTTTCGTCACGCTTAAATTATGATTGGTACCTGTACGACGTTTAATTCTCTTGGTAAAAATTCATTAAAGTAAGAAAATCGAATTAACAAAACTTGTAAATATTTTTATTAATATTAAGACTATTGTATTGGGAACCAGTCAGAACATACTCTTGCTTTTTTCTGTCAAGAAAGCAGCCCGGAACAAAGAAGTTGGCTATGTTTCACACTCTTGCCTCGGAAAGCACATAAAGCCGTTGGTCCTGCACCTGATCTCTCTCCGGTCGTGTTGGTTTGTCGTCCTATCGGACTGTGAGAATGAGGTACTCGTAATAGAGAGTGCACCTGTGCTTGCGCATACACTCGGGATCTATAATCCAGCCCTGTGTAGGCGTGTGTATGGCTAGACTTCGTAAAGACTGGCCGTCGTGACCGAAATTCGGTCTGGAGGACACTATTATTAATTTTCCTTTGTGTTCTAAGCCTCCGCTTATTTTCGCCTCCGCTGCGAATGTTTTAGATTTTTGAGACAAGAAAATGTTCGTTGCACTGCACTGCGTGGTGCTTCATATTTCTTCGAAATATTTTTTTAAATTTCTCAGACATGCAAGATAACATCGTGGGAAAACCTCACGAAGTTATCTTTTAACACCGAGCACGTGGTAAATTGCAATTAACAATTTCAGTGGTGCCGGTGAGTGTCGAGCCCAGGTGTCGCGTGCTGTGAAATATATAGTAAGCGCTTAGCCTGTTTCGACCCTGTTAATGTAATGATAATATAGTATAATGTAAAATAGAGTTAAATATAATGATTAATTAACTCAATCTAGTAGTGCAAAGTACAAGTTGTACAAGTATGACAAGGAGCAAGATATTTTCAAATTTCTAATGGGTCTGTTATGAAAATATGGAAGCAAAAATAAATTGAACGAAATGAAAAAAAACTTACAAATTTTCTTGTGGCCCTAGGAGTTAAGTTGCTAATCTTTTGAATTCTTCGTGATTTCAACTACGATTGTTAAGTAATAAGAGATGTTTTATTTTCTTTCGAGAGATATTTTATTTTCTTCTCATGTCTCTTGTTCTAATAAATAATTACGATGAATGAACTAAACCAGTTTCGCGTTACTAAAATCTAGGGCAGTTTTGATAGCCACGAGTTGCGATTAAGTACCCCTTCTTGCGGTATGAGTTATAGTGAGATGATAGTTGTAAAAGCAAACCAGTTCTAAAAAATCTTTCATCTTTCTTTCTAAACCATTTCAATACATACCTACTACTATAACTAGTACCAATTATAGTAAGACCATGACATTTCATGCATCATGGTTTTCGTTTATGCAACATATATTTCAATTACACTCAATATTCTGTCAAAATTAGAATAGGACAGGTAATATTTTTTCGTACAAATTTGAAAACGAGGTAAGAATACCATTAACTTCTTTTTATTACTTAACTAGCATAAGAAAAGTCAAAAGAATGTCAAAAGTTCAAACAAAAGAGTAACGCAATAAAATCGTCGTAATCAGAACAAATAAGTTACGAGTCGCCACAAAAACGTTTTCAGTAGCTTAGGGAAACGCAGCCCTTGTGAAATCCGTCGCGACGTCACGCCGGCTAATCGATCGGCAGAACAATGTGACGTAATAGGGGGGTGAGGAACGGATCTAAAGGGCGCGGGATACGCACAGTCGGCAGTCAAATATTTACCCTGGCATATGTTTGGTTTCTTTTCCTACGCTTCATATATTTTTGCTTTGATGGCGTAATGGGGCCCGGAGGTGCTCTCGATTCGGCCGAGATTAATTTCTTTCGTCCTCCGAATCTGACACAATCTAATGTTTGTATAAATCTTTTATTAAATGAGGGGTTTACTTTTGTAAATTTGATTAGCATTTTGAACAACATATATAATACATTTCTGTGTCACTATTTTAAACTGATATTACACGAGGAATTTCAATTTCTTATGAACATATTTGTATAATAATTTCTTCTACTTCTTCTTCATCAGCCGATAAAAGTCCACTGTTTCGCACGGACCTCTACCAAGGTAGGGACAATTTGCCATAATCGACACGCTTGGCAGTCGAATTTACGATTGTAGTACCACAACTCTTGCACTTCAGATGCTGCTCTCCATTGCCGGTCTGGGTATTTGGCACCTGGCTTACTTAGACGAAATTCCGCTATTAATCGAGGCAATGATATCTTCTCGTTATTTCTAATAGTCGTCTTTTACGACACACACGAGATGAAATACCACCACAAGACAATTAATTAAAAATGTATTAATTGCTATATAATTATGTATACCTAGTAACATTATGTTTTGGCACAATACAACAGTGACTGTGAACATCAAAACATTATAAACGAATAAAAAGGTACAAGTACATACGTTTCGTAATTATTTTTTTTGTTTGTAACCCTTCAAGCAATTTTTGTAGGCTTAATCTATATGGGTTATGTAAGATTTTGTGAAAACGGGAAATCGATAAAAGTTGATAAAATTAAAATAAGATTTAATTTCTACGAGGAAAAATTAAAGCTATTTTTTTTAAATAAAATATACATTTATTTACATAACATATTATACAATATTTTATTATATACAATATTAAAAACTATAATAAAATAAAAACTAAAGCTAGTAACTTAATTATCATACAGTCCTACTCCCTGCGGCATCGTGCCAAGAACGCTGGCTGCGTTTCCCCGCTGAATGGCTATACTTAGCCTTTGAGCGAGAAAAGAACCAGCCCTCTTATCACCAGCAGCAACGAACAGTCGCGGATGGAGTTCCTTGAGGGACTTCACTGCACGCGGACCCCACGGACCGATAGTCTCTACCGCAAATGGCACAAATGTGTAGTCATCTCTCAGAGACTTCATATTTGCGCCACTTACTACGCAAGTAGCATCCCACACTAGGGCTTTACCTTTCTCCTAAGGGACCAATAGCATACCGTCGGATCTCCTGCCATCATCTCTAAATATTCCACAAGGCTCTAAAACCGCGGTAACATTTATAGAGACAAGAGCCCTTCGGATGACATCGTTCAAAGAACCATGCCGTGAAAACCTACCAGCACATTTCTTACATGAGAGTCCGTGGAGCCCAAACTTGTCGACGCTGCTACCACAAGGGCACTGATGGGGTTGACAAATCGCCGCTCCTAGTCGGATTCCTACGGCGATGCGCAAGCTTTCCCCATCAAGTAATGTGCCGAGATTACTTGATGATAAAGCGTGTAACCAGTGACTAGGTTCCTGAGTCGAAACAGCTAGAAGGCGTGCCTGATATTGGTCACTATAGAAATTGTGAAACAAATCTTTCTGCACGTTCTGTACCAACGGAATATCCCACTGTTTTTGTTGGTTAACTTCCAGTGGAACATTTTCGCCGCAACAGAACACTCGCCATGTCTGCCCTGCCTCCGCAGCAAAGCACAGGTCTACTTTATTATATAAAATTATGTTACATAAGTCACTGACACTGTGCACGGAAGCAAGGAAAGCAGGCAATGCAACGGTAGAAAGATTTCTCACACCAATACCACCAAATTTTATAGGTAAAGTAGTTGGAGTCCAGCTGTTGTGTATTAAATTTAGAATCTTTTCAATAGCTATTTTAAGATTATTATCAATATCTTTTAAAATATCCGAACATTTCTAGACTGGACTCGAGCGGAGTAAGTATGTAAATCTAGGTACAAGTAGACAATATTTTAAAATAGTACGAGCAATGTGGGGGTTTAATTTATACAATTTTTCAACATGGTCTAAAAACTGATCAAGTTTTGTTTTTAAAACAGGTTTAATACTATCGAAAAACAACGGGGCACCTAGCAGGTATAGCGATTCCGTACTGACAGTTTTTATTCCTGGAGAAATATGATTGAAATTTTGAAGTAAAGTGTCTCTGGTAGAACTAGATAAATTATTGCCAAAAAATATTTCACATTTATTGCTATTGGTTCAAGACCAATATTTTTTAAATTTCGAAAAATATGAGTAACATCACTGAGGACGTCGTCTGCTCTACCTCCCAGTGTACCGTCGTCCAGGTACCAGACATTCAGATTGGATTTCAAATTTGAAATAATGGGTTGAATTCCCAAACTGAAAAGTGCTGGACCTAGTGGGTCACGCTGCTGAACTCGGACAGCAGAATCGATAATATGGTTATCGTAAAACAAGTTAGTATTTTGACTGTAACATTGGGGTATTGTGCCACTTCTTTCAGCAGGCTTGCCCTATCGATAAAGTTAAAAGCATTCCTTCACAAGAACATCTGCATCAGAGTTTGTTAAAAATGTACGTACTGAATGTACCACCACCTCACAGCCATCTCTAGTGCCAAAGCCTAGTTGAGTAGGCTGAAATTTTGTCTTAAGGTTAGAGATTATGTGCCTGCAAGCTAATTTTGAAGTTAAGCGTCAAAATGTGGAACCAACGGCAAGAGGACGGATACCGTTATCCTTTTTTTAACATAATCTTGCCCCATATAAGAATGGAATGAAATTTGGATTAACATTACCAGAAATCATAAAGTTACATAATTTTGTAATGTCATTAAGAAGTACTCCGCCGGCGTCACCGGTAAAATCGCTTACAAGATCTTTAAGATGTTGAGGCGTAATTCCGTCAATGCCGCCAGCAAAGCCATTCGAAAATGACATAATTGCTTCTAAAGTGTCTTTTTGACAGTGTCTTGTGTCAGTGTCTTGTGTCTTGGGAGGCAGCGGTAAACTTTGAGAAGGATTGACAGAAGGATGCTTCTGACGAAGGCCTTCAAGAGTTTCGACATTACGAGGAGCCAGGATGTCTTCTGAGAATAAAATACGGGATGCATTTTTTAAGTCGCCATCCATTACTTTCGGCTCAACAACTTTTTTTAAATAAAATTTAGGACGTGGTCGAGATAAATGAGTATTAATTGGGTAATCTAAATTTTGAAAAGATGTCTCTTTTAATTGAGACGTCATTGATTTATTTATTGTTTTATCAAAATGAAAATGGGAATACGCGAAATTAAATAATTTTTGCCAACTGTTTTCACTATTAGTGAAACAATTTTGAATAGTGCATGACAATGCTTTAGCAAGCTGCATGCTCGCACCTCTAAGAATTCTTTTAACCACTGGTACATTACGATGATAATTGTAAATTTGCTCCGAAAAAAGGGAAAAATTTGTGTCATTAGAGGAATTACTAATAGAGTTATGAAATTCTACGGAAGGCTGTGAGGCTATTATGTCTGAAATCAAAAAATAATTATTATAATAACTGTCTTATATATTTACTGATCTTTTTGTTGAAATTTATAAGCCAAAATTGGCCTCTAAATAATAAAATAAAATAAGTTGAATATACGTATCTTTTGACAGTTGAAACATTTAATAATTTAAATAATTTTTTACGATAGGTCTTATTAAAATAACATAATTAAATAACTTATAAAGGCGAACCATAAAAGTTACCATAAAATAAAAAAATACTCATGAAATTTTAGAATTTAGAATTTATGTGATGGATTATCGTAATAATAAAATAAAATTGGGAAGCACGACAAAAGAACCGACGAGGGTGAGGGCTGCACGCACTTCAATTGCACGTTTAATGAATTGCATTAATATTGCATTAACCGGTAACTAGCTGCCCGCCCATGGTAAACAATTATTAGGAGGACTCGGAAAGGATGCAGCGTAGCACTGCTGCTGTTTGCTATTCTAGTTTTTTTTGCGAATACAAATTGACGTTAAGATGTTTTGTGTTTATTATTGTAACATGGTACGAGTACCTACTTTCTTTTCCTTTTTTTACTTCGTTCATGTTGACATTTACAAAGACACAGTTTATTTAGAATTTAACAAGGAAATTTTTGATCAATTTCTTATTATAGATAATTCATTAACTCATGTAATGATTTCTTATTTCTACGCGAGTACTACACATCGAATAAAACTATTTTTTTGGATTTTATCGCGTAACTTATTTTGCTCCACCCTTGGGTGCTGAAAAGTACTTGAAACAGCCCTAAAACTTAGTTTTATTCTTTAATTTTTTTTAAAGTATAATATGTCTTTTCCTTATTATGTAGTTACTAGTAGTTTAAAGAACCATAATTTAATTATTTTTGGTCCGCACACTGTAATCCTTTTGATCGCAAGTTTTCATCAGTGTAATATATACAAACAGCTTCCAGAAAGCATACAAAACGTGCGGTCTATTCAGGTGTGCAAATATGTTGGTTAATTCCCGAGCGATGCACGTTGTCTGACCAACTATTGCAGACCGTCGCTACCGGAAAATTGGACATCGCCGTATGTCCAATCACATGCGACACTCAATGTAGATTAGCAAGCTCGACCACTGTCCAGTTTATTATCCACACAAGCCTACGTAAATTCACACTCGTCCGCTTTCCATTGAACAAATCCCACATCTTGTAACATTTTCCATCATTGACAGAATGGTAAGAGTTAGATACAGACATCTACTAGATATTTGACGTTGGACTATACATACACCAATCCGTTCCGTAAAGTGATCCGACTGATTGTCTACGAAAACTGTTCTTTTATTAGACATCGAACGATTTGTACAGGGAATGTTACAAAATCCGTCAAATTAGGTACAGTCACATTCTATAATAATTAATATTTCATAATTCCGATAAGATCATAAATAAGCAGCTTAATGGAGTGAAAACAATCTCTCTTTTTTACGATTTTCTACCGACTTCAAAAAGGAGACGGTACTCAATTCGACTGTATGTTTTTTATGTGTGTTACCTCATAATTTTTTTCTGGGTGAACCGATTTCGATGATTTTTTTTATTTGAAGGTGGAAAGAAAATTTTGATCAAATTTATATGGGACCACATGAGAAGCTGGTGCTTCTCATGTGGTCCCATATAAATTTGATCAAGGTCTGACCAATAGTTTTTGAGTTATATTTAATAATTTATAATGAAGTCGGTTGTACAACTTTTTATATTACAAATTATTAACACTGTGGACTCACAAATGTCTATACAAGTATATTATGTTTGAATAACACTATGTTTGAATTATTTTTAGAGAAAAGTTTATCTTCTTGAAATACATGAAACGTGGTGTTTATAATAATTTGTATTTAATATACAACTCAAATGTCTCTAAGCACGTACGACTTTAAAATTTCAAAAAAAAATCTTCACAGACGTGACATAGCTAAGTCTTCGTTGAGTCATGGTGAGCGTTGCGGGCCATACTAATCTTTACTTAGCATTCTAAGTATTGTCGGCGGCTTTAATTTTTTAGGCTCACTACGACGCCCATACCGTATTCAACTCGCGTTCCCACCACATTTACAGATATGTACCTAGCTAATGGTGGACCGTGTAGAGCTACATGACCTCTTGATGCATCAGAGATTTTTAAGCTAATTTGTACTTTTTCAACTCATATTAAAGTTTATAGTTGTTTGCAGGGATTAAGGATATATGTTGTTTTGTCATGACTTGGCGTTCGGAGAAGTAGTTTGCATAGTTATGTGCGCGTTTATCTAAGCTGTATCGGTCCGTACAGGCGTCGACGATGTGGGCTTGGCGGGTTGGGTTGACGGTTTTATTGAGCTTTATTAAATGTCTAAAACAGTGGATTGGCTTAATATTATTAACATGGGTCTATGTAAATATTACAAAACATTATTTAGTTTGTTTATAATTCTAAAATCTATAATCCTTTTTATTTCAGTAAATATTTTTTACTTCTTCTTATGTTAATTTATTGCAATAAAAATATGTTTTTATTTGTAAAATTTATCATTGAGATAATTTTATAGACACATTTTATTAAAATAAAGTAATAATTATAGGACCTATGTAATACCAATTTATGCAGATTTTTTAAAATATTTTTATAGTCACCTTTTACGATACCCACGCGAAAAAATGGGAAGTTGGGTTCTTTAAGCCTCCACCATTTGTTAATAGACATGTACCGAAACAGATTATTAGACGTCTTTGGTGAATAATTGGGTTCAAGGCCCTATGTATTTTAGCTTTTAATAGAAAACGCTTTCGCATTGTAATATAAGGTTTTGAAACTTCAAGCAAATCAAATTAAAATTTTAGCCGTGTTTATATAAAGAACAGAATTACGATGTACCAACATGGCAATAATAGCACATAGGAATATGTTCCAACGTGTTCAACATCCAGTACAAATCACAGAGTCCGTTGTATTTACTCCATTACCCAGCGAGGCCGTGGCTCGTATCAACTATTTATAGTGTTTGAGGCGCTTCATAAATATGCAGCGGTAGGCGCTCGCCTTGCCGACACTAGCTATTCAGCTCGTGCTGGTTTTCGTTTATGCAACGTATATATCAATTACACTCAATATTCTGTCAAAATTAGAATAGGACAGGTAATATTTTTTCTTACAAATTTGAAAACGAGGTAAGAATACCATTAACTTCTTTTTATTACTTAACTAGCATAAGAAAAGTCAAAAGAATGTCAAAAGTTCAAACAAAAGAGTAACGCAATAAAATCGTCGTAATCAGAACAAATAAGTTACGAGTCGCCACAAAAACGTTTTCAGTAGCTTAGGGAAACGCAGCCCTTGTGAAATCCGTCGCGACGTCACGCCGGCTAATCGATCGGCAGAACAATGTGACGTAATAGGGGGGTGAGGAACGGATCTAAAGGGCGCGGGGATACGCACAGTCGGCAGTCCAAATATTTACCCTGGCATATGTTTGGTTTCTTTTCCTACGCTTCATATATTTTTGCTTTGATGGCGTAATGGGGCCCGGAGGTGCTCTCGATTCGGCCGAGATTAATTTCTTTCGTCCTCCGAATCTGACACAATCTAATGTTTGTATAAATCTTTTATTAAATGAGGGGTTTACTTTTGTAAATTTGATTAGCATTTTGAACAACATATATAATACATTTCTGTGTCACTATTTTAAACTGATATTACACGAGGGAATTTCAATTTCTTATGAACATATTTGTATAATAATTTCTTCTACTTCTTCTTCATCAGCCGATAAAGTCCACTGTTTCGCACGGACCTCTACCAAGGTAGGGATAATTTGCCATAATCGACACGCTTGGCAGTCGGATTTACGATTGTAGTACCACAACTCTTGCACTTCAGATGCTGCTCTCATTGCCGGTCTGGGTATTTGGCACCTGGCTTACTTAGACGAAATTCCGCTATTAATCGAGGCAATGATATCTTCTCGTTATTTCTAATAGTCGTCTTTTACGACACACGGATGAAATACCACCACAAGACAATTAATTAAAATGTATTAATTGCTATATAATTATGTATACCTAGTAACATTATGTTTTGGCACAACACAACAGTGACTGTGAACATCAAAACATTATAAACGAATAAAAGGTACAAGTACATACGTTTCGTAATATTTTTTTTGTTTGTAACCCTTCAAGCAATTTTGTAGGCTTAATCTATATGGGTTATGTAAGATTTTGTGAAAACGGAAATCGATAAAAGTTGATAAAATTAAAATAAGATTTAATTTCTACGAGGAAAAATTAAAGCTATTTTTTTAAATAAAATATACATTTATTTAAATAACATAATATACAATATTTTATTATATACAATATTAAAAACTATAATAAAATAAAAACTAAAGCTAGTAACTTAATTATCATACAGTCCTACTCCCTGCGGCATCGTGCCAAGAACGCTGGCTGCGTTTCCCCGCTGAATGGCTATACTTAGCCTTTGAGCGAGAAAAGAACCAGCCTCTTATCACCAGCAGCAACGAACAGTGGCGGATGGAGTTCCTTGAGGACTTCACTGCACGCGGACCCCACGGACCGATAGTCTCTACCGCAAATGGCACAAATATGTAGTCATCTCTCAGAGACTTCATATTTGCGCCACTTACTACGCAAGTAGCATCCCACACAAGGGCTTTACCTCTCTCCCAAGGGACCAATGGCATACCGTCGGGTCTCCTGCCATCATCTCTAAATATTCCACAAGGCTCTAAAACCGTGGGAACATTTATAGAGACAAGAACCTTTCGGATAACATCGTTCAAAGAACCGTGCCGTGAAAACCTATCAGCACTTTTCTTACATGAGAGTCCATGGAGCCCAAACTTGTCGACGCTGCTACCACAGGGGCACTGATGGGGTTGAAAAATCGCCGCTCCTAGTCGGATTCCTACGGCGATGCGCAAGCTTTCCCCATCAAGTAATGTGCCGAGATTACTTGATGATAAAGCGTGTAACCAGTGACTAGGTTCCTGAGTCGAAACAGCTAGAAGGCGTGCCTGATATTGGTCACTATAGAATTGTGAAACAAATCTTTCTGCGTTCTGTACCAACGGAATATCCCACTGTTTTTGTTGGTTAACTTCTAGTGGAACATTTTCGCGGAACAGAACACTCGCCATGTCTGCCCTGCCTCCGCAGCAAAGCACAGGTCTACTTTATTATATAAAATTATGTTACATAAGTCACTGACACTGTGCACGGAAGCAAGGAAAGCAGGCAATGCAACGGTAGAAAGATTTCTCACACCAATACCACCAAATTTTATAGGTAAAGTAGCTGGAGTCCAGCTGTTGTGTGTTAAATTTAGAATCTTTTCAATAGCTATTTTAAGATTATTATCAATATCTTTTAAAATATCCGAACATTTCTAGACTGGACTCGAGCGGAGTAAGTATAAATCTAGGTACATGTAGACAATATTTTAAAATAGTACGAGCAATGTGGGGTTTAATTTATACAATTTTTCAACATGGTCTAAAACTGATCAAGTTTTGTTTTAAAACAGGTTTAATACTATCGAAAACAAAGGGCACCTAGCAGGTATAGCGATTCCGTACTGACAGTTTTTATTCCTGGAGAAATATGATTGAAATTTTGAAGTAAAGTGTCTCTGGTAGAACTAGATAAATTATTGCCAAAAATATTTCACATTTATTGCTATTGGTTCAAGACCAATATTTTTTAAATTTCGAAAAATATGAGTAACATCACTGAGGACGTCGTCTGCTCTACCTCCCAGTGTACCGTCGTCCAGGTACCAGACATTCAGATTGGATTTCAAATTTGAAATAATGGGTTGAATTCCCAAACTGAAAAGTGCTGGACCTAGTGGGTCACGCTGCTGAACTCGGACAGCAGAATCGATAATATGGTTATCGTAAAACAAGTTAGTATTTTGACTGTAACATTGGGGGTATTGTAAGCCACTTCTTTCAGCAGGCTTGCCCTATCGATAAAGTTAAAAGCATTCCTTCACAAGAACATCTGCATCAGAGTTTGTTAAAAATGTACGTACTGAATGTACCACCACCTCACAGCCATCTCTAGTGCCAAAGCCTAGTTGAGTAGGCTGAAATTTTGTCTTAAGGTTAGAGATTATGTGCCTGCAAGCTAATTTTGAAGTTAAGCGTCTAAATGTGGAACCAACGGCAAGAGAACGGATACCGTTATCCTTTTTAACATAATCTTGCCCCATATAAGAATGGAATGAAATTTGGATTAAAATTACCTGAAAGCATAAAGTTACTAAATTTTGTAATGTCATTAAGAAGTACTCCGCCGGCTTCACCGGCAGAAGCACTTACAAGATCTTTAAGATGTTGAGGCGTAATTCCGTCAATGCTGCCAGCATAGCCATTCGAAAATGACATAATTGCTTCTAAAGTGTCTTTTTCAGAAATTTGTAAAAGTTGCATAGAAGTCTTGGGAGGTGGCGGTAAACTTTGAGAAGGATTGACCGAAGGATGCTTCTAACGAAGGCCTTCAAGAGTTTCGACATTACGAGGAGCCAGGATGTCTTCTGAGAATAAAATACGGGATGCATTTTTTAAGTCGCCATCCATTACTTTCGGCTCAACAACTTTTTTTAAATAAAATTTAGGACGTGGTCGAGATAAATGAGTATTAATTGGGTAATCTAAATTTTGAAAAGATGTCATTGATTTATTTATTGTTTTATCAAAATGAAAATGGGAATACGCGAAATTAAATAATTTTTGCCAACTGTTTTCACTATTAGTGAAACAATTTTGAATAGTGCATGACAATGCTTTAGCAAGCTGCATGCTCGCACCTCTAAGAATTCTTTTAACCACTGGTACATTACGATGATAATTGTAAATTTGCTCGAAAAAGGAAAAATTTGTGTCATTAGAGGAATTACTAATAGAGTTATGAAATTCTACGGAAGGCTGTGAGGCTATTATGTCTGAAATCAAAAAATAATTATTATAATAACTGTCTTATATATTTACTGATCTTTTTGTTGAAATTTATAAGCCAAAATTGGCCTCTAAATAATAAAATAAAATAAGTTGAATATACGTATCTTTTGACAGTTGAAACATTTAATAATTAAAATAATTTTTACGATAGGTCTTATTAAAATAACATAATTAAATAACTTATAAAGGCGAACCATAAAAGTTACCTTAAAATAAAAAAAGACTCATGAAATTTTAGAATTTAGAATTTATGTGATGGATTATCGTAATAATAAAATAAAATTGGGAAGCACGACAAAAGAACCGACGAGGTGAGGGCTGCACGCACTTCAATTGCACGTTTAATGAATTGCATTAATATTGCATTAACCGGTAACTAGCTGCCCGCCCATGGTAAACAATTATTAGGAGGACTCGGAAAGGATGCAGCGTAGCACTGCTACTGTTGCTATTCTAGATTTGTTTGCGAATACAAATTGACGTTAAGATGTTTTGTGTTTATTATTGTAACATGGTACGAGTACCTACTTTCTTTTCCTTTTTACTTCGTTCATGTTGACATTTACAAAGACACAGTTTATTTAGAATTTAACAAGGAAATTATTGATCAATTTCTTATTATAGATAATTCATTAACTCATGTAATGATTTCTTATTTCTACGCGAGTACTACACATCGAATAAAACTATTTTTTTGGATTTTATCGCGTAACTTATTTTGCTCCACCCTTGGGTGCTGAAAAGTACTTGAAATAGCCCTAAAACTTAGTTTTATTCTTTAATTTTTTTTAAAGTATAATATGTCTTTTCCTTATTATGTAGTTACTAGTAGTTTAAAGAACCATAATTTAATTATTTTTGGTCCGCACACTGTAATCCTTTTGATCGCAAGTTTTCATCAGTGTAATATATACAAACAGCTTCCAGAAAGCATACAAAACGTGCGGTCTATTCAGGTGTGCAAATATGTTGGTTAATTCCCGAGCGATGCACGTTGTCTGACCAACTATTGCAGACCGTCGCTACCGGAAAATTGGACATCGCCGTATGTCCAATCACATGCGACACTCAATGTAGATTAGCAAGCTCGACCACTGTCCAGTTTATTATCCACACAAGCCTACGTAAATTCACACTCGTCCGCTTTCCATTGAACAAATCCCACATCTTGTAACATTTTCCATCATTGACAGAATGGTAAGAGTTAGATACAGACATCTACTAGATATTTGACGTTGGACTATACATACACCAATCCGTTCCGTAAAGTGATCCGACTGATTGTCTACGAAAACTGTTCTTTTATTAGACATCGAACGATTTGTACAGGGAATGTTTCAAAATCCGTCAAATTAGGTACAGTCACATTCCATAATAATTAATATTTCATAATTCCGATAAGATCATAAATAAGCAGCTTAATGGAGTGAAAACAATCTCTCTTTTACGATTTTCTACCGACTTCAAAAGGAGACGGTACTTAATTCGACTGTATGTTTTTATGTGTGTTACCTCATAATTTTTTCTGGGTGAACCGATTTCGATGATTTTTTTTTGAAGGTGGAAAGAAAATTTTGATCAAATTTATATGGGACCACATGAGGCTGGTGCTTCTCATGTGGTCCCATATAAATTTGATCAAGGTCTGACCAATAGTTTTTGAGTTATATTTAATAATTTATAATGAAGTCGGTTGTACAACTTTTTATATTACAAATTATTAACACTGTGGACTCACAAATGTCTATACAAGTATATTATGTTTGAATAACACTATGTTTGAATTATTTTTAGAGAAAAGTTTATCTTCTTGAAGTACATGAAACGTGGTGTTTATAATAATTTGTATTTAATATACAACTCAAATGTCTCTAAGCACGTACGACTTTAAAATTTCAAAAAAAAATCTTCACAGACGTGACATAGCTAAGTCTTCGTTGAGTCATGGTGAGCGTTGCGGGCCATACTAATCTTTACTTAGCATTCTAAGTATTGTCGGCGGCTTTAATTTTTTAGGCTCACTACGACGCCCATACCGTATTCAACTCGCGTTCCCACCACATTTACAGATATGTACCTAGCTAATGGTGGACCGTGTAGAGCTACATGACCTCTTGATGCACATCAGAGATTTTTTAAGCTAATTTGTACTTTTTCAACTCATATTAAAGTTTATAGTTGTTTGCAGGGATTAAGGATATATGTTGTTTTGTCATGACTTGGCGTTCGGAGAAGTAGTTTGCATAGTTATGTGCGCGTTTATCTAAGCTGTATCGGTCCGTACAGGCGTCGACGATGTGGGCTTGGCGGGTTGGGTTGACGGTTTTATTGAGCTTTATTAAATGTCTAAAACAGTGGATTGGCTTAATATTATTAACATGGGTCTATGTAAATATTACAAAACATTATTTAGTTTGTTTATAATTCTAAAATCTATAATCCTTTTTATTTCAGTAAATATTTTTTACTTCTTCTTATGTTAATTTATTGCAATAAAAATATGTTTTTATTTGTAAAATTTATCATTGAGATAATTTTATAGACACATTTTATTAAAATAAAGTAATAATTATAGGACCTATGTAATACCAATTTATGCAGATTTTTTAAAATATTTTTATAGTCACCTTTTACGATACCCACGCGAAAAAATGGGAAGTTGGGTTCTTTAAGCCTCCACCATTTGTTAATAGATATGTACCGAAACAGATTATTAGACGTCTTTGGTGAATAATTGGGTTCAAGGCCCTATGTATTTTAGCTTTTAATAGAAAACGCTTTCGCATTGTAATATAAGGTTTTTGAAACTTCAAGCAAATCAAATTAAAAATTTTAGCCGTGTTTATATAAAGAACAGAATTACGATGTACCAACATGGCAATAATAGCACATAGGAATATGTTCCAACGTGTTCAACATCCAGTACAAATCACAGAGTCCGTTGTATTTACTCCATTACCCGGCGAGGCCGTGGCTCGTATCAACTATTTATAGTGTTTGAGGCGCTTCATAAATATGCAGCGGTAGGCGCTCGCCTTGCCGACACTAGCTATTCAGCTCGTGCTGAAGACTTGACCCAAGTATGAAGCGGCTAGCGTTTAGCGATTCAATAAAATTATTCGGGCCAGTACATTTTGTCTACGCGCAGTTTTAATAGGTTATAACAGGTCTAGATAGTAATCTAGATAGTATTCTAGACCTGTACTTATGTATGTATGAATAACTTAATTTTTTAAATGCGTTCACACATAATGTTTGTATTAGATAATGCAGTTTACACCCATTTCCAAACGATTTTATAATATCAAATTTAGCAGAAGTATTAAGAACCAAAACAACACAATAATGACATGACTATGACCTAGTATTCTGACTAGATACATCATAGCTCATGATCAATGTATTGTTTAAATATTTTAAGCACTAATTTTATTTATATTCATTATAGATTCATAGAGCCATTGTTTATATACTTACTAGCGATTCACTCCGGCTTCGCACGGGTGATTTCTGGATCTCGACAACAGTGCCACCTACCGGGTTTAATTGTGAATCTAAACCATTCTCGAATCAACTTAATCATGAACACAAAATTTCATCAAAATCAGTCCAGCCGTTTAGGAGGAGTACAGTCACATATACACGGACAGAAGAATTATATATATATATAAAGATTTAAATCCTTCTTCTTTATTCGCCCGTTATAGTCCACTGCTGGATAAGGACCTCCGTTACGTCCCACTGCTGGGCACAGTCCTCTCATTTCTGAGAGGGTTTTAGGTCGAGGAAGTGTCCGCCGCGCTGCCCCAGAGCGTGTTGGCGAACTTCACCCGCCACTACATACCACACCATATTTATTTTACTAATTAACTTTATACGAGGTTTTGAGCCCTAGAAATATTACGCGAAAACATACAAAGAATAATTATAATACAGGCGTGAACTAGGCAAATGCAAATTTAGAAAAGAAAATTATATGTTTGTTTTTTATCTTTTTCAATAGTTACTTGAACTAATGTGGATTATAAATAAATATATTCATTATTTGTGCCTCATGTGTACTCGAAATACGAGGTGGAGATTGAGGAAATTTAAAAAGTAAAAAGTTAAGAAGTAGTTAATTCTTTATGCTATTTAACCTGTTTGAAAGTATTTGGTGAAATTAAGTAAAACTCAAATTAGATTTAGTATAACAAAATTTAATATGTTTCCTAATCTACAGACCTTACGCATTCTTAAATTCTGAAGCTAGGGTTACATTTATGTTATCACTACAATGTAAAATACATACTCTTTTTATCGGCGCAATTTTTATATCAACTATGAAAAACTAACTTTTTTACGCGGTAGAGCCATGCTGCAGCTATATTAATAGTAAAGTTGTAGCACGAATGGGTCGGCTCGACCGGGGAAGGACCACGCTCTCACAGAATACCAGCATAAAATAGCAGCTTAATGCTGCTGTGTTTCGTATGGTGAGTGTAGAGGACCCTTTTTACTGGAAAAGAGGCATTCTATCTTGGTCCTCACGGCTGACAACGCATCTGCATTTAAATTCGCAAACGAAGATAGATGTAGATGTCTATGGGCCACAGCAACCACTTACCATCAAGTGTGCTCGTTTGTCACCCTTATTCAATAAAAAAAACTTTAGATAATGATTTAAGGGCTAAACCGTTTTCACTAAACACAAGGTATATGAGCAAAACTTCCGTTTAAATTCACTTTTAAAAACCGCATAAATTCTAAATATTTCTGCTTCAGGGTATGAAAAATAATTAACAAGCTTGATTTGACTTTCACTCTACTTACTACATTACTAATTTTTAATTATTAATCAAATGACAGATTGCGGAAAGGTTATAAAATCCATCTGCATGGTTTTCTACACTTGAACCACGTCCTCAGCTCTACGGTTGGTTAGTTGCAACGCTCCGTGCGTTACCTCACTTTCAACGGAAACTTCACGATGTATTTTCCACTGCATTTTTTAGAGTATCGCTTTTGTAGGTCCCACTTGTTTTAATACTGAAGTAGTGTGAGATTTTCTCGATCCTATTTTAGTTAACTGCGGCATTATACTCTCTTCTATACTGCAACGATTGGTACATATATTGCATGTTTATAAAGATTAAATTCTTAGAATAATGTTTTTTCTTCGTGGGAACAGAAATATTTATTTTATATAGAACATCATTTGGCTTGGTTTAGATATCTGACTATCAAGTGACGGATTTTGAGTTCGAGTCGGCTATGTATATTTATTCAAAAATATTTTTTTTTTTATTTGGGGTCTGGATCATTTGTCATTATGATTGTCAGAGACGTGCACCCCGTGTAGAAGGAGTTGATGTTTAGAGAAAAAGTTCGCATGTTCCCTTCAAAAATCGCTAAAACTTTTATAGGTATAGGTTTAAGTCACAACCATTTATGGCCTCGGCAGTGAATCAATCCTGGGACCAGTTTCGACCTATCTCTGTAAACTGTGCTCTATGCGTTTTATTTTCCACCGACTTCAAAAAAGGAAGAGGTTCTCAATTCGTCGGATTTTTTGATGGATGTTCACCGATTACTCGAAGATGCCTAAACCGATTTGGAAAATTCTTTTTTGTTTCAAAGGGTATACTTTCCAAGTGGTCCCACTTAAATTTTTATCGAAATTGGTCGAGCGGTTTTAAAAAATCAACAATAAATTATATTTATATTAAAGTCAGTTGAACAAAATTTTTAATTTTACCACTTGTTCAAAAAAATGTCTTACATTTATCACACGCTCGATGGCCTAAAATATAAAACTCTACATGTATTTACTAAAGTACAAAGAAAGTTAACAAACGCAAGCTATCTTATCGGGTCACCTTACTTAAAAATACACAACTATTGAAGCCAACGTCATACTATTCATGCGGTTGACATCTCACCTGTCAGTAACCTCAGGCCTTTTAACGATAATCATCGTAAAACCCATTCAAAAGCCACCGATTGTTCGATTCTCAAAAGACCGCCCCCGATATGTAAAGGGTTGATAAACATATCAAAGAGTTTTTTCCCGATGCAGTTTAGGCCTCAATTTTAGTCATACTACACCTGTTTGTTGTATCTAACAATGGGAGTCACCAGCTCTATTGTGCTTGTACAATTGAGCACAAATATCGATTATCAACATCCCATATCGATTCATTGTACCTATTTATCTATCTATAAAGACCTCCCGTATGTTTGAACTCTTTAGGTATAAATATAAACAGTGATCTAAAAATGGGCACCCAAAGGACAGAAATAATAAAAGAAATCAATAATCTATATTTCTATTAATGTCCTTTTTAGAACAATGCCTTGTTGCTAGCGCGATGGAGCGAACACAATTGCCTTACGTACAGTTTTATAACTTCGCCTAATAATTTATACAAAAAGTTAAAAGGCGGTTTATTTGAGCACAGTGGCGTACACGTCAAAATACTGTAGGTCTCCAATAAACTTGTTTCTAAATGTAGAACTCAATTAAAAGTTTAAAAATACGTACCGTTCACGTGAATCGTTTAGTTACATAACGTGTTCAATTTTGATTAGGTAAGTTTCGTTTAGGCAATACTTACTTCGGATTAAGTTTTGCTACTCTCTTATATTAACCGTCAAGTTTGACATCTTGTTTTTAATTTCAGTTTTGATAGCTTATGAATGCTTTTAGAAGTTCGTGATTAATAATGTTTGACTTATACTTTAGCGTTTCGAAATGGATTAAATAAGGTTACTTTGGAATTTGGTATATTGGCTTAACGATTAGTAGTTTATATTGGCATTTGCGTCTATAACAGTCAACTTATGGTGCAATGTCTGAGAGACATCACTTTTGGTGGCTACTTTGGTGGACTTGTGAACAAGTGCTGCTAGTGAAGGCTGATCTGCTTAAGTTTGCTATGCAATGATGAGCTCCAAATTTTTAAGTTTGTTTTTGAGTTCATCATAGAACTAGCTTCGTTACTGATGACTAGGTTGTTGCTTTCCTACCATATTATATCATTTATACTATTATGTTATTGTAATACTAACTTAAAATGACAAAAGGAGGATAACCGCTGAGCTTTTGCTGTTTCATCTTCGGTCAGAGGAACCTCATTTCGAAACGGTAGAGATTTAGTAGATTTACAAAAAAATACATTCGACAAATGGAATTTTATTTTCTTTACTATTACTTGCTTACGTCGAATAAATAAATATATTTTATTTTATTTCATTTTATCATAAGAAACATAACGAATTTTTTGTTTGAATAAGAATCGTTTCAAAAGTTTATTTGTAACCACTATAAACATATTACAGACATGGTAGTAATATTCCATGGGTTATATACCTATAAAGTATATTTATATAATATTATAAATCAAGTTATACATTTTTGCAATTTTATACACATAAGCATAAACACAACTCTTACGGCTTTCACACACAGGGGTAGACAGAGACTACGATTTTCCATTTGGCACGAACGATCCTGACACACCTCTCTCGCTTCTTACTATCTACGTATACAACATGCTTGTCGTAAATAATAAATAAATAAACCTCATAACTGAAGTTTGGGGAAAAATGAAGAAGACATGTGAAGTCCGCTAACCCGCATTGGGGCAGCGCGGTGAACACTTTCTTGCCCTAAAACTGAGAGAGCTTTTTTTAATACAAGAGCAAGCCTAATACAAAAGCCGCCGTAGTTCAGGGGGGAAAGTAAATTTCACAATATCTACGCAAGCACCCTAGGTTCGAAGTCCAGTGATACCAATGAAATTGTTAGTTGCAACTTAGGTGCTGAATTAACACATTCTCGGTGGTGAAGGAAGGAGCCGTGAGGAAAAGTGCATGTTCGAAAAGAAATAATATTTCGTAGACATTTGAGGCCTGCCAACACGCAATTGGAAAAGTGCGGTAGACACTTTCTTGCCCTAAAATTCCTCTCAGATATAAAAAGAGGCCTGAGCTCTGCAGTGGGACATATATAAGATGTAACTTCAGCTTTTTTAACTTTTATACCCAATAAACAGAATTTCATTTGTATATACTATATTAGTAGGACGCGTAGATTATACATAAACGTACGTATGCGCGTATGAAATCGCGGGCACAACTAGTCTTAATTATAACTGCGCATTAAGTATTGATATAATAAACAAATGAGAAAACGCAGAGCTACGTAGGGGCATTATTCTAAGGACACGTTTGGTAGTCTCTCAAAATTCCGATGTTTCAAAATGCGTGGGCACCACGCAGCGGGACACGTGGCGGCCGTCTGCGCGTGACATCGACGTGATAGAGTGCCGATTAGCCACCCACTGCCTGCTTCCGGCCACATCAGATCGGGTTCGTCAGCATACTTATCTTCTCATCTGCTTGTTTCTATAATATTATATCTAGCTTGTAGTATTTTAAACGTCAGCAATATTATGTAGGTAGTTACATATATATCTAATATTGCTGACGTTATATTTATTGAATATTTGTTTCTTTCTTGTGCTTGAGAGTATCGTGGTGAAGGAAACTAGGTTCGATTCCGGCCGCAGCTAGTAGCTAAAAGATACGTGGTAAAGCCAGGCTGTAGCTGTATTATGGCTGTACACACACAATATACTATGTAGTTGTCTATGTGCCACAGAATCCACTTATTATCAGGTGGACTGCCCTCCCTTGTGATTTTAGTGTTATTAGTTATTTAAAAATATATAATTTATTTAAATTTCCGTAAGCCGGCTTTTATTTACATATTTATTACGGGTCGTACTATTTTATTAAAGAACTAGCCGTTCCCGTGACTTCGTCCGCGTGGTATTTATTAGGATTGGATTTCATGGGTTTTAATTTTTTTGCGTTGAACACTAATTCTTTTTCAAAAATAAAAGTAGCCTAAGTTACTCCTTACAACGTCAGCTACCTGCCAGTGAAAATACCGTTAAAATCAGCCCAGCAATTTCGGAGATTAGCCGGAACAAACAGACAGACAGACAGAGAGACAGACAGACAAAAAATTTAAAAATTGTATTTTTGTTATAAGTACCGTATATACTTTCATATGCATTTAGTAAAAAACTGTTATTTTGACATTACAAACAGACACTATAAATGTATTTATTTGTATAGATTAAATGTCTGTTTTTTGTTCCTCAAATTGTGTTTTCTTTTCGGAAATAGTTTAATGTAAATATTTATTTCTAGGATGTTGTAATCGAAATATGAAAAATTAGAAATGGTTTCGTAACATAGATGAATATTTGTTTTTAACAACCTCTCTTAAAACCTAATTCTAAAACTTAACCCACAGCATTTAAGTCTCAAACGTGTTCCCTATGGCATCGCAATTAGGCGGCAGCTATTCAACGCGTTCCATAAACAATATCGCGCCGCTGGATCGACGGCTGCGGCAGACAGCCGCGATAAGTGGCGGTTGGTCGATCGCTGCCTCGCGATCACGTTGCATCGTTTAGCCAATGTTTTAGATGCTTATTTTTATTATAAAAGAGAGTTTTCTTTTTACAATAGGTCTGCATAACATATTTTATGTTTGTTGATTCAGAAATTTAGTAAACTTTACGTTAATATTATGATCCTCAACAAATATTATTTAATAAAATTAATTATGATGCACGATAACGAGCTATTTTATGTGCACTAAACTAAGTGTTGATAGTGTGGTACAATATAGTGTTCGCTATGGTTAAAGTCATCCAAGGAAACATCGTATTTAGATAAAACGTAATTTAATAAACTTAATGTTTACGGACTCTTGTTTGGATTTTAAATTTCTAAATGTATGTGACATGGGGATTATGGGAAACTTTCTTTACTATAAAATGATATATATAATGGATAGGGAGATATGTTCATTGTCCAACAGCAAACTGTTTATGGGCTGAAGACAAAGAAGAGAATTAATAATAATATGTGTGTAGGAATTAAAGTTATGTTAGCAATCCGGTGTCCAGACCGAATTTCGGTCACGGTGACCGGTCTCAACGGATACTAGGCATCTGCGCAGGACAGACAGGATTAAATTGCACGAGTGTACGCAAGTACAGATGCGCTTTCTATTATCTCGCTCACATAGCCCGATGGGACGTCAATCCGACATGCCCGAAGAAAGATCAGGCGCATAAACAAATGTTTTAGCTTTCCAAGGGACGTGAAACACCACCGACATCATCCCGACTCCGGACTGCTACTAAGAATTTCTTGACAGAAAAACTCAATAATTGATTTTGGTTCGAACCGGGATTCGAAACTGGGGCACATGATCAACAGTTGCGCATACGACAACTAGACGAACGAAGCGGTCAGATAATGTTTACAATAAATACAATTATATATTTTACACGTAGTCTTTTATAAGCTGTGGTCACCTGTAACGGAGGCAGTCTGCGAGTGTACTTAGTTGATATAATAAGATTTAACATAAACTAGATTTCTGTTACTTTTATTATACTCCAATTTGCTTTCACCTATTATAAACCACGAAATAATTCGAACCTAATCCAATAAAGTCGAACATCGACTCGACCAACTTCGAAAACAATTTGAAAACTCACAGGAGGAAACTTACGCAATAGTTTATCTTAGCGCAGTGCCGCGCAAACACAGTGAACAGGCGAAACAAGGGACTCGCGTCACCTACCTAATGTCTTACACACAGAGATCCGTATCCGTAACTACACGTTTCACCGTAGCTGCGTCTCTCTCGCGCTAAGAAAATGAAACGGACCAATGAGGGGGTGGGGTGATACGCATTTCCGGGGCCGGCTCCAATCAGCTGCTAGAACAAAGGAGTTGCGATAGCTACTTACCTATAAGTAGTTACAGACGAGGGGCGATTATAAGTACAGTCGCGCTCCAGTGTTCACACACGTGCGTCCGATATACACCAGCGTTTTTTTTAACCTGAGGACGTGTTTTTGTGGGCGTAACACTCGTTTGTGTTGCGTTTCGTTGGGTAATCACTTAGCTAAATTTACTCTAGTCATGTTATAACTAAAGCATTTCTTCGTTATTGCTTTTGTTTTTTTTATTTACTAAAATGTGTAAAAAATGTTTATCGTAAACGTCAACGTCATCAGCCTAACATTACCCTGAAAGACCTAGACTTTTTCTCAATTACAAAGAGGGGACGTTGTATTGTTATTTCCTATTCATATAATAACCCAACGCATCTTTTCCTAATTTAAAGTATGTTACTGTTTTTTTTTTGTTTTTTTAGATTAGATTATATAAGAAGAAATATGTTGTTAAAATTTTACTTGTGGGTATATTATTTTACTGAATGCACTAATTTTTACAATCAGATGAAAAGAAAATAAAACGAAAGAGGTTTTATCCTAAATGACATCCTGTTACAGCTTATTTCTTCTCTCAACTCCCAGAATCCTCACGTCGTCGTTAAAGGTACATTTTTCTTTTGCAGTCCTCATGTTACGTACTTGCAATATCCTGAGGACCCTTCTTCTGTTTGTCTTGATGCAAATGAAACTCTATACTCCGGGAACACAGTTGTAAATGAAATAATTTAATACCAACACGCCCTGTAAGACTACAATTTGACTATCGCGAATTTCCTGCGTCTCTGCGGCTGTGAAATGTTTGATGATATATCTTTTTTATAATGGAAATTGCTGCTAGTGTTTTGTTACAGAAGGTTTATTTTTGTTTGTGATACGTTAAAGCAGTGAGAAACAAATCTGCGTAAGGTACAGGGTGTCGAGTAACTCGTGTTCTTACCCTCTCTCCTTTGTTCGAGCCGGAAGAGTGCGCTAGAATTACATGCTCGAGTCTGATGTGCGCTTATTTTTTACGGCCCTATATCGTGCTTCCAACGTTTCGTATAGTTACGCAGTTCAACGACTGAAGAAACGAGAGGGTGGTTGAGTACGTAAACAAAACTTGTTTGCAGTTTAGATTAAGAAGAAGTTGAGAACAAGAGCAAACATAAATTTAAGAATTAATAAAAGGAAAAGGACAAGGAAGGTTTAAATGAATTTCGGGCTATGTCATTAAGAACAAAATTACGCACTTTATTTCGATGTGTTTAGAAACACTATTAATAAATGCTTTTAATTCTTGCTAATCTTATTTTTAATTATTCTTATTTTATATTAAAAGGCAATCAATTTATAAAATTACTAGAAATTCATAAAATTAAAGGAAAATGATAATATTATACAAAAATGACTAATTTACGACATCAGGGGTCGAGCGACAATTTTTTTCTTTACTCATCCTTGATGACCTGACCTCTATTTTCAAAAACGAAATTGTTTCTAAAAATAGAGCAGATTTTTTTTCTCCAAAATCATTCAGACATTGACTTCCGCCTCTCGTCTTGGAACGCCGCCTCGCATACTGATATCTGGATTAAATTACTCAGCCAACTATTTTACACAAAACCAGGGGCTATAATTAAAGCCCGAGTAAAATGGGGAGAATCAAACGTCTTATCTGACCAGCGAGAAATAGCGTTTCTTAGTTGAATAGTTTCCACAGAGTCGGGCGGCGAGTGAGCGGAATAAATAATTATTGCGGTAATCTAAAGTTAGCGCTAGTTGCGATGCGGAAGGCACCTCAGTTCCCTTGGAGATACCTAATGAACATAGTTTCTATTGGCAATGGCTTTTGCGATTCTACTGAATGATAAATGCTATCTTCTGCGTATTTAGTATCTTACAAAAGTGTTAAATAATAAAAGTGCATATTAAATGAGATTATAATTTCTTTATTTATATTTAATAATAATTGAATTAACTAATACAATATATCCAATATAGCCCAGCGGATCAGTACACTGAAGTGACAATGGGCCGGCTATATAGCACGAATAACCGACACCGATGGGGAAGAAAGATTCCCAAGTGGCTGCCACGTACCGGTAGTGTAGGGCGGCCCCCTACTAGATGAAGTGACGACCTGGTAAGGGATACAGGTAGTCGATGCATTAAGGTGGCTTAGTACCGTGCTTTGTGGCATATCTTGGGGGAGGCCTATGTTCTGCAGTGACTGTAACGATGATGATAATGATGATTATGAATACAATATATAGTATGTTACACAATTGAAGAGAATAGCGTAGTGTAAAAGCCACGTATAAGTAAACAATGCATGCACGTTAAAATAAAAAAAGTCCCTTAAAAAATAATTAAACCCTAAACATAAAACATACAAAAATTTGGTTTTTATTAGTCATAAGTACCAAATTGTCTTTTTAAGTGTTCAGGTTAGGCATTTACTGTGTATATCAAACACGACGATCGCTGCATCCATTTAAAATCGCGCTATATATTAGTTAGGGGTGCCAATAATTAATATGATACCTTTTGGATTTATAAACTTATTTTATTAGTTTTTGACGTAGGTACGTTATTAAAACTGGACCATTTAAAAAGGAAAATTAGAGGAAACAGGTAACCATAAACTATTACAAAAAGTTTACAAAATCATAAACATTAATTTGTGAAGTCTAATCTTTAAATTAAATAATTAATTATTGTTATTCCCTTACTATGGTTGTATTTACTTTTTCTATAAACATTTTTTTTGACAGGAAGCATTGTCATTGAACTGCCGAGAACGGACCTCCTCTTATTTCTAAGAAGGTTTTTGGAGAAGCAAAGAGTTACTACGATGCCGGACTGTATGTGGATGTAGGACTTCATATATGTCCTTGAAATATACCATATTCTTAAACATGTTTTCTACTACATATGTAGGTTTGAATAAGACGTGAGAATATGAAATTTAAGGCGACCGCTTATTTCCTTAACTACCACTGTTACTTTTTATTTATCAAGCTGAAATGGACTTGTATATATTATAAGTAGATGTAAACACACACCATTCATAAATGATATTTCTTTTTGAAGCAGTAGTTATATTCACCGAAATTGTGATTTTTACAGTTTCTATCATATCCCCATATTCCCATTATCAAATACCAAGGTCAAATATTACCCTGAAAAAAAGGTCAGAGACAGAGACAAGTTTAGACAGAGTAAATTCATAATTGCGAATTTAAAAATATTTTGTCTCGTTTTAACAACTTACGCACGGTTTTAAAATCAATAACATAAGGAAATACAATTCACTTTCACGGTATCTCAAATAAACCATTCTTCGCGTTGAAAGGGGAATAATCTCGCAACAGCAGCGGGGGCTTAATCAAAATCTGTGAATTGCTTTAAATCGAGGAAAACGCAGGAAATATCCTTTGTGGCAGCAATTTCCCTACATGCGTGGGGCTAATGCGCTATCGGCGCGTAATGACTTCCTTAATTAATTCGCAATATTGCCGTAACGCTTCGTCTGTCTTGGCTTACTAAATCGAGTGTTTATGACCATTATCCATCATTCATGTAAGTCTTATCAAAGAAAATCAATCAAGATTTTATAAAATTAATATTACCATCGCAATATGTATCGTACATATCTGTGGGTAGCCAGTAATTATATATACGTGAGTCGTTTTGATTAATCTGGAACCTCAACTTTTGTGTGATTTTGATAGAGCAATTAAAAATAAATGCGTTGGTAAACGGTGTGATCGTAAATTGAAATATTTTTGTAATATTATACACTATTTTATCAAAAAATTATCATCAATTGATGAGTATTTAGTAACTGGTGCTAAATACAATCCTTAACCATTAGTATTTGATTTAAGTTAATAATATCTTAAGGTGTTTAAAATAATTGCAAATCAGCAAAGTTGTCCTTTTTTTTCATGGGGAAATGCCTACGCATACCCGTCTCGCGGGGGCAAGGACGGGTTATGTCGGACTCGCACCGACTAAAACGCCATAGTGTTCAACCTTCGCTGCATATTGGCAGGGCCACGAGAACGCTTTCGCACACATTCGCGACCCCACCAGCGCCGGCCACCCATGGCAGCCCCTTCTCGAGGAGGACTTCTCCTCCCCCCCTTCCTTTTCAGATAAGGCGCACCAGGAACACAAGGCGCGCCTTGTGTTCCTGGTGCGCCTTAGGCTGACCCCACTGGCGCCTGGCCCCATAGCTTCAGCTAGCCAGGAAAAACGAGCACTTGGAAGCACTAGCTTTCCCGACCCCAGTGGCGGATATGGTACTACACTCGTAGCATTTAAAATAGCACTCTCAAAAGGCTTAGAAATTATACTTTGCCTTTAAATTAAAAAAAATGTAAAGGCAAGAAATTGAAATACATAAAATTAACCAAAGAACAGAAACAAATAATATAATAAAAAGGAAAGTAAGCCGTTAGATCAGTGTAAACTAAACAAACATGCGTAGAGTACGTACATGTACAAAAAAGAAAAATGGGATTCGAAATAAGAAACACGATTCATTAGTCAGATATGCTAACCATGCTACGAGATATATCCATCATGTTACTTTTGAAGATGAGTTTATGAGGGCCGGGGAGTAGGTAAGGGACCAACTTTTTCTCAGGTGCCAAACTCAATTACACGTGTAACCCTGTTGATAGCGAGGCTTTGGCTCTGACTCTGAAACTAGCAAGTAATGCATATCAGCACTACGTGGTAGGACTTTTTTCTGCTGAGGGGTCTGTCTGGGCAGGTGCCATACTCTTATCTATTTCTACCGCCAAATGACCATACTTGCACCGCTGTGTTCTGGTCTGAAGGGTATAAAGAGAAAGTACAATGAAGGGGTCTACGAACTGTTGCAGTCTCTTACAATCACAACATCAAGTGCACTGTAAAAGTTCGTTTGTCACTTAAGTTTTATAAAATAATCTTGTAAAGATCTACCTCTTTTCAACCGAAATCAAAATGGAGGAGGTTCTCAATTCATCGGAAACTTTTTTTTTATGTATCTTCACCGATTACTCGAAGACGCCTGAACCGATTTGGAAAATTATTTTTTTATTATTTTTGGTACTTCTCATGTGATCCCATATAAATTTGATTAAGGTCTGACCAGTAGTTTTTGAGTTATCCTTAATAATTTTTATATTGAAGTCGGTTGTACATAATTTTTAATTTTACCACTTGTAAGAACTAACGTCTTTGTAACTAAATAGGAACTTCAAAATCTAAAACACGGTTATAAAATATGGTGTAAGCATTAACATTCTTAAGTTATTTATGTACATAAGGCTGTCTACATAGAGGGCACGAGCTCACCAATACCCGATCGAAGAAGCAAGACTAGGGGTGCTCGTCGCTATGACACCGGAGGCACTAAGAATTTATTTTAGGGGAATATTACGCGACATCAGAGGCTTATCTTTATAGCAGGTGCTCCTCCCTCCCAGCAACGACAAATTTACCAAATGTGTTTAGACTTATGCGGATCACTCCTAACGATCGTTTACGATTTTCCGAGTTTATGATGCACCTTTTTTTCATTCAGTTTTTCGAGGTCTTGCATTGTGTTGACGATTTGACTTACAAAAAAGAAAATTACTTACATTCACATAAACGAGAAAGTAAATATACTTAATTAAAACGAAATAAGAACATTTATGTTGGCGATAATAATATCCTAGTTTATAGATAAACATAAGGAGTTTTATAGTAAGTTTTATATTTTCAAAAAAATATTATAACGTTTGATTACATAAAAATATTTAAAAAAGATATATAAGTTAGTCTAAAACAAAAATCAGCAAAAGCAAACAGTGGGTAGTTTCTAATAATTTTGAACTCAATCCTTAAATAGTATTTTCTTATCGCTTAATGCGAAGTAACACAGAACAAGCCTATATTTTGGTATATAAATGTATACTAAACTAAAGTAAAACTATATCTCCATGTAACTCCAAATGAGTAATGTATAAACATTACTCTTTCCAAAAAACTCTGCTCCAAAAGAGTAATGTTTTGCCATAGTCTGTGCATGATAATTTTACTTCGTTATTGAATTCTATTCTGTTTTTTTTTTGTAATTTTTTTATGTTTACGTCACCATATAAATAAAATTAAAGTGTCAGTGTGTAATATCGAAATACCTGTCTTTTATTGAGCTCAGGGTGTTATTTGCAAGCCATTAAGACATGAATAACCATTTTTGATTTTTATGTTTGTCTGTCTGTCTGTCTGTCTGTCCGGACTAACCTTCAGAATGGCTGAACCGACAGAGCAATCAAACATCCGGACTAAAACTATTACTTCATGTAACTCCAAACGAGTAATGTATTAAACATTACTCTTTCCAAAAAGCTCTACTCCAAAAGAGTAATGTTTTGCCATAGTCGGTGCATGATCATTTTGATTTCATTATTAAATTCTATGCTGTTTTTATTGTATTTTTTTTATGTTTCCGTCACGATATAAATAAAATTAAAGTGTCTGTGTGTAATATCGAAATAACTGTCTTTTATTGAGCTCAGGGTGTTATTTGCAAGCCATTAAGACATGAATAGCTATTTTTGATTTTTTGTTTTGTTTTGTCTGTCTGTCTGTCCGGACTAACCTTCGGAATGGGTGAACCGATTGTGATGAAACTTCACTAACTAATACATAGCAATCAGTCATCCGGACTAAATCGGGATAGTTGGCAACCCTACCTCTGTTGTACCTGTTATTAATTTCTTAAAGAAAATAAATATATTTGGGTAAATAAGATTACCCAAATATATTAATTCCTTAAGATTTATTTAAAAAATATTACGTTATTGCTAAATAATACAACACACACTCTATATTCATTTGTTGATGATAGAGTGTCTATAATACACACTCTATATTCATTTGTTGATGATAGGGTGTCTATGAAAATTACATTCATCATCATCATCATTATGATTACGCTTATGAACGTGATTTTCATCTTTCATCATGTTCACAATTCCACTGAAGTTACAATTACAATAAAAAATTACATTAAGATAGTAAAATTATTCTGAATGGTTTTATGTAAAACGTTATAATTAGCACATGTGTAAGATTTTGACACGCATGTCGTGTTCTGCCGTCGCGATCAAAGCCTAGAGAATTTCTCATTAACACACATCGCTACACATGTTAGCGAAGTCAGAACGTTAATAATCAATTAAACAGGTTAATTATTATATTTACGCTATTTTGTCACCTCGCCATTGAGCTTACGCTGCTTCAGATTTCAATAAGTCTTTGATCTTATGAAGCTCTTCAAAGAATCGATTTGTGATCATTGTTTGTCAGTTCTGAGACACTAAGAGTCAACTGCTCGATTGTTTTATGAATTGCTTAACTCAACAAACGCTTACGATCGTGCTAATTGTGAATTATTATAATAATTTTGATGTACAGTAAGCTACAGATGGAGTATACATGCTATACTTGCGTAATAAGTGTTTGTATACCATTGGCTCTCACATAAGTTATTAAATAATTACGTGCTCACATAATTTTTCTAACTAGAAAGTTTGGTTACAATTAATAAAACTTTAAAACCTATTTTTTAATATTGATAATGACTTTGTTTCATTTTTCTGAACGATCCGTTTGAGATAAAACAGCAATTTTTGAACGCTTTACCTGAAAAATATATCGAGAATTTTCCTTTATCTGAAAAATGACATTTTTAATATATACCTGATTAGTATTAAACGTAATTTTCAAAATTTTTTAGCAATACTATTAAAATACGGTGAAAGATAGCAATTTTATAACGCATTGTCTATTCAATTTTATATTATATTCTAATTAATATAAAATAAAATCAGACAATATGAAATTGATTTCAAAGGCTTTTTTTCAATACTCCGTGGAACGATCTAAGGGTCTGCTTGTGAAATTATACCTATTCGGTTTTGCTAATTATGGCAAGGAACACTTACATCAAAGCAAAGTTTAAAATTAAATATATTTGAAAATTACATAGTTCAAATGTATTTAATTTTATTAAAAACTTATTTACTTTACGTGTTTAAAAAGCTCAACTGTTTCATTTATTTCATCTGTTTCTGTTTATAAACGTGGTAGAGCCACGCTGCAACGTATTATGACACGAACAGGCCGACTCGACCTAGAAAAGTAAAAAAAGTAAAGTAGGAAACACAGCAGCAACGCTATTATGTGAAAGCTTCCTTCCCCGGTCGAGCCGGTCCATTTGTGCCGCACCCATAATAGAGCTGAAGCGTAGCTGAGCCATGGAATATACTTATTATCAGTGGTCGTTTGTTACCTGTACTTCTATAAAAATTATGATATCTTTATCCACATTCGATAAAGAATTCTGTGAGTAAAAATCAAAAATATTTTATTGACTCTTAACTGTGAGGCAGAAGTTCACGATTTGAAATATAAGATGTTATAAGATCTAAATGCGTGTTTACATATTCTCCCCTCCCCATAGTGTTTGGTCTTCCTCATACGACCATTAATGAAGGTACAAGTCTTTGTTCCAGAAGTCAGCACTGGCAGTGGTTGTACATTTTTATTTTCATATACTGAGGGATAAAGATATTTCAGACAAGAAGACTTGTTGCAATATCCCAAAGAAGGATTTACTGAATAAAGAAGTTGCATGTTTTTTTTGAAAGTTTACTAAAATTATTAAGAAAAATTAAACAAAATTTAACATGTAATTTTGCAATTAAAAATGGTTATTCTAAAATGTAAATTCAATCGCCAGTGACGTCATGATACCGCTTTCGTAACGCCACTGCATGGTGAAATGATAAAACTCATGTTTAAGTTGTCAAAATTAAAAAAATGTCATTGCATTTTCAAAATGTTTTGTTATGACACATGGTGATCCGAATATATAAAATACAAAAGTATATTGCGATTGGCTCACAATCTCAACGGATATGATGACGTCACAACCAATCTCAAGTCGTTTTTTTTATTCAAAAATTTAATCTTTTTTTATTAATAATTACTAAAGAAATGGAATTGTTAAAAAAAAGATATTTAAATATACTTTAAATGAATTATTCTTTAATTCATATATAAATTTGTGGCAAAAAAAAAATAATTTAACTTCTCTATTGGACATTCTATCTCAAGTACACATACTTGGTGACAACTTCAAAAGTAGTATTTCCAATAACTACCGGTATAGGCGCGATATGAAGGATTGGTACCATCTTAATCAGTGTGCATCTTAAGACCTACCCTTTAGAAGACATTATGGAGGTCATTGACTATAATTCTAAGGTATGTACTCCACAGATTCTGCCATAAAGAATAACTATGTCATCGATGAATTGAAGGTATTATTTTCCAGTACCGAATGTCCCATACATCTAGAATATCTTAAACTTTTTGCTTGGAGAGCTGAAAATAGCCGATTTTGCGTGCGAGACAATTTGTAATGACTCTGGAAAACAGCAGCAAAATACTATAATATATCGTCATAAAGAAATCATGTAACGCATACACTATTTTGGCTTAATCACAACGCAAAAATTATATATTATATAATGTGTAATTACGTTATATTAGATATAGCATTCTTCTACTTAAGTGTACATTAAAACATTATGAGAGCTAAACATTCACAAATAAACTGTTGCGCGCGTCAGTTAAATAAAAATTACGACAGAAAAGTCCCGAGGGAGCGGTCTTATTGTTAGGCCACAATGAGCGCGCTTGATTGGCGGAAGGATGTTCTCACTAAATAAAAAATATCGACGCGTCATTTCGCGCAATTTTCGTCGAATTTTCAAACGATAAAACCTGTCATTTCGCTGTTGACGCGCCTATAAAATATTCATGCAGATGGGCGAGAGATGAGCGATTTTTTCTTCGATTTACGCGTCGAAATAAGATGTCATTTTCCGTATCATTAGCGGCGACTCGGAACGTCGCGATGCCACTATTTATACGCAAATACGTTAAAAATGACGCCCGGCCGATCGGCTGCTTGACGCACCATTGATAAATTGCGCTCTTTTCAAATTCTTTAGCAATTTTTGTGGTTTTACATTTCTGATGGCATCATTATTATTTGTATTCTATCATTTATTTTTATGTTTTGTATCGGTAAAATTTTAAGCAACAAGCAATATTTTTTTAATCAATTACATAATTTAAACAAAAATAATTTACTATCGCATAATATAATCTTTTTGAGTAGTGTGTGTAGAGAGTTATGTAAGAAGTTTTTTTTTGTATTGTAGAGTGACTACCGCCGCCCATGAAGACCTGCAACACCAGGAAATTGCAGGTGTATTGTCGGCATTTCAGAGGTGGCAGAGGGAAACAACCCAGGAGATGAGTAGCGGCGTCTTCCCATAACAACTAGAGAATAAAAACTGCGTTTGTCAATCGTAGCAACTATGGCAAACATCCACCTTATGATGCAATATATACAGAGGCCTGTGTTAAGCAGTGGACTTTGGTAGGGTCTAATGGAATTAAGGTGACATGCCTCAAAGAAACATTATAATGTACGTGCTAATATGTAGGTATAGTATAAGCTTGTTATAATGTAATTAGATTTTTGTCATACTATACTTTAGATTTACAGCGTTAGACCCGAATTCTAGCGATCTGAAAACAAGGGGACATTTTGAAATTTGGACTTCAATTAATTGAAACCATTAGAACAACTTTCAAATGTGAAGATAAAACCTGGGAAATAAAAAAAACTCCCTTGTATAAATCTACTCCTTAACCATTTCCACTTGCACATGGAACCTTTATATTCATCAACCTTGCTTGCAGAATAAATTCGATCGGAATAAAACTCAATTCCGCTACTGGAAGCAGCTGAGCTCTCTCTTTGCTATGAATTCGTGCGGAGTAGTTTATCTCACCCGTTCACTTGCTTCTACGATACACTTTATAAAGGAACCAAGTGCGATTATCTGTTGATACCTCTGACAAGTGTTGATTTCAATATAATGTTTCGTATACTAAAGTATAAAATAGTGGTGAATTGCCTTTTTTAAATGGCTATTTCAATAAACGATCTGCTTTGTAGAAGCAAATGTAGGCTTAACTGCAAGTTTGATTGTGAATGTAGTTCTTCTTACCAAAAGATTCTTAGAAACCTGCATAAAAGAACATATCGCTGATGTAAAATACCGATGCTTCGGGAAGTCTGCAGTATATCAACATGGTCGGGATCGTTCCAAACATTTCATCAGATTTGATAGACCACAAATCCTCACAAAAGAATACCGTTTTCTACCAAGCATGATTAGCGAGGCTTTGGAAATTAAAAAACTTCCTAATTTCAATAGGGAAGATGACTGGGTGCAACCATCTGCCGGTGATCCTATAATTAATAAAATTAAATGCAAGATACTGTAAGCTCATTCTGTCTAGATGGAACTAAAAATTTATAATTAAATGTTGAAGGTAGCTTTCGCTTACTGTCCTCCCTCCACCCCACCTCGTTACCATTGGTGTTAATGCCCAGTAATATGTCATTATGTGAAACGATCTGTTTTTTTATTATAGCACATCTATTAAAATTACGATGAAAAATGTATTTATTACGTACTTTACATTTCTTAGAAATATCTTAAGAAATTGTTTAAACGCAGCGTTAATTTAAGGCTCATTTAATTATTAATTAAATTGGAAATTATTCAAAGAATTAAAAATGTGCTAAGAAGAACTTTTAAGAACTTTTTTTTAACATTTTATTACAATGATCGCCAAAAATATTGGGAGCAAAAGTAGTAGACGGGCAAGCGGCTTACGCAGCCCCACGATGGGCGCCAGGCGACAATATTGCGCTGCCCGTGTCCCGGACTAATCCCCGGATTCATTTATTTTTGACAACGCAATACGATTTTATCTCACGGCTTCTGATGCTGTTTGCCTTCTGTTATTATACTCCTACCATATTCGAGCTACTTATTTATTTACTTAACCACCCCTTATAGGGGTGATATGACTTTTAATGTGCCACATTTAGTGTGTAATTTAATTTAGTGTAATTCAATTTTGAATTTGGAACTATAAACATAAATAAAAAAAACTGAATGTAATGTACATTAGCTCAAGAATATCAATCGTTATGTCACTTGGAATTTTCTTCATCGATCAATCATTAGCATTTTCACAACTGAAGTATGAATTAATTTTATATTTTACTTCTGTTGCTGTAAGATTTTGTATTTAATTATAAAATTAATCGCCAAAAATCGTTTTGAGTTACGTGCAGGGTAGGTTAATGTTGTGCACATTTTCTCTGATATTTTAACCGATGTTAGTAATGCATTATTTCAGGGGTTATCAATAATGCAACATTCCTAACTTTTTTAAATTTATTAGCAGAGTATACTTTAACATAGGTTTTTATTGCTTTACGTTTGTTTTGTAAATAATTAAGTTGTATAAAGTTATATAATATAATGAAATAATAGAGCCGTGGTAGCCATTTAGCTATATACCGGCGATAAGTACTCGCAATTGGGTTTTGCAAAGAGTTGACTTCCAATTTTTTTGCGGCTTCGAAGCCTGGACCCAATAATTATCAATTCAGATACTCTGATAACTAAGTCATGAGTTATAAATTTGAATATCAATCATTACAGTACTTTTTTCGAAAGTGAGAAATCGTCTTACATAAAAGAATCTACTTTTTTGTATTCAAAATATTGAATATTTTTAATAAACTTGATGAAACAGATCCCAGCGTGCTATAAATTTGCATAATTATCTTATTAAAAACCTCGATGTCTCAAATGAAAATGAGACACGTTAAAGAGAGAAAAATAAACGGAGATACGGAGAGAGGACAATGGTTATTTTGGCAGATACGAAAAAAGGAAGTTCTTATAATGGAAATTTGGGAAACACTTTGCATTTTCTTTATTTCCCCCGTCTCTCGACAAGAAAATCTGTTTTCTTAATTACCTTGTTTGGTAATTAGTTTCTAGCAACGATCTCTTTTTCCCTTTGCGAAAACAACTTGTCTCCGTTAATGAGATAATTTATAGTCTAAATAGAGCGGTATTTATTATATTGTTTTATCTCAAGCTCTGTTGTTAGCACTTTTTAAATATATGATATTAAAATCTCGAAATTTTATTATTATTTGAAAGATTTGTTTGTTTGTTATTTTTAAAACATATTTCTGTACTTATATTGCAGTCGAAAATAAACTGAACAAGTGCATGTTATACACAAGTAGTGTTATGTGCTAGTTAATTATATATTTATGATTTCTTTTAGATTATGATATACCTTAATACGATTTTCATTTTTTTTTACTTTACAAGTTCTATTTATCCCTCAAAGCTAATCCCTGGGGTCAAAAATGGAAAGTTTTTGAAGAAAAAAACTTCCGAATTCATTTCGAAAAAATTCGAAAAATATCCGATTCTAAGGCATAAGCGTTAGTTGTAATCGCTAAAATGTTTACAGATTTTTATTTAAATATTCTGGATGTAGTTAATAAAAAAACCTTTTTGAAGTGGTTAAGTGAATTGCAGAGACATTTATCAGGATTCGTGGCTTTATACTCCCCTAACGACAGACTCATGCATTGGATTGTATTAATTGAAGCCAAATAAATATATATAAGTACGTGGAGAAGCTTAGAAGTTAACATTGCAAGATTTGATGTTCATCTTGTTTATAGTTTTATTTCTTATCGGTGAAATAACAGTCTATTCGTACGTTCATTCCACAATTAACCTAAAGTCTGAATGGACTCCCCTTCCTTCCCTTTCTTTGCCATTGCTCAGAACACTGAGACAAGATCCCGTGTCTGTCATTTCCGCCGAACGCTTCAACATCTCGCTGCACATGCGACACTGAATTTCTAGAATTTCTTCACTAGTAACAGGTTTATTCTCATGTGGTGGTCGGTGAAACTCACTCTTTTGTGATGTATAAATTAGCGTTATATCGTTATTTACAATTTTAGATAGCATGACATCTATACAAATAAATAAAACTGAAGTGTCTGTTTATAATGTCAAAATTACAGCTTTTTACTAAATGCATATGAAAGTATATACGGTACTTATATAAATACTACAATTTTTTAAATTTTTGTCTGTCTGTCTGTCTGTTTGTTCCGGCTAATCTCCAAAACGGCTGGACCGATTTTAACAGGATTTTCACTGGCAGATAGCTAAGGAGTAACTTAGGCTACTTTTATTTTGGAAAAAGAATTAGGGTTCCGCGCAAAACAATTAAAACCCTAAATAAAACGCGGGCGAAGTCGCGGGGAACAGCTAGTATTCTATAAAAAATTAGATTTCCCTAAGTTAGAGGCAAGCACTTAAAGAAGTTAGGTAATAATAAGCATTAAGCTGTTATAATTCATGTAGTGATCATCATAATTTCTATATTTTATAATATTGAACAGGTCAATTAATTGACAATAAAAAAAAAAAACTATAATTAACATAAGAGGTCTGCCATACAAAATAATACAAATTATTTTAATAATATATTTTTAAATAAGTAATTATTTTAATATATTAATAAAAACGTGATATCTTATCAAGATGATTTGAATATTTTATATTAGAACTTTATCGCACAGTGACATAAGTAATTGCGCTCTCAAGAGCTGTAACAGATGTGTAATACAAGTCTCAAAACGATGTAGAGGACACGTTAGTCAATTGAAACCGCTGCTTCCCTCTTGTTTTTTACGGAGGGTTCTCACTAATCCGTGAGACGTAAGGACGCTTATGATGCAAAGTAATTTTGCGACCCGAGGATATTTACGTATGGTATTTCAGATAGAAAGTTAAATATAAACTTGAAAAGTTTAAATGATTTGCCATAAAATTATTTGGTAATAAAATTGCTTTGCTTGGTAGGAATTAGTTTTATTAACGCTTGATTTCTCTCGAATTATATTTTACAAAGTAAATACCTCTACAAGTATTTTAGAAACGTATCTATCTATGCTTGAAATCTTAAAATCACATTTACATGGCGCAACTGCGATATCGCCACGAATGAAGGAAATTAAAATTCTCAAACAGAGGGCAGTTACACTGAATCACGACACTAAAACCTATATATATTCCAGTAAATGTTGTAAAAAATCATTGCCTCCGTCTACCCTCGGCCCTCAGCGAGGGGAAAAATCTAATCTGTGCATTTTTTGCGGGACCGCGATGCCACAAAGAATTTCATTTCCCACTGTTCATCTATCTCTATTTCACTGACGGCTCTTGTTCTTGGGCCTCCACCCTCCGCCGCTCTCTCGACCCCCTCCAGCTCCACGGCCGTTTTTTAAACTTCCTCGATTGAAGATAAGGTTAAGCGAGGTCTTCTTATTAGTGGTTTTGTACGCGACATTCTCATTCTCATTTTAATTATTGACGCACCAACATTACAAATTCAAGTCTTATTAAATTTCTACTGTTTAATAAGAAAAATGACTGATTTAAAAAAATCACGAAACTGGATTCATAATATCATAAGCGGAAATAAAGATTAAGGTTTAAATTGACATACAATACCGAATGTCGTGTTTATCATAATAATAAATACGACAAAGAAATCCAACGGGCGAAAGTCAACGTATAATTGTGTAACTAGTGCTACAATCAAAATGAGCCTACACGAAAACAGTATTACACAATTGTGTACAATTGACATTCAAATCCGTAGTCATTGTCGCTTTGTGCTTTTATTGCCACTTATTGATTCGTAATTGTCAATAAATTTCTACGGGATCGGAGTTTAATGTGGGTTTGGGTGAAAAAAGTTATGTTTTATTAATATTTTTACGAGAGCGTTTAGGAAGAGCGATAAGATCTGTTGCTTGGGAAGTTTTTTCTTTCAATTTCCGTCACGATTTGTAAGCTCATTATTGGTGCGTCGATGGGGGCGATAGGGGCAGTGGTCGCATGCTATCGAGAGTGCGATGTTATCGTATCTCTTAGCGACTTTCATCGGGGCTTTCGATTGTCGCCGGCCTCCCCCCTCTTGTGAAACGTGTTTTCAATAAGGCGACCAGTCGTTATGATTTATTTCCGAATGCTTATTATATGTACGATTAATTTTTTAATATTCATTGGACGAAGGTGCGACTTCAATGTTAATAACCTTGACAAAAAAATGACTTAGTGCTGTCTGACGATCGGAAAACTTTTAATTTTTATATAATTATATATAATAATTTTTTAATTGATTATATAATAAATAAATATTAACATTTTTATTAATAATATATAATTTAATTACCTCATATATTTCCCCTCCCCGCTGTAGAAAGGCTATCGCAATGCTGATATTGTCATTTAAGTTGTCGTTATTTTCAATAATTTTGTCTGAATCATTGATGACTCCGCAGCGTAGTGGCTTAGCAATGAGTTACGGCGCTGAAGGCCACGAGTACGAATCCCGCACGAAACAACTATTTGTATGACCTACAAGTAATTTTTCCGAGTCTGGATGTTTGTCCTTGTGCAATTTATGTATGTAAACTGCCCCCACGATACAGGAGAAAGTCTTAGTGTGTGGGTAACGTTATTTTAAATCAAGCAAAAAATTATATTGCCATCTGCAATTTGTAAAATGTTGTGTGTAATTTGTTTACAACACCCGTGAGAAGAAATAGTGTGAGAAATTATTATGCAGTTACCATTAATAATAGATTCTAGTAGGTCTCAGTTATCCTGAGAGTGCCGAGTATGGGAAATGCTTAAAAAATCTTATGGCTTCCGACAGATGACAATATAACCATCTCTTTTACGTCAGACTAGCGGTGGGCAGCAACGTCAAGAGTGCGAGACTTCTGGCACTGCGGTCGTCAATTCACCTTCCAAGAGTGACGACGATAAATCTTGCCTACAGCGGGAGAGGCCCATGTCCAGCTGTAGATTTGTACGGACCGATAAAGAAGAAGGTCGGGTATTTGTTACAAGTACCTAAATCTTACAAGTGGTTAAATTAAAAACTTTGTGTAACCGACTTCAATATAAATAAAATAATTTATTGTTAATTTTATTAAGACCGCTCGACCGATTTCAATAAAATTTAAATTTTCCAAATCGGTTCAGGTGTCTTTCAGTAATCGGTCAACATACATTAAAAAAAAGATACCGACGCATTGAGAACCTTCTCCTCCTTTTAGGAAGTTGGTGAAAAAAAAATTTTCCAAATCGGTCCAGGCGTCTTCGAGTAATCATTGAACATACATAAAAAAAAGATACCGACGAATTGAGAACCTCCTCCTCCTTTTTTGAAGTCGGTTAAAATGACAGTAGCAGCAGTACAAAGACGTGGAGTTGATTTTAGACTAGCGCAAAGTTACTAATTGAAATATGAGTTAATCATCGTCAATTTTTGCATTCACTTTTATAAAAGACTATCTAAATTTAATACACTTCATATTTCTTGATGTACATATATATTTGTAGCTGACAGCGCATTGTTGTGTTGTTATATAGAGGGATTAATTCAGGGCACGTCGTCGTCTGATATCTGATCTTGGGGTCCTGCAGGGGCTTACTTCGATACGGTGTTTATTATTTTCTGAAGTAAACGTCATTTCTGAAAATAATGAAAAATAAATAGGTAAATTTTTATACGTGGTAGAGCCATGCTGCAGCTATATTAATTGTATAGTTGTAGCACGAATGGGTCGGCTCGACCGGGGAAGGACCACGCTCTCGCAGAATACCAGCGTAAAATAGCAGATTAATGCTGCTGTGTTTCGTATGGTGAGTGTAGAGAACCGGAGATACTTTTTACTGGAAAAGAGGCATTCCATCTTATTCCTCACGGCTGACAACGCATCTGCATTTTGATTCGCAAACGAGGATAGTGTAGAGATATCTATGGGCCACAGCAACCACTTACCATCAAGTGGACTGTGTGCTCGCTTGTCACCCTATCCTATAAAAAAGATATATTGCTTTACTCTAAGTTATTTATTAACATCTGAAAAATAAAAATAATGAAAAATCTCGCTTTATTACCTGACTGCCCCAGAAGGAGGGTAATGTTTTTCGAGAATATGTATGTATGTATGTCTATTTTTGGCACGCTCTGTAGCTTGGTGGCTTTTATCAGGTGGCGTTAGATACGTCTTAATTGTATGATGAGAGTGATGTAGGCTATATAATATTTATAAATTGCATCTATAAATACAAAAAAAGGGAAGGGAAGGTTTTTTCAGTAAACTTTTAAACTAAGTCCGGTTTTTAGCGCATACCTGTTCCAATCCAATCTTTAAGGATATAAAAAAAGTATTATATTTTATCATTTTTTAATTTGTAAACATTATATGTAAATTATAACGTGTTGTAGATATAAACAATTTTTTTTTCTTTAGTTTCGTGGTAAATTAAATTGTAAAAGACAATTTATATTAATAAATATTACCAAGAAATAAATTCTAGGAAATCTGGAAACTGATGCTGCTATTTTATTTCGAATTTTTATTTCGATTTATACCAATAACCGTAGCAGAGAACAAAACAAGATAACGCTTATTAAACACGTCGCTCACTGCGTTGACATTATCTACCCTCAATCGGCGCGCCTTGGGCATGGACTGAGATAGAAAAATGGTAAAATGTCATTACACGTGTAACGCTTGATTAGGGGAAATGTGGTTATACATTTAACTTTAAAAGCGGGGATTCTCTTCCAAAGAAAAAAAACTAACCCATCGATCCTATGTATCTAAATATCTTTTACTATTTATTATCTTTTATAATCTATCATTGTAAAGCTAAAATCAGTACACAACATTGTTGTATTCACGTCTTCCATACTATATCTAAAACGCAACAAAGAAAGTACTTAAGAATTCACGAACACATATTAGGCTGTTATTAATGACTGTTATAATAAGTAAACTGTTTTACTGAAGGCTATATTCGCTCAGCAAATATGTGACCGCGTTCATAATTGTAAACTTTAAAAAAAAATTCTTTAAGTGATATTGGTGTCTCTATATATGAGCCTCGGCAACATTTCTGAAATTATGTAGAATTATAATTTACAAATTAACAAAATATATATAATATATAAAACTAAAAACTGGCCTCGGTGTCACATGGATGCGATTTACCACTGTCGCGTTATTTTTTACGACTTGATTACAAAAATCCACTATTTCTCCACAATCTTTACATAATTTATGCATGATTTTTGTACGAAATGTCCTCTGATAAATCTCTTATATAAGATTCTGAATGAAACATTAAAATCCATTTAGTTGTTTTAAAGATTAATACGAATACACACTTAAAAGAGTACGGTAATCTTATAATAAATCAATTGTGGGTTGGCACTTACAATTATTATATAAAAGTAAAATTAAAATTACACCCTATATAGGTCTCAATAAATATATATATTTATTTATTTTATTTTATTTAACACTTTTTTGTACCAAATGCACTTTTTTGTGCCTATTATTGCGCAACGAAGGCCAACTTTACGTGTCTTCGAAATAAATTTATTCCTCAGACATGCAGGTTTTCTCACGATGTTTTCTTTCATCACCGAGCACATGGTAAATCAGCGCTTACAATTGCAATTAACAATTTCATCGGTGCTGGCGGGGATCGAATCCGAGTTGCTTGCGTACTGTGAAATTTATGGCGTGCGCTTAGCACTTGAGCTACCACGGCTCGGTATACCATACGGTATATTGCACATGAATTAGAACTGATTATACTCGTACGTTATGAGATGCTCTACGCATAGGTAAATTTATTAGATTTAGATTATAAAGGCTAGTCTTGTTTTTATTACGAATATTTTAAATATTTAAATTTTCAATTAGAATAATCAGAAAGAAAGACGAAGCGCGCCTTACATTTAAATTGACGTAAATACGAAGCGAAACCATGCTTACCTTATTGCAATAAAACGTACTCGGGTACACATATGCATCTAAAATCATTTGCAACCAACAACATGGTTGTAGGTGCATATGTGTGCTTCTTGAAGTTTTACGGGCTGATAAATAAAGAAAGAAGAAAAAAGTGTGCGTGAGTGCCTGTCAAGAAATTGAGCATGGTTTCGGCATCACTTGAAATTACAACGCTTCGTCTATTTTTTTTTTATTGATCTGAGTTTGATTAGTAATAATATTTCTATCGTTACTGTATAGGTAGGTGTTAACCAAAAGCTTTATGGTGTCATCGTAAAAAAAAAAATATATACATTACCACTCTTTGTTGTGGGCTAGTAGAAGCGGGAGAATCGGGAGAAGACAATCTAGTAACCACCTCAAATGTACGTTATGTTAGACCCTCAAATGCCCACATAACTAGAAAAATAAGCGTCTGTGATGTAAAGGTGTAAGAGAGTATATAGTTAATTATCATCATCATCATTGTAATCATCATTACATCCCTTAAGAAGTCTACTGCTGAACATAGGCCTCCCTCAAGGAATACCACAAAGCACGGTCTTGAGCCACGTGCATCCATCAACTTTCTGCGTGTCTTACCATAACATGCATTGCATCTGTAGTTGCAATGGGCTGGCCATATAGCTCGAAGAACCGACAACCGATGGGGAAGTTTAGTTAATTATATTTTTTTTATACAATAAGGGTGACAAACGAGCACACAGTCCACCTGATGGTAAGTGGTTGCTGTTGCCCATAGACATCTACATCTATCCTCAATTACGAGTCAAAATACAGACGCGTTGTCACCCGTGAGGACTAAGATAGAATGCCTCGTTTCCAGTAAAAAGGGTCTCCGGTCCTCTACACTCACCATACGAAACACAGCAGCATTAAGCTGCTATTTTACACTGGTATTCTGTGAGAGCGTGGTCCTTCCCCGGTCGAGCCGACCCATTCGTGCTCCAATTATACAATTAATATAGCTATAGCGTGGCTCTACCACGTAAAATACGATTATATATACGATTAAAATTAGAATATTATATAAATAACAAACTTCACCGCATTTTTTTATAGGATAAGGATGACAAACGAGCACACAGTCCACCTGATGGTAAGTGGTTGCTGTGGCCCATAGACATCTACATCTATCCTCGATTATGAGTCAAAATGCAGACGCGTTGTCACCCGTGAGGACTAAGATGGAATACCTCGTTTCCTGTAAAATGTGTCTCCGGTTCTCTACACTCACCATAAGAAACACAGCACCGTTGAGCTGCTGTGTTTCTGTATATATATTATATCATTACTATTATCACTTGTGCATTTACTATACGTTATTTAATCAGCATGTTACGAAACGAATGCGACTATATCAGCTTGTTTGTAAAGAAGCACGCCTGAAGGACGCCTCTTGTATCGAATAGCGGGAAGCCAGTGACATCAAAAAGTCCGCGCCTGTTTTTTTTTTGCAATCATCAAATTGATCTGTCCGCGCGCCATCTGGCCCGTGAGTAAAACGCTTTCGGGCTCTCTCAACCGAGGAATTAATTCATATAAAACACACATCGTTTCGTAGAGAGCCTCGAATCAGTGTCGTTCGATATAAAACTTATTGTTACTTCAGTAGTTAAGCTTACTACATTTAGTTTTATTTATATAATAAATAAAGCTATATGATGGGACAGTTATATAATTTGCTTAATATTTTAGGACAAACACTTGATGCTGACGTTTCTTTTGCAAAAACTAGCTTTTTCGCACGATCAGGATTTAAAAATAGACCCCGGGTCAACTTCTAAATAAAGCTCTTTAGATAAAAGCGGGAACCGGCGATTTAGATAGATTGATAAGTTTATATTAAGAAAGTGTAAAATTACTAAAACACTATTATGTATTAAGTTAAAGTAAATGAAAATGCGTAGTATGTAGTTGTAATGTCATAATGTAGTCGCGGCATAATAGAATTCACTACCTCATATGAAATAAATAAATGAAACAGGTGATGGGAGCGTCTTCCTAATAACTACTCAAAATAATAAAAAACTGTAGTTGCCAACCAGACTACCAAGCGTGGAAATTATGACGAATATAGATTATAGATCTGAGGTTCAGCAGTGAACTTTCGAAGGGCTGTTATGAATTAATGAAAAGATGCTTTCAATTATAACTACTTCATTTATATTAGATTTGATATCTTAACAGAGTAAAAAGCCTCGAATAATATTATTTTGAATAAAACGTTTTTCATTAGTGTGTTGGTTAAACTGCCAGTTTATTTTCATATTAGCAAAAAGCAGCCATTACTTCCCCTACCTTAGTACGAATATGGTCAAAATGCTCTATGAAAAGTTATTGTGCGTGAAAATGGTACTTTTAGTAAACATATTTTTACAAAACATTTTCATATTTCAGCTGAAAATTGTTACTTTTTCCCGGCGCTACTCGGCGAGCGTCTGGCGTAGGGCGGGTATACACGTGCGCTCATCAACTAATGGTCCGTGCGCGGCATTTGAACCGAGCCTACACTCCACACAAAACAACCGCCTGCCTGTAGTCGCAGGCCCGCTTTCGGCGCAAAATTATAACGTGTAAAACACGGCCTCTCCTTGCATTCCGCGCACGGGATTTTTATGAATGGTGCGATTATTATTCGCATTTTAAACTCGAATGCGGCGTTATTCTCCCCGAGACTTATATAGCAATATACGTAACGAGTTTTCTCAGCGCTGCTACCTAATTTCAGGTCGAGGGTAATGAATTTGAATTTAGGTAAGTTATGTAGTGTTAAGCTAGGTTTAGGTTAGGTAGTTAAGTTGAGCTCGGGTCAACTTTAGATGTGAGAGAGTACTTAGTAAGAGCAGTAGCGCGACTGTGGGCAACATGTTGTATCGAACGCGATTGCACATTTATTAGCGGACTGTCGCCGCCGGTCCGCGGCCGCATGTACGCGCAGTTGTTTTTACTCTTCGTCTATTTTTTTCTCGACGAGGCTCGGCTCTCCCCTTTTGTTCTCAAGTGGACCAGCTGTCATTATACGCCATGTTACTGTTTTTTTTTCGACGTTTTTATAGAGTTTTGCGTCGAGAGGGCGTTCCGTTCGGAAAAATGTTCGTTTTGCGTGCGTTCTGGAGTTTGCGTGTCGAGTGATGTCAATGTGGCCGATTGAAAATGAGTTATGGAATTTTATTTCAGATTTAACTCATGTTGTTTCCGTTAGAGGGTCCTTCGTCTAGTTATTACAATGATTAACATGCCCCTATAAGCTTTAATTTCAGTAAGTGAATAAATGTCTGTATATTTGTTTCAGAATATCAACAATTGTAATTTGTAAAACGTTTTTTTTTAATAAATCTATTTACTGTTTGCCATAATGTATGCAATAACCACAACACACCCGAAATGTTGACATCTGTCATTTAAGTTTTCAAGTGGCTTCTGTTTGATAATTTAAGCGAACTCTTTTAGCTGTGAGATCCTTTAATTTATTTTCCCTTCTGCCATTTATCTGAAACTGTATTTGTTAAGACATATTGTGCAGTGAAATTGCGTTTTGATACCTAATTATAATTCATTAAGCTAAGTAGAATTTATAGGTACCTACTGTACCAGTATTTATACAAATGATGATGATATGTCAAATAAATTATCGACGGCTCCGTGGCGCAGTGGCTTAGCATTAAGTTCCGTCGCTAAGGGCTGCGAGTTCGTATCCCGCACGGAACAAATATTTATATAGCCTACAAATAATTGTTCCAGGTCTGAATATTTCTTTTTCTGCAATCTATGTATGTAAGTATGTAAGCTGCCTCCAGAGTACAGGAAAAAAATCCTAGTGTGGGGTAACGATTTATTTTAAAGTAATAACTTTAACTTTTAATAAAGAAAAGAAAATAAAGTATTATCATCATTTGAATGTATGTTCTATAATATATTAATACTACAACATTCGATGACATTTTGACTGTCTTAAAGTGCCTAAAGCCTAAATTATATCCCATAGCAAGGTATTTGGCTTACACTTATTGTGTTGAAAACAGCATTACTTTTATTTTGTTTTGAATTGTGGTCGATTTTCTAATAAGATTCGTTGATATTTATACTAAGTACCTGCAAATTTAATAATTTTATTTAAAACAATCGTCTCAAGACCGTCTTATTGTAAGAAATATGAATTCTAACAATGTTTTTGATATTAATATAGGCCAGATAAATCTCTTCGAGGGGCCTTATTGAGGATCTCAGCGTTCAACATGCAATAACGCTGCGAGATGCCCTAGACTTAGTACAATGGAGCTTGAACATTTTATAATATCGCATACATATACATGTTTTTTTAATGTACCGTGGATGACTATTTACAAATTGTGTTTTTTTTAATAGGAGAGGGGGCAAACGAGCATGCGGCTCACCTGATGGTAAGTGACTACCGCCGCCCATGAACAACTGCAACACCAGGGAAATTGCAGATGCGTTGCCGGCCTTTTAAAAAGGAGTAGGCTCTTTTCTTGAAGGTCCTTAAGTCGTATCGGTCCTGAAAAATCGCTGCTGGTAATCGATTCCACAAGGAAGTAGTGCGAGGAAGAAAACTTCTTCTAAATCGCACAGCGTTGGGCCGCCAATCATCCACATGGATTATTGGCGGTTTAATTTATTTTTAATTTAACGTTAGCAAGAAGTAGCGGCGTAAGATTATCCACTACCCTATAACATCCCATGGTTGTCGTAAGAAGCGACGGACGGAAACTGAAACAGTAAATGAGTAGCAGCCTCCTGGTAAATACTCAAAATGATTAAAAACTGCGGTTGCCAACCCGCAAAGCGTTGCAACTATGGCAAATATATTCGTTATGATATAATCTATGGGAAAGCCTATGTTCAGCTGTGGACTTTGGTAGGCTGTAATGAATAAATGAATAAATGAATGTTATACCTTTAATTATTTAAAAAAAAACATCTAGTGTTCTATTAATTTGCTTTTTATTACATATATGTTTCGTATATTGTGGTATTTTGTGGTATTTTGCTTTGTGGCATTCCGTGGGGAGGCCTATGTTCAGCAGTGGACTTGTGAAGGGCTGTAATAATGATGATGATGAATGATGATGTTTTTCGTATCTTCGATATCCGCGTACTGGGTGTCTGCCTATTTACCTATCCCTTAGTACCAACTATGTTCGAAAACTGGCCGAGAATATGTTTCGGCAAATATGTTTACAAGCTATAAATTTATATGTTTTCAAAACCATAAATAATTTTTTTTTTCAGATCTGGAAGTATAATATGTATTTGTGTATATGTTTGAAAACTTACAAGTATAATACTAGCATCGGGTAGGGCAAGGTCAGGATATACATATGAGTGAGTGTGACTGTTCCTTGAACATCCGACACTATAATACTTACAACCACCGAACTATAGGTACTTATATACTTCATAATATCTGGTTGTATAATCGTATTTTGGAGTAGGTATATTGAAATACAAACAATAATTCATACATACATACATACATAAACACTGATCCATATACCTACGCATAAGCGTGTATGCGTATTATGGATGTGGAAGGATATGGATCAACAAATGATCCATAATCTGCCTACCCTCTGGGTGACAGGCGTGAGTGTTTATGTAAACAATAATTCGTGTTTTAAATATATTATAGGCAACCTTATCATCAAAAATCATAATTATACTTTATTAATAGAGTTTAGCTCTATGGTTTGGCACCACAAGCGACCTGCAAAATATGGTTCCGCTTTTTTAAGAATGGTAATATTTAGATATATGAAGGGAAATATTTATATTATGTCATTATACTTTAATTAATTAAACAAGTAACCTGTAAATATTTCCATGAAGAATTACAACTTTTTACTATTTTTTATAATATTTCAGTATACTTAAATCAGTCAGTCTCTGCTTGTGGCAGCCGCGTCGTGAGCTCGTGATACGGATTATCCATTTTTAAAGTAGAAGCTTAGCTTAATTTAAGTAATATAAAGATTACTTAAATTAAGCTTCATAATAATTGGAATGTTTGGAGAAATCAGAAAATCGGAGAGAATACAATACCTGTTTACTTCAGTCCATACTTGGTATAAATATTTATCCTACTAAAATCAATAAACCAAATAGGATATACTCAGCAAATTGGAAAGATAAAAGGCGTGCAGGCAAGCAGCTTGACGATCGCTTATCTTAATATTTTAGATATTAAGACAGGAATCTGGCATTTTTTTAAATAGTTATTTTATAATCTGTATAAGCCAAAACATAATCCTAATATTTCCTTTCTCCTCCTCTAATCAGTCCACTGCTGGACAAGAACCACTGTCATACTAGACAAGTTTTGCCGTAATCACGACTCTTGCCAGGCGCGTAGCCAAAAGCGCAATACCAAACGTGTCGCATCTTTAATGTTGCTGCTTTTCGACGGTCTGGATATTTAACATTAATATGAATAAAATATAGATGTATGGCCATCTGTCGAACGCCACACTAGATCTTCCGAGTATTTCCCTAAGTTGCCTCTAATGAAGCAATGAAAACATATTATACACAATTGTATAATGAGAAGAAAGTGTGGTATGCAAGGCTATGATAAGACTCTCTGGGTGACATGCGTGAGTAAAGAGTTATGTATGCATGTATGTATGTAAAATGATATTGTATATATTTATGTTGTTAAAATTGCCAGGCAGCAGAAAATTACTAGTCAAATGCTTAACATTTTAATCTGCTAAGAAACTCTAAGTGACGTTACGGCCTCTCAGATCACATCGGTCGCTGTAATAAACTAAATTGAGGGTCGACCCCGTGAAAACTACTCAAATTTATCCGAACAGCTACCTGCCCCGTCTCAATCCAGTGCATTTTAGGAAATTATTTCTCTATCGTATTTCGGACGTATTGGTGTGCCGCCGAGCGCGCCCTCTGCCAGTGCGTGAGGGTATTTGGAAACGTAGGAGGCCTCCCTTCACCCTTCCTCCGTCTTCCCAGACAAGGCTTTGAGCAATAGTGTCACTCATCGCTTCGAGTAGCTCGGGTACATTTTCCTCCTACAGATTGCATTTACGTTCCGTTGAAAGACGGAATAGGATTCTCATATTTATTGTAGGCAAAGGGTTTCAATTACTTCATATTAAACGAAAATAGACTATATATAGTACAGACAAACCTGTATGACATCGAAATTCCGTAATCAATTAAACAAAAAAATTTTTTAGGCACCTTCCTTGAGTGTCTTAATTCGCAGACATGAAAACATGTACTTAAATTATTATTACTACGTCAAATTGCTAAGCTACAACTGATCTATTTACACCTAAGGTTTGAATAAATTGCTATTTATTGTTGAATAAGTATCAATTACTAATATTATTATATATTTAAAATCGAAAAAGCAAGGTCCATTATTAACTAATAAAATGATACATTCCTTAAAATACGCTTCAAGCAAATTCCATATTGTTTTTAAGCGTCGTATTGGTGTTTTTACTACAAAATGTAGCCGATGACACTCTGAAGATTAAAATGAATGCGTAAACAATTTGCTTTTCACAGAAGTGAAACACAAAGGAACTGGCATACATACATGCATTAGCCATAAGGTTGTCTGGAAGAGATCGCTCTTTAACGATATGACGACCTTGTTGTACCTGCCTCTTGAGTTTTTCTTTCTGTAATCTGTATTTTTGTGTGTTTTGGTGTACAATAATAAACTTATATAAATCATACATACGACATACATCATACAACATACATGCATACACATTTAAACATTACTTTTTTTAGAGGCATCTGGTGAAAAGCCGTGATGTTTAATCCGACATGTGTACAAAATTAAGTCTATGACTGATATATCTCTGTAATAATATGAATACATACTAAATGTGAAACAGTCGCATATTTTATCCCGGTGAAAATTAAATATTTCTAAAAACTTATACTCAATTGGCGTATGGTGGCGAAGTAAGAGAATCAATAAATCCATTTCGTCCTCTAGGTGTCTTAAAGTTACAGCCTATACAGGCCTCCTCTCATTTCTGAGAGGGTTTTAGGGCAAGAAAATGTCCGCCGCGCTGCCCCAATGCGTGTTGGCGAACTTCACATATCTTCGAAATTTTTTGTTTCTTATTTCTCAGACATGCAGGTTTCCTCACGATGTATTCATGCACCGCCGAGCACGTGGTAAATCAGCACTTAAAATTGCAATTAACAATTTCATTAGTGCCGGCGGGGATCGCACCCGGGTTGCCCGCGTACTGTAAAATTTACAGCGAGTGCTAACCATCTGAGCTATCACGGCTCTTGTAGGTGTCTTATAAGGCGACTATAGGATATACCACAAAGATCTTATGGCGATAGTTGGTGGTATAACTGTCTTGTTTACGCCAGACATAAAATAGTAAGACTAGCGACGAGAAGCAGTATAAAGCTGTGAACTGTCTGATATTGCGACCGTCAATTCGTCTGTCAAGCATGACTATTAAGGCAACTACAATGGGATAAACCCATGTCGTGCAGTGGAATTTTACGTGCTGATGAAGAAGAGAAGTAGAAGAAACTTGTACTTCGAACATATAAAAGCAGTATACATTCTTGTACTTATCTCTTATAAATGTTAAAAATTGAAAACTATACAAATAATAATATGAAAATCACATATAACGGTCAAATTAGTATTCAGTAAAGTTTTCTTAGGCTTACAATTTGCTTACAATAGACATTATATCAAGCTAGCATATTAACTTTGACTGCAATGCTGTGGGCCGCGGGTACGAATCCTGCATGGACAACTGATGTATGGTCTACAATTAATTGTTCCGGATCTGAATGTTTGTCCATGCGCAATTTACGTATGTTAAACGTCTTCACGATATAGGATCAAGTCCTTGTTTGGGAGTAACGTTAAATATTACTAATAAAAAAAATTCAATTTCAAAATGCTGAAGGAATATTTTTGGGAATGATTTAATTTTTGCAAATTTAACACCTACGCACCAATACGGAATTAAAAAAATCTCTAACATTCAGCCAGACTTTTCATTCTATATTCATCTGCAGGGACTATAATGCAAAAAAATTCTATGTCCAAAATACCGTCCCAATGTTCGTCACCAGCTTTCCGGTTATAATAGATTCCATATGGTGCTATATTCTATACCTTCCTATCTTTATCTTTATCTTGAAATTAATATCTCTTACTGCAATTGCCAATCCTTCTGTCGAGCGGGCGTGGTTTGCTTAACTCAGTAGAAATCTGTGTCCAGAAGTGTAACGCTTGTAGACTGATAAGGAGATGATGAAGACAATATGAAATGATTATGCAATAGCAAATATGCGACTTAGGTTCACGTAGCTAAGTTACGGAAGCTGGATACATTTACGAAATGTTTGCAAGAATATTTAGGATAGTAATATATTGTAATTGATTACTGAGGGAAAACTCAAAAAATTTATACATATAATAAATCTGTATAAAATCGTGTCTGTAATTGTAATATATTCTTGAAAAAACAAGTCCAGGGGACTATATAAAGGGTTCTGAAGCCAAATTAATGGTTTTTAGAATTTTTGTCTGTCTGCCTGTCTGTCGTCTGTGTATTCCGGATTCACGCAAAAACGAATGGACCGATTTACGTGAAATTTTGTATGTAGTAGTTAGTAGCCCGGGTCAACTTATAGGCTACTTTTTATCCGATTAAGGAACTGCAAAAAAGAAGGTTAAGTATTTTCCTTCCTTTAGATGTTTATTTTCTATTATGTCTTAGTTATAGGCGGGATGACGGGTGTTTTTCAAATAAATACCATATTTATAAATAAAGTTTAAAATATAATAATTATAACCTTTGTAAAATAATTTGAAACTACACCGATTTAGTTATCAAAACAGTGTCATCTATCATGAAACGTAAAACTACTTTTTCCATGTATTTTACCTTCAGTTACTAATAAATTAAATAATATAAATAACTTACATATATGTAGGCACGTCTATAAAATACTGGCCAGTTCAACAGTAAGGTTTTACTATAGCAAAGCGTCGTATCGGTGGTATCGTGACAACCGTTGTTGTTATATAGGATTTTTGAAATTAACGTCATCGAAAAAGCCTACCATATGTTTGCGACGAATTGCTAAACGATCTGTTCATTATATTTTCTTGTATTTTATGTTATAACGCACGCATATTTGCGCCATCCATCATGAGTGCATCTGCGATGATCCTCTTTCGCCTACATCAGAAGTGGGATCAAGTTCCTTGAATCGCCCACATATAATCTTCGAATAATGTGATGAAGGCGTGGTGCTGTACCGATCGTTCTTGAATGGAAGTATGCTGTCGAAGTGGGACGCTACGGGTAGATTATTTAACGTTGCTGCCGGCCTACATTTAATACATGAGGGAAGTAAATTTGTCTAAACTATTGCGTTGAAAAAAATATTTTGTAGTAACAACTTTTTAATTGGTTGAGAGAAGTGCCTGAAAGCCAAGCTTATTTCAATTGCCTAACCTGAGTCTATTTGGGTGATTAATGACCCTGTTAAATTGTAGAGTTACTTCATTTTATTTTGTGTTTTGACTATGTCAACAGCGATAACGCAGCCGTAGCTCAAAGAGTGGGTGCGGTGCGCGTGTGGTGTTGGCGGAGGTCTAGTTTAGTCTTCGTTGAGATGTAACGAGGATGACTGAACATAGAGATGAGTGCTCGTAAAAATAAAATGAAGTGTAGTATACATTTGTTGCGTAACGTTGGCTTTGAATTGAATTGATAGAATTTAGTATTGAAGAAGTTGCAGGAGGTATTTTCAGGCGTTCATACTCTTAGTCATTTGTTATTACTATTTAGTCGCATTGCACGAATTGGTGCGTAGTTGTAACTACGATTTACTTGTGAGTACACACTGTAAATCATAATATTTTCGAGAAAACTTGGCGGGAAGAGTGACCAAAAGTGTTATTACTCCGTAATTATTATTATACTAAGTATGTTTTGTTAAGTTCCCTTAACCGACGAGCATGTATGCGTAGGTACATACATTATCACGAGTGTTGGTAATGCCGCATATGTTAATTGAGAGTAAAAATCCTACGCAACTTTTGCATTTTAATCCACACCATCCAAACTCGGATATAGAGGGATGATGTAACGTATTAAAAATTATTGCACAAAATAAACGCTTAGATAGAAAATGATTTGATTTGTTAATAGCTTTTATAATCGCTTTAAAAGATCATGTAGCTAATTGCCTTACCGAGCTTAAGTTTACTAAAATGGCATATCCCTTAGGAAAGAAACCCGAGTTAAAGAAACAGCATCTGAAACTGGTCTTCACTTATGATCCCTCATCGAGTAAATTCCTAAAACAATCATGCCTGATGAAGTCATTACTGGATTTGTAATCTCAGTTTTATGTTCATTCAAAATATGTTTTACATGGGGTACATTTTAAAGTTCAAAATGTTTTGCGATGTACCGGGGAAACGTTTAACTTTAACATGCTGTGAACTGAGAGAATGAGTGGCCTTTTTGTGTTCTAATGTGTTGATGAATGTAGAAGTATTGCTCTGAATATTGTGTGGTCGACAGAATTGGTGTTTGATGTTAAGGGTTGGCTTTGTATGAAGCTGGTTGAAAGGACAATGTCGTACCGAGCCATGCCGCGTGCGGCTGGTTGAAAGGACACATTCGTCCGGTCCAAGCTTATGAATGTTTGATGTTGAGGGTTGGATTTGTGTGCAGCTGGTCGAAAGGACAATGTCGTACCGGGCCATACCGCGCGCGGCTGGTTGAAAGGACACATTCGTCCGGTCCAGGCTTATGAATTTTTGATGTTGATGGTTGGATTTGTGTGAAGCTGGTCGCAGGGACAATGTTGCACCGGGCCATGCCGCGCGCGGCTAGTTGTAAGGACACATTCGTCCGGTCCAGGCATGTGAATTATGGAGTTACACTGGTCGAAGGGACGCACCCGTCCGGTCCAGTCAGGTTGGTTGAACAGAGTACAGATAACAGTATCGTCCGGGCTAGACCCGAGTGGTTGGTCACATACTAGTTTACAGCTGTATGTGGTGGCTTGAGAGAAAGGTGCCGTCCGGTCCATGCGTGGTCGAAGGGACGCACGCTTTCGATTATTGTATGATCGAGGATGTTAGTATATTTACAAGAGGGTATGTGTTGTTAAAGTGTATATCTTCCATCAATGCTAATAGTGCCGTGCAAGCTGTATAAAGAGCTGTATATCTATGTCTGCTTAGTGGAAAGAGCCCGTTCTCCGGTCCATGTTGTCATATGAGGTGATGGCTGGCCAAAAGGACGCCTTAGCTAATGTTAGTTTGCATGTGTTCCAACCTAATCGCCTCGCGTATGAGTGTGTGAATTTCCAAATATAGGGACAATAAACCTATTCATGTCAGGATGGACGAGCGGAAGAAGTGGTGATTAATAGTGTTTGTTACAGGAATTCATGAAGATGCACGCCGAGGACGGTCGTATGTCAGGATTGGCCGTGTAGGCACGTCTATAAAATACTGGCCAGTTCAATGTATCGTGACAACCGTTATTGTTATATAGGATTTTTGAAATTAACATCATCGAAAAAGCGTACTATATATGTAGGCACGTCTATAAAATTGATTGACGAATTGCTAAACGATCTGTTCACTATATTTTCTTGTATTTTATGTTGTAACGCACGCATATTTGCGCCATCCATCATGAGTGCATCTGGGATGATCCTCTTTCGCCTACACATATATATATATATATATATATATATATATATATATATATATATATATATATATATATATATATATATATATATATATATGTTTGAATAATTAGATTTTTAAAATTATTTAAAAATTCTATCTTTTAGTTTTTTAGTATTTTTGTTATTTTATTTTAAATAATAGTAACGTCTATCGAAAATATGAAAATTGATTAGGTTTTTATTTCAATTACTAATCTATATGTAAACTGATTAAAACTGGTCTCTCTGCAATTATTGCAAAATTTTCATTATCATTATAGTTTTATTAAAGAGATTTTTATATATGTCGTGGCCAGATCGTAGAATTGATCATATATCATAAAGTAGCCTATCATTTCGTGAAATGGTGTGGTCATTTCATGATATTTAACACTGTTTGTTGACCATGTCATGATATAGCTTGACCAAATCAATGAATAGAAATCGTTTGAAGATATTAATTACTAAACACAACGTTGCTATTTCATGATATGATCATATGACGATATCATTAAATCGTTTTTCACCGCTAGCGGCGCTGATAGCGTATTTTTTAACAGAAACAGAACTTTTAACAGAATTGACATCACTTTATGCCTTATTGATATAATAAATAAATGTTCGCTTCTATCGCTGCTATTACTAGATAGTATAGTTTTGGCTTTCATTATTTCAGCTAATAATAGCGCCATCTACTTACTTCTAAATAAACTAAAATGGTAAATCACTGATAAAATTAAATAATAGAATGCTACTGAATATACGATGTAAATAATTGAAAATTCGTTCGTGCCATCGTTGGATGTGTCATTACTAGGTAGATGTGGTCAACAATCATGCAAAAGCTTAGTTTCAGTTTTTATGAATTGTATTTAAGCAAATACGAGGACCGTGTAGCTCGCCGTGAGATGTCATCATGGCACGGGAGTAAAACGTGTACCTACGATTCCCTCGAGTATGAATCGGTTATAGAAAATTTTACGTGCTGACTTAACACGTGTCTGTTAAAGTGGTAAAGAATAACTTCGTGGGGAAACCTAGATGTCTGAGTAATTAAAATAGTCGTGGAGATGTGAAAACCGTTAATATGCATTAAAGCATTGCAGCAATCTCTATTTTTCTGCCCACAAACACTATAGGTAATGAGGAGCCCTGTGCATAGTAGTGAGAAGTATACAAGCTGCTACTTTACTTTTTTACTTTTAAAGAGACTTATAAATCAGTTTGTCATTTAAGATAGCTTTCATATTTTCAGACAAATTAAGATTTTTGTGACAGTCCTGGTTTCATAGCTCATATGAGTATATATAAATGAACAGGCTCTTGCGGAAAAATACTTTAATTATTATCAAAGATTTTACTTAAACAAAGGTTTATTTTATTTTAATTGTCAAAGACGGTAATCAAACTGATCCAAACGTAAATTTCATAGAACATCAGCATTATTATATATTTTAGCATATATATTAATTGCAATTTGAAGTGTCGATTTACCAAGTTCTCGGCGGTGAAGGAAAACCTGCATATCTGAGAAGTTTCCCAGTAGAGGTCATCCTGCGTTGGAATCATCGCAGCGAACACTTTTTTGGCCAAAAACTCTCTGCGGCCTGTGCCCCGTAGTAACATATACGTAAGCTGCTACTTTTTTACTTTTCATGGGGCAATATACGAGTATGCAGTATTTATTTCATTCATATTTTCGGGTATGTTAATTTTTTCTTTTCACTCTACCGTAAATATTAAAGATTGCAAATATGAGTAGTCATCCTGCGTTGGAATCAGCGCAGCGAACACTTTTTTGGCCAAAAACTCTCTGCGACCTGTGCCCCGTAGTAACATGTACGTAAGCTGCTCCTTTTTTACTTTTCATGGGGCAATATACGAGTATGCAGTATTTATTTCATTCATATTTTCGGGTATGTTACTTTTTTCTTTTCACTCTACCGTAAATATTAAAGATTGCAAAGATGAGTAGAACTAATTATCGTTAGCCTATCAAAAGTCCACTGAAATGAACATAGGCCTCCCCCATAAATTGTCAAGTAGCTGGATATTTGCTATAGTTGCCACGCTTGTTAGGGGGGTTGGCAAACGCAGCTATTATTACCCATTACGCCGAAGATGATGCTGCCCATCTCCTGTTTGTTTTCCTATGTCGCCTCTTACGACGGGACGATATGAGGTGGCGGATTCTCTTTTACCGCCACAACAAGGCGAACATTATTCTTCTCCCTTTCATGAGTGTAGTGCTTCCCACATTCACTGTGAATAAAGTTTATAAGGAATTAAACTAATTTTAAGGATTTTATCGCGTTTAATTTTAACTTTTTTAATTTCCGATATTTTGGGCACTTTACAACACCCATTGCCACGGGAGGACTGAGGTGTTTGACGACCTGATGTCATAGTTGGAATAGAATAAGAATAGAATAGAATAAATGCAATGGTATGCTTGTGTTTGAATTTAATTTTATTAATTATGGAGTCCTTAGCAGATGGTAGCACTCAGACATCTTCCCTATTAAAATTAGGATGTTTTTTAGGATTTTTAGGATGTGTTTGCCTCGCGAATCATTGCTAGGAATCGGTGTTCTATTGCAAGGATTTGTTGTCTATCAGATCCGATATAATGGTTGGGATGATACTAAACATGTTGACATACTTTAGACTTCCCGGAGCGTCTGTGCTTCACATCAACGATATATTCTTTTACGCGGGTTTTTATGGAACTTTCATCCAATGATGCGTAAAAAACCCCACATAAAAAAAGTTAAAATTAAACATGATAAAATCCCTAACATTAGTTTTATTTCATGAGTAGTATACATCATTATAGAACTGCATTTATGAAATTTTGAAGTCTACTCGAACGTAAAAAAAATATCTACATCTATTTTATGGTGCCAATCAATACTAAATAGGACCAATGATATAAATAAAATATCTCAACATTATACCGTAAATTGATAGAAGACCATGAAATTCATTATTATTTTGTTAAAACTAAATGAACTTTAATTATGAATGAATGTAAAGTGTAAAATGTAAATAATAATAATAAATTTTGATTCCAAGACAATTTGCCTTTGTTATGGATACATCGGAAGACATGCCTGATATAAAAAATAGTCGTTTATATATATATATTGACGTGTTCCTGTAGCATATTATATCTATGCCAAATATCAATCATCTACGTCTAATAGTCTAAAAAATCTTTGACAGACATAGAGACACATACACCGAGGTGGCTCTAAAAGTGATCGAATTTTGCTAAATTTGGCACGGAACAGCAATGATGTTCCCAAATTCAAGCGCACGCGAGCGAAGGCGCGGGTAAAAAGCTAGTCTTGAATAAATAGACAATAAAGTGATAACGATCGATAAAAATCGTCATAATTGAGTTAGTACTATACATTTTTAAAACCTTTGTTGGGAGGGATGCTTAAAAATGGGTGTTAAGATATTTAGTAATATCTTCCAACGAAGTGAACAGAGAAATTGTGAAGTTCAACTCAAAGAAAATTCTCGAATTCAACTTCACCTTCTCACGATATATACCTATGCTAACTATCAAATAAGTCATTGTCACGTTAAGTGGATTTTTTACATATGTAAACATGATTTAAGTAAATAAATTGTTTGTCTGATAGCCAGTAAAATGGTCAATAAAAGGAAAAGAAAAGAACGTAGGAGAGGTTAAGGAAAGATTATGCTACAAAAGGATAAGATACATACATACATAAACACTCACGCCTGTCACCCAGAGGGGTAGGCAGAGACTACGGACTTCCATTTGGCATGATCCTGACACACTTCTCTCGCCTTCTCCACATCCATATACCTACGTATACATGCTCGTCGGTTAGGCCCATTTTCAATATATCGCCAATTTGGTCGATAAACTTTCGCCTAGGGCGTCCCTTCCCGACTTTACCGTTCACCTCTGCAACATACATTTTTTTGTCACTCTTTCCTCATTCATTCTTTCTACATGACCAAACCACCGAAGCTATAGCTATAAGCTACATCATTTATTCTACTCTAATGCTTCTTCTGCCACACCCAACTTTCACTACCATTCATTAAAGTAGGGACTAACACAGCATTGTGAATTATCATACGTGCCTTTTTGGACACATTCTGACTTTCCACAATAGAGTGTAGAGCCACATTTTCTCTATTTCCTGCGTTCAGTTGTCGTTCTATATCCTTATCATATCTACCATCCCTGCTAAATACACATCCCAAATACGCACACTCATCTACTTGATCTACCATCTCCTTTTCTATTCTTATTTCAAATATCGTTTTACTTTCTTCTCTTTCAAAAACCATAGCTTTCGAAGATATTTTGCAATTAAGGTAATAAAAAGTTGCAAAAGAATACTCTAGGCCTGGAAATAACAGAAGTTAATGTTAACTCGGTGTGCCAGAATCGTATGCGTATACAACTGGGCAAGTAGGTAATTCGAATGTACATCTCCAAGTGTAATAGATTTTTTTTAGTGTAGTCAATATATTTTGAGTGTAGTCAAACAGTTATTATATTTTAAAATTCTTATGAACTGAGAGAATATTTCATTGCCGCTCAAATGATCTGTAAAATGTTACGCAAATTATATTTAAAATAATTTGTGATATAAATAACTTTATTTGGACAGGTCTATAGATATGAAATGTTACTGTTACAGTTATTCTATAAAACAAAAACAATAAAAATATAAATCTTATTTTCTGTTATAAAATATATTTAACAATAAATGGGATTTGGTGGTAAATAACAATGTCCGCTTATTCCAAGAAACAACTCAAAAATATTGCTAATATGGAAGTGGTATATTCCTCACAACAGACGTTCGTGATCTGAGCAGCATTCTCTCGCATAATGATGACATGTGACGCACGTTTTTCACGCGCCAGTAACAACTAATTTATGTAAATTCGTTTCAACCAATAGCGTATAAATATGTACGTCACGTATTTACTTAAGTTTGTTCTCGACTTTACCGGATAGCCGTTATACATATACAAACTTTGAAAATATTTATATGCAAGTAAGGGTAACTAACAAACGCACATATAGTCCAGCATCAGGCAGATGTTTTCTTTTATAGAATAAGGGCGACAAACGAGCACACACTCTACTTAATGGTAAGTCAATCTTTGTGGAATCGTTTACCACAGGCGATTTTTTCAGACCGATCGACTTAAGGACCTTGAAGAAACGAGATTACTCCTTTATGAAAGGCCGGCAACGCACCTACAATTTACCTGGAGTTGCAGTTGTTCGTGAGCGGCGATCGACACTTACCATCAGGTGAGTCGCATGCTCGTTTGCTCCCTTTTCTATAAAAGAAAAGTAGATGCTGTAGCTCATGGACATCTACATTTCTATCCTCGATGCCATACACGATCCAGTTTACCGTCAAGTTTGCAGCGCGCTTGAAGCGGCGTCCGGTAAACTTGGCGGTGTATGGCTATCAGTGTGCATGACAAGTCTACTTGAAGTAAATAATGCTATATCTAAATTAGTAAATTGGTTTAATGTTAATAACTTGCATTTAAATAGCACTAAAACGAAATGTATGAAGTTCATGACTCCAAATGTCAGACAATTAAATATTAATGTTATTTTAAATGGGGAGGAATTGAGTCTTGTCGATACCACCATTTTTCTTGGAATAACACTAGACGCGAAGCTTCAATTGAGCCCCCATATATCAAAGTAAGCAAGCAGACTTAGTTCTGCAGCATATTCTGTAAAAAAGATTAGAAATCTTAACAGTGTGGAAACAGCTAGACTTGTTTACTTTAGCTGTTTCCATAGCATAATGTCGTATGTTATTTTGCTATGGGGACACGCGACTGTCACTGAAATTATATTTGTTTTACAGAAGAGGGCTATAAGAGCAATCTATGATTTAAAACCTAAACAGTCGCTCCGACAAAAATTTAAGGAAATTAATATATTAACTTTGGCCTCTCAATACATTTATGAAAATGTAATGTACGTACACAAAAATAAAAGTAGTTATACAAAAATAAGTGATATTCATTCTGTAAATACTAGGAACAAACACAAGCTAGTAGTACCAGTTACTCGACTCCACCGAGTCATTTCATTCATTTTCATGGATTCATTCTTGGGGCGATGTATACGATTTTACAACAAAATCCCAGAAAATATACAAAATTCGACCTGCTCAAAATTCAAAAACTTTATTAAACATATCATCATCATCATCATTACAGCCCATCACAAGTCCACTGCTGAACATAGGCCTCCCCCAAGGAATGCCACAAAGCACGGTCCTGAGCCACATGCATCCATCGACTTCCTGCATGTCTTAGCAGGTCGTCACTCCATCTAGTGGGGGACGCCCTACACTTCGTCCCCGGTACGAGGCCGCCACTCGAGAACCTTTTTTCCCCATCGGTTATCGGTTCTTCGAGCTATATGGCAGGCCCATTGCCACTTCAGCTTACTAATCCGTTGGGCTATGTCGGTCACTCTGGTTCTACTGCGGATATCCTCATTTCTAAGTTTATCACGCAGAGAAACCCCGAGCATAGCCCTCTCCATAGCTCGCTGAGCGACCTTGAGCTTCCTCATACGGCCAGCAGTGAAGGACCACGTCTCAGTTCCATAGGTCATCACTGGCAACACGCACTGGTTGTACAGTCTAGTTTTCAAGTTTTGAGGTATATCTGACGAGAAGATGTGCCGCAATTTCCCGAACGCTACCCAGGCGAGTTGAATCCGTCGATTGAGCTCTCGGTCGAAGTTGGACTTACCTAGTCGGACTATTTTTCCCAGGTAAAGATACTCGTCAATAACTTCGAGCTTAGTGCTCCCAACAACTACCGGCATAGGTGTGACATGGACGTTATACATGATCTTCGTTTTGTCCATGTTCATCTTAAGACCTATCCGTTGGGAGACACTATTGAGGTCAATCGTCGGCAAATTGAAGGTGAGTGATGTACTCGCCGTTGATGTTAATACCGTATCCTTTCCAGTCCAGTAGCTTGAAAACGTCTTCCAATGCAGCGGTGAAGAGTTTCAGGGATATAACGTCACCCTGTCTTACACCTCTCTGCAGTTGGATAGGTTTCATACTCTGGTTCTGTACTCGGATAGCCATCGTTGCTCTGCTGTAAAACCCTTCAGCACTTCGATATACCGACAGTCAACTTGGCACCGCTGAAGGGACTGCAGCACCGCCCAAATTTCGACGGAATCAAAGGCTTTCTCATAGTCGACATACGCCAGACATAGTGGCAAATTGTACTCTTCGGACTTCTGTACAATTTGCCGAAGGGTATGTATGTGGTCTATGGTGCTAAAATCTTTTCGGAAACCGGCTTGTTCTGGAGGCCGGAAGTCGTCGAGTCTGCGTGCGAGACGACTCATAATGACTCTCGAAAACAGCACGTAGACGCGACTAAGAAGGAAAATCGGTCTGTAGTTCTTCAAGAGAGCGTTGTCGCCTTTCTTAAAGAACAAGACCACCGCACTTCTGCTCCACGCCTGCGGTGTAGTGCCACCATGGAGGACGGAATTAAAGAGCTTCTGAAGGACTACAAGTACCGGTTTTCCACCCGCTTTCAGAAGCTCCGCTGTAATTCCATCCTCGCCTGGGGCCTTGCCGTTTTTAAGGTGCTGGAGAGCCATTCTAACCTTGTTCAGACTGACGTCCGGAATATCACCGAAGTAGTATCGGATAAGGCTTGCTCTTGGATCGTTACTCACACTTGCGTGTGGCTCCAACGATGATGTGTACAGCTGCCCATAGAACTTCTCAATCTCACTCAAAATCTCAGGTGTCCGGGAAACGACGTTGCCACACTCAGTCTTCAGATTCGACAGTTGGCTCTTTCTGGCAGACAGATCTCTAGCAAAGACTTTGGAGCCTTGGTTCCGCTCGATTGCTTCTTCAATAAGCGCAGTATTAAAGTTACGTAAGTCCCGCCGCATACATTTGAAGATCTGTCTGTTCAGTTGCCTGTATGCTATCAAATCTACTGAAGACTACAGCTTCATTTCCCGTCTAACAGCCATGAGATTAAGAGTGTGATCGGAGAGTTTTTGTGTTCTTCTGCGGCGGGTCTTGCAAAACTTAGCTCCGACCGCATGGACAGTTTCCAATAGCTTGTCATTCATATCGTCCACTGCAATCTTCTAGGCACTGAAAACGGTTTTGTAACTCGAGCTGAAAGGTGTCGGGACTTTGGATTAGAACACGAGGGGGACGGAGCGTTGACTTCATTAGACGACACCTCTCCAAGTTAACATTTAGGTTCAGTGTGCCTCTAACTATTCGGTGATCGCTACTAGTTTTCACCCTCGCGATCACTGAGACATCACTGAACAGTTGGTGTCTAGTCGTCATAATGAAGTCAATCTCATTTTTTGTCGAACCGTCGGGGCTCGACCAGGTCAACTTTCTGTGGGGCCGCTTCTGGAAGAAATAGTTCATCATAAAGAGTCCCTCTTTCTTCATGAGGTCAGCCAGCTGCTTGCCCCTTGGGTTCCGTTGCCCTATTCCGAATTTCCCTACCTTCAGCTCACCGTTCTCTCTTGTGCCTAGTTTTGCGTTGAAGTCTCCCATTAACGCCGTATAGTGGGTTTTGGAGGAACGCATGGCTTTAGAGATATCCTCATACATTTCCTCCACCTCCTCATCGGGATGTACCGAGGTTGGTGCGTAAGCCTGTATGACCTCCAGCGATTACCGTTTGGTGATTCTGAGTATAAGGTACGCAACCCTCGTCGACACACTCCCAATCTTTACAACGTTGTTAATGAGAGACTTGTGGACGATAAATCCGACACCTCCTTGGGACAGATGGTCGCCCTCCCGGTGATAGAACAAGTTGATGGATTCGAGGATTACCTGTCCTCCCTCTCTTCGGACCTCGGATAATCCTATAATATTCCAGCGCAACTTGTCTATCTCTTCTTCCAGCTCCAGGATCTTCTCGTCAGTCCTCAGGGTGCGTGCGTTATAAGTTGCCAGGTCGAGTCATCGTAGGTGGCAACCGAATCTCCACCGGAGATTCTTAGTACCTCCTGCCCCGCCGTTACCATGGTTGCCACCATAGCCAGGAATGGCGGAGCCGCCTGGGACTGGGGGCCGTCTCTTCGTAACTTTCGTCATGGGGGTTGTTTGCCATAGTTGCCACCCTTGGTGAGCGGGTTTTTTTATTGTAGTATTGTTGTCATCAGAAAGACGCTGCTGCACATCTCCTGCCTGTTTCCCACTGTCACCTCTTACGACACCCACAGGAAGATATCGGGTAGTGGATATTCTTAACCGCCACTACACGGCTATATATTATAGTAAAATAAAATTCAACAAGGTCTTAAGATGAACATGGACTGTTTTGTCCAAGATCATGTATAACGTACATGTCACACCTATGCCGGTAGTTGTTGGGAGCACTACGCTCGAAGTTGTTGACGAATATGTTTACCTGGGACAAATAGTCCGACTAGGTAAGTCCAACTTCGACCGAGAGGTCAATCGACGGATTCAAATCGGCTGGGCAGCGTTCGGGAAATTACGACACATCTTCTCGTCAGGTATACCTCAAAACCTGAAAACGAGATTGTACAACCAGTACGTGTTGCCAGTGATAACTTATGGATCTAAGACGTGATCCTTCACTGCTGGCTGTATGTGAACGCTCAAGGTCGCTTAGCGAGCTATGGAGAGGACTATGCTTGGGGTTTATTTGCGTGATAAACTTAGGAATGAGGATATCCGCAGTAGAACCAGAGTAACCGACATAGCCCAACGGATTAGTAAACTGAAGTGGCAATGGGCCGGCCATATAGCTCGAAGAACCGACAACCGATGGAGAAGAAAGGTTCTCGAGTTGCAGCCTCGTACCGGTAGGCAAAGTGTAGGGTGACCCCCCACTAGATGGAGTGATGACCTGGTAAGACATGGAGGCAGTCGATGGATGCAGGTAGCTCAGGACCGTGCTTTGTGGCATAACTTGGGGGAGGCCTATGTTCAGCAGTGGACTTGTGAAAGGCTGTAATGATGATGATGATGAATACCTATATGGCAACTTAGCAATTTGTGTGACTATTTTCAACGTATGTTGGAGGGTTCTAGGTTTATTTTTAAATCTGGACTACCAACTGTTGTATGGAACATCTTAGTAAAAGGTTTAAATTCAAGTTAATTGTGTAACCAACACAATGTTTATTAAGGTCAGTTATAAATTATTAAATATTGCAGTATTATTAATCACATACGTTACGTTAACTTAGCGCGATAGCACAGAGAAGCTAGAAAAATTGACGTTTTTTAATAACAATAATAATAATATTTGTTTTACCCACAAGTTACAAAGTTTAAAATTCTAGTGATTGAAGCCTCCTCTTGAGCAAATAATGCTTCGGCTAGGAGACACTGTACTCTTATACCTTAGAAGTGATGTCATAAAAAAAGAAAAAAGCTTCTTAACTAAGAACCAACACCAAAATTTAAACATAGATACACTTTATTTTAATTAATTTTCCTAGAAGAAAAGCTTTCAAAGCTATCTTTAAAGTAACTCCAAATCAATCAACGAATCTATGAAGTAAAGCGTAATTAATATATACAAACGTCATTTGTCATTTCTAATAGCCATCAAAGATACCAACAATAATTGAAACTATACCGTTTCAATTATTGTTGGTATCTTTGATGGCTATTTTATGGCAGGAGGTGCGACATTCCAACTGATTTATTATCTTCGACACGCAAAGCACGAGGCAAAAGGTTGTCGCTATCACGTGGTATGACACATTTTAGGCCTTCGATTTTCCACATCTCAGATGTTGTAGTGTCAGTAATACAATAGAGCATTCCCGTCGAGTGGGAGGCTCTTATCGATCTACTGGGACGTCATCGGGCGATAGCGGCGACGCAAAAAGCGTGTCAGTGAGGCGGGTACAAAGCCTTTGTGGCGGACCGGACGCCGCCGCTTGCCGCCACCACTAGCTTTGTTTGCTGTTTAGTGCTCGCTCGACTCTAAAAGTTGTGATTTTTGTGTTTGTAAAGTTTGTTAGTTTAACCAAGCTTTCTAGGCGGTAATAGCGGAAATAGTGAAATTGAACGGCTGTTAAAGCCCATTGGCAGTTATAGCCTTTTTTCATTATTGGCGTTCCCTATCAGTATAATAAGCAGTCCATCGTGATCATCATTACAGTCCATCACAAGTCCACTGCTAAACATAGGCCATATTCTCCTCCAAGAAAGGCCACAAAACACAGTCCTGAGCCACCTGCATCCATCGATATCTCTTACCAGGTCGTCACTCCATCTAGTGGGAGCCCACCCTACAATTTGCTTACCGGTACGAGGCTGCCACTCAAGAACCTTTCAATAATAAGCAGTTATTAATAAAATATATTTATAAGTGAGTTTTGGATAAGGTCATAAATTTGCAATTGCTTACTAATTTAAGAAGACATTATTCATATTGTGGGTGCATATTGTCATATGCACGCAATGTCTCCTAAATGTCTCCTAAATCATAAAAACTAAAAATATAGTTAATATATTAAGTTTCGAAATAAGTTTATTTTCATAACTTTAAAAATATATATGTAATATTTATTATCATAATAAAATTCGTAATATTAGAATTTTTCTTTTTCAGTACACTTTTTTACGCAGTCGGATGTTTTATTACTGTTCTAGAATAGGGCTTGTTGCTCTTTCTGTCACTGGCTTTCCTTTTTTCTGTCGTAAAAGGCGACAGAGAGATATGAAACAGGAGATGAGCAGCAGCATCTTCCGGCTATCCACTCAAACTAATAAAAAACTGCGATTGCCAACCCCCCACTTGGCGTGCGTGGCAATATACTCTCTATGTCGGAGGTCTGCTGTGGACTTTTGGCGGCAATGGAATAAATTTTTGGTATAAGTATAAATACGTGATACGACTTTTACGTGGTAGAGCCACGCTTCAGCTGTATATAGCTGCAGCACGAATGGATCGGCTCGACCTGTGTAAGAACGCGCTCTCACAAAATACCATTGTAAAACAGCAGAATAATGTTTTTGTGTTTCGTATGGTAAGTGTCTTCCAGACCGAATATCAGTCGTGGCGGCCAGCCTTAACGGAGGCCAGCCATCTGCGCAGTACAGGATTATAGTGCACGAGTGTGCACTCTCTATTCCCTCACTCTTATAGTTCGATGGAACGGTAAACCGACACGACTGAAGAGAGATCAGGCGCAAGGCCAAATTTACGTGCTTTCCGAGGCACGAGGCTGAAACACCACCAACTTCCTGACTCCAGATGCACTCTGATTTTCTTGAAAAAAAACTCAATAACTGATTTTTTCTCGCCCGACCCGGTATTTCAACCCGTGACCACATGATGAGCAGTCGCGTTTACAATTTCTAGACCAACGACGCACCTTAGTACATAAAAATAATAAAAACACATTTACGCACTAATTAATTTATGTTTTTGATTGAATAATTTTCATTAAATTTTAGCAGAGATTAAAAATCTCTAAAATAAACAACATGGGTCATAACATATTACTACAACTTTAGGTGCTATCGAGGGAGGGCGACGTCTTGAACCGCGAGGAGGAACTTGCTCGGGGCGACTAACTCAAAGATGTTTTCACTCAAAATAATAAGTTCCAAGTCAATTTTTTGCGAAACTCGGTGTAATGGATTGTTGGGAACTTCGATAACTTTCGGAAGTTGCTCTTAGATTTTATTTTGCTAAAGAATTTTTTAGCCAATTTCTCTCGACAAAGTTAGAAATATTCTAGTCAGCCTTCAATGATTCGTAATATACAACTAATAGGATGTTTCTATATTAGAATGTTGTTCACATAACTATACATAATTTCTTCAACGTAAGATCTTTTCAAGTTTTCTCTTCATTTCACGCGCTATTATTACTGTCGTGTTTGATGGATAAGATTGCAAATGAGTAAGGAACTGTTGTTACGTGATGTTATTATACACAAAACATTTTCTTAAACTAAGTATTTTGATTATAAACTTTAATAACAGATAAAATCGTCAGTATTAAGTCATAATATAGTACGAACGTAACGAGGAAGTAAAGCCCCGAATTCAACAGCTTTCTTTTTAGTTTTGAAGTTCAGTTTTACTTTTTTTAAAGTTTATTTTTTAACCCTTTTGAGTGGGCTAAGGGAAATCATGAGTTGACATTGTGTCGAGAGGGTACTATTTTTAAATCGATTAATTGTTATTTTTACATAAAAAAGTGGTTTTAGTGGCTTATGGTGTAGATTTATCAAGTCCGTATGGAGTGGTAAACACGATAGCTTTTGAAAATATCAATTGTTCAACTCAATCTATTTTTAAACTCTTCATCTATCATGTGGGAAGCCATGGAATGTAAATGGCAGTTTAATTTTGCTTTGTTTAGTTATAATTAATTTTTTTCGGCGAAGAAATCCCGAAATTTTCGGTATTTTGAGCAGCCTTGTATTAATTTATTTTACTAAATACACTTTGCCTCACTCCCGGCCACAGAGTACTTTTTACTCCGGGCTCAGCCGCCGTCGTAAGTGGTCGTATGTTTACAGCGGTTCGTGCTGAAAAATATCGATCGCTGTAGAAATATAAAATATTCCAAAAACCAAATTTGATATATACTTGACCAAGGTAAGATATTATTATTATTTTTATAATCACAGATTTTTATTACAATATTTTGTTTCGCTAAAAGTACGCAGGATTTACATATAAATATACTAATACATCTTGGACTTATGGAGACCTGGAATTCCTGGCTACTGGAACTCCTCGAAGAGTAGAACTAGGTGTGCCGAGTTTGGTCTCGTTTTGTTAGTTATGATGAGACCTTACCTCCGGAGTTGACAGAGTGAACTGAAGGTGTACTTCAGTAAATGCTACTGAAACTCCTCGAAGAGTAGAACTAGGTGCGCCAAGTTTGGCCTCGTTTTGTTAGTTATGATAAGAACTTACCTCCGGGATAGAAAGAGTGACTTGAAGGTGTACTTTGATGACTGCTACTGGAACTCCTCGAAGAGTAGAACTAGATGTGCAAAGTTTGGGCTTGTTTTGTTAGTTATGAATAGACCTTACCTCCGGACTTGACGGAGTGACTTGAAGGTGTACTTCGGTGACTGCTACTGGAGCTTTTTGACGAATAGAACTACAATTTACATTTTTTTGAATTTTTTCACTATCATATGAGCATTATGAGTCGTGCACTTTTGGATTTTCCAAACTTTTTTTTTAATTGAAGTTTGACATAAAATTATCGAAAAATTGGAAGTAAAGTTTATTAGTGAAAACTTGTGTGTATTTAAACTACTTTAAAAAATTTAGGTATAATCATGTTATACGTAATTTTTTTAATGCGCTTAAGGCATGCACAATTGGATTTACCAATAGTTAAACTTTATCACCGTCGGAACACTTGCCTCGTTGTTTCCCATAATTTTTTATATTGCTTAGATTAAAAATAAATAAACCAAACCACAGATATTCATAAAAATAGAAAACTTAAAAGAAGAGTTAAAAGTGTGCAATAAATTAAAGAGCAAACCACTGAGGCATTGTGTTGTATATTAATATAATACTCTTGATAATGATAAAATATTTAAAACTAATTTCTCAATTAACTGACATTGTGTAACAAAAAACTTTACCTCAGTCACAACTAGTGACATCTGGTGAGTAGAAGATTATTAGCCCTCACTGGGTTCGATCCCCGTCAAACAAGATCGCATAGCATTAGTAACGTCGCCGTATTGTCCTCCAGACTGAATTTCGGTCACGGCGGTCTCAACGGAGGCCAGTCTTAAGAGACAGGATTAAAGTGCCCGAGTGTATACACAATCACAGGTGCACTCTCTATTCCGGGTATCCGACGCGACCGGAGAGAGATCAGGCGCAGGATCAACGGCTTTACGAGCTTTCCGAGGCACTGGGGTAAAACACCGCCAACTTTCCGACTTCGGGATGCTCCTGAAAATTAAGAAATTAAATAGTGTTAATTTTTAACCTTAAGTAAATCAGTCATTCATGGGAATGACTGATTTACTTAAGGTTTGTTATTGTCATGTCAGGCATGGCATGGGCCTGACAAGACATTAGCAGATTTTTCAACCGACTTCAAAAAAAGGAGGAGGTTCTCAATTCGACTGTATTTTTTTTATGTGTGTTACCTCTGATTTTTTTTCTAGGTAAACCGATTTAGATGATTCTCTTTTTATTTGAAAGCTGGTGCTTTTCATGTGGTCTCATATAAATTTGATCAAGATCTGACCAGTAGTTTTTGTGTTATCCTTAATAATGCGTATTGAATTGAATTCGACTACTTTGATGATGTTCTCATTTTATTTATATTGAAGTCGGTTGTACAATTTTTTATTTTACCACTTGTTATAAAGCTGAAATGATAAATTTACTTACACTTCCCATGATGGTAAGTGGCTACTGCTGTCCATAGTCATCTACAGTCATTTTCAAAGAAAAATGACTGCAGATGCGTTGTTACCCCTGGAGACCCGCCTTGCAACTATGTGAAATAAACCCCTAATAAGTTTTCCTAGACCAAATAGGTCTAGGTTTAGCAGTGAAAAGGAACGAGATGAATAAAAATGAGACGAGGCCAGTACCCAGCTGTAGGCAGTATATAAGCAGTAACTTTACTTAAACTATAAAAACATTGTAAATAAAAATAAGTGAGAAAATATTGATGCTCCTCGTGAGATCACGTACGTATTTATAATTAATAGAATAGACGTTATACTTGGCAGAAATCCATTATATTAAAAATGCCAAAATTATTTTGCTAAGATCCGCATAATAAAAATAACGTGCTCCTCCCGCCCTCTCTGCACTCTGCGGTGGCTGACCGCTAAGTCTACTTCACCTGAGGATGTCTATCGTAGAGACACGTGTCGAATTACCGACGGTGGTGTGGTGTGTCTTTCCTAGTGTAGTGGTGTTGGGAGTAATGGTGCTGGGATTAGTGGTAACGGGGATAGTGCACGCAATTGAGGGAGGGCGGGAGGTGCTCATCAAACTATAAAACACATAATTTTATTTTATTACGCGGATTTTACCAAATTGATTTTTGACATCTTTTGTACGTAGGTATTTGTTTTAACTTGGACCAACTAACTACGTACGTAACTGACTACATCAGACTATACCAAAAGAAATGTATAGTTTATAAAGTACATACAATTAAGCCACAATTAACGCTGACCTAACTAAATTAAATATCAATTGCTTAATAAGAGCGGGAATAGCGTGTCATAAGCAAACCCATTTGTAATCGAATAACACCAACACCACCGCGTTATTACGAGGTCGTAACCCCAACAATTTCTGTACGTGGCACATTGATGACGCGTAAAACAAATACTATAACACTTCATCCGTCAGTGGGTAGGGAGTGAAAGTTAATAAAATTCATGTATCGGAAACTTATAGCCGTGAAATATTGTTTGCGCGACGCAAGAGGGCGCAACCCTTGACTTTCTTTTAAGTGTAGAAAGTGAATAATCTTTAAAACTACGACGATTGATACTATATAAACATAAAAAGCAAAACTCTAAAAACAAATTGAAATACAATAACCATTATATACGAACAAGAAGCTATAAAATTGTGAAATACCAATACTAGATTTAATTTATTATTAGGGCCTTTTTGTAAAATTTTACTTACTTGCGTGTAAAATGTAAACAAAATTTTTTTTAAAACCGCGTTTATGTTTTAGAAGCGATCCGGGTGTCCAGCGATTAGGTAGGCGACGAGACATAGCGGCACCGGCTGCATCAGCATTAAAATAAAAATAAGGAGGGCCATAAATAGCGCAGTACAAAGACAAGATATACGATTATGGCGAAATGTCGCTGGACCGCGCGGAGAACTTAGCCGGTAACTTTAGTTAATTCCTGTTTTAAAACAATCCCTCGATATACCATTTTATACTTTACTGCTCTAGTAGTCGGTCTATATCTTTGACGCACATAACTGATGGGCAGTGGAAATAGAATTAAAGAAAACAAAGACTAAATGTAATTATTTAGAATATCGTTTTGCGTGGAGCTGGTTATTGCTTTACTGGTATTGATTGGCAACCACTTACCACGTGGACTGCCTTAATCCGTTTAATAATTTGTTTCGATGTCAGGTTAAGTTAATTATTTTTCTATTTCTAAAAGTTTTATATTACTTTTTGATCAACTTAACAAAAAAAATTTATGTTTACAGAAAATAATATAATGATTTTTCTTGTTGCTTACTAGGGTTGAAATCAAAATAAAATAAAATATAGAAACCTTTATAAGGTTAATGGCGCTATCGGTCATCGTTGCACAAGTCCACTCTCCCTTGCCAGCGGAAAGGTCAATATGTCTGTAGTTTTGGCGCCAATAGGGCATGCCGAAATAAGTGAGAAAGCTCTGGTCAACCCTGCTTCACCCTTTTATGTTGCGTGATAGATGAATGCCCTTCATTACGGTTAAGGAGAAAAGTAGTATGTATTTGAAAATTGTTTCATGAATCAGTAATATTGCTTAAGCTAAATACAGTTGAATTAATTGGTAATTAAAACAATTTAGATATATGAAAGCACCTAATAGGCAGAATTTTGCTACACACAAGTAGATATCTATGAATTTCATTATAGATATTTACTAGAGTATACCAACTTCTAAGCTTTGCTTTTGTAGACTAACATCATGGAGCATTAGTCCTTGCACTTGCTTGAAAGGTGAAACATCGCGACGTTGAGATTTTTATAGGTAGAGTTATTAATAACACCAGTACGATCTCGGTCCATAAGCAATCGAATAAAATCGGTGGCAGTCAAACGCAGCCCATTCACATACAAGCTATTCAAGGAACCACTGCACTTATATACCTACGTTGAGGAGTGAGATACATGTGGCTCAGACCGCGCTTTGGGGTTCTTTTCTTGGGGGAGATCCATGTTTAGCAATGCCTAGTGCTAAACATGGATAATGAAGGACTGAGATGATGATGGTGATGATGATGAAATAAGTCCTTTAGAGAGAAGATTTTTATATTTACAAGCTGAAGCGATGAATGGTTTATTTTAACAATCGCAAAAATGACAACAATAATTGAATTAGACATAAACTACAGAATGGGAAACATTCTGGTCTGATAGAAATACGAATGCAAAGCGTAACGTGACGCTGAATTTGAAGGTCGGGCTAATAACGCTCCTTGACATAGGCTTGATGAATGATGAATAATCAATATTTTATTTTTCCCTAAAAGTTAGTCGTAAAAAGAAAAAATGGACGTTATAGAAAATGCTAAGTTTGATGTATAATTTAATTAATAGTAACTGAATAAATTACTAAGTAAAATGGAACTTTATTTAGCTATTTAATTATGGCTGATTGAGGATTTTGAGGATTAATAAGCTGAAGTGTCAATGGGCCAGTCATATAGCCCGAAGAACCTACAACCGATGGGCAAGAAAGGTTCTCGAGTAACAACCTCGTACCGGTAAGCAAGGTGTGTCGCGGCCCCCCACTAAATGGAGTAACGGACCTGGTAAGATATGCAGGAAGTCGATGCAGATAGCTCGGAACCGTGCTTCGAGGCCTGTGTTCAGCAGTGGACTTGTTAAGGGCTATAATAATGATGATAAAAGTATCCTTACAATAAGAATAAATAGGTACTATAAATGAGTTTTAACCAGTAATACCTACGAATTTTATTACGTAAGGACTACGAAAATAATATTTTTCAAAACTCTCAATCCTTCTTGAGTTTTTCAACTGTTTCCTTACTCAATGTCACAGAGTGGTTTCAGGTTAACAGAAAAATAGTGTTATGTAGTAGCTAATATATTTCCTACAGTGTGTTAAAGTTAAGATCGATAATGCGACGCAGCGTCAAAGATGGAAGAATATTATTGCGTTCGCCAATCCGCCTACCAAGCGTGGTGATTTTGATGAATTCCTTTACTATGGAAGAAGCTCACGTGTGGTCTGTGAAATAATTAAGACAAAATTGACGTGTATTTTTTAAGAGACGTGCAAGCTCAAGAGCTGGATGCTCGCGTTAAATTTCACACTCACCGCACGTGAATAAGCCGAAAGTCTCGTTGAAACCATTGTATTAAACACAGTTATAAGTACTGATCTACCAATCACTCGGTAGTAATGGAAAACATCGTGAGGAAACTGCAAGCAATGCCATTATAAAATTTATATTTTCTAGAACATACAATCCCCACCATGACGCATTAGGCTATTGGCCGACTATTTACTCCTTTTTGAAAATCAGAGGAGCCCTCCGTCTAGGAGTAGGACGTAGTTTTACTGTTAAATTGTTTAAAATTATGAGTATACTATCATAAGTATAATATATAAGGTGAAGTAATTGTTTGGATAATAAAATAATACAAAATAAAATTAAAGTTAAATTAGCAAATTCCGCTATTTGTCGAGGGGCATTAGACCGTGGATTGTAATTTAGTAGGTAAGTAACACATCGAATGCAGATGAGGATAGTATTTGATAAAGGTGGTCACGACTCACATCAACAATCTTTCCGTATGTGCATACGGCTGGACATAAGTCTTATCAAGAATGCGCCAGCTGAAATTTAACCATACTTACAACGCTGGACAGGCGAGATGTAAGCGCAGATTCGATTCCCTGGCACTGGTAACGCTGCTTCCAATTATCAGTCTGTACTATTTGGTTTCGGCATTTCTAAACAGAAATCTCGCCATTAATAAGTCGTCAGAGCTTCTTTTGCTTGCGCTAATATTATTAAACCTGTGTCCAGTTTTAGTAATATTTTTATTACCTTCAAGCTGTTCTTCTTTTCAAGTAACGTTTATTATGTTTTATTAAAAAAATCACTAATGGCTTCGTATCCGGAACAGACGCGAATGTTGCCGCAAGTAGTGCTCTCGAAGGTGTCATTAGAGCTACTTTTACAAGTGTCCTGCAAAATGTTCGACCATCGTACGACTAATCGTCGGAAATTGTCACCATTATCGGCGCACTCGTTTCAACTAAAAATTATTATTGTTCGCACTAAGAGTAGCCATTTTGTCGCTGATTGCTTCCTGATTTAAGTGTTACTTAAGGACTAAATACTTTTTGGATTTAGGTGTGTCAATAAAATAATTATTGGCAGGATGTAATTCGAATAATTTAGACATATCTATATTATTGCATAAAAAAATTCTGTGTGGTAAAGGCGTTAAAGAATCACGTATAAATTAAATCTTTTTGTAATTAAGTAATAGTTTTTAATTTGATAAGTGCTGAAATGAATGTATTATAAATAGATTGTCGCCATTGTAAGGTAAGAAAAACTTTGACAACTTTTTAGTTTTTAGGTGTTGAAAAATTGTGGACGATAACGATATACCTTGATGACCGCCACATGGTACAAGTGAAGGCGACTCAATGCGAGACTGCGATGCAAACCACTGCATAGCGGATCTTAGGAATGTCAGGGCGGAAGCAAATTACGTATTTTCAAGTAGCTGTATTGCCTCTGACATACAGAACACAATTACTCTCCACCGAGTCTGACACTTCTAAAGTAGTAGTACAGTTAAAAATGTAATATGATAAAAACCAACAAACAGCCAGTATTTTCCATTTTCCTTTGGATTTGATAAAATAGTGAAAAAAAATGTGTTTGTATATGAAATTGCATTTCATTTGGGGCTAGATCGATATTTCCAAATATTTATGTGACTGTTCGCAGGCTGAAATGAAATATTTACGATAGTTATTAAAGAAATCCCTTTTAGTTTACCAAGGAATTTTATTAAATCATAAACTGTCACACTGAGTAATCAACACTTCACGGGAAGAAACTTAAAAATACCTCTCAGTTGACATTACCCTCCGTCCTCCGAGCCCTCGGCTTCCGGTTATCGCAACACAAAGAGGACCGGTCCACCCCTTCTCCCGGACTCCGCGCTGCCGCCACCCGGCCCTTCCAACAGGAACCGGAAATACTACCCTTCTATCGCAAGGTCTACCCGCGTCACTCTGAGTTACGTAGAATTTAAAAAGTATTTTTAGCCCAAGGCCTAAAGTGTGCTAATGACGAATTTGTTTCAAGAAGTTTTGTATGTTTTGTAAGCGCAATGTTACGATTAATATTTACGCATCTTGACGGTACTTGGTCGATCAGCTACCATAATAATGATGTATATAAACTTGAACATTGAAATTGATTTTTATTTTTTGAAACTATCATTTAATAAAAATATAATCATAATAAAAAAGTTATTTAAAAAAACTGTCAATTATTTACAAACGGTAAAATATTTTCGTAATATATGCTGAATACAAAAATATTAAGCAAGTATTTGAACAAAAAACGCGAAGGTACGCAGCGGCAAGGGCGACCCGGAAACGTTGCTAATGCATCCGAATGCACCCGGGGCCACCCCTGCACGCGATCAATTCATTAGCTAGGCATTGTTGTAGACCAGTCTCTTGATAATAATATCGAATTCTTGGCGAAATCGAAAACCGAAATTTTTCTGTTCGAATAAATGTGCTCGCTAATCAGGTTTAATCAATAAAGTGGCAGGAGTGGCACAAGTTAATTAACTTTAGTTGATTTTTAAACTACTAGAAAAAATTATGAAATGTTATGTAAAGTATTTTATTTATGTATATTATCATTACTTCCTTTAAAAAAAATTGCTAAAAACGTTATTCCGTAATTGGGAAGTTTACATGTATCATGTAAGCGCTATACATACATCAATTGCTCAAGTTTAAACAGCCAGATATGAAAAAAATATTTGTAGGCTATACAAATACGTTTTTAGTGAGAGAATCAAGCCACTGCCCACAGCGCCGTAATCAAACACTATTAGCCACTGCTGGGTATATCATGATATATTTACTTGACTTGAGATGAGTACAAAAAAATATTTTATTCATAACACAATTATATATTACGCAATATAGACTTTAAATAACACTACAGACGCAACTTGTCAGGCAGAGAGTAGTGAATAATAGTAAGATTTACTTTATCGATAGTTTATTTTTTAAGATTTAAATATTCAAGCAATCTGACTGTGTTGTTAAAGGAATATTTATTTGTCAGTAAAACTTATTTGTTAGTATACAAAATTATTATATATATTTAGAGTTTTTCTTGGTTAGATTTTTGAAATAACGTACTAAACGAACGTTCACATTTTTTTGAAATAAAATTTCGATATAATTTATTATATGTATATCTATCATATAGATATATTATTCGTTTATAGCACAACCCTGCGCGTTTCCGAAATCGACCTACGTTTTGATAAATATTTGCAATTTATTTTATTCCTGAAGTAATTTTTTGAGACCGCACCCGTTAAGAGGCGAAAATGGCGTCGCACGCCGTGCTTAGTAGAGCAACGCTGAAGTTCGGCGGGAAAATAAAACACGCGTTTAACTTTGTGTTAATATTATATTGTGCCATTATTGCGCCATTTATTATAATCCTGCGGAAGGGATGGGGTCGAGAGTTCGCGTTTAATGGACGTTTTGTTTGGAAAAAACAATTTTTAACCAGTTTAACGATTTTATGTTAAACCTTTCGGAAGGGAATCATTTTTCAGCTGAATATTTTATGCTCTGTAATATAATGTGCATAAAGTTATTTCTTTAAAAGTTTTTTATTTTAACAGGCCTTTTATAAAGGCCATCACCATCATCATTAAAGCCTTTAACAAGTCCCACAAAGCACGTTCCTAAGCCACATTCACCAATCCACTTCCTACATCTCTTACCAAGTCACCACTCCATCTTGTGGGGGGAGATTGGGCGTTCTATGCTCGGCTTCCAATTCCAACAACAAGGATGTCATTCTAGAACCTTCCCCATCGATGGTCGGTTCGCCGAAATATTATTTGGCCAATCTATTGCCCTTTCAGCTTACTGATTCGTTGGGTTATATCGGGTACTCTGCTGCTGCGGATATCATCGTTACAAATTCTTTCATGCGTATAAAACTGAGCATTAGCTCTCTCCATAGCCTGCTGAGCGACCTTAAACTTCCTCATACGGCCAGCAGTGATGGACCATGTCTCAGTTCCATATGTCATCACTGGTAACACGTATTGGTAGCACACTCTTATTTTAAGGTTTTAAGGAATACGTGACAAAAAGATGCGTCGCAGTCTCCCAACCGCTGCCTAGCTATGTTGGATCCATCGAATGACTACTTGATCGAAGTTCGGCTCACCTTGTCGGAGATCTTACTAAAAGCCTTTTAAGTTTACAGTTTGACATAGGCGTTTCCAAGAATACGCCTTCTGGCGAGTATTACGTGAAAAGTTACCGATGATTCTGATTCTCACTCACTCACTTTACTTTAGTGACGCTGCTGGATCCATCAACCTGTTAAATTGAGGTTTACCATTTTTGGACAGATTTTCTGCCATTACTCGTTTGCCCGAGCATCGTCCATCAGGGTGCAACGCATGAACGCGTGATCGGCATTTGGAGAAAAATGTACGTACCCTCTTACATGGTTATTTTAGTTCAGGGACGGTTCTACATTAAAAATTCGTGTGGAGATATTTAACATACATAAATTACACACGAACAAACAATAAAATGCCTTGACGGATCTGATGGACGAATCCCTCGCAAAGCAATTATTTGTATGACCTACAAATAATTGTTCCGGGTCTAATAAATGTTTGTCCTTGTGAAATTTATGTATGTAAACTGCCTCCACGATACAGAATAAAATCCTAGTGTAGGGGTAAGGTTTTTTTAAAAAAAAATAAAGTAGACGTGTGCATTTTTTCTTAAGTCAACGTCCTTTGTTTAATCGATAATAATATGTTTTTAATCTACGATATAGTTTAAGGGAAAACTAAATGTCGTACTAAATAGCTAAACTAGCTTTCGTTTAGCAGTAAAATCAGGACAATGAACAGAAAATATGTAATAAATAATAATTAAGAAAAAGGAAGTTTGAGCATAAATGAGCGAAATATACGTTTAGTGCGGTACATACATAAAAGGTATATTCGTCAAAATGTAGCCATAACATAGTAGATCACTCAAAACAATAGAAACTGCCTCAAATGTTACAACTGTATACATTGTTTCATAAAAATCTTATAATTAGTAAATATTTCTAAAATTATTCGAACTATATTCGACTTTCTATCGAATACAAAACCGATTATTACTTCAAAACACGTATAAAAATTAAGGTACGAAAACAATACTACTTAATTATAATTTTTACAAATTTATTTTATATTATAGAAAAACCGACATATTTTTTAAAATTTGATTATCTTTACAATCATGGGGTCATTGTAGAAGCGTGCGTCGCGACCCCTGCCAGCCCTTTTCAGGGCTGCAATTCTACAACTGCGCACCCATGCTAACGAGGGTTAGGGCGTCCCCCCAAGGCGACGCACACCAGCTAGTCCCCGTTGGTGTGGAATGCAGCGCGCAAAGCGGCGATGGGGACCGCCACCCGTCACGCACAGCCCGACACGGCGGAAGGTGGAGGACAGAGTGCAGAGTTGGCACGTGGAATGTTAGAGGAAGCATGAAAGATAAGACGAATGAGTTGATTGAAATAATGAAAGAAAGAGAATTAGATGTCGTGTGTATGTCAGAGACCAAACGGAAGGGCAGTGGTACTGAAGAGCTCCCTGGCGGGGCGTTAGCTCTATGGTCCGGAGTCCCGGAGAGCGAGAGCGCCCGCCAGGGAGTGGGGGTGCTGCTGTCGTCTCGGTTGGTCGATGTTATGACTGAATATAAGATTGTGAACTCAAGACTTCTCTGGGTTCGCTTTAAATTGGGACTGACGAAGTTATTCCTTTTGGCTGTTTATGCGCCGGTAGCTTCGTCGTCCAGGGCTGAACTGGAGGAGTTTTGGGAGAATGTAAGAGAAGTTCTAGATTTGGCTAAGGGAAACGAAAGAATTGTTGTATGTGGTGATTTGAATGGATGGGTTGGTACCGCTCGACCAGGGTACGAGTCGGTGCTTGGAAAGTTTGGCGATAAAAGGGTTAATGATGCTGGCAAGCTTATACTGGCGGTATGCAAGGAAAAGGGTCTTCTTGTGACAAACACTATGTTTAATCACAAGAAAATCCATATGTATACTAGAGAAAGTAAGAATGAGAGAAGTATGATCGATTTGTTCCTGGTGGATGACCGACTGCGAAAACAGGTGATGGATACGCGAGTGTTCAGGGGTGCTGACCTAGGAACGGATCACTATCTAGTGATTACTAGATTTAGGGGTCTGTTCGCGGGTTGGCGCTACCGGACGGCGGTAACAGAACCACAGTCTGTCGCATCAAGTTGGAAGCTTCACGGGAAGAAACTTAAAAATACCTCTCAGTTGACATTACCCTCCGTCCTCCGGCCTCGGCTTCGGTTATCGCAACACAAAGAGGACCGGTCCACCCTTCTCCCGGACTCCGCGCTGCCGCCACCCGGCCCTTCCAACAGGAACCAAATACTACCTTCTATCGCAAGGTCTACCCGCGTCACTCTGAGTTACGTAGAATTTAAAAGTATTTTTAGCCCAAGGCCTAAAGTGTGCTAATGACGAATTTGTTTCAAGAGTTTTGTATGTTTTGTAAGCGCAATGTTACGATTAATATTTACGCATCTTGACGGTACTTGTCGATCAGCTACCATAATAATGATGTATATAAACTTGAACATTGAAATTGATTTTTATTTTTGAAACTATCATTTAATAAAATATAATCATAATAAAAAGTTATTTAAAAACTGTCAATTATTTACAAACGGTAAAATATTTTCGTAATATATGCTGAATACAAAATATTAAGCAAGTATTTGAACAAAAACGCGAAGGTACGCAACGGCAGGGCGACCGGAAACGTTGCTAATGCATCCGAATGCACCAGGCCCACCTGCACGCGATCAATTCATTAGCTAGGCATTGTTGTAGACCAGTCTCTTGATAATAATATCGAATTCTTGGCGAAATCGAAAACCGAAATTTTTCTGTTCGAATAAATGTGCTCGCTAATCAGGTTTAATCAATAAAGTGGCAGGAGTGGCAGTTAATTAACTTTAGTTGATTTTTAAACTACTAGAAAAATTATGAAATGTTATGTAAAGTATTTTATTTATGTATATTATCATTACTTCCTTTAAAAAATTGCTAAAAACGTTATTCCGTAATTGGGAAGTTTACATGTATCATGTAAGCGCTATACATACATCAATTGCTCAAGTTTAAACAGCCAGATATGAAAAAAATATTTGTAGGCTATACAAATACGTTTTTAGTGAGAGAATCAAGCCACTGCCCACAGCGCCGTAATCAAACACTATTAGCCACTGCTGGGTATATCATGATATATTTACTTGACTTGAGATGAGTACAAAAAAAATATTTTATTCATAACACAATTATATATTACGCAATATAGACTTTAAATAACACTACAGACGCAACTTGTCAGGCAGAGAGTAGTGATGGGATAAATAATAGTAAGATTTACTTTATCGATAGTTTATTTTTTAAGATTTAAATATTCAAGCAATCTGACTGTGTTGTTAAAGGAATATTTATTTGTCAGTAAAACTTATTTGTTAGTATACAAAATTATTATATATATTTAGAGTTTTTCTTGGTTAGATTTTTGAAATAACGTACTAAACGAACGTTCACATTTTTTTGAAATAAAATTTCGATATAATTTATTATATGTATATCTATCATATAGATATATTATTCGTTTATAGCACAACCCTGCGCGTTTCCGAAATCGACCTACGTTTTGATAAATATTTGCAATTTATTTTTTCCTGAAGTAATTTTTGAGACCGCACCCGTTAAGAGGCGAAAATGGCGTCACGCCGTGCTTAGTAAACAACGCTGAAGTTCGGCGGGAAAATAAAACGCGTTTAACTTTGTGTTAATATTATATTGTGCCATTATTGCGCCATTTATTATAATCCTGCGGAAGGGATGGGGTCGAGTTCGCGTTTAATGGACGTTTTGTTTGGAAAAACAATTTTAACCAGTTTAACGATTTTATGTTAAACCTTTCGGAAGGAATCATTTTTCAGCTGAATATTTTATGCTCTGTAATAAAATGTGCATAAAGTTATTTCTTTAAAAGTTTTTTTTTTATTTTAACAGGCCTTTTATAAAGGCCATCACCATCATCATTAAAGCCTTTAACAAGTCCCACAAAGCACGTTCCTAAGCCACATTCACCAATCCACTTCCTACATCTCTTACCAAGTCACCACTCCATCTTGTGGGGGGAGATTGGGCGTTCTATGCTCGGCTTCCAATTCCAACAACAAGGATGTCATTCTAGAACCTTCCCCATCGATGGTCGGTTCGCCGAAATATTATTTGGCCAATCTATTGCCCTTTCAGCTTACTGATTCGTTGGGTTATATCGGGTACTCTGCTGCTGCGGATATCATCGTTACAAATTCTTTCATGCGTATAAAACTGAGCATTAGCTCTCTCCATAGCCTGCTGAGCGACCTTAAACTTCCTCATACGGCCAGCAGTGATGGACCATGTCTCAGTTCCATATGTCATCACTGGTAACACGTATTGGTAGCACACTCTTATTTTAAGGTTTTAAGGAATACGTGACAAAAAGATGCGTCGCAGTCTCCCAACCGCTGCCTAGCTATGTTGGATCCATCGAATGACTACTTGATCGAAGTTCGGCTCACCTTGTCGGAGATCTTACTCAAAAGCCTTTTTAAGTTTACAGTTTGACATAGGCGTTTCCAAGAATACGCCTTCTGGCGAGTATTACGTGAAAAAGTTACCGATGATTCTGATTCTCACTCACTCACTTTACTTTAGTGACGCTGCTGGATCCATCAACCTGTTAAATTGAGGTTTACCATTTTTGGACAGATTTTCTGCCATTACTCGTTTGCCCGAGCATCGTCCATCAGGGTGCAACGCATGAACGCGTGATCGGCATTTGGAGAAAAATGTACGTACCCTCTTACATGGTTATTTTAGTTCAGGGACGGTTCTACATTAAAAATTCGTGTGGAGATATTTAACATACATAAATTACACACGAACAAACAATAAAACGACTTGACGGATCTGATGGACGAATCCCTCGCAAAGCAATTATTTGTATGACCTACAAATAATTGTTCCGGGTCTAATAAATGTTTGTCCTTGTGAAATTTATGTATGAAAACTGCCTCCACGATACAGAATAAAATCCTAGTGTAGGGTAAGGTTTTTTTTAAAAAATAAAGTAGACGTGTGCATTTTTCTTAAGTCAACGTCCTTTGTTTAATCGATAATAATATGTTTTAATCTACGATATAGTTTAAGGAAAACTAAATGTCGTACTAAATAGCTAAACTAGCTTTCGTTTAGCAGTAAAATCAGGACAATGAACAGAAAATATGTAATAAATAATAATTAAGAAAAAGGAAGTTTGAGCATAAATGAGCGAAATATACGTTTAGTGCGGTACATACATAAAAGGTATATTCGTCAAAATGTAGCCATAACATAGTAGATCACTCAAAACAATAGAAACTGCCTCAAATGTTACAACTGTATACATTGTTTCATAAAAATCTTATAATTACTAAATATTTCTAAAATTGTTCGAACTATATTCGACTTTCTATCGAATACAAAACCGATTATTACTTCAAAACACGTATAAAAATTAAGGTACGAAAACAATACTACTTAATTATAATTTTTTACAAATTTATTTTATATTATAGAAAAACCGACATATTTTTTTAAAATTTGATTATCTTTACAATCATATAATTATATACAAGTAAAATAATGACCTACTTTATTACGCACATTTTCTACGAACTGCACAAAAATCATTAATTATCAACGCCATCTACCCCGACTCTGACTCTAGTGTGAGCCTTGTGGTTGCTAACTAAGCCCTCAGGACATTCATTACCATACTCTTAAGGGTGTACGCGGTACCGTGCAGAACTATAATTGCTTTTAAGTTTTATTTAAAATACTGCCCTCTTCTTGTTTTTCAAATAAAACTTTACTTAATTTTTAAATTTCGTTATAGAGACTTAATAAATAATTTTACAGAAGATATTATGTACTTATTCTTTTTTAAGTTATAACTTGTATAATATATTATATTGTGCTAAAGTTTAATTTTTTATTTTTTTTAAAGTCGATGTTTAATGGGATACTATAGGTACCTATATATATTAAAAGAATATAACCTAAGGTAGACCAACGGCGACATTGACACGTCTCCTGCCACTCGGCCGCTGGATGACCCTCTGCGCAGCCACTTAAAACCCTCGAGAGCCATCGCGGCATATTCAAACCTATGCCCATACACCTATATCTATTTGACTGGAATGACATTTGCCAGAAGTGGCCTGCATATAGCGCACTCAGGGCTAATGCTATTTATGCACAAGTCATTTAGTTAAAATAAGAATTTTTAATGTATTTTTTTTAAATATATGCTTTATGGCACTTTTTTAAATAAATTTTTTAATACGAGTTTAAAATATTGGTTACTAGGACATTAAAGCCGCAAAGGTAAGGGCTAACGTGTTTTGTGCAAACCTTTGGAAGGGGAAATATTGCTGAATACGGTTACTACGACCTGTGGTTAAATAGCGAAAGGGGTACTCGTTTTTTCACGAAGTTGAGTGGTCAGGGATAACATCGTGAGAAAACCTGCATTTTTGACTATGACTTTATAGAATTTCGTGATGTCGTAAATAGCGACATGAGAGGGATCAAAATCAAAGTCAGTCATAATTTTTTAATTCAAAATTGGCCTTTACAACACTTTTAACATTTAAAACACTTTTTGAAAGTTAAGGAAGCTACGCCACGCTTAAACAAGTTCCTTCCGTGGGAGACCTTGTAAAATAGCGGTGAAACTCACAACTTAACCTTAATATATATATTTGTACATAAGTCAAAATAGTCTAATTAGCTCATTTTTATCTTTTAAAGAATCATATTATGTATATCCTTTCTTCATTAGTGTTTTGTTAGAACTGAAATGACAAACGAACCTGTACCTGATAAGTGGCTACTACTTCAAGCATTTTTACATTCATTTTGATTTTTTGCAAAAGCAAATCAGTTAAAATTGAGAGACTCTTGTTATAAATAGTTAAACATCTACTTAATATGAACTGATGATAATAGGTTCGTAAGAATGGTTTATATGTGGCAGAGCCACGCTGCAGCAATATTAGTTGTAGCACGAATGCGTCGCGTCTGCTCGACCGGGGGCCACGCTCTCACAGAATCAGCGTAAAATAGCAGCTTAAACCTGCTGTGTTTCGTATGATGAGCGTAGAGAACCGGAGATCCTTTTTACTGGAATCGAGGCATTCAATATTAGTCCTCATGAGTGCCAATGCATCTGCATTTTGATTCTTAATCGAGGATAGATGTAGATGTCTATGGGCAACAGAATCCACTTACCATCAGGTGGACTGTTTGTTAATTTGTCACTGTTATTCTATAAAAAAAAAACGATGCCTGTACTTTGGTACTTTTTTGGCGCTGCGCTGCCACCTATCCAAAAGTCAGTTAAATTGTTTTTATAAAAAATTCCTTTACAAAACATTCTTTAAGTTCAATGAAGCAACGCTATCGCTCCGATAAGTTCCTGAAGGAACCTGGTGCAAAAAGCCCATGAATAATTACAACACCAATGCAGGTGCGTAATAGACATTTAAAAAAGAGTAGACTCTTTTCTTGAAGGTCCCTAAATCGTATAGGTCAGGAAAAATCTCTGGTTGGAGTTGATTCCACAAACAAAATGTGCGAGGAAGAAAACATCTGGTAAATCGCACAGTGGTGGATCGCCAGTCATCCTGATGGAATGGATGGTATCGCAAATTTTGTCCCGTTGTGTGATGGTGGAATTCGGTGGCAGGAATTAATACAAACAATTCCTTTCAACACTCTCCATGGTAGATGCGATAGAATATGCACAGGGATGCAACATTCGCAGCGCCAGTGAGTCAAGCCGATCAGAAAGAACTCGGTCGTCGACGATTCAAGCCGCTCTTCGCTGAAAGAATTCAAGTGGAAGAAGGCCAGAGATGAGAACAGTATTCCATGTATGATGAGAAATTGCATGAAAATTCATATCCAGACCTGGAACAATTATTTACAGGTTAAAAAATACTTATTTCATGCGGATTTTAAGACCGCCGCAGTTAAAGTTTAGCCACTGCGCACAGTGTTAGTATATATTAATTTGCCGTGAGGTGGCGACATAAGGGAATTCATCACCTCATCTCACCCCGTGAGTGTCGCAAGAGGCAACTACCTGAAATGTCAGAAATTTTTATAACTTCCGATAGATGGCGGTATTACGACGGAGTTTACGACGGATTTAAAATACAGTGGTCGTCGACGGGCAAAAGGGTCAAAGGGGCGAAATGTCTGGTACTGCGATAGTAAATCCACTTGCCAAGCGTGATGATAATGACAAATCCTCCCTGCACCGTGAGATTTCCATGTACAGCAGTGGCTAGGTCCATTTTGATAATAAAAATGTTTACAATTTTTTAAATTTATTAATAGACCTACGTTTGATCGACCTACGTTTGATCAAGATCCTACCTGATGTTAAATGATGATGGCCCTCATTGTGTAAAAGCTTTTATCTAGAAAATGCCTACCTATTCACTTGCCGTGAAAAGTCCCATATTGTAGTGGTCAGGGAAAACTGACGCAGTTAAAGAATTGAAATCAATGTAATGCAAATTCCAACTTACTGTTATTAAAGAGCAACTAAGAAAAGAGCTACTTGGGTGGACGTAAATTAAACTTTGTCATTAAGTATCCTAATATCCTATTCCATGTTCACGACATGTCGACTTCTATGTTGAATTTCCTTAGAATCCGTTCATCCGTTCAAGCGTCATTGAAGGACCAACATTCAAAAAAAATCATTCATTCCAGCCTCTCAAAATTCAATTGCTGATCATAAGTCATAAATTGCCTCAAAGGAAGCATATTTACCATAGTTGCCACGCTTGGCAGGCGGGATGTTAACCACAGTTTCTTTTAATGTTACCTGCGTAAAAGAACGTATAGCTGACGTGATACAGCGGCGCTCCGGCAACTCTGCAGTCTGTAAACATGTTCAAGATCGTCCCCGCCATTACATCAGATTATTAAACCATAAATACTAGCAAAAGATCACCGATTCCTACCAAAGATGTTTCATGAGTCTATCGAAATTAAAAACATTCAAATTTAAAAAGCTGAAGGTAGCCCGTGTTAACTATGAGATCGGAATCCCTCACACCTCAGTCCCATAGTGACGTCAGGAATTAAAATAAGTCAAAATAAGTCAAAAGAAACGGGATAAAATCCGTAATATGAGTTTTATTCGATATTTAGTATTCGTGTAAATAAAAGAAATCCTTATAAGACGGTAGTCAATTTGATAGAGAACACGGTTGCGTGCCCAGAGAGGCTGAGCCTGTAGCTTAGATTTAGCTCCACTGGGGACAAGCACTTGTTTGATAAATAATAATTGTAGCCTAGTTATGAGTTGTAACTTTTAAATAACTACTGTATACCACCCGCTTCGCTAGGCATATATCTATAGGGTTATTTTTCAAAGAGTAGTTCAAATATATAAATAATGATATACCTACTGTTATTGCAGTTTTTGAAAATACGAGTAAATAAGGCTTTTACTTTTATTTGAAACTAGCTGTTCAACTTCGTTCGCGTGGAATTTATTACGGTTGGATTTCATGGATTTGATATTTTATTATTTTTTAGTATTAAACTGTAACCATTTCAAAAGTTAAAAATATTAAGGTACTATCGTATAATTAAAAATTGTCACATTATTATGAGTTTACCCGCCAAATTAGTTTTTATTGATTTACAGCAATACAGAGTAAAAAAAATATCATATCTGCCCTATTTGAGAAAAACATAGTTATTAAGCTTGTTCACCGCAGGCTACGATCAACAGCAACTGGACGGAGGCGAAGGAAGGCCACTTACCCCGTCCCCACGTTTGCCACCCTATACCACCCTCTTACCTGCTGCGTCTTTAATTGAATAATCCACGTCATTAATCATAGCACCCCATCTGGAACTGAACTTTAAATTATTTTCAGACATTTCTAATAATTGAATCGACATCCTTTAGAGCTTTAGACTCTTTGTTCTAAACTCTTTCTTACTTTTATTAAACAATTTACTCACACACTAAAGTATAATTTTACAAAGTTATGATACTAATGTTGTTTATGTCAGAAACAATATGAATTTAATACTTAAGATATAAACCTAAAAAAAATTGAAATATTATATTTATTATTTTAAGTACATCGGTAGTGACTAAATATAGAGTATCAATGGGTGCAGTAATCTGCAATTAATCCATTTAAGTAAGATGGTCCCTGTACAAAATAAGCAATCCCCTCTATCTCATATAATCGTGATGTAAGGGACGGCCGTACCTACATCAAAATCGAAAACCCGAACACGTACTACCGTCCACATGACATGACCCGCCGTCCCACGCCTTACCTACGCTACGTTATATGCAGGAAGCCCCAACTCCTTAACGCACACAAATAAATTGTACACACCTCGCTTAATCACACACACACGCAACCTCGCCCCTTTGTCTTAGCTAAGTGTCAACCAATAAAAACAAAGGATTCGAAAATGGAACAAAAAGAGCCGACCAATCGTGCGGCGCGTCACGCATGTTGATGTACAGCTATTGGCTTGGAAAAATCCGTTTAACTCTGATGACGCTGGCTAGACATTGAGATTGATCGGCTGTAATTTGTAATAATACTTTAACTTTCTTTGCAGTATATAAAGTGATAAATACAGTCTAAAGTAACACTAACGCACTATACCGTTAGACAAACTAACTGTATTCTGTAGAACTCTATAGAAACGAGGGATAGTGCAGTCCACGCACCAGAACAGTCTTCGGCGCCAACTGCAAGATTCCTCGTTTATGTAAATGTAAAATATATAATAAATTCAGTCAGTTAACTGACAGCAAGATTGATTCACCTAACAATTTTCGTAAGTTAATTATCAGCAACCTAGTCAGCCAGTCATCCTGAGTGTGATAGGCTACTTTCTCTTATTATTTATTACGTATATTTTAATTTAGTTTCTCTTATTACGTATTTAGTTGGGTTAAATTATGATTATTATAAACCTAGTTGTAATTTAAATTAAAACTCTAGTTATTACTTTGACCATTCTTATACTATTATTTATTCTGTGATTTGACTAAAATAAGTATCTTTTCAAACTGTTTAAATTAATAAGGTTTTGCAGGCTTTTACAGCTTTTACTTTTATAAATTTTTTTGGTTTGTTTCTGTTCTTAATTTACTTTAACATTTATTCAATAATACTAAGCAAAAATAGCATGTAGTGTTTACCTTTAAATAATTTTACATACCCTGTGCATGTAGAAATGTAAATACTTTAAGAAACGCAGATATGTAACATAAAATCGCTGGTATAGCTAATAGAATAAAAGCACCTTCTTAATCTAGCACTTAGGCAACTTTAGTAAAATAATCACTATGGTACCTGTATGTACCTGTGTCACACTTTTATCAATAAGAGATTATCAGAAACAGAATATCTAAAGCATGTAATTATGGAAATAATAAAAAATTTAAAGACATTGTACTAAATATTGAAATCATATAAATAAAACTATTTCTTCAGTGTGAATTTCGGGGTACAGGTATTACAACAAATTCTTTAGTAAATTGTAAGTAGTAGGTACTATTTAATCGGATTTTTTATGTTATTATAGAAAAAAAGTTAATGTAAAAAAATTCAAAATTTGTCCTCTTATAGGATCAAATACATTGTGTACCTCTTACTATTTGACATAATACCTTTAAATTTTACATGTCATCTTCATTGAGACAGCAAATAGCAACAATTGTTAGATATCTAACTTTTTTAATGCAATTATAACTGCAATAATCTCAAGGACAATATCAAATAAGATTACAAATATTAAATGAAACTACCTCTTTGAAATAGTTACCATTGTATACATCGTGATCACATGAACCGTGTTTCATAGATTTTACTTAAATAAGAAGTTTCATTTGATTAAAAATATTAATATGATTTAGCATTAGTCTTACGAAGCACATATTATGTTCAATTTAAGATAAATTATAACAGCTATGAAGAAAACACAAAAATACGTAACTTGATACGTAATTATCAACATATCTACTAATTGTCTGACATAGTGTATGTTAGCACAGGTCATACAAAATTTATGCGTCATATCACATCAATATTCGTCACGAGTTCTTTTGCCATTGAGGCGGTTATCACTTCTCGGCATTCACAGCCCAGACTTAAGTAGACATCCAGAATAAGGAGAATACCTCACGGCGTGTTCACGTGTGAACGAGGGATCGAGGAAGCCACCGGGGGGCGGGGGCGTTCAGAGGGTCATTTATCATTCATATCATCTTCGCTCCACTTCGCTCGCCGCACCACCGTATAAATAAATAAGAACAGACTCATCTTTTACAGTCACCTCCAATGTCTACATTCGAATCGATTCTTTACTACCAAACACCCAAAGATTCTTATACAACCCAACTTTTACTGTCACTTAAAGCATTTTGACTTAAGGAGATTGTTAGTGAACGTGTGTAGGTAACTATGCATGTGTTTTAGATTCATATGCGTAGATAATAGACACTTTATGCTATATACATATAAGTACGGGTATTTCATATTATAATTTTCTGAGATAATTTTACTTTCAAAGTCATGTCACGTTCTAGTGTTGGTGAAGTTTGGTGTGACCTACATTAGCATGATATTTGTCGTTATACTAATGATGCAGGGTAATTTTAAAATATTATGGTGTGTGAGATTTCTTGCTCATTTATAACCGAAATTAATGAGGTTATATACATTTGAATATAACAGTTATTACAAATAGAAAGTTATTTAAAGAATTAAAAATACATTGTTTAAGCAAAACTATTTTTGCAATTAATATATTCATGTACTCATATAGAAGAAGCCTATGCAGACCCTTATATACTCATGATACTGGAGGATACTGATACTGAAAAGAAATGTTATAAAGAAAGCTGTGGATGTACCACAGTTTTCTTTATAATTTATTTTAAGCTATAAATATCTAAAACTGTAAATCTCTGTGTAGTACTCGTAAGGAGCGCCAAATTCTTTGACCATTCTTTTTTTAACTATTATAAGCCAGTGCTCGACTACTACCTCACCTGATGGTACCTCAGTGGTAGAAGCAGCTGAAGATGGTGAAGATTCTAACATACCTCACCCTTATCCTATAAAAAAAAACCTATTTATAGCTTTTTATTTGTCTGTTAAACTGCAAGAGAATTATACTTATATGCATGTAAAATCTTAGAAAATGGAAGAATGAACATACATACATACATAAACACTCACGCTTGTCACCCAGGGGGATAGGCAGAGACTCCGGACTTCCATTTGGCACGATCCTGACACACCGATTTCGTCTCCTTTGTGGAATGTGGAAGAATGAAATTGATTGCATTCATATCTTCTTTTATGGAATAATACAGGAACCTTATACGACAACATTTTAAATTACTTTAGACGATGACAAAGAAAAGTAGCAATCAAATTTCTTGAAAACAATATCAAGCTCATTTCTATCACTTAGATCCAATGAAGTATCTAGTTTTCTTTATAATAATAATCCTAAAATGTATACGTATTTACTTTGTGTTTTATAAGTGAATAATATCGTTACATTTATTAGTCAACGTCTATTCGTGGTATTAAGTTGCCCAACTTATTAACCCACATAATACAAAAGATCCAATTTTTCTATCCATATTAAGTAAAATGACATTACCAGTACTACATAACAACATCTATAAGACATACGAAAACGTCCTCTAACAATTGCGGAACCTTTTATTATCTAAGCTTATTAGGTGCTTAGATTCCAAATAATTCCGCTCGCTCCACTCTAAGAAGATTAACAACGATTGGATGTTCCAAGAAGGTCGGTGCTCGGCGCGATTCTCAACATAATGGTATGGTATACAGGTACGGCTTAGAGAATGGACCATCAATCTGGGCGGACTGTTCTAGATAGATCGATGACCGCTCCTTAAAATACGCCCACAACGTAGACCTTTAGTACATAAATGCATTTTTTGGGTTATAATATTATAATACTGAGTGTTTCTCATATTAACTAAAAAAAGTAAAGAGAAAAGTCATGTAGACTATATTTATTTCAATTATTTTACTAACAATTTTCTTAAACAAATGTATGCTACTTTTAAAATAGCATTAGATTGCAGGCTTGACCTATCAGACGTCAAAGCATTTATGCATGATCTCGATTGTATATCAGTTTTTGATCTTGAGTCACGTTTGTTTAGTTCGTCATAATTGCACCGTTGCACCTCCGCGCTGAAGACTCGCAGGCACAAAAACTCCTAAATCCAGTTCATTAGGGCTCTATTCACGGCCCACCCCTGGATGGAGATACGCGGTGATTACTGCAACCGCTCCCGACGGCTCACAAATAAAGACTGCATCATAATTCCACCAGATACACCCTTGTGGAGAATCAAAACTAATGTAGACTTTAAACCAACATCGCAAAGTCCTATTTTGAGCTTCTGTACCTTATGTCACTTGCACAATGACATGTAAAAATAATGAACAAACTTGCTCTTTCAACGAGCTAAGTTAAATCTTGACAATATTAAGAGAAGAGTGATATTTGTTTGTGAAAACTTAGCGGAGATGTTTTGTAAATTAATAGGAGGAAAAGTTTCGCGGGACGTCGCACCGGCAAGGTTGTCGCAGTTGTGATTCAATTTGGACGCTAATTTAATGACGTTGTCGCGGAGGCAAACAAATTGATATTCATATGGGACCATCGAGAATTTAATATATTTGCTTTTATTTTACCCTGCTGATGTCGAATTTAGCTTCCATGAGTAAGATTTTAGCATAAAATTTTCGTGAACCTTCTAATGTTAAGGTTTACAGTAAATAACTTAATTGAATAAATTAATTTTAAGTATTTTATTTTTAAAACGACATACATAGCGCCTCTGAATACACATCTTTAGCACCTGACTGTATGCATGTCTAAGAAATAAAATAAAATAATACGACCGACTCTCCCGCTATGTTACGCTTTTAGTACCTAATATTTTTTGCAAGATTTTAAGATTTGCAAACGTGTTCTGATTAACATAAATTAATTTTCATTAAAAAATTACAAGAATGTATTATTGTTTGTTCTACTAGACTACTAGTAGAACTGGATTGACCGACATAGCCCAGCGGATTGGTAATCTGGTGTCAATGGGCCGGCCATATATCTAGCTCGAAGAACCGACAACCGATGGAGAGAAAAGGTTCTTCCGAGTGGCAGCCTGGTACAGGTAGGCGAAGTGTAGGGCGTCCCCCCACTAGACGGAGTGATGACCTGGTAAGACATGCAGGAAGTCGATGGATGCAGGTAGCTGAGGACCGTGCTTTGTGGCATTCCTTGGGGGAGGCCTATGTTCAGCAGTGGACTTGTGAAGGGCTGTAATGATGATGATGATGACGATGATGATTATTGTTTGGTAATATAATTTACCATTAAAATTAGTTTAAAATCTCCGAGTAACTTGGACATACCTTTTTTTATAGGATAAGGGTGACAAGCGAGCACACAGTCCACCATCTGGTGGAATGTGTGCTGATGGTACGTGGTTGCTGTGACCCATAGACATCTACATCTATCCTCGTTTGCGAATCAAAATGCAGATGCGTTGTCAGCCGTGGGGACTAAGATGGAATACTTCTTTTCCAGTAAAAAGGATCTCCGGTTCTCTACACTCACCATATGAAGCACAGCAGCATTAAGCTGCTATTTTACGCTGGTATTCTGTGAGAGCGTGGTTCTTCCCCGGTCGAGCCGACCCATTCGTGCTACAACTATACAATAATATAGCTGCAGCATGGCTCTACCACGTTTAAACTATGATCGAATTTGATTGGCCATCAATAATGTATGTTATATGTGCTTCAAGACGAACAAAAAGCAAAACTACAATAAGCATAATACTTACTTATAAAAAAGATCCTACTAACCAAGACAAGAAACAAAACCATTAACGAGGAACATTCAAAGGTGGACGATACGACGATAGGTTGCTACTGTTGAACTTATTTAATTAAAATATTTTATTGTTTGTATAGTACTCTCCTTCTCTAAGTTCTCGAATGCTCTCAGAGGCGTCGGAAGATGTATTATAGCCAATATTCGCTCACCCCGGAACCCATGCGCGGTTCCCAGCGTGAGCGCATACGTCTCTCAACGAGATAATTGGAGCCCCGGCCGACGAGCAGCAACTGCGCATTGTTGTCGTCGTTACACTCTCGTTATTCAATTCAACACGCCGACCATACTCCTTGTTTCGTTCCAACATGTTGAAGATAATCTAACCAAGACGTTTCTTAGAACAAAATAATTTAGCTCTTCTTCTGCTTTGATCTTATAGTACCTAAAAGCAATCCGAAATGACCAACACTATTTCAACAGTAGAAAGATTTCATTGTAATAAATTAAATCTCTTAAATTTAAAACAATATTTTCTTCCTTTTAAATTTTATTTTATTATATTGTGTACAGTGAGATCTACATTTTTAATTTTGATGTTTTAATGCAAGGAGCATTTATAGTTTCTGTAGTAATTTATTCATAATTTTATTTAAATTTTATATCTTATTAACTATTACTAACTTCCATAGAATTACCATTCCACTTGCATCGACATTTATTTATTAATAATAATTTAAGACAGCTATGTGAAAAGGCATATATGCTCAGATTTTGTCATTTCCCGTAATTGTAATAGCTACTATAAGTTTTCTTCCTAAACTTGCTCTAATAGAACTTCCGCATTTTGTGCAAAAACTTAAAGTCAAGATGACCTAATTTGGTATATTATGTAAAAAATATTAAAGAAAATTGATATATTTTACATTATGCGAGGACAATTTGTCTGGTTCACCTTTACGTATCATAAGAACTTTTTTAAAAACTGTTATTTTTATGTTTTGAAAAGAACTTGATGATATAGGTGTGTGAAAAAATTGCGATAATAGTTATACTATAAATTATTATTAGTGATTTTAATCTACTGTTAAGTTGTACTTTATATTAAGGATTATTTTGCAATTTATTTGGAAATCTTCGCATGTTTGAAATGCCTAGCCACGTCGCGTAGGTATCCGTAAAACTCGGGTGCACTCACCGAGAGAGTATTTAGGAGGCTAAGCGAAGCTGTAAGGTGCAGATAAACGCGGCCGAAGTAATCCGCTTTGTGTAAAAATGTCCCCAGTGTCGCTCCCTGCCGGGGAAACTTTATTAAAAAGCACGTAATCCCAACTAGTGGACTGGGTAACGCGATTATACTCTATATAACAACTCAATACGCCCGCCCTAATATGAAATTGAATTTAAATCCGCCGTGTTTATGACATCGACACAACTAATGTACATCTGTCAATTTGACCATCGGTGTTAAATTTGTTTCAGATTTTGTAAGTTAATTTACGATTATTCAAGCTGACAAAAATATTAATGCTTCTTTTTTAATTACTACACTTGATTTTAGTATATCTATATCTAATTCAGCTAAGACATTGTTAATATTACTTTACAACCTGGTCAATCCATCTATCAATTACAGCCTATTTATCATTATAATTATCTATATATAAAAATCAATTGCTGTCCGTTAGTCTCGCAAAAACTCGAAATTGGCTGGACCGATTTTGATAAAAAAAATTGTGTGTGTTTGAGTGGGTCCCTGGTTGTTCTAAACAATTCACAATTGGTCCCGGTAGGTGGTAGGCTGTTGTCGAGATCCAGAAATCACCCGTGCGAAGCCGGGGCGGATTGCTAGTAAAATATGAAAATGATGAACAAGGGGAGGATATTTACCATAATTGCCACGCTTGGCAGGCGGGTTGGCAACCACAGTTTTTTTATTTTCTAGCTGTTATTTGGAAGACTGCTGCCCATCTCCATGAGTTGATTCCCTCTGTCGCCTTTTACGACACTAACGGAACGATGTGTGGTGGTCGAAAACCTAATATAATCAATATGTAATTTGTAATTTTATGCACAAAAACACTGTAGTTAACTGGATAGTTTTCGTCACTAGCCCGTAACTGCACACATTCTTTCTCCGTTTTAAGGACGTTTACCTTCATCGCCACGCTTGACAGGCGGTTTGACGATCACAGTACATTTGACGTTGCTCCCCGTTGCGGGTATGGATATTTTCTTCCTGGCATAAACAAGATGGTTATACCGCCATCCATCGGAAGACATGATATCCTACTTTGTATTTCTCGTTGTTGACTTTTGGGTATCCCATGGGACGAAATTAGATGATGTATTCTCTTATATCGCCATACGTCCAAGCACTAATATAGTAGGCAGACACTCTGACAAATAAGCTAAATGACGAACAGAAAACATTCTGCCTTTTGCTCGATTACACACCTACTACATAGGGGGCTTTTTAATTTTTTTTCTTTTAGTTTTATTCATACACGAAATTATTGCACCGCGAGTTCAAGCGCGAGTGGCGTCTAATATGCACGCGGGAGTTGTCAGTGCTCCTATCTTGACACCCCGACAGACAGGAAAAAGGGAGAGGTGGCACACTTCATTACTCGCACATCAAACAATCGCGCAGCCGCCGCCATCTTGCCGGAAGTAACATTACTGACGTGCCACCACGGTCGCTTTGATCTTCCGCAAAAATAACGCTCAAATTCTGTCCCTGTGAAACCTACTTGCGTTTACACTGGAAATCGGTATTCTTGTAGTGTGCAATTACCGCTTGAATAAAAAAAGTGCATATTTATTTCAATTACTCTCTAAAAACGTCTTGTTTTTACGTGGTAGAGCCATGCTGCAGCTATATCAGTGGTATAGTTGTAGCACGAATGGGTTGGCTCGACCGGAGAAGGACGACGCTCTCACAGAATAAAATAGCATCTTAACACTGTTGTGTTTCGTATAGTGAGTGTAGAGAACCGGAGACCCTTTTTACTAGAAACGAGGCATTCTATCTTAGTCGTCAGGGGTGACAACGCATCTGCATTTTGATTCTTAATTGAGGATAAAAATGTAGATGTCTATGGGCCACAGCATCCACTTACCACAGGTGGCTTGTGTGCTCGTTTACCCTAATTTTATTTAAAAAATCTGCTGCCCGCTACGCCATTACCATTACAGCCTATCAAACGTTCACTGCTGAATGTAGGCCTTCCCTATACATTGCCTAGATAGGGGAATATTTGCCATAGTTGCCACGCTTGACAAGCGGGTTGGCAACCGCATTTTTTGTTTTTAATCAGTTGTTATCAGGAAGATGCTGCTGCCCATCTCCTGGTTCAGTTTCACTCTGCTGCCTTTTACAACACCCACGGGATGATATGGGGAAGAGTCTTACACCGCCAATACTCAGTAGATTCTCTGTCATCTGCTGATTATTAGGGTGCACTACGAGCGAGTTATTAGGGTGCACTACGATCGAGTTAATAGGGTGCACTACGAGCGAGTTATTAGGGTGCACTACGAGCGAGTTATTAGGGTGCACTACGAGCAATTGGAAAACAACAGGATATTCCAGCTTTTTATTTTAATTTAGGAATAGGTAAAAAGGAAATTAATAAATCATGTTACGGCCTATATATGTTAGACACAGGTCTTCTCTAATTTCTGAGACGTAGATAATTTACGTAATTATAATTAAGTTACCTGCGTAACTCTATTAAATATTTTCATTTCATTTCATTTGTTTTCTTTAAAATACGTTACCTCCACACTAGGATTTTCTCCTGTATCGTGGAGGCAGTTTACAAACATAAAATTTCACAAGGACAAACATCCAAACCCGGTATAATTATTTGTAGGCTATACAAATACTTGTTCCGTGCGAGATTCGGACCCGCGGCCCTCAGCGCTCCAACTCATTTCTAAGCCACTGCGCCACGGAGCCGTCAGACTTAACTTGATTAAGCAATTATAGTAAGCTGGCAAATACAAAAATAAATGCCTCTAAACGTCCATAATCAGACTTTACTATTTGGCTGGCTGTATTTATAGAAATAAAATTAAAAGCAGTTGAAATTGCATTATTAGCGATTTGTTAAACATTACACCTACACATGCTATCGAAGGTGAAACAACTTTTTATTTATTACCTAAACAAGAATTAATTTCAAAAATATCGTACAAATGAAGCTGCGCAATAAAAACATATAAATGAAGTGGGGTGTATATCAAATTACACGTAATGTGACTTAGACGCCCGCTTTGCAATTGCGTTATAAGGGTGAGTGTGTGCAAAGCACAATTCACTTTGTAAAACTTTTAATGGTGCAAATAAAATTTGCGGCCAGGAGAGGTTCAATTAAACAAATATTCGAAAATAAAATTTACTACTCCTTTTATTAATTATCGCTTATTTCCGTGTTGTGTTTGACCTACTGAGCTATGTATGTACACTGCTAAGTTGTTAGAAATTTTAGAGTTTTTGCTTATGCACTTTTATTTAAAAAGAACTCCATCGATGTCCAAAGTGTCAACGACTTTATTTTGCAACCATAGTTTTGCAACCATCGTCTTATGCATCAATTCATATATGTATTACATTATATATAAATTTTCGTTGCTGCTATTACCTTCTTCTACTTTAAACTAATTTTGACTTAAAAACAAAAAATAATACAAGTTTCACGATATATCCTTTCATGGTTTACGTCAAGTTTCCTTTCAATTTTATAATAAGACAAACTTGACACTTCGCTACAATAAATCTTCTTAACAATAAAACATAACACACTAAATCACATCGCTATTCAAAACAGTGACTACTTCTTATAAAAAAGACTTCGGTAAAAACTGTGTCATCTCCCATCACAAAACAAAAGTTATCCCTTAATTGAAGGTTAAAAGAACCGAAAGACACAAAGGCGTTAGATGTCATGCCTTATCAACGGAATTAAAGAATATTATGTGCACGTTGAAAGGATTACACAGGTGTCCACGTGAAGTTCGGGATTGATACGGGTTGATAAACGTTGTATATCAAATTAATTTATAGAATTTAAAAAAAAAGAAATACAAAATGTGTGACGTCTATGATAATAATAATATGTTCCTACTTGTATTTAAACTTTTTTTTAATTGAAGCCATTGTAGTACAGGGGATAGTACACAAGCAAATTGAATTCGATACCCGCCGGCACAACTAAAGAATCGATAGTTGTTGTTAGTTGCAATTTTTAGTGCTGATTTTCCACAGGCTATCACAAGGGAATTTTCGTGTTTAAATATTAATTAAATACTTCTCAAGTGAAACTAAAAACATTTTGAAGTCTGACAAAAACGCACTAGTGCAGCGCGATCCACTCAGCCGTTGCCTTAAACTCTCTCAGGAATGAGAAGAGGCCTATTTCCAGCAGGACGTTGATAATGCATGGGGCAGAGCCATGCTGCAGCTATATTAGTAGTATAGTTGTAGCACGAATGGGTCGGCTTGACCGGGGAAGGACCACGCCCTCATAGAATACCAGCGTAAAATAGCAGCTTAACACTGCTGTGTTTCGTATGGTGAGTGTAAAGAACCGGAGACCTTTTTTACTACAAGAGAGGCATTCCATCTTAGTCCTCACGGGTAACAACGCATCTGCATTTTGATTCTTTACTGAGGATAGATATAGATGTCTATGGGTCACCGCAACCACTTACCATCAGGTGGACTGTGTGCTTGTTTGTCACCCTTACCTATAATGGTAGAACCACGCTGCAGCTATATTATCGTTGTAGCAAGAATGGGTCGGCTCGACCGGGGTAGGACCACGCTCTCACAGAATGCAAGCGTAAAATAGCCGCTTAATGCTTCTATTTCATATGGTGAGTGTAAGGAACCGAAGACCATTTTTACTGGAAGCGAGGAATTACATCTTAGTCCTCACGGGTGACAACGTATCTGCATTTTGATTCTTAGTATAAATATAGATACCTATGGCCACAGCATCCACTTACCATCAGGTGGACTGCGTGCTCGTTTCTCATCTTTGTTTATAAAAAAAATATCGACATGTAGTGGCATAAGATAATCATATCATTCAGTGGGTGTCATTTGAAGCGACAGACGGAAATAAAACAGGAAATAAACAGCAGCATCTTTCTGATGACAATTCAAAAAACTGCGGTTGCAAACCCACCTGCCAAGAGAGGCAAGTTTTGTAAATATCACCCCTATGGGGGAGGAGAACGAGGATAGGGTTCAAAAGTGGCTGTAATTGATGGATGGTGTACTGCATAAATGTCTTCTTCATCAACCAGTAACCAGTCCCGCAGTAGACGCAACTCTACAATTTTCATTATCATCATCAGTCCGTAAAAGTCGACACCTGAATATGAGCCTCTCTCCTTGAATTGTCCTGTCTTGATCGTCAGGCTTGGCAGACGGATTGACGACCGTAATACCAGGACGTCTTGCACTTTTGAAGCTGCAGGCCGTTGGCGGTTAAGTTGTTATACTCCTGGTGAAAACGAAGTGATTATACCGCCATCAATGGGAATGCGGTAAGATTTAAAGCGGTTCTCTTCAATCACCATACAAGACACAGCAGCATTTATCTGCTATTTTAATCAGGTATTCTGAGCGTGGTCTTTCCTTGGTCGAGCCCATTTGTGCTACAAATATAAAAAAGCTGCAGCGTGGCTCTACTACGTGGATTTTAAATCTGGTATAATACAAAATTTTATTACATCATCTATCAGAGGGTATGAAATATTTGTGGATTTTTTTTCTGGCTTCATACACCATTGGGACCAAAAAGAGTGACAAATTCTATAACGTCATAACAACACATCATCATGCACGGTATACCACACACCAACACGTCCCGTACATAACGTGCCATAGATTTGTTTTTTAACCAAAAAATATAATGTTCCTTTAGTTATCCCACATATTTTTGCTTAAAGCATCTTATTACACAAACAAAGAAATGGCATCAACATTTTCTAATTAGTATTGTGCGACGTATGTATGAAAGTAATCTTACTTTTTGTAAAAAGTCTTAGACGTTCAAAGCAATGAAAATCAACATGTTTACTTTACATGCATTTTCTTATGATCATAAAACAAAGCGAGTGAGTCACAAAGTGGCCACTGGCGTCTTAAGACAAAGGCAAAGAACAACAAGAAAGTCGACCGCGAACTTTCTGGTGCGGCGCATATGTTGTCTTTAAGTTATAAAAATATTCAAGTTTATGGAAGCTAAAAGTAAAAGATATCAAAAAAGTTTTTGCGAAAATGCAGTATTCTTAACATGGATAATGATGAGAAATGAAAAATTAAATGTTGGCCTAGAAACAATTTCTTATTGGACAATACAAACGCCAAAATTATTTTTGTTATTGAGACTGTCTATCGATATCCTAATTATGGAATGTATGCCATTAACCTCTATCAAGGATAGTTCTACACGAATGTCATTTGCGATGCACTTTGTCCCGCATCTCGTGTTACCTGTCACAGCCAGCCATTAGCGCCGTGACCTCCCACGTTTCTAACTTACCTACCCTATGAAACTTACCCTCACGTCTTGAGTGACTGCTAAGTTATATTAACAACCCATGAATGCTGTAATCATGTCTTATAGGCATAGAAATAAGGTGCACTTTTAGCAAAAATTAATTTCTGGAGTGAAAATGTATGATTGCATGTCCGCAGACGCCATGACCCAAAACTTCTCATTTGCTCCGTGATTACTCGCATCGGAGTAGCACTCCACACTCCATTTGGTGCGGTTGACATATGACATTTGTTATTATTAGTGAGTGTAGGTTACAGTAATGTAACGTGCAAATGGGAGTATTTTGTAACAAATATGTACTCGCTCATTCATACTATAGAATTTGAGAGAGATTTTTCACCAGAAATCGGTCTCTGGAACCTCGTCCGTCAATAAGCAGGGAGCACTACGCAAGTGCCTTTGGCATTTGAAGAGAAATTTTACATAATATTCTTCCGTCCCCCCATCACAATAGCAAAATATTATTTTATACTGGAACCACTCAACGACTACAATCTTGCATTCCACCGTATGTAAGTATACGTATGTAAGTGACCTTTGCAACTAATAAATACCGATAAACACTCTAAACAAAGAAAAAAGTAATAATAATTACTTTTTTACTCTAAAATCGTTCAACAGTAGGTGAGAGGGCGACCCACCCGCCACAGTCAACCTTCACGCATCGGGAGTGGGCTCTGAGCGGCCTCCTTGGGCCAGCCTTTGAGAGGCAACAATGTAAGTAAGTATGTTATGTATGTTGCATGGTTTTAGAGTACAAAGGTACTCTAAAACCATGCAACAGTACATAGGTGTTGCTTAGTAGTATAAATAGGTGAGAGTGTTACATGTTCAGACAGACTTCAAGTCCAGTCACCTCTACTAAGCATTAGGAACCAATTTAGAACTGCGTGCTGCAGTCTTGATTCCAAATGTCCATCTTGAAGATGGACATTTGGAACAAAACTATATCTTGATAGAATGGACTATACCAACCGACCTACAATCCAGATCTGAATAAGAAATTGGCTCATGATCCTAAGAACATCTCCGTGTATAATTGTCTAATAAAAACGGATGGTAATTCTTTAAAATATTGTTAAAATTTTTAAATAAAAATTGCCGTGTAGTGGCGGTGTAAAATAAGAAAATCCCATATAATATAATCTACGCCATCGAGGAAGATTGGAGGGTTGTATTCGGCAGTGGACTTTTGATAGACTGTAATTAATGACTAATAGTAAAAATTCATAAGATAGTAATGAAGTAAATAAATTGCGTAGAACACCTCGAGCACTTTTTTAAACTGAAATTGAACATAATCGTTGTGAAAGTGTCAGAAAAAATACGTCCACCTTCGTGCGACATGTAGCAGTAATATTCAAATAACAATATTGGGCCGCCGCAGGAAATGACAATTATTTTTGGTCCAATCCTTATGGACGGAGAATGGCTCGTCTTTCACACGCGCAAAATACCTTGAAATCTTTTGTTCATGTGGACACGACATGGCGTAACAAAAAATTCCCATTCACAAAAATAGGTTAGTCGCGAAATCTATACGAGTGTATCGATCTTTTGCTTTATAATTATAAACTTTAACGCTCAGTTCATAATGTACAGAATGGTTTAAAAAAATCTACTTAAAATGTCATCTTATTTCATTTAAAATTGTGTCTCCATGATTCATTGATAAATCAACTTTCAGGTATATTCCCACAATTTAAACCCATAAAAATTTCGTTAAAATTAAAATTCCTGTTGTTGACATGCTTTAATGTATACTAGTTTACAAATGAAAAATTAAAGTCACAACCAAAATACGTGGCCATAGACCTCTCCTCATTTCTGAGAGACCATTTAAGAGAAAGATTTTGGAACAGGAAAAGTCAGCCGCGATGTCTCTGTGAGAGTTGGCGGACTTCACATCATATAATCGAAATATTTTTAACTTCTCTGACTTGGAGGTTATTTCCTCGCGATGTTTTCTTTCACCGCCAAGCATTTGATAAATAAGCACTAAAAATTACAGTTAACAATTATTTTGGTGTTGGCAGAATTTGAATTCGCTTTATTCGCGTACTATAAAATATTGCTTATCTTCTGAACTACTATGACAATATAAAAGTATCTACAATACTATTGCTTGTATAAAATTTGAGAACATTCATTGCAACAATTCCTTAACACCCTACAAGCTACTATCTAATAATCATATCATAAAAAGATTATAACTTACGTACCTTAATTACATATTGAATCTGTAATTGATTTAAATAGGTCTATCAAACAGGTATATTGAGTACGAAGTTACGTATTAAAGTCTTTCATATAAGATGGAAGGCTCGATATTAAAAAAAATCTGAGCAAAGGAACAATGCCACGCTGTCTGGCGGTGGACAGGTATATGACTGGGCACATTTTATTGGTTTTCCGAAACATTCTCTGCCCTATTAATAAATGAGTGGCGGGAAAAAAACGCGTAGAATCCATTTGTCAGGAGTCCAGTGATTTATGAGTAAGGACTTTTGAGATTCCTAGAAGAAGGTGGGGTTTTGTTCTATTTGCTTACCTGTCACTTTGATTTAGAACGGGAATAGTTACTTTCGGTCTCTACACTTAATATCCACAATAAAATAAACAATTTTATTTATTTTCAAACAATTCTAATATTGAGAAAAGAATAATAAATTGTACTACAAAACTATAAGAATTACCTCATTCCTAAATTCTGTACTTAAGAAAAACAAAACGACATTTTATTTAAGAAAAATTTAAAATCATCGTACTATCTAATTCTTAAATTCTATACTTAAGAAAAACAAAATGCAGATGCTAATCATAGCGATGTAGTTCTCTAGACTGATTTTACTTACGATAACGATCTCGGATATTTTTTGTGAAATTCTATAATGTCTATGAAAAAGAACTAAGGAGTACTCATTCGTTTTTAACGTAAGACGTCTGAAGTGATCGGAGATTTGCTCAGATACAGTTTCAGAAACTTGGGAACAATTACAACATATAGACCCAAAAATGAATAACAAATATATTCATTAATTCATTCGTTCATAACAGCCCATTAAAAGTCCACAACTGAACATAGGCTTCCTCCATAGATTTCCTCATAGGACTATGGCAAGGGGGTATCCCTTGTCATAGTTGCCACCAGTTGTTGCTAGTTCATCAGGAAGATGCTGCTGCCCATCTCCTGTTTCAATTTTCCTCTTTCGTCTTTTATAACACCGACGGCATAATACGGAGTAGTGGAATTTTTCGCGCCACTATATTTCTCTGCGTGATAGACTTAAAAATGAGGATATTCGCAATAGAACCAGGGTAACCGATATAGCCCAACGGATTAGTAAGCTAAAGTGGCAATGGACCGGCCATGTAGCTCGAAGAACCGACAACCGACGGGGAAGAAAGGTTCTCGAGTGGCAGCCTAGTACCGACAGGCGAAGTGTAGGGCGTCCCCTCTAGATGGAGTGACGACCTGGTAAGACATGCAGGAAGTCAATAGATGTAGGTGGCTCAGGACCGTGCTTTGTGGCATTCCTTGGGGACGCCTATGTTCAGCAGTGGACTTGTGAAAGGCTGTAATGATGATGATGATGATATGGCAAAAAGTGTGTACAATAATGTGTATTTCAGCTGCAAATATTAAGTCGGGCTGGCATTGTAAATCAGAACCAGTGGTTTTCCAGGTCTAATACTTAATAAAATGGTCGTTAATAAAAATATCACACTATTTTTTTTAAATGGTACAACAAGAAATTGTGTTTTATTATATTATCATATTTTCGCATAATTCGAGTATACATAATACAATTATTATAAAAGATGAATCTACCGCAAACTGGCAAGAAAAAAAAACTAAAAATATGATCGTATCGTTTGTATCAAAATTGTTCGAATACTTCAAATCGACATCATGAGTTGTCGAAATTCTTGACGAGCGGCCACATAATTTATTAAAGGTCTTGTTAGAGAGATAGTTTATTAGAATAATTTGTTCTCTTTTGATAGTATACAGTTTGGTTTCGGATAATAATAATATTTGACCGCACTTGCTAATCAAACCCCGGAAAAAGAAATCGACAACCAATGAAATCGACTGCTTTTCTTATATTAATGAAAAAAAAAATTAACAGACTGTTATGTTTATTATGTTACCGATATGCAAATATATGAGTACATATCTATTTGTAATCTTTAGTGTTTTATGGGAATTTTAACATCACTTAGTTAGTATTATTAAACTAAGTTATGTTTGAAGTCAATGTTCCAAAAATTTTAGAAATCTTATAACTTTTAAACGGCATTCCCTTTCTTTATGAACTGGACAGTTCATGGACTTCGAATTTCCTATATAGCTTCGTCACGGCGATACGATCAATACGTCGGCGGTATCACACCGCGATCGCTCCGCGAAATGTGCTGACCTCACGTAGGTGTTACTTATCGAACGATATTGAGAATATTCCTTCCGCTCTGGTATTTTGATTGCACGTTACCGTCGCTTATTTCTTTCGGTATTACGAAACATTAGGTGCTTAATTTTTATGTTACAGAATTTTGTAATCATACAAGGCTGACTAAAATAATTCTCACGAAACATTTGATCTCAGCTTATGCTCAGACGCAGTACTTCAAGAGCAAGTCCCGGGAAGCCCATTGTTAAACTTAACACCGAACATTGCAGGGAGAGCCAAATCTTTAGTTTAATCGAAAACGTTTCAAATTTTACACAAGAAAAAAAACACTGGCTAATCCGCGGCTTCTTTGATTTTTACATTGAACTGAGTTACGACCATATTTGTTTCTGTAAGGATATCTTTAAAAAAGCTTCGGATTATTGATTTCTACGAAAAGTCGTTGGGCCGTAAGGATAATGTTCCCTTACAGCCCCGGGAACGAATTATTCGCTGAGGGATAAACTCACCTCTAATTTCGGCAGATATTTCTCAATCTCGTAATCGGTAATCCGAGAAAAAATTACCTGAGTACAAATAGGAATACGTTTTCGTTATAAGTAAAGTATTTATTTAAAACTGTTAATTTAACTATGTATTCAAATTAATTTATCGCTCAAAAGATTCAACAATATAAATTAAACTACACGAAACATTGCAATAGGGTTGATCGGAATGTTTCATAAGTCAAAAAAGATTACAAACTGCACAGTTAATGATTTCGACACAAAAAAGAAAAATTTAACATCCTTAATGAAATAAGACGAAGCGTGATCGATCAAAATAATAATTAATAATAGATCGGCTTCGAGTGCCGACTGTGATGGATCCCCGCACTTAGTCATCGCGTTTAATTAAAAATGGCGGCGTAAATTAACGGTTACATTTCAAATTTGAGAGTCGTCTTGTCATTATCACGTTGCTCACGTATTTGTACTTGCGTGTCAAACCCATTGTTGCATAATCCCTGAACATAGTAATAATGATGGGTAAGATGTAAGTCTCACTTTGTAAAAAGGGTATCTTATTCGTTTAAATCTTATATAGGATAGCTCATATTTAAATACATATAACACAAAATTGTTAGTAAAATAATGGTTCAAACTACTATTACTTAGTTCACAGGTTGATATATTTTACAATTTACGTTAATGACATGATTAAGAAATAACTTATTAAAATTCGATCTCGCATAAGACATCACTGATTGTTACGAGTGGATAATATTGAGTGGATTGCGATATCCCTTTAATCATTAATCAATTGAAGATGGAAATACGTTTTAAACGGTATACCACAGGGCTGCCAATTATTTTACAGTAAATTAAAAGCGACTTTTTTAAGTTCACTGTTAGGATTAAGCCTTTTCAAAAATGCTCAGCAGGCGAGTACCTATGCCATGCATTTATTTACTTGTGCTTACCACATTTTTGTATAGATTGAGGTGACAAACAAATACACAGTCCACCTGATGGTAAGTGGCTGCTGTGGCACAGAGACACCTACATTAATCCTCGATCACAAATCAAAATGTAAATGAGTTGTCGACCGTGAGTAAGTATTCCTTAGATAAAGAAGAAAAAGTGTCTCTGGTTCTCTTCATTTGCGATATTAAACATAGCAGCATTAAACTGCTTTTTTACGTTGGTATTCGGTGAGAGCGTGTTCCTTCCCCGGTCGATCTGACCTATTCGTTATGCAACCATAATATAGCTGCAGCGTGGCGTTCTTCGTCTTTGTCTTTATTAGATGACTTCCGTAGAAAAAGTAGATTTCTTATATGTATGTTACAGTCAAACTCTAAAGAGATTTTTTTGACTACTTTGGAAAATTAAGAGATGAACTAGTTTTTTCTTAGGCTAAACTAGTCTAGTAGTTGTTAAGCTTGCTATCAAATGCACTTTTGACTCCTTTCGACAGTCAAGAGTAGTTTTGACCGGGAAAAAGTTCTGACTGTAACATATTATATTCTACCACTAATTATGATAACCACGTGATAAAATGAGTGAAGGTGGTGGAAAAAGAAATTTCGATAATGGACTTTTCTCCATGATCTAGTATTTTAGAGTTAATATTATGGCAATAACAAGAAGTACTTCTTAGAACTTTTATACTATTTTTTCATTATAAATCAAATATTGAAGAGTTTCTTTTCCAGACCAAAAAGTCAGTCTGAAATGATGCCACCTATTATTACCACCAAGCAGTTTGTAATGCAAGATATCAATAGTGTAGCAGTGTTGACAACAATGACAATTAATAACAACGTAAACAATGACCATTAGGTGGATCCAAGAGAGTAATTGTGTTCTGTGGGTGGATCATTTGTTACTTTGAATTTAAGAAAAATGCCTCGAAAATAAGAACAATAGATATATTTTACTATTTCTAAACAAAGTGTTTTCATAAGCTGTCACAATGTACCTTAAAAGAAACAACCCAGAAGGAAACACTCAAAATCTATCTTTCACTCTTTCTACATTAGAGTGAAACATCGAAAGTGAAATTTGAACTTGAAGCCCCAAAGTTAGTTAGTAAAGGCTATACGATCGTAATTGCCCCTGTACTGAACTTTGCTGTAAATATTGCTAAAAATATTTCATAGAATTTTTTATGAATTTTATACGTTGATTCTACTTTTATGTTCAATCATAACGAATGCAGCACACGTTTTTTAAGATCAAAATTGTATTTAATTTTTTTTTAGAATAAGGTTGTTAAACGAGCACACAGTCAACCTGATGATGTGGATGCTGGTGCCCATAGACATCTACATTTATCTTCGATTAAGAATCAAAATGCAGATGCGTTATCACTCCTGAGGGCTGAGGTGGAATGCCTCGTTTTCAAAAAAAGGGGTCTTCGGTTTTCACACTCGAAACACAGTAGCATTAAGCTGTTTTTTTACACTGGTATTCTGTGAGAGTGTGGTCTTACCCCGGTTGAGCCGACCCATTTGTGCTACAATCATAATATAGCTGCAGCGTGGCTACCAGCAGTTCTACCACGTAAAACTATGTAAGTATATATAAACCACTCCCCATATATAATTTTTGATGCGCTAACTAAGTAAACGTTTGATGTGTCAATTTTTATAAAACACTACGTGTACCTACCTCTAACATGGAATAGCTAGATCTCACCGCAGTATCAGTATCATAGATTTTGATTAAAATTGCATATCTGGTTTCAGAATAATAATAATTACGAAAATTTTAATTTTATTCAGAGTATACGAAACTTTTAACATATAATTAAAATTTAATTATTATATGATACGATTTTAGTTCTTGTATAATTTTATAAAGTACATTATTTTTTTATTTTTAACTGAGTTCCAAAAACAAGAAGTTACTATATTCGACGCGTATGTTTTTTTTATGTTTGTTTACCTATTTCTGAACTGCTTATAATGGTACTTCAGGGATGTGGGGGGTGGTCCTTTATAAATTTCAGGAAAAAATTTCACCCCTAAGGGTGTGATAATAGATAATAGTAAATAATTAGACGATATTATAAATTTTAAATCTTGAACTTATGACATTCCTTAGTTCAATTAAAAGGGCAACATAATATATCTTTTTGTTTTCTAATCGGTTTTACTGTTTTTCAAAGCTTAGTTATAATTTGTATAACATTATTATTTACTATTGGAAAGTTACTATTTACAGTTTTAGTTAAAAAAATTAAATCTTGCGCGATTTGAAATTGGTTTTTACTATTTAGTAAAGTAGTTACATCAAGGAAGGTATAGATATGTACCTATATGAAATATTCAAATAGCTTTTTTATCAGCATGTGGCTAATTAAATAAAATATTTTTCAGCTTAATCGGATACAATCAAGCTTCCAAGGTACTTGAGCATTAGCTATTAAAATTAGATCACCATAATAATTATTCACTGTATTTAGGTGATTGTTATTTCCCCAGTGATCCTATCTTATTCTTAATCCAACAACTATTTGAGTGCCTTTTGATCTATAGGTCCTAAGCGCGACTGCTGATCCTGCGCCCGATCTCTCTTTCGTCGTGTCGGAATGCCGTCCCATCGGACTATGAGAATGAGGGAATAGAGAGTACACCCGTGCTTGCGTACACAGTCGTGAACTACTCGTACAATCCTGTCCTGCACAGATAGACTAGTATCCGCTGAGACTGGCTACTGCGACCGCATTTTGGTCTGTAGGGTAATATTATTGCAACCAAAAACATATCATTGCATGTAATAAAAAATGTGCGAAAAATACACCAAAATTTTTGTTTGGATTATGAAATTCAGATCCCCTAATTCCTATCCTAATTACGGCTACAAGTAACTGTCATCAAGGTTTCTATCAGCCAATTATATATTAAAGACAACTGCGAGTTAGTGTAGTTACATAATTGGATTAGCCGATGGGTCGATAGGGAGTTTAATTGCGGTGCGCGCGCGCATTGGTGATGGACGCGCGCCGCGGGGCGCCCTCTGTGTTTCCTACGCCGACCGATTATACGAGATGCTTAACCTGGATGTGGATTAGGTCTTTTTATTACAATGAATTACTGCATTTACATTATTAACATAGTACTTTCACGTTCAAGGTTTGCTGAACCATCAAAGGCTTTTTTGAGTTTAGCATTTTAGGACAAATTCTCTGTCATCAGAAGGCTGCCTGAGCCTCGTCCGTCAAACAACAGATTGCGCCTGAAGCAGGTTAGCTGCCATCGTCAATCCGCCTGCTAAGCGTGACGATAAAGGCAAACCCTCCCCAATATGAAAGAGGCCTATGTCCAATAGACGTTTACGGGCCTATAAAGAAAAAGAAGAAGCTTTGATATGTTGTGAACTAGTAAATTTAAATATAATAAGTTTAATTAATTAAAACTAGAAGCTACAAAAAGAAAAATGAAACGTATGCTGCGAACATTCATCTAGCTTTCGTTTTTAAAGAATACAATACATAATTAAAATTCATTTGAATTATTAGGGATACCAAAATTAAGCACAACCTGCATCTTGGGGATCCAAGTGGAAAATACACCATCGTTGGAAAGAGTTACTTTTCAGATCTAATTATAACAACTGTATTGTTATACGATATTGAAATGAAAAACACTGGTTTACGATTACTTTATTTACGAGTATATCATTTCTTTATTTGCGATATTATATAGTAGAATAAAAAGATGAATGTAAATGCTATTGTGATTGAGAGGAATGAACAGGCTGCAATATATTATGAACTGCATTTTGTAAATTTATGTTTAACGTAACAAATACTTAAGTAGCTGAATTAAAGTAATATCCACAATATGAGAGTGGGCGAATGCAATCTGCGCAGCGGCGGGAGGTGTGCGCGATCGAACTAATGATAACGGCCGATCGACAGATTATTACATTAAAGTTGGATGTTTTATCGTCCCGGACTTCACACCTCCGGCGAAATATAGTCCGACGTATCACGAACGTCTTATTGGATTCCACGTGTTATTTGTTTTTTGTAATGAGATTTCGATGCGAAACATTTTGTCGATTCATTCCGATTACATAAACCAGTAGTTTTAGTTTAGCACAAAAATGGAATTAGAATAGACAGTGTGATGGCGACGTTAGAGATTCACGTTATTTCATCCTTGGATGTCCTTAATGGCGATTTTAGGAAATGCTAGAAAAATCTACATGGCATAAAATATCCAAGGTGTCAAGGTTTTATACGTGGTAGAGCCATGCTGCAGCTATATTAGTAGTATAGTTGTAGTACGAATGGGTCGGCTTGGCCGGGAAGGACTACGCTCTCACAGAATACCAGCGTAAAATTGCAGCTTAACACTGCTGTGTTTCGTATGGTCAGTGTAGAGAACCGGAGACCCTTTTTACTGGAAAAGAGGCATTCCATCTTAGTCCTCACGGGTGACAACGCATTTGCATTTTGATTCTTTATTGAAGATAGATGTACATGTCTATGGGTCACAGCAACCACTTATCATCAGGTGGACTGTGTGCTCGGTTCATCCTATCCTATAAAAAAAATGTGCAAAACAATTGGGTTATGGAGAGCTGGGGTAGTCCATGTTCAGTGGATGTTTATGATCTAATGAAGGAGAAGAAGTCAAATTGGAATACTTGTTTATTTTTATAACTTTAGAGAGAAGAACAATAGTTACTCATAAAGATGACTTACTCGAATTTAAAACTTGTCAAATAATTTTTTTCATATAAACTTGAACGAGGAAGATTGTTTGTAGAAAACTATTAAAGTTACATAACAAAAAGATATCATTTTAACCCTCTCACTTCTGAAAAAAGAAAATTATATCATTAACGTAAAATTCTTTAAAAGTAGATTTTAAGTTTGTTTTTAGCTTTATAGTCAAGAAATAATTATAATTTTTCTAGTAATTAGTGTGCATTGTCAAACTGATTTTCACGTCGCAACATCTCTTATCATTTTACTTTACACTTAAATAAAATAAGTTTTACTTTACAAGGGAAAAACTATTAAAATGAAGCACTTAAATTCCTTTAATTATGAGTTATTTTAGTAACAATGCGTTAATTAGATACTTTCTATATATTTGTATAAATTATTTACAGAAGAATTAGGAATATGCAGAAGTAAGAAGAGATATTGATAGTATACCATTTAGTCTGTCAAAAGTCCAGGCCTTCCCTTAGATTGCCACATAGGAGGGATATTTGCCACGCTTGGCAAGCATGTTGGCAACCGCATGTTCTTATTTTGATTCAGTTGTTATCAGAAAGATGCTGCTGCCTATCCCCAGTTCAGTTTCTCTCTGTGGCTTCTTACGACACTAACGGGTTGAAATGTGGTAGTGAATATTCTTACACCGATTCATGGCTAAGGAATGTATAGTCAACACAGACTTAGGTACGATGAACTGATTCAGCGAAAGGAAATGTATAGTCAAAACAGATTTATGTAACCAGGAGAGTAATAGGGAGTAGTACGTAGACGAATAAGTTTTTCTGCGAAAGCAAATTCGGAAACACGTGAGCTGTCAAGTCAGAGTCAAGTAGGATTTTTAGCTATATTACGTGCAATGCATGTTATGTTGCTGTGACAGAAATGTATTCCACAATTTAATTAAACTTTCTAATTTTTTTTATTTAATACAGCTTAAGAGTCAGCGTACCAGCTGAAATATTGTGTCCTATGTTAAAATCACAGTTAAAATCTATATTTTTATAATTCAGATGTACTGTGAAGAATGTTTGAGAGGAAAATGTTTTGTGTACGTTCAAACTTTTCTCCGATCTCAATGCATATCGTATACGGGAAGGCAAGGATTAGTGGCTCTTTGTATATCCTTCTTAGCTGATTACTTAAGTTTTATTTCATTTATTTCGTTATATAAAAATTGATACTTATTATCAACAAAAATTACGTATGTCTAGTTTGTAAAAATATATCAGCAATGTACAAAAGTAGCGTTATTGATATGCGGTCTGCGCTAGGATAGAAAGAGCTGATTAGAGGACGCGACGCCGATGATTAGCCGATGGAGGGCGCTGTGACCGACGCCGAGGGCCTACAAAGGCCACGCACGCCATCCGCAGACAATCCGCCGAGTATCGATCTCCCGCGACCCTTCGAACGAGCGCCGAGCCTAGCACAATGCCGCGACTCTTTATTATAGCATCTCACATTGTTGTCATTGTTATTATTATGATTCTTTACCGCTTTCCATTGTCGGTCGGCGTTGTGGCGGTGCTTTTTCACGGCCCGCGTTTAGTCTGGGCATTGGGAGCGACACGCTCGCACGTTTAGTCGCGGAAAACGAGTGTTTTCCTCGCGGAAAAATTGTCATTTAGTGCTTTATTGTGCAATTTAGGCTCTTGCGCACGCCATACGCTGTGACGGTCGATCTAAGTGGAACTTTACGGTCTCGTTCAGTCAACAGCTGATCGCGCTCTACTGTATAATGTGCAAGTATATGTATGCACGCTAAGTACAGCTGTATTTTGTGACTTATGTTTTAGTGTTGTATAGGCAGTAAGGTGCTTAGTGTCACTGGGAAGACGTTTATGAGTCTAATAACAATAATTGCTATATACTTTTTTTTTACATATTTGTCAGTTCTAAAGGTTGTAATGTGCACATAGACAGATGAAACTTTAATACGTTTGCGAAATAGGAAAAACTGTTTTCAAAATGTTTGCGCATTACTTATAACTAACATTATTTTTTGAAATGTTACTAGAAAGTGTTATTTTGATTTCTGTGTTTTTTTTAATACTGTATTCTATAATCTAATTCTGTAATGTTTGTTGTTTAGTGCTTGTTGTCTAGAAATAAGAAGGTAATTTATATTTCAACAGTAAACTTGTTCTACGCTAAATAACTTCACATTATATTGAACAATAAATATATAATTAACGAGCAAATTTAAAATTGTCTTATTAGAAAAATAGACTTAGATACTAAATTTATTATTAAACAGAATGTGTTTTAGTAATGTAAGTTGATTTTGTATTTATACCCACATACGGGTTTTTATTAAAAACATAGTATGTAGATTTAACAATATTATTGTTAGTCTATTTCAACTTGTAAATCTAATCCAAATTTAAACGGTTTAATAGTTACAAGACACATAGCAAAGTGACGGATCGGTAGCGCAGTTGCTCAGCGATTGAGTGCGACACTGAGAGACCGCGCATTCAAATCCCGCACGAAATATGTGTGTCTGAATTTGTATGAATCTGTATGCCTCAGAAACTATTGTCCCAGGTCAGGATTTTTGTCCATGTTCATTTTATGTATTTAAAACTCCTTAACAATACAGGGGTAACTCCTGAGTGGATTGAAAATGTTTTTCAAGGAAACTAATATCTACGTACAACTATATTGTATGTATAAATTTGTTAAGTAGGTATTAAAATTTAAAAGCTTAAAATTGTATGAGCAAATTTTATACGTGGTAGAGCCAAGCTGCAGCTATATTATAGTTGTAACACCAATGGGTCGGCTCGACCGAGGAAGGACAACGCTCCTACAGAATACCAGCGTAAAATAGCAGCCTAATGCTGCTGTGTTTCGTATGGTGAGTGTAGAGAACCGGAGACTCTTTTTACTGGAAACGAGGCATTCCATGTTAGTCCTCAGGGATGAAAACGCATCTGCATTTTGATTCTTAAAAGTTACAGTTAAAGTTACAGACTATATACGTCCACTGCTGGGCACAGACCTCCTTTCATTTCTGAAAGGGTTTTAGGGCAAGGAAGTGTCCGCCGCGCTGCCCCAATGCGTGTTGGCGAACTTTACATGTCTTCGAAATATTTTTTTTTCTTATTTCTCAGTCATGCAGGTTTCCTCACGATGTTTTCCTTCACCGCCAAGCACGTGGTAAATTAGCACTTAAAATTGCAATTAACAATTTCATTGGTGCCGGCGGGGATCGAACCCGGGTTGCTCGCGTACTGTGAAATTTACAACGAGCGCTAACCATCTGAGCTACCACGGCTTTTGATTCTTAATCGATGATAAATGTAGATATCTATGGGCCAGAGCATCCACTTACCATCAGGTGGACTGTGTGCTCGTTTGTACCCTTATTCTATAAAAAAAATATTATTTTGTTATAAAATTTCGTAATTACGCTTAGTTTCATACCGCGACATTTAAAGGTCGATATTATTGATACAACGTACTGAAATGAATAACATTCATCATTGCTACTTCTAGTTCCAGTTATTCGCCTTGTAAAGGAATCCACTACCCTATATCATCCCCTGTATGTCATAATAGGCGACATGGGAAAATTAATCATCTTCCTTAATAACAATTTAAAACAATATAAAACTGCGGTTGCCAACCTGCTTGTCAAGTTGACAATTATCGCAAATATTCTCTCTATGGGGCTATGTATGGGGGAGGCCTACGTTCAGCTATAGACTTTCAATGGTATTAAGAATAACTGACTGAATGGCTCTTCTTTTTATAAACGTAAAACATTACAGTTATTTGAAGCTTTTTCAACATACTCAACCGTATTTTGTTCATTTTATAAATTAAAATTGAGCTGACAGCTTAACTAATAGTCATTGACTATTGCAGCCCATAGATACCTGTAATCAAATTCAAATCTAATATATAAAAATTAATTTTTGTTTGTTCGTATTTTATGCGTTGCCATACCGTTCATTAAATTGCGCTAAAACTTTATCAACATATTGCTTGCACTTCCGCGAAGGTTATAGGTATAGTACAATTAACTTACAGTAGGTGGCGCGCTTGTCGTACCGATAAATTTATTTGAACGTTATAATATATCAAATTCAATTAATGTTTTATCATTCCCAATTAAACAATATTAAAACGATATTTCCGTAATTATTTCTTCTGCGGCAGCAACGTGCTGGGTAGCAGCTAGTAACAAATAAAGTAGGCCAAAGTCGTCACCCCTAGTGATAAACAGACAGACAGCCTTTAATTATATTGATTCTCCCACTCATTTCATGAGCAAAAACACAACCCATACAGATTCCTAGGTTGAAAAGGATCACCTTGAGATATCACCACAAATATCAACTTGTAACCTTTTTAACTAAATAAAATATACACTAAATATTTACCACAAATTCTAGCAATGGATATTCTTTTTCCATTTGCCAAATGACTCAGCAATGGATTTATTTAATAAAGATGTTTTTGATTTAGACCGATATGAAACCTCATCCAAACGCTTTCATCAATGCGTGTAATTGCCTAGTGTCGGAGGTCTTCGATGTTTATAATACTCGCTGTCTACTTCTTTTCATTCAATAATTGTTAGTAATATTATTGCCAAATATCTCATACACAAACAACAAAGTCATAATTATGAAATATTCATTAAGGTTGTAAAGTCTGACAATGATATGGCATTACAATACAAATTGGAATAGTACTGTTACCAAATCGCTTCATTTGACCCTTTATACAATGTAACCTTCTCTTTGTTACTTCTTAAAAATAAAAATAAACATTTTCATAAAAAATTAAGTGTATATAAATGTATAACTGTTTATATGTAATATAAATTAATACTAACATAGAACTATAGCTAACTTTAACTTTTATAGAGTTTTACTGTAAGTTAGATATAGTAAAAAAAACTAATTTATGTTATGTCTGATATTTAAGAGTTGTCTACCTTAATACGATAACATTTCTTTCTTTTGTCTAGGTCTAAATTAGAGAATCTAGGGCAATTATGTAACTCCAATCAATTCATAGTCAAGCTTCATACGCACATGCGGAGCTTGTAGCATGTTACTATTTAATTTGCGGGAGGCTCGCTCCCAAGATAGGCCTGATGAGACGGAGACAGCGGCCGGAATTGGACCCACCCCTTCCCCGGTCGCTGGGTCGTTCGTAGCACCCCCTTTCACGTAATGTATGCTAGGCCTATACGAATGATGAATGCCCAAGTATTTTAAATACTAATACATTATAGTTCTATGTCACCTTTGTTTTAATTTTATTTTAGGCTTTATTTAAATAAATTTTAAAATTTAGCGTTTTATTTGTATAGATTTAAGTTTTATAGACCGCATATGGTTCATTTATTTTAGATTTAATGAAAACTTTTGATTAGGTATGTTTTGTCTGTGAAAAAAAATATTTTTATCTGTTTATCCCTACAACCAAATAATTTCTAATGCTCCATGTTATGTAGTATAGTCATTGTTACTGGTAGTCATTATGTAAATAGAGGTAGTACAAATATCACATATTTACTATTTAACATTATTACAATTATCTGAAATTCAATTACTAAACATAAAATATTTTAATATATTGGTAATTCATTTCTACGCAATCATATGTCTACGTTTCGTTCGATGTAGGGAGGCAAGCTACCCCTTACAAGGAGAGATGATGATAGCTTGCTCTTACGTATGCGGTCTTGTTTGTGTCCACTCAAGTCGTGTCCTGCCTAATATTGGGCTTTCATTATGATGTACTGCATCTATGATTTCCGACATGAGATACCTATGGGTAGGTATACTACAGTTCTAGCAAATGGGCATGTATAAATGAAATTATTATATTTTTTCAGAACGGATAATGCAATGTATTCTTTTCATAATATACACATAACGCCATGCGCGCAGCACGTTTATTTGTCACATCGAAAAGGCTAGGTTAAGAAAACTCGATGTTGAACTAACGTACATAATATTAGGTTCCTACGTTCTTGCGGCAAATTAATATAATTTGTGGTGTTGATAATAACTATTGATGGTATTGACATCTCTTGTCAAACTTGATACAATTCAAAGATATTCATCAGGCAGAAGAATGACATTAAATCATACAATATATCAAGTTAAAAACCTTGTAAGCTCTTACAATTTTCATAATTTCTGAACTTAAGTTACGACTGAACATGAAGACAACAAATTAATAATCAAAACTAAATGACTACTATGTTACCGCCAACAATGCACGGCGGCCATATTGCGGTGTGGCGTTACCTCAGTGTTGCCAGGCGCGATAATTATTAATTTGCAACGGCACTCGCGCCACTCGCGGCTGTCATTAGTGACACCTCGCGCCAATTAGGACGCTCAGAGTGTTTGATGCTCGCTTTTTATTTAAAACAAGCATTACACCAGCAATTATTGAATGACTCGCGATGCGTTATGCCTGTAGTGGTTTTCACTGGAACGAAAGTGCTACAGGATTTTATTTTACAGAATGCTCCAATTGCGATATTTTCTATCCAATAACATTGCTTTTATTTATTTGTTAGTTATTTTACCTTTTGGTTATTATGTCAACGTTTAAAATGTTGTCAACAAGTGTATTTTTAAGTGTTTTGCTATATTGAATAAAACTTATTGTACGGATTTCATCGCGTTTTATTTTAGCTTTTTTTAATTATTTTCGTCGGCTGCTTTTGGCGCCTTACAACGGAGGGGGGGGGGGCTGAGGTGCTTGATATCCTGATATCATAGTTAACAAAGGCTACCTTCAAGTTTTAAATACTAATCTTTGATTGCTCTGGACCTTTGAAAGTGAAACGCGAAAAAGTCCGCAAAATTAGTTTTACTAACTGTATTATTCGCGTAAATATAAGACATCATTGTTTTATTATAACTTATACATGTAAGAAGTTACATTAGGTAAATAGTTGATAATCAGATTATATGGCATTAGACTAGTTAAACAACATTCCATAATTACAATGGAATAAACTACCGAAAATACGCAAAATTAACAAGAGGAAAACTAAACTGGGATTCATTAAATTGAAAATAGAGCAAAATGGCGTCCAAAGCAGTCAGCGCGAAACCGTTTCACGCTCTGACAATTTCGTACTCTAAATGCAGAGAATGAATCTAACCTATCTCTCATCTAATTGGTAGGAAACACGGATTGTAATGTTTATCAATTTATACAACTATAAGCGTTAATAAAATCAAAAATGAAGTAATTGAAAAGCAAAGTAAAAGTCGCAAAATGATTTTTCTTACCAACCCATTGATGGCTGCTAGTTGGTACAGTTTAGGAAAGACTAATTCACGCAGTGAACTTAAAAAGACTCATGTGATGAATACAAAATGATTATAGGTATCTAGATCTATATATCTATTTAATTGTCTACCTATTTTATCCCATCAGCTCATCACACTTTGGTCCTTTTTAATTAAAAAGAGCTTTTTTGATTTGCTCGCAGTTTAGTTTTTATTTTAATTGACCTCCTTTTCAAGCCATCCTATATATTTTTATAACATAGGTATTTGATAGATATATGACAGAAATTTTGTTTGAAATAAATCAGTATATGATTGTTTTTTAATATAAAAATAGTTTAAATTTGTAAGATTTTGACTTGCGTCTACTCAAAATGTTATTACAGATGCACTAGCAAAAATACATGTCAAACATATTATGGCGGAATCGTAAAAGTGTAAATAATATGAAAATTTTGATTTATATTTGATCGTAGTCTTGTCCGCGTGGAATTTGACTTTCAAACCCAAATACTTATTGTATACTACCTACAGGCAGTGATGAATGGTGAGAGCCGATTTTTTTGTATTAACAGATTGAAACTAATATAATTGTGAAAACTTTTTCAAAATTAAACATGCTCCTTAATTACTTAGTATTCAATGGCACGACAATATTTTTTTAATTACCACCACATCATTGGATGGGCTTATAGAATGATGTGTCTTTTATTTTATTATTTGTAGTGTGCGGTACTTTCACAGATGAAACCTGAAGTCTGTTCAATCACTATGTTTAAATTACTAAAAGTATATAAACAAGTATTCCCATCCAAACGAAATACAAGCAAATAAGAAATTTGTTAATGTTTATTTGTCACTTGTTTGTCAGTTTTTACAGCATTTATTTTTACAATATGATAACCGTAATTTAATATTGAAATTATGAGTTAATAATTTAAATTATTAACTCCGCATTTTTGTCTATCTTAAGAAAATCAAACACTTAAATTATAAACTACTTTTTGTACCTAATTTTTAGTCTTGTTTAGTCTATTTTTCTGTTAATGAAAATCAATAAATTAAAAGTAATTATCTTGTATCCGTAAAAAATGTTGTAACAGTGTCAAATAGCTATGTTGTAGTTTGAAATTTGTATACCAAATTTCGTAAAGTAAATTGCTTTAAAATTGTTTTAAAGTTCATTGATATGTTTATATTTCTAAGCCAACATAATCCGTTAAATATTCTACACTAGAAAATGTAATTATCTAAGCAAAATAAATTATTTTGAAACATCGAATTTTATTACCTTATCTTCTATTCCTATCATACACACCCTAATTAGCAAGCAGCCCGCAACAATAGAAAGTTAATTACTTATGTTAAAGAAAAAGAAACTGTCCATTTCGAATGAGACATAAAAATAGTTAACAAAAATGACCGTTGAAACAATGCGCCTTTCCAGGAGACGGCAACTATACTCTGCAGTAAAATTAACAATTCTAAGAATTGCGTCTTCTACCTGGGGTATTAGTACATACTGCGACAAACATCGACGAAGTAACACAACACCGTTAGTTCACTTGAATTTATGATTATATAACATCTTCTTCCAAGTTCCAAGTTAGCCTCTACAGATGTCTTCCTCTTCCATTGTCATCCCAGCCATCACCCCATCACTCACTCCTTTATAACGTATATCATCCTTTACCGGTCCAACCATCTTTTCTTAGGCATCCGACTAACCGACTTACTCTTGATAAATACGTAAAGTTAAAGAAATAAAAATGATGTTAACAGAAAGTTAGAATTAAATAATATAAAATATTGCAAGCTTTTATAATATATAATTACGCTTATATACTGGACAAAAAGCACACAGTCCATCTCATAGTAAATGAATGCCTCGGGTCATAGCATAGACACCTGTATCTATCCTCGATTAAAAATCCAAATGTAGATGTGGTGTCAAACCACCGGGGTTAACCAAGTTGACTCTTTACTATTTTTCACGCTAATAGAAAACTATGCAAATGAATGAGTATAATATTTCCAACGTTAATTCATGTGAAAATAACGTGATTTAACGCTGATTTCATTAACTTTTATAGTTTTAATTAACGTTAATGATTGTATAATCTCAACTTAGCAAACTCCGCTGAAGACTAAGTTACAATGCCACATCATCATTAAAAAGATCTCCAGTTTTAGTCACTCTCCATTCAAAACAAAGCAGCATTATTCTGCTATTATACGCTGGTAATAATTCTACAGTGTGGCTCTATAACACATATAAATAAAAGTTATAATGTGTAATAAATCAATAAACTTTTTTACTGACTACAGTATATAAAATCAAGAGATAATATGAGAGTTGTTTACAGAACAATCTACAATATTTTCTCCAAATGTCAACACCAACTAGGAAAAGCGATGTTCTATTTTCAATGTGTTGATTATGATATTTAATTTAGTTAAGCTTTTTGTAACATTAAATATACAATATTTATATCATAATTAAATCCTACTCCCCGCTGTATAGTGCCAAGAACGCTGGCTGCGTTTCTTCGCTATATTTAGTTATATGCATTTTCTTCTTTTTTATCAGCTCTCAAAGTGCACTGCTGGACATGCGACTCTCCCGTTGTAAGGAGAATATACTTGTCAATTATATGTGCATACGTATGATTTTCGTGCTAAAGCCACGTTGTAGCCATGTTATGGTTGCAGCACAAATGGGTCGGTTCGACCAGGCAAGAACCACGCTCTCACAGAATACCAACGTAATGTAACTGTTTTATGCGGCTGCGTTTCTTATGGTGAGTAAATGGAACCACAGACCCTTTTTACTTACTGTAACAAGGTACTCTATCTTAGTCCTCAGGGGTTTATATTTTGATTTTTAGTCGGGTATAGATGAAGTTGTCTATAGGCCGCAGCATCCACTTACCATCAGGTGAACTGTGTGCTCGTTTGTCGTCCTTCGTTGTCATTTTTTTTTCTATAAAAAAGGTTCATAAAATTTGTTTTTAAACATTTTTTTAATGAAAATGAAACTAGTAGGGAACTATATAAAAATATTGAATTTTTATTATTGGGCTAATCTTAATAAACAAACAAACTCATTTACATCCATCTAATGGTTTTATTGCAGTGACTACCGTTACGATAATCTATGCGGATGTAATGCTAACATTAAGGTTAATTAAAATAAACCGTTATGTCAACGTTTATGGAAACACACCGTTAGAATTATTACTAGATAATTTAAGGTATAAACAATATTAATTTCTAAAAGATAATGTTATTACATGAAAATCAACGCGCATTTTAGTTATTTTGTAAATAGCTGAACTTGATCATACAACCGACAACCGATGTGGAAGAAAGGTTCTCGAGCATTGTACTGGTACGCGAAGTGTAATGCAGCCCCCACACGATGGAGTAGGTACCTACTCTCATGGTAAATCATGGAGCAAGTCTATGGATGCATGGCTCAGGACCGTATTTTGTGTCCGTTTTGTTTGGCGGCCTATGTTCAGTAGTTGACTTGTGAAGGGCTGTAACAACATATGATGATGACCATATATATCAATCAGTTATTTTTGTGTGTAAATTCTTAACTAGAACGATATCAAAGGCAAATCGCGATTATCAAAGTTTAAGTTTTAAAAATCATTGTGTTCCTAACAGAATAGGGATATAATCAACAACTTATAATAATTACTAAGTAAATTAAAAAAATATTATAAATTAATTTTCTCAATAACAAGATACCTCTAATTAAATTACATATAAGTATTACAATATATTATTATAATGTTAGAAGTTTAAAAGTTTCGTCTTTATGATTTAAAATATAAGTAGGTAGGTAACAAATTTACCATGGAAACACACATATTGATTCTTCGTTTTATACAATTTTTTTCATTCAATTTCACATCTTACTGTTACTTAATACCTGTTTTTTAATATAGTTCACAAAATTAGCTTACAACTATAATTTATTCATTTTATTAGTTAAAATATTTTTTAAAGAAATAACGAAAATACTAATTAGTATATTGATATACGAAATAAATTATATTTTCATTTTATGTCATATAAAGTTAGAAGAAATAAGAGTGGATAGTGTTCAATTACTACGAAATATTATAATATAAATAAATAACTTATAAAATTAAAAATTGGAATGTTCGCAGTTATTAGGTTATGATAAAAAAGGAAAAGTTGCACTTAAAAATCAATATGTTTAATTATTTTAAAATTCCTTAGATATAAGCGTTTGTTTTATAGCCATGGTGGATACACTGTCACACGGGCCTTGAACTTTACATATACAGCTGAACAAACGCAGTTGTTTGGACTCGTGTAAGAATGAATAACTATATGAGAAATAAAAGTTTCATGGTGATATTTAAAACAAAATTGTAAGGCAATAATGCTTATCACGATTATTAACTGTTATAATAAAATTCATGTAAACTTATTTTAGATAAGACATTTATAAATAAAGTGCTGAATAGAAAAGGTAGAAAGAGTGTGTATTGTTTACATTTTAAGCTAAGGTTGAGAAGGTGCAACCACCGTCGGCAAACAAAATTGTGATTTGCATGAGGAGGCGAACGCAACGCGAGGCAAGCACTCGCCTCGCTCGCCACGCGATTAAAAATGCAGGCTCCGGCGGGTGGGAGCGGCGGGCGGGCGGGGCCATGCGGCTCGCCCATTGGCGCACCTCCGGCGGGCGGTGCCGCGCGCGGGGGCAAGCGCGGCTCGCAGTCGCCACCGCCCGGCGCTCCGGCTCCTCACAACGCACGTAGCCTTCGCGCCGTACGGTCTTGCGACACGTTACCCGACGCGCACCGCCGCGAGTCCATGTGAGCGACCGACAGCTCTCTCGTTGTGTACGGTGAACGAAGGATCGGCAAACTGTACGCGCCTCAGGAAGACGACATGTTGACGATGGAGACGGATCTCAAAGGCGGCAGCCTACATGCCACAGTGCCGCCGCATCACGCGCTTCAGCACGGCTACGGGTCGCTGGGCGCACTCGGCGGCATGATGGCGCTACCCCAACAGCAGTCGCTTGGACAACATCAGCCGTTGCAGCACCAACATCACCAGGCGTTGCCCCAACATCACCCGCAGCAACAACAACAACACCATCAACCGCCAAATAATAACAACAACAATAACAGCAAGAATTCTAACGCGGACCGTGTCAAGCGTCCGATGAACGCGTTTATGGTGTGGTCGCGCGGGCAACGCAGGAAGATGGCCTCTGACAATCCGAAAATGCACAATTCCGAAATATCTAAACGTCTCGGTGCACAATGGAAAGATCTCTCTGAATCTGAGAAGCGACCGTTCATCGACGAGGCGAAGAGACTTCGCGCTGTTCATATGAAGGAACATCCTGATTACAAATACAGACCACGGAGGAAGACGAAGACATTAGCTAAAAAGCAGGAGAAATACCCACTCGGTGGCGGTGCACTGCTAGGAGCAGGTGATACGCAACGAGCGGCTGCACCGGCAGCACAACAGCCACGCGACGTATATCAAATGACACCAAACGGATACATGCCCAACGGATACATGATGCATGATCCTAGTGCTTACCAGCAGCAAGCCTACGGATACCCGCGTTACGACGTGTCACAAATGCAGCAAGGTGGTTATGGTGGCGGATATGGTTATGGCGGAGGACAGAGTTCACCATATCTACCCCAGCCGCCGTCACCATCTGCTTACGGACTTGGCCCCGGCTCACCAGGCGGGTACGCGTTGCCGCCATCATGTGCGTCGCATTCCCCAAGTGGTTCATCTGCAAAATCTGAGCCGGTGTCTCCGGGCCCACCGGGGTTGAAACGCGAGTTTGTACCACACGAACCTCCAGCGCAGCTAAAACGTGAATATGCGCCGCACGCTCACGCGCATGAACAGCTCGCTATGAAGCGTGAATACGGGCAGCAGGACTTGAGTCACATCATCAACATGTACCATGTGCCCGACGAGCAGCGATACGCGGCCGCCGGTGAGCGCGCGATGCCTCTCATCTGAGAATCGCCTTTCGCGTGCGACATCGACATCCCGCCACTATGAGCTCGCCGTGTCGCCGCGCCTCAAGTTGCCTCGTGTTGCCCACAGTGACTTTGTTGCGAATAGTCTCGTTAAGACAGTGATCGTTATCTCCCTGCCGTACATACTCCTAGGTATGTCCATTTATTTGTTTTATAACGTACCGATGTTAGTGTTACGAGAACTGTTGACTTTATCGTGTTCCCGGCTCACTGCTAAAGGCCGAAGTTCAATTAAATGTTGTTGATCATTATCTTGTATTATATTACAATTATTGTATTTTTTCATGGTTTAAGTTAAATATTCTAAGTTATGTCGTGCGGACGGACGTGTGGAACTTGCGTGTAATGTGATTTTGAGCGTCAGACGATGTAGTGATCGAGGTAATATGAATACCAAAAATTTGAACAATATGTAAATATAGAGTTAATGGCTAGATTCCAAGTTAGCGTTAGCAGGTAAAGAGTAGGTAGATAGTGATAAGTTGTGCCACGACGCTACACTCGTACGCCCGTCGTGCAATGTACAAAATATTTGTTATAAAAAACGAAACGTTATAAAGCCTCGAAAGACTTAAGTATTGTAATACGAAAATGTACAGTGAGTGTTATATAGTCAGTGGACACAAAAGTATATTGAAGAAAGAGATGAAGTTATCAATAAACAACGCGTTAAAATTATATCTGCTTTTTTGTTCCAAAACCCTTACACCACCTAGACTAGTCATTCAATGATTTACTAAAACATTATATTTCGACATTTTTATATACACATTTGCACAACTATAATAACTAGAACGAACATCAAGAATGATATTCAATTTATTCCAAGTTACCCTCACAAATTTACTAATACTTTTAAATATATATTGCATTGGACAATTCATTTCCTTTTCTACAACTAAATTTAACTGTGAATAATATGAAACACATTATGTATTATATTATATTTTACATTTAGCTCATTATTTCAGCTACGGATACAACACATTTTAACACCGTAGAAAAGACATCAACGGGAGCGATAAAAATAACTGTTATAAGTCAAATCTAAAGATTTTTATTTGTTAAGCTTTAAAATAAATTTCATTTATATTTTTTTTATTTTATCCACTATATTCCCATTTGATTTTTTAATGAAGCAGAAATTCAATTATCTCTGTTAATATATTATATAGTTTGAATAGTTCATTTATAATTAATTACTCTGGCGGAATATTTTTAATCAAGTCATTTTTCTCTTCTAACATGGATATTATTTTCTATGCTATTAAAAACATCCTCACAGTATTTTTATCAATATAATTATGAAAACAACCATTAAAGCAACTTTATAAAATAATAAGTGGAACAAATATTGGTGAAACTATATTTGATTATATTACCACTTATAAATTTAATTATATTTCGCAAATTATATTTATATAAAAAAACACATAAGTTTATATTACAAGCAATGCGTTAATAAATTAATCTTAATATCATATTCGTACTTATTTCAAACTTCTTTGTTCAAAAACTTAGAAGTCATAGTCAAAATGGTGGTAAAAGTTAAAATGGTTTTGTCGTACACGAATTTCCAGAGTCCAAGTCAATTGCGTCGGAGAAAGTCGAATTTCAATCAATTGCTGTCAACACGCAAGGGGTGAGTCGGGATTTATCAAATCCCCGCACGTCGCTGATGGAACTCGGGTACTTTTTCGTCCCTCGAGACAGAACTAACTTAATCCTGGTAGAAATGTACGCCCCAGTGTTTAAGCGGTATTAATTTAAACTCCGTTCACACTTAGCCCTTGTGGGGATTACCGACTTATTTTATTACGTTGCATGTGGTCGATAGTAATCACATAAATTACTTTACGTAACATTAAAAATCTATCATATGTTACAAAAAAATTGCACAATATGCATCATTTTCACACTATTTACATCTGTCAAATACGTACGTAATAAATTTTTGTATGATTTAACAATAAACACATATATTAACATTATTTTAAAGCCACTTCTAACAATTAGTTCATCTTATTCAGTGAATTGTTGAAATTAAGACATTACATTTCTTTCTATGGAAAAACACATGTTTCTATATCAGACCCCCGACGAATTAACAAGCTATTCTTATTTTTAAAATAATTGTGATAAAATGTAAACCAAAACTACTTCTTGATTAAGTACAGTATTTCACCGAAATAGTTAACCAAGTAATAATTTAAATAATAAGTGTAAGATATATTTCATTTATTAATTCATTTCATCATAATGTTTTCAACCCTTTGCAATTCCAATGCTGAACACTGGTATCCCCCTCCCCTCAACCTCAAAGAATGCCACAAAACACCGGCGATATATGTTTAATAATATGCCTTTTAAAAACTTTATCAATACTACAATTTTTTATTTTATAGAACAACATCTGCAATAAATATAACATTGAACATACTTTTACAAATATTATTTTAAAAAGACCTAAATTTATTTTTAATATTAATTAATTAAGCGATTACACAAATGGCATATAGGAAACAGAGATAATACAAGTCTGGTAATACCTACCTACTAACAAGCCATGTGCGAAAAAAGAAATAAATATAATTTTAAAATTTTCGCAATAAAAATGTCGGTAGCTGTTAAACAACAATTTTTAGTATTTAAGCATTGTGATCAATTGATTCAATTTAATTGATTGGTTGCTTTGCCGGCTGGCTAAAAGTAGTTCTACTTTCGTAATAATATTGCTTTTCGTAATAAAAATGATTATACAATATTTATTATATAATGAAAATTCCCTTTGCAAACACTAAAACATTTCGTATAACATAATTGGAAATCAGATTCAATTGAAATTTGGTATTCGAGTCATAAATAAATTAATAATGCGAACATAAATTCCGGATGTTAGCGCGGACTCGCGTTTCTCACCCCACCGTTCCGCGGCGTAACTCAGCGGTCGCGACCCGGGAGTCGAATGCGCGGTCCTAGGGTGGGCAATCACGTCGTTCCCACGGGGCCGTTCCATTGTTTTCTCTCACGGTTTGCGACATGTCATTGCGACGATTATTACGACAAGCTCTACTTTATAATCAAATTGTTGGAGGAATTTTTCTAATACTCAATACTTATGTAGCGATATGATTTCTTTTCCTATATTACGTTATTAGTCAACCGGCATTTAAGATATACCGTGCTTTGAGGGTTATTTGGACCTTTAATCGATGCGACTATAACAATTTTTGAATAAAAAACAATGATATGAATGACTACAATTACTAACTCCGTGATCATTAACGTGTCCATATAGCTAATCTGCATAAATATTTAATAAATTCACTAATGAGCCCTACTCAATACAACGAATCACGAGTAATGTCATCTTGAGCCACTAAATATATATACAGCTTGACGAGCTCAACACGAAGACCCACGAGCCCATCTGATGATATGTGGCTGCTACAAGCCAAGAAACCTGGCAACCAACTCTAAAATTTTATTTTATTTAAGCCACAAATGAGTTGTCTCGCCTAGGACAAAGATGAAATTTCCCACTAAAATTATTAAATTGACTCTTTTAACCTTCAAACACAGCAGTAGATGCACTACTGTCTGGCGATAGTAATAGGTACAAAATTGGTGATAAATACAGACAAAGTCTTAGACAAGTAAGAAACCTGAAAAAAATGTATATGTTCTAATTAACACTCCTGCAGGGAACCACTTCTAGACAAAGTTCTCCCTCAAGACGTGCCCGTTTTTATATATAATATGGACACGCAAATATTTAACAAACTAGTGAACTAAATTAATATATCAACGTAGCTTATCACAAAATCTTTCGAATATGGGCCTTTTCTATCCTGCCACAAGATATAGTTTTTTTTTTACACCTAATGCAAACTGGTTTGTAACAAATTTTGAAACAATATAGATCTTTACCAAATATTTGAGATTTTCTATGTTTGCATATGCTTCCTTTGCAATTCCTGACCCATACTTTTTTGTGTCGTGACGCAAGCTAATTTCTTAAACTCCCAGGCAGCGGAACAAAACAAACAGCGGTGCAAACAAACTAAACTTGTCACGTAATTCTTTCGTCAAACATACGTTATATTTGTTCTTCAGATTGACACCGGCCCGCCCCTAGTGTTTGGTTCCCTTTGTTTTTGTCTTTCACTTTGTCAATATTTAGTCTCATTTATCATTATGTGGTTTTAAACGCCGATTCGTTGACATTTGTAGCAAGCAAAAAGTGGGTGGCGCTGCGTGGGATTTCCTTAAACTACTATCGCCTATTGACGTGTGTGTGTATTGATACATAAACATGAGTGGACATTTGTATAAGAGATCTGAAATTTGGTTGTACATTAATTGGGCATATCTGGTAACGTTTGCAGATTTCATTTGATTTCCTTTTTAAAGTAAGGGTTTATAATTGTTTTATTATGAGAAATATCACAACCCCACTTAAAAAAATGAAGCCTTGGTCAGTTCGTGGCGATACAGCATTGTACCGAGGCGGGCGCAACAAAAAGTTTAACAGGAATTTTAGCTTAAGTTTAGTGCGCATGACCTTCTCGGAATCGTTAGTTGCCGTAACGGTACTCAGGCCGCGTCTCCTTCAGGTACACTACGCTCGCAAGCTATTACCACGCCACGTTAAGTAGAAAAGTTTTTAGGGTATTAGAAATTATGTAGCATGCGTTTGGCGTGCTCAAACTTTCGCATAAAATTAATATTTTAAAAACTAAACGTTTTGAATTGTTTTTTTATTCTTTTTGGGAAATTCAATGTTTTCATTTTTTTTTTTGTAAAGAACGAGCTTAGTATTTTGGATGATAATAGTTATTTGCTACTTTCCTAAGTAAAAGAAAGTTGATAAAATTTATTTATTTATATATATAATCACAACAAAGTCGATCATGTAATTAAAAGTTTGATAAAGTTATTCCTTAATAACTTTACTTGGATTAGTACGAATATTTCGAACAAAATTAAATAAAGCAGAAAATTGCTATAACTCAACTAGTAAACAGAATTCTATATCAAATTAAATTTTCGTTAGGGTACAATAAAACAATGTTTTAGCAGTTGTTGGAAGGATAGTATAGCGAATAGCTTCATCATCATTATTCATCATTACAGCCCTTCACAAGTCCACTGCTGAACATAGGCCTCCTCCAAGGAATGCCACAAAGCACGGTCCTGAGCCACCTGCATCCATCGACTTCCTGCATGTCTTACCAGGTCGTCACTCCATCTAGTGGGGGGACGCCCTACACTTCGTCCGCCGGTACGAGGCTGCCACTCAAGAACCTTTTTTCGAATGGCTTGATTTACAAGAATGCAGCATCTGTTTCTTTTCTTTTTCTTTCTTTTGCTCTTATTTTATGAACATTCGCACGTAACTTAATACATTCTTACGGGTCAGATTATTATTAATCGTAACTATTATATTGCATTATAAAGATGGTCTGTGCTGAGGAGTTAGACACATACTGCCTATTTTTTACATTAAAATTTTCTAGATTACAAATTTTCTGATTAATTTAGATTTATTCCATTGATCCGTGCCATTTATTAATAAATAATAATATTTCATTATATTATTATATATCATTTCTGTCTTTTCGCCAGCAATCACGACAAATAATTACCTGCACTGACATTAATAAAAAACTTAGATACAAGGATTGTATTATTTTTAGTTATAGAAATACATTTAAACGCAAATACAGTGGTAACCGCTCAAAAAAAGTTGAGTAATAAAAATGTTTAAGGAAAGTTTTATGACTGTAAAGGGGTACAGACATTTGTTGGGCGCAGTAATAAAACAATTAACTGCACTGTACCTAAGTTGTAAATATACCGCCAGTGCTATCTATAACATTTACCTAACTGTATTCTAGCTCATGTTTTCGACGGCTTCTTTTATTTCGCTAGACTCCAGTTGTTTCTATCTTTGTATTATTTTATAAGCGCATTAGGACACTTTACAGTTTTTTTTAGTTTAATACAATAAATTTTACGCAGATGAAAATAACCTCAAAATAACGTAAAAGTAAACAATAGCTTTTGATGTTTATGTCAGAGATTACAATTATTGCAATTATTATTTGAAATAGGTTTCATTACAGAATTTTTTATGTTTTTGTCATAAACTGATGTTATTTATTAAAGTTTTGAAATAGTTTAAACAATTTTATAATTATAATAATTACGACACGACAACACAAAATTGAATAATTATTTAATGTAAGAAATATAATATATTAGATAGATCATAGAAAGATATTATCCCCAAGACTTGATTTTATTTTCAATGTATTTACTTAGTAAAAGAGTTTGATAATATTTAAGAAGTAAAATTACTCATTATATTTCATGATATTATAGGCATTTCCGAAATTGGGAGATATTTAAGGCAGTGTAAAGGGTATTCTAGAACATCTTCCGGAGAGTGTGCGCAGTAATTACATGATTTAACATTAAATTTCTCCCTTCCCTTTCAACCATCGGTCAACCAGACAGTCGGTAGGTCTTAATTCCTTTGTTGTCAATATTTCTCACATCCGAACCAAAGAGTTTGCTTTGTTTATCGTAATCTGTACAGAAAAGTCTGAAAAACTGTCTTTTCGTCCGATTACAATCTGGCCGTTTCCAATACAAGACTTACACTTGTCTTACTTACAAAACTTACGACGTAACACGTAACGACGTAAAACGTACGACTTACGAAAGCCTATTCAAGGCTTTTGTAAAATTAAAACAGTGCATTACCATCTAAGGCTCCATCACCACTTACCAACAAGGGAAATTGTTGATAAGCACGGGCTTATAATGAGTAAAATTAAATACCACCATTTCTCCGAATGAGAACCTCAACTGCTGATTTACGGATAAGATGAGGCCCTGTCGAACGATTAATGACGGAAAATTAATTCACACAACTTCCACAGACTAGTGAAAGCACTACCAATGCGATGATATCGGCTCAGCTCCAGCCGCCTTTTCTGCGTTATGAATATGGTCAAATCCTCCAAGTAATGCATGACAGCAAGTGCATTCTTGAGAAGGTTTAACAGCAATAGGCTGAGGTCTAAGATGTAATGCCTCACTTATTGTAATTATACTGGTCTCTATACCCTTCAGACCAAAACACAATAGAGGAAGCACTGCTATTTGGCGGCAGTTATAGAGTTGTACCTACACAGACAAACTTCCAGGACCCTGAGGCTGTAAATTAATTTCTGAGAAGGTTTTAGAGCATGGAGTCCACCGTGCTACCCAAGTGAGTGTTGTTTTCTTGTTTTCAAAAAAAATATCTTTTTTTATAAGATAAGGGTGACAAAAGAGCAAATAGTTCACCTGATGGTAAATGGTTGCTGTGGTCCATAGACATCTACATCTACCCTCGATTACGAATCAAAATACAGATGCGTTGTCACCTGTGAGGACTGAGATGGAATGCCTCGTTTCTAGTAAAAAGGGTATTTTATATTTCTTGTCAAGTATAATAGCAGGGCTCGTCACGATGTTTTTCTTCATTGCCGAGCATGTGTTAAATTTAACACTTATAAAAATTACAAATAATCGAAGTGAAACTTCTTTATCAACGTAGTGGAGAAATTTAGTACGGTATTTAAAAAAACGTCACGTTTCTTGTAACGTTTCACCGCCGGGGCTGCATGAGTATACTATTATTTAACCTACTTATGTAAAATATACAATAAAAGAAGATTGATATTTCGTAAAGAAGTTCACTTCGTACGTGTGTACATAATTATACGCACAATTTTTTATTTTATTGGAACCGGCTGGGATCGACCTCAGGTTGCTCACTATAAAATTTAAGGCACGCTTCCAGTTTCAAAGCTACCACGGCCCAAGCAGGGCCTCAGATATTTACCAGGGGATGAAGTCATACTTTGTCTATGTCGTGTTTGAAGACGGTAAAAATAAACATCTTCGAATAGCCTATATCTATAACTGCACCCTTAACATTTTAAAAATAAATGAAATTGTAAATACTTCCAAAGCGTTCTGATAAGGTTTCACGTGAAAAAGATAGCTTATCGACGGTGGCACCAGTGACTGCATTCGATGTCTACAAATATTAAAGAATCATTCATATCTACTAAAACCCTGAGTTCGTATTCAAGAATCGAAACGACATATATCCTGATTATCCGATGACATAATTTTAATACTTCTATTAATACACAGTTGTGTTGAACTAGAGGGTATAAATTGTATTCTATTTATAGACATCGAATAAAACTATTTTTATCTAAATATAAATTTTCGATAAAGCCATTTACCTATCGAAAGCTATGAAAGATAAAATCGTGCTGACATTTTCCATAGTCGCCTCTTATGACACTCGCGGGATGAAACGATGTAAGGAATCCTTATAAGCCGCCATTGCACGGCACATATTATAATGATGATAATGAAGTATTAAAATTTATTACAGCCCTCGAGAGATCCACTGCTGAAAATAAGCCTCCGTCATTTTATTACTAAGGTAATTAAAAATGATGGGTGTCATAAGAGGCGACAGAGGGAACTGAAACAGGAAATGGATAGCAGCACCTTCCTGATAACAAGTCAAAATTATAAAAACTGCGGTTGCCAACCCGCTTGCCAAGCGTGACAACTATGACAAAGTCCCTCATACCCTCTCTAGTGGCTATCCTCAACTATGACAAAGTCCCTCATACCCTCTCTAGTGGCTATCCTCAACTATGACAAAATCCCTCATACCCTCTCTAGTGGCTATCCTCAACTATGACAAAGTCCCTCATACCCTCTCTAGTGGCTATCCTCAACTATGACAAAATCCCTCATAGGAGGCAATCTATGTTCGGACATGGATTTTAATTTTATAGGCTGTAATGTATGATGGATGGGTGGATGATAAGCATAACGTTAATGACATTGTTTAATTTGTAACAAAATCTACAAAATTGAATGAGATTGATATGTGAAATTATAAAAATATTTTGAAAACTATTACTACAGGTATTATAGATGTGACGATTTAAATCTTTAACATTAAGTATTGTTGCAGTGCTAAAGTATTTGGTTTTGTTGCATGAAATTGGTAATGGATCAATTGCGTGTATATTGATGTGGTTGCAGCAAAACACTAAAAGGTTTTAAACCGTTCTCCTGATAAAGGTACGAAAAAACAGTTGAGTTATTCCTCATGAGTCACTATTTGACAAAGTAGTACTGATATAGACAAAGGATTTGAGATATCATTGATAATAGTGATGTGAGTCATTTTCCTTTTCAAAACTTACCAGCAGCTTATTTATTTTATGCTTATTATCAGTCTTAATAAAATACAAGTAAATTATATTGAATCATGAAAAATATATTTGTAATGGTAAACTATGTGACTCTTCAAGATCTAAATCTTACATAAAATTTCTGTCTAGTTGTTATACGTGTATTAAATCTCTATTTTTGTATTAATATTTTAATAATTTATAAGAATTTTAAGAGCCGTGGTAGCTCAGATGGTTAGCGCTCGCTGTAAGTTACACAGTACGCGAGCAACCCGGGTCCGATCCCCACCGGCACCAATGAAATTGTTAATTGCAAATTTAAGTGCCGATTTACCACGTGCTCGGCGGTGAAGGAAAACATCGTGTGGAAACCTGCATGTCTGAGAAATCAAAAGAAAAAATATTTCGAAGACATGTGAAGTTCGCCAACACGCATTGGGGCAGCGCGGCGGACATTTCCTTGCCCTAAAACCCTCTCAGAAATGAGAGGAGGCCTGTGCCCCCAGCAGTGGGACGTGTATATAGGCTTGTAACTAACTAACTAACTAATTTATAAGTATAATCGGTTTGGTAGCTCATTGGCTAAGAATTTGGCTGTGACGCTGCAAGTCGCGGGTTTGATTCCCGCATGGAATAAATTATTTATAATATTGCTTTCAAATAATAATTTTCCTAGCAAAGACAAAGTAGGTAATCACTAGGTTTATGTTACGGTTTGGGTGTTTGTTCATTTATGTCAAACATTAATTTGTAATTAACATAACATATTTTATACTAAAATTAGATTTTATCAAAATACATAATATCAAAAAGATTACCGTTACCGTTACAGCCTATTAAAGTCCACTGCTGAACATAGGCTTCCCCTATAGATTGCCTCTAGGGGGGATATTTGCTATAGTTGCCACGCTTGGCAAGCCGGTTAACAATTGTAGTTTTTTTATTTTTAGTCGTTATTAGGAAGGCCCATCTCCTGATTTGTTTTCCTCTGTCGCGTCTTACAACACCCACGGGATGATATGGGGTACTGGATATTCTTACACCGCCACTACACGGTACAAGAAAGATTAGACGCATAAGCTCAATAAATAAAACCAGTACCAATAAATTATTAATTGCAAATTTAAAAGCTGATTTTCAACGTGCTCGGCGGTAAGAAAACCCGCATGTCTGAAATATAGAACAAATATTTCAAGTTCATGAAAAGTAATACGAAATACGCATTGGGGTAACGTGATGAAACAAATTCATAAAAGTTTTAATGACGACTTCAAAGCCAGAAATACATTTATATAATTAGTTCAATAAACTTTATATATAGGGTGTAAAGGGGAACATGAAAAGTTTTTCGCCAAAGTCAACTTCATTTACCTGCACGTGGTACGCCCTGTTGTTTTACAGACGTAACTCTGACGACTTTGGACGACGAGCTCTGACGATATCAGAACGACGAGAATTCATTTAAAAATACTCTACTCAAATATCTAAAGCTGGGGATTGGGAGCAATGACGTGGAAATCTATTTCAAGTAAGAAGGAACAACTCTTTCAAGAAATGCATCCTAACTGGCACATTCTTGGGGTGGCCTTCATTAAGCAATGAACTAGATTACCTTTCTCTTTACACATTACGTGTAGATGCCCTGACTAAATTGGACGACGACTTACACAAGGTGGCTGGTTGCGTGAAGCCGAAGACGGGGCTAAATGGCGCACCTTGGGAGAATTCTACGTCCAGTTATAAACTGCCGCAGTCTGGTGATGATGATGATGACACATTTTAGCAGAATCTGGACTAGATTTTATTAACTGAATTAAGTAAGTAAGTATATTATTTGTAAGTATATTTCTTAGGTGCATCCTATTTAATAAACATTTAGGCATAAAAACCAAATTACCGTTTTATGTATGGCAAATTCCAGCTATTATATTAGGAATAATCCAATATTAATAAATAATAGTTTCAATATCATATATTCTACGTTTTATTATCTCTCACACATTATTTTAAGTGGCTATCAAGTTACTTCAATCGACCGGTTTAAAATTATTTGTATGTCAGTTGCTCTGATTATGAAGCTAGTATTTTGGAATTTTTACAAATACTTCTATAAAATCATATTATTTTTTTACCAATATTTGTAAATATTTTTTATTCTTATAACTAACATAACTTTACCTAGTTATACATATCTATAACACACCAGTTATAACCCAAAACTTTATAAAAATAACAACTTGTTGTGAATTAATGTTGTACCGAAAATAGTGAGTTCTCAATCAACCATCAAATAGGTGGAAATAATAAAAAACAAAGGGCCGGGAGCCGCTCGTAAATCGCCCGAGATAGAGTCATTAGCCAGGGGCGGACTCGAGCCCCTGAATAATTAAAAACAAATAATGTCGACACGGATTGCGTTATCTGGCCCAATCTCGACGCGCATTAATTTTTATTTAATAGTTTTGGTAGTTTACCCAAAAATAACACGGATATCGATTCTGATATTTTAAGATTACGATCGGATTGTTAGGCATGATGTTGGGACACGGTAAAAGTTACAAGCAACAAATATACTACAGCTAAGATCAGGACTCATCTGAATATTGAGAGAATAATTTATCGAACATTTTTAACAATATTGATTATAATTTTTATCAAATAAGCAGGTTTCCTTAGATGACTTCTTTACTAAGGCTGTTAAACTTAAAAAGGCTGACAATAATTTCGGTGATACACCGGCACCAGTAATCAAATTCCATTCGCGATTCTTACCACTTGGATGTTGAGAATAACGATCTAGTAATAATAATAATAAAATGTAGTATAATGTTCTGCAGACTAAATTTAGGCGTCGGTGGCCAGTCTTCAACAGATATTACCCATCTGCGCAGGACTAGATTATAGTGCCCAGGTGTAAAATGCATTGAGTTGCAAAATCATCATGATTTACTAAATCACTATAAACATCATCACAGCCCTTTACAAGTCCACTACTGAACATAGGCCTTCCCCGAGGAGTGCCACAAACGGTCCTGAGCCTCCTGCATCCATCGACTTTCTGTGTGTCTTACCAGGTTGTTACTCCATAGTGGGGGACGCCCTACACAAAAATAAATAAATGGTAAATCGACACAATTATAATATGAAAATAAATTTATACTTTAAATCATTTAATATAACAATTTCTTAATTGGATTTTTTATCCTTTATGGCATTCCCTATGCCTTTAGACATTCTCTGACAGTCAACTCATAAAAATGACTCATAAAATATTACTTATATTTACATATATACAAAAGTGTAATTAGTATAAATAATCAGTTAATACATATCTATAAACATACATAATTAAATTAGTACGTACATATTATAATAAATCTGTAAAATAGTTAAATGTACCGTCCATAATATATATTGATTATATACTTGAAAAACCTTTAATAGGCTTTACATTTAATTTGTATATTTTACGTCTTTAAATTTGTTAAAACGCTCTTACTTTTTTAAAGTGTATGCGCAAGCACATGTCATTCCCTCACTCTTAAAGTCCGATAGAACGGTAATTCGACACGACCGGAGAGAGATCAGGCATAGGACCAACAGCTTAACGTACTTTCCTGGGTACGGGGGCGAATAAAACACCGCCAAATTCCTGACTCCGAGCGGCTATGAAGAATTTCTTGACAGAAAAACCCAGTAACTGATTACGGCCCGACCCAAGATTCGAACCCAGGACCTCATGATCAGCAATCGCGTTTACGACCACTAGACCAATGAGGCAAACAAGATCTGGTATATTAATAGTAGCAATCAATCTAATTGAAGTGTCTGATTGTAATGTCCAAATAACAGCTTTTTACTAAATGCATATGCATATACTCGTACTTATAACAAAAAAAAAATTTTGTGTCTGTCTGTTTGTTCCGGCAAATCTCCGAAATGGCTGGACAGATTTTGACGGGACTTTCGTAGCGGGGCACAACTAGTTTTTATACAAGATTACAAAGTCAAAATTACATGTTGATATTCTGCAAATTACACACCAGCTATAACTAAATATAAAACGTGTTATAACTAAATATTTTACGTGGTAGAGCCATGCTGCCTCATAGTTATAGCACAAATGGGCCGGCTCGACCGGGGAAGGACCACGCTCGCACAGAATACCAGCGTAAAATAGCAGCTTAACGCTGCTGTGTTTCGTATGGTGAGTGTAGAGAACCGGAGACTGTTTACTGGAAACGAGGCATTCCACCTCAGTCCTCACGGGTGACAACGCATCTGCATTTTGATTCGTCATCGAGGATAGATGTAGATGTCTATGGGCCACAGCAACCACTAACCATCAGGTGGACTGTGTGCTCGTTTGTCACCCTTTTCCTATATAAAAAAATGGTTGTGCTAAATTTCTAGATAGAGTTTCTAGTTGTTCTGGAAGTTTTTTCTACGTTTTTTTTCTAGATCATCTTTTACAATATATCTCATGAATCTCCCTCTCTAGAGAGAACATGCCGAAATCGAAACGCTTGGCAGAGAAATTGACGATCGCAGTACCAGGCGTCTCGCACCGTTGACGCTGCTGCCCGTCTCAGGTCTAGATATTGAAAGCCTGACGTAAACGAAATATTATATTGCCATCTTTCGAAAGCCATAACATTTACGACACCCACTGAACATAATGGGCTGATAAATTCTGTTACGGCGCCACCACACGGCCACGTCCCTATTAAATACGCCTGAAATAATAAGCAGTTAAGAACCCAACTCCACGACCGTAATATAAGCATTTTAAAAATTGGAATGGAATTTAAAACAAGAACCCACCAGACACAGCTCCTCACTCGTATGACACATGAGTGTTTGTTCAATTTATATGTGAAGAACACTTAAGTTCGTGGATGAGACGCGCCGGCGCCTTCGACGAGGGCTGCGTTGGGTTGCTATAATGAGTGAAATGTTTATTTACCAAAAATGTTTTTGAATGACGAATGATAAAATAGCAACAATATGTTACAAGCTTAACACTAACAAATATTCATCTCTGGCAAAATATAAGTATTAGGGTAACGTCACAAATGAAGAGAATTGCATAAGAACCCTTCGCTTCCATTTCGTATTTTTAACTCTTTTATTTATGTATGATCCATTACCATTACTATAATTGATGATATAATTGGATTTCAATATAACATTTTGCGCCTTTGAAGATTTAATAGTTTTTTATTAATTTCCGAACTGTTTGGAACAACGACGATCAAGTAATATTTGCGTATTCAGCGGGCAGTAAGTATCTGCTGGAAGAAGGACCAGAAAGATCTCTCGACCGTATACTGTCATTTTACCGGTTATAACCTGTATCTCATATATACTAGGAATACCCAAACTGGTAGCGGCTACAAATGCGCAAGATTTCTGACAATGAAAACAACCATCCGCCACCTTGCGTACGTGACGGCGGTTACGACATATCCTTCTTAGGACCTATTATTTTCATGTGCTGACGATATTGCTGTTGATAATGGTCACCTAATGTGTATGGTATACTAGTCTCCGACATGAAATTTTAGTCAAGTTAAAAATTTACATCACTGTGTATTGGCTGTGTAAACATATCCACTACACCATGTCGTCCCGTAGATGTCTTAAGTGACGATAGAGAGAAACAAACCAGGAGATGGGCAGCAGCGCCTTCCCAATAACAGCTGAAAAAAGAAAAAACTTCGGTTGACGTCCCCTCTGCTAAACGTGGCTACTACGGAAAATCACCCCTTTGAGGCAATCTATAGGAGAGGCTTATGTTCAGAAGTGGACTTATGATTGGCTATAACAGTAAACATTTTATTTACTTCTAGAATTAAGTTTTCTGAACTTTATCATTGATTCATCATTAACATTGAAATGTCCACTGCTAAACATAGGCCTCCCCCATAAATTAACTCATAGTGACCGTGTAGTGACAGTGTAAGAATATCTACTACCCCATATCGTCCCGTGGGTGTCGTAAGGCTCAATTTACATTGCGGCGGAATGGAATGGAAGCGAATTTTTGTACAATTTCGTTACAAAAATTCGCTTCCATTCCATTTCACCGCAATGTAAATTGAGCCTAAGAGATGACAGAGGTAAACAAACTAGGAAATGAGCAGCAGTGTCTTCCTAATAACAACTAAAAAATAATAAACCGCAGTTGCCAACCCGTCAGCAAAGCGTAGGCAAATAGTAAAGTTTCATTGTGCCTATATCATTTTCATGTCAATGTAAGTGTCCTCTAATCCCTTAATGTATATATTATATTATACATTATCAATCTAATTTTCCAGTCATCACACTAGCATCGTCTATTATCAAATTAATTCCACTGAACGGCCAAGTTAACGGTTTGCCGGAAGACTTCTTTGTAAGCTTCGTAATTGTATAAGTACGCAACAAATAACCGCCACTTTAGGATATTTGCGGATTAAACCTTAAAGTTTTCGCAGTAACCTTTCTTTTTGTACACGCACACAGTTTGTCAAACGATTTTATAGTCATTTTCACTTGCATTAAATAAACTGTCGATACCAACCACAGATCTTCCTATAAAGACATGACATGCTGTACGTAGTTACAAATTTTTCAACCGACTTCATTAAAGGGAGGAGGTTCTCAATTCGACCGTATTTTTTTATGTGTGTTTAAGAAAAAAGTTCTGTGGTGACACAGAACTTTTTTCTAGGTAAACCGATTTCGATGATCGATTCATGTAGCTCCATATATATTTTTTTTAATTTTACCACTTGTATACTCTATACACTTGCATGTAAATCTCAACATTTATCGTCGAAATTAATAAATTTTTAACACAGTAGGTTAGTAGATGCGAGCAAAACCTGGTCAAACAGTTAGCAAAAATTTATTTATGTGTAAGTGTTTGTAGTGCTTGTAGTAACGCAGCAAAGCGCTTACAAAATCTCGGTAGGACTTCAACATTGTTGATAATGATACGTTTTACGGAAAATCGTAGTAGATTTTGCTTAGCTTAGAAATTTTCTGTTTGGTACAGAACAACAGTGTTGAGACTGCGTAACAATGCTATGGTAAGAATTTTCCGAGGATAATTTTATGTTAACCTTAGAACACGCACACACATACTAACCCATATAACCTATGTATAGATAAACTAATATGAATATATCTTAAGTTAATCGCTTATAAATCAATCATGCATGTTTTTCAAATTATTTCATTAAAAATATATTTTACTTACAAATTTTATAGTTACATATAGGTAGACTTAAAACCCTTTCAGAAATTAAAAGAGGCCTTAAACCAGGAGTGACACATATATAGGAATACCAATTTCTATTCTAAAACACTGAGTCCATCTTATTTATTTAATTAAGCAAAAAAAAATGAATTTAATGATAATGTGAGATATGGTAAGATTAAGCAACCATTGGTAAAATTGTTGCTATCATTTAACTTAACAACTCGGAAGCATCTTCAGATCAAATTCAAAATAATCGCCCATCAATCAAGCGTTCGACTTCTGACAAAAAACTCTTTGTCGGTACATAACTGCTCGTAATTGGTGTAGGCGAAAACGAAAAAACAAAAGTAGAAATTTATAACGAGACGAAACTTCAAAATCATTCTGCTTAGTGCAAAATTATATAGTTTTAAACGGGGCGTTTAGACGTTTCGTACGCTTTTAATGGTTGGGTTACATAAGTGGTGCGCCACGGGACGGGAAAAGTGCGCCGCAATCTATTAGCTCAACAAAAAATGAGCTTAATTTCACACCTGTTTACCATTAATTTCATAATGATGCTGGAGCAATGGGCTTTTTACACGCACTTCTTCGATCGCTCTCGCTTATTTATACACACCCTATATTCGGACGGGGAAATTCGTTATGACGATCACGAATTCACGAACAGTCTCTTTTGTTAGTTGGAAAGTTGTGTTTTCGGGTTGCGGTTTCTGTCGAATAGGCTCACGTTCGCACCACGGATGTCACTGTACGTAATATGACTGATTATTGAGTTTTGTTGAGTTTATTATACACTTTTGCGTAATACGTTAAGCAGGCTATGCTAAAAGTTTCATTTGTAACATGAAAACTGGAAAAAGACATTTAATTCTTGTGTTATACAGATTTCTCCGAAAATAGTTTTTTGAAGTTTCAAAACAATGAAAGTCAAAGTAGGAACGCGCCGCGCTGCCAAAGCGGCTTGGTAGACCTCGTATTATATGTTTGAATTAACTTTCATTTACTTTGATTTTTTTTTGTTAAAATGCTCGGGCATTTAATTTATGAACGCTTACCATCACAGCCTATCAAAAGTCCACTCCTGAACATAGACGTGCCCCATTGCTTCATATGGGAGATATTTGCCATAGTTGCGACGTCAAGCAGGGGGATCTGAAACCGCAATTTTTTATGTTTACTTGTTGTTACGAAGATGCTACTGCCATCTTCGGTTTCGTTTCCCTTTGTCGCCTTTTACGATATCCTGGGGACGATATGTGATAGTGGATATTCTCACACCGCCACTACATGGGAAGTAACGAGCGCTTAACACAACAATAATTGTGATTTTAATTACAATGACGACGGCGGAGGTCGAAATTTGTTTGCTCGGTTGCTACGAAATTTTATGACTAACGTAAAGCTTCTGAACTGAAGAGGTGATATTGAATTTAGTTGTTTTATGCAATAATCTGTATTGGCAATATATTATTTCGTTAACATCATGCTTATGACTAATGTTAAGATCTAGGTACGGCAGGTATGGCAAACTTTCTTACAATATATTAATTTCTACTTTCCAAATTACTATTGATAAATGCGACATACAACGAGTTGTACATTGATCTTTTATCGAACAATTTGAAAATATTTTAGTTAAAACTTAAATTAAAATATCATTTAATTAATCATTACTTATAGTAAAGGAATTATTTGAATTCATATAAATTTTAATAGTTTCGATGTTGTACTTATATGAAAGTCAATTTTTTTTCACATGATGACTTTGACAAGTGAGAAAAAGTGACATATTATGTTTCAGTATATTAAAACAATAGCTGTTTTCCCCGAGACATTATTCAATGGAATACTTTAGCAACTATGTCAGTAGAAAATAAGAGTAGTGTCGGTAAGTTTATTAGTTGTTAGAAAATATGATTACGTTTAATTTCTTGGAACGTTAAACATTTAGAAGTTTGTATCCCAGGATTAATCTCCAAATGAGTAGATAATAGACAATATAAATTATTATAGGTTTAGTTATTTTAGCAGTCTAAACAAATAATATTTAATGGGATATTGCAATAATTGATTTATTCAACTATAGTATGTTATCATAAAAGCCTATTTCGTCCAGTGAATTTAAAAAAAGGTAGAAACCGCCAGTATCGTAATCCGACGTATGGTCAGTTCAACAGTTCAAAAATGTCAGACTAAAATATTTGGACAACAGAGGCAGATAACGCGTCAGTAGTTCATTTAGGCTTTGCTAAGGTATACGACTTTTTTTCTGCCTCTCGTTTTGAGTAAGTACCATATCCTTACTTTTCTGTCGCTTAGTTAACAGCAGTACACCCACCGTTGTGTTCCGGATTTCGATACCGCATAAAATAATAAGGATCATCTTTCTTAAATATGGTTATCCATGGACTGCTGTAGTGTTACGAGAGGTAGTTAGAATATGCAAATTTTTGGTTATTGGATATAACTGTGTTATGCTTTTTGCTCGTGCTTTTGTAAAGCACTGCAATCGAACACTGGTATTAAAGGAACAGGAACAGTAGGTTGGTAAAAATCACCTTGCGTACATCCGCTCGATAAAATAAAATAAAATGATGTGTCTTACCTAGTTTGAAGAGCACCTCCCCCTCCCTCAATTGCGAGCACTATCCCCGTCACCACTAATCCCAGCACCACTACACTAGGAAAGACACACCACTGACTTCAAACTAGGTAAGACACATCATTTTATTTTATCGAGCGGATGTATGCAAGGTAATTTTTACCAACTTTAATATAATGGAATTCCGCAAAGTAACGCCCGATTCTATTAATTATTTTAAGGAACAGTAGGTGTCTCTTTGTTAGGAGCCAGTCATAAAATACTCACCCAAAATACTACTACTGCTATATTTGGCATTTACTATACGGCTACTGTAACCCATGGACACCAGCAACAAAAGAAGGCTACTGATGCGTTGCTTGCTACCTCTGAGAACTAAGATGGAATGTCTTACACCCTGTAATGTTACTGAGTCTTTATACTTTTCAGACCAAGAAATGAGCCTACTCCTTTTTAAAAGGCCGGCAACGCATCTGCAATTCCCCTGGTGTTCCAGTTGTTCATGGGCGGCGGTAGTCACTTACCATCAGGTGAGCCGCATGCTCGTTTGCCCCCTGTCGTATAAAAAAACCAGAACACAGTCATGTGCGCACAGCTGCTTGATGAAAGAAATAGGTAAGAGAGCTTCGCAATAAGCTTGCTCTGCTGTATTCGTAGACAAGCTCCTAAGCAGAAGAAAAATCCTTACACCTAGTATTTTTTATATAGAATAAGGGTGACAAACGAGCACACCGTCCACCTTATGGTAAGTGGATGCTGTGGCCCATAGACATCTACATTTATCCTCAATTAAGAACCAAAATACAGATGCGTTGCTACACTCGAGGACCAAGATGGAGCGCCTCGTTTCCAATAATAAGGGTCACCGGTTCGGTTCCCTACATTCACCATACGAAACACGGCAGCGTTAAGCTGATATTTTATTCTGGTATTCTGTGAGAGCCCCTAGGTCCCCCCCGAGGTCCTAACCCATTCGTGCTACAAACATAATATAATTCGCGAGTCTCTACCACGTAAATAGTTGACTTAATAATGACCTAATAATCTATATAAATTAATTCAAGTATTAAATATTTAATTAAATAAAAACTCAGCCTCTGTATCATAATAACCTAAAGATAAAACGTTTAATTACAGCTGTCATACATCACTAATTTGATATTTTATTAATAAACGGGCTTGTGACAAGAAAGAGTCATCTACCATGTCCCAGGTTTCTTCATATACGGAAGTGTTTTCCTTCACTGCCAAGCATGTGGTTAGTAGGTGGTAAGTAAAAACCTAAAAGTTGCGCATAGCAATATGTCAGCCGGAGGGACCAAACTCGGGTTGCTCGGCTACTGTGATATAAAGTAGACGCCCCACACCTTAACTGTTGTTGTTCATGTCAGGACGTTATTAATGTAGTAAATTCTCACTTATCCTGCTTATAGATGAAAACGGAATTTTCACTTTACCTCTTTATATTTTGCTTTAGAAATATGAACATTATCCTCAAACATCCTTGAAGAGACAATATACTGGACCTCCTTCACTTACGGGAGCAGCCTGGCAGAGGTGAAACAGCGTGGAGAGGGGGCGGGGTGACGTCAGGTCGTGGGTGCCAACACGTCGCCGTCACGCTCCACAAACAGCGAGGCTAGCGCAGCCTTGACGTCGCCTCACTTTGCTCAACGGGACAGAACCAACTGCTGTTTTTAAGCAAACAATTCATCTGAATAAATCAATAGACAAGCAATAAGACCAATAAAGCTTCCGGTTATAATTAACCAACACTACAATGAGAATCATGGGGAGTATTCGTCTTTGACGAATATTCGTCATTGTAAAATATTCTTCATTGCCAAATATTTGAACTTTTTCCAGACTGTGATAAGGAGCAGTATCACTAGTGCTAGCATAATGGCTCTGCGGTAATCAGCCCGGTTTCCCAGAATGGTGGGTATGGGAACTTTTACAAGAAACGCATGCCTATATTGGTATACTAGCACATTTTTGAAAGGATCTTCTTTCTATGGCTTTAAAAAAGTTCACAATGATGATAATGATGGTGACTGTAATGATGAAATTTTAACCATAATGTATTTCAAAATATTCTTTTAATTTCAAAGGCAACTATACTATATTATATTTAACGTAATCATAAGAAAAACGTGCTATAAGTATGAAGGTTATACGTCTAAATATTGACATCAAATAACTTACTTATATTTGTTGCTTAAACGAGTACGTATAATTTTCTGAGTTCACGGGCATGTAATTTGTTAACGTATTAATGTGATTAGTTCGGGAGGTTAGGATGAAATGATGAAATCTTAATTAAGTTGGATTTTTCTCAATAATCACACGCCGACGTTCAATGCTATCTATAAATAAGCGGATTTGAAGACTAAGGCTCTTGGTAAAACGTTAAAAATAATCACTTTTAAAATTGAACTTCTTTAATTATTTTTAAAATAAAATTAATGTTTTAAATAGTCTTAAATTAATATGGTATAATAAACTAAAATTTTAAGACATAGAAAGTTATGAGCAAAACCTCACACTAGATTTAAAAATATCGAGTACTATATTATGCAAATGATTGCCTCACATCATCTCCTTTTGTCTCGTGAATGGTGTAAGATGCGTCTATGGGAAGTGCTCGTAAAATAGATGGTGGTTCTAACGTATGACGAGCTTAACGCTATACGGACCGACCGACGACGACGACGACGACGACGACGACGACGGCCAGTAGCGTCAAGTGTACGAGACGTCTGGTACTGTAATCGACAAACTAAGCCGCCACGAGGGAATCCTCCCGATTTGCCTTAATCTTGACGCTTGCTTTTGAGAGAACGGAAAAGGTTTACAATTCAGCAATGGGCTTTTATGGGCTGTTAAATTAGAAGAAGAAGAACAAAAATCAAAGGTTTTTTGGTATCACCAAAAGGCTATATTTTTATACACTTGCTTCCTTTGAAAACGTTAAGATATTAGATCTACAATTCTTATTCAGGCTATAGTACAAAAAGAACTTTAATTATTTTATACGATAACTGCTAAACGTCAAAGTCATAAACAGTTTCGAAACTTATAAATCGAAGATATATTTTTGTAAAGGCGTCCCGAGCGAGGCATGGCTAATCAGGCGACGGCCGACACTCAAGACAATGGTGTCAGCGTGAAAGCCTCATAAAACTACGGGACCCGTAAAACCCCGTCCAAAATATTTACAGCGCGTGACAAACAACCCGAGTCTTTGTCTTCCAAGGATTGTCTCGCTGATTCGACGCGCTTAATCTTTGAAGTTTGTTGCAGATGACTAAAATATGTTTTCGAAATCTATCTTATTTACAGTTAAAGATAAGTCTTCTAATGTATCAATTAAAGATGGTGAACACTAAAGCGCAATAGTAAGTATATTCTTTGATTAATTATATAATATTATATTAAAAGGGCTTCTAAAAATAAATCTAGACATACAGTAGGGTATTAGTCAAGTTCGGAAAAGAAAAGGATGACGCACCATGCAGTATGTATATATATGTGCATATATGCATATACATATGTAAATATGCATATATTCATATATATGTATATATGTATATACATATGTAAATATGCATATATACATATATATGTATATATGCATATATACAAACCATTTCGAGCCACTTTCAAACTCTCCATAACGTAAACGCAAAAGGGTATTTTGCTATAGTTGTCACGGTTGGCAAGCGGCTGGGCTATCGTAGTTTTTTTGATTTTAGTACTTAACCAGAAGATGCTACTGCCTACCTCCTGTATGATTTCCCTCGGTTGCCTCATACGACACCCACGGAATGATGATATGGCGGCGAATATTCAAAATACTCAAATTTATATATTTTTTAAATATTTATAGTAAAGAAGAATATTCTAATATAACTCATTGTAATTATATACATTATTACAATGAGCTCTTACACATCATTAAAAAATATTTCTAAAATATAATATTGTCACTATTCAGTACATAGATATTACTTATGGTTATTTCAAAAAGAGATAAGTATCGCGCTGTCTTTTAAGTCTATAAGTGAAAGGTAAGTTACTATAGCACGTGCTGGGGAACATTTACAACACTCCAGAGTGATCGCATATCGATCCGTGGGCGTTCGAAACAGAACAGAACAAAAAAATCTTCAACAGTTGTCGATTTACTTCGTATCGTTAGTTATAAATCCAGCGAGGGAGCGGCGATGGCCAATGACTGTGAAAGTTCACACAACAATTTAAAATTTTAACACTCCACTGCCACCGTCAGACACCTCTCATTAAGAGGACATAGCAATGTGAAGTACCAACGTATTGCTAATCATTTTACTATTTTCTTAACTAAAGGGAAATTGAACGTTAAATGTAATCCGGGCATGAATGTCTGTGACATAAAAATATTTGAAAGTTATTCCTACGCACGTAGTGAGTTATCACAAAGCATAGATAATTCGATTTAGCAGCTAGCGTAGCAACGGACATCGCTTATACAAGATTAAAGGTTTTTTTTTTGTTTATTTGTTGTTCAGATTATTAATAGTAATCTTTACTACAATTCTTATCGTTTTTATTTCTTATCGTGATTAGATTTATATTTGTTACAGAAAACGTGTCTTAATATCTATATACAAATATCATACCAAATATCCCATGATTTTTTAGTAAACCTAACATTTCGTAAGCGGCAATTCTCCTTCTCCTACACTCGTAAGTACGACGCCGTAAAAAAACGACCTCCATCTCGAATGTCATTTGCACGGCGTGCCGTTGAAAAAGCAATTATTTCAATATCTGGCCCGCGCCGGCACCCAGCGGTCGAGCAAAAAGTGCTCTGAGCACGCGCTCGTGACTGTGACCAGCGGTAAGAAAGTTTGGAGACGCCACCAAGGACATCTCCGCCTTCGTACAAGACAACGAGGAAACATTGCCTTGTGTTTTGCTTTATTTACATCTATGGTATTTTTTACTTAAAATTCCAAGCTCATGGAATACGGAATTATTAAAAAAAAGTATATATGCGTTATTGACGAGTAATGGTGCTTTATACTAATTTTACGTGTACTCGTAGTGGTGGTTTAAGAATATCCACTAACCCATATCGTCTCGAGGGTGTCGTAAGAGGTGACAGAAGGAAAATGAAACAGGAGATGGGCATCAGCATCTTCCTAATAACAGCATAAAATAATAAAAAACTGCGATTGCCAACCCGCTTGACAAGCGTGGCAACTATGGCAAAATACCCCCATGAGGAAGACTTACTGAAGTTTTATAGACTATAATGGATAATGGAATAGAATGGATTACTAAATTTCGTCATATCACATTTAAATTAAAACGTTTTATCCTTTTTTAATAAATAAAATCCTCCTTTAATAAGTTAGGTCAACTATAATTTTTGATCTCAGTCATCGATGATAAAATAATCCTTCAAAAAATTCTAGTCTTTCCACTCTACTGCCCAGTAGTGAATAATCGAAATAAACAACACTTGGCCGCTTCCGCCGATCAATTATGTTTTTACTGCAATCGTCTACAAGGCTTACTGGCCTATATATACAATGATTTTGCTTTAGTAATTGTTTTTCTAAATTTATTCAATGCAAATTGCTTTTAACAGTGTCTGTAAAGTAATATATTCCCTGTGCTAGTTGAAATATGTGTGAAGTCGACAGAACAGCACACTTTTTGTTAAGTGGCAAACATTTGTGAGTGTCACTCGAGTGACAATGCATCGACGACATCAAGTGGTCCTGCCGGACTCGTTTCCACTACCAATGTTATCAGAAACTTAGACGAGTCTCATAAATATATTCAAATAAACTGTTTCCATTAATTCTTATCATAAAGTGGATAATGACAATGGTCGTTTTATTTATGGTCATTTTATTTATGAAAATTTTACTGATCAGGTGAAAATTCGACTTCAGTACTCACCACAAAATATTTCACTCTTTACCAAACAATAGAATAAGACGCTTTCAAATCTAGACTCGTAATTCCGTGAACGTGTTACTGTGAAAAGGCTCTAAACTTATATGTTTATATTACATTTGTTCGCTCCTTACACACGAACAACTTTTTTACTAAGTTAGCCCAAAATATCGTAATGCGAGAACAGAAATAGGAACATTTAAAAAAAATTGCGGTGCCCACTATTCGATTGTTTAACCGCAAATATCCTTGACATCGTTTTAAAAAGACCCAATTGCTCAAGATATCTGTGAACTGTAGAAAATGTAAATAGTTAAGTTATTGACTTTAGTATAAAAAAACAGTATATCAAATTATATATTTAACATTAAAATATATTTACTTGCGAGTATATTCCGTAGTGGACTGAATATTATTTAGAGATCAATCTTACCTTATGTTGAATCTCGTAAAAATTTGTCAATGTCAATCTATATCGTTTAATTTTCATATGGATATATAAAATTCTATGATTATTGTATATTATAAATTCTATATGACAAAAACAAACCATTGTTATTATTTAATAGCTTTAACTCTATATATTTACTTCTAATTTACTATTTTAATGTTATATTTATATAGATAATTATTATAAGATGGTTAATACGTAAAGAGAAAATTTGTACCCCTTTTAAAGCTTACTGCGCGCCCGTAGGTGTGTGAGATTTGGCATAGTTTAGTAGTTTATAGGAAACAGTGCAAAAGCTATGAATTGAAAGATTTACGGTCAAACGACCACTGAGATATGAGTTTATATGAATTTAAAATACACCAGATAACCCGGACACACATATTATACATTATATACATAACTCGAATTAAAATAATGAAGTTATATAAATATAAATAACAGTTATATCATTACAAAATACTACAAATATTTGTAGTAATTAAATTTCATTCATAACATTCAATAATTTGTTTTTCATCAAAGTTTCCCCTTTTACTTATATAAGAGACTGAGCAATAATATACGGAATAGATGAATATTTCAAGTTACATGTTTCAACGATTGGTCACAGATAACTAATGGTAGGGCCTTCTGGAAGTCATAGAAGCTCGTAACGGGACGGATTGCAAGTGTGTCGGCCGCCAATCACTGCAGTGTCGTGTTCGACTTGTAAATTATGTTCTTTAGAAAGCACAACCGAGCTGCGTTCGTTGACATCGTATAGTTAGGTACATGGTAGGTAAATGTACCAGATCTTTCAAGACTCTTATGTATCTTTTAATTTATTTAATACTTTAATATTAATAAATATTATATAGGGTAAGCGTAAAAAAATTGTTGCGTAACATCGAAATAATGAGACAAAATATTCATGAAATCGAGTGTAAACTTTCATTACATTATACATATTTATATTTAATGCAAATTATTAAGACTTTTATTTTAAACTAGCGACCCACACCGACTTACATTCCATCAGTCCATCCATTACAGCCAATAAAAGTTCACTGCTGAACATAGGCCTTCTCATAGATTGCCTTAGGAGAGTGATTTTGCCATAGTTGTCACGCTTGGCAAGCGGGTTGGCAACCGCAGTTTTTTATTAATTTGAGTTGTCACCAGAAAGATACTGCTGTCCATCTCCTGTGTCAGTTTCTCTGTGTCGCCTTTTATGACACCCAAGGAACGATATAGGGTAATGGATACTCTTACACCGCCACTACATGGCTTTGCCTGGCTGGAACTATTAATTTGGTGTCATTTTTTTTGAATAAACATCAATGACCATGAAATGAAAAAAAATCCAAGATTTTCGGATAAAATGTAGCCAAGATCACTTCTTACATTTCTCTTTATTTGTTCGTTAAGTTTCATCACAATCAGTTCAGCCATTCCGAAAATTAGCTCGGACAGACAGACAGACAAAATTTTTACAAATGGCTATTCCTGTCCTAATAGCATGCAAATTACCCATTGAGCTCGATAAAAGGAAGTTATTTCGATATTACAGACCGACACTTCAATTTTATTTATTTGTATAGATGACACTTTCTCCCCGAGATACTGACTTCTTCCATTCTTTCCGGGTAAGGGTGAGGGTAAAGTACTATAAAAATAAAATAACTTATTCCATTAAGACCTCCACTCCCAGCCGAAGCCAACATTTCTGCAGTAACACAAAATGTAGCTGATAATTTGGTTGATATTTTTATCCATATCCAGTTTTAGAAAAATTCCTTATAGATCCTAAACTCGACTCAGAAGTTGTGCGAAATGCGAAAGAAAATGTGCCCGCTCATATATTCCAGAAAATTCTTCTAGGTTTTATAGTGGCAGCTTCGTACTGTCAAGTTGTGTGTAGTACTCTTTCCCCCTCCCTAGATGGCGCCCTACTAGATGGAGTGACAACCTGGTAAGACATGCAGGAAGTCGATGAATGCAGGGCAGGCTCAGGGTTATGCTTTGTACCAATATCTGAGCAAAATAGCCGATTAATGCAGCAGCATTATTAACCATACGAAACACGGCAGTGAGCTCGTTTGCTACACTCACTTCTATAAAAATTGTGTGAACATTTGTTAACCAATTTTTTAATATAAATAATTCTAATCGTTAAATGAATGTTCCAAATAAAAAAAAAATAGATTAATCAGACCAAAACTCAAAAATGAGACGTTAACAATAAATTTTTAACAAGTGGGAATATTAGTGAAAATTATTATGAAATTTAAAGAAACCCTATGGATAAGATTGATATAGCTTACAGAGGATGAAATAACCATCTTGCAGACATATCCAGAAATATCCCGTAACGAGAAGATGAGAAGTTTCATAGACATTATGTGGATTGTAATTCAATCACCAAAACTCTAAATAGGGTAAAACGACAGATCTTTCCGAGTTGATTTGATTTGATATGTGTTGATGAGATTAGAAGAGAGAAATAGAGAGAGTACGAGATATGACAATAATGACATTGGTTGATTTATTCACGCGTTAAACAACCTTAAGTTATCATATGCAAATAATCATATCCATTACAACTTTTCAGAAGTGAGAGGAGGTCTGTGCCTAACAGTGGGATATGGCATAATTATTTTACTTTAAAATTATAAATGACGGCTCGGTAGTGCAACGGCTAAGAGTTTGGTTGTGGCACTGTGAGGCCGCGGGTTCGAATTCCGCGCAAATAATCATATCCATCACAACTTTTTCAGAAGTGAGAGGAGGCCTGTGCCTAACAGTGGGGTATGGCATAGTTATTTTACATTAAAATTATAAATGACGGCTCGGTAGTGCAACGGCTAAGAGTTTGGTTGTGGCACTGTGAGGCCGCGGGTTCGAATTCCGCGCAAATAATCATATCCATCACAACTTTTTCAGAAGTGAGAGGAGGCCTGTGCCTAACAGTGGGGTATGGCATAGTTATTTTACATTAAAATTATAAATGACGGCTCGGTAAGAGTTTAGTTGCGGCACTGTGAGGCGGCCTTCTGCACAAATTTAGAGTTCTTATAGGCTATGAAAATTTGTTCCTGGTCTAGGGGTGTATCCACATGCAATTTATATATTAAATATAAGTAAACGTCACGATAATGAAGAAAATCATAGAATGGAAATAACGTTTAAAAAAGAAAAATAAATTATTATCGCTACAGTCTATGCAAAGTCCGCTACTAAATATAATCTCCCCCATAGACAGCCACACTTATATCTATCAACTTACCTTGAAGAATTATTCATCATCATCATAAACTGTGATACGATTCGAAATTTCACCCACATCATCTTGGTGCAGATTTTCTTAATTAGATCTTCTTAATTTGTGTATTATATATTTTATATGGTTAAATTGAAACAGTTGGGAGAGAAAAATTCTACTTGTGAGCTTCTTTCCGCTTCTTTTCAAAGGTATCCAAGGTCTCTCGTAGAAGGGAATTCTTAAAGCGATGGCGAAGCTTTTTGACTTTTGAAAAAGTGCTTTATAAAGGCCAATTTTGAATAAAATTATTTTGACTTTGGCATGAGCGATGTTAGTTACTTACTATCAGTTAAGCCTTGGCCCCTCTTAAATGAAAAATCGTTATAGGTGTTTGTCGTGCACTTCCCTAGCAAGTACAAGGCTGCTACTTGAGAATTATTATTCCTAACTGATTGTTGGTTCTTCCTACTATATGGCTAGCATATTATCACTTCTATTAAACATATTTCACATCTATATTATTAATCCATAAACAACAAAGTACGAGTATGTTCAGAATATTAAAAAGTTCATCATCATTATCATTACAGCCCTTCACAAGTCCACTGCTGAACATAGGCCCCCAAAGAATGGTACAAAGCACGGTCCTGAGCCACCTGCATCCATCGACTTCTTGCGTGTCTTACCAGGTCGTCACTCCTTCTAGTGGGGGAACGCCCTACACTTCGCCCGTCAGTACGAGGCTGAACACTCACTCGAGAACTTTTCTTGCAAAGAAAGGTTCACGAGAATTTTCAGAACCTTTCTTGAAAAGTTCAACCATGATAATTTATTATTGTACTTCTTGTAGGAGGACTCAAGGGCCGATATAAATTTAACGCAGTGGCACCAAAATACATTCTGATGCAATGAATTACATTTTTTTTCTTCTTACTTTGATCAGGCTAGATCATCATTGTGTCATCGATAGCAAATTATCTTCCGTTTGGTGTTCAGTCCGCGATCCGGATAATACTCCTTATCATACGGAGCTTTTATATTTATACCATAGTCGTTAGGAAAATTCGATGGCATGATTTAGGCTTGTTATTTGGTCCACATCTGTCATTGCGGCGTGGTGACAGCGCCGCCACACCCACGACTGGGCTACTTTCTCAGAATTCTTCAGCCAAGTCATATAAAATCTGAACATTAAGTTTTGTATACGTTCTAAATCTGATAACCGTAAAATAAATTGAGAATAATAAATAAATAATGAATAGTTTTTGTGTCCTTACCACTAATAGCAAAAACTATTTAATAATTAATAACATACTTTTGTCTAAAGTTGGCTGCAGGTACTGCAGTAGTTACTACCCATCAGGTAGACTGTAAGTTTGTCTGTCACTTGCGTTTTATAAAAAATAAAAGAAGTTTTTTAACTTCTAAACTGAATCTTTCAGCTCAATTTGTAATATTATATTGTTGTCCTACAATAATTGTGCAATAATAAAAATATCCAAGTCATGTTGTATATACAATGTTTGTGATTATATTCCGACGCCAGTAGGTGAACACCACAATAAAGTCCTTGTGAAGATAACATGAGCTGTCACCCACGGAAGAGAAAACGTCAGTGAGAGACGTCGAACGCGCATGAAATATGATAAATGTTACTTAAAGCGTCAAGCGTATGCCAATGATCAAGGAATACAGCCAAAATGGATTAACTAAATTAACGTTTAGGCAAGCTATTTTTTCACAAAAGATTTAATTGTAGATAGCCGTAGATTCTATTTCTATTCTGTTCATTAATTGCAGCATCAAAGTCCAATGTCGAGCATAGGCCTACCCTAGATTTTTTATTAAGCGATTTATATGTTACTTCCTAAATCAATTGAGCCGTAGTAGCTCATGGGTTAAGCGTTCGTCATAAATTCACAAAACGTGTGCAACACACGTTCGATTCCCTCTGCCACCAATATAAATGCCGATTAACCACGCTGAAAAAACATCGTAAAGCAACCTACATTTCTGAGGAATATTTTGGGAATATGTAATGCCCACCAACACGCACTAGACCAGCGCGATTGAATAAGTTCTGCATAACCCTCTCAGAAATAAAAAAGGAGGCCTGCTCCCTTGGGACGTACATAGGTGGACTGTAACTTTTTTTTATGTGCCATAATATGTGATTACGCGTTAAATAGTGGTTTCGTTTTCATTATCGTTATATTGATTACTGAAAAATATAATTTTACTTTAAAATTACAGCAGCTAAAGCTTACGGTATTAAATTTGCACAGTGTAACTTACTACTCGTCGTTGAGTTTATTCGAATATAACATAGATATACTTATCGTCTCTTAAAATAGCATTTCACGAAGTAAATTTTTGGATTTAAATATTTTCATTTTACATTGAATTCATTTATTAATTATTGAAATAAATTTTAATGCCTAAATTTAATTATTAACTTATTGTAAAATAAACTAAAAAAAATACAATTTTACCTACCTACATTTTTTTCTTAATATTTTATTCATAAATAAAAAGAGTTTTTCAGTATATATATCTGAAATAACTTCTATTAATTTATATTCTAGCAATCTTGTCCGTTCTAGTATCTGTAGATCTCTGGCGTGCCAATCAGCCGCGTGCCCAATGCAGGCCGTTTGACAGCGAGGTTAGAGCTTGCCGATTCCTTAATTGCCGTGACGTTTTGGTGCCACATTCCTCGCTTGGGGCCGGGAGTGTACACGCTACTTAAACGGACTATTGCAGTTAGTAGCCCATGTAAAATCACCTAATGATTGCAACACCGAAATGAGTATCGATATTATCGACATTGCAAGTAACGTCGCGTCATCGAAAACAACTCGGTACATTCGAATTCCAATGTTTATTTTTAAAATGTAATATATAAACCTATTAACATTCTACTTTTAGATGGAGCTCGCTATCAGTGAGTTGATCAATGAGAAGCTGTCACTGAGAAGAATTTAAAACGCTGTTCCAATATAATTTCACTGATTCTTTGTTTTAAACGTTACATGAATATGTTAAATCACCTTCATCATTATCATCATTGTAGCCCATTACAAGTCCACTGCCGAACATAGACCTCCCCTAAACACGGTTCTGAACCACCTGCACTCATCGACTTTCTGCATCTCTTAACTCACTCCATATATTTTATACGTGGCAGGGCCATGTTGCAGCTATATTATGGTCGTGGCACGAATAGGTCGGCTCGATCGGAGAAGGACCATGCTCTCTCAGAATACCCGCGTAACATGGTAGATATGTAGAGAACCTAAGACCCTTTTTACTGAAATCGAGGCATTCCACCTTAGTCCTCAGTTGGTAAATCAGTGGTTAATCCTGTAGTCCTATGGACTACAGCATCCACTTAAAATGAAGTGCACTGCTTATTATTATGAAATTTAGGTTGGATTTCACATTTTTGTCGCTGTATAGAATCGAACACTTATTGTTTAAATGCTTTTAGTTTTATTGATGACCTAACCCGGAACTAGTTGTCATACGATTTACATCCGTATAATGATCCGTATTTGACTGCCTCGATGGTTAAGTGGTTGTAAACGCGACTGCTGATCATAAGGTACCGGGTTCGAATCCCGGGTCGGGACAAAAAAAATCAGTTATTGAGTTTTTCCGTCAAGAAATTCTCAGTAGCTGCCCGGAGTCAGGAAGTTGGCGGTGTCTCACCTTCGTGCCTCGGAAAGCACATAATGTTTCTGCGCCTGATCTCTCTCCGGTCGTGTCGGTTTACCTTCCCATCGGACTATAATATTGAGGGAATAGAGAGTTCACTTCCCATACACTTCAGCACTATAATCCTGTCCTGCGCCGATGGCTAGTCTCCGTTTAGACTGGCCGCCGTAACCGAAATTCGGTCTGGATGACATTATTATTATTACATTAACATCAAACAAAGCTGTAGTAACTCAGAAGTAGTTGGCAATATCATAGTGCGCGAGCCCCCTGAGCCCTACTAAAACTATTAAATGAAATTTCAAATGCTGACATACAAAAGATAATAATCGCGAAGATATGTATGCAGGTTTTTTTTTATAGAAGAGGGGGCAAACGAGCATGCGGCTCACCTGATGGTAAGTGACTACCGCCGCCCATGAACAACCGCAACACCAGGGGAATTGCAGATGCGTTGCCGGCCTTTTAGAACGGTGTAAGCTCTTTTCTTGAAGGTCTCTAAGTCGTATCACTCCGGAAAAATCGCTGGTGGTAAACAATTCCACAGAGAAGTTGTACGAGGAAGAAGACTCCTAGTAAAACGCACAGTCGTGGATCGCCAAGGATCCAGATGGTGAGGATGGTATCGAAAATTTTGACGCGATGTGCGTTCGTGAAATATGGCGGCTGGAATTAATCCGAACAATTTCTCAGAGCACTTCCCGTGGTAGATCCGATAGAAAATGCAAAGGGATGCAACATCCCTACGCAGCGCCAGTGTATCCAGCCGATCAGAAAGAACTCGGTCGTCGACGATTCGAACCACTCTGCGCTGGATGCCGTCAAGTGGAAGGAGCTGGCACTGGGGTGCCCCGGCCCAGAGATGAGAACAGTATTCCATTTGAGGCCGAACTTGCGCTTTATAAAGTTGCAAGCGATGTGCCGGCATGAAATACTGTCTCGCTCTGCTGAGCACGCCAAGCTTTTTAGAGGTCAATTTGGCCTTCCCTTCCAAGTGACCACGAAACTGCACACTATTCGATATGTCGACGCCGAGGATTCTGATGCTAGCTGAGGCAGCAAGGGGAGTGCCTTGAAACTAAGGAGATACGACAAAGGGGTTCTTTTTAGCGGTAAACGCGCAAACTTGTGTCTTCTGGCGATTGAACTGGACTAGATTTAGTCGCCCCAATCCGAGACTTTGTTCAGCAAAGACTCGACTTGAGACACAAGTTTTTTCCGGTACTCGGCGACGTTTTCCCGAGAAATTCTGGCACGGCCGGTATATAAGGCATCACCAGTGCTGTCGTTTGCATAACAATGAACGTTACCAGCAACATATCATTGATATGCAGAAGAAACAGCGTTGGTGATAGCACACAGCCTTGTGGAATACCAGCGTTAGTAGGCTTGTAATCAGAGCATGCACCGTCTACTACGACCTTGATGCTCCGATCAGCAAGAAAATTGGTGATCCAATTGAACAATTTCTCGGGAAGCCCATAGGAAGGGAGCTTCGAAAGAAGCGCTTTGTGCCAGACCCGATCGGCCTTCGCTATGTCCAAACCAACGGCCAATGCCTCCCCCTTGGACTCTACTGCCTCCGCCCATCTATGAGTCAGGAGATCACCAGCTGATCGACCCCGACAAAAACCGTATTGGCGGTCACTAATCAGCTGGTAATCCTCAAGGTACCTCATGAGCTGGCAGTTTATAATAAACTCCATTATTTTGGAGAACAAGTAGGTGATGACGATAGGCCTGTAGTTGGACGGGTCTGAGCGGTCGCCTTTTTTAGGGATCGGGTGGACCAAAGCTGTCTTACATGAATTCGGGACTACGCCTTGGGGTAGGAGTACCGGAAAAGACGCGTTAAAACCGGTGCCAACTCCGGAGCACACGTCTTCAGCACAATGGGAGGGACTCCATCAGGCCCACTCGACTTGCTGACGTCCAGGGAGAGGAGTGCTTTACCAACCGAGCGCTGTGTAAACCGCACATCCACCATGGAGCACTCACACCGCGGGATGGTGGGCGGTGTGTTCCCCCCGTCATCTAGAGTCGAGTTGGACGCAAAGAGAGAGCCTAACAGATCGGCTTTCTCCTTTGCGGCATGGGCCAATGAGTCGTCCTCTCTGTGCAGAGATGAAAGAGATAGCTGACAGAAGTTCCCAGTAGTTGGCAATGACTCTTTTGAAGGACCTGGAGGCGGAATTCTTCTTTTTAAGAGCGCTGGTGCTTACATCCCGAGACAATGATGCGTCAGCCCAGGCCCGGTAGCACTCCTGCTTATAGCGTGATGCTATTTTACGGGAGTGACCAAACCATGGCTGGGATCTGCCTCCGATGGGCATCACAGCGGATAGAATAAAAAGTTCCATACATGAAGTACCACATCAGTAACAGAATCAGCAACAACGCTCGGATCTTCCGGCGAGAAGCAAACCCGCCCCCAAGGGTAGGATGCAAAAAAAGACCGCATCCTATCCCAATCGGCCGACCAATAGTGCCAAACACGGCGGCAGCCTGCAGAATGCAACCGCGACGTTAGTGTGAGTGGCACCACACTCCGGACAAGACAATGGTCTGACAAGCCTAAAGGAGCGTCGACGGAAACCTGATATCAGTCTGGATGAGAGGTCAGCAGAAGGTCCAACAGGGAAGGTGCATGATCCTCCACATATGGAATCCGCGTAGGCGAAGTAACCAGCTGTGTAAGACCATATGCCAAAGCAAAGTCATAAACAGATCTCCCCGCATGATCGGTTGAACGTGAACCGATCCATTCGGCGTGATGGGCGTTAAAATTGCTAAGGATCACGATCTCTACGGATGGGATCTGCTGTAACAAAGAATCTGTAGTAATTTGGAGGTGGTCGATGAGTCGGTCTGTTTCGGCATTACCGCTATGGGACCTATAGAGGCACCCGCGACGCGGGGATGGTCGTCGCTGTCTACGCGCAGCCATAGGATGGACAGGTCCGTACCTTCAAGACTGCCGAGGCGTCGAAAACAGATGTCTTCTCTGACGTGTATGCAAACTCCAGCCTGGGGAGTGGACAGCGTTAAGGTTTGAATGAATTCACGGATAGCGTGACAGCGGTCGCCTTGGTCTTATTGCTCCGCTTGCCCCGAGCAGTATTAGCCGCCAGCGGAATTTTGCCCCCCCCCCCCGTATACGCGGGGCAGCCCACGCTCAGGAGTGGAGTAGCTTAGTCGTGGATGCTCAGCGAGGGATTCTCCAGGGGTACTGATACCCTCCTGGGGTAGTCTTTCGTTTAATTCCGCTACCATGCTGAAGGGGGATTGGGCCTCCGGCCACCTGCACTCACCAAGCGAAACGTAGAGGTAAACCTCTACTTCACGCTGGTATTCTGTGAGGTCGTGGTACCAACTCGGTTCGAGCCGGCCCATCCGTGCGACAGCAAAAGCTGCCGCGTGGCTCTACCACTATAGGTCGTATGTAGGTGGCATAAAATATATTTTAAAATGAATATCGTTTCTGCCGATGCGCACTGGAGCAACACACTGAATTAACCAACCAACCCTCTATTAACCTCGCAATAACGAGAAGGAGATTTACCAAGGGATAGGATAAAACCCCTTATCTGTTTAGAATTTCGACCGGGTAAAGACCACCCTCTTACCTTAATGTGGTGCCAAGCAGTAGTGCGAACACTGCTGAGTTCCGGTCTGAGAGGAAACATAATTACAAGCTGTGAGAAGTTCCATCATAGTACTCAGGTGGTGACAACGCAGTTGTAGGCTTTTTTGTTTGAAGTTGGTGGTGGAAAGGTGTCCATGGGCTACAGTAACTACTTACCATCAGGTGGTAATATAAAATTAAGGGTGTAACGATACCGATATCCATTTTAATTTTAAAGAAAGAAAAATTATATATTTTTATTCAATAACAAGGACATTTAAATTGGTGCAGTGTTATAGTTGAGACCTCCTTTTAAGTATATAAAATACTTGCGCTAGAAAGCCACACTCTTACAGTTTGTTTTTGTAATAAAACCCTTTCTATAGGAAAACTCGCTTAGTAACAAGAGTTTTGTTACTTCTCATGGCTTTTGGTATGTATCAAAAGTAGTATTAATAAAAAAGTGCACTCATCTACTTTATTACATCCGCCTTGCAAATTACAAGGATACCGAATGCAATACAGCAAATTCTTTTCTTACATAAAATAGTCGTCACAATTCGTATCAAGCAAGCATCATTTAATATTTTTAGTTAATTAGTCTATAGGCTGGTATTTTAATTTATTTTTATCAATTAATCATTTCCTTTGTTCCATCATGATTGGAAGTAGTAATGGACCAGTTTATGTGGCTCCGAGAATCAATAACTGTTGAATAAGAAGCTTCTGGGATAGTATAAAGGAAAACTCTGTCGATGTTTGGCTAAAGTGACAATTCGCTAAAATCTATGGGAATCAACTTATTGCAGTATCCACAAGATTTAGATATAGCCGAAATATAAAAACAGGTAACTTCGTGATTTAATGAAAACTTAATGTAACTCCTCTTCCCAAAGCTATCCTCACTGCAAAAGGTACATTATGCTTATCAACGAACGAGGCTTTGGTGTAAACAAACACGAACGGTTTTAAGCCAAATCCCACAGGATGGTGATAGGAAGTAGCATCACCAGTGCGAAGGTATGGGAGCGTTGTGAGAATTATTCAAGTCTATTAAGTTATATTAGTTCATTTCGCGCAATCTTGAAAGGCTAAGAAAGGCTTTTCATGGCAGGAAGAAAAGTAACCATACTAGAAAATTTGCTATTGTATCAAACAAAAAACGTCTAAAACTTAAATTTCTTTCTGTATAAAGATATATTTAATATTAATTATTTATATCAAAAAGCACTAAATAAAATTGTCTCCAATTTACTTTAAAGTTATGGCCTTAGTCAGGGCCAAATATTTATTTTTAACCCAATAATGTCGACTAAAGAGGGTTGGTTACGAATAAATTACGTCAGGATCTATAAAACGTATTTCAAAACAAAATTATTTAAAAAAAGGGTATCTCATTCACACATTAGTGACGCTACTCGCCGCGTCCGACTATAATTAATAAAAAGTTATGTCCTGATTCTGGGCTTCTTCTTTCTTTTTTTATTTTTAAATTTAGAGTGTCGTGCGCCTTAAGTAATATTTATGCGATCCCCAACAGCGCGGAGGCGGTTTGAGCATACAACAAATTTTAACCGCAATCAAAATCACCTAAATTTAGGGAAAAAAATACTGAAATAATTGTCAATATCTATCTTTTCTCATAATCATTAATTTGCATAATTTGTAGTCGAAAACTATAACTGAAATAGGTGGTTACGGTATACAGTTTTTCTCATCGCAATAAATTCCCGATCTCAGTTTTCGTATTACTGTACTTGCTAAATATAAGCTTAAAACATTATAAAACCAATCTTACCTCTCTCTGGCGCGGCCAGAAGATATAAATTGTGAGCGGACAGTTGGGAGCGGATCGCCAAAGCTAATTCTGTTGTGATTAATGCTCCCTGCACGTTTCCACCGTTCTAGCAGATCCTCGCAAAGTTAACGTTGCGAGATATTTAAAAAAAACCGTTCCATTTTATACCGTATTACAATTTATTAAGTAATCAATTAAAATCACTAGACGACAAACGTACGTTTGCACACGTGAATGCCACTAAGATTTAAAGTAACTCGCTACTACCCGTTTGCGTTTCTCACGCAACAGTCAACAATTAAAGTAAAATAAAATTATAATATAAGAATTGTTTATTAAGATTTTTGAAATATATATATATATATAAAGTTAAAAACTATCAAAATCAAGCAGCAAAATTCACAAAAAAGGAAGAAAAAGATTATTAATTTGAATAAAAATTACACATACATTGTATATAATATAAGTGGAATAATAGAAAATATTAATGAAAATAACATCAGCAATGTGATCAGAGAAATGCATAGTCAGACATGGATTTGTAAACCAGGCAGCGGTTACATACTCAGATATTTGCTTGACTTGGATTTAAATTTTTATATTATAGTAGTGCAATTCATCAACATAGCATACATAAACATGAAATAAAATATTTTAGATAACTTACATCTAACTTCAAATGTTTCATCATTAAATTCAATCATTAAATTTTACACCTGTTCAGTATGTATTTTTTATCCATTATGAATGACTACTTTAATTTAATTATGCTAATATTTGAATACTGTTAAAAATAATGTTAGGATAACATGTATGTGTAAATAGCAGAGTGCCAATAATGCAATTATTATACGCTTGTATTGTATGAATTTATTGGAAAGTATTTATTGTTTTACTTCTGTGTTTATTACAAAATATTATTACAAAATGAAGTAAAGTTTCAGCCTATATACGTCCCTCTCTTGGGCACAGACCTCGTCTGATTTTTAAGAGGGCTTTAGGGCAATAAAGTGTCCACCGCGTTGCTCCTATGCTTGTTGGCGGAGTTCACATGTCTTCTAAATACTTTTAAATTAAATTAAAAATATGTAATAATTTTAGATTTCAAATCACAAGCAGGAATTTAATACGTATTACTCCTATTGTCTAAATCTGGACTAAATGCATCTGTGAAATGCAAGACGTAAAAAAATGAATCAAAGTCAAATGAATGTCAGGGTATCAATCATTCAATCTCGAGACATATCGGTCACATTTATCTGCTTAATCGAATAGAAAACGAACATTTATCATAAAAAGTACCCTCCGGCATACCACGAACCGAAGTTTCCTACTCATAATTTCATATAAATTACTTAAAATCAAAAGGGAAATTAGAGTCCACGCCTAATGCCCGATTCGCATGACAAACGGCCGCCTTTTCGTAAGTTATTATTTTATTTCCAATTTTCCCCTCATTTGTGGTGGGCGTCGTACGTTTAGCTGTAATACGTCAACACGCGTCAGGATGGTTATGATAATCGTTTGTGTAATTATTAGAAGAAAATGACTTCTTTCATTCTTGACTGTGAACTAAACATTTTCTCACGAGGCTTGCTTTTAAAATTAGTAAAAAATCGAATATTGAAAACTATTTCCTACAAATAATCTAATTAAGAAATAAATAATGGAATCAGAAATATTTTGATAGTATTCAAAATACAGTCAACAATGAGTGCAGCGTTTGTTTTTTAAATAAAGTAATAAAAATTTATTTTAATTATTAATTCATAATTTTACCATTTTGTTTTCATCATATTTTTATGAACAGTCGTGTAATTATAATACCACAGCTATTAATGGTAAGGCTGTGTTTCATCATCATCATCATCGTTATTACTGCATACATGAACATAGGCCTTCCACATAGATTGCCTCATAGGTAGGATGTTTGCCATAGTAGCCACGCTAGGCAGACAGGTTGCAACTGCTGGTTTTTATTACTTTGAGTTGTTATCAGAATGATGCTGCTGCCCATCACTTGTTCCATTTTCCCATGGTCACCTCTTACGACACCCACGGGATGATATAGCGTAGTGGACTACTCTTTTAATATTAAGTTACTAATGTGATATTTCGGAGTATAGATAAACTTAAATTATTTCTAATTTATAAAAGAGTCTAGCCTAAATCTGTTATTGGGTTTTCCTGCCAAAAAAATCTCAGGTGCAGAGTCAAGAAGATGGCGGTATTTCACTTCCGTGCTTCAGAAAGCAGTTTCGTGATCAAAATTAACAATTTCATATATTATTAAATTCCTACATTATACATCACAGCTGTAGCTTTAAACAAACATCACATCTCGGTTTAATTTATAAAATTACCAACGAGCATGTGGAAGTTATGACGTTTCCAGTATATGTGTAAGAATAATAACACTCTCTTACATCTGTACGCCGGTGATTGACGTCCGGATTTGGGCAGCTAATGTAATTATATATGTTAACAAAATTTTAATAGACAATCGCTCAATCGTCTGGGCATCGCTGGAGCTCCCTTCTACACCATTCATTAAGTTTCTAGTTAAATGTTTAAGACTGTACTTGACGAAAATTAAACTATGGCGGACTATATAATAGTAGTTAGTTTGTACCAGTTCTGGCTCACTGAGTCAGAACTGGTCAACGGATCCTAAAAAAAAAACGAAATACCTCATCCACTAAAATATCGTTGTACAGTGTGTTCCCTGTAAATATGCTCGTAAAACTATGCATTGAACATCCCATATCCAATATAGCAAATACATTAAGCAATATTCACCACAAACTGAAGTCCACTCATTCTAAATCCTATCAACATTCCAGTCCCATCTTTTACAATTCCTTTTTTAAAACTCCAGATGATATCGTGCAGGTGATCGTCCATATGAATCAAAATATTGACCGATGGCATTCGTATCGATATATAAAGCTATCCAATGTGAGCCTTGTTTATCATCTGTATCCAAATTGCATATTATATACGTTGGTACGTGGGTATATATGGGCAGGCTATTAGCAGCATAAACATTATTTTCTAGACTGGGATGAAACTTTTTCAGATGTTATTGTACATCTAGTGTATCCATGATATTACTGCTATTAGTAGATTATTACAGTACCAATCTATTCAATGGTTAACATAGGAATGATCAATTATAGTGATTTGTAAATATTAAATAATCATGTTCTAACGATCCATCCAAACCTTTCACACATAATATTCAGAAACATGAATTGCATAGTTTTGGTTATTATATAAAATATTCATATGATGATAAATTATCAAAATATGTAACATATTGTGGACCCAACTGTGCACAAGTGTTTATGGAAAACTTATCTAACAATTTAAAAGAAATAAATAGACTTCAAAATTATCCAGTTCCGCTAACAAATGAAGACAAAACCAAATTTCAAATACAACCATTTGTCATATTTGTGAAACAGAGTTAGCAGAACTTTTTATGATTTTATTGGTACACTGGTAGTTTTATAGGTGTTGCTCATGAATCATGTAGCTCGAAGTTCAGAACACCATGTCATATATCAATATTCTTACACAACCTTAGTCACTATGATGCTCATTTTATTGTTCATGCATTAAACTTTTTGATGGTGAAGTCGAAGTTATCCCTCAAAATAAAGAAAATATATATCCTTTTCCAAAAAATTTAAAATGAATAACCATGAAGTTATATTGAGATTCGTAGATTCATTTAAGTTTTTATCATGTAAATTAGAAGAATTAGCCAAAAATCTCAATAATGATCAATTTCAAGAATTACGTAGAAATTACCCTAATGATGAAGATTTCATTCGTTTGAAACGGAAAGGGTTTTATCCATATGAATTTATGACTAAATATGATAGTTTAAGCCTAAAGTCGCTCCCTGAACAAAAAATTTTTTATGACTTGCTCACAGATTCCCATATTCCAAATGATGATTACAATCATGCTAAAGATGTTTGGGAACACTTTGGGTTTTGTAATATGTTAGATTATTCAAACTTGTAATTAAAAACAGACGTTTTACTTTTATCCGACGTATGTGTTATTTTAAACTTTAGAAAGCTATGTATTAATACTTATGATTTAGACCCTGAAATACCTTCTAAAATAGAAATAGAATTAGAACTTTTAACAAATTCTGAGAATTGAATTAAACTACTTTTACGGATTATATCGCGTTTTATTAACTTATTTTATTGATTCCCGACGTTTCGGTGCTTTACAGCACCCATGGTTACGGGGACTGAGGTGATTGACGTCCCAATGTCAAAGTTAATACGGAGTACCTTCAGCTTTTTAATTATTAATTTTGGTCCGATCTACGCAGAATGAACTAACTGTGTCTTGAAGTCTTGCAGTGGTATGCTTGGGTTTAGTTTTAATTTTATTAATTACAGGATCCCAAGCAGGTGGTATACCAGCCTCCTCTCTATTGAAATTAGGATGTTTTTAATTTCAATAGCTTCACGTATCATCCTTGGCAGGAATCGATGTTCTTTCGCGAGAATCTGTGGTTTATCAAATCTAATGTAATGGCGGGGCCGTCTAGGATATGATCACAAACTGCAGACTTCCCGGAACGTTGGTGCTTCACGTCAGCTATGTGTTCTTTTACGCGGGTTTTAATAGATCGTTTTGTTTGCCCTATATGAGAGACCACATTCACAATCAAGCTTGTACACTCCTGCATCTTGTAGAGGAATATTGCACTTGACGGATGGTAAGAACTGACTAATCTTCTTCGGCGGCTCGAAGAATGTTCTTATAGAAGCTCGCTTCAAGATGTAGCCAATCTTGTCTGTGACACCTCTGACATATGGTAGTACAACAGGCACACGCTCGACTGTGGCCGGCTTCACTCGGTCACTGTGACGTAGGCGCGGGACCCGAAGCTTGTTGTCGTGCAGAACCTGCTTGACGTGCTGAAGCTAGGCGGCCAGGTGTTTGCTGTCACAGATCCCTCGTGCTCTCTGTAACAAAGATTTGCCCACGGTAGCCAACTGTGAAGGATGATGGTGGGATTCACCATTTAAATATCTGTTTGTATGGGTCTTTTTCTATACACGGTGTGACCTATGGTGTTGTTAGGATTTCGAATGACTAATATATCTAGGAAAGCTAAAGAATTATTTGCCTCTAACTCCATAGTAAATTGAATTTTAGAGTTTATGGAATTAAGATGTTCTAAAAATGCAGTTACTTTGTCTGATGGTAAAATTGTGAAAGTATCGTCTACGTACCGCTTGTAAAACCTTGAAGTTACTAGTGCAGTAAGCAGGGCTTTCTCCTCAAAGTCCTCCATGAAAATATCGGCGTCAGTGGGAGATACCGGTGAACCCATTGCAACACCATCTACTTGCTTGTAAAACTCTTCCTTCTACAATATAGATGTAAGGCAATGTCTAAGCAGTACTGCATATTCTGCTGGCATGTTGTTTTCCTCTAGTTTCCTAGTTACAATTGAGATGCAGTCTTCAACAGGTAGGCATGTAAATAGAGACTGAACATCAAAACTGACCATGGTTTCATTGTCAGTAAGACATAGGTCTTTTATCTCACTAACAAAATGGTATGAATCCTAGTGTATGCTCTTGTGTGTCCTCTGAGTGGTGATAGTGTTTTGCTAAGAGTTGAGCCAATCTGTAAGTTGGCGAATCGATCTGACTCACTATTGGACGTAATGGAGCGTTCGGTTTGTATTTTTGGTAACCCATACAACTTCGGTGGTTTGGCACACGCAGGTATTATCGAATTGACGTCTAGATTCAATTTCTCGGAGTATTTCTTAATTAGATCGCTAGTTGTTTTAAGCGTATTAGTTGTAGGGTCTGTTTTGACCTTTACGTACGTACTTTCATCCGATAAAAGTTGTTGTATTTTAGAATTGTAATCCGACGTATCCATTATAACCGTAGCATTACCTTTATCTGCGCGGAGAATCGTTAAATCTGGTCTGTTGCGTAAGTTTTTCAATGCATTAATTTCATCCTTCGGAAGATTTAATTTCGGCACTGAGCTTCGACGTAACAAAGACGAGATGTCTTAACGTATGGCCTCTAAATCTTCCTTACCAATATTATTTTATCCAGACAGTCCTCAACACTACAGATAATGTTTTCATACGGATTTTTCGCGGTGTTATTATGAAATTCATACCTTTGGCCAAAACTTTTATTGTCGTGTCGTCCAGAGATTGTTTTGACAGGTTATAGACCGCGCGTTGTTTATTAACCCGAAACGTCGGAATTAATAAAATAAGTTAATAAAACGCGATATAATCCGTAAAAGTAGTTTAATTCAATGTAGTGTTCGCGTAAATATAAGAAATCATTAGATTCTGAGAAAATTACATTTATTACATCAGGTATCAGGGTGGTGTATCTCAATGTAGTAATCGTTATGTTAGAGCTAATAACAAATACATGGGGTATTATGATGCAGGAAACCAAATTCAAATATCACATATTTTGATGCCAACAATTTATATGGTTGAGCTATGTCTCAATGTCTTCCTAGTGGTGAATTTGAATGGGTAAATCAGAATACAGATTTTAATGTGTCTGAGACATCGAACTTCGGTTTTATTTTAGAAGTTGATTTGGAATATCCAGATGAACTTCATGATTTACATTCGGACTTTCATTTATGCCCAGAAAACATTTGTGTAGGCAATACTAATGAGAATAAACTAGTCCCAAATTTAAATAATAAAGATAAATATGTAATTCATTACAGAAATTTAAAGCAGTGCATAGAAATGGGGGTGAAATTAACTAAAATTCATAGAGTTTTAAAATTTAAACAGTCTCCCTGATTGAAAATGTACAAAATTAAGAACGTTAGCAAAATCAGATTTTAAAAAAGTTTTTTATAAATTAATGAATAATTCAGTCTTCAGGAAGACTATGGAGAATATTCAAAAAAGGGTTAACGTTAAATTAGTTACACACTGGGAGAACCAGGGTAAAGCTTTAAATGCTCAAGATCTAATCGCTAAACCACAATTTCATAGTCTTTCAATATTTTCGGAAGACCTAGTTGCGGTTCAGTTGCAAAAACCTAAGTTAATATAAAACAAACCAATTTATTTAGGGTTTTGTAATTTAGATATTTCAAAAAAAATTTATGATTTTCATTATAACTATATGATTAAAATGTTTAGTAAAATCAAATTTTTGTATACAGATACGGATAGTTTAATATATCATATATTTAGAGATGATTTTACACTGATATAAAACCTGACCTTTCCTCATACTTTGATATTTTTTCATTTTGATACCTCAGATTATGATACATATAATATTTTGAATATCCAAAATTAAATAAAAGAAATTAGGTTTTTCAAACGATCGATGTTTACGATCTAAAATGTACGCTTTTATCTTAGAGAATAAGACTATAGCCAAGCAAAAGGAGTAAATAAATGTATCACCAAAATATGACAATGAATAGTTATAAGTCTTCTCTATTGAATAAAAAAAGTGCAATATTATAGTATGCTTAGACTTAAATCAATTAACACACAATTTTCACACAAAATGAAATAAGATTGGTTTATCATATAATGACACAAAGAGGCATATTTTAGATAATAATATTGAAACATTAGCTTGGGGTCATTATAAATTGCGCTAAGTGTTGATAGTTTTACTTTTATGTCTGTGTGTAAATATAATTTGTATTGATTGTAAAATTATGATGATACTATAATGTGACGTAGAGTTTATTACATATTTAATTATTGTTTGATTGTAAATAATTTAAGATAATTGTTTTTCTATTTATGTGTGTGTGTATATACATTTGAGGTTGAGGTGATTGTAAAATTCTGATGTACTGATTGTGTTAGAAATAGTATACGATCATTCTGTTTTATAAAATTTTAGCAATATATATTAATTGTTTACACCAACACTTCCATTTTTATTTCATCCCTTAGAACTTAAGACGTGTGTAGTTTTCACTTTATCCATCCGTTTACTGCTATTGTGGCAGGACCAAGTGGATGTGAGAAATCAAATTTTGTAACAAATTTCATAAAATCAGTTACAGAAATATGTAATTGTGATTTTAATCAGATCACATGGTGCTTTGATGAAATGCAACCTTTATATAATTTACCAAATGTTAACTATCATCAAGGAATTCCAAATCTTAATATGTTCGATGGTGAAACCCACATCTTGTTATTATTAATGATCTAATGAGAGTCTGATGGAAGAATTGTGGATATATTTACAAAAGTTTAACACATTTATTTCATCAGGGTAAAGGTCAAAGAGATATTTTTAAACTCAAGTTATATAATATATTTTAAAAGCCCTCGAAATAAATCTCAAATAAGATATTTAGCACGACAAGTGTCACCAGATAACCCAAAATTCATTGAAGATCCCACAGGGATGCAACTCTAGAGGCGCATGGATATTTAATGGTAGATTTAAAACAGAATACCAATGATTTTTGTCGTATCAAGACAAATGTCTTCCCATTTAATGGTTTCTGTACAGTCTACGTCCCCACAAACGAGTTTAAATACACCAAGAATCAAACAATTCAAATCATTTCTAAATGATGCATCGTCGACTCATAACACATAAAAATTTGCTAAACGCTTTGCATACGCTTAAACCAAAATATCAATAGCATTACTTAAAACGTGTGATAAAGCAGAAATAAATTGTATTTGTGAATGTATTCATAACGCACGAAACAAGGAAAGGTACCTCTTAAAGATCAAGATAAACAAAATTTAATAAACATAAAATATACTCCGTAAACTGGGGCGTAAGTGTAAACATAAACTAAGAAAAATATAATTATACAAAAGGAGGGCTTTCTTACCAATAATATTAGGTGCAATATTGAGTGGATTAGGAAGTGGATTAGCCAGTTAACATGGAAAATGCAAAAACCTGGATTGATTGAAAAATTAAAACATGAAAATAAGGTTAATAGTAATTTGTCTCGATTAGATATTGAAATGCAAAATATTATGAATAGTAAGACGGACGACCGAAAGAAGTGGATGTTATATTTACAAACACTACAAAGATACCTTCATTTTACCGAAGGATCGTCAACCACTCAGATTACCAATTTATTCTGATACATCTAATGAAGATTCAAATGAGTCTAAAATTGGTTTTAAAAATAAAGATAGAGATCTAAAACTTCAGTTGATGCTGTAACTATGTTGAAGGAGAATCGATCCATTAAAAGTAAAGAAAATGATGCAAATCCACTTTACACACCAGCTCAAATACTCAGTTTAATACCAAAAACTTATAATAAAAGAGGCCAGTTATTATTAAACTTAGTTGGAACAAGTAAAAGTAAAATACATTAGGATAATGAAGGCAAAGTCATAATTGATAATGAAAAAATTCCTGGAAGTAATATTGTTGATTTAATAAATGATTCACTAAAACCCTTAAAAGAAGTGATCCGATAGGGTGGGATAGATTTGCTAAAGCATTAAACGATATTAAAGTACCTAGTAAGTTACTTATATTGGAAATCCAAAGAGATTTGACTTTATTAACCAGCTTCAAGCAAAAGATCTGAACAAACCCTCTGATATTGAAGTTCAAGAGTTTTATACACCGACCAGCGGAGATACAAAATCTATAACTAAAATAGAGTTTTCTACACCGAGCAGTAGAGATAAAAAATGAATAACTAAAATATATATGAATAACTAAAAAAAAAATTATATAAAAAGCTTGAATGGGAAAAATGGACCCCGTACTAGAAGAAATTAACAGGATTTATTATAATCCATCTAAACCCGCAGGTTTTCGTATTATTGATAAATTATCAAAAGCCATGAAGGGTAAAATGGATAAAAAGCAAGTAAAGGAATTGATACAATCACAAAAACATACACATTACATAATCCTATTCGAAAAAATCCTGCTTAATAGGTACATTCTATCAAATATTAATGAACTGTGGCAAGCTGATTTAAGAGATACGCGAACTTATTCTCAATATAATGATGGTTTGAACTACATACTTTGTGTTATTGATGTATTTAGTAAATATGCTTTGCAAGACCAATGAAAAAGAAAAACTCAGAAATAACTAAAGAATGTTTTGAAAGTATATTTATTGAAAGTAATTTAACACCTACTTACATACAATCTGATAAAGGTACAGAATTTGTTTCAAAAGATGTACAAAAATACTTTAAATCCAAAAAGATTAATTACTATACCACTAACAATCTTGACATTAAGGCCAGTATTGTTGAATGATTTCAAAGAACTCTAAAAATGAAAATGTGGCGTTATTTCACTCATAATAATACTTATAGATATATAGATGTTTTACAAGATTTAATATACTCTTATAATCACAGCTTTCACTCTAATACTAGAGTGATACTCTAATACTAGAGAGATGTGCCCATGTGATGTAAATTTCAACAATATTATGACAGTTTGGACTAATATTTATGATAGACGGGCAAACAAATTTTCTTTAGAAAATCCAAAACCAAATTTCAACGTGGGTGATTATTTTCGAATAACTAATTATAAACATGTTTTCCAAAAAGGATATGAATCAAATTGGAGTGAAGAAATATTTATTATATCTTCAATAATTGATTGATCTCATGGGTTATTTAGATCAGTTTTACCTTTACTTTCAAGTGGTGCTCGAGTGATTGGCAAGGAGGCATTAAACGCAGGAGTAGGACTTTTATCGGATATGGTTCAAGCACGTCCTATGGAAACCTCAATAAAAAATTGGATAAAAAGAATTGGATTTGTTTGCACTACCGTCTACACAAACAAGCATTGAAAATGGATTGTGGATTCACTATAAACTAATTTCGTCTCTTGCTGATGATGTACCTATCGAGTTTCAAGTTCCTGGGACAGGCGATAACTACATAGATTTGTCTCATACATTACTCCACATAAAGGCAAAAGTATTAAATCAAGATTCAACTAACTTGATATCGGCTACAGTAGTAGCACCTGTAAATAATTGGCTGCATTCACTTTTTAGTCAACTTGATGTTTATTTAAATCAAAACTTGTATCACCACCTAATAATACCTATGTATATCGAGCATACATGGAAATCCTTTTAAACTATGCTCCTGCTGCTAAACAATCTCATTTTACTTGTAGTCTTTGGTATGAGGATACAGCAGGAAAAATGAATTCTACAGATGGTAAAAACATAGGATTTGTTAAAAGACAGGAATTGGTTAGTGAAAGTAAGGAAATAGAAATGATTGGACATCTTCACGGTGACATTTTCAACCAAGAATTTTTTAAATTAATGGTGTTGAAATGAGTGTAAAATTAGTTTGATCAAGAGAGTTCTAATTTAATTACTGGGTCAAACGATGTAAAGTTTAAAGTTTGCATTACGGATGCAACTCTTATTGTCCGACGAGCACGAATTAATCCAAGTGTATTACTCGCATCAAAAGTGTTTGCTTCTACCATTACTAAATATCCTATTACTCGAGCTGAAGTAAAAGTTTTAACAATTCCATCCGGTGTTCAAGGAAAAACTCTTGATAATATATTCTTAGGACAGGCACCCAAAAGATGTATAATTGGATTTGTGAACAATTCTTCGTTTAATGGTTCCCTTACTAAAATCCATTTAACTTTGAAAACTATGGTATTAATTATTTCAGTTTATATATTGATGGTCAAAAATACCTTCAAAAGCTTTGCAATCATCTTTTAATAGTAGTATATATACATCAGCATTTATCATACTCTATTCTCGGAACTGGTATTCACTTTCTGAATGAAGGAAATGAAATCTCTTGTGAACAGTATGCCAAAGGTTACTGTTTATTAGCATTTGACTTAACTCCTGCTTTATCAGCTAACTCATCAGCTCATTGGAATCTCATAAAGCATGGTAGTGTACGATTAGAGTACGATTTGAATCCTCACTAATACAAACAATTAACTGCATAGTTTATGCTGAATTTGATAATATTATTGAAATAGATAAAAACAGAAATGTTATTGTAGACTATAGTACTTAAGGTTATAATGTGTGTTGTGTGTTAGATTTATGTGTTATGCGTAATGCATTCTGTGTGTATGTAACTATGTGAAACATTATAAAATGAAATAAAACAAATTGTATGCAATATATTATTTTTATTTCTTTATAAACCCCTATTTAATCTTATACAAAACACTGTTCGAGTTTAAACTTTACATAAGCACACTGACTAAACCAATGAACATGCTGCTGCCAGGATCATCATCATCTTCCCAATCTTTTAAACCACCACCACAATGGAAACACTTGGTCCTGTCTGCATGGCCAGTAGAAAAGAAACCGGCTTCTGCAAGATCTTCAGGCATTTGTCGCATAACGAGAGGGCAGTCTTTGAAACTGAGCAACCGACTAGATTTTGAACTGAAGAATGGATATTCAGCTCTTGAGTACTGCATATTCTTCTCTTTTACTTCTCCACTCAGTGTTGTAGTTTTGCTATTCAATGACGTGTTCTGTACACGTATGCCACACTCATTTCTTCCGTCTGCTCTTGTCTTCCTCTCAGCAGCACAAGTAATTTAAGTATACAGAATCACATTCACTAATGATCAGCTAATGACTGTCATTGTTAAAAAAGTATTTTTTTAACTTTTTCACTTTCTGCTATTGTCTTTGTAATATTGTATACGAGGGCATTTGTGTTGTCGTAGATGCTATCCTTATTAGTCTTTACATAATATTTAATCCTCGTGGAAGCGTTGGAATCTTGGATAGCTTCTTCATATCGTACATTTCAATTTTTATGAGATGCGTCGCTTGGTCTCCGTCGTCAGAATTAGTAGAAATGTATGATACACCATCTCTAGCGGCTCGTGCTACGGTTGACGATAACAGCTTCCTCTTTTTTATTTTTTATTCAGCTTCAAAAAATGATCAATCGATTGCGATTTGCTTTATCACTCTTCTTGAGGGAGGGTGGCGAGTAGTAATACTGTTTATAGGTATTTTAATCGAAGCTGAATGATTTCTGCAACAAAACAGTTATCATGTTAATATCAATTTGTTTACACTTAATTACACACACATACACACACGTAAGAAAACAACAGAAAGAAAAGTAAGTTTGTCAATAGAATAAACACTTACGTCCATGACCATTGATGCGTTGAAGTAACACAAACGTAGTATTGGTAGATCCACTGCGGTCAAACGACCATACACTGACTCCATGACTGCAGCTGCTCGGTCTTATATAGCACCAGTAAGTTATATCTAATCTAAAGCATTTCCGCAGTGAAACTGATAGTAACTTTATGAGTCAACAAGCTTATCTCGCATTCTTTCGTGTTGCGACTTGCGTTACACCGATGACTCCTACAAATCTAAAGCATTTCCGCAGTGAAACTGATAGTAACTTTATGAGTCAACAAGCTTATCTCGCATTCTTTCGTGTTGCGACTTGCGCTACACCGATGACTCCTACAAATCATGCGATTTAATATTTACAAATCACTATAATTGATCATTCCTATGTTAACCATTGAATAGATTGGTACTGTAATAATCTACTAATAGCAGTAAAAAAAAATTAATTTTTTTTTAGGATCCGTCGACCCGCCGTCAGCCGATGAGGGCTGAGGATGGTGAGTTGTACTGTTTATGGCTGACTGAGCCAGAACTGGTACAAACTAACTACCTATAATAGAATGACGTATTCTGCATGAAAAATACAGATTTTTATGGAACAGGAGGCTAACGAACACACAGCTCATCAGATGGTTAGTGATCACCGTTGCCCACAATCATTTGCAATACCAGAAAAATTGTAGGTGCGTTGCTGGCCTTTTAGAAATGAGAAGGCTCTTTTCTCGAAGGTCCCTAAATCGTATCGGTCCATAAAACCGCAGGCGACAATAAAGCCCACAATGTGGTCTTTCGTGGCAGAAAATTCCATGTGAAACGCATGGTTAGGGACCGGAAATCATCAAGATGATGTGGATGGAATTTCGAGTTCTGATGCCATAATTTTTAACATAGTTAAAAATTAGTAACTGGCCGTTACTAATTTTTAACTATTTTGTTACGAATCCGTCACCAATTTTCGAAATGTTTGAAAAACATGTATGTATTACTAAAACAGATAGCATAATAACTATATGCAAAACTACCGAACAGATTTTTGTCAAAATTATCGTAATGATCGGAATCGGTAATCACCAAATGCCGATGCTAATGCGATACAACACTGCTTGTGGCTTTTTCCGTAGGTAAGTTCTTCAATGCCTCCCGCTGTGGGCCCACATTAATCAGGACTCTTATCGGCTAAAAGCCCATGATGATAATAGTAATCATTAGGCAGCAGCGTCTTCCTGATAATAACTCAATAACAATAAAAAACCCCACATCATCCCGTGGGTGTCGCAAGAGGCGACAGAGAGAAACAAATCAGAAGCTAGGCAGCAGCGTCTTCCAAATAACGCCTAAATTAAAACAAGTTGCAAACGCTTGCCAAGCGTGGCAACTGTGGCAAATATGAGGGATATTGATAATATTTGATATGAGATAATATATGGGAGAAACCTACGTTGTGCCGTGAACTTCTGATAGACTATAATTAATGAATTATGAGTGACTGATGATTGAAGAATGCTGATTGACGGCTCTGTGGCACTGTGGCTTAGCATTGAATTGCGGTACTGAGGGAAGCGGGTTCGCATCATGCACGAAACAAGTATTTATATGGCCTACAAATAGTTGTAAGGGATCTGGATATTTGTAATTGTGCAATTCCACGATACAGGAGAGGATCCCAATGTGTGAATAACGTTTGTTTAAAAGACAAATAAAAAAATATATAATAAATAGGCTATGTTCGGTTAATCACTCTGTGATAAATTGTACATAGATGTTAACTATCTATTAATTAAGAGGTGTATCGTCTTTTTGTTCACCAGGCAGTAACAGTCAACAACTCTCCCCCATCGTTAGGATGATTTGCCATACCTAATCGTGCACGATGCACTCCGATACATACTTATCAGGATATTTTACATTTAGTTTATACGGGATAGTTATAACGTCATGAAATCTCTATGTTCTGTCTCTCTCTTCATTATCCTCAGTTGCCTCTTACGATAACCACGGAATGAAACGACATGATTAATTATTTATCATCACCACCAGACAGCAAAATAGAGATAAAACAAATTTTATATATTGCATGTCTACTTACAATAAAATAAATTATTTTTAGGTTTTGCTAAATATTGGAAGAAAATTCTATATTAACGTAAATAGTTTTGTCTTGATCTCCTTACTAAAAAAGGTATTAATAATTGCAGATGTCACACATCACATCAACAGCTTTTAATTCCACTTTATGATATACCCCTATGCCTTTTTTAAATGCACCAATAAGTGTTAGAGCCACGCTGCAGCTATATTATAGTTGTAGCACGAATGGGTCGGCTCGACCGGGGTAGGAATACGCTCTCACAGAATACCAGCGTAAAATAGCAGCTTAGTGCTGCTGTGTTTCGTAAGGTGAGAATAGAGAACCGGAGACCCCTTTTTGCTGGAAACGAGGCCTTCCATCTAAGACCTCAAGGATGACAACACAACTGTATTTTGATTCTTAATCGAGGAGAAATGTAGATGTCTATAGGCCACAGCATTTACTTACCATAAGGTGCTCAAACTTACCACGCTGTGTCGGAGGTTAGTAAGTGCAGATCAGAAAAGATTGTTGCACTTGTAATGAGGCTCCTCATTCCTCCTTTGAAATTTGTGTTCAGCGTTTTTGAACGAATTTCCTGACATCAGTTGATCGCCAAATCCTCTTCTGTCAATCTTGGCACTAAAATAAGAAGTTGTCATATTGTTCTGCCGATATGCAGTGAAAGTGTTCACCGCATATCGGCAGAGCTACAGAAACGCACACTGTCACGTCTAGCACAAGCAGCGCCAGCCGCCTTCTAGCGATCTCTACCCGGAGAACCTCTGATACGTACCTAACCTGAACTAGTGCGAAATAAAAAAGTCATCAATAACTCGAAATTCAGTAACATATTGCGTTACATTAAATTGCCTATAAACTTAGTACAATAAACTAAAAAACACGGAGTCACCAGAGCTGACGAGTCATTGTCAAAAAAAAAAACTGTCACATCAGAAGGAAGTATAAAAGACAACGTTTTTCTATACAATTAAAACTAAAATAGGAAAATAACTCAATAGGAAAAAATTACATTGCTTTTTTACTATTAAAGCAAAAATTAATTAAAAAATAAATTATATATTGAATTACTATACATAGTTATATTACATACATTATATTAATTACATACATGATATGTATGCATTATAGCAAGGACTTAAGTATCTATAATGAAAATATAAAATACATATAAAAATAGATTTCTACAACGGTCTGCATAGTTTTATTAAACTATTTTTTTAGTCAATATACCTACTATCAAAACGTCCATATTACGTCTACGATCAGTTTACCTTATTCCAAATTCATCTTGGTAGGTACATGGAAAACTATAGAATAGTGCACACGAACTGCATTTTGGGAAAATTATAAATACTGGATCTCGACAAAACCGCCATCTACCGGGTCCAAATGTGAATCTAAACCATCTAGGGAGCCATTAAAGCACATATAAAAAATTACATCAGAATCGGTCGAGTCAGTTTCGAGTTTTAGCGAGAGTAACAGACAGTAATTGGTTTTATATATAGAGATAAAGGAAATTGCATACATATTTTCGAGTTAAAATAAAATTGTTTGAATTGCAATAAAATTCTGCACGGGCGACGTACATATAATTGCAAACGACTACCTGGGTGTACCTTCCTAGAACTCAGTAATAGCCAACAAAATAATCCTCTTTCACGGAATTTGCGAACGGCAAAGATAACTTGATAACGTAGAGCCAGAACAAGGGTTGGCAACCATGTCTATTTAAATAGTATTTTTACAATATAATCACTAATTTTCCATGCTTATCTGAATACTTTCTATAATAGAATATCTTGGATAGAAATCCGCCATGAGTCGATCAACGGAGCCATTTGAAGAAAAAGCATATTCATGGGGATATGCCTAAGAAAGGTCGTCTGAACGTAAGAAGGGTCTTACGATCAGAGCATTACACTTAACGGTTTGCCTATTAAAAGACCACTGCTAAACATGAGTCTCCCTCATAGATTGCCTTATAAGAAAGATAATTGCTATAGTAACCACGCTTGGCAGGAAGTTTTTTTCCATCAAAGTTCTTTATTATTTGAGCTATTAATGGGAAGATGCTGCTGCCTGTCCCCGTTTCTTTTTCTCCTCTGTCGCCTCTTACGACACCTACAGGGTGATATTGGGTAGAGGATTTTCTTAAAATAAAGTAAAATATTGGTTATATAAAATAAAATTATTTTTAATTAAAATATTTAGAACGTAGTCACCCCTACATACGAGAATTATTTCACTGCGTCGCCGAACGATTACCAATTTCATCGGCAAGCGCGGCGTCACAAAGTCTGCCGAAAGCTAAAGCCTACCTCTCTGCGCCGGAAAGGATTACGCCGATTTTTTGTAGATTACACGAGACAAGGGTGCCTATTTACCTGCGATCAATGATGGAACATCATCACCTCGCACAAAAACCTATTTTCTGTTTGCTTATTTTCTTATATTGCGATACCGAGTTGCGTATGCTTGAAAAACACTTACTTTTTTAATTTTACGTCAGCTTATAAATACGCTGCATGAAAGGGGGTGAAAAATAATTATTATATTGTTGTTTCAAATTATCTGATTCTCACATTAATTTGTAAAACTAGCTTTTACGTGCGAATTCGACCGCGTAGAACTTAAACAAAATAACCTGCAGATCTATAATAGTGGTCTTTAGCTAAGTGGTGCAATTATCGAAAAAACGCTTTAAAGTAGGTCTTGTGCGATATGGGAAAATATTATGTAAAATATATAAAATAAGCAAAAACGAAATACTCGTATCTATTAATTTCACGTTAAAATAATTTTGCTTCAAAGGTTTTCTTTGCCTTGCAAGGAAGTTGTAGGATGACTTATCTCATGGTCATGTGTGTATACCGTAACGGTGACGCAAGAATTAAAATTTATTAATTTTATAACCGGCTAACCAAGTTTGACAATATTAACAATTATTTTCTTTTAATATCACAGCTTATCAAAAGTCCACTACCATAGGCATCCCCCATAGATTGTCTTATGGGCAAGATATTTGCCGTAGTCGCCACATTTGGTAGGCGGGTTGACAACCGTGGTTTTATTGTTTATTTCCTCTTTCGCCTCTTAACGTCACTCGCATCTCCATGCCGATATGGGGTAGTGGATATTCTTACACCGCCACTGCACGGTTGGTATCTGTTGCTCCGATGACTATTAATGAACTTGTTAGAAGGTATAAGTAGCGCAACACATTAAAATCTCATCCAAGACACGATGATTCGCATGAATCACCAAGATACATATTTTTTACTATACCCGGTATTGTTGACCTCATAGTGACTAACCCAATAACTTTGTTGATCCGCGTGCTTGTGTGTATTGGCCGTAATGAAATGACAAAATATTCGTAGGTACAAATGACAGGGAGATACCAACCAATTACTGCACTCGTGCAGTTGTTTATCAGGCGAGCTTACTCATCTTAGCGTTCAATTCACACCATCATCTCACAAGTGTCAGGAGAAGAGACGTCGGCGTCATTTTTTACGCACTGGATAAAGGCTAAAGCTGAAGCGGGCGGGATTAATTATTAGAACATTACTGTAGAATGATGATTATGTTTGTTAACAACTATCCAAACGTCTTTATCTTCTTCTTCATCAATCTGGAAAAATGTATTGCTCGAAAGACGTCTTTCCCGTTACAGGAAAGACTTGCCTGCGCTAAGCATAGCGATGAGGGCATCGCAATTTCAGAGTTCTCGCAGCTTTGTCACTTCAACTCGTCGCCAGCCCCTAGGTTAAAGAGGGCAGTAAAACCATTTCGTTACGTCTGACGTTGTTGGTGAGGGTATAGAACTAGCACTTACCCATCCGTCTTTCTGGTGTGGTGTGTAGAAGCAATTTTTTTTAGGAATTCATATCGACGTATTCTTGAACAACCTATGTCCAGCGGTAGGCTTTAAAAGGCTAATGATTAAAAGTTATGATATAGTATTATTAATAACAAGATAAGTAAACAGAGTGCTCCATACCGAACACGTACGCGATAATTTGTAGTAATTATATTACAAAAGTAAACGTATTTCTGTTCCTAAAAGACGAAATAAAAACGCATTTGCTCATCGCATGGACCAGGACAAAACTGTGCTTGTCGTTTTGTTGGCTATCGGACGATGTCGAACGTCGGCTCGCATCAAAGAAGTCGCCCCTACGGACCGATGCGCCTGTACCAGTGACTTGGCGTTTTGCCCTCGAGAGCCTATGGAGTCGTACTGTAGAAATTTTCCTTATGCCTTTGAGTTATTTCGATTTAAAAATATATCAAAAATGTTATGGAAGGACAAGTCTGGACATTTGATAGACATGTCATTTGAAAGAAAGGTTTGAATCCATTTTAAAATTTTATTCCCTTTTTTGTGGTTCATTAAGCTTTATATTATACCGGGGACTTAATACACATTTTTTTTCAAAATTCGTAAATCCTTAACACAAATACCTACTATAAAAATACATATTTTAATTGCATTAGAACGTAAAACAAGAATAAAACACTTTTTTACTCTGCTACATTTAATATAAATCTAATATGCAGAGCTCAATGATTATTTGTAGGTCGTTAACGTATTGTCAATTAACTTCTTATCCTTAAATCTAGATATCAATGAGCATGCCTATTGTTTATTGAGTTCGGATTCAGCTAGCACTGTAATTCAAATAAACGTCAAATTTCGGGTCTAGTCGTGTTCGCGACTAGTGATCATGATTTAATCGACAGATCGTTAAATTAAGACAATTATTTCATCGTACATTTACCTATATATCTGTATGTGTATCTAATATATCCTGTATCCTTTATCCTGCAGGGAATATATTATGGTATGGTGAAGGCATAAAAGTACATTGCGTAGCCGTTGGTGGAGGCGTAAAAAAATTCAACACCCCGTTTTGTCCCGTGGGTGCTATAAGAGGATTATGGGAAATTCCAGAAAAATCGAATAGCTTCCGCTAAATGGCGGTATAACCACCTCGTTCACGCCAGACGCCAAGACCTTAGTCGGGCGGTAATGTAAAAGGTGCGAACCGTGTTGTACTGCGTTCGTGATACCGCCTACCAAGCGTGACGATTAAGACAAATCTTCCTAAAACGGGAGAGTCTCATTTACAGTAGTGGAATTTTAAGGACTAATGAAGAAGATAAAGAATATATTGCGTCCTGTGGGTTTCATGAGAGGCGACTATGGAAAGAAAGGGTAGAAAGACGTCATGGCCTCTGATAGATGGCGGTACACCATTTCGTATAAGATCAAATCGATGTCAAATACAGAGATCTGCAGATCTTTTTCTTGAACTTTAGATAACTTTTTGATAGGCAAAAATTTCAATTCCGAAGAAGCGGTAAAATCGATTCTTGTGTAGCAGACTTCTATATAAAGGGCATTAACAAAATGCGCTTTAAATTTCGTTAATGGTTTAGTAAAATATTTTAATTATTTAGTTGTTTTTTGTAAAAAAAGAAAATGTTTCAACTTACTTACATAAAAAGGCAATTTCATAGGTACTTAATATAAAATGTCCTACGCTGTTGATAACTATCGGCAATATTCAGGAGTGATTAAGGATTTAATTAAAGACCACACCACATTAAATCCTTGATGCATTCGTTATTATTACATCTTAAACATCAAGGATGAGAAGTTACGCGTAATCTCCACCGGGGGCAAATAAGTACCTATATGTATTACAGTAACCAACTATCACCAGATGGTTCTGTGTGATTATTTATCAATATTACTCACAGATTCATAGAGCCTAAAAGGGTTCCACGCTCCTCTTGTTATAACGGTTAATGGAGCGAGAAGATTCCGCCGCACTTTTTCAGTACATTTTAGCGAATTTCAGATTTATTCATATTACATCTTAGTCCTGGACCATGCGGGCTTTCTCGCGATGTTCCTATTCTTCAGAGAAAACGTGATAAATTCGCACATAAAATGGCAATCACAATTAATCGGTACCGGCACCAGGTTCTCGACCTCATGTAATGTAAAAGTTGCGCCTCCTGCTCCAGAGCTACTGACAAAAGAGAAACCTTTAGTATAAATATTAAAAGTAACCATGATATACAATTTAATAATAATCACAAAGAAAATAATATAGGATCATCAACTATAATTTAATACGGCCTACTTTATCTACCTGAACCATATAACATCCGTTCGGAAATCCTTACACAATAATAGACGACTTCCTACCGTTACACCAAACATTCTTTATAAATTATAGTTGAAAAAACTACGTGATCTTTTATAAGTAATCTCTTTAATAAAATCCAGAAACGGGTTAAACTTGAGAGCGACAGTTTCCGTTCCTTTGTGAAAATAATAGCAGTCACGTGAACGTTTTACAAGACATATGTATTTAAAGGCTAAAATATAATTAGTACATATATATAATGATACAGTTTTCTCTTCAAATAAAAAAAATAAGGAACAAATTGATCTATTAAACTATGTTAATATAAAAATAATAGTGTTATACGCGAGTTGTATGGAGCAAAATGACAAAAGTAGCAAACGAAAGTCTTAACAGCTCAGGAAATACAATAAATAAATTAATAAAAATGTTTGTGCGCAAATTATATATGTAAACAATTTTTTGATTTTAATTAAATTCATTGTAATCATGTCATATACTACTGAACCGAAAATATATAAAGCGATCAAATTCCTATAGTTATAATTGTCGGCCATTTTGTTATAGACGTCAAACTCATGCACGTGCAAAGCCACGGTGTAGTCTTTCAGCCAGTAACCGAACCCCGCCTTCGGTCTCACGGCTGAAGCAGCAAAACACCGGTAATTGAACACCACCGGGGGCACGATATTGTATATTCGCTGTGCCGGGGAACCAATAGTTGACTGATGGTGAAGCGTATACATTGTGAAATATATAATTTATGTACTTAGTTTATATTTCGAGAAACAATAGTAAAAGAGCATAATTGATTTTTAAAAAGTAATAAAAAATTACAAGTGAATTATACAAATCAAAGTGTTTATCAAACTTCTGGTTCGGATTTTTGTTAAAAGTTTTTTTTTAAATAACATTTCCATGGAAAAAGTTTTTTGTTTTACCAAATGTTTCTATAACTTTTGGCAAAACAAACAGTAACAGAATGTTTTGTATTACGTAATTAAGGACCGCTTAAGTATGAAACAGAAATAACAATAAACCGATTACAAAATCAAAACGCTGTTAGCGCTTTGTTAGCACTGACCGAGTGTTTGCTCCACACATAATTATATTAATCGCTCTCACAAAAGACAGACTGGTGACAAAATGTTCGCCACTATTGATATTACAACAATATAATGCTTTTAAAACCTATCCAGTATCGCAGGACCCGCGAGTATGGCACCCGCCTTAACAAAAGTATATCAAACAAGGGTAAATGAACTTAGCATCACGGTTCTTATTAAATAGTTAGAATTATATAGAGCTATAGTGAATAGTACACTTGTAAACGCGTTTTGTTAAACGGCGCCTGTTATTGTGCTCAGATAATACAACTTGTAAGGAATGTTTTTTAGGAATTCACCATTCATGAAATTGTTAGATGCAACCATATTGTGGCAAAAGCGCCATTAATGTAACCTGTTGCATCTTTGAATAACTGAATGAATTGAATGAGATTAAGGACATTATGCGTTGCGACGACGTTGTTTACGAGCTTTTTTTGTAATGCATTATTAGTAATTGCTAATTTAAAACATTTACATAATTTTTTTTCTCACTACCACTACAACGTTGTGAATTTAGTATTGAATGAAAAAGTCGTTGATGACGTAATTCATTACTTATAATTATTTAAATATTTGAAGTGTAGGGTGAGCCCCACTAGATGGAGACCTGGTAAAACATGCAGGAAGTCGATGGATGCAGATGGCTTAGGACCGTGCTTTATGCCATTTCTTGGGAGGGGCCTATGTTCAGCAGTGGACTTGTGAAGGGCTGTAATAATGATGATGATGATTCAAAATTATCTATGTTTCTTTTTACTGTGATTTATTATTTAATTGACACCTAAATAGTTCAGCGGCAAAAGTTTTACATGGCAGAGCTACGCTTTATATAGCTGCAGCACGAATGGGCCGGCTCGTCCAGGGTAGGACCATTCTCTTACAGAATACTAGCGTAAAATGTAAGAATAATGCCGTGTTTCGTAAGGTAAGTGTAGAGCACCGGAGGATTTCATCCTCAGGGTTAACAACGCATCTGCATTTTGATTCTCAATCGAGGATAGATGTAAATGTTTATGTGTCGCAGTATCCAATTACCATCAGGTGGACTACGTGCTCGCTTGTTACCCATATTCTATAAAATAAAAATTGTCTACTTAATTATTACGGAGTGGTTGTTATACTCTTTGATTTTGGATCCTGATTTTAATCCAAGCAAAAGTTAATATTGTATAGATACACAAATTATTCATGTTGGTTACTAAAACGTATTGTGGTTGTCACCATATAATGTCCTCTAGAGCGAATTTCGGTATCGGTGGCCAGTACACGTTGAGACTACCCATTTCTGTAGGACAGCATTATAGTACACGAGTGTGTGCGCAGGTGCACTTTCCTTATCTCGCTCTCATAGTCCGATAGGACGCTAATCCGACACGGCCACATACAGATTTGGTGCAGGACCAACGGCTTAATGTGCTTTTCGAAAAACGGGGTGATACACCCCTAACTTCCTGACTACGGGCTGTTACTGAGAACTTCTTTCTATAAACCTATATAAAAAAAATTGTCTCGATCCGGGTTTCGAACCCGGAACCACATGATCGGCAGTCACGCTTACGATCGCTAGATAAACGACGTTCTGTCTGTATAAGTGCCTGAATGTAATTATATGTGCAGAATCACGTTGATTATTATGATCATCTTAATAGGCACCTAATCATTATTCTTTATGTGTTCATGAATGAAATCAAATTTTTAAATATTTAATGCATACCAATTCATCATTCATAACATATTAATAAATGTTCACTGCTGAAAACATAGGCTTCCCTCATAGATTGCATTATAGGAGGGATATTTGCCATAGTTGCAAGGCTTGGCAGGCATGTAAGCAAGCGCAGTTTCTTGTTATTTTAAGTTGTTACCTGGAAGATGTGTGATAGTGAATTATCTTATGCCGCTACAACACGACGCTGTTGGGTATATTAAATGATTAATAAATTTAAATGAAATATTTGAGTAATTTTTTATAATATATTTTTTATCTTCATATCGTATTACTATATTTAGCGATATTATTCAAATAAAAGATATGTTTTATTTCTTTATATGTTTTATTGGATATAGAGGTCGTATTAACTGCAATTTTACTAACGTACCTATTAAAGTTAAGTAGGTTAATCTCAAAACCTTTTCTTTCTAATTGCAAATAAAGTAACAGCCTACAACTCACACTCACACTTTCGTTGTACGCACACAACGGCACTGTATATATCACAAGGTCTGTATACTCAGTAATCTGATCTTTATGGTGTGAGTGTGTGGATGGACATATAGTAACATGTGATCACTCAGTCTCATATGTACGTGAATAAAGTCGAGTACGTATGTATGTGTGCGTGCGACGACGGCGCAGTTAGGAAGCTGCGCGTGAGATTTCCCCGCACGCAGCTGCGGCGACCAGGTGCGCGCTCCCCTGTCGCGGAACTTACTCCACCCCGCGCGTCCCGTGCCCCTCCCATGTACTGTCAGCCACAAACGGGACTTCCAAATATATTATTTGACTTTAATATTTTATAATATTAATACAATTTACTCTATCATAATTTTAAGTAAACTAGGTATTTTGTATCCAATAATTCAAATAGTAAGTAGGTATGCTTTATAATAATGTGTACGGGTATCATAAAATATTAAAAAAATACTTTAATACAAGTAACTTCGTATAATTCTATCGAGGTCTACTTTTCTTATTATTTACTTTGGTGCTTAACCATTGATGTAAGGTTAAAGCTTACGAAACACCTTACCTTACATCTTATATAGGTTTATGTCGCACTGTAATTATGAATTATGTATATGTATTTTAGTTATTATAAAATAAAATAAGAAAACAAAAATCGTTTTTAAGCACTTGTTCGGCTAAAAATATTTTTTCTTATTTTTTTTTATTTTACTAAATTATATATAATTAGGTTGTTTAATAAATTTAACGTTTCAAAAATTATATATAATATTCCTATATACTTTAAGACCACAATAAAAGCATAAACCCTAAGTATACTGCAGTAAATTTTGATAGTTTATGTATAACAATCACTTATTTTATAACATTCGTTCCGACATTGAAATTACTAATATAACAAATTTGATCACGTCTGTACCTCACTACCCCATCAAAATCTGTGAATGCTTGCACAAACCCGCTTCCATGACATAAGCAGTCCATCAAATATTACATTTATTCCGCTCACTGTGGGACGGATTAAACGTCGTACTTTATGTGTGCGGCCCTTATGGGCCCCGTCCCCGCGAGTAATTATCCTACATGTTTTTATATCTGATTTTTAGTGAATTATTATTTACGGTTTTGGACAGCACTGTACTGGAATTATTTGGATATCTACACAGATTATATGCAATGGTGTTCATTAATTTGCTTTTAAACTTTGTTTGAAAAATTATCAACAATTATCGCCGCATGTTCAGATATTCAGTGGTTTTATAAGGGTATAAAGTCGTAGTTTCTGTGTATAATATAATATTAAGTATTAAACTTTGGCTGAAAAGCTTACTCTAACTCACACGCCTTATTTTTATGACATAAATTTTTGTATCCACTTAATGCACAGACAGATAAACAGATAAACTTGATACGAAATCACCCTTTGCAATAGAAAAATGAAGACAAGAAATTTTAAGCAAAAAAAAAAATTGGTTTAGTTGAAGTAGGAGAAGATCATTTCTGCTTTTGTAATAAAAAAGTTTGAGAACACTATTAAACAGGTTTTATATACATTTTCTGCTTCTCTGGTACTAATTAATGGTAGTATGTTAGATCTTAGTCTGGCAAATAAGGAGTATCACATAAGGCTTGTAACTGTAATATTGTAGTGTTGTTATGGTTTTTTGGGTAGAATAAGGTCTAGACTATATGTACTTGTGTATAAGATGAGGAACAATTGTCAATTCGGAGGCTTTTCAGCCAATTGAAATCAGTTGCTGTCGATCTACGAAATCTCTAGAAGCTGTAATAAATTACACCAACACGGGATTACCAAATAGTCAATATCACCTTCGGATAGGCCTACGTTTTAGCGCTCTCTCACCCAGGTTCAGATATAACATTGTTCGTTAACGACTATCGTAATTTTCTATCGTAAGTGATAATCCAGTCTATAACCCTTTCATTTCTTTATTAATTATTAATTAACGATATACAAGTTAAAAAACCTTTGATTACTTTTGTAGGTCAATATTTATAAATATAAAAATATGTAGGCCTTTATATTACATTCATTCGATAAACTCTAACAGATATATTAACATATTCGCTTTTTACGTCCTAATTCGCGAGATTATTGTAATTTATTTATATTTTTTAAGTTTCTGTCATGTAGTGACGGCATCAGAAGTCCACTACCATATTATTCTATGGGTGTTGTAGGAGGCGGCAGAGGGAAATCAAACACGACATGGGTAGTAACAACTTCTTGACAACAACTTAAAATAGAAAAATGACTGCGGTGGCCAATACGCCTGCCAAGCGTGACAATTATCTCCCTATGAAGCAATGTATATGAATGCCTATATTTAACAAACTGGCAGCAACATAAGTTGGTAGAATTGTAGTTCTGCTAATATTAAACCATGTAAGTTTTTTACATTGTTATAGGCTCACACTGTCACTCGCAATTCATCGTTATCAACCTGAGTGACTGATCTTCCTCATGGTAATATAGTTATAAATTATTGGCATATCGAAAACTTCAAAACGAAAACACTTAAATCAAAATAGTGCGATTATTATTCAAAGAATTATCAATTCTAACAATTAGTGTTACATGTCGTCTGTGCCAAGTTGGTCCCACTTCAAAATATTTTAAAAAATACAAATTTTCAATATTTTCATCTGCATGTATAACAGTGGCTGTAAGAAAAATTGAAAATCAAGCGTTTGTTTGTTGTCATAAATCTGTTTATAGAATACATATTATGTTTTATTTTAAAAGATTTAACCATCGACGCATTTCTCCAGACAGTAATGTCAATAGCTTCCTAGTCATATTCTAACTCATAAAAAGTAACTTACATAATAAAATTCGTCTACAACAATACTACTAATTATATCACTGCTAAAATAATAATAATTACATTCAAAAATGAATTTTAACGCTAAAAGCAAATACATCATCATCATAAATACAATCCATTATTAGTTTACTGCCAAACATAGGCCATTAAAGTCAATACATAAATTTCGTAGTCTTGAGGTAACTGCTTCCATGAACTTTTTACGGATTAGGATCAGACCTTCACCCCGTTCCGATCCTGGAAAATTGGCAGCAGCATTTTTCTGGAACATCTAGATCAAATAACTGCGGTTATCCACCCACCTGCTAAATGTGCCACCTATGGCCAATAATTAATTTGAAGATAGTCTGTTTCTATACTATGTTGAACAAAGCATGTAATATTTTAAAATAAGTGTAATTATTGCTGAGACTAGTACCGCATGGGTTTGTCTAATTCTTTTGGCGATTAGACGATTAGGAGCGTGTGAGTGTCCACGCAACGCGACCGCATACTCGATTAACTAAGTTTTACATTTTACTATAACGTAACGACTTTTGTTATTGTTGTCTTTTAACAGTATGTAGTTTTAGATACTTAAAGATTTTATCTTTCCTGTAAATAAATGCATTTTTATAGAATAAGGTTGACAAACGAACACACAGGCCACCTGATGGTAAGTGGATGCTGTGGCCCATAGACATCTACATTTATCCTCGATTAAGAATCAAAATGCAGATGCGCTGTCACCCCTGAGGACTAAGATGGAATGCCTCGTTTCCAGTAAAAGGGTCTCCGGTTCTCGACACTCACCATATGAAACATAGCAGCATTATGCTGCTATTTCATGCTGGTATTCTGTGAGAGCGTGGTCCTGCCCCTGTTGAGCCAACCCATTCGTGCCACAATCATAATATAGCTGCAGCGTGGCTTTACCACGTAATGCATTTTTAGTCTCACTAATTATGGCCTTCTCTTTCGTTTGGCTTATAATATTTTTGTGTGCCTTGAATGGATGTATTCCAGGATCTCTTTATTAAAGTAATCATTTCTCTTTTTTCGATTGTTGTGGGATACAGTGCGAATCGAGTTGTCAAAATAGATAGTTCCAAATGATGGGATGAGTATCTTCAAGACAAAAATTTATAAAGTCAGTTCGCTTTATCATCTTCGACTGCACTATCAGGTGGGTTGGTAGTCAAGTACTGATGTAGAAAAGTAAAAATAATTAATAAAATGTTTAACTTTATACACTGGTAGAGCCACACTGCACCTGTGTTGTCTGCAACGCGTTTCAGAGTCCCGGAATAGACTATATTTAAGTGTTTTTAAACAGCGGTGTCCAGTCAGGGCTCTTGCCTAAATGCCTAATTTGTCTCGTTCTTTAGTAAGCAGTGTACTACGTTCTGGTCAGGTTGATATTTCAAGAACGTATTGTTACATCTCCCATACACCTCACACTTGGCACCTTATGTTAAAAATGTTTCACCTTAAAATAATATGGTAATATCCTAGTGATGATAAAGATCCAAGAAAATATTTTTGACTCAAATAAAATTTTGTGTTTTAGATGCGGTATTGTTATTTATTGTAATTATTGTCTTAAATCACGTGCCGAAATTACGAGAACGGAGAGTGATATTTTTTTTATAAGGAAGAGTGACAATCAAGCCAATCCACCTCATGATAAGCGGTTTCTGTATCCCATAAACACTTACATTTGTCCTCGATTGAGAATCAAAATGCATATGCGTTTGTCACCCTAAGAACTAAGATGGAATGCCTCGTTACTCTCGAAAAGGATCTGTGTTTCTTGTTCTCAACACTTACCAGCCCACCGCACGAAACACAGCAGCACTATGATATTGTTTTACGCTGATATCTGTGAAGCCCATTCCTTGGTCGAACTGACCCATTCGTACTGCAGCTAGAATGCAAATGCAGTGTGGTTCTACCGCGTATACAAGTACAAAACCTTCAAAAATTTCTAATTCACATATGGCGTGATCACGACCGATCGGATCCGGTAAATATGAGAGCGTAAAACATTGCAACGAAACGATGCGGCAACGGGACGACACGAGCGCACGGCAATTTACCGCATTTCACGCCAAAGCTGCGGGTCACGGCGCGGGGTCACGTCCCGATGTCACGCTGCCCGCTTTCTATCACCTCGCGGAACAAAAGTCGCCCGTTCTTTGAATCTGTGACACGGTTGCCAATAGGTACTTTCATCCTGTAGAACTATATCTACTCTTATTTTACTGTTGTAGAACCTACGACTGTATATTTTTCAGACATATCATAAATATTGCACGTACCTGACGACTTTTGATAACCTGGCTCAGCCTGGTAAGGGTTACACTTTCAAGCAAACTGTATACCGCCGACTATCAGCAGTCTTAAGACCTTTCTGGCATTTCCTATAAATGCCTCTTACAATACTAAACCGAACAGGATGAAATAGAGTGGTAAATTTTCTTACGCCGCTACTCTATTCATGGACACTTTTGGATGTAGTCATTGACACTTGTGGTACAGAACTATTTTTATTTATTTATTTTATTTTAATCTTTATAGCATTCCCTTAGAAAAACAAGGATACAAAGGGCTGACTTAATGCCTAAAGGCGTTATCTACCATTCAACCCAAAGAGTGATGATAGTGAAATATCTCTTGGGCAGTTGATAGTTTCCAATATTCGAAAGATTTCGGGGCGACTGACATCATCCACCATCATTTTGTCTTCTTTATTTACATAGTACTTGAATGTTGGAGGTTGTGCGTCGTAGATAGAACTAGTGTACTGGTCGCACATCCCTGACAAATCACACGGAAATTTTTATTTGTCTCGCCAGAAGCATATGCCTTCACTATACAGTTAAATGTATCGTTTGTATATTTTTTTTATTCTGTAATTTTATTATAGAACATGCTTTGATTACCTATTAGGTCTATTATTTTTCAACTTTGATTTAGAATATCATACCATTATATTCCTAGTCAAAGTTGGTGTATTCGTAAAAAAGGCTTTAAAATAATGACAAAAAAGGACACCGGCGCAGTTCCTTTCACCGTTTGTTCCCTGGACAGAGGAACTTCATTTTGAAACGACAGTAGTTTCTAAGACATGTTGACGTTTGATAAACAGAATTCTAATTTCTTACTTTCAATATACTCCCCTCCCTCTCTTTCCCGCTTTAAAACCTTAGAAATTTTGACGTTTATAGGCTGTTACTTTACTTTTTTCTTTTAAGAAAGATGGCTAGTTGTGTCGAGAAAACGTCTAAAAACCATTATAAGAAACTAATAATAACACAGACGTGTTAAATTTCACTTCTAAGTACTAATTGATTTATATTTTGTTAAGATTAATAAACGCATCGTCATAATAACCGTGAATAAACAAAGCGTAATATTTGTGTAAATAATAATAATATTAATTGCTATTAATTTGAAATTTTGAATACTTTTAAAATGACAAAAGTTGAAATTTTGTAGCTTTCACACTGGCCAAAAATTAAAGAAATACGGATAGATGTCTTTTGAAGACTTGGCGCCTAGGTTTCCTGGTTCTCGAAAAAGAATCTATTATGATTCTGAGAATTTTGAAAAAATATATATTTGTAAAGTAAATGTGTTAATCACTGCAAAATTTAAAACCGACTTTAATTGATATGAGAAATTTTGTACAAAGTTCCTAAAGTAATTGTATGTAACTTATCATCACTGCTGATGATAAGAGGGCTTAAGTTTTTCTCGCTCAAAGCCAAAGTATAGCCATTCAGCGAGGAAACGCAGTCAGCGTTCTTGGCACTACGTATCTATATACGTCGGGGAGTAGGACTGTGTGATAATTTAAGTTTTTAATTTAATTTCTTTATTACGGTAATATATATTGTATATTTTAAAGTTTTATTTTGTATCAAATCAATATTTGTCTTTGTTGTTCATTTATTTTGATACACATCACAATCTTTGTTATACCTGACATTTATAATACTCAGATAGATTTTTTAATGTTTAACGAACGGACAAGGAAACTACTTAGATAATCAATTTTTTTTGTTAATCAACCAAAACAAAACAAACATATGCAAGTTGAAGATATTTTATTTGATATAGCTTGTGCGGCTATTGACATGTCCAATAAAACTATCGAAACCTGATTCAATCGGGTCAACATTTGCTTGCCAAATATCATGACTGCAGTGATTATTTCAACTTTTTTCCCTAAAACAATATAAGCTACCTCCATATATTGTATTGCACTAACGACATCACCCGATGACCAACCTAGTAATTTCGAGCGCCCGCCATTTTTCCACAGATGAGTGCGCGAACGCGCCCGTGACTTCCGTTTCCGGCGGCGCGCCTGCGCAGCATCCGCGCGGGAGCAGCCGACCGCTACGTCCCACATTAACTACAGATTTAAGTACTGCAATGCATTTCACACAATACTTACAGTTAAAGTACACTTTGGTTCTATCGTAAGAGAACTCATCACGTGTTATCCTCTGTGTTTTATGAGTATAAAGGAAAGAAGTATGTCATGAGCGTCAACATGGTATTTAAACAATTGTGTTTAGCAGTTTACTGGGCGAACGCGGCAAACATAAGATTAAATCTCTAGAGGAAACCATTAGTTAGTAGTAGACAAGTACATGCCTATAATATATAACGAGTACGATAACTACGCTGATTATTTTATTTTTTGCATTTTACATCATTTTAGGTCATTCAACTTGTTTCTAATTATATTTTCTAACTAGTTATATCGGTGGTAGAGGTAATTTGTAGCTATATTTTGAACCGCAGCACGTAAAGTTCAACTCGATTGCGAAAGGACTACGCTCACGCAGAATTCGAGCATAAAATACGAACATAAGACTACTGTATTTCGTACGGTTAGTGATAAGAAGATTACCCAGTGGCAGATGGTCGGTTGTCACCAATTTTTATACAAAAGCAGTTTTAATTAAGATTTCTCGGAACTAATAAATACCTAATAACTATTAAGAGGTTTTCTACAAGGTTTTGTGGTTGTAGCACGAATAAGGGCTCGACCGAGAAGGATCAAGCTCTCACAGAATATCAGCGTAAAATAGCAGCTTAATGCTGATGTGTTTCTTAGTAGAGAACCTGAGACCCTTTATAATGGAAACGAGGCATTCCACATTAGTCCTCAGGGGTGAAAACGCATCTGCATTTTCATTTATAATCGGGAATAGTTGTAGCTGTCTATGTTTCACAGCATCCACTTACCATCAGGTGGACTATAATATTGTTTGCCACCCTTATTCTATACATTGTATTTTTAAAAAAAGGCGACTATGAAAACCAAAGAAGTAGAGTCTTTGATAAATGGTGTCATAGCTTTGTTGTTAACGCCAGTCTAAAAATCAGAACGGTTATTATTATGGTGATTTTTATTTTTTAACAATTAAATTTTTACCCGACTTTTGTTACTTTTCATCGCTGATAACAATCTAGAAATCTCGTTCTCATATGAAGAACAAGATAAAACTCACTTCCTGTCGTCAGTACCTACGTTGACTGCCTCGTTGGTCTAGTAGTTGTAGTAGTGCGACTGCTGATCATGAGATCCCGGGTTCGAAACCCAGGTCGGGCCAAAAAAATCAGTTATTGATTTTTTCCATCAAGATATTCTCAGTAGCTGCCCGAAGTCAGGAAGTTGGCGATGTCTCAGCCCCGTGCCTCAGAAAGCACCTAAAGCCGTTGGCCCTGCGCCTGATCTCTCTCCGGTCGCGTCGGTTTACTGTCCCATCGGACTATGAGAGTGAAGAAATAGAAGTACACCTGTACTTGCGCGTACACTCAGGCACTGGCTGTCTCCGTTGAGGCTGGCCGCCGTGGCCTAAATGGTCTGGAGGAGGATATTATCTACATCGACAAACAGAATTAAAAGCACTTCGAACTTCACACCTTAAAATATGACCAAAGCACCTTGTTATTTTAGAGTTGTGTAAATACAGGGTGACCAGATGACATGAATTTTTCTGAATGTCAGGATACTCAAGCCCTCTTTCAGGAAATCATCCAGAAAATCTTATTTTTGGATCGTTAACCCTATGTAGGTATCATTCGTTGTAGATTTATTTACTATGTGTAAGGTTAAGGTTTCCTGCTGAATTACTTGGTAATTGAGTAATTTATCAGTAAAATCATTATCGTTTTGCAAAACGATTTTGTGACCAGGAAGAAAGGAATCTTTCGTTAATTTGGACACGTGGAAAGAATAGATGAGGAATAAGTGACAAATAAAATTTATGCAGGCAGATATTTAGGCAGATTCAGAACGATTATTCAGAACGCCATAGAAGAAAGTTTATTGACCAAATTGGCAATAGGTATATTTAAAGATGGGCCAAAATTAAAGTACCCTTAACCGACGAACATGTATGCGTAGATGTGTAAAATGCGAGAGAGGTGTGTCAGGATCGTACCAAATGATGGTCCGTAATCTCTTCCTATACAAGCGTGACAGCCATGCGAGTTTATTTACGTATGTATATCCCTTAATTACACACAACCTTGAGTGGCCAAGTTGAAAGTTGAGAATTTTGAAGGTTTACATTACAGTTCTCATAGCCACGGATATGTGATGAATGGAACTACTCTCAATTAATTTTAACGCCCATGATATATGGTGTGTGAGTATTTAAATATACCACATTACATTGTTCATGATACTATCTCTCAGTGCAAATCTACGTCAATTTCGTATGTACGTCAGCGTGACGCGTAGAGACGGCGGCGCACGTCGGATGCGTCCCCATTAGTCCGTCGTCGCGACCGCTTGACGCTTCCGCTAGCTATGACGGAAGGCAGAACAGCATCGCGACATAATTCTAATTATCTCACAAATTGAATATGCACTGCATATTATGCAACTATGTAACTATGCAGCTCGTTATAGTATATTACATGGACAGGCACTATGGTTCACCGTGCGGTGGTGGTATAAAAGATATTCATTAACCCAATTCATTCCGTGGATGTTATTAGAGAAAGATGGTGATATATCCATTCCACGTTCATACTATAAACACGTAGATGTATTAGGTGTAACTTAAACAAGGATTTTTTTTTTGTATTATTTTGATTCTCATTTTATTCTTTATTTAACTCAAGTTTCTCCTACTTAACTATTTTTTTAAACAGTGAACGATAGGAAAAGTTATTGCACTTAGTTATATTTTTCTGATTTAATTTTAATCTAAGTACTTGTTATTTAATATTATTAAGACGGTCATCAGAACCCATCCGTCAGTCAACATAGTGCACTGCATGAGACAGTTGTCATTTGGAGAGATATTGCCCCTTACCCCACTTTAACTTTATCGATGGTTGATATCACACTCGATTGAGTATGGTCAATTCATCATACTTTGCATAAAATTAATTTTATGGATTTTATCGCATTTTATTTTAACAATCATCCTAAGTGTGTCGTTTTGTTTTTAATCTCATCCGAAACACATAGGACCATAATTATGGTTAAGAGAATATTGCGTGGCTTAGTGGCATAGTAACTTACTGCATACCTACAGAACTTGTTTCAGATTACAGCCGGAGCCAATATTTGTACAAAAACACCAATTTTTGCTCCCTCAGGATGGTTTTATTGTTATTATCCTCTAATATTCATTATACATTTTAGCCTATCTCCAAATTTAGTGAATTAGCGTTATATCGGCCAAGTTTAAATTAGAATAATTTCGTCTGTAATATAGCAGTAGCAGTTGACATCACAATCATCAGTAAGTTAAAATGTACAATAAACGAAGTTCATTTAAGTCGCTATGAAAAGAGCGATTTACATTTAATATCAGATTTCGAGTTTAAGAGTAATTTAGATCTCGGATTTGACGGTTTTTTTATGGAATAGGAGGCAAGCAAGCATGCGGCTCACCTGATGGGAGGATGTTTAATGTTAAGATCTTGAATTTTTTTTTACCTGTAGGGAGAAAATCTTTTCAAAGAACCATGTTCTTTATAGTTAATCGTCATAAATAGTAAATACACAACATACATATTTTCACTGTCGTCAGTTGTTTATAATCATGCAGCATCAATTATGGTTGTATCTTTATTGCATTAAATAAATAAACAATTTAGTCACAAAATCTTCCAACGTAATATATAAGTTGTCAGCTCTAAGGAACTCAATACTAAGGGTAAAATAAATTTAAACATGCAAGAAATGTGTACGAGGTTAATTCTTTTTTAAGCATATTACACACGTTAATAGCGGTTTGCTATGTTGACAAGTTTATCTAACAAGAAATCATCGGCGGAAGAAAGTAAAATATGTATAATGGATATTGGCGAAGTTTTGCATGCGTCTATTCAACTGTCGACGTTAAGAAAGCAGCGATGCTGCTACCTGACTTAGATCTGGAACTAGAAGTAAGTACCCGTGAAAGGTCACTTACACGTGGGCAGTAAGAGGATCTAGCAGCGGTAGCTCACAGGCGCGAGCGGCCGCATCCTGCGCGAGATGAGACGCGCCTTCCTGCGCCCACGCGGTTGCACGCACCGCGGAGCGCGACCGGGGAGAATAGGGCACGTACGTACATGACAAAAGGTGTATTAAAAATTGCAGATTTAAAAAGATACTAGTTTTATTTAAATTTGTAGTACTCGCGTAAACATAAGAAATCTAAAATTGCAGATATAAAATTGAAATGTAATAAATAATAAAATTTGTTTATAATTATTAATATTTAAATCCAGTAATTCAAACAATTTTATTAATCATTGTGTGACGGTGGCATGTGTTTTGTGCTTGCATGCATCCATTCAAAAGTAATAAGCAAAATCTCATAGGCTCGCAACGAAGAGCAATACCACCACTGTGATCTCGGCATTAACGAATTCGCTTGCCCAACGTAATATTATTCTTCTAAAGGCGTATGTGACGCTATAGACCTAAAAGAGCTAACGATGCAACTCAATGCGAAATAAAAAAATTAATTAAGTATTATTAAGAACCAAAATCTTGAGAGAAACAAAAGTATTCATTTTAACTAATAAAATGACATTTTTGCGAGAATACTCAAGCAAGCACCATATTGTTTTTACAAGCATTTTATTTGTCTAATTTCCCTAAATTTAGCCTATGACACTCTTACTTTGTAAACTTACTTGACTATGTTCTTACTGATTAAGAAATATTCTATCTTAGATCTCAAGTATAACATCGCATCTATATTTTGCTTCTTAATCGAGGATAGATGTAGGTATCTATGGGCCTCAGCATCCACTTGCCACCAGTTAAATTGTGTGCTTGTTTGTCAGCCTTAATCTTTAAAAAAAAAACGTCATAAAAGATTAGACCTTACTTCTCACATACACAATATACATATTTAGAGATGAAGTTTGCTTACGAATTCTTTTAACAAGATTATTGTACCAAAATCAGCCGCATAACTTTCTGGCAGATCCTATATTTAACTTTTTAACATACTAAAATTAATACATGCAATAATGACGAATACATTGGTAAATATAAACATTAGATGAAAAGTTAAATGTGATGTTTTTCAATTTTAGTCCGTGTTCCTCACCTGGTGCGCATCGGTATTGTATTACGGCTAGTCGCCGGACATTGCGCGCTCACCGCATAATCTCGTTCGTATCTATTAATTACCTGTTCCTAACAAAACCACACATGGTATAGACACGTGCGTATACCTTTGTATTAATTTAGGTTAAAATAAAAAAAATTAACAGCTTTTTGCCACAATTCCGGCCACATGTTCCTGGACAGACAGTGAAAGTTTATCGACAAAGCCGGTGAAAATTCCGTCTACAAAGTCTGCAATACCATTATTTTTCATACGATTAACGTCTTAGATGTTACCTTGTAATGTATTTAAACGGCTTACAAAATTTATGTTATGCAAATAAGTGCTAAAAATATTTATTATAATTTTATACACTAGTAAATATTGCTTATATTAAAAATAATAATTGCCCTGGTGTTGCAGATGTTCACGGGCGACGGTGATCACTTACATCAGTTGAGTCGTAACCTCGTTTGCCTTTTCCAACATAAAAAACATCAATATAAATTACAGACATATTAGAAGTAAAAAGATTCAAGATCATTAAAAATTATTAACATTGATAGCGGCATCAATTTGCCTATAATATTTATTATAATCCGTCAAAAATAAAACAAAATAAAATAAATAGTCGATGAAAAATATGACAGTTCTCGTTGATGTCTTTTACTAAGACTTACGAGAAAAACGAAAATCGTTTTAAAGCCGCATCAAGTTGACAACGATTAGAATATAAAATTAAAAGAAAAAGGTTTCATATACTTTCGTTTTAATGTCATCCCCTTGAAAATAAATATTTAGTCGGGATTTTCTCCAAACACATGTCAATGCAGAACACAAAGTCATTGTAAGTACAATATTATGTAAATTACTTAAAGCACGCGCCTCATCATCTTTTGATCATATTTGTTAATACATTATAACACACATTATCATATCAATTGCAAAAAAAGGATAATTCTGATAGCTATGCAAAATTTATTATTCTGATTTATTTCACCTGACAATATTCAAATGTGTCATCATTTAATAATAGCGGTCAACGAACTTTATAGCTTTGTATAGTCACTCACACAAGCGTTATAAGTTAATGTTCTTTTAATTATATTTATTTGTTACATATAGATGTAATCAATCCTATCTGTTTTAACAAGATATTTCAAACTATTTAGGGGCCAATAAATACAATTTGGTCAATGCTGAAAATTAGCGTGTTTGGCGTGGCTTACCATGTACAAAGTCAAACTATTAAATTCACATACTTTGAAGCAGTTAATCTGTATTTTGTTATGTACCTTTAGTTGCAAAATTCAAATCTATCCTGAACATTTGAGTTAGAGGTCTGTTAATTATTATTTTTTCCAAGTAATCCAAAATCCGTAATATAATATAATCCTGTAACAACACGTAACTTAATACCATCATGACTGTTTATTAATTATTAACATATTAACATGTTTCTAATTCCAAGTATTGAGTATTGAAATCAAAGTCGAAATAACTTATACGTGTTACATAGTGTTACATTTTAATTTGTGGAGTTTGTCTTACTGTAATGTATATCAATAAATTCATCTTTATAAGAAGCTGCCATTAAATTCAATCAATTCATTAAATTGGGGTTATTGATTGAGGAGTGAATATTTTAACGAATACTTTAATATTGTAATGTTATTAATGGATTTATGTTTTACGAACGTATTTATACGTTAGCATTCATTCAGCATAGAAAATATTGTTTGATTGTTTAAGTTTAAATACATGTTATAAAATTTCATTTATTCCTAATATTATAGAGAAAAAGAATTTTCAAAAATTTTAAATTAAAAAATTCGAACCTAAATGAAATGTTTTATTGAATGAGTGAAATACACTTTTTTCCCGGTCATTCACATCACTTTTGTAGCTCTTACGTGCACATCTATACACAGAACAGCTCTTTTCAAATACGCCATTGTAAAACTATAGTATTGTATCTATCGGTGTAAATTGTTCAAGATCAATACAATGTTTGGCCACACTGTGCGTTCCTTTGTATTACTCTATTATGATTGCTCTCCGATTATCATAAGATGGTGATACTAAAAGCTTTTTATAAAGTCATTGTTGGTTAATTAAGACATCGTTTGTAGTGTTTTATTAGTTCTCTGGGTCACTGGGTGAGTAGCGCGCCTGTGATGATACTCTATGGTCATTTGATTGGTTTTACTTTGTTTCTTGCAACTATTTTTTTATGGACCTCATTATATTTTTATTTATTTATTATTTTAAGCAATTTATTCAAACATTTTGTTTTAATTTCGCGTAAGTTTTTGTATTTAATAAAATATAGGGTTGTTTGTAAATCTGTACTATAACAACATTTTAAAAATAATCGTATGACCTATAACAGTGCAAAAACATCACGCCATTCAATCCGCGAGTGCCGTAGAAGCTCAACAGCGGAAACCGCAGATAGTGAAATAACAATCTTTTAATCTTCAATCTACCTAACAGTGCCGTTGTGATTACAACCAATCCTTCGTGGTCAACCTGTAACAAACACGCTTAATTAAACAAAAAATGCACGAGACTGCATTAGATTATTTTCTATACAGCTATTAATGCTACATTAGAGAATTTAATGTGGATCAAACTTTGCACATACATATATAGCTGTAAACACGTGTATTCATTTCGCCTTAGTATAAATACTAAATAAATTCCAACGCATGCCAAATTATTTCTGCCCTGAATAAATTTTATACGCTTTTTAAAACGTCCTTTGAAAATGAACGTGGGATTTATGACGGCAAAACCCGTTTAAGGGGTGGCCCGCCCGTGGGGAAGAGACCGAAGGGGTCCCATGGATTCCTTTTCTTGGTTTTTTCGTCTTGACAAACCCCAGCTGCTATAATACGACATGTTATAAATAAAATTGCGATTTTGACCCGTCACGCGTGTAAGGATGCTCGATAGATTGGCATGTTTTAAGACGCATTTGCTGATGTTTTTAAATATAAGAGCTTTCATAAAACAGACATTAGGTTGTTTTTCACTTGAGCAAATACTTGGCAAAGATAGACATAAAGTTGTGGTGCATACACAGATTCGATACAGGACGTCCTTTCTGTTTTGCAGCAATTATTATTATACCAGACCATAACCGTTTGAATACAGATGTTAAAACGAATCGAGGATTTAATTTTGTTACGAGGAGTCTTCAAATATCAAAATACGTATGTTTTAAGCATTGTAAGTGGCAATATAAGGTAAGGTTGGGCCAACAGTCTACACAGTCCCATAGCTGACCGCAAGTGCCTTGTCATTTTTGTAAGGGTTTCAGTACAGAAAATCAGAAAATAGTCCATTGCGCTGCTTCAATGCCTTTTAGTGGACTTCAGGTGCCCATGAATATATTTTTTACTTAGGTTAGAATTATTCACTAAGCAAGAGACTTCATTTTTTATAAAAAACTAACCTCTTTTTCTCTATATTCCCAGGATTTACTAACAGACCAAGCCAAGACTAGAAAAAATTTAATCTAAATAAATAAACGTACATAAAGAATTGCTTTCGTTTTATTAAGTAAGACGTATTACATGCAGACAAACATCAGATCCTAAACAATTAGTTATTGGCTATAAAAATACTTAACCTGTGCAGGAATCTAACCGCCGGCTCGCATCGGCGCACTCAATTGCTTGACACCGCTTTTCTCAAATTTTCAATGGTCAGAGATGTTCTAAAATATATTTTCAAACAATAAACTATGCCATATATATATAGTAGTATAGGTATTTCTTATAGGATAAGAGTGAAAAACGAGCACACAGTTCACCTAATGATAAGTGGATTGTGTGGCCCATATACATCTACATCTACCCTCGATTAATAATCACTATGCAGATGCGTTTCAGCCCTGAGCTCTAAAATAGTATGCCTCATTTCCAACAAAAAGGGTTTCCGGTTCTCTACACTCATCATACGAAACACAGCAGCATTAAGCTACTATTTTACATTATTCTATTCAAAAGATTTTTTTTATTTAATTGTTTGTAGTTAACTGCTTTGAATTAGTTAGGATTAAAACTTATTACCCACTCATTTATAATTTAGCACTTTGCTATAGACATATCCATGTATAAAACACTATAAAAGAAAACAAGTACAATGCAAGTCCGAATGTAATCACTATTCCTCTCTAACTCGTTATCTTTATATACTACTAAATGCTTACGTGTAATGAAAAAAATCCTATCACCGTTACATTAAGTTGCAAACTAGTACAGTTATTTTAATGAAAGCCTTAATATTTCGCATCTCACAATCAATCGACTGTGAAATCACATCACCGGTAGTCGATACCAAATTAAGCATTGATTTACGTAACTTTACTTACATAAAGTAAAAACTGAAATGTATTAATTGTTACATTCTAAAAGAAATATTCACACCATGGTTATAAGTAGAATATATTTATTAACTTTAAATTTAGATAATGTTGTGATGAGGCCAATATACGTTTTCGGACTAATAGAGTCCGATTCTACTGTATTTAAAAAGTAAGTGCGTACAAACGTGTGTGATGTTCGTAAGTTTTGTCTTGTGCCCGAGAAGAAATGATGTTACCGTCTTAAAACTAATTTCCTTCGACGATTAATTGCTTTATTTTTTTATTCAATTTGTAAAATTAACTTACGATAACTCAACGAATAGGAATAGTAATAGGGCAGATCGAATCGCACCCACACCCAATTTTTTCTTTAGTTTCTTATCATAAATATAATGTGAATAAAGGTTTTAAAACCTTTTTTGGGATTTAAATAAAAGTAAATACAAATGCAGTATTTGCTTGTGTATCTTACCAACTAACCGTTACACTTTTCCCGTAACTCATTCCTCATTTCCTCAATAGAAATCATTGTAATTTAATAACCTGGTCACCATTCGATTCCAAACCAGTCGTTACCCTTCCACATTAAGAGTTATTCACTTGCGAATATCGCACAATTGATCACTTGTCAACCACTTTCTATTGTTGCTGTTTCAATGGTCTATGTGTATGCAAATTCTTGTATTACGACGTCGTAGAAATGTTTTGGCTCGTAAATTCGGTTACAGAATGACCGGACAGAGGTACCATGTAGATCGGTATCGCAACACGTGGACCTGCGTTTAATTTATACGATAAAGATGTAAAGATAGCGGCCGTTCTAATGCTTGTAGCGGGTTGTTTAACTTGCTAATCATTTATTAAGGTTGTAGATTCTTCGATAACAGCAGCCCCAATTTCTGGCATCTAATGTTTTTTTCTTTTCCCTACCTGCAACATACATCAATATATTTTTCTTTATGTTCCTAAATTATATTCACTCCGTTTGCTTTTAAGATATGTTCGTTTAGAATTTTATTTTATAAAGAACTAACTTCTGCCGGCGGTACTGCCTGCATAAAACCTGAAAAAATTTGACGTTTATTTTGTCGAACTTTTGTTTTTCTATTGTGTTATTACAGGATTTCATCTATCTGTACGTCAAAATTCAAATCTGTTTTGCTGTTTATACATAATTACACAATAAACCAAAGTAAAATATTTTTCGTTAGTAGTCAAATAGCAATGTGGTCTGAAGCCTTACTATTGGAGCACTATTAGGCTTAGAACCTTGCCTTTGAAGGCGGCGTATGAGAATCTTTCAACACATTTCGTCTCATGAGTGTCGTAAGAAGCGAAACTGATTGACTATGGAAAATGTCAAAAAAACTTATAACAACCGATATATGACGGCCGGTCTGCAGCGTCGAAGGTGTGAGACGTCTGCAACTGCGATTGTCAATACGCCTGCCGTCGGAACGATCTACTGGTCAGTTTAATTTATCTTTCAGAATGAATTTGTTACATATTATAAGTTTACATATTTATTTTTCCGCCGTGTAGTGGCGACGTAAGAGAATTATCTACCCCATATCATTCCGTTAGAGACGGAAGAGGCGACAGAGGGAAATGAAACAGGGCTTCAGTAGCATCCTGATATAAATCAAAATAATAAACAAATGGGTGGCAACTATGGCAAATTACACCTATACCGTAGCCGTGGTAGCTCAGATGGTTAGTGCTCGCTGTAAGTTTCACAGTACGCGAGCAACCCGGGTTCGATCCCCGCCGGCACCAATGAAATTGTTAATTGCAATTTTAAGTGCTGATTTACCACGTGCTCGGCGGTGAAGGAAAACATCGTGAGGAAACCTGCATGTCTGAGAAATCAAAAAAAAAATATTTCGAAGACATGTGAAGTTCACCAACACGCATTGGGGCAGCGCGGTGGACATTTCCTTGCCCTAAAACCTTCTCAGAAATAAGAGGAGGTCTGTGCCCAGCAGTGGGACGTATATAGGCTGTAACTTTACTTTACCCCTATGAGGCAATCTATGGGGTAGGTCTATGTGCAGCAGTGGACTTTCGATAGGCTGCGATAGGATGAATCAATAAGTACTTGTCCTTAAATTTCAGAAAGGCCGTGTGTCGTTCTGTATCGATTACTAAAGCAATCAAGGTCAAAACCCGATACAAAGCGGTTGGCCATATGATAGCACGTAATAGAGGTGACCTTGACGGCTTATGGTGATAAAAAAGGTTCATTTACACTGCGCTGCAACTGTTATTTTGAATGAAGAGAGCCATTGTGAGAGGACACCGCGCCCACACGCCACCGCCGACATAACAGGTGCTGCATTGTTATATGCAAATTACACTTTCACTCTCAAACTATATGAATTTTTGTGTGCCACAAACTCATTTATGGATTTTCATAAAGATATACAGTCTCTCAAAATTTAGTAAACATACCCAATGTTATGTTATGTTAAGTATGAAAAACAAGCATTTAAATTTAATATTATTTTAATTGTTTCTAAGTGTTTCTTGTAATATTTTTCACGTAATGCTGAACAATAAACTAAAAATATTACAATAAACAGACTTAAAAACGGTTTTTTTTTCTTTTAAGTTTATAAATCAGGTAACTAGACACGACTAACAAGTATTAGTAACCCTACTTGTGAAGTCATAGATCATAGTAACCAGTATTACTTGAAATCAAAGCCCAGGGACCTGACAAACGGTTTGTTAATCGTCTTTGTTGTCGTTCTAATGTCTTGTATACGTGCAAAGTATCAAATTAAATGGATTCTTAAACCATTCGAATTCGCTAATTTATGAATTCAAATTCGCAAGGGTCAGTCCTGCAAATGGGAATCAATAGACCTTCTTTTAGCACACATGAAGGTCAAAGGTGTTTTATTGTGAGTCGATAGATAAACTTAGGGTTTAATACCGGTTATTGTGGGAAGAGAAAACGATTTTATTGCAAGCAATAATAACTAGATTTCTCTTTCTTCTCGCATATTTCTTGAGTACTATGAGATTCTAGTATAATATATATATATATATATATAGTAGATTCTAGTATAATAGTCATTAATCCGAATCTTCTTTTGAAGCAATGAGTGAGTATAAAATGTTTTACATATTTTGTTTTAAACTTGTTATAAAACACGAAGCATAGTGAGGTTCTTCTGCCCGTCTTCAGTGACGTTGGTTGGTTCAGCTGCGTTCCAAATACAACTGTTTGCCCACATTGACGGTCACGTAACGTATGAAGTATGTTACTCTGTTCTACTTTCCATTAATAAGCAGTAATTTTCGAAATTCGTAATATCTAACAGCTAAATGTAGCAAATGTGTGCCACTCAGGACATTGTAATACTTGTAGCAAAGCTTGTGTTTACGATACACGCCAAATGCTCCAGCCTAACCAGCATTCTTCAGTAAGACCATTTAGACTTGGTCATAGCCTAAAGTTTTTTAACATATTAGAATAGTTTTACTAGTTTCCACAGCTTATTTTTTGCCTAAAAATCCGTCTGAGTAAATCTCATCCTTATTACAACCGATAATTGATGTTGCAGCCCCGTTTGAGTTCGGGTTTGTAGGGTTAAGCTTATATCTCTAATATAGAACAGAGGTATGCTATCGCATAAAAGAACGTAGGATGCTTTCCTGTTTGATTTAGTCCATGACTTACATTTCTCATTATCATACTCAGCTTGTGAACAATGTGATATAATATTCAACTATATTAATAAATAGGTGTGATATAACAAATGTGATGTTATAATGAACTCAGTTCAGATGGGTCATAACTGTGAATTGCTTACAATGCTTTTTGTAATCAAAGCAATTGATACAAAATTTTAACTGCAAATTATTGGTAGAATCTTATTGATCGTAACATTTCTAAATATCAATCGTCAAAGATTTCTATTATACATACTGATATTATCTCCTAATCTAACTGACGTTCTCACTGAACATGTCATGCACATAATATAAACGTGGCGCCAGAACAACCGCACTTTAGTAACTCTGATGATGCAACTGCAAAAAAAGTATTTACAACTAATTAAATCTACCCACGTAGAGTGGCGCAACCGACACGCCCCCGCTACGGACGCTTACAATTATTTTAATTAGAACAGAGAAAGGATTAAAGGTTTATTTTTATTTTAAGATCTTTGGTCTCGTTGTTCTCCATGACTAGCAATCAAAATCTTTATTACAGATTTAGGCCAGGTTGGACAAAATATCGTATTTTAGACACGATTTTGACGCTTAAGAATTGATATTTTTTTAAATAGTATATGCTCGGAAAAGTTAAGCGCAGTTAAATCGTCGGGAAAAAACTTTGTCGTTCGAGTTCTCGTTTTTTAAGCGACACCCACGGGACGATATGGTGTAGTGGATATTTCCACACCGCCACTACACGGTAAACATCTAAAAATTAATATTCCTCACATTAGAATAAGTCGACCTTATATACATATTTCATCATCACAAAAGATATTATGTATCTAAATAATTATGAGTGTAACATTTATTAATGTTTTTATTTATGGTTCTATGCTAAATATTTTACAATAAAAAATTATACAATACAAATATTTTATAGTTTACAAATATCTTTGCCGTTGTCACGTGACATTTTTTTTTATAGGATAGGGTGACAAACGAGCACACAGTCCACCTGATGGTAAGTGGTTGCTGTGGCCCATAGACATTTACATCTATCCGCGAATCAAAATGCAGATGCGTTGTCACCCGTAAGGACTAAGATGGAATGCCTCTTTTCCAGTAAAAAGGGTCTCCGGTTCTCTACACTCACCATACCAAACACAGCAGTGTTAAGCTGCTATTTTACGCTGGTATTCTGTGAGAGCGTAGTCCTTCCCCGGTTGAGCCGACCCATTCATGCTACAACTATACCACTAATATAGCTACAGCATGGCTCTACCACGTATAAAAAGTATTTCTAAGTCCACTTCCAATCCACAGACCTACAAAGAATAATAGACAGAATACGACGTACATTTCAAGTGACGCTGAAACCATGCTCAATTTATCGTAAGAACACGCACATACTCGTACATATATGTACCTAAAATAATTTTAACCAACTTAGTAACAGTTGAGTACGGTTTAGTTGTTACTTGAAATGTTGTACTTAGTGTTAGGTCTATCCATTTTTGTTAGCCTGAGTGCTGAACATGCTGATTACTTTCAGAAATGTGCCGACCTGACCATGCACTTACAACGTTGCGGCTGCGTCCATTACATCATCATCAATATGCGGGATTTGAGTAGGTACAGTATTTATGGATATATTTTCCTCTATCAGGTGGTTCTCAATGCCTCCTCAGCAGGATGCACCGTGTGCAGATGTAGTTTACATTTCGAGGAAAAGTTAACACATTGACCGTTTTATTCCTGATTCCCTTACCACCCCTATTCCCCCTATTCCTCATTGCCTCATTATAAAGATTCATTTAGACAATATAATATAATAAACTTATGATAAGTTCATTTCGGGATACAGGCTCTCCCATACAAATAAAATGTAATTGCGATGCTTAGCGATCGCGGTGTCAGACGACTCGCGCCTTCGAGACTGCTTCCTGTCGCCGGTTTTAATATTTTACATCTCGTATTTAAGATCCCATATATCTTGTAAGAGGCAACAGAGGGATACAAACTAGGAGGCATCAACGTCTTCCTTATAACGTCTAGAAAAAAACTGCCGTTGCCAATCCGCCTGCCAAGTGTGGCAACTATGACAAATATGCCCCTTAAGAGACATTCCACGAGGATGCATGCGTGTAGATTAGGTATAATAAACTAAGCGAAGTGACGACTTGTTCACTTACTAAGTCGTCACTTCGTTTACCGGTACTAGGTACCTTTATCCCCCATCGGTTGTCGGTTATTCAGTTACTGATTCGTTGGGCTATGTCGACTACTCCGGTTCTACTGCAAATATCCACATTACGAATTCTATCTCGCAGAATAACTTCAAGCATAGCCCTCTTCATAGCTTTACATCCCCTCCTACAATACTCATGGGATGGGATGAGATCAGGATGATATCTTATGCTGTCACCACGCGGCGATAACATGCGTTAAAAATGAATACTATGTGGCAGAAACGCATCGTTGATAATGAAAATCATTTACACACCGCTGCATTTGTTGTGAGTAGAAATTTAAACAAATTTGTAGTTACTAAAGCATTTTCTCATGATGATATTGGTGATGTCTTTCTGGCCACACACTCGCCACCGGCCTACATAATACCATAGGTATTTTTTGTTCTAACCTATCCATACCATACACACATCATCATCATCATTCATTATTACAGCCCTTCACAAGTTCACTGCTGAACATAGGCCTCCCCCACGGAATGCCACAAAGCACGGTCCCGAGCCACCTGCATCCATTGACTTCCTGCATGTCTTACCAGGTCGTCACTCCATCTAGTGGGGGGACGCCCTACATTTCGCCTGCCGGTACGAGGCTGCCACTCGAGAACCTTTCTTCCCCATCGGTTGTCAGTTCTTCGAGCTATATGGCCGGCCTATTGCCACTTCAGCTTACTAATCCTTTGGGCTATGTCGGTTACTCTGGTTCTACTGCGGATATCCTCATTTCAAGTCCCGTGTAGTGGCGGGTAAGAATACCCACTACCCCATATCTTCCCGTGGGTGGGTGTTGTAAGAGGCGACAAAGGGAAACTGATACAGAAGATGGGCAGCAGCATCTTTCTGATAAAAGCCAAAAAAAAAAAACAATAAAAAACTGCGGTTGCCAACCCACTCGCCAAGCGTGGCAACTATGGCAATATACCCCCCATGAGCGACGACACAAAGAAACGGCCCCCAGTCCCCGGCGGCCCCGCTATTCCTGGCTACGGTGGCGACCATGGTAACGGCGGGGCAGGAGGTGCTAAGAATCTCCGGTGGAGGTTCGGTTGCCACCTACGACGACTCGACCTGGCAACATATAACGCACGCACCCTGAGGACTGACGAGAAGATCCTGGAGCTGGAAGAAGAGATAGATAAGTTACGCTGGAATATAATAGGACTATCCGAGGTCCGAAGAGAGGGGGAGGACATGGTAATCCTCGAATCCGGCAACTTATTCTATCACCGGAGGGCGACCATCTGTCCCAAGGAGGTGTCGGATTTATCGTCCACAAGTCTCTCGTTAACAACGTTGTAAAGATCGGGAGTGTGTCGACGAGGGTTGCATACCTTATACTCAGAATCACCAAACGGTATTCGCTGAAGGTCATACAGGTTTACGCACCAACCTCGGCACACCCCGATGAGGAGGTGGAGGAAATGTATGAGGATATCTCTAGAGCCATGCATTCCTCCAAAACCCACTATACGGTGTTAATGGGAGACTTCAACGCAAAACTAGGCACAAAAGAGAGCGGTGAGCTGAAAGTAGGGAAATTCGGAATAGGGCAACGGAACCCAAGGGGCCAGCAGCTGGCCGACTTTATGGAGAAAGAGGGACTCTTTATGATGAACTCTTTCTTCCAAAAGCGGCCCCACAGAAGGTGGACCTGGTCGAGCCCCGACGGTTCGACAAAAAATGATATTGACTTCATTATGACGACCAGACGACAACTGTTCAGTGATGTCTCAGTGATCGCGAGGGTGAAAACTGGCAGCGATCACCGAATGGTGAGAGGCACACTGAACCTAAACGTTGTTGAGAGGTCACGTCTAATGAAGTCAACGCTCCGTCCCCCTCGTGCTCTAATCCAAAGTCCCGAAAACTTTCAGCTCGAGTTACAAAATCGTTTTCAGTGCCTAGAAGTTTGCAATGAAGTGGACGATATGAATGACAAGCTTGTGGATACTGTCCATGCGGTCGGAGCTAAGTTCTGTAAGACCCGTCGCAGAAGAACACAAAAACTCTCCGATCACACTCTTAATCTCATGGCTGTTAGACGGGAGATGAAGCTGCAGTCTTCAGCAGATTTGACAGCATACAGGCAACTGAACAGACAGATCTCCAAATGCATGCGGCGGGACTTGCGCAACTTCAATACAGCTCGTATTGAAGAAGCGATCGAGCGGAACCAGGGCTCCAAAGTCTTTGCCAGAGATCTGTCTGCCAGAAAGAGCCAACTGTCGAAGCTGAAGACCGAATGTGGCAGCATCGTTTCCGGGACACCTGAGATTTTGAGTGAGATTGAGAGGTTCTATGGGCAGCTGTACACGTCATCGTTGGAGCCACACGCAAGTGTGAGTAACGATCCAAGAGCAAGTCTTATCCGACACTATTCCGATGATATCCCGGACGTCAGTCTGAGCGAGATTAGAATGGCTCTCCAGCACCTTAAAAACGGCAAGGCCCCAGGCGAGGATGGAATTACAGCGGAGCTTCTGAAAGCGGGTGGAAAACCGGTACTTGAAGTCCTTCAGAAGCTCTTTAATTCCGTCCTCCATGGTGGCATTACACCGGAGGCGTGGAGCAGAAGTGCGGTGGTCTTGTTCTTCAAGAAAGGCGACAACGCTCTTGAAGAACCACAGACCGATTTCCCTTCTGAGCCGCGTCTACGTGCTGTTTTCGAGAGTCATTACGAATCGTCTCGCATGCAGACTCGACGACTTTCAGCCTCCCGAACAAGCCGGTTTCCGAAAAGGCTTTAGCACCATAGACCACATACATACCCTTCGGCAAATTGTACAGAAGACCGACAAGTACAATCTGCCACTTTGCCTTGCGTATGTGGACTATGAGAAAGCCTTTGATTCCGTCGAAATTTGGGCGGTGCTGCAGTCCCTTCAGCGGTGCCAAGTGGACTGTCGGTATATCGAGGTGCTGAAGTGTTTCTACAGTAGGGCTACGATGGCTATCCGAGTACAGAACCAAAGTACGAAACCTATCCAACTACAGAGATGTGTAAGACAGGGTGACGTAATATCCCCGAAACTCTTCACCGCTGCATTGGAAGACGTTTTCAAGCTACTGGACTGGAAAGGATACGGTATTAACATCAATGGCGAGTACATTACTCACCTTCGATTTGCCGACGATATAGTCCTTATGGCAGAATCGCTGGAGGACCTAAGCACTATGCTCAATGACCTCAATAGTGTCTCCCAACGGACCTATCGGTCTCAAGATGAACATGGACAAAACAAAAATCATGTTTAATGTCCATGTCACACCTATGCCGGTAGTTGTTGGGAGCACTAAGCTCGAAGTTGCTGACAAATATGTGTACCTGGGACAAATAGTCCGACTAGGTAAGTCCAACTTCGACCGAGAGGTCAATCGACGGATTCAACTCGGCTGGGCAGCGTTCGGGAGATTACGACCCATCTTCTTGTCAGGCATACCTCAAACCCTCAAAACTAAATTGTTTAACCAGTGCGTGTTGCCAGTGATGACATACGGAACTGAGACGTGGTCCTTCACTGCTGGCCGTATGAGGAAGCTCAAGGTCTCTCAGCGAGCTATGGAGAGGGCTATGCTCGGGGTTTCTCTGCGTGATAAACATACACACATACATATAATAAATTTTATGCAATTCAATCTGAGGTACGCTAAGGTGCAGTATAACTAAGGCAGTCAAAACATAAACAATTTAATTTGTACTTTTAAATATAGGCCGCGGTTGTGATTTCTTTTTTGGGACCCGCGTCGCGTCACAACAGTCAGGTCGTATTCAGAAAATAATCTGTTCATAAGGAGAACATGAAATACTTATATAATTATGTAAACAAGTGATTTTTTTAAAAATTAAACAAAAATTTACCACATTTTTTATCATATTCTTGCAGTGTCATCCGAATTTGAACTATATTCAAAATTTCAAGTTTCCAGCACATTGGGAAGTTAGTTTAAAATCAATTACTAAATTCCACCCGGAACGAAAGACAGACAGACAAACAAGAAAGTGACTTAATAAAAACATGGTAAAATTAAAAAATGAATAAGGCCAACCGTTACAGATTCGGTAGGCCAGTCCCGCAAAACCAATTGTAAGCCTGCGTTTTGTTTTGAAAATTTATTAACCCACGACCCATTATCTATTAGTAAGGTATGCTGGACAACTCACAAAGTTGAAAATTTTCATGTTGATATGAACCGTATAATAAATGTGTTCATTTTTAGCATCAGCATATTTTTCTATCACGATTATAGACATAGAAAGTTGAAGCTGTCCTCCATCCTACTCTATTTGGTATCAAATGATATCTAAACCAAAAGAGTATTATAAGATCGAAATGTGATCATTACAGTACATCTACATATAAAAAACCTGTCATTTATATGCTTTCAAATGATTGCCTAGGCTGGAATTCAAACCCGTGACGACTTAGCTTTCAGATGCGCCCACCATACCTGGTGGCCGTCACCGCTTTTTATAAAATAATGCCAACGTCACTCACGTTGACGTTATATTTTAAAAACGTTTTAAAACTATTGCATAAAAGTAGAAGGCTTTAATACTATTATGTGAACTCCTTGGCAAAAACAGAATTGAGTACCGTCTTGATTATTGAGTCTTTACTGTACTTTCCATCATCAAATATTACATTGCTTTGCCAGTTGACTCAATCATGGAAGAATTAATGAAGGAAATGCGATTTTCACGAAAGTGAACGATTGCCACGCGTGTTTCACTGCGTGCGCGTAACGAGCGCTCGTCAACACCTACCGATAGCATCGCTATGACTGGCTGGAAATTATTCCGAATCGTAATTACGACGATTATTCACGGCCGGCCGGGGGCGGCAGCCATTTTTCAACAGTCACCGTTCTTAATTATGAACCACGCTGGACGGCTGTCGAAGCTTTGAGCCGCGCCGTCACCTCGGGCCGACTTCTCTTTGCTATCCGTACACTTCATTCGGACGAAGGCGCCTATTCTGGACATATGATAAAGACACCCTGAAATAAAACCAAACAATTTTACTAGAAATTTCAAATAAGACGTAATTTGCAGTCTTTATATTGATTTATAAACTGTAAAACTAAAACAAAATATTTTCCTTGCGGTCTTTTGAGTAGTTATTTTAAATATACTTAGGGCTATAACCATAATTAATATATTGGTTACTTTTTATACATAAATATATTCTAATTAGATTACCCTTCAACATTCTAAGTTGAATCGTCTCATGTTATTGTAATAAAAAATAAAAATGCATGAGACAGGAATAGGAAAATAAATATCGAACGGCATTTCGAATGATGTAATAATTGTATTCCTTTGTCGCACCATCACATGAGAGTTCAACTAGTGTTTATTTATCGTTTTGGACGGCTTAGAGAAGACAGATGGAATGTTATTTTTACCTCATGATGAGGGGTAAGGTAGAAAAATCATTACATTTATTAAATTTATATTTACCAGCGTAAGATTTTTATTCTATTTCTTTTTTGTACCTAAAGTTTTAAGTAACTTTATATTTACAAGGTTCTCACACAAATTATTCAAGAAAACATATTACGCATTATCAACAACGTGATTGAAATCTGGCTTTTAATATAGAAATTTATGTACGCTCCATGAAATTATGTTTATTTTAGAAGTTCTACTTTAGAATGATTAAAATTACTATCGCGCTAGCTCAAGAAACGACTTCCAGATATTAATTGAAACCGCCGTCTGGTCACGACCATACCACATACACTCGCGAACACAACATTGCTGCTTCATATTTTTACTAAATTCTGTGATAACGCTACAAAAATTAATAGGACACCAAAATTGAAATGATGATATAGAAATGTAATAAATATTTGTTTAAATTTTTCGTTCATTTTTTCGACCTACGTTTGAATTTTCCAACAGCTTTTAAAGTCAACTGCTAGACAAAATCTTTTTTTTAAATGTGCAAGTTACAAAACAGCCGAAACACTTGCACTGATGATGCTTATTCCCCGGTGTATGAAAACTAGGTATAGCGTTTTTGATTAAATTGGTGCCAAAACGTCGTCCTTCAATCAGGAAAATGCAGGTTTGCACTAGAAGAACATTGACAAATCCCAGCTTACACGCTAATACAATAATATATTATAATACAATAATTACCGATGTAAAAAAGAGATGAAATATCCAATGATTTCAAAATAATACAGTAAATGTGGCATATTCCCTCTTACATGCCCCATAAAATTTTCAAATCGCCCATATTATAGACCTAAGTTACGCTCCTGCTAGGACGGGTTTCTGCAAAGCGAAATGAAAATGTGTTTTTATACCTACATTTTTTAAAGTAGTATAAGGGTGACAAACGAGCACACAGTCCACCTGATGGTAAATATGTAGATGGCCCATAAATACTTACAGATGTATGTGTCTATGGGTCATCCTCTTCCTGAATATCCTCGATTAGATCTCAATTTACAAAACAAAAAAATTTGTTGCATTTTTACCCCTGAGAACTAAGATAGAATACCACGTTACCAGTAAATATGGTCTTCGATTTTCTGTACTCACTATACGAAACACATCAGCATTAAGATGCTATTTTACGCTGTTATTCTGGGAGAACTAGTAAGCTGTAGTAGCTGGTAAGCTGGTCCTTTCCCGGTCGAGCCAACCCTTTCGTGATGCAACCATAATATAACTGCAGCGTGGCTATACCACGTTAAATAACAATTCAAGTGGGGCACCCTACAGTTTACTGCCAGTTTACGGTCTTTTCGCTCTGGTGAAAACCCACCTATTATGTTAATTTTTTCTTCCAAATAAAAAACTAAATATAAATTAATGGCTTCATTATAAAAAAAAATCAGTCAAGTGTAAAATCCTACCTATTGCCTAAATACTCAAACGCTACTCAATTTTAAAATACCGTTTTGTGGTCTCTCTCCCAAAATTAGCTCTCATGTAGGCATAACGAAGACAATGCTGTCAATTAGTTATTAAATTTTCATCTAAAAAAAGGTATATCTCGAAAAACGTTACGTTGTCCGTCTTAATCGTAATTTTGTATCTGTACATCGCTGATGGCAATGTTAACTTCCATTGGTAAAGTTGCCAAACTTTACTGAAACTAAAAGCGATACGAACGACAAGCATAACGATTCGATAATAATATAAAGGTCATAAAGAACTACTTAAATAATAATAAAGTAAAATGATTAAATGTTTAAGCTTCAGAAGCAAGAACGCTTTCGTACGCGATTATACGAGGCTGTTCCCGGGCGTGATGACGCCAGCGCGTCTAATCGCCGTTTATTGGAGAAAACCGATTACTGGCAGCGCCACGGCCGACTGTTGCGACATGTCACCAGTCACCGTTGGGCAGGATCATGGAACATCAACCCTAAATATACTGTTGATAATAAGTATGTAGGTAGAGATAAAAAATGTATTAGTGAAGGCACTACACTTTTAATTCTAATTATACGCAGAGTGTCAGTGGCAGTGCAACGCACACTACACCAATCCAATTACAGAAGATAATTTTAAGACAAAAATCCTTTTTTTAACTTACGTGAAATCTAAATAATCATAAAATTCTAATGCTTAGCTTCTCGATAAATTCTTTAGGCTTACATTTATTATATTATAAACCTTAACGAGTTATCACATTTTTTCACTGCTTTTTCCCTTCCTTACTTCTTACCTACCCATGAACAACATTAGAGGATAGAAGATAATATGACTCAGCTTAGCGAACACTGGTTCAGCATGTTGATTTTCACCAAAGTTTTATCATAATCAGATAAATAGTATAGGAACGCATAGAAGACGAACAAAAAACATTTATTAATTTTATATATAAATATTAATAATCTCCTCCAGACCGAATTTCGGTCACGGCGGCCAGCCTCAATGGAGACTAGCCGTCAGCACAGGTCAGGATTATAGTGCCCAAGTGTATGCACAAGCACAGGTGCACTCTCTATTCCCTCACTCTGATAGTCCGATGGGACGGTAAACCGACACGACCGGAAAGAGATGAGGCGCAGGACCAACGGCTTTACGTGCTTTCCGAGGCACGGGGGTGAGAGATGGCCAACTTCCTGACTCTGGGCAGCTACTGAGAATTTCTTGATGGAAAAGCTCAATAACTGATTTTTTTCCCGGGATTCGAACCCGGGACTTCATGATCAGCAGTTGCACTACGACAACCACTAGACCAACGAGGCAGTCGTTTTATATATTAAGAAGACTTTTTATTATACCTACAGAGTTTCTTACGGTATTACATTAAAAAATATATCCGTTATTATACGAATAAGGCATATGTATTTATAGTGTTTTAGTAATACTTCTCAGTCTAACGTTTATTCACAGTGGCTAAAGTTTTAATTGTGATACTGCGGGTTATGGGTTACATTCCGGCACGGGTCAAGTATTTATTTTATAGATCTGCAAATAGATATTCCGTATCTGGGTGTGTTAACATGTTGCTATTATGACTTCAGCAAGAATTAGACGACCGGGGAAGATTTTCGTGTGATGAGTAAAATATAGCATTCTATCTTAGTATTTAAGGATGACAACGCATATATAGCCTAATTATTCATCGACGATAATAATAATAATAATGTCCTCCAGACCGGTCAAAGCGGCCAATCTTAACGGAGACTGAGCCATATGCGTAGGACAAGATTATAGTGCCTACACACTCTCTATTAGATTACTCTCACAGTCCGATGGGACGATTATCCGACATGACCGGATATTATTAAAATTTAAGAGATAAGGCGCAGGACCAACGACTTTACGTGCTTTCCGAGACACGGGGATGAAACAACGTCAATTTTCTGACTCTGGGCTGCTACTGACAATTTCATGACAGAAAAACCAAGCTGATTTTGCCCCGACCCCGGTTTCGAACCCGGGACCTCATGAACAGCAACCGCGTTTACGACCACTAGACGAACGAGTCATATTATCGACGATAAACTTATAATATGGCAACAGAATCCATTTCATTTAAGTAAACTGTATACCCGTTTGTCACGCACGCAACAACGTAACGGTTGAAACTTAGGAACTAGCTTGAAACACCACACAATCATAAACATAGCTTTTAGCCCTGATTAGTAAAGAGAACGCAAAACTTTCAAACAAAAATTAGAAATATTGATTATTAAGTTAATTATTAGTTATTTTTCGCGCCACAATTTAGAATTTTTACTATGCGGCTAGAACGCGTCAGGTCACATTCGTACCAGGGACGTACTCAACTTACGAGTCACGTAGGGCGCTTTCGGGTAATAACTATAAAAAGTAAATTATATTGATAGAATCGAGTCCGTTTGATTGATGATGAGCGAGCACTTTTTAATTTATTTCGAGGATTCGTTCGCCCGACGTCTGCTAAGGTCTCATCGGAACGATGTTTATAAAAGTTTAATTTATACGCAATCACATTAGCAGGATTCCGTATAAAAAACTATAAATATGTATATTCATCTAAATTTCAGATTGCAATAGCACTTTTAATAGTTTTAATGTAAACCATTCATGAAAGGCAAAAATGTATTTAAAATATAAAGAAAGGCGTAACTAAAGCATAGCAAGCAACAAAAGAAGGGAAAATGTGCAATGATTAAAATTGGCTATCACAAAAACGCTGTAAAAAATAAAGCCATGTACACAAATACAAATCATATTCTCGCGGAACCCTACAAAAATAAAAAAATAAGACAACAGCTACGTCGTACCGTCGGGCGCGCAGTTTTTTCTTACTGATTTTTGGCTCAGGTGTCTATTAATATTAATTGACGTTTGTGAAATTTGGACTCTAATATACGTAGAACAATGACGTAGCAATGTCGATGATGAATTATAAAACTGGGCTTTCAATTTCTCTCAAACATATTTGTAGACGTTATCTATTATTGCAGTTTTGCCCTAAATTTATTATATTGTGTTCTTGTTATATTATAGTCATCATCATCATTATCATCATCATTACAGCCCTTCACAAGTCCACTGCTGAACATAGGCCTGCCCCAAGGAATACCACAAAGCACGGTCCTGAGCCACCTGCATCCATCGACTTCCTGCATGTCTTACCAGGTCGTCACTCCATCTAGTGGAGGGGACGCCCTACACTTCACCCGCCGGTACGAGGCCGCCACTCGAGAACCTTTTTTCCCCATCGGTTGTCAGTCCTTCGAGCTATATGGCCAGCCCATTGCCACTTCAGCTTACTAATCCGTTGGGCTATGTCGGTCACTCTGATTCTACTGCGGATATCCTCATTTCTAAGTTTATCACGCAGATAAACCCCGAGCATAGCCCTCTCCATAGCTCGCTGAGTGACCTTGAGCTTCCTCATACGACCAGCAGTAATGGACCACGCCTTAGTCCATAGGTCATCACTGGCAACACGCACTGGTTGTACAGTCTCGTTTTCAAGTTTTGAGGTATACCTGACGAAAAGATATGCCGTAATTTCCCGAACGCTACTCAGCCGAGTTGAATCCGTCGATTGACCTCTCGGTCGAAGTTGGACTTACCTAGTCGCACTATTTGTCCCAGGTAAACATACTCATCAACAACTTTGAGCTTAGTGCTCCCAACAACTACCGGCATAGGTGTAACATGGACGTTATACATGATCTTTGTTTTGTCCATGTTCATCTTAAGACCTATCCGTTGGGACACACTATTGAGGTCATTGAGCATAGTACTTATATCCTCCAGCAATTCTGCCATAAGGACTATATCGTCGACAAATCGATGGTGAGTGACGTACTCGCTGTTGATGTTAATACCGTATCCGTTCCAGTCCAGTAGCTTGAAAATGTCTTCCAATGCAACGGTGAAGAGTTTCGAGGATATAACGTTACCCTGCTTTACACCTCTCTGCAACTGGATAGGTTTCATACTCTGGTTCTGTACTCGGATAGCCATCGTAGCCCTACTGTACAAACACTTCAGCACTTCGATATACCGACAGTCAACTTGGCACCGCTGAAGCGACTGCAGCACCGCCCAAATTTCGACGGAATCAAAGGCTTTCTCATAGTCCACATACGCCAGATATAGTGACAAATTGTACTCCTCGGACTTCTGTACAATTTGCCGAAGGGTATGTATGTAGTCTATGGTGCTAAAGTCTTTTCGGAAACCGGCTTGTTCGGGAGGCTGGAAGTCGTCGAGTCTGTATGCGTAAGTCTCGCCGCATGCATTTGGAGATCTGTCTGTTCAGTTGCCTGTACGCTGTCAAATCTGCTGAAGACTGCAGCTTCATTTCCCGTCTAACAGCCATGAGATTAACAGTGTGATTGGAGAGACCTCTCTAACTCAACGTTTAGGTTCAATGTGCCTCTCACCATTCGATGATCGCTGCCGGTTTTCACCCTCGCGATCTCTGATGCATTTCTGAACAGTCGTCGTCTGGTCGTCATAATGAAGTCAATCTCATCTTTGGCGAACCGTCGGGGCTCGACCAGGTCCACTACCTGTGGGGCCGCTTCTGGAAGAAAAAGTTTATCATAAAGATTCCCTCTTTCTCCATAAAGTCGGCCAGCTACTGTAGTCATCATACCTTAATAAAAAGTTATATAAGCTGGTACTGCAAAAATGCTACCTAGCAGCGTTGGACTCAGTAAAGAAACGTGCTAAGAAGCTTTGTTAATGAAGAAACCATATTTGTAATTTTAAAAAAGTTTTAGTTTTATTTCGATAGATGTCGTTGGCATCGAAATAGATTGCGCTATGATTTCGTAACCAATGTTAATAGGGCATTGAAATTATAGTGCACAATAATAAACCAGCTTACTTAGGTCATACACTGTTGGTGATTTGTTTTAATTACCATCAACTCTTAGTGTATTAGTAGGACAGCAGAACAACTACTAAGGACATCGGTTAGTTCGTGGTAGGGATAGGCAAGTGAAAAAAAATGTTAAATAACAATTACTAGTGTAGCTAGTAAACAATGGTGACCTTGATTTGGTTGGAATCAATTTTATCAGCCTCGAGAAAAAGACGCAGAGTAGCTAGCCTCTCGGTATTCTACAGGAAGAATTTCGGAGAATTACATGCCTTACTTCCTCCCCTCTCTTTCCACCATTGGACAACTAGGCAGTCGGCGGGTCTTCACCGCTTTGTTGTCGCATTCGAACCAAACGTTTTTCTTCGTCTTTCGTAATGTACAGCAAAGGACTGGAATAATTTGCCGGCGCCTGTCTTTCCGTCCGATTACAATCTGGGCGTCTTCAAGGCAAGAATGAATAGGCTTTTGTTACGCTTAGACAGTGCAATTTACTATCTAGGGATTCATTTCTTCTTACGACCAGGTGGGTTGTAGTCAAGCGCTGGAAAAATTTTTAACGTTATTAAACTTACGATCTGATTTAACAATTATTAGAATTCAATAAAAATAATTGGATACTTTACTGTAGCCCATAAACATCTACATCTATCCTCAATTAAGAATCAAAATGCAAATGCGTTGTCACCCCTGACCACTATCTATAGATGAAACGCCTCGTTACCAGTAAAAAGGGTCTCCTGTTCTCTACACTCACCATAGGAAATATTTAGGTGCTATTTCACGCTGGTATTCTAGAGAGGTAGAGCGCAGTCCTGACCCGATCGAGCCGACCCATACGTGTAGCTGCAGCGTGGCTGTACCACGTTTAAATTATACTGAAAACATTGCATCATTGTTAAACAATTATATGTTAGTCAATCAGTTATACTTAAAGTCATGTTAAATTGTTTTTCTTCTTCTTATCGCTGCTGGATACTGTTCTCTTCAGTTGTGGAGGTATTGCAGTAATTGGAGTAACAGACGTATCCCACCTTTGACGTTGCTTAATGTCATCGGTCGCAGTATTTTACATTACGACACAATACAACGACAAGACAAAGCAACAAGGTTAGTTGAAGTTATTAACGTCTTCCTACTAAAATATTTGAAAAAATAACAAACCGCTTTTATAAACATATAAATAAATTATATTAATTAAAATTGTTTCGTTTTTATACAAACAAGATTTTTTGTAGAGTTATTAGGTTGTAAAAAATGTGGCGTTATAAAGAAACGAAATAAACAAATTGCTAATAGCGTGACCTTCATTCGCGATTTTAGCTTAATTAATCTAATAGCACGCTTTTTCTTATCGTTATTACTACGCATTCGCATCAGAAATATGTTATTATATTATATTATGAATCAAGGATATATACCGTTAAATTTGTGCTGCAATTATTTAATGGCGTAATATTCTTATGTTACATGAGATAATTCCACCATCACGCACTGGAACTGCGCGGCCTATTAACTAATCCATGACCCTCGTAAAAATGAGAGAAGCATATCGCTTTCCCCAACCGTGGAACTTATATAAGATGACTTTACTTTTTACATGTTACGATAAAATATGTTATTGAAAATGCATATTCATCCATCCGTCCATTACAGCCTATAAAAGTACACTACTGAACATAGGCCTCCCCTATAGGTTCCCTCATAAGGAGGATATTTGCCTTAGTTGCCATGCTTGGCAGGCAGGTTGGCAACTGCAGTTTTTTTTGTTATTAGGTAGATGCTGCTGCCCAACTTCTGGTTTGTTATTTGCTGTGCATATAAAATACATAAATGCATTTGCACTTTACATATTATGCAAATTTCAAGTACAATTATAACTTAACAAAGATGGCTTTAAATAAAGAAGTATCTATGAATCAATTCGTAGACATAGCTTCCCCCATTGTAGGCAGATTTATCTACCTGCAAATAATGCTATACCTAAATTAGTAAATTGGTTTAACGTTAATAATTTGCATTTAAATGGCACTTAAACTAAATGTATGAAATTCGTAACTCCTAATGTCAAACATCTGAATACCAATGTATTATCTGAATACCATAACTCCCAATGTCAAACATCTGAATACCAATGTAATTTTAAATGGGGAGGAGCTGAGTCTTGTCGATACCTCCATTTTCCTTGGAATCACACTAGACGCGAAGCATCAATGGGGCCCCCATATGTCAAAACTAGGAAGCAGACTTAGTTCTGCAGCATATGCTTAAAAAAGATTTGAAATCTTACCAATGTTGGAACAGGTAGACTAGTTTACTTTAGCTATTTCCATAGCATAATGTCGAATGATATTTTGCTTGTGGACACGCGACTGACATTATATTTGAATTATACGTATTTGTTTTGAAATTATATTTGTTTTACAGAAGATGGCCATAAGAGAAATCTATGATTTAAAACCTAAAGAGTCGCTCAAACAAAAAATTAAGGAAATTAATATTTTAACTTTGGCCTCTCAATACATTTACGTAAATGTAATGTAAAAAATTAAAGTAGTTTTAAAAAAATAAGAGATATTCATTCTGATAAAAAAGTCCCGCTGGGTTTCTTGCTGGTTCTTCCCAGGACAGACGTTTTTTTCGAACCAGTGGTAATTAAACAAAAGAGTGACTTTCAATAAGCATTATTTATAATCTATTTTGAATAACAAAGTTTCTGTTTCTGTTTCTGTAAATACTAGGAACAGACTCAAACCAGTAGTACCAGTTACTACACTCCACCGAGTCAGTTTTGTTCATTCTTGGGACTCAATTTATTCTTGGAGCGATGTATACGCTTTTACAACAAAATTCAGAAAATATACAAAATTTGACCTCCTCAAAATTTAAAAACTTTATTAAACAAAATTTGTATAAAAAGGATTATTATAATATCAAGGAATTTATGGATGATAATAACCCCTGGGAATGAGGTGATCGCTACCAAGCTATTTCTAATTTATTTTGTGTTGTTAATTGTGTAACATATATGATTGTAAGCTGGGTATCTTGCTGGTTCTTCCCAGGACAGAGGTTTTATCCGAACCAGTGGTAAATTAAACAAAAGAGTGACTTTCAGTTTCTGTTTCTGATTCCACCACTTGATGGGCACATTGACAATACACAATAACTATAACGGTATAGAGAACTTGTATATTTACAAGCTGTGACGAATCCCATCTTTGTCCTCAAAAGCGGTAGCGCCTCTGTAGCCTTCATTATTTGAAGTTGGTTGCAGGTGTCCAGTGGAGCCCATAGGGCTGCATAAGCCACTTACCACCAGGTAAGTTCATTTATCGTATAGTTTAAAAGTGGTAGAGCCATGCTATAGCTACATTATGGTTGTAGCACGAATGGGTCGGCTCAACCGGGCAAGGATCACGCTCTCATAGAATTTCAGCGTAAAATAGCAGCTTAATGCTGAAGTTTTCCGTATGGTGAGTGTAGAGAACCGGAGACCGTTTTCACTGGAAACGAGGCATTCCATCTTAGTCTTCAGCGGTGACAACGCATCTACATTGTGATTCTTAATTGAGGATAGATGTAGATGTCTATGGCCCTCATCATCTACTTACCAGCAGGTGGACTGTGTGTTCGTCTGTCACCTTTATTGTATAAAAAAAATACGGTAAAGGAATAAATCGTGCAGAAACCGGTATGTCTGAGAAATAAAAATATTTCTAGAGGAAGCCTGTGCCCAGCAGTGGACCTTAAATTGGTTTTTTTTTGTTATATAGATTTGCTCTAAGAAAATACGAAAGAGGAACTTGTGAATGTATAGAAACAGAGTTGATCGGTTCGCAAACATAAATGATAAGGAAGATGCTGCTTCCCATCTACTGTTTCATTTTCCTCTGTCACCTCTTAAGTCGCCCACGGGATATGGTGTAGTGCATTTTCTTACAACGCCATTAGCTACTAGCCTACACGGCCCAACGGTATTGAACCAACAGACCAAACTTGCCAATAAAGTTCCGTTTGGACTTTTTAAGTACGGAACTCTTACCAAATCTTACAATGAGACTTTTTATTAATTTATTTTTTATAGAAATAGAGATACGTAGAAATAAAATGCAGATGCGTTGTCAGCCTTGAGGACTAAGATGGAATGCCTCTTTTCCAGTAAAAAGGGTCTCGGGTTCTCTACACTCACCATACGAAACACAAACTACGGAACTCTTACCAAATCTTACAATGAGACTTTTTTTTAATTTATTTTTTATAGAAATATAGATGCGTAGAAATAAAATGCAGATGCGTTGTCAGCCTTGAGGACTAAGATGGAATGCCTCTTTTCCAGTAAAAAGGGTCTCGGGTTCTCTACACTCACCATACGAAACACAAACTACGGAACTCTTACCAAATCTTACAATGAGACTTTTTTAATTTATTTTTTATAGAAATAGAGATGCGTAGAAATAAAATGCAAATGCGTTGTCAGCCTTAAAGACTAAGATGTAATTCCTCGCTTCCAGTAAAAATGGTCTTCGGTTCCTTACACTCACCATATGAAATAGAAGCATTAAGCTGCTATTTTACGCTGGTATTCTGTGAGAGCGTGGTCCTTCCCCGGTCAAGCTGACCCATTCGTGCTACAACTATATTATAAATATAGCTGTAGCATGCCTCTACGTAGAAAATTATTATTTTCTACGTACATTGAGAAAAATAGTGCGAGTGAAACTTTAGTCACTGACCTTAATTTAAATTTTAACTCTAGATCCGCTAATGTATGCCCTGTGCGTTGTTTAACGTGATTGCAAAGCAAATCCTCACCAGCACTTGGATTTGTTTAAACTGCTCTTTAGTTTAGTTATATTCACGTATCTAATTATTAGGAGCCAATGATATTAATTTGTAGAAGACTTTGTCACAATCGGTGAGAATTTCTGCGTATACTACGTTCTTTTAAAAAGCAACTAATACGAGCCGAGTACAATTATAGATTTATTAGAATTACAGATTTGCAGAATTTTTATTTAAAGAATAAACAGTGATCAGTGACACCTATCGGTAAATGTTAACACTAAATCGACGGTTAAGTCTAAGTGTAGTCACTGCACTGCCGTGAATCTATCTGAAAAGTTTATAGAGCCAGTATAATTACAAGCTGAGAGACATTCTATCTTAGTCTTTATTCCTTAGAGGTGATAACGACTCCGTTCACGTTTCGCTTCTATAAGTACATTCCTTTTTTAAAGTCTGTTGCAGATGTGCATAGGCTGCAGTAACCACATACCATCAGGTATACTGTAAGTTCGTTTTTCACTTTAATCTTATTTAAAAATACCTTTTACTTTTAAAGATTTAAATATGACCGATATAAATAAATATATTATTAAAGGAAATATAAAACTTCTATTTAAAAACATGGTTTTTGTTTACTTTTAAGGAATTGCTTAGCAAATAATAAAGCATATTAATAGAAAACATTATCGTTACACATTATTATTATATTACATTATTAAATTTAAGATTAATAACGGAAGAAGAGCCATGATGGCTTAGGGAATAAGTGGCCCCATAGTACGCGAGCAACCTAAGTTTAATCTCTGTCGGAACTAACACATCGTAAGGAAACCCTACATTTATAAATTTAAATAACTTTTAATTTTTTATTATATATATTTTTTATTATGTAGGCCAAACTAGTTTGGACATTGCGAAGGCCTTCGATCGGTTTGGCACAAAGCGCTTCTTTCGAAGCTACCTTCCTATGGGCTTCCCGAGAAATTGTGCAATTTGATCACCAGCTTTCTTGCAGATCGGAGCATCAAGGTCGATGTAGACGGTGCATGCTCCGACTACAGGCCTATTAACGCTGGTGTTCCACAAGGCTGCGTGCTATCAGCAACGCTGTTTCTTCTGCACGTCAATGATATGTTGCAAACCGGTAACATTCATTGCTATGCGGATGACAGCACTGGTGATGCTCTATACACCGGCCGTGCCAATATTTATCGGGAAAACGTCGCCGAGTACCGGAAAAAACTTGTGTCTGAAGTCGAGTCTTTGCTGAATAAAGTCTCGGATTGGGGGCGACTAAATTTAGTCCAGTTTAATCCTCAGAAGACACAAGTTTGCGCGTTTACCGCTAAAAAAAACCCTTTGTCGTATCTCCTCAGTTTCAAGGCACTCCCCTTGTTGCCTCACCCAGTATCGGAATCCTCGGCGTCGACATATGGAGTGACATGCAGTTTCGTGGTCACTTGGAAGAAAAGGCCAAATTGGCCTCTAAAAAGCTTGGCGTGCTCAGCAGAGCGGGACAGTATTTCATGCCGGCACAACGCCTGCAACTTTACAAGGCGCAGGTTCGGCCTCACAAGGAATACTGTTCCCATCTCTAGGCTGGGGCTACCCAGTGCCAGCTCCGTCCACTTGACCGCATCCAGCGCAGAGCGGCTCAAATGGTCGACGACCGAGTCCTTCCGAGCGGCTCGATTCATTGGCGCTGCGAAGAGATGTTGCATCATTTTGCATTTTCTTTCGCATTTACCACGGGGAGTGCTCTGAGGAATTGTTCGTATTAATCCCAGCCGCCAAATTTCACGAACGCACATCGCGGCAGAACTCCCGATACCATCCACACCATCTGGATGATTGTTGGTCCACCACTGTGCGATTTAGAAGATGTTTTCTTCCTCGCACAACTTCCTTGTGGAATCGATTACCACCAGCGATTTTTCGCCACCGATACTACTTAGGGACCTTCAAGAAAAGAGCCTACTCCTTTTTAAAAGGCCGGCAACGCATCTGCAATTCCCCTGGTGTTGCAGTTGTTCATGGGCGGCGGTAGTCACTTACCATCAGGTGAGCCGCATGCTCGTTTGCCCCCTCTCCTATAAAAAAAATAAATACAATATTAAAAACTATAATAAGAAAAACTAAAACTAGTAACTTAATTATCATACAGTCCTACTCCCCGCGGTATCGTGCCAAGAACGCTGGCTACGTTTCCCCGCTGAATGGCTATACTTAGCCTTTGAGCGAGAAAAGAACCAGCCTTCTTATCACCAGCAGCAACGACCAGTCGCGGATGGAGTTCCTTTAGGAACTTCACCGCACGTGGACCCCACGGACCGATAGTCTCTACAGCAAATGGCACAAATATGTAGTCATCTCTCAAAGACTCATATTTGCGCCACTTACTCAGTTCAGCTGCCTCTGATGCCGCCCCGGCTCTAAACGAGGTACCCTAAGATGAGAGACTGCCAAAGTGTCTACGCAAGTAGCATCCCAAACTAGGGCTTTACCTCTCTCCCAAGGGACCAATGTCATACCGTCGGTTCTCTTGTCATCGTCTCTAAATATTCCACAAGGCTCTAAAACCGTGGAAATATTTATAGAGACAAGAGCCCTTCGGATGACATCGTTCAAAGAACCGTGCCGTGAATACCTACGTGCACTTTTCTTACATGAAAGTCCGTGGAGGCCAAACTTGTCGACGAATTAAAATTAAAGTTAAAGTAAAACGCTGTGGACTCTTCTCAGCTACAAAAACCACTCAGAGAAATATTGAGATGCCTGTTCCCAGCAGTGGGATGTAAATAGATGTGTTAAAGTCTCCGTGCGTTATGTCTGGTGTAAACATAATGGTTAGGTCATATCTATCGGATGCCATAGGATTTTTCTAGTATTTCCTAAAGTCACCTCTTACTAAACCGACAGGATTCGATTACGCCGCCATTACAAAAACGACAAAAACGATAAAATTCATCAGTAACGATACGAATATGTTAACTAAACGATTCCAAGAAATTTGCTACGAGCTAAGATAATTGATTCTCTAACTGAAACGATTCGTCAAAACTACTACTACTAACTAAACTATAATCCAAATTAACTTTTTAATTTTAAAATATTATATGAAACATTTCTAATAAAAAATGTAAACGAGCCAATTGTAATGTTAGTATGCATTCAGACTCGTAGAGGTTTCAAGCTGCCAATTAAGCCAGCAACATGAATTTAAGACTAACCTAAAAAGAATCTAATGAACACAGCTAGGTCAACGACTTAACGTGACTTCAGAAGCATGAGATGTTCTATCTACACTAAAACTGCCATCCATCATTTGTTGCAAATAAAAAAAATACTTTAAAGGAAGGTTTATCTTAAAAAAAGTCATTATTATTTACTAGCTGGTACCGTGCGCGTTGCTGCCACAGAGAAAATAATTGTGGAAATATCGTTTTAAATTTGGAAGAGTTATATTATTTAATTAGGAATGATAATACATTAATTGAAGTCAAATGATATATACTTTCAAATAAATTTGTCGGTACGATACGCACGCCACCTGCTGTAAGTTAATTGTACTATGCCTATAACCTTCGCGCAAGTGCAAACAATAAGTTGACAAAGTTTTACCGCAATCTGATGAACGGTATGGCAGCGCAAAAAAAACGAACAAACAAAATTAATTTGTATATATTCGATGTTTGTCTTCCAAAAAGCCTTTAATCACTAGCATGGGCTGACGATGATGATTTGAAGTTGTATTAAAACAAAAAGGCAATTTAACAGCTTAGCAGTGAGTTATTCTATTTTCAGGCGATCCCACACCGTTGACTGAAAGATATTTACAATTGTTTTTTTACTCAATAAAAGTAGTGTACTGATATATAATTATTGACAAACGACCGTTGGCTCAGTTGCCAAAGTACGCGTCATATTTCTACAAAATACAAATAATTATGTTTTTGCGCCATATGTTGTTTATCTTTAAGAAAATTAACAGCCAATTTTTAGTCTTTGATTAATATATTATTTCTCTTAAACTCTTTCCAACCCCACGAAGAGGCACGGAAACTAGGTACCCTAGGTAAGTAGACTATTTGGTCATATAAAAATTCTCTTATACGATAAAAAAATTAAGTCGTATAATAGTTGTATTAACGCAAATTACGTCACGTCTTTTATCGTTTTCGTCCTCATCCCCGGATTGTCACAGGCTAAACTTTATGGTTATAATATGCAAACGTATTGTGATTGTACAAAGTTTTTCTAACGAACGATCGTGTCACTTTATTTTTACTTATTTTATGTTAAGATGGAGAACTTGAATGAACTTATACACACAGACATCCCTGGATAAAAACACGAAATACTACTCACCACGCTGAAACACTACTGATGTCTTGACTACCAGAATGAAAAATAAACAATATTACAAATGTCATTACTTCACAAAGTGCTAACCCCGCCTACACGTGATGATGGCCACCGTCTAATAGCGATGAACTCAACTTTCACAGACTGGATCCGCAGTATTACCAATGCGACCCTATGCGCTCACTAGCCAACTTGCCAGCCAAGCGATGTAACTATAGGCAATATTTCAAGTAATACTTTCCAAATGGTGCAGCCTCTAATAAGCCTACGACTAGTAGTAGAGATAAAAAGAATGTTAAAGTGTGTGATGATAAATTATTTTTTACTGATTATAAGTCAGTGCTTAACTAAAATGGTGTACCCACGTGATGGTAAGCAGTAAATGGTAAATCGCGATGTCTCAGCATTTTTGTGCATGCTTGCGTGCGTCCGTGTGTGCGTGTGTGTGTGTGTGTGTAAGTTAGTACACTCTAAAAGCAAATCTCGATGATTTCTGTTGTCTGCAACTGCAAGCCAACTTCATTTGACTTTTAATTATTTAGTTTGTACCTAATTAAAGTAGATTCTGTTATTTTTCAAACAAAATAATACTTATTAACTGTTAGTTGGTTAACAATTTGGAAATTGAATTGATTGGAATTGGAATTGGAATTGGACAACAGGCCAAATCATCATCATGATTATGCTTCGATCTGCTTATCTGCTCCACTAATTAGATTTTTTTACCATAAAAAGTTTTAAAGAAAATGTCAGTTTTGTCTTTATAAATATCAAAATCACCCTATTTCAAATTGTCAAACGCAAAAGTTAATAGATAAAGACACTTAATAATACATATACCTATTTATACTTAATACATAAATCTGCTAGGCTAATAACAGCGTTAGACCGTTACCGGCACAATACCGCGTCTGACGGGAAAGGCAACGTGACAGCGTGATGGATTGTACGGCTAATCGTTGGACTCGTCGCGTCGTCGACCCCAGACACGTTATATAAGATTTTTCGTTTATTTACTTCACTATTAGGCTGTTACTTTTATAAATATAAAGATGTTTCGCCTAATTTGTTGCATTGTACTAACAATACATTTCGCAACACAAAGAATAATTTGAACACCTAATAGCGAGGTAACTTACTAATCACTAATAGAAGTCCACATGAGTATGCAACGCTCGCTTAAATACGTATATTTGCCGATATGCGGCAGTGCATATCTACGATTTTTTTTATTCTACAATCATTTAAGGGACATTTACGGTTAACGTATATCAGTCCCATTATACCCTAACATACATCACTAACTCATATAACGTTAGTTATTATACTACGTGGGTCATGAATTCGAACAGAACTTTCGCATCATCGCCATTTGGTTGGGATAAAATATTATGAAATGTGCCTACGTCAGTTCTGTTCAAATTCAAGACCCTTATTAAATTACCTCTAACAGACTCAAATCGATCGAAAAGTCTTCTATAACTCCACAGTCTTCACAATTGGGCGAAGTTGTTTTTCTCATCAAGGATACAAATTTCTTACATGGAACGTGTCCAGATCTGACTCTATGAGCAGTAGTAACTAATTTCCTACTTAAACTAGTATTCATGAACCAGGGCACATGAAGAGGCTGACACTGTATGGTTTTGTACCATATTCCTTTTTCTAGTGACCGCTTGTTAAAGTATTATTATACTACTAGCAGATTATCCTATCCTAAAGGACCATTTTTTACTTTCTTCCAGTCGTATTCTACAGTATAGCATCCAAAAAATAGAATTTAAAATATATGAGGAAAAAATTCTGATTTAACAGTTATTAAAGTCGCATAAGTATTAATTACGTCAATATTTTTAGACGTAAGAATTTCACAAAAATTGTTAATCCATTGCCGAACTTTTTTAAGCTGTATATTTAAAACTTTTCACAATTTTTATTAGGCATAAATTTAAAAAAAAAATCGCTTTAGTTGCGTAATATATTAACTAGTCAGGTAGCGACGCCGAATCTGGCATGTTATTAAGTTGGTAATTTAGGCGGGCTTTTGTTTTAATTGAGTTACGACCGGTGTTACCAGCCTTAAGCAGACAATAATATATTGTGACGACTGAGCGTTAAGGAAGCTTTCATAAAACAAATTAATCTTAAATTATCTAATTTATTTTGATATATTGTGTAAATATTTATAAATTAAATCAGAGGAATAAATAATTATTCTCGAGTGGAAGCCTCGTAGCGATAAACGAAGTGTAGTGCAGAAAAGTGTAGTGGTATAGATTCAGAAAGTCGATGAACGTTGGTGGCCCCAACCGTGCTTTGTGGCATTTTCCGGGGGAAGCCTATGTTTAGCAGTGGGCTAGTGATGGGGTGTAATGATGATGATGAATAAATAATTTTGACTATTAATAGTTATTGAATTTGTACTTTTTTTTTAAATCAACACTGATAGGTAACACGATACGTTCTAAACACAAAACATTGATAATAACCGAGATTACACGTCACGTTAGACAATGAATACGTTCTCACGGCGTAATACATGTGTATTTTGGGCCTGTGCGTAATGATTTAATGATATTCTGTTTTATTGTAAAATAGGAAAGTAAAAACATTCCCACGGAAGAATCTGACAGTGACCATTCTTTCATCATTTTTGCAGTATGGTGGGTTATTACTAATTATAATCGTTATAAGGATATTTTGCTGTAACTTTCGTACATCCAAGGTAATGGATACAGTTTTCAGTTGAAGTGAGTATTCAACTTCATCAATTTGCGGCAGGACACACGCACATTACACACAATATTTATGAGTCACTTAAATATTTGGGACCGCATAAACCACTAGACTTTATAGTCGGAACAGTTTAGACCTTAGGACAGCAGACCAGTAAACAAACAGTCATGGATCTTGAGTTCGTATCCTAGTTGATTAAAACTTTTGATAATGTGTACCTGTCACTGTTTCTTAAACTGCATCCTGATCACGCCTGATCTCTCTCCGGTCGTGTCAGTATGCCGTCCCATTGGACCATAAGAGTAAAGGAACAGATAGTGCACCTGTGCACACACTTATGCATGGATGTTGTAGCCCACAGAATATTATTTTTTATACTCCGTGCTGTAGCCCATAGACACTTACATCCATTTTCGATTAGATATCTATGTAGATGTTGTGTTGTATATTGTAATCCGTAAGACTAAGATAGAGTGCCTCGTTACTAATAAAAAAGGGTTAGGTATCCGTTTCTCATCACTCACCATACGAAACACAACAGCATTATGCTACTATTTTACGCTGGTATCTTGGACATAAGAATCTTAACAGAAATCAGTTTAGTAGGATTCGAAACATTATCATTAATAATATTAACACCAAAGTATTGTTATTATTAATTATTTTCCACAAAAATATATGAATGAAAATTGACATTAAAAATTCAGACTTACTACGGTGTTCATCGATAAATGACACAATGAAATATTGGTTAATAGTGGAATGACTACGAATGGCGACCTCGCTTCCGAAAACCATCACAGACGCGACCGCCACGAAACAAAAAGGCCGCTGCCGCCGGTGCACTTCCGATTGCACTGCCAACGCTGAAAAATTACACGGGGAGCCCTCGCAAATGCAGTTAATATATTACGATTGCTGCCTGCGCCCGACGAACTGTTGTTCCTTTTTTTTATTTTAAATTTTTATTGTTCACATCGCCTGTTTAGATTTGCATTTGTAATCCGTAGTATGGAATAGTATTCATACCATAACATGCTCACACATGTCCGATGCAACTTATGCAATAACATCGGACTCAGGCTGTGATACACTGTCACGGACAGAGGACAATCACAACACAATGACACACATAAACAATCAATTCCTATACTCGCATAAATCTATAATTAAACTGAGTTAAATATCTAGGAAGCATGATTAAAGTTAAAAGTTAAAGTTACAGCATATATACGTCCCACTGCTGGGCACAGGCCTCCTCTCATTTCTGAGAGGGTTTTAGGGCAGGAAATGTCCGCCGCGCTGCCCTAATGCGTGTTAGCGAACTTCAGATGTCTTCGAAATATTTTTTTTCTTATTTCTCAGACATGCAGGTTTCCTCACGATGTTTTCCTTCACCGCCAAGCACGTGGTAAATCAGCACTTAAAATTGCAATTAACAATTTCATTGGTGCCGGCGGGGATCGAACCCTGGTTGCTCGCGTACTGTGAAACTTGGAAGCGTGATTCGATACTCGAAAATATGCTGCTGCTGCAGTCCAACAGCCAACTTCAAACAAACGTCGCCTTGTATAGCCATGCTGCAGCCAGCTATGGTTGTAGCACGAATGGGTCGGCTCGACCGAGGAAGGATCACGCACTCACAGGATACCAGCGTAAAGACCCTTCTTACTGGAAATAAGGCATTTCATTTTATTCCTCAAGGGTGATTAACGTATCTGCATTTCGATTCATAATCGAGAATAGATGTAGATGTCTCTCGATTTACTTATCCTATAAAAAAAACATGCGTGAGTGTCGTGGAGCACTCGGTTGGAATGAAGTTCCTTTCGTAGTATATTATTATTGATTAACGTATTATATTATTGATTTACAAATACAAATAAATGAATTACTAGCGTCTGTTAAAATGAAGCGTCATTTAAAATAAAATAATATTTCTTTCATGGCAAGATAAGAAAAAGTGCGAGGGAGATGGATATTATTCCATCTCGCTTCCTTATAGCCGCCAAGGCCGTCTACACTACGTCACAAGGGGTCGTGACGGAAAAATCTTACACTTTTTGTTGCCTAGCCCCCATCCACCAAATCCGTACCGTCCGGTAAAGGACTTCGTTCTAAAAAAACAGATGCGTTGTCACCTCTGACGACTAAGATGATGCCTCACAACCTGTAATTATACTAGGTCTCTATACCCTTCAGACCGGAACACCGCTTCTGTGTTTTGGTCTGAAGAGTAAGCTTTGCTGTTTGACAAAATGTAAGAGAAGTCCTATCAACAGTGGACAATTCATTGACATTTTTTATCATATTTTTTCACTCATATTATCTTAAGCAATCTTTCTTATTTGCTTTTTCGTAAATAGCGCCGGCCTGTTAGAAGGCCATAGGACTCCCCTAAATTTTACTTATCATAACAGTTATTGGCGGCTACCCTTCCAGACGCTTTATTAATGTTATCGGAATAACTGCTGTATGTTGCAGGAACTACGAAATAAAATCCCATGAAGTTTTTCTGATTTTTCCTGAAGTCCACTATTACGACATCGAAAAGATGAGATAGTGTGGTGTGCTTGCTGCTTCCATTCGGGATTATTATGTAACGATAAAGATTTATCACCAAACGTTACAAACATAACAACAAAACAAGTTATAACAAAAATGTTATAAAGCTATAACTAAAAAGCCGAAATCAAATCAGAAGGGAAAGGAAGATATTTTAACTATGAACGTATTACAAACATTCCTCAAATAGGATTTAAATGTAAACACAAAAAGTTTGCAATATATAACAAACCTTAAGAAAAATATGTGTGATACAATATAGATGATTATGACCCCGTCAGACGCAATCGCAATTTTTCAATGTTATCGTTCATTACTTAATGTCCGAAAAGCTAATGAGTTCATGCGCCACAAATCTTTTCCGTGCGTAATGAATACACTAATTCTGTTAAGAGACTCACCTCGTGACGTCCTTCAACCTTCCGAGAAGCAATGACGCGGCACGGATTTGCCAAAAAAATCTCCACAATTACAACTTTGTTGCCCAAAACGCTGTATCGTTCGAAGGACGAAATGGGAACTTTCTTTTGTTTCCGCACCGCTCTCGGAGCGAGGCAAATCAGCTCGGCGACAATTTTTGTTCTCGCTTCCAGTGGGCACATGTTTTGACAATGTCTTTTTCTCCTTAATTTTTTGTGGACATTTTCATTACTTAAGTTTGTATCAAATTGTAAATCACTTGTAAAACAATAGCAACAAACCAGACAGCATTATTTAAGTAAATATTTAGCGAACTTGGGTAACGCAGAAGCATTAGAAATAGTTCGTGAATGTTTTTAATAAACATTTATTTATGCTTGGACGCATTACCGACGTCGCTGCAAACCGGACAAAATAGAGACGGATGAGCAGAAAAGCAGACCCTAGCAGTAGCCAGGATAACGTATAGAAGAAGACGATGGACATATGTTTATGGTTGACTACTTACCAACCTTTATATAAACAGTAAATTTAAGGTTGCACTTATCTGAATAACACAACATGGAACATATTTAATTGGATTAATAAAAAATGTGAAAAAGACATTATTTATTTATTATTATTATACTTTCGTTCGCATTAACTGTAAAATTTATGTAAATCTTATATTAGAAATCCAAAATAACAACGAAACAAAGGTTTCACATATAAAACAGTTGTTTTAAACTAAAAGTTAATTACACAAACGGGTACTCAAAGAATATTTTTAAATATAAGATAGATAGATTTAAATATAAGTTTGATATCTATCACCGTATATCACTTGTTATTTTGTACGTTTTTATTTATTTTTGACCAAAATTTAATAAATATAATTCGTCCATAGTTTAGCCAACTGCTTCCCGAAGAAATATTTAATTTTTCGGATGAATATAATAATATATATGTGTATATATCTTTAAGCATATATGTATGTGTATGTATTAAGCATATATTTATGTGGTTGGGCCGCGTTGGATTTTGGCTGCAGCACGAATGGGTCGGCTCGACCGGGAAAGGAACATGCTCGCACCGAATGTCAGCATGAAATAGCAGCTTATTGCCGCTGCGTTTTGTATGATCACTCATTATTAATGAGTGACAAAGACCGGAGCTTTTTATCGTACATGCTTAAAGCGCTTTCTGACGAACGTGTATCGTTTTATTATTTAACGAGAGATCAGTCATGTCTCTTGATATTTTTTAAGACTTCGAATTTATGCCTGACCTTTCAGATAATATTTTGACTTATTTCACTAAGCCTCTCTCTCGCCTAAAGTACCTAAAAGGACCTAAACTCTCGATATGGTACTTGGGCGAGTCATATATGTAAATAGATTTATAATAATTTAAGTTATGTTTTATATGGACAGGATTATTGATTTAGTAGTAAACTATCTAAAATAAAATAACACCTTAATGCTTACTACTAACTATTAAGATTTTCATGACGGAAATTTTTGTTTTTAACAATGTTAAGTGGTTCTCGAACATTGTAACGCGTGTGTAAATACTGTGGACTAATGCCCAAGGTAAGGGATTTAACAGTCAGCTATAACGAGACTGCTTACATTTAATGTCTTCCAATTACAGTCTTCACTCGCTTTAACGATTTCGCTGAGCATTAACTATTCCAATTTTATGTTTCAGTTGTTTTGAAACTGGAAATTCTTGGAGTAAGTTATCTTTTTTAAATAAATTTACAACTAGGTATCTCTTCTGCAGACAACATAATAGCAACGTTCGAACGACTATTGATAAACCAAAGTAAATTGATTATTTCCTATGATACTACAGTCATAGATAGAAGATTTATTTGACGAGCATTTTTAAAATAACTTTTTTATTAATTTCAAATGTGTTCGTATGACCTTATGAATCTTGAAAAATGGAGTTGTGCTTTAATGTAATTCCCGGTGGCAGCAAAATTAGATTTCTCAATTTGTTAATTTTAAATGCATTATGCACTTATTCAAAAGCTGTCGGATCCATAGCTCCTCGTTTCTTCACTTTTGTCTCGGTCTTGGTGACTTACGAATTTTATTATCTATGGCTTAAAATGATATATGACCGCACTTAACTTGAGAATCATAAAATATTTTCTGTTTGTGAAATATTTCTGAAGCAATAAAGCAATAATTCACTACGGGACTACGAAGAAGATGGCGGGCTTTATTTGCCATCGTAAACGGTCTGTTTATGGTGTACTTTTTTGCCGTTTGTGCCCGTGGTGCCTGCGTACGCGCCTGCACATAAACCTCTCCTTTATCATTACTGTGATTGAAGAACTCGCACTTTATGTTTTAGTATACATTTATACAATTACATAAAACTTTATAATTATTCATTAACCTTGATAGATGCCCCGAACATTTGTTATCATGAAGTAAATCAGATCTGACAAGAAGGCGTCTATCGTTAGAGCGTCGGTGTTTCTCAGCCAACTGCAGATGAGTGTGAAACTTTAGAAGTGACGACGGGGGGCTCCATTAGTCAGCGTGATTATTTCTCGAGAGCGTTAATGTTTCAATGAGATGAATAATCGCCGGGTACAGTGACAAATGCCTCGTCAGTCTCTGCGCGCGCGCACCTGACGCCCCTCCACTCCTAACCTTTAGACGTACCGCTGAACGCCTTCACTCAGAATATGAGGTGTTATGTGTAACTGATAAAGTGATTTATATTCATCACAAATAATGGTACCATGATTTAAGTGGCCGTGGCGACTTATATAATTTAATAATGATAAGAAAACCCATGCAGGTAAAATTGTTAATAATATGTTATTTTAGAGAAACTTTCGGATACTTTAATAAATCATGCAGAAATGGCAAACTTTTTATAGCAAGTATCTTTCTATCTAGCTTTGTGATATGGTCACCCTGATTATTGATAAATGACTCAGCTTACGTATTCGAAGTCAAGGGTTAAAGTCGGCTGCGACTGCGATCTAATGTCGATATCTTTTTCACGCATTCGGCCCACGGCGGCGGCGGTATTTTGGAACACCTCAAATAAGGCCCTATATAGTTAGGCTATAATGTAATATTGATTGCAATCTTTAACACCAACCGCCTATTTTCAATAATTTACAACTGACAGACGAGTAGCCACCGCCTGTTCGCACCATCGGTTCGCAAGCGTTGCACGCGATTTTATTTAATAGAATAATGGTGACAAATTAGCACACAGGTCACCAGATGGTAAGTGGATGCTGTGGCCCATAAATATCTAGATTTATTCTCGATTAGGAATGCAGATGCGGTGTCACACCTGAGGACTAAGATGAAATGCTTTGTTTCCGGTAAAAAGGGTCTCCGGTTCTCTACATTCACCATACGAAACACAGCAACATTAAGCTGCTATTTTACATTGGTATTCGAGGGTTTTGTCCTTCCCCGGTCGAGCCAACCCATTCGTACTACAACCAAAGTAATAGCTGCAGCGTGGTTCCACCACAAATAAAACACCTGAACTTTTCGAGGGTGCGTGGACTTACTTATAATAAAAAGAAATATCCTCAAGACTTATTACGTTTTTCATTTATTTTAAAATAAGAGACTATTATACAGAATGTAATAAACTAAACAAAATTACGAAGCGCAAAGTGAGATCTACAGTCAGTTACAGACAGACGGACCGCGTGAGCCGCGCTTGCACCGCGTCCATAAATCAAAACGTTCATGCGCGTGATTAATCAAACTAAGCTGGTCTGGACGAGCCACGTCTCAGTATTAAATCCCGTATTATTACTAGGTAGGACCTCTAAAGATATATATTGAGCAATTCTTCGGGATCATAATATTATTAAATTAAGTCAAGTTTTATTACTACGCTATAAAATTAAATATTGCAAATTATTTTTTTATTATACAGTTCCTCCACATTAAAAATTTATACTTTGTTGTGGCGGCGTTTTCACATACTTGAATTTCACGTGGAAAAAATCCAGACCCACAATAATAATAATTATATTATGTAGGTCATAAAATACTTATTCAATGCGGGTAATGAACTCGCGACCGCAGAGCCACAACCAAACGCTTAGTCACTTCACTACTAAACCGTCAAAATTTTTTGTTTTAAAAAAGATCTAAGATTAAATAGTACTATTTTAATAATACTATTAATACTATTACAATATGTTTCAAACCAATTTTTCACGTCTATCCACTACCCCATAATATAGTCCCTTGGGTGACGTAAGAGGTGACAGAGGAAAACAATCTAGGAGATGGACAAAACCGTCTTCCTAATAACAACTAGAAAATTAAAAACTGTGGTTGCCAACTCGCCTGCCAAACGTGGCAACTATGGCCAATATTCTCCATATGAGCTAATGTACAACAACAAACTTTGATAGGCCGTAATTAAATGAATAAATAATGTTCGCGACGGTGAAAAGTGTTTGGAAACAAAGTGATTGAAAAATAATATTAAAAGTATTTGTGACAAACCTAAGTGAAAAGTGCAATAATATAATTTTACAACATGTTTACAACCTTAAATATGTAATAACCTTGGTAATAGCTAAGAAAATAACTCTTATTTGTACAAACAAAACGTCGACCAATCAGAGCGCGACACGTATAGAACATTCTAGAAATTATTAATTAACTGCGTAATATTTAGTCCCGAAAATGATGGAATTAATTTTTATGCTCTAGAAGAATTGTAAACATGGTATTGAATTAGATTAAGGTTTATAGATTAAGGTAATAAAAGAATATTTGGCGTGATGAAACTTTTTTACTATTTATAGTAAAATTAAAGAATTAATGTACCCTAATATTGTGAAAATTTGGGATATTTTGGTTAATAACTTTTTACATTGTTAATATATTAAGAAACCTTTATGGTGTGCTAACAGACAACTGAATTACCGATTTAACAATATATAGTACATTAGTGTAGTAAGTAATCGTGTATAAAATAAATTGTAATTTAAGACAAATGTATAGAGAAAATGTTATGCAATAAAGAGGCAAAACGGACAATGGCAAGCGGCTCACTTTAAAGTAACGCTCGAGTCTACCTTATGGCTTCGGGGCCCAGTAACATTGTAATAGCTGAAGTGACTAGTAGCAGAACCAAGAAGTAGCTGATTATAGAATATAGTGATTAGTAGCTAGCAACATAGTAGCTGATAATAGCAGCTACACAAGTGATAGTAATTATTAGTTGCACAACATAATAGCTTATAATAGCAGCTAGATAAACAGTGAAAATAAAAGCAGATAGCACTAGTAGTAGTAAGTTACTACCGAACAATTTAAAGAAATAGTCAACTGAAGAAACCGTCTGAAAAATATAGTGACCAACCGATAGTGAACAACCGATATAGAACAACCGTAGTTGACCAACCGTATTCAACAACCGTGGTCAATAACCAATAGTCAGAAGATTTCCGCCGAACAGTTGAGCAGTCGAACCGCTGGCCACTGCCTTGCCATTTGTATTCTATTTCGTGCATTTTGATTTAACCTCAGTCCACAGTACCCCAGCTGCACCCACAAAGACGGCAGTAGAAGTATCCTCCGGAACCTATAGGTGTAGGACGTGAGCGACTCGCGGAGCACTTTCGATAACACTTACTCCCGAGTTTCGCCCGTCCGGCACAAATAATATGTTTAAAAGTGCTAAAGTAATATAAAATATAAGTTTTGTGTAAAGCTACGTCATACAGTTTGTAAATTAAAAAATTCTGCATTAAAATACTTTATACTACCAAAAATATTTCTAAATAAGAAAAGAAAAGCCAAACGTTGTTTACATTCGTAGGAATTTGTATTGAATGAGGCTGAACGCATTCTGTAACAATACTCCAATCATAGTACCTTTAACAAGCTACAGCAATCGTTAGCCCAATAAGCTTTGCCTTAATATTTATTTAGAACTCTAAAAATTTTTCCGATGAAATATGATTTTCTAAAATACGTGAGGTACTCAATGGAAATATAGTAATTTTACGGAGTTTGTCGCGTTTAATTTTATCTCATTTTGAATTCCCGATGTATTAAGTCATTTACAGCATTAATTATCAAGGGGGGGGGAGAGGGGGGGACTGAAGTGTTGTTGTGTCCTGTTATAGTTAACTCGGCTTACCTTCGGTTTCGAGTAGCAATCCGATATATGCAGATTCAACTAACATCTAAGCTCTATATGTATTATGTGTGAGTATTCGAAATGATTGCATTTGATATTTACTACTTGACTTTAACACCTTATTAGTTCCATTAATTGTTTGTCAAAATTTAGATAATTATCATATTAAAATTTAAAGAACCTATTTAAGTTTTCATTTTGCAAGCGTTTTGAAAATATCTCGTTGTCTGTACCTACTTGTTCTATTACCCATGATATACTGTATCATCTCACAGAACACAATTACTCTCTACCGAGAGCTGTATCCATTAAGAGTATATAAGAACAAATGAATGTCTCATTACAATTTATACACAATTTATTAACAATAAATTTAACATATCATAAACTCTCACGCTCGTCATCCAGAAGGGTAGGCAAAGACTACGAACTTCCGTTTGGCACTATCCTGACACACCTCTCTCGGCCGTGCCATTCATCAATGGGATTGTTTGTTCTAAAACTGTAGTTGTTAAAAGTTAGTTAAAGTTAAAGTTACAGCCTATATACTTCCCACTGCTGGGCACAAGGCTCCTTTCATTTCTGATAGTGTTTTAGGGCAAGGAAATGATCGCCGCGCTACCCCAATTGGCGAACTTCACATGTCATTGAAATATTTTTTTTCTTATTTCTCAGACATGCAGGTTTCCTCACGATTTTTTCCTTCACCGCCGAGCGCGTGATAAATGAGCACTCAAAATTGCAGTTAACAATTTCAATGGTGCCGACGGGGATCGAGCCCAGGTTGCTCGCGTACTGTGAAATTTACAGCGAGCGCTTAGCCCCTGAGCTACCACGGCTCAAAACTGTAGTTGTAGCAAGTTTTTTTTAATGCTAAAACTGTAGTTAGCAACCAAATATTTCTCGCATAATCAAAATATCTATAAAATATGTAATAATATTCCTTATGATATTACTAATCTGCCAGAAGAAAAGTTTAAAAAATGTTAAACACGCCTTGACTGAGAGGCCTATTATAAAGTGGATGACTACTTTGAAGATAAAGACGTATGGAAATAAATTTCCTTGCACTAGCTGGCCCAATAAAATAAATTTTTATTTCAACATTAAAATATAATTTTATTCAACAATGACATTATAAATGAAATTATCCGTTTGATACAAAAAAAAACTAGACGAGAGTAAACTTAATAATGCATAGATAGGTCAGATCACCCATCTCGGTAATCAACTGTCAACAATATTTACCTGTTGTCGATACCGATACACGAATGCCGTAAATTAACAAAGATAATATTCATTTATACACAATATATATATCAGTTAGAAAAGTACTTACTTTTACCAAAATAGTTAACTTGCTGAAAGTCATAAATTATAACTAAAGTAAGCACCGGAATATTGCTCTAACGAAAAGGTACCTAAGCCAGATTAAATGGCAAACTTTGCAGCGGTAAAAACGTTTGTCCATATATCGCTCTACATCATGGTCAAATAATGGATTTCGGATTGTTTCTTTTAATTGTGCTGTGAGAGCTTGCTTCCTTTGCCAAATTTCATGATTCTAGGTCGACAGGAAGTGTCCAATAGGTTTTGATAAGTGACAGACGGACAATAAAATAATCCTGTAAGAGTTTCGCTTTTTCCCCTTTTGAATTACGGAACCTTAAAAACAGGAACAACAACGATCCCTAGAGTTTCTTGCCAGTGCTTTTCCTTTTCGGATCGGTGGTAGATTTCAACGTTCTTAAGAGCTTTAAGTGAGCCTAAACTGAATAGAACAATTTGACCTTAACTAATTTTTTTTATAGGATAAGGTTGACAAGCGAGCACATAGTCCACCTGATGGTAAGTGGTTGCCGTGGCCCATAGACATCTACATCTATCCTCGTTTGCGAATCATAGTGCTAATGCGTTGTCAGCCGTGAGGACTTAGATGGAATGCCTCTCTTCCAGTAAAAAGGGTCTTCGGTTCTCTACACTAATCATACGAAACACAGCAGCATTAAGCTGCTATTTTACGCTGGTATTTCGTGAGAGCGTGGGCCTTCCCCGTTCGAGCCGACCCATTCGTGCTACAACTATACAATTAATATAACTGCAGCTCTACCACGTATGAATATATACTACCAAAATATCTATTTATTTTTTTATGATTCTACGTCTTGTATTATTGAAATAAATTTAGTGATCCAGATTGTGGTGACCACAGTGATATAGCAACGACCGCGCAAGCCACACATGTAGATGATGCGGCGTTTTTTCTTCGATGTCGGTCTCATCTGTAAATTGATGTTTTACATTTTTTGTGGCTATAAATATTTTTATTACACATTCCACTCTTTTATTCAATCTAAAGCAATACTACGCTACTTCTACTAATACTACTACTAGCAATACTGCTATATCAATAGTTAAATATTAAACCAATACAAATTAATGATCAATCATTAATTAATCGTAATAAGGTGCATTTTCGTTTCCTTTCTCTTTTAGTCGTGTATAACTCGTCATTTCGGACAGTCTTGGGTGAGGTGAGGTTGGCTTGGTTCTTTAAGTCAGTGCTAGTACGATGTATAGAAGATTGAAAGCCCGACTTCAAAAGCTATTTTGTGGGATTTATTTTATTTTTTTAGTTCTTCGAAGTCAGGTTTTACTTATATTTTAAAGAAAATAGTTTTTGACCATCTTGAGTTGACTAGATTAAGAAATATCAGAAGCTCAAAGTAACAATTAGAATGTCGTCTATATATGTATATAACATACATACAAGAAAGAAAAACATACCGAATTGAGAACATTTTTTCGAAATGGACTAAAAATAAGTTTTGGGTAGTATAACGCACTTTGTAATAATTTTATCAAGAAACTTCCAACTCTTTTAAATCCTTTAGAGTTTGTATTTCCTAAAGTCCTGGAATTTTTACATATTTATATGGACTCGAAGTACAACCTACTAAATAAAAAAGAATCATCAATTTCGTTCACAATTGACCAAAGATATCATGTAACTCTCTCTCTCTCTCTCCTACACAGATATTAATCACGTCCAACGCATTATCTTCAGTTAAGGCCTTAAGAGCAGCTAAAATGCCTTAATTCTTGGATTTTTAAATAAGAAAATCACAATAACTGTTCATTCAATCCGCAAAGAAAAAATATAAGATGACAGATGAGTATTGGATAAATGTTTTAATTGAACAAATTTTTTTTTGTCAACTGCTTATTAGAAAAAAATCCCCAAAGAGTACCTATTTTTGTCATAAATTGCAAAATTTCTCCAAAACGGCTCAAGCTATTTAGTTCGTTTTTACACACAAAAAAGGGCTTAAAAATATTAACATTTTAAATTGAGTTTTTTTTATTCCGTTTTTTACTCGTGGAAATATCTTTTTTATGCGAAATTGAATATACCGCGCGAGTGCGCCTGCTCCGTCGCCCTGTAATCCCCCGCGAACTCTGTCGCAGTCCGTTTCGGGACATCGTCGGGGGTGGACCGCGCGTTGGTGTTAGAGCGACTTCATTCATATACATTTGAGTTTTTGAAGGATTTATACTCATTTGTAAGTATTTATTTACATAGAAATACTTAGTTTAGTTAATTTATGTACATTGGTAGCAGTAAATATTTATTTATTAATATATTAATTTTTAAAGTGCTCTAAGAATAAGCGACATAAAATTCGCAGCGACGTTAATTTGTCAAACTGAAAAATGCCAAAGCAAAAGAACAGGACGGCAATTACAAAAGTATTGGTAAGTATATACATACATACATACATACATAAACACTCACGCCTGTCATCCAGTGGGGTAGGCAGATACTACGGACTTCCATTTGGCACGATCCTGACACACTTCTCTCGCCTCCTTTACATCCATATATATACTCATACACGCTCGTCCGTTAAGGGTACTCCCAATCAATCGGCGGCGGAGTTGCAAATGATGGTTACTTTAATAAACTGGTCATTAAAAGAAAGGTATGAAAGTTAACGCAAGTAAGACGAAAGTGATGGTTTTGAAAGAGAAGTAGGTAAAACGTTATGTGAAATAAGAATAGAAGGAAGATGATTGAGCAAGTAGATGAGTTTGTATATTTGGGATGTTTATTTAGCAGGGATGGTAGATATGATAAGGATATAGAATGATGCTATTATGAAAAGTCAGAATGTGTCACAAAAGGCACGTATGGCAATTCAGAATGCTGTGTTAATCCCTACTTTAATGTATGGTAGTGAAAGTTGGGTCTGGCAGAAGAAGCATGAGAGTAGAATAAATGCTGTAGAAATGCGGTCATTAAGGAGTATGCTAGGCTGAATCTGAATGACAGGGTGAGAAATAGTGTGATAAGAGAAAAGTGTGGTTTGCAAGATGACGTTGTGATCGGGATTAAGAAAGGAATGCTTCGGTGGTTTGGTCATGTAGAAAGAATGAACGAGGAAAGAGTGACAAATCAAATTTATGTTGCAGAAGTGGTAAGTATATTTGTTATTAATAACACTTTTAATTCACGGAGTTTCTTTTATGGAGAAGAATCACGATCCTTTGGAAGGCGTGTGCTCCCAACATCTCAAGATCAACACGCAGCCCCTGCGAACGGGTTCCTGCCTTGTCATGGTGAACGAAGAGGAACCACTCCGAGTGGGCTTGGCAAGCTCACTTATGATGTGCGTTGGTGGACTGCAGCAAGAGTGGTGTCCTCCCCTTTACCGCTGCAACCGAGGTGGAGTCGCGTGGGAAGAGGAGCGTTGGTATGGCGATGTGCCACTCGCCCTATGCTCCGTGACTCTGGTGGGGCCGCGCCGTTGATGCGGTAGTGGTGGGGCCACGGGGGGGGGTGAGGAGTGTTAGTATTACGAAGCGCCGCTCTCCCTACCCTCCGCGGCCGAAACTTGGATGGCGGCGGAAACTTAGATCCACAGATCAGATTCGCCGCTGAGGTCAGGAAAGCTGGTGCTTCTGAGTGCTCGTTTTTTCCCGGCCTCATGGCCTCCACGCATCGGACTCGGGTGGTTCGTTGCGCAGGTGTAGTTTAGGCCACGGAGGAAGACGCGCTTCGTATTCCTGGTGCGCCTCACATAAAAAGGAAAAAAGGAGCCGGAGATGTCTTCCTCCAAGGAGGGGTTGCCATGGGGTGGCTGGCGCTGGTGGAACCGCGGATGTGTGCAAAAGCGTTCCCGTGGCCCTTTCAATATGCGGAGAAGGTGGAACACTATGAGGTAGTCGGTGCGAGTCCAACATAAACTATATCTGGTTGTACTAACACATTTTTGCCTACTAGCCACATTTTTTCTACAGAAATTGATATTTATTGTTACTATTGGTGCTATTGCTATTAAATTATAACATTATTTTAAGGGAGCAAAGAAGAGGGAAATATTGTGATAATGATAAGTGCATAACGCACAGGATGAAAGTCCTTCAGAGATAATATCACACATCACGTCAGTTAATCCGATACTAAATTTAAATGATAATGAAAATATTGCAGCGTAAGTAAAAATAAAAAACTGTTACAAGTATATCTTATTCTTTTGTGTCTGGCAGTTTTAATTGAGTTTAGATGTTATCAATTAACAGACAAACTAAACATCATTCCACTTTAGTAAAACTTTATTAATCGTATTATAAGCAAGTAATAACTTCACCGATTGATGATTACTTATTAAATTTTTGCAGAGCCGCAGATACTCAATTAGTTATGTCTGTAGAAGTAAACAACCATGTTCATTCACAGGATATTGAGGTAATATTTTCAGATATATTCGTTTTAACAACAATTTTTTTTTCATAACATTATTTTTATTGTTCATATGACATTGTTGAAGATAATGACCTTGCGGCCGTTGCTGCACCTGAAAAATAAAAGATATATATGATAACATGTGTAATGATAGGAGACAAATAGAAATATTTCCTGAAGGAAGCTTTTATTTTTGTCTCTTTACACCCGTGATTACTTAAATTTCGATATGAACCTATGTAGGTACCTTATGTATCTAAACTAATTATTAAACTTAGTTACTTACATGGTTATTGAATTGTTTTTTTTTTTTGCAACCGCAAAGAGTCAGAGAAAAGAGTCCATAACTTTTTATTGAAGGAGAACAACCAGAAAAAAAACTAAAGTGCCTTTAGGAAGACGCCTTGTGGATATAAATTATTTTTTCAAGAAAATCAGATAAAATCCAGACACAGTCCTCTTGGTTGTGATTTGCAGTGTTTACAACTAGTAGGAGAAAAACAGACTGGATTTAAATCTAAATTTAAATATCAATGTGAGCTGTGCAAATCAGTTTTTTATGTTGAAAATGATGGCGATGATTGTGATATTAACAACTCAGCTGTAGCAGGTACCATTGTTATTGGTTACAGTCACTCACAACTCCAGGAACTGGCTTCAGCGCTTGATTTGCCTCTTATATCACCAGCTATATTTAGAAGTAAAGAAGAATCGATAGCGAAAAAGTGGGAAGAAATTGATGAAGAAATTATGACTATGGTTGGAGAAGAAGTAAAAGCAATAGCAGAAGGTAGAATCAATAACAATGGGATACCTGTTATTGTCGATGTAGTTGCTGATGGGTGTTATTCAAAGCGCACATATAAGAAAAAATATTCTTCACTGTCTGGGGCTGCCGCTATAATTGGATGAAAAACTGGATATTTTTTATACTTGGGAATTAAAAATAAATATTGCAGTATTTGTGCCCAAGCTGAAAAAAAAAGTAAATTCAAAATCACATCAATGCTTCAAAAATTTTAACGGCCCTTCAACTGGTATAGAGTCTACTCTAATTTTGGAAGGCTTTAAACAATCTTTGGAGCGACACGGTCTTATTTATGGAAGATTAATATCTGACGGAGACTCTAGTACCTACCATAAAATACTTGAAGCTCGTCCATACGGAAACTTTACTGTAGAAAAAATTGAGTATAGGAACCACCTGTTGAGAAATTTATGTAATAAGTTACAAAACCTACAAGTTGAAACAAAATATCCTATTAAGCAGAGAAAAATTATAACAAAGAAAAGAATTCTAACTATCAGAAAAAGCATATGCGCTGCCATTAAATATCACTCTGAGAAAGGAAACGATGATTTTATATTTCTTTTAAAACTAAATTGCACATGAACAAATATTCAGACCCGGAACAATTATTTGTATACCATACAAATACTTGTTCCGTGTGGGGCTCGAACCCGCGGCTCTTAGCACCGCAACTCAATGCTAAGCCACTGCGCCATGGAGCTGTCGTTGGAATAATATGTGTATAAGAATAAAGGTTGTCTTACACGGGACAGGTAATATAATATTAAATCTTCCAATATCTGCACATAAAAGCGTTCAAAATCCCGGAATCCCGGGGTATGTCTCTTCAAGAGGCTGAATAAAGCCAAATTGAGCTGCATGGGGATCGTTTTGTGTGAAATCTATGGGTCACATCATTATCGAAAAATTGTAGTTGCAATTGAGCATATATCTGTAGAAAAAACAATTCCACAAAATTCTATAAAATAATTGCAAAGTAACCTCTGAAAATACTTAAATTCCCAATTTTCTCAGTTTTCCATAAAATAATGTTGAGCAAAAAAGATTGTTTTTGTACAATTATGTGTCACATAACTACTTTAATTTAAATAATTCAATTTGTGACTCAGCCCATAATGAGCGACTTCTCTGTCATTCCTACTAAATTTGACAGTGCTTGCTGAACTTCAGTGTCTCTAGACGGATCTGAATCGCGCGCTGACGAGGACGTCAAGTTTGCCAAAATAATCGAAAATAATTATTTTTACTTTCATGCCGAAGACTATCTTTTTTATTTTATTACAGTTAAATGTAGTGTAAATGTAGCTATAAGTAAATTAGTATTTGTAGACGAAAATTGTAAATTCGTCAAGGTCATTCAGGCTTCTTAAAGCCTTAACTTGCAGGTACTGCGATGTTTTTTGACTGCTTCTGCACATCTCATTTTTGTTCTGACCCGTCTTCGAGGCCCAGATAATATGTTTAGACTAGAGGCTTTGTTTCTGATGTAGTTTAGAGGTCATCGCTTTAAGTTTCCAGGACAACTACTGGTTGGTAGATAATGAGCTCTCTGACCTTAACCAGGCATCTATTACTCTTCCATACAGTTTAAAAGTATGGCACACACTCGTACCTACTACCTTTGCCTTTACAAAGCGGTAATGTCCTCCAGAACGAATTTCGGTCACGGTGGCCAGTCTTAACGGAGTCTAGCCATCTGCGCAAGATTATAGTGGTCGAGTGTATGTGCGAACACAGGTGCACTCTCTATTCCCTCATTCTCACAGTTCGATGGGACAGCAATTCGACACCGGGACCTCATGATCAGCAATCCGCTTTTACGACCACTAGACCAACGACGCAGTCAGTGGTACTAAATCTGTCGGTACTGAGTCTCCAAGATTTTATTTTTATTTTTGAAGACTCAAGCGCCTTTAAAAAGAGATGTGTCAAAAGGTGGATTTACCTTTTCCTCGAGTTAATTCCATGCTTCTATCGCTTATAGGAGCCCAAAACTATTCTCCATTTCAGGACCGTCAACAGGTATACAAGATATATTTAAAAGATGGTCGTAATATTCGTAACAGATATCGCGTAACATACATAAGTACAAAAAAAACATTAACTCGAAACGAGAACCTCTCCCTTTTTGAAGAAGGCTATAAATTAATTATTCCGATATTTTTTTATGTTTATTCAAACGTTCCAATATATCGTAACACCTAATAAAGACCATTACCGATACAGCCTATTAAAGTCCACTACTGAACATAGGCCTTCTCGATAGATTACCTCATAGATAGATTCATCATGGGATATTAGGCATAGTTGCCACGCTTGGCAAGCGGGTTGGCAACCGAAGTTTATTTTTTATTCGTTTTAGGGAAACGCTGCTGCCCAGATGGGCAGCATCTCAGCATCAAGAGGCGACAGAGGGAAGCAAATGAGGAGATCGTCATTTGCTTCCCTCTGTCGCGACACCCATTTGTATGGGGTAGTGGATATTCTTACACCGCTACTACACGGTAATAAGAACAATACTGCATAAATCTTTGTGTGTTAAATGTTTATGGATTGCATATTTTATCGTGGTTACATATTTTATGGGCGCAAAGTGTAAGTAAATTACTTGTGAAATATATAATCTTGTCTAAAAATATAATGGTATCATTTTGATCTTATCTATATAATAATTTTCTAAAATTTACTATAATAATATATATATCTTTGAAATAAAGTTTTCTTATTAAGATATTTAAAGGATTAGGTAATTAAAAACAAAAGGTTTCTCCCAATTTTCATGTCTAAAACAAACAATATTAGGTCTGACTTGATAATATGGTTATATGTAACCTACCAATTTGTACACTTGAATAATATGTAGGATGTTTCGATTTTTTTTTATTAAGAATTAACATGTTTATATTGAGACTCATTTGGTCAGTGGTCTTGTCCTATAGTTTTTCTTCCACCTTTGCCATTACAAAGAAAATAATGCTTTGTTTCGGTAATATTAAAAGTTATTTTTGTGAGATTTGCCCTTTAAACTTAAGTTAAGCGTTCAGGCTGGATGTCAAAGTTATGACGTGTTAGATTGATTATCGAATGGATGTTAAAATACGTTTTATGACTTTTTATGGCAAGCTTTCTGTGTATAACCATCTTAACAGATTCGTTTGTGGCCAGATTATGCCTGGAGAATTTATATAATAAAAATTTAATGACATTCGCTTTAAGTGCTTGAAGTTTGTGTTTTCTTTTATAAGACTATATACTATAAAAATAAGCCAAGTTGATTCTTGCTTTATTTTCATGTTTTATATAACTTAAACAAGTTTAATCGGTTCGATTTTTAAGTAATGATTCTTAAGTTAAGTATTATTGGCGCTCAACTATAAACGTTACAATACTATCTTACAATTTTTAATTATTGTTACTTTTTTTAGACTTTTATTAGATAAACTACTATGCAACATGTATAAAAATTGTTTTGTCATTTATCTTAAAGAAGTATTTTCTGTACAGGTTTATAAAATAACCTTATAATTAAATTAGTTACTAGGAGTAGAGAAAATATGGATCGCTGAACGCGTCAGCTCAACAGGAGAAAAAGTGCGAAAGACAATTTTTTTTAAGCTTAAAATAATCTTACTAAAGAACTTTTCATTATGAGCACCTGAAAATTCTTCTTCTTGTTCTTGTTGTTGTTCAATGTAAATTTTATGGATACTACCTGTCGAAATCTATGTTCTAAAGCTACGGCCACACCACCTTCCGCCTACCGCCTGTTTACTGCAATAATTATGGCATTAAATTAGTGCCTAAATTACCGCGTGAAGTAGTTTGGTTACACAAGAGTTTACCCAGATATTATGACAGTGAACTAGGCGGGAAAAATGTCATTTTTCAAGATGGAGGCTGAAGCTGCGGTGGTGTTGTAATTTATGAGTGTCAGTTACTATCACATGAATCTTTTACGTTTTAACAAAGCTAAACCAAGACTTATAAGAAGATGGTGGATGATAAAAATGCACAGAAAGCGCATATCACACACTGAGAAAACTGTATTGTGGCCACTTGACGCAAAAATTAACGCGGTAATCGTCTTTGATATGCGAAAAAGACCGCCTCCGGAGCTATTGCCTACCGTCGTATGCCATATTGATTGACATATTAAAATTATGGTCATAAATCGTGACTACACCTAGGTGTAGTTTCAAATTCTGGCCATAATTATTGCCATATCACTGTAGTGTGGCCGTAGCATAAGCAATAAAACCGTGACACAATGATTTGCCAAAACGCTACAACAAACCCCAATAAAGTAACTTCTTTTTTTTTAAAGAAATGATAATTTCTTATTTTTTTATCTTATAGATATTCCAACGTTACCAGCAGCCTACTTCTATTTATTTACTTGCACCCTATAGGGAATACAACAGTGCGTAAGATAAAATCTCTCATTAGCATCGCCAGTGCTGCGATGGGTTCGATTCTTGAACGGAACAAATATTTGTTTGTCATATTTTATAATATTTCCGGTTCTGGGTATTTGTTCATGTGCAACTTTTCCACAATACAGGAGAAAGACCTAGAGTGAAGGTAACGTGTTTTTTAATCAAAAATTAAATAATAAAGAGTTTAATATGTTGTTAAAATTATATAAAATTTTGGCTAAATTTACGTGAATTGAGGTTTATTAAAATCCTAATCTGATACAGTAATTCAAGAGCTTCGATCTGGAGACGACCACAGTTTTTATAAAATCATATCGGCAAACAATCGCGACCACCACCGCACCTATCAGCTCATGGAATAAATGTATTCCGTGCTTGTCACATATCCGGAGCAATTTCACGGGTTCATCGCACCGCGCGCCATCATGACCATCGGCCCATGACTCCAAAACATACCCAGTATTCCGAAACTCTCATCGTTAACAAATTCAATCCTGTTCGCAAAAATGTATAACATTAGTAAAACTATATATTATTGACAATTGTTTTCAGCAACATTACAGTGCTCGCTGTAAATTTCACAGTACCCGAGCAATCCGGGTTCGATCCCCGCCGGCAACAATGAAATTGATAATTACAATTTTCAAGTGCTGATTTATCACGTGCTCGGCGGTGAAGGAAAACATTGTAAGAAAACCTGCAAGTCAGAGAAAAAAATTTTTTTCGAAGACATGTGAAGACCGCCAACACGCATTGGGGCAGCGCGGCGGACACTTCCTTGCCTGTGCCCAGCAGTGGGACGTATATAGGCTGTAAGTTTATTTTACACTGATGTGTTATTATGATGAGTGACGAGATCCGGAGACTTTATTTACTGCTTTCCACTTACTACTTTCCATCTTAGGTCTTAGGGTTGATGACGCGTCTGCATTTTGAATACACATGTGTACTCGTTCATCACCTTTCATCATCATCATTGTCATCATTACAGCCTTTCACAAGTCCACTACCTGTCCATAAGATCACCTTTACTTACATAAAAATGTAACATTTACTTTAATTTGACGTTTAAAAGAGTTAGGTATATTAAAGACGTGTTTTTTTAAGATTTTATTACAACAAACCAATATTATATGAAGTTTCTTACATAAATAAATATGGAACGTGTATTTATATATTATTTAAGTGAAAAGAAAACTTTGTTCCTCTGTTTTTATATTGCCCTCACGGGGGAGAGGAGGAGAGGGATAGAAGTTTAAGTGGAGAACGAGTGCAAACAGTTAAAATTTATAAATGTAACATGTGTTACAAATACATTCAATAAAATAAAATAAAACATTCATTGTTTACGTTCATACTGCAAATCATATCAATTGTCGAACACATAATAATCTATACTCAAACAGTCGCACAGGGAATGTCGCAAAAGAATTTTAAAATGTTGCCCATGAAATAATTACTGGCAGATTGACTTTTTTGTGATTTCTAATGTTCCTTTTTAGTAGTCTGTGGATTGTATGTGGCATATGAGGCATAAAAGCTTTTATTTTATAGTTTGTATATTAAATATCTGTGTTTTATACATATATTAATGTACAGTTAAAAGCATAGAAAATACATGAAATTACATTTAAAGCGTCAAGGAACCTGGATGTCTGAGCAACTAAATAAAATATTTCCAGACGTGTGAAGTCCGTCAAAATGCATCAGTGAAGCAGTGCGGCGGACTCTTCCTGCCCTAAAACTCTAGACATAACTACGACTTGAAATCATGAAGCTGTGACATGTTGGTCCAGACCGACAAAACGATATTTAACAATATCGTATGGATATTTAATAATATCGTTTTTGTCATTAGGGTTATTTTGTTTTCCAGCGGAACCCTAAACAGAATAGGAGAATGTAATTAAATGACGAAAGAATTAAAATGGATATTCTGAAATCAGATTTCATGTTTAAGGTTGCAGCCTATATACGAACTACTGATTTGCACAGGCCTCACATTTCTGGGAGGGTTATAGAGCATTTAGTCCGCCGCGCTGCTTCAGTACGTGATGGCGGATTTCAAGTGTCCTTGAAATATTTTATTGCTCAGACAGGCTGGTTTCCCGAGGTTTTCCTTCACCGCCGGCACGTGCCTAATCTGCACTTAAAAATGTAAATTAAAGTTTTTATTGATGCCCGCGGGAATTGAATTCGGGTTGTTGACGTTTTTTTTTTAATTTATCCCTAAGCTATCACGGTTCATTTCATATCAGATATCATGATTAATAATTTTAAAACACTAATTCATTTTACACGTGATTTTTTATTAAAAATATTCAAAATATTTAACATCATGTACATTTTATAAGAATCTTTAAAATACAAACAATATAGTAATAGTAAGGTAATACTAATACAAAAATATCATGGTACCGGGCATTATTTAATTGAACGGCAGGTTGGCCAACAAGTGCGTCAGATCGGAAGCGGAAGCTGCTCCCACGCACGAGGGGAGCACGGCCTGCGCACGCTACCTAGCTTAGCAACGCGATTTCACTTCCGGTATGCGATGTAGCGGGATTATAGTTTCCATCATTAATGACCATAATCAGGTATTACTATCAAAATAATTGATGTGTTTGTTAGTAGCAATAAAGTAATGGCACCCATTTAAACTATTAAAATACTAAAGGAGAAGCAATGGTCATAAACCGTTAAAAAAGGGAACATTATTAGTAGAAAGTCCTCTTATGAACAAAGACCTCTAAAAAGCACCCCACCCCATCTAGCCTGATCATTGGCTCCAATTATCAGAGCGTCCCACACTGCGGTTTCACCAGCGCGGTCTTTACTCTATAACATTTAGGGTCTAACTTTAAGGGTGTCACTTTTGCGACAGATGTTATCATCCAAACTCCAATTTGGATTTCTAATGCAGAAAACTATGTCGCAGGGAAACACCGGACATAGCACTTACAATTACTCGCTGAGCGACTTCGAACTTGTGGAGAAGGCGTAACGTTACCATGTTTCAGCAAAATAAGTGAGTACAAGCAGTTCGTACCAGTCAAAGATTTTCTTTTTAAAATTTTCATGTATGGGCAAAAAGAAGAGCTGCAAAGCCTCTCGAAAGATAACTTATGACGTACAGCGCATACTATAACTCGTGACGTAATCGATTGCAGTTGAAATTTGTCAATAGTCGACTGTACTTATAACTGTAAAGCTTGAATTTTATTTTCAATTGTGAGAATAATATTTTTTTTACATTTTCATATATAATAATTAATTATATTAATAATAATGTAAAATGTAAATAATATAAAAATAATATAATTAACATAAATAATAATTTCATACTGTGAATCCAAAAGTAACGCAAGCAAAGTAAAATTGTTATCTAAAAAGCCCGCGTTACTGATTGTTTTTTTCCTTAAGTTGGTAACAGAAAATATGCTCAATAATCACTGTTTTATTTTAAGCCATATTTTATATAAAGGTTATTTATTATTATTTTATATCTAGGATACTCGGACAACCTTTAGTGAAATGAGTTATAATGTCACAGTAATATAGTAATAAAAGACTTTCCTTTATCTTAATATAAAAAGTAAAGTTACCCTACATTTGTCCTGCAGCTGAGCACAGAGTGCCTGGCATTTCTGAGAGGGTTTTAGAGACTACAGGCTAAATATATCACACTTTCTGTGCTCAACAATCGAACATATTTAGTTTGTACTTTTATTAAATATTAATCGCAGATCAACAAAAAGATAGACTGGTGTTGCAGTTGTTCATGGGCGGCGGTAGTCACTTACCATCAGGTGAGCCGCATGCTCGTTTGCCCCCTCTCCTATAAAAATAAAAAAAATAGACGGAGCGTTGAGTACATTTGAAATGACGTCGAAACCATGCTCAACTTCTTGACAACTTTCACGCACACATCTTTCTTCTTTATTTTTTTAACAGCCCCCAAAAATCCACTGCTAAAAGCACATAATATTATATGTCCCTAAAACGGATGGATTTTAAGTGCATATGTGTGCGTATGTGCGTGTTCTTAAAATAAATTGAGCATGCTGACTTGGTTTCGTCGCCACTTGAATGTACGCAGCGCTTTGAATATTTATTTGTTGGTCTGAGATTTTAATTCGAAACTTATTATTATTGATACACATATCCAACACACTTTTACAACAATAAGTTCCCAATAGTCATAAATGCAAACTATATTAGGTACTGATATAGTATATCTAAGAATCTTCCTTTTACTTAAAAATTTCTCAGACATGCAGGTTCCCTCACGATGTTTTACTTCACCGCAGAGCACGTGGTATATCAGAACTTAAATTTGCTATACTTAAACAATTTCATTGGTGCCGGCGGGGATCAAACCCGAGTTGCTGGCATACTGTGAAATTTAAAGCGAGTGCTAAGCCCCTGAGCTACCACGGCTCAGTTTATGACTGACTCGGCAAAAATTATATTATCTTGAGGCAAAAATTAAATACATATTATTGTTCTAATAATTTCTTCGGAGATTTATTTCGATCCTAGGTCAGTCACTGTGGTCTTAAACAAACTAAACATACGCGCAAAGTTATGTGGTCTTGCAACATTTAAACTTTCAATCAAACGCCATTGTTCTTCTAATTATAGCCTTTCAAAGCAACAATCAACATTCATAATTAAACTCAAGTTTGTTTTATAACGCCAACTCATATTCACCTCGAAAAGTAACCGTCTCCTGTCCGAAACTAATTCTCCGTAACACCGTAACACACTACAATTTTCACAAGTACCTAGTGTTCAAGATCTCTCATCATTTCATATTTAAAATCATATTTTAAAGAAACTTTCACGTGTGTGTAACAGGCGAAAACTGCGAATTAACATAATGGATGATAACCAATTGCACGAAGCTCACGTTAAATCGGGTAAACTTGTGTAAAGTCGGCTCGAGTTATCTTTTTTCGAGTTTAAGTCAAATTACTCGCGTTTTGAGTGATGAGCCACGAGGTCCTATTAGTGGCCAAATGGCGCTCGGTCCGACAGTAATTGAAAGAAATCAAATTACAATAACGACGCACGCTAGCCCGCTACCGATACTTCAATAACGGGTTGCGTCTAATTTGTAACAGGTAAATTGTGGGATGTCTCGCGCGTGGTCGCGCTAGAAACGTGTCATTAGACTGGAAGCTCCTAGCCCTCATGAATTATTATGTTTGGTTGAGTTTGTTCAATGCTGATTATTGAAATTAGTGTTCCAATTGAATAGAACGGATACTTGGGAAAATATAATCCAGACATATTTATCAGCTTTTAATTTTATTTATGTCTATTTTGTTTTATACCGTAAATCTACATAATATTATGATCTATCTTCATTATTGCCTACATTTCAGTGCTGATTTTTTTGGGTTTTAAAAGTTTCTAAGTAATAAATGAAATACAAGTTTTTTGAACATTTGTCCTAGGTGGTAGTGATTCTTTTCTGCCTAGCAGTCCGTCTGAGTATCCTTTTACCTCTGTTTTCCAGTCTGAAGTGCAGGAATTATTTATTATTAATTAGTGTTGAAGGAATTACATCTAAGTCTTTAGATGTGACAACGCAATTGTAGGCTTCTTTGTATGAAGCTCGCCGCTGGTGCCTATGAGCTGCAATAGCCTCTTACCATCTGGTAGATTGTAGGTTCGGTTGTCACTTTCGTTTTATAAAAACAAAAAAGTACATATAAGAATAACTTCACGCCTTTTTTTAAGATAACTTTTGGTTACTTAGGGTACTCATAATGAATTAACTTTAAGAAAATACATAAAATAGCTGGTAATTACTTGATATGTATTTTTGCACATACACTCAATTTGTGGTTGGTGCACAAAGAGGCCATACCCTCGCACTGCACTAAAGGCATATATACGCTCTTAATCTTGAAAATATAAAATTTTTGTTTAACTGCATTGGTAATAGTCATGAATTTTTTCCAAAATTATGGGCGTCACATTGACAACTTTGAGATCTGATACTCGTCAAACGTATACATTACTTAGTTTTAAACGTCATAAAATATTATAACTACATTTACTTTCCCCAATAAAATGTATTTGATCGGAATATTTGAATCAAAACGCGTTCAAATGAGTCAAATTTCCGTTGTTTCGGAGTATTATGAAGCAGACAGAGTGTCTAGGTCCGTCGATGTATCGATATGTCGCGGCATCGGCAGCCAAATCGTGCAGGTAGATATGAATGGCCGGCGCCCCGCTGCTCGTGAGTTATGCGACGGGCCCCCGGGGCGCGGGCGCTGCCTTCACACCTCCGCCCGCGTGTGGTCCCGCGGTTTACGAGCCAACCTGGCTGCTGCGCGCGCGCATACCGCGCTATATGCAACAGTGACACAAACAGCGAATATTCTATTCTATTATTAAGAAAAATCATACAAACATATGTACGTATTTAATTGATACACAGTCATTACCATACGTAATACATAACGTTCAACGACATTCTTTTAAATGCTCGGCTGGAAATAGTTATTTTTAAAAATGCAGCCAACTGGCAAACATTGCTAGAAAGGGCACAAACCAAACTTATCATGTTGAGTAGGAGAGTTCGTGAGTACAGAGCCAATATCCATGCATTAGTAAAAATACTTTCATGCTTATTCCCAACACATAAAGAGTCGCTCAAAGGTGAACATAAGTTAAACGCGAAAAAAGAACATACCCCGCTAGGTCATTTCACTTGTTTATAAAATAACCAATACTGAAATTCGTATTGAAACTAAAATTTAAGGTATCATCAAGCTGTTAACTGTCCTCAGGTGCAGGTGAGCGGGACCCATTATGCCAGAGAGGATGAGGAGAAAAAAACCTTCAGTTAGTGTTGGGCAATATGTTCAAATCATAATGCTAGACGTCCTGCTGTTATATGAGCAAGTGGCATATGTCAATGAAATCAGAGTAAGATTGATCTAGTACCAAAAACTTTCCTAGTATAAAGAAAAGTGACGTATAAAAGACAAGATCATTACCTAGCAGTGGGATACTAAAGTTTGCGTATTCCGCAGTAGTTAAAGTATAGTTATTAACAACTCTTCATCACTTTCAGCCTGCCACAGTCCATTTCTAGACTCTATATACATGTGTTTGTATAACTCTATATATAAAACTCAGACGTAATATGAATCTATCTAATTGTTTAAGTAAAATTTTATGATTGATAAAATCAAAGGCTTTTAACATATCTTTAAATAAAACAAACCATGGTATTTTTTTATTAACATCATCATAAATACGATTCATGGGTTTAATTGTGGATAACGATGTTTTTTTTTCTTTCTGAAATTCTTATTGATTATAAAGTTTTTGAATTGAGTTTGTAAGTTCATTCGATATCACTTTTTTTTGAAGATTTTTAAAAACTATACTAGCTACTAGATACATAAAAAAGCTACTGGTCATAGTTTAGTTATTTCGATTGCCTTTTTATAAATAGAATCAAAGGATTTTCACAACTGTGCCTGTTTTATCATTAAATTTATAAAACGTACGATTGTGTCAATATCTTTGATTTTGATTAATTATAATGCCTCATATAAGAGTTTTGATAATAACGTGTAAAAAATATATACAGGGCTATTTTTCAGAGAAGCCAAACTTTAAACTTAAGTTCAAATATATAAATAATGATATACCGTTATTGCAGTTTTTGAAAATACGAGTAAATAAGGCTTCTACTTTTATTTGAAATTACCTCAATTTGGGGTAATTTCAAATAAAAGTAGATGTGATTTATGGGCAACAACTACGCGTACGCGCGCTCCTCTGTTTGCGATTCAATTCACAACGTTTTGATTTGAAGATTGACCCTTACGAATGTGTGCGTGCGTAGTCAAAATAATTAGGAATAACAATTAGTTAAAAAAATGCATTACCACGAATTTCGAATTTAAAAGATAAAATGGACAGTATGTTTGAGATTTTTTAAATTAATATTTCTTCACCATGCGCCTATATTACTTATTCTGAACCTTCTCTGAAAATTTGGCCGGTTATCACAAAATAACCCTGTATACGAGTACAGATAAGAATTTTGACAACCCTATTATATCTTGCGTTACAACTACTTACCTACAGAAATAAATAATAGGGTTGGTTCCCACACAGACGGACTAGACAGCAAAGAAACCCTTCTACCTAATAGTAATTAATGGTTTTACAAAACTAGATATAGAGGAAAGGTCAGAAATATTACAAAAATATTCAGTTCAATGTTGTGGCCCGTAAAATAAATGTAATAAATAAGAAAAATTAATTATACTACTTCAGATTTTCACAACCTTACTGAATGTGAATAGCACGCTAAGCTAAACCCTGCTTTAAATATTTTACTGTATCTAAAATGCGTTTTAAAAAATTATGCATTATTTATAATTATTAAACTATTTTCCTACTGCTATAAAGTTAATCACTTAAATATAGAATTTCAATTTTAAGTAAGTAACACATAGATGAACCTCTATGTAAGTTGTATGTCTTAAAACAACTTGCCAGTGACTTCCAGAGCTTACCGATTTGCACTAGAAAAAAATTACGTGCTTTATATGATGTTACTTAACAAATATTACATTCTACTGGGTTTCTACAGAACCAAGGAGCCATGACGCAACAGATAAGTCTACTAGTTGGATATTAGTAAAATTTAAGGGATACTATTTGGGATCTTGTAAGTAAACGACTCATGTGCATATATTAAAACGAGTGAAATTAAATTTCACAAAACATATTACCTCTTGGCTTCTTACGGTATTACATGCTCCAACCTATACCTAAATCTTCCGGCGTTGCTAGAGCAGATATGTTGGGCGCAAGATATTATAATATTAGTCACATTAGTGTGTGTATTTCACTTGGGAATTATTTTATTTCTCAGACTTATTACGACCTGCCTGGTTTCCTTCGAGATACGATACTCGCGACCACAGTTTTTATTGGACAGGAAGGAAATTCTAACGTTAAATACGTTCTGTAAGTTGAAACGCTCGTGTTTTATTTTGTAAAGTGCGCTGTTTATAAACATTCACTTGAAAGTTATTGAGAAGTTGCAAGATATTGAAAATGGCTTTAATGGTATCTCTAGGGAAGAAAAAATTAATTAAGGATTTATGGCGATAGACAGAGTAAGGCGATCCCATCATTACATGATAGTGGCGATCTTATGAGGCATGCAGACATGGATGAAGCTAGATCAGAAATATGTTTTTTTTGGTATCCTTTTGGGGAAATCTAGGCTTAGCAATGGGCTGTCATGATGATGATGAATTGACAAGGCTTGCGTTTAAGAAAAACGTTCCATGTATTTTATTTATTGACATATCACAGTGTAGTGAACTCTTTCATCTGAAAAAAGAAGTCTTAGATCTCGAGAAGAAATTAATGATGTCGTCTCCAAACCAATTTCATTCGACGCTTAGTTTTTTCTTACCTCTTTATAATTTCAAATTTCTGTTTGATAATGTATTAACTGAGTCGTTTTCCTGTTTTTTTTTTTATTCATTTAAATCAATTCTTTAGATTTTTTAAAATAAATAATAATTAATTAAACTTTTGGCGCGATGTATTCGCTTAATAATGTCTGTGTTGCTATACGATCTGTCATTAGTAATGACAAGGTTACACATTTTGTTTATTTATTTTAATATTCAACTTAATATTCCTAGAAAATACCAATCTTTCAATTTATTTTACTAATTACATTAAGAAAAATAAGAGTATAAATATGAAAGTATTTCCAATTTTTCACGTAAATACATTCAAGGCTTTATATAAATTACATACGTATAAAGAGAATTTAACAAGAACAGAAGCCAGCGCGGTCACAGTAAGCTCGGTTATTTATCGCTGTCCTACTGCCCGTGCGAAGATTTATGCTGCCCGGAGGAAATCAGAGTCACCATACTTTTATTTTAACTTTATGCATTTTGTTTTTGATGATGCTTGGACTTCAGACTATATATAAACCTTTTAATCTTTGGCACATTTTATTTACTATTATAAGCCTGTACTTGACTACTATCCCATCTGATGGCAAGTGATGATGCAACCGAAGATTAAAGCGCACTGACTTAGCTCAACAAAAGCCTATTCAATCTTGCCTTAAAAACACCCACATTGTAATCTGATGGAATGACAGATGGCAAATTATTCCATGCCTTGCTCTACACATTATCTCTGGTGGTCCGATACTGGAACGGAGATAGAGAAATTAAGTCAGGCAATCTCTGCGCATACTCTCCGAATGTATCCTGTATACACCATTAAGCTGGCTGTTACTCCACGTGTTAGAACCACATTGCAGCTATGTTATGGTTATAGCACTAATGGGTCAAATTGTCGACTTGTTCATCATCAAACTTGTCGACGCTGCTACCACAGGGGCACTGATGGGGTTGACAAATCGCCGCTCCTAGTCGGTTTCCTACGGCGATGCGCAAGTTTTCTCCATCAAGTAATGAGCCGAGATTACTTGATGGTAAAGCGTGTAACCAGTGACTAGATTCCTTAGTCGAAACAGCTAGAAGGCGTGCCTGATCTTGGTCACTATGGAAATTATGAAACAAATCTTCCTGCACGCTCTGTACCAATGGAATATCCCACTGTTTTTGTTGGTTAACGTCCAGTGGAATATTTTCGACGGACAGAGCGTTCGCTAAGTCTGCCCTGCCTCCGTAGCAAAGCTCAGGTCTACTTTATTATTTAAAATTATGTTACATAAGTCACTGACACTATGCAAGCAAGGAAAGCAGGCAATGCAACGCAAAAAAGATTTCTCACACAAATACCACCAATATTAGGCTGTTGTATTTAAAGTTAAATTTAGAATTTTTTCTATTGCTATTTTAAGATTATTATCAATATCTTTTAAAATATCCGAGTATTTCCAGATTGGACTCGAGCGAGGTAAGTATGTAAATCTAGGTACAAGGAGACAATATTTATCTATTTTTTTAAGTTATACAATTTATCAACTTGGTTTAAAAACTTTTCAATTTTTTTTTAAAACAGGTTTAATACTATCGAAAAACAACGGGGCACCTATAAGGTATAGCGATTCCGTACTGACAGTTTTTATTCCTGGAGAAATATGATTGAAATTTTGAATTAAAGTGTCTCTGTTAGAACTAGACACATGATTGGAAAAAAAATATTTCACATTTATTGCTATTTGGTTCAAGACCAATATTTTTAAATTTTCGAAAAATATGAGAAAGATCACTGAGGACGTCATCTGCTCTGCCTCCCAGTGTACCGTCCTCCAGGTACCAGACATTCAGCTTGGATTTCAAGTTTGAAATAATGGGTTGAATTCCCAAACTGAAAAGTGCTGGACCTAGTGGGTCACCCTGCTGAACACCGACAGCAGAATCGATAGTATGGTTTTAGTAAAACAAGTTAAAATTTTGACTGTTACATTGCCAAACGTAATGATAAATTTCGGGGGTATTGTTAGCCACTTCTTTCAGCAGGGTTATCCCTAGGGTAGGCCCTATCGATAGAGTTAAAAGCATTCCTTAGGTCAACCTTCACAAAAACATCTGCGTCATAGTTTGTTAAAAATTACCGCCGCCTCACAGCCACCTCTAGTGCCAAAGCCTAGTTGAGTAGGCTGAAATTTTGTCTTAAGGTTAGAGATTATGTGCCTGCAAGCTAATTTTGAAGTTAAGCGTCAAATGTGGAACCAACGGCAATAGGACGGATACCGTTATCCTTTTTTTTTTTGAAGGCACATAATCTTGCCCCATATAAGAATGGAATGAAATTTGGATTAACATTACCAGAAAGCATAAAATTATATTATTTTTTAATGTCATTAAGAAGTACTCCGCCGGCGTCACCAGCAGAAGCGCTTACACAATCTTTAAGATATTGAAGCGTAATTCCGTCAATGCCGCCAGCAGAGCCATTCGAAAATGACATAATTGCTTCTAAAGTGTCTTTTTCAGAAATTTGTAAAGGTTGCATAGAAATGTTGGGAGGCAGCGGTAAACTTTGAGAAGGATTAACCGAAGGATGCTTCTGACGAAGGCCTTCAAGATTCTGAGAATAAAATACGGGATGCATTTTTTAAGTCGCCATCCATTACTTTCGACTCAACTACTTTTTTTTAAATCAAATTTAGGACGAGGTTGAGATAAATGAGTATTAATTGGGTAATCTAAATTTTGTAAAAGATGTCTCTTTTAGTTCAGACGTCATTGATTTATTTATTGTTTTATCAAAATGAAAATGGGAATACGCGAAAGTAATAATTTTTGCCAACTCTTTTCACAATTAGTGAAACAATTTTGAATAGTGTGTGACAATGCTTTAGCAAGCTGCATCCTCGCACCTCTAGGAATTCTTTTAACCACTGATACATTACGATGATAATTGTAAATTTGCTCCGAAAAATGGGAAAAAAATGTGTCATTAGAGGAATTACTAAAAGAGTTATGAATTTCTACGGTAGGCTGTAAAGCCGAAATACTTTTACTATGGCATCGTTTAATATGTATATTTAATCCCCTTTTATAATATTTATTATAATTATTTTCTTTCAAATATTTTTACACTATAAAAGTGACGGTATTATAATTTACTTTAAGAAAATTTTAATGATAAAATAAAAATAGTATTATAATATATTAAATCCTTTTACATGAATAGCCCTACTAAAATAAATAAAATTTTAATTGTTTAGATTTTGATATTTAAAACTTTTTAATAACATCAAATGATATCTATTGTGATTCAGCCCATCCAAATTTAAGCTTTATTTCACACTAAGTGCTGCAACAATGTTGTGTTATATTGATCATGATATATACTTATATTTTTAGCGAATAGAAAAGGAGATAATAATTTCCCCATACACCTTTTACTCAAGTACTAACATTTTTTTAAACGAACACTGTTCCCTAGAGCTACCACAGCTCTTATCTCCCATAACTACTAAAAAACCATCCATCAAGAGTCACATGAATCCAGACCTCGCTTCAATCCCAGACATGCGAATGGCCTCAACCAAAACTTTGAAGATTTTGTAAATAAAAATTTACCCACTTGTAACCTTTGACGTCGTTTTATTTAATTGCTTAAATACAAATAAATGTCAAGCAATCTAAACCTACTTATGTAATAGAAAGGTTTTGACTAAAAGGTTGGCACTGTACACACAGTTCTTTTTCTGGATGATTTCTGAATTGATTTCGGAAAAGAAAACTGGCAGAGAAAACATTTACAGTTTACACGGACTGTTTTGAGCCACTCTCGAACCACTCACAACTCAAAAATATTATACACATTATATATATATATCTGCACATTTGGAAAATTTTGCATGTCTAATAAGGACCTCTTGAAACCCTAGCATCTCAAATTTCATGTATAAGCCGATAATAATTCTTAGGTTATTATTGTCTGAAAGTGCCGTTTTTATTACTAACTCATTCACTGATCGACTGATTCACTGACTTACAAAGTAAAAATCTTAACCTACAAATTAGCGATTTTCAGTATCAATATTTAATTATTATAGTTTAACAAAATCCTAAATAAAAAACAGTGAAGCGGAAACTGTGAAAGTTATGTATTTATTTTAAAACTTTTTTCAAAAAGTTTATGATATCCCACCAAAAAACATAAATGTGAAATGAGGGCAAGTTCGGTACAAACAACATTTGCTTAGTTGTTTAAACGTTGTAGGATCCATAGTAATGTACAACTTTCTTGATACTGCTATGAAACTTGGCACCCGTTTATGTCTCAACTCTTTTATCGGAGAAGCCGACAACCCCCATTGTCGTTTGTACCGAACTTGGGCCCCTTCTTATATTTATGTTTTTTGTGAAATTAATTATTCTAGGCTCTCACAATTGTATATAATATGAAAAAGCTTAAATAAACTATTTTTAAGTTTTAAACTATGAGTGAACAACAACTTGTATAAATAAATAAAATTTGAGAAGGGATAAAAAAATACACAATAAATATTGTGTATTTTTTTTATCCACGGCACGAGCCAAAATTCTCACAATTTGGAAATAGAAAAATTAAATCGTGAAATTAATAGAAAATAGGCCAGAATCTTAAAGCTATTTCCTATAGCTATTAATTTCATTACAACCTATGAAAATTTCACTGATAAACATAGGCCTCCACCAAAGATTTGTGATTCATATGGGAATGCTTTTACGGGTTGGCGAGTACAGCACTTTGAACGCCTGTCGCAATGTAGTTCGGATACTTCTGGACTTATCCATATTTACCTTCTACATTACTCACGAAACTTTATGCAGTCGTAGATTTTGTACCTTTACAAAAATGACTTTATTTAAAGCTGTCATTTTCAGATGTCGATAAAAATAAAAACATGCAATGATAATAGGAACGCATGTTAGCAGTTCATGCATATTTATAGCGCATTCCATGATCGGGTCCGGTTTACAATGCTGTGAGCTCAGCAAATAAGCTACAAGAACGTCAGATAAACGAGATTTATTTAGCAGCTACTGCTTTTACTATATAAAAATCAAGCTATTTGCAAACGTGTTGCTTTAGACGTTTTAAAGTTTTTTAATCATTGTTGACTTGTCCTAGTTTCGAAACCAATATTTATCCAAAACGAAAAATATTGTTTTTAGCATCCCGTTTCGTTGTTTGCGTCTTTAATCCTATTATCTACACATTGGGCACAGGTCGGATATAATAGGTCGGGGAAAAAGTTCCTTCGTATTTTATTTGTATAAAATTGAAGAAAAATCTCTTTAGTTGTACCGTTTGTATTTGGCTGCTTTTAATATCAATACATATAGGACATTAAAAAAAGAAAAATACAAAGTAAAATACACTTTCCCGCCATTTTACAATTGTTTTTCTGTGCGCCAAAATTAGTGAATCTAACGAAGAAATACATCCTGAAGTTTTATTACCTACAAAAAAGGGAAAAATACGACTCGAAAAATTTTTCTGACATTTATAGACCTCATGCAGTGTCAGTAAAAGTAGCACAAAGTTGAATCAAGTGTTTTCAGTCCGGGAATTCTGATGTCAAAGATGCAGCTCGCTCTGGTCGCCCTCATACCTCAAAGGGTAGTCAAGCTCCACAGAATGTAGCGAAACCCGGATTAACACGCAATAAGGTGATGCTGTGTGTATGGTGGGACTGGAAGGGCATCGTTTATTATAAGCTTTTATCGCCGGGCACAACCATCGATTCGGATTTCTACTGTCAACAACTAATGAGACTCGAGCAAGAAATTGAGAAAAAACCGGCCGGAATTGATCAACAGAAAAGGAGTGGTCTTTCATCATGATAACGCCAGACCACACACATCTTTGGCCACTCAGCAAAAATTGAGAGAGCTTGGTTGGGAAGTGTTAATGCATCCACCACATACTCCTAACCTTGCACACTCAGATTTTCACCTGTTTCGGTCTCTTCAGAATTCTTTGGATAGTGTTAGGTTAACATCAAGAGAGGACTGTGAAAACTACTTGTCGCATTTTTTTGATCAAAAATCCCAAGATTTCTACAGCAACGGGATTATGTAACTACCTACAAAATGGCAACAAGTTATCGAACAAAATGACACATATATATATTATAAGTAAATGTAATTGAACATTAAAAAAAATGTCTTGAATTTTTATATAAATACGAAAAAACTTTTTCCTCGACCTATCATATATACACTTTCATTCACTTTTTAATTAATAATTTTTCATTAAAATGCTATCTGTTGTAACTGCTAAGGACTGAGATAAAATATTTCGTTATCGGTAAAAATAATCTCTGATTCTTGTATTACACATATGATTCTGGTTATTTACCATACGAAACACATTATGCTGCTATTTTACGTTGGTATTCTGTGCGAGCGTGATCTTTACCCGGTCTAGCCGACTCATTCTTGCTGCAGCCAAATACAGCTGCAGCGTATCTTCGACTTAAAAAACATCGGGTTTGACAGGCAACATTTAACACTGTGATGAATAATCCGCCTACCAATAAATAGCGATTACGACAATTCCCCTCTCCATAAGAGAGTAGCAGGAAACTGCTACGGGCTGATGTAGAAGAAGAACAATTATAAAAAACATTTATTCGATATTCTAACAATCCACTTTCGTTATCAATGTATACGATGATAACAATAGACAATGATGATGACGACCTGTGGAAAATTATAATTTTTAAAAGAAATCTCGACATGTGTGATAATGTTTTCATGGTTTATTTTCAACCAAGTCGAACCCTTCCAAATTTTGTGAAAAGCGTACGCACTACCCACTCTTCATCTTCTTCATCAGTCCGTGAAATTGATTTCACTATACCCAAGACTGACTGGGAGAGAATGCCAAAATGCATTATGTCCTCCCTTTGTAACCCTAAACCTTAATTTAAGGTGATAAGAATAAAGCATAAATATACAAAAGTTTACTGCTGGACATGGGCCTTTCCCGTTATTGGGAGGATTTACAGGCGGATAGACGATCACTGTACTAGACGTCTCGCATTTTTAACGCAGCTGCCCTTAGCTGCCCGGTCTGGGTGTAAACGTAGATATCGATAACGTAGTCAGCAATCTTTCGGAAACCAGGTTTTTTTAGCATTACCTATTTTCGCACCTTATGATACCTACGTACCAAATGGGACAATGGATTCTCAAAACTTTGCCATTGATATGATATTAGTACCCAAATAAAGCATTACAGTATAATTATACATGGTAGAGCCACGCTGCAGCTATATTATGGTTGTAGCACAAATGGGTTGGCTCGACTGGGGTAGGACCACGCTCTCACAGAATACCAACATGAAATAGCAGCTTAATGCTTATGTGTTTCGTATGGTGAGTGTAGAGAACCGGAGACCCTTTTTACTGGAAACGAGGCATTCCATCTTAGTCGTCAGGGGTGACAACGCAACTGCATTTTGATTCTTAATCGAGGATTAGTGTAGATATATATGTGCCACGGGATCCACTTACCACCAGGTAGACTATGTGCTCGTTTGTCAGCCTTATTCAATAAAAAAAATACATCCAATTATAATCTACACAAAAGTTACTTACATAGTAAGTAATAAGGAAACTGTTATAACACAGCAATAAAATATACAAATCATTCTAAGTAATTTGCATCAATTGATGCAATTTACTCTCACTCCACTAAGCAGCCGTTATTAAATTACCATGTGTGAAGTTTTATTACGTTAAGTGAGTGAAAATATTGTAATATTTAATTAAAGTAATAACCTTGAAATTGGATAATTATACAATTTTGTTCATTATTATAATTGCGGCCTATCATGATTACATTACGACATTTTTTATATAGAATAAGGGTGACAAACGGCCACACAGTCCACCTGATGGTAAATGGATATGAAATATATTATACATAGACATGTAAATTTATCTTCGATTAAGAATCAAAATGCAGATGCGTTGTCACCCCTGAGGATGAAGATGAAATGCCCCGTTTCCAGTAGAAAGGGTCTCCAGTTCTCTACACTCACCATATGAAACACAGCATTAAGCTGCTATCTTACGCTGGTATTCTGTGTATGGCCCCGGTCGTACTACAACCATAATATAGCTGCAGCGTGACTTTACGACGTATAAAATTTATGAATATAAACATTTTTATTTTCCTTACGTGCATTGACTTACATAATATTATGTTTAAACAATTTACAAAACTTGACAAGGAAAAACAAGTAACTAAGAAACTGCGGGATTAAACTCTACATTCGCGCCAGATTTCATTTGCGGATTCATTCTCTTAGATTAAGTTACCGCAACCGCCTCATTGTTGTATTTTCACGAGAACTTTAATAAAGTTCTTCCTCACGTAGGTACGTACGGCGCTCGTATTTCAAACCCACGCGCCGTCTGGACGCACAGGTTTTCTGTCAAACGAATAAACTGCAATTTTAATGGTTTGTATGACAGTTTAAATTGTGACTTGTGACTATGTATTTATGCACGTAATGTTTACACATACGAGCTTATAATGTTTCAAAATTAATAAACATAAAACTTATAAAGGTTTTAAAATTAGGTAGGTACATCAAAACTAAGTAAAAAACCAATTATCTTCTGGATAAAAATTTTAACTATCTAATATGTTATTTCAACTGATTGATAAATTTCATCTGAACTAATAATATCTAATGATAACTTCCGAACAATATCGAAAGTTAACAATTGGAAAAAAAACATATGCGATATAGGTGCTACAAACTTACGATCTTGAATGAATAACCGATGACGAGCTACAGAAATTTTACTAATTGAAAAACCGTGAATAAAAGTTTTTATTAAATAAATTCCAGTTTTGCACACAATTACACCAAACATTTATGTAACTACATTTTGAAAACAATAAAAATCGCCAATTCTCTCTCGTTGAATGACCATAATTATTAAACGTAAGAGAAACACGTAACCGCGGTAGGCTGCGGATAGCGTATCATGTTAAGACATTAAGCTACTGTTTGCTCACAAACTGGTGTTTATATTGTGCGCCTGCGCAGCGAAGCGATCCAATCAGGACGGTAACAAATCGAGCCAAGCAATGTAGGCGCGATTGAGTTATTATATCTTCCTGTTAGGCTACTTGTTTTTGTAGCCGGTGTGTTTTTATTAATTACATGCTATAAATAATAAATATTTTATGTGTAATGCGATACAGGCTCTGTGCAGGTTGCCATGAGATGCGGCTGTGATACGCGCCCGCGCCACGGATCGAATATACAGTTATTTTTCAATCTTGACTTTTTGTCGTTTTCGTTCTGTAATTTTTTATTATGACAATTACAGGCTTATCATGTTTAATATTATTAGGTATTGTACTTATTTTAATCGAGTTATGTACAATTTTATTGTACATACCCTAACATTCAATTAGTCTAACTTTTTTACCTAATAAATTGTTGTTTTTTATTTATCTCTATATTATAACGATATAAATGTAACATCATTATCATCATCATTACAGCCCTTCACAAGTCCACTGCTGAACATAGGCCTCCCCCAAGGAATACCACAAAGCACGGTCCTGAGCCACCTGCATCCATCGACTTCCTGCATATCTCATCAGATCGTCACTCCATCTTGTGGGCGGCTGCCCCACACTTCGCATACCGGTACGTAGCTGCCACTCAAGAAACTTTGTTTCTCATCGGTTTTCGGTTCTCCGAGCATCATAATGTAACATCATAAACATTAAAATCGTTAGCTAGAATTAATATTTTTCAGACCTCGAAAACCCACATTAAACAACAATAATCAGAATTACGCAATTACGTTGACTTAACATAATATTATAATATGATTAGTTTAGGTAACAATGAGTGTCCGTTGCCAAGAAATTAACAATCTTGTAACAACGCAATTAAGTGCAAAATGTTTTCTAATCATAATGTAATCCATTATCAACCATTAATGTTGATTTTCTGCATTATATATCCCTGTAATATAAATCAGTTATGATGTTCGTACCAAGGAAATATAAAGAACATAGTACTGGTACTGGATGTCTAGACAAGCGCACTTTCTCGTTACAAGACGTGACGCAGCAATCCTAGGGCTCATTAGACGTACCCTTTGAGTCAACCGCAACACTGCGGGTACGCGAGTGCCGACGATGCTCTAGGTCCATAAACCATTGCGAAAATTTGCGATACCGTTGAATGAGTTATTCAATGTGGATCTTCATTTTTTATTTCTTTATCCACTAGACAATAAATTTTGAACCAAAAGAAAACAGTGGAAACGTAAAAAAATCTACATATCTGAGGGATTAAAAATATCTCCGGGACTTTTCTTGTCTCAAAAACGTTTCAGAAATGAGATAAGATTTATCCCAACGACATGACGCATTTTGGACATATGTGAAGTTACTTTACAAACAAACAATCACATTACAACAAAAATAAATAAGTACATGTAAGTCATCGTATTTTTATATCATTCCGTAAAAAAAAAGAAACTGAAAGCCCCGTCAAATTAACTGACAGTTACATTTTTCATTGCAAAATTTCGATCACGATGCAACAATCAGACAAGTCACATGCAATCCGTAATGGAGGCCATTCACGTAGCGACGGTTGTACGAATCGTCTCACAGACTTCAGTCGTACGACCAAGTATGTCGAAGTGTCGTTGTAAACTTCATCGAACCTTACGACACGACTGCATCTATCGTAACGTGAGTGTTTATGCTTTCGATGGTCCGAAAGACCAAACCAATATGTCTGCCAATTAATGTTAAGATTTACGGACATGAAGACGGAAAAAATATGAAAAGAAATTTATGACAGAGTTTTTAACATTGTTTGAAAGAGGTATGTATGGTTAACGCAAAGTTCGACGTACAGTAGTCTACAGTTTACAACTTCTGCCCATGAACAACTATTTAAAAAGGCCAAAGAGTATTTTTACCAAGGAAAATAATAAATTGGTAACTACAAAAATTGCAAATTTAAGATCTATGTTAGGAAAATTAAGAAAAAACTTCTCTTTTCCTTTCAGTCACACTTTTCTATAATGCTATTACTAATGCAGATTTTCTTTCTTTATTCATAAATTAATGATTTAAACGCCATTTTTTACAAGTGAAAACAAACAACGACTCGCAGAGCACTTTTTTTATACTCACTGATTATAAAACAACGACTTTTTTTTCTTTTAGCGGATCGTCCAGTCGACCAAATCATAACACATGTGTGTTAATTGAACTTTTGTTGCAACGGTTTGATCGAAGTGCCGTACACTATCACCGCTACGTGAATGGGCTACATAATATTTTGGAAAATCTTGAGTACCACAACAGTGCACTTTTAAATTAAATTAAACTATTTTATATACATATTGTTGTACTGTTACTTTATATCACCTGTATACCCTTTTTTACTCATAATAGAACCCGATATATCATAAGCAAAAATCGTCATTATCATGGCCGCGGCAACTCTTAAATAATAAGTGAAAAACGAGCTGAATGTCCACAGGTAGTAATTGATTAATGTAGCCCTTAGATATTTGCAACTAACTTCAAAGAAAGAAGGCTACGGATGCGTTGTCCCTGTGGACTAAGATGGATTGAGTCAAAGCTTGTAATTATAGTGACTCTCTTACCAACCAAGCCAACTTATACCATACATATAATCAACTTAATTATTTCGTATGTTTACGCGAACACTACACATTTAAATAAAACTAGTTTTATCAACTGACTTTATATTTCCGACGTTTCGAGCACTTTACACCGCCCATGGTCAAGGGGGGACTGAGGTGTTCGACGAAGATGAAATCCGTAAAAACTAGTTTTATTTAAATATTATCAACTTAATTTAAAACACACACACTTACGTACACATATGTAACTAAAATCATATTTTTTTAATGTAAAATTTCGAATGAGGGTGATAAACGAGCACACAGTCCACCTGATTGTATGCGAATGCTGTGGATTATAGACGTCTACATCTATTCTTGATAAAATTCTTACCACAGGTTGTAATGAATGAAAGAATGAATTTATTAGAAGTGATATTGGTATCTACACCTTTGAATTCTAATGTACCGATGTATACATAAACTATTTTTTTTACGGAATAAGGGTGACAAGCGAGCACACAAAGGTAAGTGAATGATGTGGACCATAGACCATAGACATCTATCCTCGATTAGGAATCAAAATGCAGATGCGTTGTCACCCCTGAGGACTAAAATGGAATGCCTCACATCCAGTAAAAAGGGTCTCCGGTCCTCTACACTCACCATACGAAACACAGCAGCGTTAAGGTGCTGTTTTACGCTGGCATGCTGTAAGAGCGTGGACCTTCACCGGTCGAGCCGACCCATTCGTGCTACAACTACTCGTATAATATACACATACACACAAATATAATATACATGTTATTTTCAACCAATAAAATGGTTTTAATTGCATGTATGTGTGTCCAGCGGTGGGCTTTTACGGGCTGCAAAAGAAAGGTAGAAAAAAGTGTGTGTGTCAAGATGTTGAGCATGGCTTCGATGAGATTGTCGCAGCGCTCCGCCTATCTTTTTTGTTGATCTGAGGGTACCTAACGATTTTATTCGTGAGAACGTGACCGCCGGTGGATTGTTGCTCTTGTATCATCGTTTAATTAATAGTTGGAAGTAGATTTTCATACGTAAAAGGGGTGTGGTTTTGTGTATTAAATATCTCCACATGTGACCTATTAGTGGAAATAAATGAAACAAGTGATTCGATCATAATCGTTATCATCAGCCTGCAGCAGTCTACTGCTGGACATAAGCATTTCCCAAGGCGCGCCACTTAGCTCCGATGGTGATATAAAACTCAATATTGCTACTTAGGCGCCTTTAAACTTGACATACTATCGTCATCGACTATCTGCTGGCTTAAGCTGTCGTCGAAATCTCCCAAAAACTCTGCAATGTGACGCATCAACATATTGTGATGAACTTTTTGAAAAAAATATTGTAAAAGCCAATTTCTTATTACTAAACATTGGCAAAAGTACAATCGTAAGACTCAATTACCAAAGAAAAAACTTAATATATAAATTTTTTTCGGCGGCTCGGCCTGGCTTGACATAGCAATGGCTGAGCATTCGGCTGTAGCACAGCTGTAGCACTGCGGGGCCGCGGGTTAGAGTCCCGTACAATTACAAGGCTGCGGGTTCAAATTAATTATCAAGTGTTTGTATGACTTACAGAAATTTCTTCTGGGTCAGGATTTTTCTCCATGTGCAATTTATGTATGTAAAACACCTCCACGATATAGTGGACAATCCTGCTGTAGAAGTTACTTTTTTAAATATATAAAGATTATTTATTAACATGCAATTACTTGAAACAAACAATTTCAACATATCTCAAGTTTTGAAGGCCATAAAGTCTGATTTCAAGGATTTTAAAAATAATTTCTGTTCGTGTGTGTGACATAAACAATTTAAATCATAAAGGAAAAGTGGAACAAATAAAAAATCTATTTAAAGATTACTTCATTTATAACATTTCATATGAACACGTATTACTTACCATTATACGAAGCGAAGTTAATTTCAACCAAATTTCCCAGATTAAACTACAAACAAAGAATTACTCCGACATCAGCGTTACGGTTACTGTCAAGTCCATCGTGTCCCTTAATGTGCCGAATATTTATTGTCATTATGCGTCATTACGCTGCTAATAGTCTGTGCAGGCACGACACACGACCGAAAATTATTTTACGAAATCGACCGCTTAAACGTTTTGTGTCATTCAAAAATTTTAAAGACGCATCGCTCGCATAACATCGCTTGCGGAAACAATTTTTTGTTACTTTCATTTCTGGGTTATGATTTTTCTTCTTGGAAACAGTAAATAGTAAATGCTAACTTTAATTTTTTTAGTTATTGTGTCTCATTTTAGGTCAATTTAACATACAGCCTAGGCATCTTACATATAACATTATAAAACGTTGGTGCGTCAGTTAATGAACTTGTAACTTCTGAGTGACTGATGATTAAGGTGATTAACCTATACATCTAGCCTTTTCAAGACTAATGAGGTTTCTAATATTCTTATTGCTGTAAGTGCTGTAGAGCTTCTGTAACCTATATAATAATCATAATATCCTCCAAACGAATTTCAGACACGACGGAGAGAGTCAACGGAGACTAGTGATCTCCGCAGGACAGAGTTATACAGCCCGAGTGTATGTGCAAGCATAGGTGCACTCTCTATTCCCTCACTCTCATAGTCCGATACGAAAAAATAATTAATCAAATCAATATCAAAAAGTTACATCAAATCGAAAAAATAATCATTCTCATGTAATACTGATCAATTATTTTAAGGTAGATCAGTTAAATTTTTTAACAAGCCAATCAGACTAGATTCGACGGGTGAGCCATAAGCTTGGGGTATAGATTACAGCGGTTCTACTCGCGGATCGTTGTTGCTAATCAAAGACATTTAAGTAATATATATTTAAATCTACATACATAAACACTCACGCCTGTCACCCAGAGAGGTAGGCAGAGACTACGGACTTCCATTTGGCACTCATTTCGCCTCCTTTACATCCATATGTCTACGCATACACGCTCGTCGGTTAAGGGTACTCCTAATCTGGCCCATTTTCAATATATCGCCAATTTGGTCGATAAATCTTCGTCTAGGGCTTTTCCGGTCCCTTTCCGATACTGCCGTTCACTTCTGAAGCATAAACTTGTTTTGTAATATTTAAATCGCTTTGTTGCTAATACTCTTTGTTAAAGCAACGTGCCAAATTACATACAACGCTGGCGATCCGAGAGTCTGGCTCGTTTTGCTATGATCCACCAACAAGCTTGACTGGCGAGTCACTAAGACTGCGATAGATGTGAGTTAACGGCCGGATCGGTAGGCGAAGCTTGCCGTCGTAGACGTCAATTAAAATAATTTATTAAAATCCTACCAATGTTTTTTTGCCCGTGTAGTGGCGGTGAAAAAATATCTACTACCCCATATTGTCGATTAGTGTCGCAAGACGCGACAGAGAGGAATGAAACAGGAGATGGGCAGCAGTGTCTTCCTAATAATATTTGGAAAATAAATAACTGCGGTTGCATTTGGTATTCCGTGAGGGAGGCCTAACCCAGCAGTGGACTTTTGACAAACTTTAATGATGATTATGATGATGATGTTATTTTTTGGTGTTTGGATCCGTCATCGCCAATTCTTTATTTATAACCATCTAAAACAATTACATAACTAACAAAATAAGTAATATTTAATTTAATTTAATAATATTTTATTTGTTTAATAAATTTCGATAAGATTATAATACGTTAGTAAAGCAATTTCCAAAGCCATTATATAATGAAGGTTTATCCAAACCACATCGATCTCACTAATTCTCAAAGGGTCCTCTATTAGACACGTCACATTAGGGAGGTTTGGAAGGACGCATTTGGAACGGAAACCACGGTATCCAATCCAACATATGTCGATTTCAATCAGCCGATAAATGAACCACAATCCGCAGTGTCCATAAAGCTAGCCGTAGATTGAGGCCTTTCACTAAGAAAACTCCTTTCATACTTGCCAAATTATTGTAAGTGTACGTAAACTTATTAACAAATTGCTTCGTGACAGCGGACTCATTTGCTAAATTATAATAGTTTGTGTCGAATTATTTGTAGTCAGTATTTACAAACGAACTACACATAAAGGCGGCACTTCATATTGCGTTACGGGTACTTGCTGTACTTAGCCTAAAACGACAATATGTGGAAGACAAATTCAGCGACTATCATCACGCAAGCACCAAACTCGATGTGAAGTGGCAACATTACAAATAAAATTCTAATATTTGATTATTTATTAAACTGTGTAATAATGTAATAATTAGTGTCAATTTTTCTTTTTATTATAACTTAATAATACAAAACCTGAAAATTGTCCGTGTAATATAAATGATGCAATTTATAAAAATCACATTTTCTACTTTTTTGTCTTAATAAGTACCTAACAACATTGTCACCCTACGTAACTGGTCTTACTAATATCAAAATGATGTAAAAACAAAATGTTTCTCCGTCACGCTTGCCAACACCACATTGTTATTTAATACAAGTAGGTTATAAATTGAACTAACAATCTTTTGAGAAATTGAAATGTAGTCTTGACGATGTAAATTTTAAGAGAAATAAATTAGTTTAATAAAACATAAACTTTAAAAGTATTTATACACGTGTAATTTCACATCTAAGACACCCTTTTACTGGATACGAGGCATTCCATCTAGTTCTCAGGGGTGAAAACGCATCTGCATTTTGATTCCTAATCGAGGATAGATGTCTATGGTCTATGGTCCACATCATCCACTTACCTTTGTGTGCTCGCTTGTCACCCTTATTCCGTAAAAAAAATAGTTTATGTATACATCGGTACATTAGAATTCACAGGTGTAGATACCAATTTCACTTCTAATAAATTCATTCTTTCATTCATTACAACCTGTGGTAACAACCATAGGTTTGTCTCGTGGGAGGATTTTGCGATAGTTGCCGTTCTTTACCGTTGCCGTAGTAGTTGAAGGCGGGTCGGCAACCATATTGTTTTGAAATGAAACTTTTTACGGGAGGGCTTTGAAATTCCGATCCGCAACCTTTTTGTGTGACGAAAAGTGGTGGGGGAAAAACTACGTACCGCGTCATTCAGTTCGATAATTCAAATCGCGAACGCAGGCCATCATACTATAAAGTATATAGTAATACAATTGCAATTACAAGATTATAACGGTCTTTCGTTCAAATACTAATCTATTAATTTTATTTAAGACAGTTACCAAGGTACACGTATTTATTTTAAAAAGAGTGATCGCATTTGAGTAATAGCACCATCTACTACATTTTCGACGTACCACCATGATAGTTAATCAATTTTGGTTCGATAAAATGACTTCAAAAATGAACAAGGGAGTCATTTTTGAAGCCCAATAAGGCAGAGCAGCGTTTATTTAAATAGAAATTTGTAAATTTTCATTTAAATAAATTTTTGTTGACATTATATAAAACTTTGGCTTAATTAAAATAAAATTACATAAAGAAATACATAAATAATAGATAATTACCTAATTAACAAACTTTAATGAGTATTTTGTGTTACACTGGGATCTATAATAATTATTTCATTCACTGTGGTGAGTCCTAGTGTTGCCTAAACCGATAATTTCTCTTCTTAAGATCGAAGAAGATGATGCACTTTGACACATATGTATTTAATTTTATGTAAATAAATGAATGATATACACAATCTATGCTATTCAAAAGTCATTGATGAATAATTGAAATGTTTCCCTGTAATAGAAAAGTTTCACTTCTATCGTGTGTCTTCCCGACACACGCTGTTTTTTTTAAAATAATTTTCAGTTGTTATCAAGAAGACGCTGCTGCCATCTTCTATTTCAGTTTCCCTTTGCCGCCTCTTACGACACCCACGAGGTAAGATGTAGTAGATATTCTTACGTCGCCACTACACAGCAGAACTCAGGCATATTAAAGCATTATTTAAACAGGACTGACTAATGAATTAATGAATTAATAGAATAATAAATAGTTTTTGTAACTTATTATAAGCCAGTGCTAGATCTGGTGGTAAATGGTGATGAAGCCCTAGATGGTAAATTGCACTGTCTCAACGCAACAAAATCCTATTGAATTCTTGTCTTGAAGACGCCCAGATTGTAATCGGATGGAAAGACACTCCTTTGCTGTACGTATTACGAAAGAAAAAGAAGTCATGAGGTATTGAACAATGCTAAGAAATAGAAATAGAGATATAAACACGTATTTTAACATTTGATCGATTAAAAAACATTCTTATAAAATGTACTACTGCTGGACACAGGCCGCCCCTTCTCTAGAGTAGCGCGGCGGACTCTTACCTCCTTCTTACGGAGCAAAGAAGAACCCAGCAGTGAAGCGTGTTGGCAACATTTTCGCATATTTTTTTTTATAAAAGTGAAGTGACTGCTGCAGCCAATGGCCACCCACAACTTTTCAAAAAAAGAAGGCTACAGATGCTTTGTCACCTCGTGAGAATGCCTCACAGCCTGTTATTGTACTGGCTTTATATACCCTTAAGACCGGAACACAGCATAGCATGCACTGCTATTTGACGGCAAGAATACATAAGGCGGTGGTACCTACGCGGACGAACTCCTAAGCAGAAAACCTAGTAAAATTTACACATTTCCTCGAATTCTTTTTTAATTTCTCAAACATGCAGATTTCATGACGGGGCTTTTTTTTCACCTCCCGGCAAGTGGTTTGAAATTTAAAATTAACAATTTCGGTGATGCCGTCGGAAACGATCTCAGTGTGATCGCTTTAAAATTTTAATTCGAGCACTTATCTATCCCTTGAGTTACATCGGCTAACGTTAAGAAAATAAAGCCCCAGACAGCTTACTTAATATCCTTGAAAATATTTAAACCAGGCGACGAAAAAATGCTTACAAACTTATTTGCACATGTCGCGGTACGCCATTAAAAAAAGGTACAATCAGGCGTTCAACAAAACACAACTTTAATTGCAAATAATTACTTACAGCTTACAGTTTAAATGAAATTCTATTTAAGTCAGATTTAAGTCATTTTCGACTGTAAAACGACACTTTCAACAAGATAAGCTCCAACGAAATAGCTTGTTTTATTTCAAGTTGATTACAAAGGTATGGATAAACGTTAATGGAGTGGATTTTAAACGAAACGTACAAATTAAATAGTAGCAGGCAGTTTGCGTGAGTCCTTGCGGAGCCGTCAGTGGAGGCCGACATATGGGCATGACCGCTGTCAGGTGGTCCTGAGGGCACCTGTCAATATTATGAAATTGTAACTCCAAAGACTTCGATATACATACGAATGACTTCACATAAGCAACTCGCTTAAATAGTGAAATTTTTTATTTATATTTTTATATACCTATTTAATGGCTCTAACGATTTGAGCGAAATGTATTTAGATAATGTTTTGTTTTTCATGTTTATCTAGATGGGTGTCATCCCTGAGAAATTTTTTTCTAAGGCCGAGTAAAGCTCGGTCACCCAGGTACTTATTGCACATAAATAAATATAAATATTATTGGCTATTTTATATGCTTAGGTACTATGTATTTATCAATATATTTTTGTACTTTATAAATATTGTGTATTTTGTGACGTATTTGTGCTATAAATGTCTCATTCTTTCTTCGTTTAGCTTAGAGAAACTTAATAACGTTTACATGTTTTGTAATTTTATATCAAACATAACAATTGTAATTTAATAATTATACGTATTTTTTCAAATCGGTATCAATCATGGAATTATATTCATAATGTGAGTAGCGCCGCTGACGAACTTTGTGAATAAATTTTACTAACCAGCTTGGTCCGCTAGCTTCCCTCGAGGCTGCCATATTTTATATTATGACTCTTTTACTCTCTGCTTTAGAAAAGAAAAGCTGTTATATACGTAAATTATAATCTTTTAACATAATAAACAGAATGAGAAATTCTAGAGCTCCATACTTTCGAAGTTACCGCAGGGTTGTCCAAGATAACCATTCAAACCCACACTCAGAACGAGTGTTATTCAATTGTCGTCGTGAATGAATTCATTTCACAAAACTCATCTTGCGGACTGCGGTTGACGACATGACGTGGAGATTGCTGCCAAGCTAGGTTTTCACTGGAAGTGACACAATTTGTTGCGATTTCCACCACGATCCCAACTTTTGAATACTGTTTGAATATAGGGTCAGGGAAAAAGTTTCTTCGTATTTTATATACAAATTCAAGACATTTTTTTTTCAAAATTTAATTACTTTTAATTATAATATATATCTGCCATTTTGTTCGATGACTTGTTGCCATCTTGTAGGTAGTGACATAATCCCGTTGCTGTAGAAATCTTGGGATTTTTAATCATAAAAATACAACAAGTAGTTTTGACAGTCCTCTTTTGATGTTAACCTAACACTACGCAAAGAATTCTGAAGAGACCGAAACAAGTCAAAATCTGAGGGTGCAAGGTTAAGACTATATGGTGGATGCATTAACACTTCTCAAGCAAGCTCTCTCAATTTTTGCTGAGTAGCCAAAGTTGTGTGTAGTCTGGCGTTATCCATATAAAAGACCACTCCTTTGCTGTTGATCAATTCCGGCCGTTTTTTCTCAATTTCTTGCTTGAGTCTCATTAGTTGGTGGCAGTAGAGATCTGAGTCGATGGTTTTACCCGGCGGTAAAAGCTCATAATAAACGATGCCCTTCCAATCCCACCATACACACAGCATCACTTTATTGCGTGTTAATCCGGGTTTCGCTACAGTCTGTGGAGCTTGACCACCCTTTGACCATGATCTTTTTCGCACTTTCTTGTCGTAGGTGATCCTTTTTTCATCACCAGTGATAAATCTTTTCAAAAATGGTTCGGTTTCATTACGTTTCAATAGAGAATCGCAAATGAGTACACGATTTATTAGGTTTCTTTCAGTGAGCTCGTGTGGTACGTGTTTTGTATAACCAGACTCTTTCAAATGGGCCAAAACTATTTTGTAGTCAATCCTCATTTTCTCGGCTATGTCGTAACTACTAATATGCCGATTTTGCTCCACTTCACTTTTTCAAAAATCGCATCGACTTTATCCGTATGAGCGCGACTAGAGCGAGCTGCATCTTAGACATCAAAATTTCCGGACCGAAAACGCTTGAACCAACTTTGTGCTACTCTTACTGACACTACATTAGGTCCATAAACGTCACAATTTTTTTTCGCGGCTGGAGTCGCATTGTTCCCTTTTTTGTAATAAAACTTCAGAGTATCGAATTTTTTCGTTAGATTCACTCATTTTGTCGGACAGAAAAACGATTTAAAAATGGCGGGAAAGTGTTTTTACTTTTTATTTTTATTTTTCTTAATGTCCTATATGTATTGATATTAAAACCAGGCAAATACAAACAGTACAACCAAAGAGAGTTTTCTTCAATTTTATAAAAACAAAATACGAAGAAACTTTATCACCGACCTATTATATAGTAGATATCTTTTTTAATAAATTGAAGCGAAAAACCAACTTACAGTTTACCTGATAGTAAGTGGCTACTGCAGCCTATGGCCACCTGAAACAAACTTCAAACAAATAAAACTACAGATGCGGTGTCATCTTTGAGGACTAAGATGCAATGCCTCACAGCCCATAATTATGCTGACTTTCAGACCCGAATGTGCTTGGAGAGTGATAACCTATCCAGACGGACTCCTAGTTAGGAAAAAAGTCCTACCACCTATTGGAAACAACTTTTTCTTCGCAGGTCGTCTGACTGTGAAAAAATTAGAGGGCTTATTTAACTGACTTAGGAACATCGTTGTAAATGTATAAAACTAATCATTTACAGCTAAACTAAACACGAAAGTAGTTATTGTTTTGCACGAATATGAAATCAGAGACTAGTGTTACATAAACACTCACGCTTGTCACCCAGAGCGGTAGACAGAGACTACGGACTTGGCACGATCCTGACACACCTCTCTCGCCTCCTCCATATCCATATACCTACGCAAACATGCTCGTTGGTTAAGGGTACTCTTAATTTAGCCCATTTTCAATATATCTCCAATTTGGTCGATAAACTTTCGCCCAGGGCGTCCCATCCCGACTCTGCCGTTCACCTCTGCAACATAAATTTGCTTTGTCACTCTTTCCTCATTTATTATTTCTACATAACCAAACTACCGAAGCATTCCTTTCTTAATCATCATCTTGCAAACCACACTCTAGTGTTACAACATTAAAATAATTTAAAAACAACGGCAAGATATATGAATAGGCCGATTGATTACTAAAATGTAATGTAAATGTCATTATTTCAATATCTTTGTTATATTTGGTTCAAGCCTAAGTATAAAAACTTTTATATAGTATTACATCCGTTACGTGCAGTGTAAAATAATCGTATTACTTAACTATCTCCAAACTTCCGAGGCTAACTGATTGGCAGACAATGCATAAATTTATCCGCTAAAGAAATATAAAATGCAGATAATATCTTCCTTAGGGAATAAGCTGTTTTCTTTGACTCCCATCAATTTTAAAATAAAAATACGCGGACGGGACTCTAGCTCGCCTTTTTCTTTATCTATTTATGTACACACAACAAGACACAGAAACAGTCTTATAGTGAGTTCGTGCAATGGTTCTACTTATTACATAATTTGCTAAAATATCTTCCCACAACAGAAAAATAGCCAGACCCACAAAGGAAAATATATTAAAATAGTAGTAGTAGTAGTATTGTATGCACTAAGCATACATTACTACTACTACTATATATAATATACAAAATATTACGTATATTATATTAAATAATACTATAAACAAAAATATAATAATACAATAACTAAAAATAATACATACGATAACTACATATAATATATATAAACTAATACTAATATAACAAAATAATATATATTAATGGATGCAAAGAAATTATCTCTAACACGTTTCTTAAATGCCAAATTAAGTTTCGGAATTTCTTATATTAGGCTGTAGTGAGTTGCACAACCTAACCGCGTAGACAGAAAAGGAGTAGGAGTAAAAACCGGAATTATGGACGGGAAAGTTAAGAAGAGTTTTAACAAGGGATCTGCATGGTTTATCCGGAGGATGGGTGAAGGAAAATCAGCTTCTGAGGTATGATTTTGCAAGCGCTCGAGTTTGTGAATGAACTCCTCTGTAGCATCCAAACAACAGGCGTCAGCATAATCAAGCAGAGGTAGGATAAGAGTGAGCACGAGTGATATTTTAACTTTTAGGGGTAGGATATTTTAAGGACATTTAAGTGAAGGCAAGGTAGAGTGGACCTTTTGACTAACCTCAGCGATATGCGTGGACCATGATAAATGGTGATCAAATATGACGTCTAAGTTTTTGATAGTATCGGCAAAGGGCAGAATCAGAACGCCGTTAAAGCAAACGTGAGGTAATGATGTAAATTCTAATTTATTACGAAAAATGCCTGCTGCCTATTATGATAGCCTGCGATTTTGTGGGATTAACTAATAGTCCAAAAGATGCAGACCATTTACAGATGCGGCTCAGATCCGCATTTATGGCTTCAATTACATTATTTGTATCACATACCGGAAAATGACGATACAGCTGTAAGTCATCTGCTTAGAGATCGAAATTAGATGTAATAACTCTCGTAATAAAGTTAATAAATATAGAAAATAAAAGAGGAGAAAGGACGCCACCCTGATGTACGCCCGTAGTGATACCAGACAAATCGGAAAGAGTGTCATTTAGACGGATACAGTGCGAGCGACCTCAAAGATACGAATCAAACCACGCAATGGCAGATGGTGAAATGTTTATGTGCAGGATCCGGAGAAGAATATCAAAGTCTACTGAGGTAAAAGCATAGCTAAAGTCAAGCAGAACTAGAAATGTAAGAGATTTGTTGTCCATGGCCCAATGGATATTATTATCGGTTACTTTAAATAAAGCAGTGACAGCACTGTGACCAGGACGAAAGTCCAACTAATATGTAGAAAGTAAAAAGAGAAAGAGTTGCCTATGGATAATGTGTTCCAGAACTTTAGAAGGAAAGGGTAGAATAGATATGGGACGAAAGTGAGATAGAGAAAAAGATTAGAAACCTTAGGTAACGGAATTATATATGCTTGTTTCCAAACTGAAGGAAAAGATGAGGATGATATGGAGAAATTAAATATGTGAGTAAGAATTGGAAGAATTAGAGGTAGAACTGGCATAATCATCCTCGAGCATAGACCGTCATTACCAACAGCAGTTGAAGAGATGGCTAGGATGGATTTCTTGGCATCTTCCTCCGTCACAAGGGAAAAGTGAAAAGGGAAAACGTGTGGTTTCGTAATGTAACGTACCGTTTCGTGTGGTTGTACCCAACTATGTAAGTAATGTGTTTGATTTGATGTAGGGATCTAAAGTCATAGGAGGAGTAGCAACTCCTTCTATTCGTTCCGCTCTAAAAATATCTGGAACTAGAAAGCTGCGTAAAAAAATTTTGTTATACAAGTAAAGGTGACAAACAAGCACACAGTCCACATGATAGTAAGTGTACGGCTAGTATTTAGTGAGTACATAGTACTACGATCGTCAATCTGGCTAAAGATCGTAGCCTTTACATCAAGTCCGTCTCAAAGTCAAAGACAATTATTTTTATTCAAAACCTTTTCAAAGCACTTTTTGAATGTCGAAAAGCTAACTCCGAGACTGCGAGAGACCATGTGAGAAGAAGCGGAAAAAAACTCACAAGTAGGCTATTTTTCTCTCAAAAGCTACAATTAAATCTTATAAATGTATATATGTATGTGTATATAATTAACCATGTGTGAATTAACAGGTATGCGATAAGATCGGGGATAAGTTTACTAGTGTCAAAAAAATCAGCTGTGAAAACCGATCATTTCTAATGCACAAAAGTTGATTCCGGCTGATATTTAAGGTAATATAATATCGAAAAAAAAACTTAAATTAAAGATTTAAAAAACCCCCGAAACAAAAAGAGCTGATGATCTTCAAACGGCTAAAAAAGATTTTCTTGAATCATAGCTAAGAACACTCTCGATCAAGTCACCTTTCAAACAAAAAAACTAAATCGGTTCATCCGTTTGGGAGCTACGATGCCACAGACAGATACACATGTTAAACATATTAAACATAATATAACACCCCTCTATTTGCGTCGGAGGTTAATAAAAATCACGTCAAGTGCTACAAATCCAAGTAATTAAGTGACACCCAACCCTCTGAGCTACCTTTAATTATCCTTTTTCATCAGCCTATAAAAGTTCACTGCTGTACAGGGGCCTCTGGATGCCACAGGGCTTGCCTTAATCGTCACGCTTGGCAGGCGGGTTGACGATCGCTGCACCAGACATCTTTCACCTTCGACTCTGCTGCCCGTCGTCAGTCTGGGTATTTTAAGCCTGTCGTAAACGAGATGGTATATCGCCATATATTGCAGGTCGTAAGATTTTTCTGGTACTTTCCATAGTCGCCTCTTACGACATCCACAGGACAAAATGGGGTGGTGGAGTTTCTAAAGTCGTCACCACACGGGACACTTACTATTTACTAACTTCTATTACTATCCTTTTATTCTTTTCAATTCAGGCGGACATCTCCTATAAACTTTTCATACCCTATACCACTTTTACTTCTATCACTTCCCCATCGCTCGTTTTCTTTTTTTTTTTCTCCCTTTATCTGATGAGCTATATTCCAAAACCAAACGATGAACCACAGCATAATATGAGTAAACCAATTGCGAATCATTGCCATTATTGCAAGCCCGCTCTTTTTAAGAGAAGCTTAAGTGCAGTAGTGGGCCCTAGATGGATATGGAAAAATAATTTTGCAAATTAATCCATATCGTCTTCTTCATCATCGTCATCAGCCCATTAAAGTTCACTGCTTAATATGAGCCTCCCCGGTTATAGGGAAGTTTTACTTTAATCACCAGCATCACGTTTGGCTATTTCAGCCAAAAGTAACTGGTGGATAGGCGATCACAGTTCCAGACGTCTCGCATTTTTCTCTCTACTTCCTGTCTGAGTCTGGATTTTTAATTGAGATGATTACATCGCAATCTGTCGGAAGTCTTGAAATCTTTCTGGTCTATATTCACCTCTTATGACACCCACGGAAAGAAATGAGTACATGGGTTCTCTTACACCCGCCAATACACAACTAAATTAATGCATATAATTACTTTAATAATTGATTATGTGCGCTCTATATTTCGCTACACAATACACTTTTGTTATTTCTAGTGTCTCTACATCAGCGAAGGCAGCGGCGGCGACGCGTGCCCGGAAGCGTCACGGCCGCGTGAAGACCGGAAATGGGCAGGATGACCGGATCCTATCTCTGCTCCTGACTACCTGGCAGCCATGTTGTGACGTCACCCCGCCTCGTATATCACGACAATACCGTTAGATTGTCGAGATTCGGCATTATTATATTATTAAAATGTATTAAATAAAATGTGTAAAAAGTAAACATTACTCATAATCTGTTTTTAAATATTTCTGGTTGATATACTGTAACAGAGCATCAAAAATATTTCATTTAAGTATTTATTTATACTAATCTACAGGCGAAAAATAAACGTGTGACGTATGAGTCAACGAATGAAAATATAAAGCAAAATCTTGCAAATTCAATCCTTCCCTGCTTTGTAATTTTCTCAGATATGAGAGAAGTCCTGCGCCCAGCTGTTTAATGAATTTAGGCTGTGTAAAATTATTGTTTATGTTTTACGTAATAGATCTCCGCTGTAGCTATACTAGCTATACATAGCTGCAGTATAAATGGGTCGGCTCGACCGAGGTACGTCCACGCTTACCATCATAAAACAGCAGAATAATGAAGCTGTGTTTCGTATGGTGAGCGTAGAAAATCAGAGACCTTTTTATTGGTAACGAGGCATTCCATTTTAGTCCTCAGGGATGACATTTCATCTGCATTTTGATTCTAAACCGAGGATGGATATAGGTGTCTATGAGTCACAGTATCCACTTACCATCACGTGTACTGTGTGCTCGTTTGTCACCCTTATTTTATAAAAACAACTAATGTATTCACACAAAATGTAACTTCAAACAAAAAGACCACAAATGCTTTGTCAGACTTAGAAGAATTGCCCTACAGCCTGTAATCATATTCTCTTACCCTTCAACCCAAAACGGAGCAGTGGGTGCACTATTGCTTCCAAGACCATCTTGTACTTTTTCTTCACTCTGCCCTTATTCCAAATTTTCAAAATTTTCTAATTCCTTTGGCTCGGCATAGTATGTCTTCCTCTTTCATTCACCTCTATCAGTTGTCATCTCATCAGTCACTCCTTCCTTACAGATATAATCATTCCTCACACAGTCCATTCATCTTTTCTAGTGCCTCCCTTTACTCTTAATATACCCATCTACTTTCAAACACTTTTATAAAATTAATGTATTTAAATGCCTAAAAACATAAGCACGTATGTCAAAAACCAAAATATTATGCCCCGCCGCACATATGTTTTGAAAGACACAAATACGAACTACCCAGCTCTGTATCACTTTACTATTCTAGCATAATATTCCGAAACATGAATTTATCTGGAGCTCAAGTAAGTTTGCCGAGCAAAAGCATCCGCCAGTTATCATTGCGAGAGTATATAATTGTTGGCAATTTCATGTCTCCATTCAGCTCATGAATGGCAGCCATTAGGCAGAGCTCTCGACGCACCCTCCATAGCTAATAAGTGCATTTCGCTTTACAGGACTCCTTAGTGCAGTTTTTATACCTTTACTGTTTTTAAAAAAATGGCCATGGAGAGCCGCCATTTTACCTCAGCGAGGGAATTGTAACGAGAATTGTTGTTTAATTGAGGCTATTAAGCAATTAAGTCACTTAAGTAATTAATAAGGTGTAAGAAATAAGTTTAAAATACTGGTAATGATTAAATTCTACAGTATGTTCTCCGTGTATAATTTTATAAATTTTTTTTAATAGGAATGAAATAAAATATTGTTTTTATTTTGTTGTTTATTTATCTTATCAGACTACACATCAGAAAGTAAACCTTAATTATGTTATTGAATTAAAACGTATTAACTGTTAACTCCGACAGATGGCGTATAACCATATCGTATTAATAATAGATTAAAATAGCCTAGATCGATGACAGCAAGAATTGCTGCGTCTGTTTACGGACTGAACAGTCACAGCGGCCAGTCTCATCGGAGACTACGTAGTTATCTGCGCAGGATTATAATGCGCGAGTGTGTGTGTAAACACAGGTACACTCTCTTCCTCATTCGACTAGAGAGAAATCATGCGCAGGACCAATGGCTTTCGTTCTTTTCATGTCACGGGGGTAAAACACTTCGCGACTCTTTTTTATAGGATAGGGTGACAAACGAGCACACAGTCCACATGATGGTAAGTGGTTGCTGTGACCCATAGACATCCACATCTATCCTCAATAAAGAATCAAAATGCAGATGCGTTGTCACCTGTGAGGACTAAGATGGAATGCCTCTTTTCCAGTAAAAAGGGTCTCCGGTTCTCTACACTCACCGTGCGAAACAGCAGTATGACGCTGCTATTTTACTCTGGTAATTTGTGAGAGCGTGGTCCTACCCCGGTCGAGCCAACCCATTCGTGCTACAATTATACTACTAATATAGCTGTGGTATGGTTCTACCACGTATAAAAGCGACTCCAGGCTGCTACTAAGAATTTTTGGCATAAAACACATTAACTGATTTTGCCTCGAAATCTCAGATTTATATGTAATATTATTAAACACAACACTAAACTTTCAATATTATTGAAAAACTTAAAAAGTACTTTCTGTCCTTTTAAAGCTAAATAAAATTTCAGAATTCACATATTTTAAAATAGCCATGAAAGTCGGCATAATGCATTATGCACTGAAGTGTACAGTATCGGCACATAATATATAAAATCAGATCAGATTAGTAATAAAATTGTTTCACAAGCTTTATATATTTTGCACGACCTTAGAAAACAAAACGACGTTGTGAACCGCACGCTTCCCGCCCTTCGCGGTTAAGGCTTACAGAATTTTCTCACTCGTGTACCAGCTGCTGCGTATATGTTGGCTTGGAACTTAATATTAATTACACAAATTATTGAAAATTACATTAATCATATCAGAAAACAGATGTAGTCAACGAATGCATCTATTTTTATTTGAAAAGCTATAATAAAAACCTTCAAGCATTTTATATAAAAAGAGTGACAAACTAGTAAACAGTCCACCTGATGGTAAGTGAATGCTGTGACCCATAGATATATACATCTGTCTTCGACTAAGACTCAAAATGCAGATGCGTCATCACCCTTGAGGACTAAGATGGCCTCGTTTCCAGTAAAAAGGGTTTCCGGTTCTTCACGCTCATTATACGAAACGCGAAACAGCATTACGCTGCTATTTTACGCTGCTGAGGAGACCCATTCGTGCTACAGCCATTTTTATATGCAGCGTGGCTCTACCACGTGTTTATAGCTTATTAAATATCGAGTCCAGTGACGGTAAATGGTGTTTCAGGCTCTCGGGCCGAGGTGTTCTGTTACTGAAATTTACAAACTGCCTACAAAATGTGACTATTACACCAAATCTATTGTAGATATCGTGTAGTGGCGGTATATGAATATATTGCGTCCCGTGAGTGTCGTAAAAGTCGACAAATGAAACAAACCAGGAGATTAACAACAGCGTATACCGAGCATGTGGCAAAATTAGATAAAATTAAATTAATTAAAAAGCCGTGACCGGAATATTGCAATATGTTAGGGGCCATTCATTAATTACGTAAGGATGATTTTGCCGATTTTTGACCCCCCCACACCACCACTATTTAAGGATACATAAGATTTCTCAAACCTCTTCCCTCAACTTCCTCTCAAATTTCATTCCCTCTTCTTACGTAAGATTCTATTACGTTTTTCAGAATAATAAATATAGATTAATGATTCAAGATTAATACGCGAGAAGAATGCACTATATTTATTATTTATAATATTGAAAATGTATAAAAATGAACACGTTTAAGATTTTAATAAACAATAAAAATTTGTAAAATAAAATGTAAATCGAAGTGTACATTATAGAATGAAGAAAACCATTCGGCATCCGAAATGGAACTAGATTTCTAATATTAAATTTCGACTTATAAAATACTACGTAAGAATGGGTTTCCCCCAAGATAAGGGCATGTAGAGGTTTTTATTCCCCACCTCTTGGGACTCTTACGTAATTAATGAATGGCCCTTAGTAAGCCTTGCCAGCACCACTCTTACAACTGTTAATTCGTCTACAGCGATGAAGCAAAACATCGTAAGGAAAACAGTACGTCTTAAAAAATAAAGATATTTCTCCACCAAATCTTGTTAGAATCATATTCTGGTTCATGAATTCCACCTTTGGTACACATTTACAATATCTTTTATGGCGTCCCTATTATTTTATCCATTCCATTAAAACCTATAAAAGTCCACTGCAGAACATAGGCCTCCCCTATACCACGTTGCCACGTATACAGTTGCCACGCTCGGCCGCAGTTTTAAATTTTGAACTGTTATCAGAAAGATGCTGCTGGCCATTTTTTTCTGTCGCCTCTTAGAATACCCACGGAATGATATGGAATAATCCTTAATCGCCCATCTGATTTTAGTTTCTTAACCTATACGTGGGTCATTCAGAAAGGTTTGCGAAATTAAAAAATCTCGATGTCGTAAATGAATTGACCTAGGTAGAATAGAAAGATTTTTTACTTGGTAGAACCATGCTGCAGCTATATTAGTAGTATAGTTGTTGCACGAATGGGTCGGCTCGACCGGGGAAGGACCACGCTCTCGCAGAATACCAGCTTAAAATAGCAGCTTAACACTACTGTGTTTCGTATGGTGAGTGTAGAGAACCGGAGACCCTTTTTACTGGAAAAGAGGCATTCCATCTTAGTCCTCACGGGTGACAGCGCATCTGCATTTTATTCGTAATCAAGGATAGTTGTAGATGTCTATGAGTCACAGCAACCACTTACCATCAGGTGGGCTGTGTGCTCGTTTGTCACCCTATCCTATAAAAAAAAAATTAGGGCTCAAAATCTTCCTTGAGCTTCTCGATCGCTTCGCTTTGATAGACGTTGGTTCATTTTATACAGCTAAACCATAGACGGGCGCATCGGTTCTGGTACATATTGATAACTCAAAGATTTATAACTTGCAAACATGATGAAACATGAAATTCGAAGCAGGCTCATCTCGGATGCAAAATCTCAAAGCAGCAAGAACTAATCATATCACGGCCATATTCCACACGGGCCTCAGAAGCAAGCCATGGAGTCATCGGTGAGGTTGTTGTGTTCAAGTCCGGTTTTAGGGAACATTTGAAATCGTAAAATATCGTCGCTAAAAATATTTCAGACGTATTATCCATTTTTCAATGAATCACAATATTTAATTTTGCTCAAAACTGTGGAAGTAAATTTGTAATTGAAACATTCGTATCTTTTAATTTGTTAACAATCGTATTTTCAAGATGTCCAGTCTCAGACAAAAAACAACTTTATTCACGTATTCTCACACTCCTATTTTTCTGAGTCGATTATTCAAGAGTAAAAAGTTCTTATAAGACTAGCTACTGATGTCTTCATTTTAAGTATGTAGATGACTATATACTTATATATTTATAGCCATCTACTTAAAATTAAGATTGCCATTGGTTGAAGTTTTGGTACAAGCTTATAATTTTACTCAAGACAAATGAATATCTTAAGCACCAGTCTTTCAAATAATTTATTGAGAAACATTTTAGAATTCCATGAAAGCAAAACCTCATGCAAAACATAAACACGTATAAGCCTCTCTTCGGGGGCTGGTGTATCATCTCGTTTTACTAAATTCTACGTTACAACTTTGTCTGATTGTGCACCTAATTGGCAATTTAGAGCACAATGCACGTCAGTGCCGTTTAAGTCATATTGCATATTATTTCAATGAATATTATCCTCGACAATGGTCCCGAAAAGTAAGTCACGACTCTTGTCCGCAGGCGCCCACCTGTGCTCGTGCACCAAATTGGGAAATATTTTAATTTTTTCAATAATTCCACACTCTCGCCACAAATCGTGAACGGGGAAAAGAAACGTTTAAACTTAAAACATGCGTTAATAATTTATAAATTACAATACGCATGTAATGACAGCCAAAAACAGCCAAATTAAATTTCGAAATACGATCAATACACATGTAGGTAGTTCTTTAAATATTGTTCAAAAATTAAGTTGGTTTAAAATTCGTTATATTTTTTACTTATCACATTAATATGAAAAACTAGGTAACAGTTGAGCTGCAGCAGCGTAAATGAACACTTGCAACCAACTTTAAACAAAGGAGACTTTAGAGCAGCTTAATGCTACTGTGTTTTGTATGGTGAGTATAGAGAAACGGGGACCCTTTTTACTGGAAAGAGGCATTCCATCTTATTCCTCATGGCTGACAACGCATCTGCATTTTGATTCGTTATCGAGGATAGATGTAGATGTCTATGGGCCACAGCAACCACTTACCATCAGGTGGACTGTGTGCTCGTTTGTCACCCTATTTCTATAAAAAAAAAAGAACTAAAGTAGATTTTTTATGAAATTGTATGTTGTTGGCCCTGAGGCTGAGGCCTTGACAACTTTACCGGAAAAGACTCATAACTTAACGGAACGGTTTGAAAACTAAAAATGACCTGAATCACGAGTGTTGCACCTCTTTTAATTGGTGGTAGCACTCTGTTTCTGTCTGGCAGTCCGTCTAGGAAGGTACCACCTAGGCTAGGGTAAAAAATATCGATATATCGTAATATCGATATTTTCTTACAAAATTATCGATATTTATCGTCGATATTTTTAATCGCGATATATCGATATTCGATATTTATTTTAGAATATCGAATGAGTATCAATTTCGATATATTTTAAAATGATATATTTATCTTATAATGTAATAGATATGTAATTTATCAAACAAAACAATTAAGCAACAAAAGCAATTACAAAAGCATTGGCCCTCATCCTACTACATCATGCAAAACGTGACGATATATCGATATTTTTCACGCGATAATTATCGATACTGTTCGATACTGTATAAAAATATTGATACGATAAATATCGATATATTTCTTTCACTTGTCCATCCCTAGTACCACCCTCGCCGCCAGAGGCGTAGCGTGGACTAATATAGACGTGGGCAAAGTCGCATCAGCGAGGCTCATTTTCTTTCGTTCCCAAGATCTACCCAATAGATCTATCCTACCAAACATGCTTTGACACAACATACCTACTCATAGCTATTAATTCCTGACAAGTCCCTTATTTCGTCAATCTAACGGTCGCGGTCTTTGAAGATAGTTACAACGGCCTCGCAGTCGCACTTAAGAGAGGCTTCTTGCGAGGCCCCAAACAAACACGCTTTTAAATTTGTAAAAATCGTAAAAGTGATCGCATTTAAAGGGGCCTCGCGAGGCGCTTTTAAGTACGAGGCCGTGGGCGAGGCCCACTTCGCCCACGCCTAGCTACGCCACTGCTCGCCGCCAAATAGTAGTGCTTCTTCCGCTGATGTGTTCCGGTCTGAAAGGTATAGAGAGCCAGTATTAAAGCCTGTGAGGCACTCCATCTTAGTCCTCAGCGATGACAACGCATCTGTAGTCACGTTTATTTAAAATTGTTTGCAGGTGGCCATGGACTGCAGTAGCCACTTACCGTCAGGTGGACTGTAAGTTCGTTTGTAACTTCAGTTTTATTTATTTTTTAAAACTCGTGTAGGACGTGAACGTGTGTTCGCTGGGGAACGTGAGTTGAAAAGTGTACGGGTTTGGATGACCGGCGCTGTTGACTTGAGAGGTAGCCCGATCTGACTGGACTAAAAAATAATGCCTCTCAGCCTGTATAATTTATACCGGGTCTCGATACCTTTCTACCCAAGACCTAATAGTTAATGCTTCTGCAGTAAAAATAATGAAAAGGCCCTACCCAGATGGAATTTTATGCAGAAAAAGAGCAGCTAGTAAAAATCATATAATTGGGACAACCTGCTGCATGTAACTGAAAACACTCAGCATAATTTTGATGTAATGAAAAAATTGTTTTTATTGCAACAATCACTACAATTTATACACATGTATATCAATGTGACCCTGGCTCCTGTAAAAGGTTAACCTGAGTAACAGGAGCTAGTTCTTGCTTATATTTGACAAGCTTCTGTAAAATAAAAATAATGTTAGCAGAATAGATACGACTTTGAAATAAGTCCACATTTAATCTTTACTGCCTCGTTGGTCTAGTGGTCGCAAACGCGATTGCTGATCATGAGGTCCCGGATTCGAATCCCAGGTCGGGCCATCATCAGTTATTGGGTATTTCTGTCAAGAAATTATCAGGAACAGTCCGGAATCAGGTACTTGGCGGTGCTATATTCACCCCCGTGGCTCGGAAAGCACGATAAGCCGTTGGTCCTGCGCCTGATCTCTCTCCGGTTGCGTCGAATTACCGTCCCATCGAACTATGAGAGTGAGGGAATAGAATGCACCTGTGCTTGCGCATACACTTGGGCACTATAATTCTGTCCTGCGCAGATGACTAGTCTTCGTTTAAGACTGGCCGCCGTGACCGAAATTCGGTCTGGAGGACATTATTATTATAATCTTTAAATAGAAAAGCGTCCGTGTTTTATTTTATCTTATAATACTATTTAAAATACGCACGTCTCAATAACGCCATTGCTAAACGTTTGGCCGCGTCACTACGGAGCCGCGGGTTTGAACCCCGCACGGATGAAATATTTGTATGGCCTGCAAATAATCTATCTCATTTTGTTTCACGATACAGAACAAAATCTTAATGCCAGCAACGTTTAACGTTTATTAAGCAAATAAAAAAATTTAAAAATATTTGTTCACATCGTTATATTCAATCAGATGATTGATATGTATAATATAAGTAATAAGTAAGGTGTGAGAAAAATTAAAAAAAAACAATAATACATTTATTTCAAAATCAACCAGAGTATAACAAAGAAGGATCGTATTCAAAGCAAAGTTACGTCATCGGGCACGACAATGGTCGGTTGGTTCTCGCCGTACATATCTTCATTGGACATCATCTCATCGTTTTCAAGCTTTACTACTTCGCTCCTCACCAGAACGATTACGTAGCACTGCATCACTGTATAACGATAAAGAGTCTCTGCTAAGTGCGTTAAAATACTACAGCTCCGCTTTTGGTAACATAAGAGCTCAACTTGAAAGTGGTTTGTTATGCATCGTCATCATGCTCATCATTAACATGGTCCTATGCTATCTGTATCCATCGATATACTGCATATCTTACCAGGACGTGAGTTCGTTGTTATAATTCATAATTATATATAAAGTTACAGTCTATATTTGCCCAACTCCTAGACACAGATATCCTATCATTTCTTAGAGGTTTACAGACTACTTTTTCTATCAAGCTGCTACACTGCGTGCTAGCGGACTTCACATACCCTCGTAAGAATTTATTTCTCAGATATCTCGGTCCTCCTTGCAATCTTTTTCTTAACTACCCAGCACGAATTAAATCAGCCCATAAAATTTCAATTAACAATTTCATAGGTGCCAGCGGAGATTTAATCCGGGTTACTCGTCTACTGTGAAATTCCACAGTAATTGTAATTCCAACCAGTATTACAGACCGTCCCACACTCCGCTTACCAGTGCAAATGTGCCGTTTGAGCCAGATGACCGACTCTTGTCCACTTCAGATTAATGATTCATTAGGCTATTTACTTAGAGTATACATGAGCATAGTTTGCTTATATTTTAAGGCTTTTTACGTTACTCATTTACTCTGGTAATGATGAATCTATCTTCGTCACTGATTACACTATATTTCAATTATTTATTTATACCTATATTAATGATTTTTTGCTTTTACTATTTTTAAACCCTTATTACTGACGCGATGTAATAAAGTTTTTTTTACTTATTCAGAAAATAACTTAGTATACGTTATTTTACTTATTTCATCCTGATCACATTTTTTTTTTTTTATAAAATGAAAATGATTACGAACTAACCATTCAGGGCTTCAAACAATGAAGGCTACATGTGTGTCATCCCTAAGGACTAAATAAGCCAGTTTCATTATAAGCTGCGAGGCACTCCATCTTGGTCCTCGGAGGTGACAACGCATCTGTAGCTATCTTTGTTTCAATTTGGTGTCCATTGGCTAGGCACTTACCATCAGGTAGACCAAGTCCTTTTGTCACTTAAATTTTATTAAAATATAATACCAGCTTTTTCCACCGCGTTGAACTTAAATAAGAAACTTGCAGAAATATAATAGTGATCTTTGTAAGTAGTTCAATTTTCGAAAAACCACTTTAAACTCAGTATTATTGCATACAGATACAAACATAAATATAATTCGTACGATAACTACTAAGCGAAGAAAACGGTCTTTAACGTAACTTACATAGAGCAAACAACGCTGTGAAGACCTCAAAGAGCAATCCACGAGACAGCAACAAGAAGATGGGCACGAGAGCCGCCAGGGTAGTAGCTGTTGCGTAATAATTGTACAGACGTAGCATCAATATATCTTTCTGGAATTTTAATGAACGCATAAGGTAATTTTGGAGATTAATAGGGTTTCTCATACGTGTTATAGCTATGTTGCAGCTATATAATTGTAGCACAAATGGGTCGGCTCGACCGGGGAAGGACCACGCTCTCACAAAATACCAGCGTAAAATAGCAGTTTAATACTGCTATGATTCTTATGGTGAGTGTAGAGAACCGCAGACCCTTCTTACTGGTAACGAGGCATTCCACCTTAGTCCTCAAGGATGACAACGCATCTGCATTTTGATTCTTAATCGAGGATAGACGTAGATGTATATGGGTCTCAGCATCCATTTGCCATCAGGAAATATGTGCTCGTTAGTCATCCTTGTTCTATAAAAAAAATCTGTACAAAATATGGGTTAGATCACGGACGTAAACGTCCATGGCCTATCTTTATATTTTTAAGTTAATTTAACTGACTTATAAAGCCAGTATATAGGTAATAAAATAATTTGTAAAATCACTTTTCAACGTTATATATAGCCAGCCTGTGAATACTGATAAATAATAGTTAATAATTTTGACGACTCGGTGGGGTAGTGGCTAAAAATTGCGTTGCCGCGCTGAAGGCTGTGGTATCGAATCCCACACGAAACAAGTGTTTCCGAACCGAATCTAGATGCAATTCCTTATAAATCCTTATGCAATTTATATGTGTAAAATGCTTCCACGATACGGGAGAAAAGGTCTAGTGTATTTTTAAAGAATTTTACAAAATTCTATAAAGAATAAAGAAAAAATGTTGTTTAAGAAATTAAATTGTTCCTTGTAGTATTGAAACGATATTATAAACTGATGATGATGAGTTCATATTTATATAAGTATATACCCGTTATGATAATTGGTAATTTCGCAGGAGTTTTATATATTGGTCCTTGTTTGCCTGCATTATGCTCATTATTCAAAATTGGAGCATAAAATTAAAACACAATTATAGCTTATAAAATATTATTTTTATTTTGTTTCAGCCATAGAAGAAATAATTGTGGTAATATTTTTAAATTTGGAAGAGTTATATTGTTTAATTAGGAATGATATACAACTTTAAGTTAAATTTGTCGGTACGATAGGCGCGCCATCTACTGTAAGTTAATTGTACTATGCCTATAACCTACGCGCAAATGCCAACAATAAGTTGACAAAGTTTTACCGCAATCTGATGAACGGTATGCAGCGCATAAAATACGAACTAACAAATATTTATTTTTATATATTAGATATGTATATGTTTATATTGATTTATTGTTTTATATTCAATGTTTTATTTTGATTTATTGTTTTATATTATATTAACTTGAACATTGAACTTTATCTTAGTCGTTGACATTTTAGTACTTAGATATTTTTAATACTTTACATTTTATCATTATTGAGTTGAGCTGCTGCTGGCCATCTCCTACTATCTTATACGCTTCTTACGAGACCCACAAGGTGGTATGGGGTAGTGAATATTTTTTTTGCAGCAACAGCACGGCACTTGCATATAGACGAATTTGAAATAGATTGCATATAAATCTGAATGGAAATGTGATACATTAAGGAAACAATATTCAAATAAAGAACAGTCTCCTCGTTACCTGATATCCAGCCACAAGCAACAGTATATTCAATATAAGGCCCATCCCAAGGATGCTGAACAATACCGTCGAGGTCACGACTTCCAGTGACGTGTCATTTGTTATCGACAGCTTCTGCAACTCCGTTGTGATAACGAGACACGCCACCGCGACGAGGGAGAATATCTGCAGTGTAAAATAAAGACTTGTAAATCGAAATCGCTCAAGTTACATATTATTTTTTAATCTATACATACTTTGTGTTATAATGACCATACGGCTTAGCTTAAATGCTAACTTGATGAATAAACAACTAATTGTATTACGTGCAAACAAAAACTATTTAATTCCGTTAGGCGCTCAAATTTTATTATTAAATTTTGGCACAAGAATTATAAAAAAATTGAATTTTAACCATATATTTTTAATTTAATTTATATTGCTATGATTCCGTCGAAATTCGGGCGGTACTACAGTCCCTTCAGCGGTGTCAAATTGACCGTCGGTATACCGAAATGCTGACGTTTTGTACAGTTGGGCTACGATAGTTATCCGAGTACAGAACCAGAGTACGAAAGCTATGCAACTGCAGAGAAATGTACAGACAGGGTGACATTATATCTCCGAAACTCTTCACCGTTGCATTAGAAGACGTTTTCAAACAACAGAACTGGAAAGAATACGGTATAAGCATTAATGGCGAGTACATCACTTACCTTTGATTTGCCAACTATATAGTCCTAATAGCAGAATCGCTGAAGGACCTCAGCACTACGCTCAATGACCTCAATAGTGTCTCCCAACGGATAGCTCCTAAATGAACATGGACAAAACAAGGGTATGTGTAACGTGCATTTCACACCTATGACAGTATATTTTAGGAGCACTACGCTCGAAGTGGTCGATGAGTATGATTAACTATATATATAGAGGCCAATTGACGGACTCAACTCGGCTGGGCAGCGTTCGGGAGATTACGACACATCTTCTCGTCACGTATTCCTCAAAACTTAAAAACAATATTGTACAACCAGTGCGTCTTGCCAGTGATGACTTATGGATCTAAGACATGGTTCTTCACTGCTGTCCATATGAGGAAGCTCATGGTTGCTCAGCGAGCTATGGAGAGGGATATGCTCAGGTTTCTCTGCGTGATAGACTTAAAAATGAGGATATCCGCAGTAGAACCAGAGTAACCGCCATAGCCCAACGGATCCGATTAATATTGCTTTGCCCGCGTGGGTACATATTATGTTATTGTACCATACGTTATTAAACCATCTTATGTTTACTCATGAATACAATAAATAACTTTGACTTTGTCTTATAAACCTACGTCTGTCACCAAAACCAGTAGGACTTTTTTGTATTGAATAACAGAATTTTTTCATTAACATTCGTAACTTATTATATAAATCACTATCCTCTTTAATCTTTGTTACATTAAGAAAACTTTTTAATACGGACTACCTCCGACTTTATTCAAATGTATGTGTAATACGATTCTCCACGTATAAAATTGAGATCGACCACGCCGACAATTTCCGAACACTGTCGGAAGCTATCCAAAGCATTGAAGATTTTATAGTATTTTACAGTAGACTATAATGCAGTGCGCAACCTTATATTTTCTACCGACTTCAAAAAGGAGGAGGTATTCAATTCGACTGTATGTTTTTTTATGTGTGCTACCTCATAACTTTTTTCTAGGTAAACCGATTTCGATTTTTTTTTTTATTTGAAAGCTGGTGCTTCTCATGAGGTCGCATATAAAATTGATTAAGGTCTGACCAATAGTTTTTAAGTTATCCTTAATCATTTATATTGAAGTCGGTTGTACAAAAATTTTAATTTTAAATTATTATCGATAAAATTCTTAGAGATCAAAGATAATACAATACAACCAGAGTAAAAAAACTAACAATATTTGTATGTTCTTTTGTACAAAATGTTCATTCTGGATGGTATTCGAACTCAGGACACGTAGTCATGTACTCTGATTCATAATATATTTGACTAATTATTAATATATACTAATAATTATTAAATATATTATTTGAATAATTATATATATAGGCTGCAGCCTATCTCTATCGCGTAAAAATAAAGATATAACATTAATGTATTTATATAATACACTACTGCAGTTGACAGAATCACGTAAACTATTTTCAAACCTTTTTAAATTTAGCATTGTCCCTTAATAAGATTTATTTATAATTAACATTTAGCCGAGGTAGCTCAGGGGCAAAGCGCTCGCCGTAAATTTTATAGTACATGAGCAAGCCGAGTTTGTTAGCTGTCGCACCGGTACTAAACTAAATTGTTAATTACAATTTTACGCCCTGATTTACCACGTGCTTAGTCATAAAAGAAAACGTCATTAGGAAACTTGCATATCTAAGAAATAAAATATTTTAAGAGCATGTAAAATTGCCAACACGCACTGGACCAGCGCAACGGACGAACTACTTACTCTATAACGCTATAAAAAGTCAGAGAAGGCCTGTGACCAACTGTGGGATGTCCCTGGATGGATTGATAAAATCAGTAAATCATAGAGATGGCAAGCATCTCATATGAACGAGTACGGGTACATCATATCCCGCATGGTATTCTGCAGATGAAAAAGCTGAGTTCGCATCGCGTTTGTTGACTCCAGACCAAAAACACTCCAGGAAGGTAATTTCAAAATTGGAAGGAAAAGAAGGATTTAAAACCCTATACAAAACATCAGTCAAAACATTCGGTGGGCGTAGAAAAAAGAAAAGGCAAAATCAAAAACGGTTTTACGGTTGGCGGGAAAAGTGAAGGCCAAAGTTTTTTGGTGTTTACAGGGTATCATCACGATTGACTATTTTGAAAAGAGTAAAACAGTGACTGATACTTATTAGGCAACGTTATTGGAACATTTGAATAATAAATTGAAAGACAAGCTATCAAGATTAGCGCGCAAAAAATGCTCTTTCACCAAGACAATGCACTTTTTTAAACATCGGCTGTCCCAATGGCAAAGTGCACGAGTTGGGGTTCGCGTTACTTCCTGAGAGTTAGCCCCGTGTGACTTATTTAAGAAATTTTCGACGAATGATGTTATTTGTATTGTTAACGAGTATTATGCTATAATGGATAAAAGTTAATTTTCCGAGGGATTAAAAATCTAAAATCTCGCTGGACTAAATATACCTCGAGCTTAATTTTGCAAAAAATATTATATTCTATGATTTTGAACAAACTTACACTTTAAGCAGTATTTTTTCTTTACTTTAATAAAAAATTAACATTTAATTTCAATTAGGTTTTTCCAAAATATAAGGATGAGTGTAGGACCAGATTTATGGAATAACAAGAGATACTATAGCCCGGGGACTCTACAAGAAACGGACTCTACAAATTAATTTCGAACTACACTGGAGAGCGTTCACTGACGACAGTGACGACAATCGCTGTTGTAAATGAAATCTATACAAATTCACCTTGAAATTTGAACCTTGAAGAAACCCACATTTAATAGAATGGAAAGACAGATGCTTGCAAATTATCCCACTCCTTTGCTGTATGCGTTACGAACGACGATACTAGCCATTTGATTCGAGTGCGTGGTACGAGTATGTCAGCAACAAAGGAGCGAAGCCTGGTCTAGCGTATGGTTGTCCGATAGTGGAATTGAAGTGTTTGTAATGTCAAAAAAACAGTTTTTTACTGATTGCATATGAAAGTATATACGTTACTTATAACAAAATCACAATTTTTTAAATTTTTGTCTTTCTGTCTGTCTGTTTGTTCCGGCTAATCTCCGAAACGGCTGGACCGATTTTGACGGGACTTTCACTGGTAGATGCTCATGTTATAAGAAGTAACTTAGGGTACTTATATTTTAGAAAAATAATTAGGGTTACGCGCAAGAAAATCAAAACCCTAAATTACACGCGGGCGAAGTCGCGGGGAACAGCTAGTTTAAAATAATTTAATTAGTTCAATAATTCATGCATTCAAATAATGATTCAACTTACTAAATTTATATATGCAAATATTATGATTCCGCGACGTAATGGAAAACAAAAACAACACCTTTTTACTTCAGGTACTTTTATATGCATTTTAATTTTATATTCCGCGACAAACTGTGTACTCAGTTCACACCAGCACTAACTAAACACAATAAGACGTTTATCTAAGTATATTCTTAAGCACTTGACGTTGTTTATACTATATTTATAATATTCATTTTGCAGTAATAAATAATCTTGACCTCAGAAAACATACGTCAATGTGAATCCGTTTATTGACCCCTTATTATTCATAAGTATGTTATGAGTATGAGTATATGAGCGCTATAATTATAAACTTGCTTAACTGCAACCATATGTTGATATTTTTTTCCAATAATTACAGGAGTTAAAGTTGTGGCCTTGGTTGGAGGTTGGTAGTTGGAGCAAATAGTCCGCCGCATTTTTCTAGTGCGTTGGCTAACTTAACATGTCTTCAGAATATTTAATTCTTCAGACATGCAGATTCTCTTACGATGTTTTCCTTCACGCCGAGCGCGTGGCAAATCAGCACTTAAAATTGCAATTAACAATTTTATAGGTGCCTGTGGGGATCGAAACAACTTGGGTTCACGCTAGCGTACTGTAAATTTACAGAGTACGCTTAACCCTTGCTAGCACGGCTTACTTGAATAGGACTATATAAACATTATATTAGACAACTATATAATTTATCATAATAAAACTAGGTCGATGACACTTTCCTACTAAGACAAAATTTTAATGATTCCATTATAGTCGCGACGTTGATTGAATGGTTTTCTTTTAAAAACATAACATTAACTTATGGGTCATAAGTGAACTTGCAGTCCACCTGATGCAGGTCACTGTAGCCCGCACACTCTTGCTGCCGAGTACAAACTAAAATGGCTACATATGCGTTCTCTCTCATTATATAATGTTTACAGCGGACAGCCAGCAAAATAAGCGCCCTAATATCGATTTTTTAAGACTTAATTACAAAATATTGAACTTTTTCTACTATTCAAACTTAATTATAATGTAAATATAATAACCTCCCGTAAAAAAATCTCTAAATGACAGTTAAATACGTATCAAAATCCGTTGCGTGGTTGCGTAGTTTAAAAGAAGTAAGTAGGTAAGGGGTAGTTTTGAAAAATTGAAAACTACATAGGTACCTATTCATTTATTTTATCAACAGAGTACTCAACAGTCAATCGCCCCGTAAAATAAAAAGTGTCCTACAAACTGTAACACCTTATTATTCACCCCCTGAGGGTTTGAATTTTTCAAAATTCTGTCTTAGTTAATGCCTACGTAATGAAAGGTTAATAATGTTGTCTTAATTTCATGCTCCTACGTTTTGCGGTTTGATCTGTCTGTCATATCAATATTTTTCATATACAACTTGCACCCTCGTTTTAAAGATTTTAGATTTTGAAAAAATAAAAATTCTTTAATTTTTTCAATTTTTAAAAAATTAACAAATTTTTGAAAAAAAGTATTTTGAAAAAACATGTTAATTTATATTATTTTAATTCAAGAGAATAATATGCATCCATATGTATACATATTTTCTAATAAAAAATGAATTAATTTTTCTCCATACAAATTTAAGAACCTTATGGCCTTCCGTAAGGGGTTGTTTTGAAACATCTCAGAAGAGTACTTTCAGTATGTCTCAAGTCGATTGTCTCGTAAAATAAAAACGTTTATAAAACTGTAACATGCTGTTTCCCGTTCTTACCGTTACCGTTACAGCCTATTGAAGTCCACTGCTGAACATAGGTCACCCTAAAAGTTTGCCTCATAGGGGGATTAGGAAGACGCCCATCTTCTGATTTGTTTCCCTCTGTCACTGCTTACGACACCCACGGGACTATTTAGGGTAGTGGATATTCTTACGGTAACGCCCCTCTCTTACTGCGGGTTGAATTTTCCAAAATTCTTTCTCAGTGGATGCTTACGTCATAAAAGGCAGCTACTGTCAGATTTCTACGTCTAGTTTTTTTGGATGTGTGTTTTAATACAATATTTTTCATATAATCTTTGCACCCCCTTTTTTAAACCCTAAGGGTAGATTTTTGAAGAAACTAAAAATGTGAAATTTATTATTTTTAATTCCAGAGTATACGCACTGACTTTCAAATTTAAAAATACAGTTAATTAATTTTTCTGGTCCCACCGTCCAAAAAAATTCTATATAAAATTACCCTCCTTCTGAGGCAGTCGGTAATTTACCTGACTGCCCCGGAAGGGTAACTTTCGAGTATGTGTTGTCTTTAGCACGTTCTGTAGCCTAAAACGCTTGATGGATTTTAATATATGAGGTGTCGTTACATTCGTCTTAATTGTGGGAGTGACATACTCCCAGCCTATATAATATTTATAAATTGCATCTGCTAGTAGGAAAAAATGGAGGGAAGGTTTTTTCAGTAAACTTTTAACGCAGTTGGTTTTAATTACTGTTTTAACCATCGCTTGTTTTGAGTAGTAATCAGAAAGACGCTGATGCCCATATTTCCGTCTGTTTTCCGTTTTCATTTCGCTTTGACGCCTCTTAAGAAACCCACGGAATGATATGTGATTGGTTTTGCTTACACTTCAAATAATGCTACATCTAAATTAGTAAATTGGTTTAATGTTAATAATTTGCATTTACAAAACGAAATGTATAAAATTCATGACTCCAAATGTCAAACATTTAAATACTAAAGTAATTTTAAATGGGGAGGACCTGAGTCTTGTCGATACCACAATTTTTCTTGAATTACACTAGACGCGAAGCTTCAATGGAGCCCCCATATCAAAATTGGCAAGCAGACTTAGTTCTGCAGCATATGCTATAAAAAGATTAGAAATCTACCAGCTATTTCCATAGCATAATGTCGTATGGTACTTTGCTATGGGGACACGCAACTGACACTGAAATTATATTTGTTTTACAGAAGAGGCCATAAGATCAATCTAGCTATTATTTTTAATACTAGTATCGAATATGGTGTTTCCTGATTTGATGAAGCATAGTAAAGTAATACCTTTGTTTAAATCTGGTAGTACATTAGACCCCGCCAATTTTAGACCCATTTCTGTACTGCCAACACTAAGTAAAATTTTGAAAAATTATTCTTGATCAAATGTAATTTTTTAATGTTAATAATTTACTTCATAAAATCAATTTGGTTTCACAAGGGTCGCTCGACAACTGATGCTGGTGTTGAGCTGATTAAATATATTTTCAATGCATGGGAGAATTCACAGGATGCTTTGGGTATATTCTGTGACCTATCCAAAGCCTTCGATTGTGTTCACCATGAAACATTAATCAGGAAACTACAACACTACGGTGTAAGAAGTAATGCTCTTAAATTAATTGTTTCATATTTAAGTAACAGAACGCAAAAGTTGTCATTAATAGTATGAGCTCTTCCGGGTCGATAGTACAAATGAGCGTGCCTCAACCACCTTTATCCCTTTCTGTTTCTTGTATATATTAATGACTTACCTTACATAGTAGGGGATAACCATAATATAGTATTATTTGCTGATGACACTTCATTAATTTTCAAATTAAAACGACAATTATTAAAATATGACGAAGTAAATAATGCTATATCTAAATTAGTAAATTGGTTTAATATTAGTAACTTGCATTTAAATAGCACTAAAACGAAATGTATGAAGTTCATGACCCAAATGTCAGACAATTAAATACTAATGTAATTTTAAATGGGAGGACCTGAGTCTTGTCGATACCACCATTTTTCTTGAATAACACTAGACGCGAAGCTTCAATGGAGCCCCATATATAAAAAGTTAGCGAGCAGACTTAGTTCTGCAGCATATGCTGTAAAAAAGATTAAAAATCTTACCAGTGTGGAAACAGCTAGACTTGTTTACTTTAGCTATTTCCATAGCATAATGTCGTATGGTATTTTGCTATGGGGACACGCAGCTGACACTGAAATTATATTTGTTTTACAGAAGAGGGCCATAAGAGCAATCTATGGTTTAAAACCTAAAGAGTCGCTTCGACAAAAATTTAAGGAAATTAATATATTAACTTTGGCCTCTCAATACATTTATGAAAATATAATGTACGTACACAAAAATAAAAGTAGTTTTACAAAATAAGTGATATTCATTCTGTAAATACTAGAACAAACACAAGCTAGTAGTACCAGTTACTCGACTCCACCGAGTCAGTAATTCATTCTGGGGCTATGGGCTTTACAACAAAATCCCAGAAAATATACAAAATTTGACCTGCTCTAAATTCAAAAACTTTATTAAACATAGTTTGTATAAAAGGGTTATTATAATATTAAGGAATTTATGGATGATAATAACCCTGGGAATGAGGTGTTCGCTACCAAGCTATTTCTAATTTGTTTTGTGTGGTTAATTGTGTAACATACATGATTGTAAGATGTTTTTAAAAAAAAGTCCTGCTGGGTTTCTTGTTGGTTCTTCCCAGGACAGAGTGTTTTTGGAACCAGTAGTAATTAAACAAAGAGTGACTTTCAATAACTATTATTTATAATCTATATTGAATAAAAAGTTTCTGTTTCTGTTTCTGTTTCTATGATTTAAAACCCAAAAGACGCTCCGATAAAATTTAAGGAAATTAATATATTAACTTTGGCTGCTCAATACATTTATGAAAATATAATGTACGTACACAAAAATAAAAGTAGTTATACAAAAATAAGTGATATTCATTCTGTAAATACTAGGAACAAACACAAGCTAGTAGTACCAGTTACTCGACTCCACCGAGTCAGTAATTCATTCTTGGGGCTATGGGCTTTACAACAAAATCCCAGAAAATATACAAAATTTGACCTGCTCTAAATTCAAAAACTTTATTAAACATAGTTTGTATAAAAGGGTTATTATAATATTAAGGAATTTATGGATGATAATAACCCTGGGAATGAGGTGTTCGCTACCAAGCTATTTCTAATTTGTTTTGTGTGGTTAATTGTGTAACATACATGATTGTAAGATGTTTTTAAAAAAGTCCTGCTGGGTTTCTTGTTGGTTCTTCCCAGGACAGAGTGTTTTGAACCAGTAGTAATTAAACAAAAGAGTGACTTTCAATAACTATTATTTATAATCTATATTGAATAAAAAGTTTCTGTTTCTGTTTCTGTTTCTATGATTTAAAACCCAAAAGACGCTCCGATAAAAATTTAAGGAAATTAATATATTAACTTTGGCTGCTCAATACATTTATGAAAATGTAATGTACGTACACAAAAATAAAAGTAGTTTTACAAAATTAGTAGTAAAAAGTTAGTAGTACCAGTTACTGACTCCACCGAGTCAGTAATTCATTCTTGGGGCTATGGGCTTTACAACAAAATCCCAGAAAATATACAAAATTTGACCTGCTCTAAATTCAAAACTTTATTAAACATAGTTTGTATAAAAAAATATTATAATATTAAGGAATTTATGGATGATAATAACCCTGGGAATGAGGTGTTCGCTACCAAGCTATTTCTAATTTGTTTTGTGTGGTTAATTGAGTCGATACATATCAAAAGTGCTTAAGTCCACTAAACAAATTTTTTGATGTTTTTTATTAAGGTAATTTATGTGCACAAAATAAAAACGTTGTTTTAGATCAATTCTAACTAAGTCCACTATTTCTCTTAAAAATAATGCTCCAAATTCTACGTTTCTTTTCAAAATCGCCTAAGTTTCAATGTCATTTAAATCAAACCCGCTAAAGTCCTCTTCAACCAATGACAGACAGCTCTGCTCAGTGTCATGGCTGCCATTGTTGTCGTAAGTTCTCGGCGTGCGTATCGTATGCTTAGATTTTTATTAAATAATGGAAGATATAATAAGAGTTGTGAGACCTGAATTAGCTAAAAAGAAGGCGAAGTTAATAGGAAAGGAAAACGGAAGAAAAGCAGCAGGATTTGTAAGTTTCTTTGTTTAATTTTGTATTGTTTTAAACCCTAAGGGTAGATTTTTGAAGAAACTAAAAATGTGAAATTTATTATTTTTAATTCCAGAGTATACGCACTGACTTCAAATTTAAAAATATTCATTTTTCTCTGGCCTACCGTAATGGGTTATTTTGTTAAATCGCTAATTACGAATTCAAATTCAAATTCATATCTAACTAACAAAACGAGCCCAAACTTGGCACACCTAGTTCTACTCGTCCAGGAGTTCCAGTAATGGTCACCGAAGTACACCATCAGGTCTCTCCTTCAAGTCCGGAGGTAAAGTCTCATCATAACTAACAAAACGAGCCCAAACTTGGCACACCTAGTTCTACTCGTCCAGGAGTTCCAGTAATGGTCACCGAAGTACACCATTAGGTCTCTCCATCAAGTCCGGAGGTAAAGTCTCATCATAACTAACAAAACGAGCCCAAACTCGGCACATCTAGTTCTACTCGACTCGGCAGTCACCGATGAACACTTTCAGATCACTCCATAAAGTCCAAGACGAATAGGCATTTATATCATTTTATATATAAATCCCACTTACTTTCAGCGAAACAAAATATAACAAAAATGTGTGATTATAGAAATAATAATATTATTTTGCCTTGTCAAGTACCTATGTATCAAATTCGAATATTTTGTGTATGTATTGTATATACAGCGATCTTTTTCGGCTGCTGCAATCAGGCAGGCGATACAATATCCACTCATGACGGCGACCGAGCGCGGACTGAGGTTTCATCGAATTTTTGTACAATAAATCAAAACAGGCACCAAAAATAAAATAACCCTTATTGCAATCTATTATGATTCATCCGTATTAGCAAAATATGTGAAAAAATAAGCATCAGTTTTTTTTTTTTTACGACTATTTGTGACATTTTGATAAAAAGTAAACACCACTATTTTTTATTGAATATGTCTGCCTACTTATAGTATTTTTAGAAATCTTAATATATGTTGATAATAGAACAAAAATGTACCTAAACATGAGCCGGTATCGTTAATTTTGTAGTAAATGGCTAGGGAAGATCGTATTTACAATATAAAAAACTATTATTTTCAACAAAAAAGTCACCACGATTTGAAGATGAAGAACCATTCTATACGTGGTAGCAATTAGCTATGTTTGATTTGGTTTAGTTTTGTCACAAAATGTACCGAAAAACAGCATAATTTCGCCCGATTTGCAAACGCACCCTTAATTGGACGTAGTTATACAAAAACGTTCCAACCCACAAGTCATGCAAAAATGAGTTAAATATACAGATCTACTTATTTTGACATCTTCTATCTGTTTCATTAATCTGTTTCAGTCCTCAAGTGACAGTTTTTGATATTTTATTTTGACATTACGTTCCAACCCACTCGTTGTCCAATTAAATGCAAAATGTATGTAATAAAACGTATTTATCCGTGTGAAACGTTTTAATAAAACAATATTACACTATTTTTCTTGGAAAAGAATGTTCCAAGGTTTTTAGAACGTTTTAAAAAATATATAAAATGATCCTTTTCATTGGAAACAATGTTCCAATGCTTTTGGAACGTTTTAACAAAATTACAAAATAATCCTTTTTCCTTAAAAAGAATGTTCCAATGTTTTAAGAACGTTTTAAAAATATTATAAAATTATCATTGTTTTGATAAAGAATGTTTCAAAAATTGAAACTGCTTTAAAAAAATCAACAGCTAAAGAGCACATAGATATTTTTAAAAATGCCAAAAAATAAAAATAAACTGTTGCAAGTATGTAGAATGGAGAAAACAGATTTTTATAATATAGAAAAGATTGAAAAGAATATAATGAATAGAAAAAAGTTTATAGACAAAAGTAAAGTAAGCTGGCTAAATGCCAAAGAAATCAAAATAGAAAAAAATAAATTAAATTCATTTTTTATTTATTTTTATTATTTTATATATTTTTTTTTACGAAAACTTCTTTGAGGAAGCGTTTAAGGAGTTGTAGTGACAAAAGGACAGAGAAATAAAACGTGTGGCCCAACGGAAAACCGATCGCACCAGCTAAGTTAGCAGATGTAGAATCCATGTATATGTTTATACCGAGGACTGTCTTTAATTTTATAAAAATTTAAGAAGTTCCGATGAGATCATCTATAATTTTGATGGGCTTGGTGGAAACCTGACTTCGAGATAGTTGATGAATAAAACAATCTATCCATCAACTTTTATACTCTAGCTTTTATTTTTTCCTTTTTTTTAAATTTTATGATGAATTTCTTGTTTTTAGGGTTCAATTAAAAATGTTAGTTTGCCTTAAGTTTATTTTCTAATATTTTGTAACAAGTTGTATTTATTTTAATTAAAAAAAAGTGGAACGTTTTTACAAAATTGATTGAATGCTACATCATACAAAAATTCATTTTTCAAAAACGTTCCAAAGCAATTTTTTTCAAAATTCCTATGTTTTAATTACTAAATTCGAAAAAATACTACATGATAAAACAATATTAATAAAATACTTCAATAAAATCTACAGTATTCAATTATCCTAGTTAAAGCAAAAAGAGCCGAGCTAAAACACAAAATTGCATTTATCTCAGTTTCAACTTATTGTGGGTTGGAACGTTTTTATATAACTACGTCCAATTGTGGGAGTGACATACTCCTAGCCTATATAATATTTATATATTGTATCTGCTGGTAGGAAAAAATGGAGGGGAAGGTTTTTTTTTCAGTAAACTTTTTAACGCAGTTGGGTTTTTTAATTACTGTTTTAACTATCAAGCTTGTTTTGAGTTGTAATCAGAAAGACGCTGATGCCCATAATTTCCTTCTGTTTTCCGTTTTCATTTCGCTTTGACGCCTCTTAAGAAACCCAAGGAATGATATGTGATTACGGGTTTTGCTTACACTTCAAATAATGCCATATCGAAATTAGTAAATTGGTTTAATGTTAATAATTTTCATTTAAATGGCACTAAAACGAAATGTATAAAATTCATGACTCTAAATGTGAAACATTAAAATACTAATGTAATTTTAAATGGGGAGGAACTGAGTCTTGTCGATACAATTTTTCTTGGATTTACACTAGACGCGAAGCTTCAATGGAGCCCCCATATATCAAAATTAGCAAGCAGGCTTAGTTCTGCAGCATATGCTATAAAAAAGATTAGAAATCTTACCAGCTATTTCCACAGCATAATGTCGTATGGTATTTTGCTATAGGGACACGCAACTGACACTGAAATTATATTTGTTTTACAGAAGAGGGCCATAAGATCAATCTATGATTTAAAACCTAAAGAGTTGCTCCAATAAAAATTTAAGGAAATTAATATATTAACTTTGGCCTCTCAATACATTTATGAAAATGTAATGTACGTACACAAAAATAAAAGTAGTTTTACAAAAATAAGTGATATTCATAATGTAAATACTAGGAACAGACACAAGTTAGTAGTACCAGTTACTCGACTCCACCGAGTCAGTAATTCATTCTTGGGGCGATATACGAGTATACGCTTTTACAACAAAATCCCAGAAAACATACAAATTTTGGCCTGCTCAAAGTTCAAAAACTTTATTAAACTAAGTTTCTATAAAAAGGGTTATTATAATATTAAGCAATTTATGGATTATAATATCCCCTGGGAATGATGTGATCGCTACCAGACTATTTGTAATTTGTTTTATGTTGTTAATTGTGTAACATACATGATTGTAAGCTGTTATTTTTTTTAAAGTCCCGCTGGGTTTCTTGCTGGGTTTTTTTGAACCTGTTGTAATTTAAACATAAGACTGACTTTCAATAAGTATTATTTATAATCTACATTGAATAAAAAAGTTTCTATTTCTGTTTCTTCACATTATAGAATGTGAATCCCCAAAACTCAGATTTAGATCCTCTCCTGAAGTAGAAATTTTAAGCCTTAAATATGTTAACTTTTGTGTTTTACACCAATAAGTTTCTAACTAATTTAAAAAAAACAGACTCGACTCTAAAGCTCATAACGTAGATTGCTATGAACCAACGTAATCGTCATCATATTTGCCCGAATGCTACTCGTATATTAAATGACCATTACAACAAGACATTGGACAAGTTGTGAGATTTTACAAGATAATGATTTGCTTATTGATCGTTATTGCATAATTGAGCCACCCACGACCCTCAGCAAACTCCGACCGATTAGCCCCTTATTGTATCAATGTTTGTTTATTTTTCGTTCAATTACCATCTGGTTCCCGCTAGCAGAGTTGTTTACTAATTTCACTAATAGACCGCCGAGTATATGAACTTTACTCTCTGAATTGTATGCATTTCACGTTAACATATGTTTCTATAATACCTACTTATCAATGAAGGATATTTATTGTAGAAGAATATTGAATTTCTGAAAGGTTTATGGAGCGATTAGTCCGTGCTGCTGTAATATGTCTTCGTAATATTTTATTACTCAGATATGCGAATTCCCTTACGATATTTTTCTTCTCCACCGAGTACGTGGTAAATGAGCACTTATCAGATCTCGCTTCCTTATGAGCACATGAAAAATCAGTTCAATTCAATGATACCAGCGGGGAACTTTGGTCTCGGCGAACTCCGAGGCTCCTGAGCTACAACGGCTATTTTAAATCCATATATAGCTTTTTAAAGAATGCTACATTAGAGTGTTTATACTATGGAAACTGGACCAATAATATTTTTTCTTCAGAAAGGCACATAATGCCCCATTGAAGTTGCGTATGTGCTGTGCTGTTTTCGAGAGTCATTTCGATTCTTATCATACACAGACTGACGACTTCCAGCCTCTCGAACAAACCAGTTTCCGAAAAATCTTTAGAACCATATATTATATTATACTATAATATAGTTCCAACACTAGAAAGATAAACAAGTAAGAAAATTAAAAATGTTGTACAACCGACTTCAATATAGGAAATAAAATGAGAACATCATATACACACTAACCTGAATTTTGCATCTGCTTTGTTCTGAATAACGACTTTATTTTTATTAGGGGCACCTTGTCATTGCCTATACTTGCAGCACTTAATTCCTTGCTATTAATATTTATCGTATATCTAATAACTTAATTGCGTTGCTAGCGATACGTTTTGCTAACAACGCAAATTTTAACACTTCGTTGCAGTGAAAATTTTAGAGCACTTAATTTTTAAACTTGGCACCTAATTAGCACCTAAAAAGCCCCTAATTTTGGGTTTTTCTATTTGACTTACTGTTGTTCTCTTTGCGTTGACTGATTTTGCATCTCTTTGCGTATTTTACCGCATCTACCACGGGGAGTGCTCTGAGGAATTGTTCGGAGTAATTCCAGCCGCTCAATTTCGCCATCGCAAATCGCAACAAGACTTGCGATACCATCCATACCATCTGGATGATTGGCGGTCCACAACTGTGCGATCTACAAGAAGTTTCTTCCTCGCACAACTTCCTTGTGGAATTGTCTACCACCAGCGATTTTTCCGGACCGATACGACTTAGGCACCTTCAAGAAAAGAGCATACTCTTTTTTTAAAGGCCGCAACGCACCTACGATTCCCTTGGTGTTGCAGTTGTTCATGGGCGGTGGTCGACACTCAGCATCAGGTGAGCCGCATGCTCGTTTGCGCCCTCTTCTATAAAAAAATATCTTTATTTTGCAGAAAATATCTATAGGAGAATATATAAAATTTGTGCCCTCAGTATATTTATAAAATGTTATGTGTATACACAAAAAAGTAAATACTAGAAACAGTAATAAGCACAAATTAGTAATACCAGTTACGCGACTCCAGAATCATTAATTCCTGTTCCATGTACAACAATGTATCAATGAAAAAGTTTAAACTCTATTAAAATATCATCCCATGGGTGTCGTAAGAGGCGACAGAGGAAAATAAAACAGGAGATGGGTCGCAGCATCTTTCTGACAACAACTTAAAATTATAAAAAGCTGCGGTTGTCAAGCCACCAACCAAGTGTGGAAATAATAGTCAAATATACGCACGGAACAATGACTCTAAAAGCCTAAATGAATCCCCCCCCTCCCCTTAACGGCTTCCCACCTTGTCGTCACGAGGGAGCTTGGTAACCGTGGCTTGGTCGCCTATGACTATGATAAACTAAGAGGCCCGATGTCGCGACTCCGTGGGCTTGGCGAGCCTATTTCGGATGTGTTAGTGGACTGCGGGGCTCTGGTGGGGCCGCAACGTTGATGCGGTGGTGGTGGGGCTACGGGAGAGTGACGTATTGCGAGGCGCCGCTCTCCTTGCCCTAAGCGCCTGAATCTTGGTTGGCCCCCGTGAGGCGGGTATGCGTAGACATTTCCTCCTTTAAAAAAGGGTCAATATTTCCAAAAGACTTGTTCAATATGACACATCAGCATATTGTAAAGAATTTTGTAAAAAATAAACACCACGTCAGACTAAGCTGTATGATCCTTTGCTATAATTGGCAAATCAAATCATATTAACAAAAAAATTAAGCAAATAACTCTCACTATCCAGAACTTGGACTCCAAAATGCCCAGTTTAATATTCTGACTCAGATATTCTGAGTATTTTTTATTATTTCGTGCTGAGCATCCGCATACTAAAGAGTATAGTATTATTTTTTTTATAGAATAAGGGTGACAAACGAGCACACAGTCCACCTGATGGTAAGTGGTTGCTGTGGCCCATAGACATCTACATCTATCTTCGTTTGCGAATTTAAATGCAGATGCGTTGTCAGCCGTGAGGACTAAGATAGAAATTTAAGTAGAATTTAAGTAAACAACTCACAAAAAGCAATCTCTATCGTTGAGGTTTTGGCGGGAACCTGACCGCTGACTATAGAGCAACACGAGCCAACGGCGGACCGGAGAGGAGTAGCCATATGTAAACGTTCTCTTCTGTCAAAGTATAAGTCCACGCGGTACTATGCGTGCAATAAAACTATAGTTGCAGCCACCCTGCTCCCTAGACTAAATCTAGTTGCGGTGCTGAATCAATGTCCTACAAAAATGCCGAATTGTTTAGTTTTTACTGCAAAAAGTGATCTGCCACGTCAAATTTACAAAAAGATGGCGTTACCTTTCACATATAAGTAATTCTTAATCACATTATTGCAATATACTTATTTTTAAACTTAAAAATTACAAAAATAACGGTCGTGTTGTTTCGGAGTTTGTTTAACAACACAGGCAGCTCACCAACCATCATGCAATATGCGGATCAGTCGAGTGACACATCCGAATCTATATCCGAGTTGTCGCTGTTACCGAGCGATAGTGTTATAATGTATCTATGTATGTGTGAAATTGTTGGTTTATTGTTATGTGTGAGTTTCGTAGTCACAGACGGTTTTTTGTGTGCGCAGATTTCCCCACGCAAAAATTACAGACAGTTCTGTATTGAGAAAAACGCTATTTCTATACTCCCCGGTCCGCCGCGGCGGTGGCCCGTGTTGCTCTATGCCGCCGGCGGATTTTTGCTCCTATAGTATCGTTTCTATAATAGTTTGAAGTGGACTTTGATAGGTACGTAAAAGTGAGTGATTTTTTGTATTAAATATCTGCGCATGCGAATTAATGGAAATGGTGAAACAAGTACTGCGATGGTTATTTAAATTTCTTTGAACTCATTTTTTTATAGGATAAGGGTAACAAACGAGCACACAGTCCACCTGATGGTAAGTGGTTGCTGTGGCTCATAGACATCTACATCTATTATCGATTACGAATCAAAATGCAGATGCGTTGTCACCCGTGAGGACTAAGATGGAATGCCTCGTTTCCAGTAAAAAGGGTCTCCGGTTCTCTACACTCACCATACGAAACACAGCAGCGTTAAGCTGCTATTTTACACTGGTATTCTGTGAGAGCGTGGTCCTTCCCCGATCGAGCCGACCCATTCGTGCTACAACTATACCAGTAATATAGCTGCAGCATGACTCTACCACGTAAAGAAACTCATCAACTCGGCTTGAGATATTTTCGTTATCAACTATCCGCTGGGTCAAGCTGTCGTTAAATAATAATAATAATATAGTAATAATTTATTTCAGATAACCAAGTGATCCATAAAATTTGTTAGTAAATATAAAACTAATAACCTATGTTAGTACCTAAATCTAATTCTTAAATATTAGGTCCTTACATATTAAATTAGCGTTTTGTCGTACTGACCACTTTGATCTGAAATATCTCCTCTTTGGTTAAGAATTCCAAATTCAAATTTATAAATTAATTTAGCTGGTACATTTGAGTTTGAAAACAGTCATTCATTTGTTTTTTCCTCATTATTTTATTCTTTGGCGTCGCTTATTACCGCACAATGAAAAACATGAAATATCGGTATATTTACGAGTACGAGTTCTACCGTGGCACCAGTGCTGCAGAAACACCTCGAAGGATTAATGATGTGTACGGCGCTGGTGTCGCAAAAGAAAGCACGGTACGTTTTTGGTTTCAACGTTTTCGTTCTGGAAATTTCGACCTTCAGAACCAACCCCGTGGACGGCCGGAGACCAAAGTGGAAAATGAAGAATTTAAGGCTATTGTAGAAGCAGATCCATCACAAAGCACTTCAGAGATAGCTGCAGGATTCGGGGTAAGTGATAAAACTGTATTAATCCACTCGAAGCAAATCGGGAAAGTAAAAAAACTTGAACGATGGGTACCTCATGAATTGAGTGAATCGAACTTGCAAACACGCGTCGACTGCTGTGTTACTTTGCTCAACCGACACAATAATGAATGGATTTTAAATCGAATCATTACTTGTGATGAAAAGTGGATACTGTACGATAATCGGAAGCGCTCGTCGCAATGGCTGAACCCTGGAGACCCAGCCAAATCCTGCCCTAAACGAAAATTGACTGAGAAAAAGTTACTTGTGAGTGTTTGGTGGACTAGCGCAGATGTCGTTCACTACAGCTTTCTAAAATCTGGCAAAACGATTACGGCAGATATCTATTGTCAGCAACTGCAAACCATGAAGGAAGAACTAGCTGCTAAACAACCGAGATTGGTCAATCGCTCTAGGCCACTGCTGCTTCACGACAATGCAAGACCACACACTGTACAACAAACAATCACTAAGTTAGATGAGCTACAATTGGAATGTCTGCGACATCCACCGTACTCCCCGGCCCTTGCTCCAACAGATTACCATTTTTTCCGGAATTCGGACAACTTCTTAGAAGGAAAAAAATTCAACTCCGATGCGGCAGTCCAAACCGCCTTCAAAGAGTTTATTGATTCTCGCCCCCATGGTTTTTTTTTAGTAAAGGGATCAATGAACTACCTATGAGATAGCAAAAGTGCATAGATAACAATGGTGTATACTTTGATTAATTAAATATATTTTACAAAAAAAATTAACTTTATATTCCTCCCGTACAAAACGCCAATTTCATATGTAAGGACCTAATACAAGTGCCTTATTAACTAAACATAGGCGGTAATATTGCTTAAGGAGAAATGAGTCGTATCTTTCAGCAATTATTTTCATGATGGAGTTGGAGCTAGCCCGCACCCTGCCAAGCAACGAGGCTGTTTTCTTTCTCAAAATGGCGTAATAGTCATCTGTATGCGCCCTTGCATACATGCCTGATGCACTGCAAAATCGGGGTAGCCCCAACAAGATCCTGAAGCCATTATTGTACTGGACACGTAAGGCGTCGACAGTCCGCTTTGAATAATTCGACCACAGGCTGCACGTGTAGAAAACTTGACAGTAGGCTTTAAATAGTGTTATCTTTACTTCTTCACTACACCGCGCAAACCTATGTGCCAACATATTACATCGGACTGCCAGCACCCTACGTTCCCTTTCAACGTTAACATTGTCGTTTAGGTCATCGGTAACAAAATGCCCTAGGTACTTAAATTTATCAACACGTTTTAATTCAATGCCATTCAATTTAATTGCAGGCATATTTTCTGGACTTTTACAGCCTACGGCCCTAAACACCATGAACTCGCTTTTATTACTATTGTATCGCAAGCCATGTTTTAACGCATACTTCTCACATATCTTAAGGAGTTCTCTGGTGGCCTTAACCGTGGGACTCAGCAACACCATATCATCTGCGTAACTTATGTTATTAAAACTTACATCGTCGATACGACATCCGACTTTTTTGCTGCTGAGTTCAACGATTAGGTCATTTATGTACAGGTTAGTCAATCTGTACCTTTCAGAGAACTTATCGGCTCATCTCACATTATTATACTGATTATTGTACCAGTACTGAAAAATCTTCAAAAACTCAGCTGGAATCTTTTTGTGGCGTAGCTTATCCCATAATAAGTCATAATTTACGAGATCAAAAGCTCTGGAGAGATCTAAAAAATATGCATATACAGGTGTACGTCGCTTTGTGTAATATTCAACAGTGTGCTTTAGGGCTAAGATAGCATTCTCAGTAGACAATTCAGACCGAAACCCAAACTGTGCATCGTGCAACTCAATATAACTTTCCAGCTGTGTATCCAACAGGCTGTCAAGTATTTTAGCCATAATTGTTGCCAAAGATATAGGTCGATAATTACACTTATCTGCTACGTTACCTGTTTTGTTTTTAACTATAGGCACAACTATTGTCCGCATAAGGTCGTGAGGCAGATACGAATGACAGAGACATGAAGAGAAGAACGTAGCGAGTAATCGAGGCAGGTGAGGTCCGGTATGCTGCAGGTGCTCGATGCTGAGAGAATCATGGCCGGGAGATTTTCCCCTAGTCATATTTTTAATGGCAGTTGCCACTTGTTCAGGTGTAAAACGAATGAAGTCATAACTGCCATGATAGCTCTCATCCCCGGACACCAGCAGCGATGGACCCAGCAACGACTCTATTTTAAAATGATCTGCAAACATATTAGCTATGTTAATTGGTTCGTTTACACCTCCAACGCACACAGGCAAGGTAGGCTTAATATCAAGTTTGTTGGTAGCTTTCCAGAATTTTTTGAAATTATTTGCCTTACGATGTGAAGCTATGATATCGAGTTGAATTTGCTCTTGATGGTTCTGACACCATTTTAGTTTGCTCTTAAATATTTTACGTGTTAGGCATATATCGTCATATATAGGACCACTAGTTGGTTTGTTATGCCACAACCATATGCGATATTTAAACCAAGTCATCACATGTGCTTCCCTAACATGTCTGTTCCAACGTACAATACGACCACTATGCTTATTACATCTATGGTCATCATAACTCTGTATAGCGGCTTCAGATAAAATAGTAACAATATTGTTGCACATTTCATCAAGCATTAACCTATGATGAGTATTATTACAGTGTGAATTATAACATACGCTAAGTTCCTCAGGTACATTAAGCGACATTAATTTGCTATTACACATATCATAATATACTTCAATCTGATCACTGGCCCTTTCGCCCCATATTACTTTGTTAAATGATTTTATCGTAACTTCTAATTTCGGTTTAATAGTGTCTAACCTGCACTCAACAACAAAGGGGCAATGATCAGACCAGAATACATCATAAAATATTCTTATTTTAGTTATAGTGTGCCAAGCAGCTTGTGTGACAATGCAATGGTCAAGCCATCGTCTACAGCCATGTGCATCACTGACAAATGTATAGTTATCAGAATCTATACCTAACTTTTCAATGTCCGCACAAATCCAATTTTGTTCAGAACAGAATTTTAAAAGTTCAAGTCCAAAAGACTCACCAGGATGAGCATTAAAATCACCAAGGACGTACACTGCTTCCACGTCACAACTATCGACTATCGCGCTTACCTCACTAAGACATTCAGTGAATTCTGTTAGGTTATCACTCGCGTCTGTCAGCATATATACACAAAACACTAAAAAATATTTGTCACCGAGGGATACTTTTATTGCTGCTAGCCGCACACTAGCACAGTTTATTACTGTGACTGACTCAAAAGCTCCTTTACGCCACAAAATCGCCACACCACCATACGGTCGTCCTTTGAGTATGCCCTCTGATATGTTCACAGCTGATTTTCCTGTGTATTCAAAATCTTGATGTATCTTGGCAAGGTATGGGGTATAATAGGGAAGCAACCACGTTTCCTGGAGAGCAACTATATCGACTTTTTGACACAGTTAAGTAACTGCATCAATTGAGCGTTTCACAGATTTGCAATTAAAACAAACTAATTTAGTTGTCTTATAAATTTGTTTATCTATTCTTATGTAATAGTTTGCTTCAGTATGCTATTAACGCTATTTTTTTAACTTAAAGTTATCATTTGAAAAACGCCTAAAGGTTATGCCGTCAGGCCAGAACTTATCGTCAAGAAAAACATCCAGCTTTGACTTGGACACATAAAGCTTTAAAGAATTAAATTTAAACATAAACATAAACACTCACGCCTCTCACCCAGAGGGTTAGGCAGAGACTATGGACTTCCATTTGGCATGATCCTGACACACCTCTCTCGCCTCCTCCACATCCTTATACCTACGCATACACACTCGTCGGTTAAGGGTACTCTTAATTTGGCCCATTTTCAATATATCGCCAATTTGGTCGATAACTTTTCGCCTAGGGCGTCCCTTCCCGACTCTGCCGTTCACCTCTGACACATAAATTTGCTTTGTCACTCTTTCCTCATTCGTTCTTTCTACATGACCAAACCACCGAAGCATTCCTTTCTTAATCCTGGTCACAACATCATCTTGCAAACCACACTCTTCTCTTATCACACAATTTCTCACTCTGTCATTCAGATTCAGCCCTAACATACCCCTTAATGACCGCATTTCTACAGCATTTATTCTACTCTCGTGCTTCTTCTGCCACACCCAACTTTCACTACCATACATTAAAGTAGGGACTAACACAGCATTGTGAATTATATTTCTTTTCAATTTTTCTATTAATTTTAAATAAAGACGTGTCCTCCTGTGTTTTATCTTTAATATATGCAATGATATCAGTTTCCTTTGTGTCCTTTGACACATTGGAAATAAACAAAGGAATTTTGATTATTGCTGCCTTAAATTTACCATCAGGTCCAACATCGGCTTTTCCCATTCTTCTACCGGACGCTGAATTTTTTCGTTTCGTATTAGTAACCAATGTCCACTTTTCCTCTACTATTTGTTTACGTTCCACTTCCTTACTATTCGACGTTTTCCGCTCATTAGAATGACAATCTGATGAAACCTATTTGTTTACATTCGAGTTCGTTGTATTAGAACAAATAGTAGTGGACATACACCGTTTATTCGTTTTACCAATAACACGATCTAATTCATTAGCTTCCTTCACCTGCGTAGGCGAGATAGCACTACACAATTCTTTAACACTTGTTGTATGCGTAATGCCAGCTGATTGCTCCGCGCTATTGTTTATTTCTCTGCGGCGTTGATAAAATATTTTGTTGCATACCTACATATGTAGAAGAAAATTTGCCATCGTTCTTTTGTGATGTTAAACATGTAGGCGACTTGTCTTTACCGGGGATCTCCTGGGAATAATTTTGCAATGCCATTGGTCCACTATCATAGTTTTCTAAATATGCTGTGAAATTGCCTCTTTTTCTATTGACGAATCAAATTTATTGCAAATGATTGATGCTTGTTTCATATTATCTATCTCCGTTTTTAGGTTCAACAGCTGACTTAGGGTAGCGCTATCAGTTTTTAAAGCATGTACATCGGACTTTAGCATAATAATATCTTTTAACAGCTGCGTTACATCTATGTGGTCAAACTTGATAGGTGGTAATTTTCGAAGATCACGAGCAACAAAGATAGGTACTAATTCAGGATCGGTAGTTTTAAAGATACTTATAATATCATAAATGTCTCGAGCATTTTTATCTTTATTCTTGCGAGTTTTGCGCTTCGATTCCGGGACAGAATTAAATAACAGCTTCTTTGCAGCCACTATTTCACTATCAGAAAAGCTATCACAGCATAATCTTGTAAGAGAAACCTCGTCCATTACATCCGCCTTGTTTTGAATAAATGCTAGTAGTTCGTTAATCACTATATTACAATTTGCACATTTTACAATATCCGAGGCCATTTTTGCTAAACTATAGGCGCAGCCGTCCACTTGCAATCGCGCGCGACAGCTGACTGAAAATCTCCTAAAAACTTTGCAATGTGATGCATCAGCATATTGTGAAGAATTTAGAGAATAAAATACACATCTGACAAGGCTGTATAGTGTAAGACCTTTGCCTACTTTAATAGGCGAATCGTAACAACAACAACATCTCTATTGTATTCTCGTTGTAGTTGTATTGTCTGTGGTGCAAATTTTTTTGCAATTTTGGGATTTTAGGTTGTTGCATGAGCCAAAATAACTTAAAAATTAAATAGACAATAGTTCATAATTAGTACTTCATAAGCTCACTGTATAATCTTCTATTTAAAAGGTAGTAAATAACATTACACAATACTTTCATTACTTTACAGGCTATAAATTGATTCTCATTTTTAGGTTAGATAATCGTGGAATTTGCTAAATATTAAAAGTTTGTAAAATGTATTGGTTCGTGAATAAGCGTATACTTACAATTACTTAGATATTATAATATTGCAATTGCTTTCATACAACAGAAACTTATTAATATTCCTGTTTCTATATTAATTGTGTTACCGCTAATTGCTCTGTTTCGTCGGACTTGCTATTTTTTCAATCTATTTGTAACACCAATGAAACAATCACTAAGATTTATACATTCATTATAGCCTAACAATAGTCTCCATATTTAAATAATCCTCATATTTTCCATAATTGCACACTTGGCAGGCGCGTTGGCAACTACAGTTTTATAATATTTTGTGTTGTATCAGGAAAATGCTGCTGCCCATTACACCTATTTCATTTCACTTCGTCGCCTCTTATGACGCCCAAATAATAACTAAAATCACATAATATCATAACATAAAAAAATTGGATTGTTAACTTTTAATGTTAATATCAAAGTTCTGTTATTTTCAGAAATGGCAGCACATCTCTTTAATCGCATTGGTCAAGTTGGGCTTGGTGTAGCTCTTGTTGGTGGAGTTGTTAATTCTGCTTTATATAATGGTATGTATATTACCAATGTTTGTGTATAAATAATGTATTATATAAAATACAATTTGTTAATGTTGCAAAATAACTAATATGCTTTCCTGTAGATTAGCTGGATAGCGGCAGAGAATCAGAATGTTCCACAAAAACACTTTTTATAAAATAAAAATGTTGCAGAAATCTTTGGTATTCATCACCATTTCATCTATACATATATGCGAGCTTATATACTTAAATACATTCCATACATACAAGTCAACTGCTGAATATAATTTTCCCCCAAGAAACACTACAAAAACATAGTACTTGCATTCTTCAACTTGCAAGTTTTACCTCCTTTTAGTGGAAAGCCGTCCTACACTTAGCTTAGGTTCAAAGCTGTCACTTATGAACCATTCTTCGTTAGTTACAAGCTATATGGCCAGCTTGTTGCCACTTCAGCTTACTAATCCTTGTAGACAACTTAAAGCATCCTCATACAGCCTCATACATATTTAACATGGTAGAGTTCCATCTATATTATTGTTGTAGCACAAATGGGTCAGCTCGATCAGGGAAGGACCACACTAACAGAATAGCAGCTTACCTTGTTGTTTTGTATGGTGAAAGTAGAAAACCGGAAACCCTTTTTACTGGAAACGAGGCATTCCATCTTAATCCTCAGAGGTGACAATGCTGCATTTTGATTCTTAATTGATGATATATGTAGATGTCCATGGGCCTAGAAATGACTACAACACATACCCACATACCTCGCAGGGGCAAGGAGGGGTTATGTCGGACTTGCACCGACAAAACCCGATAGTGTTCCACCTTCGCCGCATATTGGCCAGCCACACCAGCCCCTTCTCGGAAAGGGTTTCCAGGAAAAACAAGCACTCGGAAGCACTAGCTTTCCCGACCACAGCGTCGGACCTGGTCTCTTGCTCCGCCGCCAACCAAGTTTCGGCCGCTGAGGGTAGGGAGAGCGCCGCATCGCCATATCAATACTCCTCTTCCCCCGCGACTCCGCCTCGGCTGCAGCGGTAGGGAGACGCCCCCTCTCGCCGCAGCCCACCAACACACATCTGAAGTAGGCTCGCCAAGCCCACTCGGTGTGGCCACCTCAGGCCAGCTTAGTGGGTTCCTCTCCGGCAACTAAGCCGGCGCCATGACAAGGCGGGAACCCGTTCGGGGGGAGATTTCCATGATCCACAGTATACACTTACCATCAGGTGGACTGTGTGCTTGTTTGTCAACTTTATCCTAAACAGCCAGTAGTAAAAAACCACTTTAGTATTATTTCAATTAAAATATCTTTTTCTTCATTCCAGTTGATGGTGGTCATAGAGCTGTGATCTTTGACAGATTTGCTGGTGTAAAGAACTTGGTTGTGGGTGAAGGCACTCACTTCTTCATTCCATGGGTGCAAAGACCAATTATTTTTGATATCAGATCAAGACCTAGAAATGTTCCTACAGTGACGGGAAGTAAAGGTATGTGTGAAACCTAAAGTAATTTAAGGTTTTTGAGTATGTCACTGGAATAAAATTATATGACTTGTGCTTAAATTTTTCTATGATATTATTATGCTATCACCTATTATTACATCTTAATTTTTTTTATTGCGTGCACAGAGCCCCTAACCTCACGGTGGTAATGCTACTCCCTATACAAATCTATGAAGCTTAAGTTTAGCATTCTTGGATAAATTTTCTATTATCAATTGGACGTAGTTATACAAAAACGTTCCAACCCACAAGTCATGCAAAAATGAGTTAAATATACAGATATACTTATTTTGACATCTTCTATCTGTTTCATTAATCTGTTTCAGTCCTCAAGTGACAGTTTTTGATATTTTATTTTGACATTACGTTCCAACCCACTCGTTGTCCAATTAAATGCAAAATGTATGTAATAAAACATATTTATCCGTGTGAAACATTTTAATAATACAATATTACACTATTTTTCTTGGAAAAGAATGTTCCAAGGTTTTTAGAATGTTTTAAAAAAAAATATAAAATGACCCTTTTCATTGGAAACAATGTTCCAATGCTTTTGAACGTTTTAACAAAATTACAAAATAATCCTTTTCCTTAAAAGAATGTTCCAATGCTTTTGGAACGTTTTAACAAAATTGTACACTATTTATTTTCCTTGAAAAGAATGTTCCAATGTTTTAAGAATGTTTTAAAAATATTATAAAATTTTCATTGTTTTGATAAAGAATGTTTCAAAATTGAAACTGCTTTAAAAAAAATCAACAGCGGTAAATACAGTTAAAGAGCACATAGATATTTTAAAAATGCCAAAAATAAAAGAAACTGTTGCAAGTATGTAGAATGGAAAACAGATTTTTATAGTGTGAAAAGATTGAAAAGAATATAATGAATAGAAAAAGTTTATAGACAAAAGTAAAGTAAGCTGGCTAAATGCCAAAGAAATCAAAATAGAAAAAAATAAATTTAATTTTTTTTTTATTATTTTTTTTTTTTTTTTTTACGAAAACTTCTTTTGAGGAAGCGTTTAAGGAGTTGCTTAGTGACAAAGAACAGAGAAATAAAAGAACTGATTTCACTCATTTGTGGCCCAACGGAAAACCGATCGCACCAGCTAAGTTAGCAGATGTAGAATCCATGTATATGTTTATACCGAGACTGTCTTTAATTTTATAAAAATTTAAAAGTTCCGATGAGATCATCGATAATTTTGATGGGTTTGGTGGAGAGCCTGACTTGAGACAGTTGATGAATAAAACAATCTATCCATCAACTTTTATACTCTAGCTTTTATTTTTCCTTTTTTAATTTTATGATGAATTTCTTGTTTTTAGGGTTCAATTAAAAAATGTTAGTGTGCCTTAAGTTTATTTTCTAATAAATCCGTTTTATTTTGTAACAAGTTGTATTTATTTTAATTAAAAAGTGGAACGTTTTACAAAATTGATTGAATGCTACTTCATACAAAAATTAATTTTTCAAAAACGTTCCAAAGCAATTTTTTTCAAAATTCCTGTTTTAATTACTAAATTCGAAAAAATACTACATGATAAAACAATATTAATAAAATACTTCAATAAAACCTACAGTATTCAATTATCCTAGTTAAAACAAAAAAGAGCCGAGCTAAAACACAAAATTGCATTTATCTCAGTTTCAACTTATTGTGTGTTGGAACGTTTTTATATAACTACGTCCAATTGGTCACCAGAGTTTTGTCTTCTAATCTGCAGGATACTCTGTTTTTATATAAAATTTATATTACTTGCACCTTAAACCCTAGCCTAGTGATAATGTGGGTCCATTTAAATATTAAGGCTGAGATCTATAGACCGTACTTTGACTTTGCTCAGACTTTACTTTCGAGCTAAGACAATGTCGGTATTTATAGAGCTAACTTCGAAGTCGTGCTGAGTGCGCGCTTAGCAAAGCCTAAGTCAACGAAATCGACGACTTACGTAAAACTCAGGATATTATCCGAAACCACCCTATACATTTTAAATTGTTATTTTTATGTTACTCTAATTATTTTATAACAATAAATAGGTAGTTTTAGGTCATCTTCTAATTTTAAATAGCATTAATCCATTTTCTATTCACGTAATTTCAAACTTATTTGGAATTCCTTAAAACCTTCTTTTTTAATTTTTTTACTGATTTTGCACTCTTCTCATCCGTTCCCATTCTCATATATCCCTTTTCTATTTAATATAATAATAACTTATTTATGAAATACAGTTTGGTCTGATATATTTTTTTTTTTTATTTTATACAATAAAATCAATATTTATACAATAAAATTTTAATTTTATACAATAAAACAGTGAGCCGTGGTAGCTCAGATGGTTAGCGCTCGCTGTAAGTTTCACAGTACGCGAGCAACCCGGGTTCGATCTTCGCCGGCACCAATGAAATTGTTAATTGCAATTTTAAGTGCTGATTTACCACGTACTCAACGGTGAAGGAAAACATTGTGAGGAAACCTGCATGTCTGAGAATTCAAATGAAAAAAATATTTCGAAGACATGTGAAGTTCGCCAACACGCATTGGGGCAGCGCGGCGGACATTTCCTTGCCCTAAAACCCTCTCAGAAATGAGAGGAGGCCTGTGCCCAGCAGTGGGACGTATATAGGCTGTAACTTTACTTTACACTTTTACAATAAAACATAATGCGTGGTATAAAGCATCCATTAATTTTTTGACTGTCTAGGCCTTAGCATAAGCTTAGCTTAATCTTAGCCCAATACAACTATAAATTTAGAATCAAAGATTATGCTAAGCGTATACTCAGCTAAGTTTTTCGTAAGTAAAGTCTGAGCAAAGTCAAAGTACGGTCTATAGATCTCAGCCTAAGTATGTTTTACTCTCCTTTTAACATACTTCATTTAGTTGTTTGATGCAATGACCTTAGGTTTGGTATGAGGTACCTTCTCCTTCATTTATAAGAAAACTAATATTTTATTACATTTCATTTTCAGATCTTCAAAATGTGAACATTACATTACGTATTCTATTCAGACCTATACCAGACCAATTGCCAAGGATCTATACCATTCTTGGTATAGATTATGATGAAAGAGTGCTTCCCTCTATTACTGCTGAAGTTTTAAAAGCAGTGGTTGCACAATTTGATGCAGGAGAACTCATTACACAGAGAGAGGTAATACATTTTCAATATTCTACTACACACTAAGAAGATAAGTAAATTAAAAATCCATTCTATAATTTTGGAAGTAAATGAAATGATTGGAGTGTTATATAACATTTCTTTTAAATTTACAAACAAGAAATTTAGTTTTAAATTAAAATGCCACATGGTTGTGACATAAGAGAAAACATCAGCCTATATAAACCCATGGATGTCATATTTTCATCCATACTGACTGTAGATGTCCCATCATAAGCTGAAGAGTCTTTTGTGTCACTTTAATTGTATGCAATGTTGTGTCTTTTGTTGGTACCAAACATATTTAATGACATCAAAATCATATAAAAGAATATTCATAGAGGAAAAGTATTTTCTGTATATTAATGTTTTTTGTGGCGAGTTTATAAATCTAATCAGTAATCACATGGGCCTGGCAGTATAAATAGGTTTATGTCTATTAAATTATGTTTGATGATAAATCAATATTGGTGATTCATGTTATGAAAAATGTTCTTTAGTCATATTCGCGTTAAGAAAATAAAGGTGTTTTCAATGGATTAAAAATTAAAAAATATTTGAAAATGGTTGACAGACTTGGAATTGATACCATATGTATTTACTGTGCAAGGAACTAAGAAAGAAAAAAAAAGTCATACATTTTATTCAGTAAAAATTATCATTTTACAGGTTGTATCACAAAAAGTTAGCGAAAGCCTCACTGAAAGAGCATCTCAATTTGGCCTAATTTTGGATGACATCTCCATCACACATTTAACATTTGGCAAAGAGTTCACCCAGGCAGTAGAACTAAAACAAGTTGCGCAACAAGATGCTGAAAAGGCGCGGTTCCTAGTAGAGAAAGCAGAACAACAGAAAAAAGCGGCTGTAATAGCAGCAGAAGGTGATGCTCAAGCAGCAATACTACTAGCAAAATCGTTTGGCGTAGCGGGAGAAGGTCTCGTTGAACTAAGACGTATTGAAGCTGCTGAAGATATTGCCTATCAACTATCAAAATCACGAAATGTTACTTATCTACCTCAAGGCCAAAATGTACTCCTAAACCTTCCGTCACAGAACTAAAGTATATTTCATTTATTTAGGATTTATTGGCTCATAGAAAGATGCAGATTATCAATCTACAATTGCATTTTTGTTCACTTACAATAATGATAAGTGTTGCATTTTTAAGACTATTTAAGGCGCGGTTCAGCAAATAGACTGTAGTCATTTATTAGTTTTATGGAATATTGTAATAACGCAAATAAAGTATAATTTGTTGAATTATTGTTTTTTTAGTTAATCTGTACAAACAATTGATAAGTCAACCGTAGTTGCATTCGAAAATGTTAAATCTTTTTATGAAAATAATTGAATTTTAAAAGACTGATCTGATTGTGTAAAAAATTATAGAAATTCTGAAAATGGATTATTTTATTATGATTAACACGAGTATGACGCAATGGATGCGACTTTTTCGGATTTTATTGCTTGCATTATATTTAGTCTGGGAATGACGGATCCGTGGCGGCTTAGCAATCGAGTTGCAGCGCTAAGGGCCGCGGGTTCGAATCCCGCACGGAACAAGTATTTGTATGGCCTACAAATAATTGTTCCTGGTCTGGATGTTTGTCCTTGTGCAATTCATGTTTGTAAACTGCCCCCACGATACAGGAGAAAATCCAAGTGTGGAGGTTACGTTTTAAAAAAACTCGAAACATAATGAAAAAAAATTTAAACACGTAAATTAAACGCGATTAAATCCGTAAAAATTAATGTCATTCAAAATCAAGTTTTTGAGGAACCAGAATAACAAATCCTGTCAAAATTTTATATTTTTGCGTAGGATAAAATCAATTAATTTTGTTCAATTTTTTGGATAATTGTACTAGCTCTTAATATATTCAGTTACATTGTGCAAGTGTTTTGGAAGAAATGGATGGTCCCTCAGTCTGTAAATTTAACTAGAGGCGCCACCCTTAAAGTGACAGGAGGAATCAAAGGCAAGCGGATTGATAGGTAATTAAAATTCAATCTATTGCTTTGAGCGATTACAATAATAATTAGCAATCGTTATACACATGGATATATTTAGAGAAATTATAAAAGGAATACTTATATTATTTACTACGTTCTCATTGCACATCAGCCCGTACCAACCATGTTAATATTATGCAGGTAATTTGAATTTTATAATGGCTAAGTGCCGGTTGAGAAATTATAGTAGTTTTTTCCTAAACTGTCGAGCTTCTTGAAGCGGTTGGAGAACAGTCGTTACTTAAGATCCTTCTCAGGAGTTAATAAAAAGTACTTTGAACAATTACACGCAAGGTAACTAATTCAACACCCAACTGAAAAACAACATAACGATTTTCGTTTTGAGTCTCAGTTCTTTTATAAATCCAGCAAAAGGCTTTCAATTATCAAAGTTGTATGAACCTTCAAGGCGCGAGACCGCAGATAAAAGGCCACTCGTTGACCACGCCTTAAATGTTTGAATCATTGTAGTGGCGGCGTAAAGGAAAATCCATCCATCATCGCGTCACTGTCGTAAGAGGCAACAGTGGGAAACTGAAAGAGAAGATTGACAGCAGCATCTTCCTGATAACAATTTAAAATAATAAAAAACGCGGTTGTCAACCCGCCTGCCAAGATGCAATCCTGCCAATATTCCTATAAGACAATCGGGTAGGTCCATGATCAGAAGTGGGCTTAATAGGCTGTTTGATGACGATGATGACATATTCCTTAACTAAGTAATATAAAAGTGTTTTATCACCTACTAATGCGTAGTTGCTGCAAGACTGAAGAGAAAGTTCTTCTATACTTTAAACTTTCAAGATTTTACCAAGAAATAAAATAATGCATTTGTAGACCTAAACTGTATAAATTCTAAATTCTATTCACAAGAAGCTTAACCCTTTTTCGTTTATAGTTGTATTAGTAATTTCCTATCCTAATAAAACCTTGCATCATACTGTGTATAGAAAAATTCCTTTGATTTTTAAATAATGAATAAAATTTAGTAAAACAGCAGAAACAGTGCTTCATCTACAATTTAATCAGTAGTGCTCAGCCTAAGAAGAACATAAAGTCAGTCATCGCGTTTGATGTTGTCGGAAAAGCCGACTTAAACAATAAAATTGCTAGGAAACATAGTTAACTGTCGAATTCAATATAAGCAGTTTATAACGTATCTTTTATTAATAACAATCTATTTAACGCTATATTTTTTTTGAATACATGTTGAAAAGGAAGCTTTCAAGTTGCATACACTTATGTGTACCAATGTGCAACTGATAGATATTTTCGATTTTTTTAACTACTAGATTTTGAAATTTGAATTCCTGTTATAGTGACGTTTTTTACCGCACACGTAGTGTGAACCATTTTAATGTATTTGCAACGTGACAAGACAGCCCTGCCGGACAGCTCCCGAACGAGAACGACTAATAACCCAAAGAGCATAGTAATAACCGTTCGGGAGCGCTCCGCCCCCGCCTCGCCCCGCGCCTATCCGCACCGCACGATTGCCCCATCTAGACGCTTTCAATGACTCGACTGGTAGTAGCTACTAATTAGACTGTGAGTAGTACCAGCAACATAAACAGATAGGAGTATAAGCTAACCTGTTTTTGCAATGATCAGCTATGGAAATGAGAGCCAATTACACTTGGGTGGAAAAATTCTAGTTACATACATAGAGCTTTTTTTATTTACTTAACAAATTATATACACGGAATCAAAAGTTCACATTATAACAAAGTCAAACAACATCAACGATACTACTTATTTCATAATGAAATGTCTTAAAAAAATTAAATAAAAATATATAAAAGTGTAGGGATAGGCCTTTATGTTTTATATATTAACAACTTTATATATAAACAATTAATAAATAAAAATACATAATTATATCTGCACATATAGGTAAATATATACATATGCAGATACATATAGACATATATACACAAAAAATGTATTATCAACCCTCCACAAGTCCACTGCACTGCTGAACATACCTAGGCCTTCCCCACGAAATGCAACAAAACGAGGACCTATAAGTAAGTAATACAGGTGATTTATCAACTTCCAATATGCTTTGTCAGTGGGTTAGTCAAGTTGACTTGGTTAGCGCCGCAGGACGTCAATTTATGTATACCTACACTAAATCATATTTTACTAATTTGTTTAACAAAGTCATATGATTTTTTTTTGTGAAATCAATGATAAAATTTTTGTATATCTAAGAGATTTGTGAGAAAAGAAGCAGTGCCTTTTAATAGTGAGCTGGTTTACTCACCAAGAGTTTGGTTCAGCAAGAGTAGCAGCTAGCACAATGCCTATATACACTATTCCGTATTTTTTAATATTATTTCAAGTGTGTATGACTAAAAAATAATGTGGATAATAAGGATTCGATGTTTGAACACTTGTTTATTATTATTCTTATACAAAAAATTACAAAATTTGTTAATCATTGTTTAATAGAGCATATTTTTCTAATATCTCTTCATCATTAAGTTCACTTGAAACTGTTATATCCTTGTCCAGTAAATAATTCTTTTGAATTTTATTAAAAAATAAATTTTCTCTTATGCATGCTTCTTTTATATAATTTATTTCATCAGAGTTTAAACCACCCGGTAGTGTCAGCTTACACAGATTTAGGTTGGTTTTAAAATTCTTTATAAGTTGATCTACCTCTTGCTTAAAATTATCACTCACTAACTCAAGTGATCTATTCTCATTGTCAATCAATCGAGTCTGATTACAAGAATCTCGAGTTTTCTCCAGTAATTCTAACTCTGCTCTTATTTCTTCATTATCTGGGCTTAACTTTAGGGCTCTTCTAATTTTTTTCTCTGCCATATTAAATTGGCCTATCATACGAAGTGCCTTTGCATTCTGAAATAGTACTTTGCTGTTGTTCCAAAGACTTCTTAGCCTAGCAAGTTCATTACAAGCAATACATGCTCGTAGAGGTTGTTTTACTTTATTGTAACATACGGCTAAATTTGTGTAAAGCTTTATGAGTAATTTTTCTTGAATGCTTTCTTCATTTTCATCAGCTAAGCGACATTTATGGAGCATATTTACACTTTTTCGAAACAATTGTATCGCTGCTGTGTAGTTTTTTGTTTTGTGCAATGTTACACCTGAACTGTATAACAATTTAACTTCATGATGCACCCTCTCAAATGTATTGGGTTCAGAATAATTTATTGGCCTGAAAAACGTAATATTATGTTAAAGCATATTATAACAACTTGGGGTCCTATAATCTATATAAATAAATAAAATTTAAGTGTCTGTTTGTTATGTTAAAATAACAGCTTTTACTAAATACATATGAAAGTATATAATTCGTTACTTATAACAAAAAGACAATTTTTAATTTTTGTCTGTCTGTCTGTTTGTACCGGCTAATCTCCGCAATGGCTGGACCGATTATGGCAGGACTTTGTTTTTGAAAAAGAATTAGGGTCCCGCGCAAAAAAATTAAAACACATGAAATCCAATCGTAATAAATTACACGCGGGCGAAGTCACGGGAACAGCTAGTATGGTAATAAATACGAGTAATTTTCAGCAATTAGAAAATAATGTATACCTAGCCATAGGCAATAAGATAGATCCCCACGAACGTGTTTTCTCCTTGTCGTGGTGGGAGGGATTAGAACCCGTGACTAAGTTACCCACAGTGTTCTAAAAGAACCCACATAGTTGGCTTGAGATGGCCGTTCCAAGTAGGTATATTTATCAAGCCCACTCCTGATGCGCGAAGGTGGACCGCGGCGGATGGGTTGTCCTTTAAACCCTACCTGAGACAGCCCAGCTGGAGTCACGGACGAAGACAGTGCCGGTATGGTGTGGCGCCACTCGCCCTATCTAACGCGACTCTGGCGGGGCCGTTGATTCTTATCCTCGGCGGCCGAAACGTGGTCGGCGGCGTAGCCATATACCGGATCTGGTCGCTGGGGCTAATTCCGCGCACACGATTTTCCCAGCTTCATGGCCTCTGAGTAAAGTATTTGGTGAGGAGAGGAAGCTAAGTGGTCAAGGCCATGTAGAATAGCACGCTTGTCTTCGCCATGCCTGAGGAGAATAATAGGGGATGGAGTTATCCTCTCCCAAGAAGAATGCGAAAGTGTTCCCGTGAGTCCAACATAACTCGTCCTTACCGGCGAGGCTCTTTCCTATGAAAAAAGCTAGGCAATAAGGTGTGTGCTTACCCTTGCTTTGGAGTTATTATGCTTTTAACTAATTTTATGTAAAATACACAATTTGCTTTAGGCTTAATCCTTGGTGGGATTCCCATTTCACCATACATAACTTCATATGAAAAGAGGTATATTGACAACTCTCCAACTAGCATAGATTGAATTGCAATTTGAAAACCTGGCAATAAGCCATTATCTTTAAGATCAACTACCTGAAATTTAAAAAAAAGAATAAATATTATCTTATTCTTCTTCCCCTTTTGTGACGTAAAATTTGCCAAGTGTCGTAGTAAATAAAAAATTTAAATTGATATTGTCGAGCTAATTAAGCGCAACAGTATTTAAATTAATTTCTTTTAACCGACTTCAAAAAGGAAGAGGTTTCTCAATTCAAGTGTATGTTTTTTTTGTATGTATGTATGTTACGCGATATATTCGCACATTGTGAAGCAATTTCGATGATTCTTTTTTTATAAAATAGTTTATACTACAAGGGTGGTCCCATATAAATTAGCAGAAAAAATTCCACCCCTAAGAGTAGCAAATAAATGACTTCTTATTTAGCAATTTGAAGTCGGTTTTACTTTTTGTTAAAATTGTAATTTCAGTTTTCACATTGCATATTTATGGTTGTGTATTACTTTGTGTGTATCTGTATTTAATTATTTTCAATAATTGCTAAAAGGTGACAAAAAAAACGTAAAGCCAGCTGCGCTTTTTAATTATTTGTAATTTTAAATCGATACTACTTGTTTGACAATTATAGGTTTGGCAATTTTTCAAATTTTATTCTCCCATCTTTGCATCTATTTGAATGAATAGTGATTGATTCCTAAAGTCAGTGTATAGCATATGTAGAGAAAACAGTTAAAGTACCTAACATACTTTATAATACATACATGATATGAAAAGATCTCAATGATATATGCAATGTTTTAAAGAAACTCACCATTGGCTTATCCTCTTTTACAACATCAAAAGGTTCTGTGTCATTTTCAAAGTAACCAGAAAAAGCAACAGAGACAGTATTTCCTTCATTGAGAGGTAATCCTCCACCCTCTACAATAATCTTCTTTTTGACAAAACCTTTTTCATCTACAATAGATAGCTCTTTCTCAAGCACTTCAAAAGATTTAACTGGCTGACCAATAAAATCTACAGTCTTTGCCTCATTTCTTTCTGTTTCTAAACAGGCATCTGTGCCCTCATAGTCCTCATTAATGTGTAGAACTGAACCAGTAGTCAGAACATCCCTTTAAAAATAAAAAAATAATATATTGATCCCGGTAAAAATATTTTTAAGATGCATTTAAAATGTTGCTTAAACCAATAAAACAAGTGTGTGAAAACTATTTATTAGTTTCATTTTATTCATTATTCCCTATCATATTTTGTAGGTTCATAAAACCGAATCAGCCCACCCTAATTCTACATAGTCTTGTTACTACTACCTCTGGGAACGTTTTTGTGAAGCCATTGGCGTGGAGGAATAATAATAATACGCAGGCACCAAGTAAGCTGTAGTGGCTAAGGCTGGTCGAAGCCATAGCCGAATAGAATTGGCAGTTGCAGGCAGAGGCGAGTATAGGAGCCTGTGCTTTGTATCGCAAGTGTCAAGGGACTGCACTTCCTGAAGCGCCGAAGCAGTTCCATCCGAAGCTGCTACTTAATGGAGTTGACTTCTTTTTATTTTCATTTCATAGGCCTCCCTCAACGAATAACACAAAACACGGTCCTAAGCCTCCTGCATCCATTGACTTCCTGCATATCTGGCGAGGTTGTCACTTCATCTAATGGGGAGACGTCCTACACTTCAACTACCAGTACGTGGCTGCCGCTCGAGAACCTTTCTTCCCCATCGGTTGTCGGTTCTTCGAGCTATATGGCCGGCCCATTACCACTTTAGCTTACTAATCCGTAATATATATATTTAAGAAATTTTTAAGCATTGATTCTCCCTTGAAGGGATCTTCTCTCCTCCCTATAATGTCTCCTACCCCCCTCAGCTGTTTCTACTTTAATTTAAGACTGTTTGCAGACAATCTCAAATTTTTCAAAACTATGCTTCCTCACACCTCTCCTCTCCTTTCACCTAACCCCCTTCCGGCTGCCGTTTCTAGTGTTTCCATAAATAATAAACCCTAAAATTACTATAGTTAATTAGGGTTTATTATTTTCTTATCGAAAGCTATGCTTCTCCACACTGATACCTCTCTTCGCTCCCCTCACCCTTCATGGGGCTGCCGTATCTAATGTATAATAACCCTAAAATTACTATAGTTAAAGAATACTGCACCACCAACATTCTTTATCACATTAACTATTATTTATTTGGAATTAAGTCTACCATGATTTTTGTAGATAGGTAGTAATGTAAGAAATATAATAAACAACAAAGTAATTACTTACTTCAAATTTAAACCATTTTCCAAAGCAATACTTGGTGTTGTTGTCATTTTTGTTAAATAATCCACTAAATGTAGTGTTGATTTTTTCTCTTAGTTAATGAGGTGATGAGCTCTGATCTTATGATTTAGCCTAGGATTTATGCTATATCTTGGTAGAACCTATTGAAATGACAAAACTGTATAAAAATAAATAATAACAACACATAAGTGAAAACAAAAAATGGTATAGCTGTGTATAAAGGAGAGAAGTTTCAAATTCATTTCTTGTATTTGATTAACTAGAAGTTCAAAATTGTAAACTTGTGTCTATCTGCCATCGGCACTCGGCACTCGGCTGCCATCGGTTGGAATACTGATTTGTTTTTGTCCTAGTTCAAAGAGTATCTAGGGACCATCCAAAGAGGTTCAAAAAAGTGACCGTGGAACACTTGATTAATTCATTGGTAATCAATAAGTTCAATTCCTTGTCTTAAGACCTTGAGAGAATATACACAAAACAATGCCTCAGTGCGCTTTATTTTTTACACATTTTTCAACCGACTTTAAAAATGAAGGAGGTTCTCAATTTGACTGTATTTTTTTATCTGTGTTACCTCAGAACTTTTTTCTAGGTGACGGATTGAACCGAAGCTGGTCCTTCTCATGTGATCCCATATAAATTTGATCAAGATCTGACCAGTAGTTTTTGAGTTATCCTTAATAATGCACGTTTAATTGACTTCGACTACATTGATGATGTTCTTATTTTAATTTATATTGAAGTCGGTTGTACAAAATTTTTAATTTTACCACTTTTTAACATTTATTTTAAATCTTCTACTTTTAGGAATATCAGTAGTTTGACTTATCCATTTCTAATCTAATTAATGTAAAATATTTCAGAAAGAAACATTAATCTCTACAATTTTCTAACAAATAAACTTCCCATGCTATGATATATTTCAAATATTTCACCTCATTTCTAAGTGGCGCCGCCCTGGTGGCAAGAAGTCATAGATGTCCTTATTGAAAGAGTTGCTTAGCTGTGAGCATATCCACTCCTTCTGGGCTAAATATGTAGTATCACAGACGAGTGCTACGTTTTCACATTAAGGGTCTACGATCACGATGTGCAGAGATGTCTCTTCCTTTATGGAACAGTCTTTGAGTAGGCTGTAACCTTACATTTTATTTTACAAATTTACACAAATTAAAACAACTTAACAGAGGCCTGTTCGTAAGGAATTCAAGAACTGGGAGCAAGAGATCATCTCCTACTATAGCCAAAAAGGTCAAGATGCAACTCAGCCAAAGCAGGACAATCTTCTATAGTATCCTGCGCCATGTACTTGTCTCTACCACAGTGATGGCACTTGTTTGTAGGCTGTTTTGGATATATAGCACAAACACTTGCAAAAGCATTGAGCCCAGTAAGCACCTGCATCAACCAGAAGGTACCATACATAACCAGACACATATTCTATGCAAATAAATGCTTCTGAATTGGAATCTGACCTGTGCCGCCTATTCATCCAGTCTGACAGGACAAGATAATCAGCCTCGCCAGTTCTGTTTCATGCCCTAGCTTCCACCAGTTACTCTTTCCACTTTTCAAACATAAACTAAGTGGAATCGGAGTACATGTGGAATATCTGCATTTATAACTAACTCTTTATGACAAGGATAACACACACATTGATTCATGGCTGCAAGAAACTTTTTTTTTATGGAATAAGGGTGACAAACGAGCACATAGTCCACCTGATGGTAAGTGGTTGCTGTGGCCCACAGATATCTACATCTATCTTCGTTTGCGAATTAAAACGCAGATGTGTTGTCAGCCGTGAGGACTAAAATAGAATGCCTCTTTTCCAGTAAAAAGGGTCTCCAGTTCTCTACACTCACCATATGAAACACATCAGCATTAAGCTGCAATTTTACACTAGTATTCTGTGAGAGCGTGGTCCTTCCACGGTCGAGCCGATCCATTCGTGCTACAACTATTATATTAATATAGCTGCAGTGTGGCTCTACCACATTAAAAACTCTGCCTACAAGTCCTAAGGAAGTACCACCACCAATTTACATGCCGCCTCATAGGTGATGATGTGATATCCCTGTATGAGTCTAACAGCCATCGCAATTTTCTGTTCTTTCAGTCAGAGCCTCAAACCAAATAGGAGCCGTATACAAAATCATGGACTGCACCAACCCCAATCATAGGCGGTAGAAAACTTCCACTTTGGCCACCTAGTAAGATTACGTAATTTAATATGCTTTCATCATTATAAATATTTAAAGTAAAATAGAACCTAAAGTTACATGGCTTACTTAGATATTTTTTTTTAATGAAACTAATTTATGTTCTAATAATGTAGTTAACAATTTTTTGGGTTGAGTTTGAAAGTAAGTCGCCTGAATTTGAGGATTCTGTCACTGTGGGGGGTCATGGGGGTTTATCTGAAGCACCCCCATGCAATTAATGCTGCCGGAGCAGCGGCGAAGTATTTTTAATTATTTTTAAAAATATTGGTAAATTACTAACTAAACATGAAATGGAACGTACATTTAACTAAATTCTAACGTTTTTGATGTTGAATCTATCAAAGTCATCTCAAATATGATAAAAGCGTAAAATGATCCGCTAGGCCGGCCATTTTGTTGACAGTGACAGATATACTTTACTTCATTCCGTTGCCTCCGAGTTTAAGTGAATGTGCTCCCTAACGTTTTTATCTGCCTCCTCCTGTTTTTCGACGACTCCACTAAGCTTCGCTAATTTCGCAAAGATCCTTTTTTATAAATGGTGGCAGCTATAAATTATGTTTATAAATTAAAGTAATTATAAAAGTTAATATTTTGGTGCTTTATTGAGTGCTTGGCGCACCCCTACTCGGACAGGTTAGGTTAGAAGGGGATGACGGGGTCTATTCGCTCGCTCACTTGACCCCGCCATCCCCTTTGTGGTTATTTTTTTATAAACCACTCAGAAGTAGGAGCCCTGCAAAGCGGGGCTACGTCGACCGGGCTTCCCTCGACTGCGCCACGTTGAGTAGCGTGGGGCTACCCTCTCCCAACTCTCTCCCCCCATAAATCAGGTTTATATTGTCAAAAACATTACGAAAACATAACCTCAAAAGGAGATTTTTAATAATTTATAAAAAAAAAAACTAAGCACGTCCGGCAGGGAGGGGAAGTGAGGGGCGACTCTACAACTCCCCCCACCACCCCCCAATTCAGGTGACTTACTTTCAAACCTTACCCAATTTTTTCATAGATGTCCGGGGAAAACACTCTGCCTAATTTCAGCCAAATGTTCGGAGCTTTTGAAGTTTTTGTCCGGCATTGGCAACTTAGATGGGGGCAGCCCTATTAAGAATACAATAACACTACATTTTAATTTTATAGAATTATAATATAATATAAATATGTATATGTAGCACATACCTACATGAACTTACTAATTAAATCTTACTGTCAGTACACAAAGTTACTCCAGAAAAAAAGTTATACCGTAGAAACACAGCCACAAGCGTGATATCTGGGGACACCCAAAACTAAAGAGTATATAAATCAAAATCACTAGTACCAAGGATTAAACTACTTTCTAACCATGTAACGAGAGATCACTACTTTTATTCGAAAAACAAACCCCATAATCCCAAAACTGAAAATAAATCACAATTGTTTTGAATAAAACTATTTATTATGTTTTATAATCCGTAAAAATAGTTTTATTCAATGTGTAGTGTTCGCGTAAATATAAGAAATCATTACACAAGTGTTTTGTTATGAAAATGACATTGACAGTTGTTTGTTGTTGTTTTTATTATTCGCTCGAGAGAGCAGGCAAAGGAACTAAGACATACAGCCTTGTCTTTTTTGTTTTGAATATATAGAATTTTAAGGTCTTTCCGTCTCTTCAAAATCCATAACTTCATATTTTCAAAAACCGTAAAGGCTAAAGCCAAGTCTTCTTTATAATATGAGTTGAGTGATCAGTGACAGGCTGACAGGTAGACAAAAACAAAATATTTTTTTTTATAACTGGCTTTACGGCTTTGGGTTCTGAGCCTGAAGTTCAATGTATACTTATTCTTCATAGTACACTGCTTCACAATATGTTGATGCGTCACATTGTGCAGCCCTTGGAAGATTTTGACGGCAACTTGAGCCAGCAGACAGCTGACAGTTGGCGATGGTATCTCAAGGCGCCTAAGCAGACAGACACATTATCTTGAGAATCGCATCACCATCAGAGCACTTGTTTCACCATTTCCACTAATAGTTCAAATGCGCAGACATTTAATACACAAAATCGCACCACTTTTACATATCAAAATCCACTTCAAACCATTATTTAAACAATAATACAGGAGCAGCAAACCGCCGCCGGTCAAGTTCCCGCCAAAACTCACATTGACATTCACATTTGACAATTGACATCGGGTATTGTGCTTCTTTTCTTGAATTCTTGGATTATTATTAATATAGTATAATAAATATTACTATTATAATATACTCTTTGTTGTTGTTATTACAATTATCAATGTGCGTTTTTTTTTAATCCATCCACAATCCACCTGATCGTAAGTGTATGCCCATAGTTCCTGTATATAACTAAACGTAGTGATTAATATTATCTTTGTATACGACAGCTACTAGGCAGCAAATACATGCCTTTGCCTTAGATTAATTTAAAAAAACTACTTACTTTCAATTCTTGATGCTCGCTATTGGCCAATTTTTTAGTACAGAAGACGGTCGTCTGTGCGCTAGCACTTCTTATTAGTTTGTGTACTAGGCTATATAATATATTATCTATGGCTATTAGGTATACTATTTGGCCTATAGACATACATCTTTCCTCGATTAAGAATCAAATCAACTTTATAATCATGACCTCACAGAATACCAGCGTGAAGTAGAAGCTTTGCTTCTGCGTTTCGTCTGGCGAGTGCAGGTGGCCGGAGGCCTATTCCCCCCTTAAAAAGTTGTTAGCGTAATTAAATGAAATACTACCTTCAAAATAGTCATTCCAGGGCGAAGTCAGAGCACATCGGCAGAATTGGCGAGAAGCTAGTTCGCCTTCCTTCGGGAACCCGTGCATTCTCGTCTCTTGCCAAGACTGTCCTAGGGAACTTCTGTCAGCCATCACTGCCCCATCCCGCAAAGAGAACGATCTCTTAGACTCTCTCTTTGCGTCTAACTCGACTCTCAATGACGGGGGAAACACACCGCTGACCATTTCGCGGTGTGAGTGCTCCATGCCGGATGTGCGGTTTACACAGCTCTCGGTTCGCTAAGCACTATTCTCTCTGGACGTCAAGTCGACGACAAGTCGAGTGGACCTGATTGAGTCCCTCACATTGAGCTGAAGAACAAATAGATATGCGATGTCACCATAGATTTAGTATAAACTTACGGACATCATATTAGTCTGTGCTTACGAATGTCACCACTGTGGACTAAAAGCGTCTTACACGGTACATCTTGCTGTACGTCCCGCCAAGGTCATGTACGACGCACGACGCAAAACGACAATAAGTAGGCTTGATGTACGTAATTATTGACGTACTCCGGGTCGGTAAGGGTCTCCGGTTCTCTACACTCACCATACGAATCACAGCAGAATTAAGCTGCTATTTTACGCTGGTATTCTGTGAGAGCGTGGTCCTTCCCCGGTCGAGCCGATCCATTCGTGCTACAACTATATAATTAATATAGCTACAGCATGGCTCTACCACGTTTAAGACACATTAAACACAGCGTTAGTAATACACTGCGCAAACCACTGAGGTTTAGTTGCTGTGCTAGAGTTCGCTATGTTTAAAAAAACAAAGTATATCCATTCATATTACTATGCGATCTTTGCTATCCAAAGAACTCGCTAGAAACATATTTAGTTTGCTTTTTTATATATTTTTTCATTAATAGAGTTCCTAAACTCAGGACCCAATTTATTTATGATTCTAGGAATCAAGTATACAGCAGTGAGTCGTGACCAACTTACGCGAGTGATCGCCCGAATACCATTATCATGCTCAAGTTTTATTTTAATAGAGTTATTAAAAAAATCTTCCTTAAGAAGTTGGAGTATGAACTGGTCGTGCACAGTTAGTTCGTTGCAATATTTAAATAATTGTATTTCATTTGACAAAAATTGTTGTTTTATGTTAGGCGAGACCACTTGTTATAATATGCTGATTTGAAGATTATATATCCTATCCAGATATGTCTTGAAAGTTCGCCCATAACTGAAGAGGCCATAGCTGACTATAGAATTAGCAAACGCGTTATATAATGCTAATCGATTTATTAAGGTCCAGATCATGATCTTTTAAACACTTTACCAGAGCGGTAATTCCAATAGCATCTGAACTCTCCAGCGATTGCAGAGCTAAAAACGCAGAAACTACTCTGTTCCGTTTCAAACTAAAATACCTGACGACGACCCCAAGATATTTTGTGACGCTTACATCTGTAGATTCATCTAATAGTAAACTATATTTTTGATCACCTATCACTTGAGTTCCTGCTTGAAATGAGGTGCCAGTATATCATTAATGATTTCTGTGCATTTCGTTCTATGCAATTTCATGTCAATGGTCGATTTCGAGTCTTTGAAGCATTTTACATACGTCAGTCAAGTGGTCAATCTGGCGAATTGAATTATGTTCAGCAATAAACAAAGCTAAAGTACATTCAGCTCTTGAAGTATGCTTGCAAATTTTCGGTGCTGTCGGAGAAAATGTCAATTGTTTATTTTATGAAATTATTTCGCATTGTTTTTATGCTTTTTGTTTCCAAATGCTTCTTAAGATCGTTAAGTTTCATGTACATTTCAGAGTGGCAATAATAAAATGCTTTAGTTGAGTTACCTGGCACGGGTTTCAACCAATGTTTAAATTCTTCATAATTTTCCCACTCGCTTCTATAATTCTGTGCGTATAACTTTTTCTTATCGGAACTTCCATGTTTACAATAAAAACAAGTCTTTTCACGTTTTCACTTAATGAATTAGAATCTCACTGATACCTAATTAACTCGTTATAAAAAATGTGCATGAATAAATGACTATATACATCAATCCGTATATTTGTCTCACTCATACGATATATTAGTAAACGAGAAGGGTAAAATGAACGAATGAACCTTGACTGACTAGGTATGTTTCGTTTATATAAGGGAATTCTGTTTATTCTCATTCTACTTAATGATACCAGTAGTAGACTTGAAAATCAGACATAAAATTAATTTAAATTATTTATTCATGTCATGATTTTTATTTGAAAAGTCACCACCGTACACGGTTCAAAAACGCTAGAAGTCGCTAAATATTTATTTATCGCAAAACGATTTTTTCCCGCTAAACAGTCATGAACTCGCTAGATCTAGCGACTAAGTCGCCAAACGGCAACACTAGTTATAACATAGCCTCATAGGTAAAGAGCATAGATAAATAGATATGTAGCAAGCTATAAGAGCCCACAGCAGCGACCCCGATACATTGCAGCGGCACAAGGCGCAACTCAGCAGAACGTGAGCATTGACGTCAACGGATGCAATCGGAGCTCTGCAATATACCTTTACTTTATTTTTAATGTAATAATTAAAATTCATTCTAGATCTAGCATCGATCTGATTCACTTTATTTTAGTTGTAGTAATTATATTGTAATTTTTATATTATAATAAAGTATTTAAATTAGTTTGTTTTTGGGTCCTTCGGCTGCAGTTAACGTAATTCAGTTATTTGTTGTTGTTATTGTTTTTATTATTCGCTGAGAGAGCAGGCAAAGGAACTAAGCCATACAGCCATATCTTTTTATTTTGAATATATAGAATTTTAAGGTGTAAAGGCCAAACCAAGTCCATTCCAAGTCCAAGAACAAAAAAAAACTAAGTCTTATTTTTCTTCTTTCCGTCTCTTCAAAATCCATAACTTCATATTTTCAAAACCGTAAAGGCTAAAGCCAAGTCTTTTTATATTATGAGTTGAGTGATCAGTGACAGGCTGACAGGTAGACAAAACAAAATTTTTTTTTATAACTGGCTTTACGGCTTTGGGTTCTGAGCCTGAAGTTCAATGTATACTTATCCTTCATAGTACACTGCTTCACAATATGTTGATGCGTCACATTGTGCAGCCCTTGGAAGATTTTGATGGCAACTTGAGCCAGCAGACAGCTGACAGTTGGCGATGGTATCTCAAGGCGCCTAAGCAGACAGACACATTATCTTGAGAATCACATCACCATTTCCACTAATAGTTCACATGCGCAGACATTTAATACACAAAATCGCACCACTTTTACATATCAAAATCCACTTCAAACCATTATTTAAATAATAATACAGGAGCAGCAAACCGCCGCCGGTCAAGTTCCCGCCAAAACTCACATTGACATTCACATTTGACAATTGACATCGAGTATTGTGCTTCTTTTCTTGAATTCTTGGATTATTATTAATATAGTATAATAAATATTACTATTATAATATACTCTTTGTTGTTATTACAATTATCAATGTGCGTTTTTTTAATCCATCCACAATCCACCTGATCGTAAGTGTATGCCCATAGTTCCTGTATATGACTAAACGTAGTGATTAATATTATCTTTGTATACGACAGCTACTAGGTAGGAAATACATGCCTTTGCCTTAGATTAATTTAAAAAACTACTTACTTTCAATTCTTGATGCTCGCTATTGGCCAATTTTTAGTACAGAAGACGGTCGCTACTGTGCGCTAGCACTTCTTATTAGTTTGTATAGGCTAGGCTATATAATATATTATCTATGGCTATTAGGTATACTCTTTGGCCTATAGACATACATCTTTCCTCGATTAAGAATCAAATCAACTTTATAATCATGACCTCACAGAATACCAGCGTGAAGTAGAAGCTTTGCTTCTGCGTTTCGTCTGGCGAGTGCAGGTGGCCGGAAGCCTAATCCCCCCCTCCCCCTAACAACATGTTAGCGTAATTAAATGAAATACTACCTTCAAAATAGTCATTCCAGGGCGAAGTCAGAGCACATCGGCAGAATTGGCGAGAAGCTAGTTCGCCTTCCTTCGGGAACCCGTGCATTCTGGTCTGGTCTTTTGCCAAGGCTGTCCTAGGGAACTTCTGTCAGCCATCACTGCCCCATCCCGCAAAGAGAACGATCTCTTAAACTCTCTCTTTGCGTCTAAATCGACTCTCAATGACGGGGGAAACACATCGCTGACCATTCCGCGGTGTGAGTGCTCCATGCCGGATATGCGGTTTACACAGCTCTCGGTTCGCTAAGCACTATTCTCTCTGGACGTCAAGTTGAGTGGACCTGATTAAGTCCCTCCCATTGAGCTGAAGAACAAATTGATATGCGATGTCACCATAGATTTAGTATAAACTTACGGACATCATATTAGTCTGTGCTTACGAATGTCACCACTGTGGACTAAAAGCGTCTTACACGGTACATCTTGCTGTACGTCCCGCCAAGGTCATGTACGACGCACGACGCAAAACGACAATAAGTAGGCTTGATGTACGTAATTATTGACGTACTCCGGGTCGGTAAGGGTCTCCGGTTCTCTACACTCACCATACGAATCAGCAGAATTAAGCTGCTATTTTACGCTGGTATTCTGTGAGAGTGGTCCTTCCCCGGTCGAGCCGATCCATTCGTGCTACAACTATATAATTAATATAGCTACAGCATGGCTCTACCACGTTTAAGACACATTAAACACAGCGTTAGTAATACACTGCGCAAACCACTGAGGTTTAGTTGCTGTGCTAGAGTTCATCCATTACAAATATACAAAGTATATCCATTCATATTACTATGCGAACTATTATTAATATTAGTTTGCTTTTTTATATATTTTTTCATTAATAGAGTTCCTAAACTCAGGACCCAATTTATTTATGATTCTAGGAATCAAGTATACAGCAGTGAGTCGTGACCAACTTACGCGAGTGATCGCCCGAATACCATTATCATGCTCAAGTTTTATTTTAATAGAGTTATTAAAAAAATCTTCCTTAAGAAGTTGGAGTATGAACTGGTCGTGCACAGTTAGTTCGTTGCAATATTTAAATAATTGTATTTCATTTGACAAAAATTGTTGTTTTATGTTAGGCGAGACCACTTGTTATAATATGCTGATTTGAAGATTATATATCCTATCCAGATATGTCTTGAAAGTTCGCCCATAACTGAAGAGGCCATAGCTGACTATAGAATTAGCAAACGCGTTATATAATGCTAATCGATTCTTAAAAGTAATTTGTTTTTTGATGATTCTTAAGTTTGCGAAGAACGCTCGTAATTTGTCACATATTCGCTCAACTTGGGGTCCCCAGTCAAATGTACTATCGATTACTAATCCAAGGTACACGTGAGAATCTACTGTTTTAATTGGTGGACACCTACAAGGACGGTATGAAGGCAACTGTGATCACGAGCTATAAGATTGTTTGATATACTTTTCCCTCTTATATAATGGAATCTTATGTGTAGTATCTTAGTTTTAGCTGCATTCAAAAATTCAAAATTCTTTATTCAGTATGTTAAATTTAAATACAATAACTAGGCTGGGGTCTCCTTTTAAGTATATTTAGTTTAAGTAATTTTAAGTTATATTAGACCTATCCGTTGGCAGACACTATTGAGGTCATTGAGCATAGTGCTTAGGCCCTACAGCGATTCTGCTATAAGAATTATATCGTCGGCAAATCGAAGCTGAGTGATGTACTCGCCGTTGACGTTAATACCGTATCCTTTCCAGTACAGTAGCTTGAAAACGTCTTCCAATGCAGCGGTGAAGAGTTTCGGGGATATTACGTCATCCTGTCTTACAACTCTCTGCAGTTGGATAGGTTTCGTACTCTGGTTCTGTACTCGGATAGCCATCGTTGCCCTACTGTACAAACACTTCAGAACTTAGATATACTGACAGTCAACTTGGCACTGTAACATCGCCCAAATTTAAACGGAATCAAAGGCATAGTTCACATAGGTCAGGCGAAGTAGCAGATCGTACTCTTCGGTCTTCTGTACAATTTATCTTAGGGTATGTATGTGATCTATGGTACTAAAGCATTGAAAACATTAGTGTACAACCAGTGCGTGTTGCCAGTGGTAATATATAGTTGGACATATCTATCATTAACGTGGTAGAGCTACACTGCATTTATATGGTTGCAGGACGAATACACTGGCTCTACTGAAGAAGAGCCACGCTCTCACAGAACATCAGCATAAAATAGCAGCTTAATACTGCTGTGTTTCGTATGGTGAAACTGAAAAGCCTCACCTATACTCAAGGTTTCTACATCAACGCATCTACATTTTGATTCTTAATCGAAGATAGATGTAGGTCTAAGGTCTACGAAAGAACCGACAATCGATTGGAAAGAAAAGTTCTCGAGTGGCAGGCTCGTACTGGTAAACAAAATGTAGAACGGTTCGCCAGTCCCCCACTAGATGGATCACCTGGTAATAGTTGCAGGAAGTCATGGCTCAGGACCGTGCTTTGTGGCATTCCTTGGGGGGAAGCCTATGTTAAACACTGGAATTCTGATGGGCTATAATGACAAACTTATAAATAATATAGATATAATTTTTTATCCGGTTGCGACTACTCTTGTTCATGAATTTTTAAGGTTACGTTACTTCGGTGAAATAAATTAAATACTGAATTTATTATTTTTTTACATTTAATACCTATTAATCTTTATACATTAGGGAATAAATAATATTATCACGATTATGTATATATCTATGTTTTAGATTTATGGTTCACAGATTGCCGCAATACTGCAATGTACGACGAAATAAGATCATCCATTTTATATCCCAGTGAAGTTTCGCATAGAATTTTGGTTCCACGGATGAAGTTACCCATAGTCATATGGAAAAAGGTATTCCCAGAGGACCAATTAGAAAGTTGCGAGAACGGGTGCGTCACTAAAATATCCTGTAAAAGAAGTATTAAATTAATACACAGTAATAAGTAATTCTCAACCGGCCATATACCCGTGACCATAATGATTGATGACTTTTAAATACATACTCGACTTTGAGGATGGATAATACTGAGGCCATTCTTATTTATACCTATAACTACCATTTCTGGGTATGTTGGGTCAGAAGTTTGTTTAACTTCAAAAAAAGCTGTACCAAAGGTTGGTAGTTGGTAAATTTTCTTTAGAAATTGCTCTTTAGCCTCATCTTCCGTCATATTCCCGTGTTTTAAGTAAGCTGCTGTTATCGATGATTTCCACTGTGAGTTAGACTGGATCCTCATCATATCCGACGGTATAAAATCTTCTAGCATTTGCGTTATTTGTGGCAAAAGAGTCTGATCATTGCCGTATCTTGCTCGATAAATGAGCGCAGCCAATTCAATAAGATCATGTTTCGACGTTTTATGATATCCGCGCAAATATTTTGGCAACTCTTGAGGAAAATAAAATATTTGATCAGCGTTTTTGTCCTTCCCGGGAACTGTGTTAATCCACAACTTTTTCATGAAGAATATCTGATAATTCATTTGCACTTGGGAACCAGCTAAAATAAAATAACAAATATTTTTTTTCCAAATGAATATAATTTTTATCCAAATATTATATTAATTTGGATAGACATCTTTAAAGCATAGTAATTTGTAAGATGTGTGTGTTGTATATACTTCATTATGCACCACAAAACATGAAAAAAGAAACAGATTACATGAAGAAAAACTTAAAAAGTAGGTACAATAAGGCGGTCTTATCATCAAAGTGATCTCTTCCAGATAGTCTTATATTGTGATATGTGTATATTCTATACATACATATAAATAAAATTGAAGTGTCTGTTAAAATTACTAGCTTCTATTAAACTCAGGGGGTTATTTGCATGGTATTAAGACATAAACAATGTGTCTGTCCTTCTGTCCGGGCTAATGTTCGGAATGGCTGAACCAATTGTGATGAAACTTTACGTACAAATCGACAGCAATGCCAGGAGGGATTTAGGCTATATTTTCACCGAAAAACTTGAAGATTTTTTAAAATGAATAATTGATAAAATGAATGGTCTTTGAGTATCTTAAATCTAAATAACGCTATATTAATAGATTATTTCTAGGCGAAGCTGGAGCGCTTCACTAGTACATAATTTAATATTGGAGCTCACGTTCTGGACACCGTCTTTAATTTCATAATATGCGAGCAATCAAAGTTCAATCCCCGCCGGCATTACTGACATTGTTAATCTCATCTTTCTAATATGCTAATTCACCACGTGCGCGGTAGTAAGGACAACATCATAAAGAAACCTGCATGTTTGAAATTTTTTAATTATTTTGAGAACATGTAAAGTTACTACGCATATTGGGGCAGTGAGACAGATACTTCCTTGAGAGAAGACTAGCAGAAGGATGTACATATATATAGGGTACGTTTCTTTTTTGTATAATGTTAAATATCACGTTAAATTTTAATTATTATTTATAAACAAAACCTCAAAGTAAATACCTGAACGTACTGGCCTCGACCTCTTCATCCATTCCACTAGCTCATGTATAAAATCGAAGAAGAAATAATTTTCTGGAACTGAGAAAACTTTATCGGCTATTTTTACAAACAAACTAAAACCATCGCTATTTTTCAAATTAAGTCGACCAGTGATTTGTTCGCACAGATCCCTCGCTTTTGTAGAAGAATCTACTTCAAAAGCCTCATCCGTGTCATCTGGGAAGTACACTTTATGATATATCTGCATACTTCTATGTTGAATAGCTTCCACCTCTACAATATATGGAGGATACATCCTCGGTCCGTACTTTTGGGTTCTGAAGACGCGTTTCAGGCATTCTTTTGCAATAGGATGTGGACGTGTCTTTAGAAATTCCACTAACTCTTTTATTAATATTTGTCCACAAGCAAAGACTCCAGTGACAAGCCACATTAGCTCCCAACCCCTTTCTTCACTAAGTTGTATTCGGTTATTTGTCAGTTGCTTCATTATCTGACAGTACACTTCATCACGCAAGCTAAGTTCAGTTAACGCTGATCTAAATATATCGTCAGTGTATTCCGTGACTGATCTTGGTTTTGGTGCTGGCATATCTCCCATATATTTAAGTATTCCGTAAAAAGCTGTCATAGAATGCTTTGAAAGTTTCTCATCATCAATCAACTTCTTCAATAACGGTTTTTTCAATGGTTCTCTACTATGAGTCCACAAATCACTTACGACTGGTTTCTTAGCTGTGTTTAACGTTGATTGTTTTGAGATAGTAACATTGTAATCAGTATTTTCTCTAAAGTATTCCTTGGCAAACTTTTCAAGTGTATGCATTCGCTTTCTTTGAAGTGTGGTGTATTTAAGCGATTTTTTTTCATTACTCACAGTACCCTTTTTAAATATCTCTAGAATTTCATCAGTGGGCAATGAAAGTGTAGGTAATATATACTTGCTCAGTAGGGAACAACCCTTCTTGGCCATTGCAGGCACCGTGACCCCACGTAGAATTCATTAGCGTTTCGCCAGTGCAATCATCTAATAGTGTTATGAGATCACCTTTTTTATATTGTAGAAATGACGCAGCGTCGCTATAACCCTGAGAATCCGTCTGTGCGACTACATATGTAGAGCGCCTCTTTAACCCATCGATAAGATATATCACTAGCGAACTCAACTCTCTGGCGTCTACACTCTGAAAAATAAATTCTTCTTGTTGTATTGTCTTAACTGTTATTCTACCTACATTATCGTATTCTCTATCGTCATCGTAAGCTACGTAAGTAATTTCGGGGTACGCTATTTCAAGAAGAATATGTTCCGTTTGATCTACAATATATATACCAGTCCAATTAACAGCTATTATAACGATATCTTTATTTATGGTGTCTCCTTTTAATTTGACCGCTTCAAAAAATCGCGAAAACATCATTGGCCATTTCAATTTTGCGAATATCACTATATCTTCTTTGCATCGCAATGGATCAACTTTTGACTGAATACTTTGGGCCGATTCAAACGCTTTTGTAACAAGATGTTCCCATTTTGTTAGAGCTACATCATTGGACTTAATGAATTGATTAGGTATGTAATTAACGATAACTTTCCTAAGTACATTGGGATCTATGCGCTCACCATACTCAATGTAATGTTGTTGCGCGGCCAGCATTGCTAAATCTTTTTCAGAATTACATCTATATTCACCAAATTTAACGCCTTTAGCTACCTGGTGGTAAATGAGATTAGTTGCGACTGGATCTTCTGCAGGATTATGCCAAGGAGTAAATACTTCTTTGCGCAGGAACAGCCTCCACGGTGCGCTCTTTTCAGGTGTACCCTGCTCCTTAGCGAATTGCTCACACTGAGAAATCGCATCCATAATATGAAAAGCTTCATTTCCTAGAGATAAGACTACGTCGTATAAAGTTATATATAGTGAAAATCCGAATATATCGGTAAGCCCTATACTTTCAGATATTTGCTGACAAATTTCTTCTGATGTAGTTGCTGAATCTGATTGCACCGTCTTTATAGATTCATCCATAAGTGTTACTGATAACAGTATTGGTTTTTTAGTTTTTGTAGCTTGTAACTCGAGCCAACTTGGTGGTTGGGATCTCGGACCATTTTTAAAAGTTCTCACGAGTCTTCCTTCACAATAAGGCGCGTATCCTGGAGGTCCCCCACGTATAAACGACCGCAAATAGTTAACAAATCTCTCAGATGGAGGGAAACAACCAACGCAAAGTGATAGTAGGATCCAACCTCGGGCGTGAGAAGATTTTGTGGGATTATTCGTGAGCTGTTTGCACAACTGGCAAAATATTTCGTCGCTGTAATCAAATTTATAAATAATGTGAATATAGTTCAGTACTATTAGGTATTTTATCAAAATTTATAAGAATATTCCTGTTAAAAAAAATTCATAATAATAAATATATAAATCATTTAATTCCTTAAAAATCTTACCGCAATTCTTTACGAATGATGCCATGACCAATAATAAAATGTAATTTTTCTAGGTTGGTACTCCGTCTTGAGTTTAACCAATTATTGTACATTTCATTAGTTGATTCATCGTTCATAATACTGTGCATAAATTCGTCATTCATTTTTGCGCGTCGTTTTATTGATTTTTTAACCATTCTGTTCGTGCTTTCCCCATTTTCTGATTGCAAAAGTTTCTGAAATAAAATTCAAAACTTATAAATTTAAACGAATAACGAAATGTTTAGTTCTACGTAATAAAGAACAGATGCGATTAAACACATCTCAATTAAACATATGTTGCATCCATATTTTGCTGTTATACTGTATCAACAGAAAAAGCCAGTTTGTCGGCAACAAAACAGTTTAACGTTTCACACTCCTTAATGACAATATATGGTACTTATAAATAGTTAAATCTCTACTTATCTTAAATACAAGAAACATTCACCACTATGGACACAACGTCAAATAATGTTTCCTCACGATGGTTTTAAGCTGCGACTTAGTAACGCTTTTGTCATATATGTCTGCCACCTCATTACACAAAGTCGAAGTTATCCATTGCCTTGTACGCCGTCCAAAGTAATTTTTAACACTAGGTCTGAGATATTTCCTACTTTGTGTAATTTGGCGCTTCGGCATTATATAATAATAATAATAATAAGTTTATTTCTTAAACCAATACAATTTTAAACTAAATGGTGACCGGAGTCCCCTTTTAAGCTAAAGAGCCTGTGTCATGGGGCGCCGCTCTTCCTTAAATTTACAATTATTACTAAGCTGACCGTTTTAAAGCAGTTCAACAATAAAATTAAAACTTTAATCTATGATATATGATCATTTCAAATATTTACACAGTGCATATATAAAAAGATTTAAGTGATGTGTGTGTGTGTTTGTGAATGTGCACTGGCCCTTCGACAATGTCTCGGGATCGGAGGTTGCAGCACGAAGCCGCAATCTCTCCTAGCTCTGAAATACACTCTACAATAATGTGGATATTATTCTGTTTTACTTTGTCTAGTAAGCTACTGTTTCCTCGTAGTTTTTCGTTTCTAACCAGTTTTGTAAAAGCCTTTTACATTCAAAGTATGTTTTACCATATATATTTAGGTATTTGTTAATACTTTTATAAAGATAAGCCGAACGAGCAATATACTGCATGGAAGCTAAAGTATTGTTTGATTTCGGGATATCCATTATTATCTTTTCTTAACGGGATCATATATTATAGTTTTATGCTTTTTGAGGATGGTTTGTAATATATTATACGTAGGACACTCAATAAGTTTTAACATATACAAAAAGTATGGTCTTCTCTCCCGCCCAGCTTGAAAAGCTTTGGGTAAAGCAACTGTAGTATACCATTCAGAATTTAAGAAGGTTGTTACAATAGTTCCTATATCGTCGGTAAGTTACTAATTATATATGTCTTAGGTTTCTTAAATGTTACCATTCCATGCTGTTCTAATAGGATGATAGATTTTACTTTCTTGTCTATGGGGATAATTTTCCAAATTTTAAATAACATTTCATAACTTTTATCTAGAAAGTTTGCGTTTGTGTATCCGTACAGTGTGCCGTATTATCATCGTTACGGAGATGGGTTCTCATCCCATCTTGAAGTTGGTTGTGATGCTTTGAACTGTCTATTTATTAGTATGGTCTACAAATAATCTTCATATAATATGTAACACTGTCTCGATGTATGTCCATGTGTAAGTTATGTATGTGGAATTCCACCACTTTAGAGAAAAAAATCCTAGAGTAGGTATAGTTTAAAAAAAAAGTATAATTTGATAGTAGTATATAACATTATCTAATATTACTAGCGATCCACCCCGGCTTCGCCCGGGTGATTTCTGAGTTCTCGACAAGAGCGCCACCTACCGCGTCCAATTGCGAATCTATACCATTATCGAATCAAATTAATCATACACACAAAATTTCATCAAAATTGGTCCAGCTGTTTAGGAGGAGTTCAGTACACATGGACAGAAGTTATATATACAGGGTTAATTTTCAAAGAGTAGCCAAATTTTAAACTTAAGTTTAAATATATAAATGATGATATACCGTTATTGCAGTTTTTGAAAATACAAGTAAATAATGCTTCTACTTTTATTTGAAACTATCCCAAATGGAATGAGATTTACGGGCAACAACATTTTTGCCTACTGATCGACCCTTACGAATGTGTGCGTGCGCATTAAAATCAGTTAAAATAATGCATTACCACGCATTTTGAATTTAAAACATAAAAATGACAGAATGTTTGAGATTTTTGTTATTAATTTTTCTTCACCATTTGCCTACATTACTTATTCTGAACCTTCTCTGCAAATTTGACCGGTTATTGCAAAATAACCCTGTATATAAAGATAGTGCCGTAATGTGGCGGAGTAAGTGAATCCATTACACCTTTTCATCTCATGGGTATAGTAAAAGGCGACTACGGGTAATGCCAGAATATATTTTGGCTTACGATAGATTGCAGTATAAACATCCCATTTACATCTATACAAATAAATAAAATTGAAGTGTCTGCTTGTAATGTTAAAATGACAGCTTTTTACTAAATGCATATGAAAGTATATACGGCACTTATTAACAAAAAACAATTTTTAAATTTTTGTCTGTCTGTCTGTTTCTTCCGGCTAATCTCCGAAACGGCTGGACCGATTTTGACGGGATTTTCACTGGCGGATAGCTGATGTTATAAGGAGTAATATATGATACATATAATATATGATACATAGGAGTAATATATTTGCGAAAAACAACTAGGGTTCTGCAAAAAAAAACCCATGAAATCGTAGTAAATTCCACGCGGGCGAAATCGCGAGGGACAGCTAGTCAGAAATAAAATACTCAGACCCGCGACAGTCAAAAGTGCGAGACCTCTGGCACTGCCATCGTCAGTCCATTTAGGCTATTTCCCTACTACGGGAGATGATCACGTCCAGCAGTAGAAATTTTATGGGAGGATAAAGAAAAGAAAGTATAATTTATCGCTCATATTTTATCGGCGTAATTTTTATAACGTGATTATGATACCTAAATATTGTGCAAATATAAAATAGTATAAATACTTACTTCAAACTCTTTACTCTTTTGAAACGCCCTTCCTATTGTATCCGACAGCTTTGTCATAACAGGCACATTGTCGATTTTATCATCGACATATTTCGGCTCGGAAATATCACCCATAAATCTTAAGATGGTTATCCACAACGCTTGCGCTGCAACTTTGTCCATTGGTGAAGGTAAATCCAGAAGAGAAGTTTTCAAAGGTTTTCTAGAATATTGGTAACTAGTGTTTCCTGGGAAATATGTAGCTGCGAATTTCCTAAAGTTGAATTCATCGAATGGTTCATTTTGCTCTTCCGGTGGTAGCGGTATTACATTAGTTATAGATGGTTTTTCCTTCGATGTCTGTAAAGTTAGGCAAGTAATTTATAAAAAGAGCATTAACATTCTAATAACTTACTATACTAAATTTCAAGTCAATCGGGTGTATAATTTTATGAGTCAGTCAGTCAGCCAGTGGTATTTTATGAGTCAGTCAGTCAGTCAGTGGTGTATATATATATATATATATATATATATATATATATATATATATATATATATATATATATATATATATATCTATATATATATATATATATATATATATATATATATATATATATATATATATATATATATATATATATATATATATCATTAGCACTAGTCTTCAAGTCATGAGCGTAGTCAACTTTCTTCTGGGGTAGATCCAATGGGGCGTAGAGCCTACTCTATTGAAGCACTGCTTGACAGCATTAGAAGTTTTTATCGTGTGCAGTTGACGACACTTAGTTTCATGGGAGGGATACTAGATTTTCTAGTGGGTCGGGCCCATCGTGTCTTTTTCTGGCTGCGCTCATGTTTTGAGATATTTATGGCGATGTAAGGCAATCTATCACTATCGCAAAGTGCGTGCCATAAGAAGTATCTATCACCAATTGATGGCGGTATCCCCAAGTTGTATATCCCAGATGGAAAATAACGGAATGCTTTTAAGGTATTTCAAGCCTGGTGCTGCAATCGCCAAACTGCGTTCCAAGCGAGGAGATTTAAGCAAATCTAGTATGACTGTGAAAAAGGTCCATCTGCAGCCGGGGACGGGTTGGTTTTGTAGTTAGCGGGTGGCTGAGGATTTGTAGGTGTCCATTTCCATCCCCTATTTCCATTCTGCCCCTTGGACCTGTTTTGCGGCAGAAGCATTGGTATTTACAATTATATCAGTTTAAAAAAAAATTGAATTCAAACAAAAGAAAATCGAAACGGTGAAACAGCGGTACAAAATGATATAATGTTTAGAATTTACAAAATATTATTCAATTACAAAATTAAAATAGTTACTTTAAAATTGATTTTCTATGTAGAATAAACCAATGTAAAACAAAAAGTATGTCTTTGCGTGAAACGTAACGCCCTTTTGAATGTGTTTTATGGTAATGCTGCGCGACGGCGACACGATACCCGGCTAACTTGGGGCTTTTGGCCTCAAATTTAAGGTGAAAATATGTGGATTGGGCTTTTTGGGGTCCAAATGAATAAAAATCATCACTTGGGAGAGCCTTACGTCTTATTGTGGACATAAACGTTTTACGTCTTGTTGTATATGTTAACGCTAAAGTGCGTAAATCAGTTAGAGCGTAGATTAACTTGTTAATCTGCAGATTATCTGCCTGAATCCGTTAAAATGCGCAAAAAATATTCAGTTCTTACTTTAACTAGTTAATCTGTAGACTTCCTAGGTAATTGAAAAAAGAAATTAACGGCTCCGTGGCGCAGTGACTTAACAATGAGTTGTTGCGCTGGGGGCCGCGGGTTCGAATCCCCCACGGAACAAGTATTTGTATGGCCTACAAATAATTGTTATGAGTCTGGATGTTCGTCCTTGTGCAATTTGTGTTTGTAAACTACCGTTTACGTTAAAAAAATATAAAGATAAAAATCTACGTAAACGACTCAGCATTCGTTTAAGTGAATAATATTCGTTTTTTGCTTGAATAAAACATTAGAATTCATTATCAAATTCAAGTCAAAATTGGTTTTAGCCAACGTTCTTAGTCAAAAGTGGTTTTGCCTGATTTAAAGTTCAGACTATATCGGTCAAAACTCGCAATAATCAGTAACAGTGGGTAAAGCCGCGTACATTATAATGATAAAAACTAAGTAGTGTCTAACATTCTTGGTCAACAAATTGGGTAATTAACTAAACTGAAATTAACTAAAGGATTTTAAACATTTACTTCAATGAGATCAAAAAATAACTAAAAACAGTCCGACGGTAAAAGACAACAATCGTTCATAAAATATAGTAATTGAATTAATAAATTTGCAATAGAATCAGCTGTGTCTTCCGTGATTTAACGGTGTAGCATCCGTTAATAAGCAGATTAACTAGGTAAAGTGCAGATATTTGCTACTTTAGGTAAAATTACGCGTATTATCGTGTAGTGTAGCCACCACAATAGTATATATTAGTGTTAAGGTAGAATAAGTTCGGATCAGTATAATTAAAGTTCTTGTACAAGCAACACGTCTCCTATTTATTAAAACCTTCAACATTACATGGCGATTGCCAGGCGGTGCGCTGCTACAATGTACGCGCACCGCCGGGCTTTATATAAGAGAGAAAAATTAAAAAATAAAATAATGGAAATCATCATGGAAAAATATATTATAACGGAATGGACGTAATACCGGATATGACAAGTAATACACGAGGAGGCCACAAAATATATTGTTTTAGAAGCAGACTGAAAATTAAAACTGACGGATTCATTGAAAAGGAAAGAAGCGGTTGTATTCTAGCGAGCATCATCCAGAAAAATGTGAAAATTGAGTCAAAAGAACAAAGAAAATTAGAGGTAACTTCGCACCTGAGTGATTTTAATTCCATTTAAAACTTTATTTATCTGATTAATTTGAGATTGTTTTATGTTCTTTTGCTGTTATTTGAAGTTGTGTATTAAATATTCTGTATTTCATATATGTTTAAGTTGAAATTAATTATTAGATACTTAATATTAACGATTTAATTGTTATTTTATTATTGTTTCAAAAGAATCATATTACAATATTATAAAGTTACGTAAGTACTTCAGTGGCATTTGTATTAAGGCACTAGACGATTTTATATTCATTTTTATATGAAAGATAAATTTTTACGTACTTAATTTCACCAAATTTATAGTTAAAATAACACTGTGATACGTTTTTATTTCTCGAATCCAAATTTTAAAAGGGTTATAATCAATTATTTTTTCTAAATTCACGATCACGATATACCTTAAAGTTATATTATGATAGATAATTTATTTTTTCAATATTTTAAATAAATTAATGTTTTGTTATATGTAAACTCGATAGCTGCTACAGCGATTGTTTAAATTTTTTTGTATGCGATATAACTAACATCATAATATTTCTAGCAACGTTAAATTTAAGAGCCAATGAGTTATTGGATGTATGTACTATAACTATGAACGACGAAACTATTTAAATGTCTGTGTAAATTAAAAAATGCTTAGAATCTCATTTTTAGGTTGCATTCATATTATAATATATTGTACAAGTTATATTAAAATTAGGTATGATCACACGGTGTGCTTCAGTTCAGGCTTAGGTAATCATAGTTCGATGCAATCCTCAAACGTTTCCATACTTACTTTCGAATTTAAAACAAAGGTGTCTTGCTAGCGCTGCTATGAGTACAATTTGTATTTTGATCTGTTTGTTGTTATAATAGTGATGACGACTTACGTTCCCATTATTATTTCTTTTGTTTTGTTCATTTTAATATGAAACGTAATAATTTACTTTTGGTTTTATATTGTTTGAACTTTTAAAGCTTTAAACTATTATAATCTCTTAAAATAGTACTTGTGTGGATTATGAAAATAATTACTTCGTTTAATTCGATTTTGAAACTCATTACATAAGGTATACAATTAATTGATTTAAATTCTGTTGTGCCCATATTGTGAGCCTCAATTCTGACTGACAATGATGTAACTAAATATTTTACGAGACTATGTCATATTTGTAAAAGATGTAAATAAATTTATGGATAAGTAAGAGAATACATAATTAGAAATGAGTAATGATAATGTTGTAGGTTTGAGTGACATAGGCAAAGAAATTGTCGGTGGTTAGCATCCACATACAATCAGCCTGATCAGCTGGAGTTTGGAAAAACTAATAACCGATTAATTTTTAAGGTTGTTCGGATGCGATTAAAGACGTTATGAGTTTTAAAGAGGGAATGATAATTTATTATGAATTGTATAGAAATATTGTCCATAATCTTGGGTACAATTAAATAATGACTAATAAATATTATAAATGTAAAGAAATAAATAGAAATAAAACAAAAGTTGACCTGCATAAATAAGTAATGGAGATACGGAACGTCCATCACTGGTAAAGCATATAGTCCTCGAGCAGGTATGTTTCCATGTTTGGATGATAAAATCAGGAGTAACGGGTACTAGGAACAATACCTTCAGTACAAGTGAGATGTGAACAATTTACTCACATTAGTACTGTTGGGGACCAGAGAAGTCTTAAATTTGTTACCCTTAATAATGGTACATTGAGGTCGTATCCTTCATTGGATCATAGTGTGAACTTAGTTTCCTCCGTGACAATTGTTGAGTCTTTTAAAAATGCAAACGTTGACCTCAAGGTTGTGCGCACAACAAGTACAGTTTACCTTGATATAGTATGATTTAAAAGTTTATGTACCAATAAAATAAAATGATGTAATGAAAATGTAATATAGTACCCAAGTAAATGGGGATATATTTATAAAGTACCCGCGTGATAAATATCATGAAATAAAATATAAATGAAGTGAATTAATACTCCGTTTCGATATCTAATAAATAAATAGTATAAGAGAATAAATACTAGCTAAAGGTCAAAAATATTAAAATAAAAGAAAGTACGTACAAAATATATGAAAAAAGGCCTGATAATCGAAAACAAAGGATATGAGAGTACTGTTATTGAAAATAAAGGACATGAGAACAATTAAAATGAGGTATTATTACTCATTTCAAGGAATCCTGAACAAATCTAAAATGTGAGATATTATGTTGTTATTTTGCATTTCTGTATTAGGGTGCTACCTGCAATGCTACTCAAAATGCTACTTACAAGCTATACATCTAGTAACTATAGGATCGATCCACACAACCACATGTAAAAACAATTAAATTTGATTAATACATTTTAGCGTAGATTTACATGAATTTACAAGATTTTCTCATATTTAGCCACATTGATTCATAGTTACAATTTCTACCTTAAATTTCTTTTGTGTTATGTTTTTTGTTTATGTATAATTTGTACAATTTTAAACTAAATTTGGTATATTGCTTACTAAAATCAAATCCAAAGGTATCGATCTATTATTATAAGTTTGATAATGTAATAATTTTTTTCTCTATATAGACAGTCAAATCTAAATTTACGTTAATACATATTACTTTAAAAATTGTCTTTTCAAATGTTAAACAAATATTTTGTTATAACTTCTAAATTAACTATTACACTTTTTAAACTCTGTATTCAATTAAGATAAACATTTTTCTATGAAAATCTTTTTCTAAAAAGAAAAAGTAGTAATCAGTTTTCGACTATTATAAATAACTTAAATAATAAACACTCGATAATGTATGTAAATGTAAATGTATTATAACAATGCAATGTAACGATCTCAACTACGTACATTAAAAGTGTTTAATACTATAATTTTCAAATACTTTTAAGTGTACTCATAATAGAACATTTTGTAAGTTATGTTGAATTAGATATTATGTTTGTGTCATACATGTAATTGAAAACCTTCCTTATACGTGCTTTGGATATTATAACAGGTGTCTGTCACCAACCGCTTACGCGGCTGAGATTGCAAAATGTATTTTGATATCTGTTTTAAGTTAATGATCATGATTACGTTGCATTATGTTCTTTGTTCACTTCATCTTAAAATGAAATGCAATATTTTCGGTGTTATATTATTGAACCTTCAAATCATATGTTTTAACTTTTATAAGTCATCATCTTCTGAAAAATTGTAGTATTAATATATAACTTATTTGCGTGGATCATGAAAGTAACGATTAATCAAATATAAAGGTATAAATAAATGAAGTATAAAGTATGCAATTATAAATATAAATGTGAAAAAAATATACAAGGAAGAGTAGGTACTACTTAATGCGAGTGTCTGGATAAGTTAACTCAATATCTAGTATATTTACAATAATGTGTCGACCAAAAAAAAAATAATATACCTTCGCGAATGTTCACCTAATTATGTCAAATACGTATGTTGTATGTATGCATAATACATTATACTAATTTTAATGTGATTGAGCAATTATGCATAGGAGGTTTGGCCAGCCGTCCTACCCAATCCAAGACGAATTATATATATTATCCGTAATTAAAACGTAAGATTTTATTTAGGATTAACTTTTACAATATAAAAAAAAAATGTTTTAATTTTTTTTTTTTTGTCGGTGGGAGGTGTAGTGTAGCCACCACAATATATATATTAGTGTTAAGGTAGAATAAGGAGGAGTATAATTAAAGTTCTTGTACAAGCAACACGTCTCTATTTATTAAAACCTTCAACATTACAATCGGATCGCTCCCGATAATCTGCAGATTATCTAGCTAATGCGCATTCGCATTAGCTAACGCATTCCACATTTTAACGGTAACATATACACTAAAAGAAATAAATTGAAACAAGTACTTAAAAAAAATAAGAAAATTAAAAACTTACTACTCCAAATCCAGCGCCCCGCACCGTACCAGCTGGTGTTGTCGTATCTTTTAAGAAACCAAAAACGTCATCAACATATCTATCATCTATTGCATCAGTGTTTTGAACGTTATTTTCCACAACTATATCCTTAGAAATCCAAATAGATCTCATGAGGTCGTCAAACTTTTTCTCGTAATTATTTTCAGCTGCTTCTTTGTCATTATTCAACATCAAGAACTCTTCTCTTTCTTTTTGGAATTCAAACAGTTTACTACGAATAACATGCCCCTTTTCACTTACAAGTTTTCGAATCAAATAACCTCTGCAGTGTGCTTGCAGATTTTTAAAGAACTTTCTCAAGTTTAGGAATGTTCTTCTCAACTCTCTAGATTTGATAACTGCTTGTAAACGTAGGTAACCTCTTCTAAGAACAAAATATCTGCTTCTGAATCCACGAGCACGGAAATGTTTCTGTATAGTGATTGCAGCAGCTCGCATGCGCAGGTATTTGCGCCTGAGTAAAAATCGTCGTATATTAGCTTGTGTTTTGATAACACTTCTTAATATAACAGTATGTCTAAGTTCTTCAAGTATGACATCGTGATGATCTTTCATAAAAACTTTTGTATGTCCAAACCTATAGTCTTGATCTTTTAGTACTTCAGTGCATATCTTCTTTGTTGCATTTTTGCAATCAGTTTTCTCTGCAGGCGGTATACCTGGCACAACGAGGCGGTAGCGATGAACGAATTCAGAATACGAATAGCGAATTGGATAACCCGCCTGCCTTATTTTTGCTGTCTCCATTAAACCAGCATATCGTAACTGACGGACACATAGACCACGGTCAAAAAGCTGTAAAGTAAGAAGAGAATAATGACAAAAATGATCGTATTTGGCGATAGTTGAAAAACCTCTAGAGGCTAAAACAACAAAAGACATAAAGTTCTGCTACAATATTCTTAAAAATTTTAAAATAATAACTTCGGTTACGTACCCTTGGCTTTTTTATTTCGTTTGGCTTAATACATCTTACAAAGAACGGGTGGCATGCATATAAAGTCTTCATAAGGGCATCTAAAGATGTCTTGAATTGGTTACTTATCGAAACAGTCTTTCTACTTCCGCTATGGGTTAATTGTTCCATGTGAAAAAGGTCCTTTAGAAATTGACTACTCGAGTCCAAGATCATTTCTTTTATATCGGTTGTTAACATATCTCTATTTTTGTCGAGAAAACCTGTACATATTTGGAATAAAGTTGGCATACATATAATGTTGAAATAAAAAGTTGTCGAATGAAAAAACATTTACGCATTACCTACGTACCTTTAACTTCATAATATACGTCACCAGCAAAATGCCGTACACCAAATCGATGTTCATGTGTGGACTTTGGAGTGACGTAACACGCTTTATTGCTATGATTATTGTGAAGTTTCGACAAAAGTGTAATATCAGTACCTTTTGGAAATTTCGATTCCTCATCAATAAGTGATAATAAGTTCATTGGCTTAAGGCCGATCATATCTAGATTGACCTGGTTATCGACATAATTAACATTCGTCCAAGTTATACCCTCCTTTTCATATTGTTCCTGTTCAATCTTAAAAATGTGTCTTACGAAAAATTGTTGCAAATTTTCATTGGCATAATTAATGCACAATTGCTCAAAACTGTTCGATTCAAAATTTTCAAATCCGAAAATGTCTAGAATACCAACGGAACCGCTTGATAATTGCTGACCTTTACATAATGTTTTATTAATATTTTCTACAATGTACTCAAAAATGTGACCATAGATCGCTTTAACGAGTGCGTCTCTTCCTTCTACTGCCGCCGCTGTTGATAATGTAGAAATAACTTTATCTCCCTGAGCAATTAACGTTTTTCTAGTTAAAGCTTCACACAATTTAGCTTTATTTACTCCAAGAAGAGTCGCAATTCTATTCGCATTAATCACATCAGCCACTTCTGAGGACTCAATGTTATTTAAATTGAATGACTTGAACTTTAAATTCCCTAAATGTAAGATCGCGGCGAGCAAACTGAAAACTCCCCAAACCTCATTTTCTGGAAAATTAAGCACTTTGAACGCTGAACGTATATCGGCGAACTCGTGTGCATCATTTCGGCCATCACAGGTTAACATATTTCCAGAATTCAAGTACACATAATCTGCAGGACGTCCTAAATCCAGTTTCTTTTTCTCATCAGCTGACAATCCTGTTACTAGAGAATAAAATATGTGGTAGTTACGTTCTCCTTTGTTTTGAAAAACCATCCTCGATCGTTCTAAAAGATACTGATCTATATTTCCGCCTTCAATGACACCTTTTCGATTAAAGTAAATATTTATGTACTTTCCAAACCTTGACGAATTATCATTCTTTACCGTTTTAGCATTCCCAAAAGCCTCTAAAATAGGGTTAGTCTCTTGAATCTGTTGTTCTATCCACGAATGCTTTCCACTAGCTGCCGCTAGGTACTGTAGCAATAACTTTGTGCTCTCAGTCTTTCCAGCTCCACTTTCACCACTAAAATCAAGAAAGAATAATCATATTATATTATTTAAGTTTGTATTACCTACAATGTTTATTAAGAAAATGGTATTAATTAAAGATCTACTATATATCAATCAAACCTAAAATGGAAGAGGCCCATGTCTAGCAGAGGAATTTACGAACTTTTGATAATGATGATGATGATGAAGAGAAGATGATAGTTCGGGGGCTAAGCGCTCGCCGTAAATTTCATATTGCGCGAGTGTTAATTGCTTTTTTAAGTAAGTTAAGTAAGTAGTTTGTGGTGAATATAACATCGTGAGGAAACCTACATGTCTATGAAATACAAATATTTTGAAGACGTGACGTTTATCCTCCTTAACGTAAACTTTTCATAAATGAGAGGGAGCATGTGAAGTGGGACGTACATGGGCTGTAACTCACTGACCTCTATTAAACACTAGTAGTATATACTAGTAGTAGTAGTAGGTATATATATAGAGGTTAGTGATGTAACTATTAGTCACATATAAACAGCCGTAAAATCAATGATTTCTTGATGTCTGAAAATTCCCTGACCAATTCTGAGCACGGCGTCAAAATCCGAATACAGTCTAAAACTATCAACAGCATAGAATACGTCACGTAATGTTTTTTAAGAGACACTGGCCAGTTTTTTTTTGAAAATACTATCATTTATAAGTAAAATTACGAATGTTCCAATTCCAAATCGGCGATTCAATGACATTATTACACTTACAGTTAATCATCACCTGTATTGGATTTATCAAAATTTATCAAAACGGTGCTTTCCGAGGCACGGGGGTGAAATACCACCAACTTCCTGTCTCCTGGCTGCTACTGAGAACATCTTGACCGAAAACCCCAATAACTGATTTTGACTCGACCCGGGTTTCCAACCCAGGATCTCATGAACAGCAATCGCGTTTACGTCCACTAGACCACCGAGGCCGAAAAAAAAACTAGTATAATATAAGTATTGTGAATATGAATATTTTGATCCATACATATAGAATTTTAACCTCTCGGATCCCTAGCATAGCTATGAACCTTAATTTTGACAAAACAAATATATTGTGTGAAGGAATAAATTGATTGATAAAATGTATTTTTGTAGTAACTTGACAACAGCGCCACCCATCAGATCTTAGCAAAGCCATGAATCATCTCGACATTAACCACAGTCGGTCAAGTCGTTCTGAAGTTACACGATTACTACCAACGAATAAACGAGTATAAGGTCGGGGAAAAAGTTTCTTCGTATTTTATATACAAATTCAAGACATTTTTTTTTCAAAGTTTAATTACATTTAAACTGTAAAAAATGTCTATATATATATATATATAAATGTGACATGCGACAAGTAGTCCTCTCTTGATGTTAACCTAACACTACCCAAAGAATTCTGAAGAGATCGAAACAGGTGAAAATCTGAGTGTGCAAGGTCAGGACTATATGGTGGATGCATTAACACTTCCCAACCAAGCTCTCTCAATTTTTGCTGAGTGGCCAAAGATGTGTGTGGTCTGGCGTTATCTTGATGGAAAACCACTCCTTTTCTGTTTATCAATTCCGTTTTTTATCAATTTCTTGCTTTAGTCTGGATTGGCAGTAGAGATCCGAATCGATTGTTTTGCCCGACGGTAAAAGCTCATAACAACTGATGCCCTTCCAATCCCACCATACACACAGCATCAACTTATTGCGTGTTAATCCGGGTTTCGCTAGTCTGTGGAGCTTGACTACCCTTTGACTATGATGTTTTTCGCGCGTTCTTGTCGTGGGTGATCCACTTTTCATTACCAGTGATCAATATTTTCAAAAATGGTTCAGTTTCATTACGTTTCAATAGAAAATCGCAAATGAGTACACGATTCATTAGGTTTCTTTCAGTGAGCTCGTGTGGTACCCAAATATCGAACTTTTTTGTATAGCCAGACTTTTTCAAATAGGTCAAAAATATTTTGTGGTCAATCATCAATTCCTCGGCTATGTCGTAACTACTAATATGCCAATCTTGCTCCACTTTTTCTAAAACGGCATCGACTTTATCCGTATGCGAGCGACCAGAGCGAGCTGCATCTTTGACATCTAAATTCCCGGACTGAAAACGCTTGAACCAACTTTGTGCTACTCTTACTGACACTGCGTTAGGTCCGTAAACGTCACCAAATTTCTTCGCTGCTTTAGGCGCATTTTTCCCTTTTTTGTAATAAAACTTCTGAATGTATCGAATTTCTTCGTTAGATTCACTCATTTTGACGGACAGAAAAACAACTGAAAAATGGCGGGTAAGTCTGTTTTACTTTTTATTTTATTTTTACATAATGTCCTATATTATGTATTGATATTACAACCAACCAGATACAAACAGTACAACCAAAGAAATTTTTCTTCAATTTTATGCAAACAAAATACGAAGAAACTTTTTCCCCGACCTATTATATAGACAGATTCTACAGTTGGTATTCTTGTTACATCCTAACATACGTATTATATTCTACACAGCCGATAGCCTTACGCCTTAAGCGCTAATACAGAAGTGAGCGCTTCTGTGTTAGAGGCGTTCGTTTCAACCTACCCATACCCAATGTACCTAACGTTTATGTGATAAAATCGGAAGAACTGATGGGTCGGCTCGATAGGGAAAGGGGCATGCTCTCACAGAATATCAGCGAACAAAGCCAGCACAATGCATCTGTGGAAAAGTAAGTCATAATTTCTTTGTACTGGTACTCAGGGATGTCATCACTTCTCTATTTTGACTCTTAAATTGAGGATAGATGTATGTAGCTGTCTATAGTATAGACCACAATTCACTGACCATCAGATGTAGTACTGTGCGCCCGTTTATGATTGGTCCTTTCTTCTATAGGTATAAAAAAATACCCAAAACAATTTAGGTATGTTTGTTACTAGATAATCAGATACACCTACCACTACACGTAATAGGATAAAGTTCTAGAGTTCGACCTGAGTGCCTAATGCATGACCAAAAAATATTTTAGTATCAAGTGGCGACCCCTCGAATTGTATGACGCACACATCGGCACCGTGCGTTCAGCCGAGCATTTTATTAGGCTTAAATACAACAAAATAAACAAAACAAATTTTATGTAATGCTCTACTCTACATTAGAACGAGGAAAAGACATTAGATTAAAATACCAATCCCAGGAGAAAGATTAATCATACAATATATTACAATTAAAAAAGTACAACCTTATTACAATGCACTGATTCGATGATGTCTCCAAAAGTTCTCTGTAGGCATTATTTCCAATAGCAAATATGTGAGGTGGAATGTCTCCAATACTCCTATCTTGATAAAACTGTATTTGATCCATCGTGTATATTGGCAATATTTCATATGGATTAATCGCGATTAACATTGTTCCGGTATATGTCTAAAACAGTAGATTATTTTTGTATCTGTAATTCTCTAACGTTGAATATTTGTTAAGCGAGCTATACAGAGTTAATTTGCAATAACCGGCCATATTTGCAGAGAAGGTTCAGAAAAAGTAATATAGGTAAAAAAAAAACATGCGTGAGTGTCGTGGAACACTCGGTTGGAACCAAGTTCCTTTCGTAGTATATTATTAGATATTGATAAACGTATGATATTATATTATACAAATAAATGAATTACTAGCGTCTATTAAAATAAAATAATATTTCTTTCATGGCAAGAAAGTGCGAGGGAGATGGGTGTTATTCCATCTCGCTTCCTTATAGCCGCCAAGGCCGTCTACATTACGTCAGAAGGGGTCGTGACGGAAAAATCTCACACTTTTTCTCGCCTAGCCTCCATCCGCCAAATTCGTACCGTTCGATAAGGAACTTCGTTCCAAAAATTAAAAAAAAAATTCAAACATTGTCCTTTTTATCTTTTAAATTCAAAATGCGTAGTAATGCATTATTTTAACTGATTTTACTGCACATGCACACATTCGTAAGGGTCGATCGGTAGGCAAAAAGGTTGTTGCCCATAAATCACAATCAATTTGGGATAATTTCAAATAAAAGTAAAAGCCTTATTTACTCGAATTTTCAAAAACTGCAGTAACGGTATATCATTATTTATATATTTGAACTTAAGTTTAAAATTTGACTACTCTGAAAAATAACCCTGTATAGCAAATTTTTTGAAACTAAAGAAAAGTTTTTCTTACATATATTAGTTGCTGGATATAACGTATATGAAGGTTACGCAGAATGGTATGCTCCTGGAGTTCCCCGAGTGTGATCATGTCTTCGACACTGTTAACAGATGTGGCATGCAGGGGCTTAATAACATTACTGACCGATGTTGAGAAAACTTTACCATCGTCATCTTGAACTTGTATTAGATCACCGGAACTGTTGAGTATTTTAACGGCAATAGGAATATCAAATTCTGATTTTCCCTCTGGTTTTAACCAAACAATGTCCTAAAAACAATAAATTACTAATGCTCTTATCATAATATTGTAACAAGAGAAAATCCCAAAGGGTATTTGTATTGTCTATTTTGTAAAACTCTACTACGACACGGAAAGAACTTACTGAAAGCCGTATTCTATCAGCCATTTTGAACTTTGAGATTCCATTCACTGAATTTTAAACACTTTCTCAAGCTATAACACAAACATATCGACGACGTAACCAAATCATGAATACTGAAAACTACTTATCAATGTTCTAGATTATTTATCGTTATTATATAGATAATAACTCACAACTTATCATAAAATATTTCAAGATAGCATTTTACAACATTTACTTCATAGCCACTCGTATTTCATATTCTCGAATACAATTCTCACTTCTATTTAACAAAAATAATATTTTTGTCCAATTTTATGGCATCCGATGAAGTCTTATCCTGATAAAATATACCCAGACCAGTGACAGAAAAATCAACAAGTGAGAAGTTTGGTTCTGCTATCACCAATCCGCTTGCGTATCAATGATTACAAATCCTTCTTACTGTGGGATAAGCCAATGTTCACCAAAGGAAGATTAATATAAGCTTGGATAGAAATAAATTTACAAAAAACTATATAACATTTCTTATATTCCATCTGATGGTACGAAATAAAAAAGGCATTTAAAGAATTAGTAAATACAATTTATTTAAAAATAATCCAGTATTCGATCACTTAAACTACTGACTCTAAATTACTTTTTCTTTTCTTCCTTTTCCTTTTTATCTGCTTTTACTTTGTCTTCTGTCTTCTTATCATCTTTATCATCTTTTTTATCTTTCTTTTCTTTAGACTCTTCTTTCTTTCCTTCTTCTGCATCCCTGTTTGTTATTTTATTGTTGATAAGATTATGCAAAGCTATTATAGATCTGACAAGTGCGGCTAGGTATACAACGAGAGATTGATCATTAGTCTTGATGTACAGGTTATCGATAAAGTTATCACTAGCAATATCAGGCAATAAGTTGAATATGTCCTGTAACTGGTATATGATTTGGTGGTTCATTGGTAGGGATCCCTGTCCAACTTGAATGAGGTAATCGCGGATTTCGCTAAGTTGTGAATGAAGGCCACGAAGTCCGAGCAACTGATTAGTGATACGCTGTGAGAGACTACCAACAGTTGTATCTTTAATGTCTCTTAGCAAATGTTCAACTCCAACTTCTTCTGCCTCTTCTGCACCTATTTCACTAGGCACATGTTCAAATGTTCTTGTTGTAGGACTACCATCATCGTGAACTTCTTCAACAGCCTGGTATGCTTCAGTGGGCAAACCAAGATCCTTTGGCTTAGCATCAATAATAACAAGAACAGAGTTAGGACAGTAACGTCTAATCAATTCATTTATTGCCACATCATTTTGGTGTAGTTTAGGCCCAGTATGGTACCAGCCTACAACCTTCTCGCGGGCGTTTACTTTTTTAAACATCCCATACATGTTCTCCAAGTAATCATGGTCTAAAAACCATACAGACTTGTCCTTGTCGTCTTCATCAAAAGGAACTAAAAATGCAAAAATGAATATTAGCAATAATCATTCATACGATGGAAGTGTGTTACAGTGGCTAGCCTATGAAGCATCTATTGAAAAGATCCATAAGTCTGTAAGTTAATCGCCGTGTAGTGGCGTAAGAGAATCAAACTACCTCACATCATCTCTGGGGTATAACAACTCAAAATAATATAAAACAGCGATTGTCAACCCGCCTGATAAGCGTGGCAACTATGGCAAATCTTCCTAAGAAGGTAATCTTTGCACACAGGCCTACAGCCTGTGTTCAGCAGTGGACTTAATTAGGCCTTAAAGATGAAAATGATGACGATGATCCTCCCATAAGAGCCCATGCCATAGGCGATAAGTTTATCGTATTAAAAAAATCCCTAAATAGGTTTAAAACATTCAAGGATTATAAAAGGACTGTTTTAAGAAAGGTGGCAAACTTTGTTGAGTGTCATGTATATAGTATATATAGTATTCCACAGATATTTTTCCCTTGTGTCTGAAATGTGGACTGTGTGTAAAATATGTGGACGGAAATGTTGTAAAGTTATGAAATATGGTTACGGAAATACAGACATGGGGTTAAAAAACGTCTAATTTTCGACTGAATAGTTTATTTTTAGGTAGTAAAAAGGCTGTTGTAAAAAATTGAGATCACCATGTGAGGTTTTAGTAAAAAGCTCTTAAGTACAATTTTAAAAATAGCATGGAACACGAAGTACATAGTGTGAATTTGACATATTTTTCATATTTCTGATGATACCGTTTGAACACCGCTGACCAATGTATCAGGGAACACAGGTGGACAATTTGATGCCATTGACGTATTGTATTATATTTCTGTCTTAAATTGTTATATTCTAATTTGAGTGAAAATACAAAATTTTACTGAAATGCTTTTCCCTCTTAACCAATATTTTTGAACATGATCTGAGTAGCTCATTGCTTTTTTGCAATTATAAAACCAGATTAATATTTAATGATTATTTTTATTACATATTATAAAAATTACTATCATATACAAGTAGGTACCGTTATAAAGTTACAACCTATATACGCCCCACTGCTGGACACAGGCCTCCTCTCATTTCTGGGAGGGTTATAGGTACTTAGTATTAAGCAATTATTAAATTTGTTATTGCTATTTACTTCTTTTTAAACTTAAAAATAATAATAATAATGGTCGTGTTGTTTCGGATTTGTTTACCAACACCACCGCCGCTCGTCCTCATACAATATGCGGATCAGTCGAGCGACTGATCCTAGTGAGTTGTCGCTGTCACGGAGCGATACTGTTATTATGTATCTATCTGTGAGTGAAATTGTTAGTTTATTGTTTTAATTGTTGTGTGAGATTCTTAGTTACAGACGATTGTTTTTGTGTGCGCGGATTTCCCCTGCAAAAAGTGACAGAAACATCACTATCGAGAAAAACGCTACAGCTACTCCCCTCTAGTAAGTCAATGGCCCGTGTCGCTCTATCTCAAAAACAAAGAAGTTATGCCCAAACAAACTTATAAAAATAAATACAAGCAAATGTTCTCCTCAGTAACGTTCCTCCTCCTAGCAAAAAAAATACTTTTCAGTTTCCCTATCCGCGAAATAGACACAATAGTTAAACAGTCGATATGTTCATACAGGCTTATTTTGTAATAACTGGCCAAATTTGCAGAGAAGGTTCAGAATAAGTAATATAGGCAAATGGTGAAGAAAAATTAATGAAAAAAAAATCTCAAACATTCTGTCCTTTTTATCTTTTAAATTCAAAATGCGTGGTAATGCATTAATTTAACTGATTTTACTGCACACGCACACATTCGTAAGGGTCGATCGGTAGACAAAAACTTTGTGAATTGAATCACACACAGAGAAGCATGCGTATGCGTAGTTGTTGCCCATAAATCACATTCAATTTGGGATAATTTCAAATAAAAATAGAAGCCTTATTTACTCGTATTTTCAAAAACTGCAATAACTGTTTATCATTATTATATATTTGAACTTAAGTTTTAAATTTGGCTACTCTTTGAAAAATAACCCTGTATATGATTCATGGGACAGAAAAGGGTTAAGTAGGGTATGTTGCAGTGTTACCTATTGCTCTGATCAGAAGTTAGTAGGTATGTTATTACTCTTCAATATGTGACACAAAATAAAAACAATTATAAAAAACACGACTACAAAAAATCAACTAAAAAATTTTTTCCTAATGCCTACCTAACTACCTATAGTAAGGTACGTACTACCTATTACTACCTACATTTCAAATTCATTACCATTTTCAATGCCTGATTTTCTCAGAAACATTTCCAGGCGTGCTCACAACAACTCACAAAAGTTCCTTCGTAATCTGATGAATGGTATCATTTAGGGTAATTTAAGTTCAAAATATAATACCCCACACTTATTGCAGTTTTTAAAAATATGCATGAATAAGATTTCTTCATTTAATTGAAAATATCCGAAATTTAATGTGATTTATAGGCAACAACTACTGCATATGCGCTCGTTTGTGTGTCAATGCACGGAGCTTTTGCCTACTATTTACTTCCGAAATGACACGCTCACTACTAAGTTAAGCGACGCGAATTATGATTTTTCAACTGCCGGGCTTATTACTGAATGACCACCTCGAGCACTTCCATGTGACGGAGAACAACCAGAAAGTTCTTACTTTAAATGGCAAATTCTACAAGTGGAAAATGGAATTTATGAAATAAATTTAACCAGAGAAAATAAAGGACAATTTCACACACTGTATGTAAAATTGCGAGCGCAACATCAAAAGTTTTATTCAAGTAGATGGTGCTATTAAAAAAATGAACAAGGGAAGTAATTTGAAGCCCAATAAGGCAGAGCAGCCTTTATTTAAAATAACAATTTGTAAATTTTCATTTAAATAAATTTTTGTTGACATAATATAAAACTTTGGTTTAATTAAAATAAAATTACATAAATAATAATTACATAATTAACAAACTAATTAACGAACTAAACCGATAATTTCTCTTCTTAAGATCTAAGATGATGCACTGTGACACATATGTATATAATTTTATGTAAATAAATGAATGATATACACAATATATGCTATTCAAAAGCCATTGATGAATAATTGAAATGTTTCCCTGTAATACAAAAGTTTCACTTCTATCGCTTGTCTGCACGACACACTGTTTTTATTTTGTTAAATTTGTTTGTCAGTAGACTAATAACAAAAGTACAACTGCAGGGCTAGCATGGGCAGGAGACAATTTTATCCCCAGGGAAAGTAGAAAATGTTTATCCCCCTCGCTTAGTTTTATCCACCCTTAGAGCATGGGCACACCGGTGAATATAATATCCACAGTAGATAAAATGGGAGATAGACTTAGACTTAGATAGATTTTTTTGTATGAATATAAACTTCAACCCACGTCCAATGAACTAGGATAAAATTGTCCCTTTCAAATGTCAAAAAAGCATAATTTTTAATCTTTCATTTGGCTCCATGCTACGGACGGGGGATATATGTCTACTCGTTATGTCAAACGGGGATATACTTCTCCCCATTTGACATAACAAGATAATTTTATCTCTTGTCAGTGGATATAATCAGGGGATAAAATTTTTGTCCCCGCCCATACTAGCCGGGCTGGACAGTTTTTGTAATTTTAGAAGGTTCCCTCCCTGCTCAGGCTACTCCCCTTCCATTACTAGATGCTTGTTCTAAATTGTGTTGTCCATAACTCTGTATTTAGAAGTGTTTTATTTTTAGCCATATCGTCACCTAATAATCGCCAAATCCTTTCCCACCAAGAAGTGACCGATCAACTGGATATTGACAGAGTTATTGTGACCTAACATGATAAAAATTATAACAAAAAAAATGGAAACATGGCAGAGGTAGAAATAGATTGTACTGTAATAAAATAATTGCTCTAGTGTTACTATCCAGAAAAAAAAACAGAGGAATAGATTTGTGTGCACTAAATGCTGTCTAGTTATCCTCCTAATTCATTTGCATCAAACTGGTAAAATGAACAAGCACGGGGAAATGGGTACTATATTATAAACTTAATTCAAGACAAGCTTGCTTTAATTTATTGAATCGCTAAATAATTAAATGCAATGCAAGCGGTTTAAATTAAAGCAAACATTCAGCTTCTAAGATTTAGTACAACAAATAGTGCAGAAGTGTAATATCAAGAACTGCAACTCCTTACACCTTTTCAAACCCTTTCAATCCCTAAATTCAAGACCAAATAAGAGCTCTAGCTACATCACTGCCGCTGCACATTATTCTGCTTTTCCTCTATAGAAAACAATGGATACAGGCAAAAATAAGTGATAAATCTATTCAAATTTTAGATACCATGAATGTTCGTAAAAACTTTAATCTATCTCTAATTTTGTGTGAAATTAAATGCAAAATTAATACAAACCCGCAAAGCTGTTCGAAACATCCAAGACTCCCTTGGCTCTCCAACACCCCAATAGAACTCCAACTACTCGCTTTTGGTTTCCAATTTTTCCCATTCGATTAAAATGGTCCACAACGCTTAACAATACTAAAGGATGAACCACAACCTTCGTTGTGACTACTTCTTGACTCGGCATCTTTCTCCTTTGTGTTTTTTTTTAAATTTAGGCTAAGACGTGGTGTTATCAATAATTTATAAGTTCGATTATTTTTGTACGTTAATAACAAACTTTTAGACCAATATTCTTTTCAGTATGAGAAAAGGTCATGGAAACAAATGTTACTTCTTTGAAACAAATTTTGACAGTCATTTTAGCACAGACTAATATGATCATAGAGTAGGGTAATATATACCGGAATGTGATGTGATAAAGTTGCCACTTGCCAAATCGAGAAACTTATTGTATCTCAGACCAACAAAAAAAAATATTTTTATTCAATATATTTTTTAATTAGGCAAAAGTTTTTGAATGTCCTTATAATTATTAATCATTTAAATTTATGTTAAAACTTTAGGCAATTCTATTAAATTCCATACACAATAACCAGAATTGGTGTAAACGCCATCTAGCGCACCTATTAGCATTTGATGTTCGAAAGTTTATGCGGATATCGTATAAGATGGCTCTAGTGTCTTTGCAAATTATTGGACCCCTACCTAAAGTATGGAAGTGTACCCCCCCTGAATATGATGCTCACACATTGCATGCATTTAAGAAGAATAAATTTGTCTATGACTACCTGAGACCTGAGCATAGACTTAGAATATACTAGCGTATAGACCACCTGACAGCCCGAAAAGGCGTGACCAATTTTGATTTGTCATTGTGTGCGTTAGCTAGTGATGTATATTTTACTTAAAAGGACTATCGAAAATGATCGTTAAGGAAGCGGTAAAAAGATTATAAAAAATTGTTTAGTGCACGAAATTGAATAACTTCAAAATTTAATTGAATTTTACCATGATAGTTCTAAAATAATTAAAAAATATTCATATAACATGTTCCTGGGAATAAGCTGAAACTACCTGCCTTTTGTTGGATTTTAATTCAAATGTATAAAATCCCAGGTGATTTTACCGATAAACTTAAAAAACTCCCCAAGAATCAGATTGGAAAGTTGTATTTTCGAGCTATGATCTTTGGAGAAAAATATTTACTGCCGTGGGCAGTTTCCCCGGAATTTATTTTTTAACATATTGTTGATATAAATAGGTAGATACTTAACTAAGTATATACCTATTTATATTTTATATATTTTATAAAATGTTTTGATGGGGAAACAAAAACGGGGACACGGAGTACAACATAATGGCTGCTTTATTTTTCATATAAGTATTACTTGTGATAATTACAAACATTTAATAATTAATAATTAAATAGATTATAGAAGTTTATTTTAACATTCGACTTAAGTATGAATGTAAACTTAATAATTTAAGGAAAGAAACTTGTAGGAATCAGTTAAATAAGATTGCTTTGTTTAAAGGCCAATATGTTTATGAGGCTGCATCATGCTTCATGTTTATATTCTTTCATCTGTCCCTGAAAAGTATAAAGTAATAATAAACTTATTATCATTTTATCTGCATGAATTTAAAAAACATAATGATCTTAACACAGTAAAGTGCACAAAGTGTCTGAGGATACAGATGCACTCTCTCTATTCTCTCAATCTCGGTATGTTAAGAAAATGGTCACTCATTCATGGACTGACCGCGGCAAGTGCAACTTAATTTCGCAGATCTATTGATCTGCACAGCTATTACTTAACCACGAGTTCCTCTTCTCTACGAATAACGCTGTAGGGGATAAACCACGCTATTTAAGCCCTCGCGACAATGTCGTCGGCAATCAAGCATGAATCGGGCATTGACCGTTGTGAGTATCAAATACTATGGAATTTATACTATCACGTCTCATGCGCGGTCGTCTAGTAGCGCTTGAGGAGCATTACTAAATATCTATACCTAACTACGCTAAAAGTTTTATCGTTATGATTTGGGAATATAATCCGAAGTTCCGAAGCTCCGCTCAACCCCTTGGGGAAAATAGCATGATGCTATGAATATTGTACTAGTGTGACCGTGAGGCTGTGCGGTTGGTTAAGCTAGGTTATACATTTATTTTGGTTGATAAATAGATACTTAGTTGGGTTCATAATGGCTTAAAGAGGATAATCTCAAGATTTTTTTGTCTTTAATGTACTACAGTTTTATAATGTATGAAAATCTGTCTCTATATTTATATAAAGTTTTTTTTTATAGGATAGGGTGACAAACGAGCACACAGTCCACCTGATGGTAAGTGGTTGCTGTGACCCATAGACATCTACATCTATCTTCAATAAAGAATCAAAATGCAGAGGCGTTGTCACCCGTGAGGACTAAGTTGAAATGCCTCGTTTCCAGTAAAAAGGGTCTCCGGTTCTCTACACTCACCATACGAAACACAGCAGTGTTAAGCTGCTATTTTACGCTGGTATTCTGTGAGAGCGTGGTCCTTCCCCGGTCGAGCCAAACCATTTCGTGCTACAACTATACTATTAATATAGCTGCAGCATGGCTCTACCACGTAAAAAAGTTTTGAAAGTTATATTTTTGAAGTCTTATTATAACAATATTTTACTTACTGGTACAAATAATGTAGAAATGACTCCTTTTAATAAAATTGTTTTTATTCTACTTTTTCTTTTATACTTCTCAAGAAAATGTTTGCTGCAAATTGTTGAGTTCTTCTTTGCATTCCAACCAACCCGTCCAATGAACCTTAACCACTTTTTCTAATTATAGAATCCGGAGGGAATCTGTTTGAAAAACGGCAAAATAAAATTACATTTTAGAACGCAAACCGAGGATTTATTTTCTTGTTGTGTAGGCAAGTCTATCGATTCATTATAAACATTCAAGATAAATATCGACATTAATTTTGATATAGTTGAGTCAATCCCTAGCGTACATGTAAAATATTTTGTATAAAAATGTATTTACCAAATTCATGCAAATTATCAACAACGTGACTTTTTCTTTGCAAAATATCAAAATTAACAAAATAATTGAATATATTCTATATTTAAAACAGTATGTAACATAAATTTTATCCAAAATAAACGCGTCATAACATTGACGATGTCTTGAGAATTTACCTGTGATATGTGAAATTATCAGGATTATTTCTATTATTAACAGCACACTCACTCACGGAACAATTAACCATTTTGGAAAAAGTTACTTACTAAAAATACTATTATACTTTAAAAATACAAAATATCTCGAAGCTATTTCTTGCGTGCCGAATTGTGCCGACCTGTCATTCAAAATCGGTTACAGAGTCATGAGATTTGGTATCCTTTTCTATCTTGCATTTTTGCCATAAGGAATTTTTTTCTCTCTTGCACACTATGTTGGTCTATACGGTAGTATATCCTAAGTCTATGGACCTGGGAGTAAACCAAAGACAGAATCCAATAGACAGCGTGATATGTTTTGTTTCATTCACAAAATAAAGAACACATATTATATCATATTAGCACTTGTAAGAAAGAGATATAGCTACTATATTGTTGTCCTTATTCCCGTACAACCTAACAAGCTGTTTGGATTAAATTTAGTGGCAGATACGGCAACTGTCACGGAGTGTTTCAATGTTTATTATTTCGTTTAATAATTTATTTGCAAATAAAACTCGATAATTGTACGTTTTAAGTTAGAAAATTATTTAATTTTGTACCATATCATGGTTTCGTGCAGTGTTATTGGATTATTGGCTGTAAAAGCCGCAGTGAACGAAAAATTGAAGGCATTACATTTCACGCGTAAGTAAACTTATTTCATGAATATGTATTTAAATAACTTTCTGAATCACTTTTACATGGAAGTATTAATTAAAGCGATGTTGAAGGTCATTTTTTTCTATAAATTATTATGATATTATCATTATTAGCGTTATTATAACCTCAAACCTATGTTGCCAGCTAAAGTTTATAATTACCCGAGGTACAATCTCATCGTTTATAATTACGGCGAGAGTATCTAATGTAATATACTACATATTTACCATTGAGTTAATATACCTGTGCTTATTATGTCATTTAAATTTATTAATCTCGATGTTTTTTTTTATTTGTCATTTTCCCAATTGATTCGGAAATAAAAAGAAAATCGGTTTTAGCAACCCGTAAGAAGAATTGGGAGCCTACTAAATATTCTCGACTTTGCTCCAGGCACTTTGAAAGAATTTATCAGTCCGAAAAATGACAAGAACTTAATTCTTTCGTAATGCTGTCCCAACACTTCATACAATGAAGTTTTGTGTGCTTAAATATAGTCGTATTTTAAATCTTCTAACTGTGTTTTTTTATGTAGTAGATAGGCTTACTTTTCACCAAAATTTAACCCTTTCTCTGTCCTATGCACTACATATAGGTATTGGTGTTGTCTTACTATTGTGTCAGAAAACCGGACAATGAATGTGTTAACTAAAGTGTGTAAGTTATAATATGAGGGATTATGATAGAATAAAAGGGAATTTAAAAGATATAGTTTCTTTTACCCCGAACATATAGAAGAAAATTGAAAAATGTAACATTTTTCCAGGATGATGTTGCAAACATAGAAAGTCAGGTCTTTATGATTTAGTAGTAGAACACCCAAATACAGTGCGCGTTTAATTTTCATTGCCTTGCTAACTAATCACTATTAATAGTGATAAGAATTAATATAAAAGTTATAGTTATCATGTAATGACTGTTACAGTTTTTATTGAATGCTAAATAATATTGAGAATATGTGATATTTTTCCAGGAGGACGTTAAAAAGACTAGAAATGGGCATCAAATTAATGATGTAGTTATGGAACTACCAAGCACATTTGCGGTAGATTTTAAGTTTTTAAAAGACTGTGTTGTGCCAGTTACGAAAACTGGTAGTACCTAGCTGTCATACAAGTGGGCTAAGGGATTAAACATTAAAACCAGAGACTGAACAGTAACGTATGTTATCTTTACCTATAAATTTGTATATGTAAAAGAAGCTGAACTACTCACTGACTGATTAGCTGACATTACGCACAGCATTATTTGTCGTTGTTTCTGAGAGCCATTGGTTTCCTTGTTTACATTTTGTATTTTGCTTTGCTGAATATGGTATAGGTGACATGTAACATTATGAACACAATTGAAAATCTATTGTTTGATATCAATAACGGCCGTTAATAGGTTTAATGGATTAAAACATTTTAACTTTCTGTTTCAGCTACTGGGTACGCCAAGAATTCTTACCAAGATATTGAAACAGCAGCAAAATCTGTCGGAGAAGAGGTTGAGAATGGTGCCCACTCTTCATCAGACAACAAGGCGTCTAAAAATAAAAGTAGCAAATCTGGAACAAATTCTTGAAGAGTTGAAGGCCAAAGCTCTTGTTAACGAAGAGGATAGCAATCTACTTAACTCGATCGATCCCGTCAATAAAGATTTTCTTATATTGACAATCATAGAATGCTTCTCATTAAAGCTGTCGCTTTAAGATATTTTGAAATAAGAATACATCATGAAACCACAAAAATTAGTGAGTCCGTCGAAAAAATTTGGAATATTCATACTAAATTAGTTTTATTTTATTGACAATAATAATTAAATTGAAATTACCAAGACCTATGTAATTATTATGATTTTCTTAACAAATAAATGTGTTTTAATATTTGTTATTATTTGTTTCATTTTCTTTAATTATCCTATCCTAATAACATGTGAATAAAGTGGCCTAGAATTACTGACGTACGCTTCACAAACAAAATCTCCCTATTTTGTGGGTAACATTGGCAAAATGGCAGCACTATAATGCGTAAATGAAAGGCAGAATAGCGGTTACGCGACCCCACCGTCTATTCGATTCTCTGTCTACGGAGTAAACGTAGTGATTATATACTCTTTTATAGATTATAGACTCAAGGTCTGACTGATAATCATAAACAAATTGACTAAGATGACTAAAATTTAGTCATTGACTATGACCAGCAGTAGTTTTGAGTTCTGGTTCTTTAAGAACCGCTGAAACCCGGTTTATACGAGAACTGATTATTACCTGGTTATTTTAAAAAAGACCGATACTGTATATACCGATAGGTAACTACTGCAAGCGTCAATGGCTGAAGGTCGTGCAACCAATGCCTAATAAATGAAATAAAAGGCCAACGTCTGGCTAATGCTGCGCTTCACAAGTTCAGTGTATATTCCTCTCTAACCAGAGACGAAAATTATATTCTATGTGAAGCTGAATCTTGTAAAGTTGCAGGCTGTGGACTGGCGTGAAATATAGTCTCGCTCTAATGAGCACCAAGCTTTTAGAAGCCAACGTGACCCTTCTTTTCAGGTGAATGCGGAACTGAGGACGCAGAGAATTCTGATATTATTTTAGGCAAAAATTTGTGTGCCCTCAAAAAGAGCAGATATGACAAAGGGTTTCCTTTGAACGATGAACGCAATAGTCTGTGTCTTCTGAAAATTAAGCTAGATTCGCTTCCAATACGAGACATTTTTCAACAAAATCTCAACTTCAGAAATAGTTTTTCCGGCACTGTTCCCGAAAAAATTTTTTTCACTCGGCCGATGTCTAAAGCATGACTAATGCGCCTATATAACAATGAATGTTATATGGATAAAAATACTCCAGACCACCTTTCCTTATTTGTCAAAATCATGCAATATCTTGGATTACATCCTTCCCAGACCAATCCCTTGAACGATTAATGTTAATACCCGTTTAGCTATGGATGGATATGGATGGGGAAAAGCACTGAACTCGCGTGACCGTCACACTCAGTTACGATACATTACATATATATATATATATTGTGATATATGTAGGAAAGGTCTTGTGTGAATTAGGAGACGTGTTGATGCTTCTATAACTTTAATTATACTGTTCCGAACTTATTCTACCTTAACACTAATATATACTATTGTGGTGGCTACACTACACCTCCCACCGACAAAAAAAAAAAGTTATCTATTTTTTATCAAACCTAAAAAACTATTCTAAACATAATTAAAGAATATCTAAATGAAAACTATAATCTAAGGCATAATGTCTAGATTTATGAGGGCGTTTGGCTAAACCCTTTGGCACGTAAAAATGTGTAGTCACATTAGTTATAGTAATTGACATAATCAGGCTTAATTATGTAACATAACATAATATAATATTATTATGTTTTGATTTTCGCAAACATTTATGTTATTTTTTATTCGTATCCTTAATCATTAAGACAAGTCATCTAGTTCCGACATTTAATAATACATAGTATCATTTCATTATCATATCTCTTTTCACACTTCAATACTTCTCTTTATTCCCTTTTTACTTCATATATTTATGTACTTCATTCTTGTTTAACAATTATTTATTTTCATTTTACTTCACAGCATTTTAGCTACATATTCATTCAATATTTGTGTCATTTCTTTCACGTACACGGCTCGCGTACATACATGATCAAGACAATGACCAATATCACTTCATCCAATTTTTACATTTATAGCGTTTCAGTTCATATAATTTATTATTTAATTGTATCATAACTTTCACGCACACGACTCATGTACATACATGATCAAGATAATGGACAATATTCCCATACAATTTTGATAAATTCTTATTTCACCAATAACAATAGTTAGAACTCATTCTGGTTTTATCGAATCCTGTTCGGATTTAAAAGTGTTTAAAAATTAATTGGTTATTAGGTTTTTCAAACTCAGCTGATCAGGCCGATTGTATGTGGATATGCTAAGCACCGATAATTTTTTTTACCTTAATTTCACACCTACACACTATTAATATTTTTCATTTATAATTCCGTACTCATTAACTTAGTCATAAATTTACTCACATCTTTTACAAATTTATATCATATAGTCTCGTATAATATTTAGGTATATCATTGTCAGTCAGGATTGAGGCTCACAATATGGGCACAACAAAATTGAAATTAATTAATTGTATACATAATATAATTGAGTTTCTAAATCGTTTTGAACGAAGTTATTATTTTCATAATCCACATAAGTGTTAGATATTCAAACTGTTATCTTATGATTTAAAAGTTTAATCAATATTAAACCAAAAATAAATTATTGCATTTCATATTAAGATACAGAACAGAAGTCAAAGCAACGTAATCATTTTCAGTAACAATAACATAATCACATAACAAGAGACAGATCAAAATACAAATTGCAATCCCACTCCTAGCAGCGCAAGCGATTTGAGACACTTTTGTTTTAATTACTAAAGTATGTATATGGAAACGTTTGCGATTACATAGAACTATGACCACACAGTGTGATTAACACCTAATTTTAAGATAACTTGTACAATGCAAGTAAAGTAAAATGTACCTTAAAGTGATAGTTTTAAATATTTTTGAATTTATACAGAAGTTAAAAATACATTAGCTTTTTTTTATTTTTATAAATTACTTTTGCAAGAAATATGATGTTTATTTTTCGTATACACAACATTATTGAAAAATTACTACAACTACTACCAAGTTTATATAACAAAACATTAATTTATTTTAACATTCAAAAGAACAATTTTAATTTTTATGTAGGTTAGCATATAAATTTAAGGTTCATTGCCTTTAGAGAAGAAAAATACATTTAACAATAGCTAATGTTTAAAACCCTTTTCAAAATTGAATACTACCATTTAAATAAAATTTACTACAGAAAAAAAATAACAGCGGAATATATCATTAGTATTATTTTAACCATACGAAAATTAATTGATGATAAATCATGGTAAATTTAAGTACGTAAAATGTAATCTACTATATTATTTCATTCGGTTTTGCAGGACACAGTAATAAAAAGAATATATAACAATAAACAATAACTGTATAAAATTGAATATAAAATCGTCTTGTGCCAACATACAAGAGAGCTTAAAAGTAACTTAATTTTTAATATTGCATTATGATTTTTTTAGCAGGTGCACTAATAAATATATTAAGGTATCAATTAAATCGTGAAGTATCTGATTAATAAACTCAACTTTATCATATTATATTAAATACAAAATTTTAAAACATAACTTTTTATAATAATTAAAACTTTTTAAGAAATGTTAAAAGAAATGACGAAAATATGCTGATTCGATGTTACCTCAAATTTTCTTCTTTTTCTTTGTGGCTCAATTTTCATATTCTTCTGGACGAAGCTTGCAAAAGTACAACTGTTACTTCCTTTTAAAATTAATCTGCTGTTTCTTGAATTTTGAACTTTGGTCATCATATTTTTAATTTTAGTTAGTTCCTATACAATTATTATTGTGGCCTCTTCTTGTATTCATATTTATTTGTTTTTCGTCACATCCGGTATTGCGTCCATTCCGTTATAATATATTTTTTCCATGATGATTTTATTATTTTATTTTTAATTTTTCTCTCTTTATGTAAGCCCGGCGGTGCGCGTACATTGTAGCAGCGCACCGCCTGGCAGGGTCGCCATGTGATATATTATGTAGGAAAAGGTCTTGTGTGAATTAGGAGACGTGTTGATGCTTCTATAACTTTAATTATACTGTTCCGAACTTATTCTACCTTAACACTAATATATACTATTGTGGTGGCTACACTACAATATATATATGTGTGTAATATACATATATATATATATATATATATTTATATATATTTATCGACCAAATTGGCGATATGTTGAAAACGGGTCAGATTAGGAGTACCCTCAACCGACGAGCGTGTATGCGTAGATATATGGATGTAAAGGAGGCGAGAGAAGTGTGTCAGGATCGTACCAAATGGAAGTCCGTAGTGTCTGCCTACCCCTCTGGGTGACAAGCGTGAGTGTTTATGTATGTTATGTATGTATATATATATATATATATATATATATATATATATATATATATATATATATATACGTTGGCACAGCTATAATTTTTTTTTAATTTATTGTTATTGTTTTGTTATTTCTTTTTGTATTTGTTTTTGTTTTGTTTGTTGTCTTGTCTAATCATGTCCACTCTGGAAATTGACCAGGTTAGGGCCATCTTCTCCATATACAACCAAACCATAGGTTTAGCTGCTATTGACGAAACCGTCTTCACTAGAGTCATTTCCTCGCTTGTCCCTCAGGCATGTCTCCCCCCCGGCCCCCGTCGCATCCTGCCCGGCGGCCCCTATGGCTGCCCCACAGACCGACTCGCCCGCGTCTCCGACGCCATGGAGTGCTCGGACACCGCGTCCGTAACGTCGTCCTCCCGGAAGAGGTCCGCCACCCAAACCAACAGACCAGTAGCTGCTCCACGGAGTCGACAGATTCCGATGGAACAGTAACTGACGCGACCCCCTTCACGAAAGTGAAGTCCATGTGCGGCCCGAAACGCGCAGCTAAAGATCGCACACCCCCCGTCCCGGCAGACCCTGCTGACGCTCGCGCCTCCACAGCCCCCGCCGCTGGCCGCACCCCCGCAGCCTCCACCGCTGCACTCACCCCCGCAGCTCCCGCTGCTGCCTCTATCCCCGCAGCCCCCGCCGCTGCCGCTGTCCCCCTAATGTCGTTTCTTCCAAGCCAGCATCTCACTGCACCCCCACCCTTGCCAAGGAACAGGTCTCGCCCCCTGTCTTTCTCAGAGACAAGGGCCAATTTACCAGGCTCTCCAAAACCTGTTACGGTACAGGCATAAAATATGATCTAGCCACCAACCTCGGTGAAGCTATTAAAATCATCTACCAGTCAATCAACGACTTTCATCGCCTCACCAGGCTTTTCACAGCCAAGCGTGTGTCCTACCACATGCACGCTCTTCCGGAAGAGCGTAATGTTAGGGCTGTCATCCGCGGAGTTCCCTTCGAACTCTTCAACGAAGACATCCTGGAGGACCTTAAGTCCCAGGGCTTCCCCGTCGAGGCTGTGCACAAGAGTTTCCCGCTAGCCGCTAGAATTGTTTCATATTTAAGTAACAGAACTCAAAAAGTTGTCATTAATAGTATGAGCTCTTCCGGGTCGATAGTACAAATGGGCGTGCCTCAAGGCTCAATTCTCGGCCCCTTTCTGTTTCTTGTATATATTAATGACTTACCTTACATAGTAGGGGATAACCATAATATAGTATTATTTGCTGATGACACTTCATTAATTTTCAAATTAAAACGACAATTATTAAAATATGACGAAGTAAATAATGCTATATCTAAATTAGTAAATTGGTTTAATGTTAATAACTTGCATTTAAATAGCACTAAAACGAAATGTATGAAGTTCGTGACTCCAAATGTCAGACAATTAAATACTAATGTAATTTTAAATGGGGAGGAACTGAGTCTTGTCGATACCACCATTTTTCTTGGAATAACACTAGACGCGAAGCTTCAATGGAGCCCCCATATATCAAAGTTAGCAAGCAGACTTAGTTCTGCAGCATATGCTGTAAAAAAGATTAGAAATCTTACCAGTGTGGAAACAGCTAGACTTGTTTACTTTAGCTATTTCCATAGCATAATGTCCTATGGTATTTTGCTATGGGGACACGCAACTGACACTGAAATTATATTTGTTTTACAGAAGGGCCATAAGAGCAATCTATGATTTAAAACCCAAAGAGTCGCTCAGACAAAATTTAAGGAAATTAATATATTAACTTTGGCCTCTCAATACATTTATGAAAATGTAATGTACGTACACAAAAATAAAAGTAGTTATACAAAATAAGTGATATTCATTCTGTAAATACTAGGAACAAACACAAGCTAGTAGTACCAGTTACTCGACTCCACCGAGTCAGTAATTCATTCTTGGGGCGATGTATACGCTTTTACAACAAAATCCCAGAAAATATACAAAATTGACCTGCTCAAAATTCAAAAACTTTATTAAACATAGTTTGTATAAAAGGGTTATTATAATGTTAAGGAATTTATGGATGATAATAACCCTGGAATGAGGTGTTCGCTGCCAGGCTGTTTCTAATTTGTTTTGTGGTTAATTGTGTAATATACATGATTGTAAGCTGTTATTTAAAAAAGTCCTGCTGGGTTTCTTGCTGGTTCTTCCCAGGACAGAGGTTTTTTTTTCGAACCAGTGGTAATTAGACAAAAGAGTGACTTTCAATAAGTATTATTTATAATCTATATTGAATAAAAAAGTTTCTGTTTCTGTTTCTGTTTCTAGCTCTTGTCATCTTAATTAACGCGCCGGAGGCATAAACCATCTTCCGGCTGGTGCGCACCGTGTGCGGCCTGTCGAGAGTGAAGGTCGAGCCTCCCCACAGGCGCGGTCATCCGGCGCAGTGCCACCGCTGCCAACTTTATGGGCATGCGGTGGCCAACTGTTCCGCCCCCCCCCCCCTCCCCCAGGTGCGTTAAGTGCCTCGACCCGCATAACTCCAAGGAGTGCCATCGGCCCCGTAACGCCGAATCCTCACCCTCTTGCGTCCTATGCCAGCAGCCTGGCCACCCGGCCAACTACAGAGGCTGTCCTCGCGCTCCTCGACCCGTCCCACTAAAGTTGCCAAACCAGCTCAACCACCGGTTAAAGATAATTCATTCCCGGCGCTCCCACCAAAAATGCCCCGTCAGGGCTTTTCCTAGCCCCCTCAGGGCCCCTCGGCCCCCTCAGGGCCCTCCTCGGCCCCCTCCGTGCTTTTCTCAGCCCGCACCACCCCCAGTTTTCCCCTGGGGCCCCAAAAAGGCTGACCCCCCGCGGACTTCCTCCACCCCACACCAGGCACAATCCTCATTGGCTGATGACCTGAATACAGTTTATTCTGCTATTCGGAGCATCGACATAGGGGAGATTGCCATCCTAGCACACAAACTGCGCGCTGCTCAGTCGTCTAAGGACCGTCTCCTTGCTCTTGCTGAGAATTACAACCTTTTGTGTCCCCTGTAATTTAAATTAATTTAATTTAATTTAAATTAAATTAATTTAATTTAAATTAAATTAATTTATATTATATTTTATTGTAGTTTAATTTAATTTAATATAATGTCAGACCACTCTGCTCCCATTATATCTCACGGTTGTATCAAGCCTAAGGGTTTATCGCTTGTCTCCTTTAACATCCGCGGTTTGCTTAATAACCTCCCTGAGCTTAAGCTCTTTCTTCGAGATCGCGAAGCCGACCTCCTCCTCCTCCAGGAGACCAACCTCAAACCTAATGACCTCAAAGGCTTCTCCATTAGAAAGTATTCTCTTCTACGTGACGACAGACCTGACCGCAAAGGCGGCGGTACTGCCATTTACTACAAAAAGTCACTTCATTGCTCCCACATCCCCACTCCGCCGCTTACCAATATGAAGCCACGGTATGTAGGCTAGCCTTGACTGGACATCAGTCCATCATCATAGCCTCCAGTTATATCCCTAGTGGAACCCTCCCCCTTAAGAGCGATTTCGAGGCCATCCTCGCATTAAGCAATTCAGTCATTATGTTTGGCGATTTTAACTCCAAGCATACTGAATGGACTTGTCTTACCACTACTCGTAGTGGCAATGATCTGCTTGATATCACTCAGTCTCTCGACCTTACCGTCTACAGTCCCCTCGGTGTCACTCACGACACCGACCACGCTCCTCACGTGCTAGACTTTGCGCTAGTAAAAGGGAAACTCCCTTAACCTCAGAGCAATCGAGACTCTTGACGATCTAGGATCCGACTACTATCCTGTCTCCCTCATACTTGGCCATCAGCCACCTCCTTCAACTCCCTCCACCAAAACCTTCACCAACTGGAAGGGCTTCAGGGAGTCCTTAGCCTCAGCTATGGACTCTCCGGACTTCCCCATCACCCTCTCTTCGGAATTCTTCGACAGTACCGAAAAAATCGACACCGCGGTCGATTCTCTCACCACCCTCATAAAATCCCCCCTTAAGGAGAATGAAAGGATCGTCCCGGTTGCTAATAATAATAATCTTCCCCCAGATATTAGCAACCTCATACAAGCCAAGAGAGCTGCTTTCCGGAGAGCATCACTCTATCCCACCCCTGACTATAGGCGTACGGCCAATCGTCTTCAAGGAGAAGTCCGTTCACGCCTTTCTGAACTAAGAGACCTCGAAAGAGTTTCTCATACAGCGTACTACCGGATGGAGAGAGCCCTCCGCATAGACGCTATCACTCACACTCCCCCTCTCTCCTGTCCCGACGGTACTTTTGCCTTTGAGGACGAGGAAAAGGCTGAGTGCTTTGCAGACAGCATCGCCGCTCAATGCTCTCCCAGGTCACATCCCACCGACCCCTCCCACATCCAGGCAGTGGAGGATGCGGTCCGCCGCCGGAACTCGCCCCCCACAGCCTCTGAACCTATGTCTGTGTCCAATGATGAGATCTCATCCATCATCAAAGGACAGAAGCCCAAAAAGGCACCGTGTGCGGATGGCATCTCCAACCAAGCCCTCAAACATTTTCCTGAGCAGGTGATCAACTTACTGGTTATAATCTTCAACGCCTGCTTCAATCTCAGTTACTTTCCCACCACGTGGGAAGAGGTAACTGTCATTGGTCACCGTCAGTCACCAGTCACCGTCCCATCAGCCTCCTCAAGGCCATGGGCAAACTCTTCGAACGCATCATCCTCACTCGCATGAGGCGCCATCTGTTTCCCACAGACGACGACCCTCTTATCATCCCCCACCAATTTGGTTTCCGAGCGAAACACTCATGTCCCCAACAAGTTCACTGCATAGTGGAATATATCCTCAGCGGTTTTTATCCTCGTCGTCATAAGACCATCGCGGTCTTCTTTGACATAGCAAAGGCGTTTGATAGAGTCTGGCACGAAGGCCTTATCTACAAACTTTACAAAATAGGCCTCCCTGATCGTCTTGTTCGTCCCGTGGCCTCTTATTTGAAGGATCGTACCTTTCGTTTCAGACACGAAGGCACGCTCTCCTCTACGCGTCATATCAAAGCCGGTGTCCCTCAGGGCTCCGTGCTTGCCCCTATTTTATATATATTGTTCACCAACGACATTCCCATCCCGTCGAATGGTGTTCAGCTCTCCCGCTTTGAAGATGACACAGCCCTCTACTTGAAGGTATCTCACTACCATTTATCCGGAACAAGATCCAACAGTCAGTTAGTGACTTAGGAGCTTGGTTCCAAAAATAACGTATCGATTTGAACCCGGAGAAGAGTTCCGCCGTTTTCTTCGAACATAAACGACGCCGCCCCACTACCATTCCGCCAATCCAAATGTTAGGAACCCATGTCCCCTGGCATAAGACGGCCAAGTACTTAGGCGACACGAGGCTCACTTTAGAGCCCCATGTTAAGAAAGTAACTCGCATCGCGCACTTTTACCTGGGTAGGCTCAACAGCATGCTGGGCCGACACAGTAGAATATCTCTCCGAAACAAGCGAACCCTATATAAGGTCTGTATACGACCAGTTATGACATACGCGGCCCCCATTTTTGCTCATGCTAAACCTAGAATCTTAAACGAACTTCAAATAGTTCAAAACTCTTTTTGTCGTCGTGCTACGAACGCACCCTGGTTCGTCCGTAACGCCGACCTCCACCGAGACTTAGAGCTCCCCACAATTCAACAATTTCTGAAATCACTCTCTGAGAACTTCTTCAAAGCCTCAGAGTCTCACCCAAATTATCTCATTCGGGAGGCAGCTTCCTATGCAGCCCCACTTCCCTCTCGCTATCGAGTTCGCAGGCCGAGAAACTCTCTCTCGGACCCCCCCAACCAGCTTTCGGCCGACTTGGACTGCCTACTGGTGGCTCAGGCCGAGTCTTCTCCCAATGCATAATTTGCCTTCGTTAGGCGAGCCTCTCAGCGCCTACTCGCCGCCTGCGCCCCCTTTCCCTAAAGAGGGTCGCTTCCGATACGGCAGAAAGGCCCTCCAGGTCAAAGCCAGTCCCAGTTGGTGTTTAGTGCAAGGTGGAGATAAGCACAGTGGCAAAATAGTAGGTTAAGTAGATAAGTTAGGTATTTAGACAAGTGTTGTAAATTATTAGGTATTGTACCTTGTACCATCGCTAGCTGCGGGCCGCACGAATTTGGCGTCCGCGCGTTCATTGACCCCCTCAGCTGATTGTAATTCCACTGCAGGTTTTATGTTTAAGTATTTTCATGATTTTTTATATGAAATTACCGTTTCATTTAGCTGTACTAACATGGAGCGTGAATAAAGCTAATAATTTTTTTATTTCCTCGGGATTGAATTTCTTTGTGACCCATCATCAAAGGTATCCTTAGTACTATCGCCTGTCTTCGTTTTCGGGAACGTTTCACAAACACCCGGTATATAAATACATATATATAAAGGACTATATGACATGCACTCATGATGGATGGTTTTAATTGTGTTTTCGATAATCATTACTTGAATTGATTAATTGTGGAATCACTGTAATGAAACAATTTATTTTTCTACATAATATGTTTATATAGAAAAATAAATGACAAACACAAAGTATTTATTGTCGAATATTTCCAACATGGTTATTTCTAACGGTTATTGATATTTGCGTTGAAAAGTTTTTGACGTGCAGTCCTACGACTAACAGTTTTTTTGACACAGGACGCAAGAAAATATCTTTGCTTTTGATGGGTTCCCAGTTCCCAGTAGGCTTTAAAAATGTTTTTCCTCATTTCAAAAGAAAATTTAGTGAAACACGAAATTCGGCAGCTATCTTTGCAAGGAAGAAGCATTGATTTTACTGGCACATCTTTTCTGCTTCTTGTGACATACATTTCTTGTGACATAAGGAAAAAATTTATCCTTAGCCTCAGAAATGACGAACGTCTGTTTTTTAATTATTTCCGCATGTCAATAACTACCTTTGATTGATGATACATAATCAATATAAATTCTTTCCAAGCATTTTAGGTGGCAATTTTATTTTTATAATGGTCTTATTGATTTATCCTATAATATCGGTCGACCTTCAACCAAGGAAATAAAATTCTCGATCAATATTGGTATTCTGTATCCATATTGACAACCGACTGATGCAACGCACAAAGGGCAATTGCGGGAACGCGCGCGAATGCGTACGATACGATTCTCGAATGGGCGAGTCGTTTGTACGAGACAACAAGAACATAAGAGCCACTGCGTGTCGTATTCGATAAAATCGTTTCAAGTCGCGGCATTCTCTGTGGCAACTTCATACGGTATACGGTAAAAAATGTATCTCGAACACGACGTTTTCCCGTATGGACTCCATGTGAACAGTTTGACATATTGTCTACTGCCACTACTATGTTCAATAAAATCTAGTGTACGGTATACGGGAAAAGTATGGCCGTGTGAACGTGGCCTAAATATGCGTAACACTGACTTCTATATACAAGTACGCAATACTGGCTATACATCGTGACATAGTAATGGGGCGATTTGATTTTCGCCATTTTGATAAAGGTATTGAAGTCTCTGTATAGGGAGTCCAGTGCTTGTGTCAGGTTCAACGGGGCCTACTCGGAATGGTTTGGCATCCATAAAGGTGTCAGACAGGGTTGTGTGGCTTCTCCGTGGCTGTCCAACCTATTTATGGACAGTTGTTTGGAAAATTTGAAATTTGAAGAATGCGGGTTAAGAATGGGTGAGTTAACCGTCAAATGCCTTTTGTACGCCGATGATCAAGTCATACTTGCGTCGTCGGCGGCCAGGTTGCAAATGATGGTTACTTTTATGAACTGGTCATTAAAAGAAAGGGGTATGAAAGTGAACGCAAGTAAGACGAAAATGATGGTTTTTGAAAGAGAAGTAAGTAAAATGTTATGTGAAATAAGAATAGAAGGGGAGATGATTGAGCAAGTGGATGAGTTTGTATATTTGGGATGTTTATTTAGCAGGGATGGTAGATATGATAAGGATATAGAACGACGAGTGAACGCAGGAAATAGAGTAAATGGGGCTCTACACTCTATTGTGGAAAGTCATAATGTGTCCAAAAAGGCACAACATGTGTTATATATCAATAACAAGCGTGGAAATATTATGTGCAAAAGCAATAAAAAATATCAATAATAATGTATAGTTTATAAAACAATGTCTTCCAGAAAATAAAATTACATAACTATACTTATTTATAGTTTTATTTTATCTCACATACTAATCTAAAGTATATTCGAGTAATTTTGGTGCAACCTCTCAAATGTATGGGAATTTACCCCATAGGTTTGTGAGGCTTGAGCCAAAATTACTCGAATATGCCTTAAATAAAAAGTTCAAAGTTACAGAATACAAAGATTTGAAATTTCCGCTAAAAAGTTTTATATGGGCGCCCACCGTAGCGCTTTTAGTGTACACTCAAACACGTGTTTCCGTTTTTTATTATGATGTTGGCGTTCTTCTCTTGGTAGAGAGTAATTATCTTCTGTGCACTGGCGTATAGACGACCTGACAGCCCGAAAACGCGTGACTAATTTTGATTTGTCATTGTAGTATTGCGTTAGCTAGTGATGTACATTTTACTTACAAGGACTATCGAAAAATTATTGTTAAGGAAGCGGTAAAAAGAAAAAAATTGTTTAGTGCACGACATTGAATATAAGCTGAACCTACCTTGCCTTTTGTTGGATTTTAATACAAATGTATAAAATCCCAGGTGACTCTACCGATACACTCAAAAAAACTCACTAAGAATTAGATTGGAAAGTTGTATTTTCGAGCTATGATCTTTGGAGAAAAATATTTACTGGCATGGATAATTTCCCCGGAATTTCTTTTTTAACATATTGTTAATATAAATAGGTAGATACTTAACTAAGTATATACCTATTTATATTTTATATATTTTATAAAATGTTTTGATGGGGAAATAAAAAACGGGGTCACGGAGTACATGATGACTGCTTTATTTTTCATATAAATATTACTTTTGATAATTGCAAACATTTAATAATAAATAATTAAATACACTATAGAAGTTTATTTTAACATTCGACATAAATATGAATGTAAGCTTAATAATTTAAGTAAGAAAACTTGTAGGAATCAGTTAAATAAGATTGCTCTGTTTAAAGGCCAATATCTTTATGAGGTTTCATCATGCTTCATGTTTATATTCTTTCATCTGTCCCAGAAAAGTATAAAGTAATAATAAGCTTATTATCATTTTAGCTGCATGAATTTCAAAAACACAATGATCTTAACAGAGTAAAGTGCACCGAGTGTCTGAGGATACAGATGCACTCTTTATTCTCTCAATCTCGGTATGTTAAAAAATGGTCACTCATTCATGGACTGCCCGCGGCAAGTGCAACTTAATCTCGCAGATCTATTGATCCACGCAGCTATTACTTAACCACGAGTTACTCTTCTCTACGACTAACGCTGTAGGCGATGAACCACGCTATTTAAGCCCTTGGCACAATGTCGTCGGCCATCAAGCATGAATCGGGCATCGAGCGTTGTGAGTATCAAATACTATGGAATTTATACTATCACGTCTCATGCGCAGGCGTCTAGTGGCGCTTCAGGAGAATTACTAAATATCTATACCTAACTACGCTAAAAGTTTTATTATTGTGACTTGGGAATATAATCCGAAGCTCCGCTCAACTCCTTGGGGAAAATAGCGTGACGCTATGAATATTGTACTAGTGTGACCGTGAGGCTGTGCGGTTGGTTAAGTAAGGTTATACATTTATTTTGGTTGATAAATAGATATTTAGTTGGGTTCATAACGACTTAAAGAGGAAAATCTCAAGATTTTTTTATCTTTAATGTACTACAGTTTTATAATGTATAAAAATCTTTCTCTATTTTTATTTAAAGTTTTGAAAGTTAAATTTTTGAAGTCTTGTTATAACAATATTACACTTACTGGTACAAATAATCTAGAAATTACTCCTTTTAATAAAATTGTTTTTATTCTACTTTTTCTTTTATATTTCTCAAGAAAATATTTGCTGCAAATTGTTGAGTTGTTCTTTGGATTCCAACCAACCCATCCAATTAACCTTAACCATTTTTTCTAATTATAGAATCCGGATGGAATCTGTTTGACAAACGGCAAAATAAAATAACATTTTAGAACGCAAACCGAGGATTTATTTTCTTGTTGTATGGGCAAGTCTATGGCGTCGTCCTAATACAACGCGAATGCGCGATCATCGCAAGTTCGCGCGAATTTTACTCGTACGAACACGCGATTGAACATACTGATCTCGAATTGGTGTCCTAATTGACATTCGCGCGATGGGGTCGCGCGACTTAATTGTTTGAATATCTATTCGCGCAAACTTAGTTCGTACGAACGCGCGATCAAACATATTGCTGTCGAATAGGTGTCCTAATTGACATTCGCGTCATGTCGTCGGGCAGCGGGGTGAAGGGAAATTCACCACGTATTGGTCTTATTTCCAACAAAGCATATTGCGACCCATTTCGTTTTTTTTTTTCATTGCTGACCTAACCTATTCTGCTGGTCTTCCCAGCAGAATAGGTCATCCATATATTTCCAGAGAGTAAAAACTGGGCGTTTTTGACGTCCCTGCTTAGCGCCAATGCCGAGCGCAAATTACGAAGCGAAGCGGAACCCGCGGCCGCTCGCGTCGTCAATTCGCGCGATGATCGCGTATTCGCGTTCTATTAGGACACCCAGTTTTTGATATCGCGTAATCGCGTTGTATTAGGACGACGCCTATCGATTCATTATAAACATTTAAGATAAATATCGACATTAATTTTAATATAATTGAGTCAATCCCTAGCGTTTATGTAAAATATTTTGGATAAAAATTTATTTACCAAATTAATGCAAATTATCAACAACGTGACTTTCTTCTTTGCAAAATATCAAAATTAACAAAATAATTGAAAACATTATATATTTTAAACAGTCATAACATTGACGACGTCTTGAGAATTTACCTGTGAAATGTGAAATTATCAGGATTATTTCTATTATTAACACCACAGTCAATCACAGAAAAAGTAACCATTTTGGAAAAAAGCTACTTACTAAAAATAACCACTATTACACTCTAAAAAATTACTAAATATCTAGGAGCTATTTCTTGCGTGCCGAATTGTGCCGACCTGTAATTCAAAATCGGTTACAGAGTCATGAGATTTGGTATCCTTTTCTATCTTGCATTTTTGCCATAAGGAATTTTCTTCTCCCTTGCACACTATGTTGGTCTATACGCCAGTATATTCTAAGTCTATGGACTATACTCAGCGTACTAGTATATAAGGAGTTCAGTCATGCGCACAGACTACTAAAAGGATACTCCGCATGTGATGCGTAATCATCATATTAGTTTGTGCATTAAATTAATTATTTGATTGTATACTCTTTTGGCAGTGTTGCCAATTTAGCTCTTTTAGAGCTAAATTCAGCTCTATTTACAATGAGTTAGCTCCAAAAAAACGTATTTAGCTCCATAGCTCTTTTTTTACAGAATTTCACCCTACCATGAAAAAATAACGTTATAATTTTCTCAGGTATTGGTTACGCGTGTATCCGAGAGCTTTATAAAAATTTAACGCTTCCATTACTACCTTGCCTATGTCTATTGTCTATGAAGGATATGAATGAATGTAGCGAGCCGCGGGAAATTCTCTTTTTCGTTTCTTTCGTAATTCGTTCTTTGATTTTCTTTATTAGTGTACTGTACGATCCGGAGTGTTTTGTGTTAATTTATATTGTGTTGTTATACCCTGAATCACATAATATTAATACAGAAAGGTGTAACGTGTAAAATGTCATTCAGTGAGCCATACACACAAAAATTCCGAGAAGAATGGCTCTCTGAAACTATTTTTCAATGTTGGTTGAAATAACGACAAACGTAAGCATATTGTAGCTATTGTCGATGTGAATTAAATGCTAAAAAAATACCTGTTGAATTACATTACCCGCAAAAAGCACATTAAAGCTGTAGAGCCATTTTCATCACGACAACAATAATTGGTCTTTCAACCCAAACCCAAATTTGACGATACACAGAGTTCAAGTGAAGCTTATTTATAATTATTCATAGCTGCTCATACTTCTATCTTGCCGGTGGGTCATCTCGGAGTTTTGTGCAATAAAGAATTCAAAAGCGAAATTAAACTACACCGAACTAAGTGCACCGCTGTTATAACGCATGTGCTAGCGCCATATTTTACTTCTGCCTTGAAAAATGATATTGGAGACTATATAGCTTATTGCTTGACGAGAGAACAGATATAAGTATAACCAAGTCACTAGGAATAGTTGTGCAATATTTTAGCAAAATCTCTCTTGAGATTGTCATTTCCTTTCTTACGCTAACAGACTTAAAAAAAGGCTTAAAAAAAGTTTTAGATATCAAAAAACTTTGTGGTATTGGAGTTGACAATGCAAATGTTATGACTGGAGTCCACAATGGAGTGTACCAGAAATTGAAATTGGATGTACCTCATCTTATTATGATTAAGTGCTCTTGTCATTCTATCCAACTCGCAGTTTCTCATGCTTCTGCCGAATACTTTCCAAGACATTTAGAATATTTAGTTTAGGAGACTTATCAAAATCCTCAAATAGAAAAACTGAGTACAGAAATCTATATTTAACAATCAATGATGAAGAATCATTAAAAATTACTCAAGCCTGTGCCACAAGATGGCTTTCAATAGAACCAGCAGCTGTTAAAAAAGTATTGAATCAATGGACAGAAATAAAACTACATTTTAATCTCACAAGGTTTTCTAAAAATGTTACGACGCAAAAACTCTTTACAATTTGTATCAAAACCCCACAAATGAAGCATATTTGTTATATATCTATTCCGTTTTAGATCAGTTGAAAAGTCTTGTGAAAATTTTCAAATCCAATAGTATTGACTCTAGTAAATTATTAAACGATCTCATAATCGTCATTGAATCTATTGGAAGAAGAGTTCTCAATCAAAACAAACAAATTGATATTTTTAAAGTTAATAATTTAGAAGATTTTTTGGTTAAACATCCTTATTTAGGATTCAGAGTAGAAAACAAGCTTAGAGAGATCACACATACAAATAGATTTTCAACAGAAGACGGAAACAAACTCAGAGATAAGTGCGTAAATTTTACGATAGGCATTATTAAGCAACTTAGACAAAGACTACCAGAAACTATCTCATTTTATTAAAAGTGAATCAATTATCAGTTTTAAATACTTTAAAACTGGTTAAAGAATACATTACACCACTGGTGCAGGAAACGGGCTTTGATGAAGAATTCATCAATAAAGTAGAAACGTAATGGAATAACATCACCCTAGTGCCGTGGGAAAAGAAGAATAAAACAATAGCATTTTGGTCTGAAGTTTTACAATACAAAGATGCGGCTGACATCAATATTTTCAAAGAATTGTGTAATTTCGCTCTTTCAATGATTTCCTCATCCTGATCTAATGCTGAAGTTGAAAAGGCATTTAGTCAGCTTAATATTGTCAAGAACAAATCGCGAAACAGACTTAAAAATGACACCACCAATGCGATTCTGACTCTGAGTTAAAAAATGAAAACTACGAATTGCCGAAAGATGTATTAAAAAAAATAGGTACAATGGCAAATTACGAAAACTCAAGGGCGAATGAAGAAAAACCAAGCAGATGTGGAATAAATAGCACTGATTAACTTAATAAATGATTGTTCTGACGACGATAATAATTAATCATATTTTAAGTCTGAAGTTTGCCAACTTTTTTATACTGTCTAAAAATTCTTCATTTACATACTTATTTGCAACTTTTAAGATTAGTAGACTTTAAATTATATGTTACGCTATGTCAATATAAGCTATTGATTAAATATTAATTTCATATACTTTTTTTATTTAGCTCTTTTTTACTAAAATAATTAGCTCTTTTTAGCTTTTTTTTTCATATCCTTCTAGCTCTCTTTCCAAATACAGTGATGACAACACTGCTCTTTGGTAACAACACAATCACAAACTATATATTTATATTATAATAAGAACTATAGACTTAGAATAGTATATTCTAAGTCTATGATAAGAACTAAGCACAACAATGACCAATGACCTAAAACAAATTAGTCATTGCAACACAATGACATAAGTTGCAACACAAGAAGTAAAATGTCAAATGTCAATGTCATAATTTTTGTCACGGTTCACGGGTCACGGGGTTTTGGCGGGAACTTGACCGGCGGCGGTTTGCTGCTCCTGTATTATTCTTTAAATAATGGTTTGAAGTGGATTTTGATGTGTAAAAGTGGTGCGATTTTTTGTATTAAATGTCTGCGCATGTGAACTATTAGTGGAAACGGTGAAACAAGTGCTCTGATGGTGATGTGATTCTCAAGATAATGTGTCTGTCTGCTTAGGCGCCTTAAGGTACCATCGCCAACTGTCAGCTGTCTGCTGGCTCAAGTTGCCGTCAAAATCTCCCAAGGGCTGCACAATGTGACGCATCAACATATTGTGAAGCAGTGTACTATGAAGGATAACTATACATTGAACTTCAGGCTCAGAACCCAAAGCCGTGAAGCCAGTTATAAAAAAAAAATTTTGTTTTTATTTACCTGTCAACCTGTCACTGATCACTCAACTCAATATAAAGAAGACTTGGCTTTAGCCTTTACGGTTTTTGAAAATATGAAGAATTAAAGAAAATAAGACTTGGCTTCGGTCTTTATGAATTTTGAAGAGACGGAAAGAAGAAAAATAAGGCCTTTACACCTTAAAATTCTATATATTCAAAATAAAAAAGACAAGGCTGTATGGCTTAGTTCCTTTGCCTGCTCTCCCGAGCGAATAATAAAAACAACAACAAATCACGGGTCACGGTGGACTGGACGTTTTTTTTTTTTTACAGAGTTATATTTTAAATAAGAAAATTGAATTTATTATCTAATGTATGTCTTATAATATAAAACGTAGAGATTATTCTTCGTGTCTAAAATAACATAAGCATGACGCAAAGAACGCTTACTTTTGTGACTGGCAATATAAAAAAGTTGGAAGAGGTTAAGGCTATCCTAGGCACCAATTTCCCTTTTGAGGTTATAAATCACAAGCTGGATTTACCAGAATTGCAGGGTGAAATCGAGGAGGTATCAATTAAGAAATGTCAAGAGGCTGCTCGCCGCCTAATGAAACCTGTAGTAGTTGAAGATACTTGTTTAAGTTTTAACGCTTTAAAAGGCCTGCCTGGTCCATATATAAAATGGTTTTTAGAAAAATTGGAGCCCGAAGGTTTGACGCGACTTCTAACAGGATGGGATGACAAATCTGCTCAAGCCATTTGTACCTTTGCATATTGTTCTTGTTCAGATGACAACCTAGATGTTATTTTATTTCAAGGTAAAACAGCAGGGAAAATAGTGTCTCCAAGAGGTACGCGTGATTTTGGTTGGGATTGCATTTTTCAACCTGATGGTTACAATTTGACTTATGCCGAATTGCCTAAGGAAGAGAAAAACAAAATATCACATAGGTATAAAGCTCTAAACGAACTAAAGACATTTTTAGTAGATAATTGTCAATAGAATGAAGAGTGAGAACTAGTCAATAGAATTAAAAGTGAAAACTTAGTGAAGTGATATTTGTTTTATTTCATTACTGTCTTGTTATACAGTCTGGAAGTAGCCGTAATATAAATAACCTGTTGATCCCAAGTTGTCCAAAGTTAGGATAATTTGGACTCCAAACTAAGCTTTTGTTATGAGATTAATCTAATTGTAATGGTACAGGAGGGGCTAACTCCACTATTTAATTATTATTGCTGATCAAACCAAGGTGTACTTTCAGTAAACAGACTTGTTTTGATAGCCATTTAAAAGCCATTGCATTTAGAATTATATTTATTAACATAGTAAATAATATAGTAATATAATCACTTAAGGAAATGAAGTCAGTTTTGCACTGAAATAGTTTTAATTCATTTGGTGTAATGAAATAGTAATAAATGTAATTGAGAGATATTAATCTGTAGTTTTTTAAAACCTTCAGGACTGCTCTTCGAAACTTAATTAACTGTGCCAAGCATACATTGCAATAGGAATTCATAGAAGATGAACAAACAAACAAAAATTCATTTTGTCAGAAACTGTCATAAGCGCATACATATCTAATTGCTAAAGTTTCATTGTAATTGGATTAATGGTATAGAAATGCAAATGGGACACACAATTATAAATACAGGATGCCCCGGAATTAATGGACAACCCTGAATGCCTACCTTATGCTATGCCTTACCTTATAGCAGAGCTTATGTCCATTCAAAAAAAAATACAAAAAATATATTATTTATTGTTTTTGCACAACATGACCACAAATAAATGAATCCATCGGAACTTTGGAGTTATAATATCTAATTTTAACTGTGCTAATAAACAGGTAGTAAATAGTATGACGAACTATTACAAATTTTTGAAAAAAAAAACAATTTTTTTATTGCAACATGTGGAAAAAAATTGTTCTTACAAATGTTTAATCGTCTTGGGTATAAAAATATGTATGAAAATCTGAATGACCAACTATCTTAAGAGCATTTGTTTAACCCTAGAATTCTAATCACTTTTTACAAACCTATATACTAATCATGAGCCATTTTGACTGCATATGATTAAGTACATAAATTGAACATCGAAACCAATTTAATGTCTATATTTTTATTTTATATAGGTATAAACTATGTTTACGTAGGTATTAAGTAAAAAAAGTTTATATATAATAAACATTTAATAGAAAAAAAAAAATAGTTTTACTCTCTTAATATTTTCTTTGGGATCATAATCATCATTCTGATATTTCAAAAAAAAAGAATAACAAAAATTAAAAATCTTCTTTTAAACTTAATTAAGATAAAATAAGAACTAATTAACAATAAAAAAGAGAAATTATTCTAATTTGGTACAGTTAACACATATCTATACATATAATAAATCTGTAGAAAAGTTGTGTCTGTAATTCTAATATATTCTTGAAAAAACAAGTCCAGGGGACTAATTAAAGGGTTCTGAAGCCAAATTAGTGGTTTTTAGAATTTTTGTCTGTCTGTCTGTCTGTGTATTCCGGATTCACGCAAAAACTACTGGACCGATTTACATGAAATTTTGTATGTAGGTAGTTAGTAACCTGGGGCAACTTATAGGCTACTGTTTATCCGATTACGGAACTTCGAAAAAAGAAGATTAAGTATTTTCCTTACATTAGACGTTAATTTTCTATTATATCTTAGTTATAGGCGGTATGACTGGTGTTTTTCAAATAAATACCATATTTATAAATTAAGATTAAAATATAGTTATAGCCTTGGTAAAATAATTTGAAACACTGATTTATTATCAAAACAGCGCCATCTGTTATCAAATGGAAAAAGTATAATATAAATAACTTACAAAAATTTAAATAATTAAATTTTTAAAATTATTTAAAAATTCTAACGGTTAGTTTTTTAGTATTTTTGTTATTTTATTTTAAAAGTTTAATAATTTTAATAGATAAAAATGATGTATATCAAAAATACGAAAATTGTTAAGGTTTTTCTTAGAGTATTTATAGCTTGCTTATTCAACACTCTAAGGGATTTTTATATTGTTCGCTTCTATCGCTGATATTACTAGATAGTATAGTTTTGGCTTTCATTATTTCATCTAACAAAAGCGCCATTTACTTACTTCTAAATAAACTAAAATGGTTAGTCATGATAAAATTAAATAATAGAATGCTACTGAATAAACGATGTAAATAATTGAAAATTCGTTCGTGGCATCGTTGTATGTGTAATTCCTAGGTAGGTAGTTATGGATACACCCGTCCCTCTGTTTTAGATTAATATATTCAAATATATAATATCGTATAATTTAGACTAAACAATAAAACTAATGCATCAGCATTTCTATGTAAGTTCTAGTACTTAATTGATGAGTCGAATGTCTGCACACAAACGGACTCTTTGAATATTGTTCATTATTAAAGCCACCTCAAATCGGTCGGACATAGTAATCTAATTGTATTTTAGTTTTAAAAACTCCTTTCGACGCTTCCGAAATTTGACTGGCGCAGCCGGTAGGATTGTTCGTGAAGGCTGTACCGTCTCTCGAAATATTCAGGTGTCCAAATTCGCCTGAATTCGTGATAGCGGCGCGAATAGCTGTTGGGCAAATCCAGAACCAAAGAAATTTGTCATCGAGGAAGCGGAAGACATGGGAATAGCGGCTGGTTGGTGAGTAAAACTTTTCACCATCCTTGATACCACTATTATCCTCCATTTTATTTAAATTTGTTATTATTGAGATCGGACTTCTCATTATAACGTATCTGGTTTTCAATTAAATATATTTAGTAATAGACACTCTATTAGTGTAGGCGTAACATAACAGTGATAAGAATACGGGACACAGGTGCCCTTTCGCACAGAGATTATTAAACGTTTTAAAAATAAGACTTTTATAAAATTAATAAATTAAATATAATTAAAGCTTTACTTGATAATTAAAGAATATATGTTTTATAAAGGCTAGAGATATAATACAGTTTTCTTTCATTTAATTTTATTTTTCATTACATTTACAACTTTACACATTTTATACTTTAAATAAACTTTTATTTTATAAATTATATTTTTATATGCTTTAGTGTGTTCTACCTTATATTTTGTGTTATTGCATAAAATAGCGCTCTATATTAACTGACCTCTGACTCGTGCATTACTCTATAACGATGGAACAACCAATGGCAGCAGAACGACAGACCGTTGTAATTAATCCCATTCCTACAGAAATGCTACGGCTTATTCCACTTTTATAAGGCGACAAAAGACAGTTAAATTTGTTTTGAGGAAATGAATATGTCATTCGTAGGTATAGGGGTGACGAAGAACAAAATTTATACGTTTATCATTCTATAACCAGTAGGCTTACAGATAACGCGGCGTCACTCTTATCGGAACGGGAGGATGTTGTGTCGTGGTCTCAGTTGAAAGATTTGCTAACGCAACATTTCGGAGACCCCCGTAGCGAAGAGTGTATTAGTATTGAATTAGAATCTTTAAAGATTAAATCTGGCGAAAACTTTCAAGATTTTTGTAACCGTATTCAAAGTATTCGATCATTATTAATTTCGAAAGTGAACATATCGGATGATAGTAATCTTAAAAGCGCTAAATTAGCAATTTACAACAATACAGCTCTAAACGTATTCCTATACAATCTTCCCGAGAATATGGTTCGGATAGTGAGATTAAAGAGGCCAGCGACTTTAGAAGACGCCCTGAGCATTGTACTAGAGGAAGTCAACTTCCATGACCAATACAATATGCGTAATCGTATCCACAGTAGTAGGTTTAGCTTTAAGGCAGCCTCAAACATCAGTTCCAACACAAGGATTTAAATTCGGTAGTACGCCCCACGCGGTAATGCAACCATACGGATACAAACCAGTGTTTCCAAATAATATTACACCAAAATTTAATTTCGGCATTCAAAATCAAAGCCAATTTAAGATGCCCCAACCTGGCTTTCGTCCTCAACCAATGCAACAGATAGGTTACCGTCCACCTCAATTTGGTTATCGGCCACAACTTGGCCAGCAACCACAACAGTTCGGCTACTGTCCACAACTCGGCCCTCAGCCACAACAGTTCGGTTACTGTCCACAACTGGGCTTTCAGCCACAACATTTTGGTCAAAGACCTCAACAGCAATTTGGCCATATGCCAACTACACAATTTGTAATAAACCACAAACTCAAAACCCAATTTTCAAGAGACTGACGTTTCCATGAGGACAGCTCCTCCTAGGCCACAGCCTGGCTTTAGACTAAATGAGTTGACCTTAAGAGAAAATGACGGACAGTACTATGATGAGTATTATGACACAGACGAGTATAGAGCAATATGACAGTGAACTGATACCATCCGCTGAGGAAACCGTTAACGAAATGACTTACGACGAACTTACAGACGGAACTCAACCTCAAACTCTTGAAAATTTTCATGAAAGCTCCATCGGAGACAAGAAGTCATAGAAATAAATTGTGATCCGAATCAAGTTACCCTATATTCATATCCCTGAAATAGATGCAAAATTAATGATAGACACAGGTAGTACTGATCTTTATCAGCCCCGTAAGGCATATCAACACTTCTATCAATATATAACACATGAACCGTTCGAAGTAGTCAGTACCCACGCCTCTAGCAGACACGATGAGGTGACAAATCCTCTACCACCCACTTTCAAGAGTTCAGATTGTCATAATTTTATCTATATGACGTCGACTCGATATGACGGTCTCATTGGTAACGACCTATTGAAACAACTAGATACAATTATAGACCTTAAAGACCTTGTACTTAAAACAAAAACAACTTGCATACCAATAGTTAATAATAACTTAAATTATGTTATAATACTACCACCACGATCAGAGCAGCGCGTAAAGTTGCCTACAGACCAATGTTCTGAGAGGCAATCATTAACTATAAGGAATTTGTCAGCGGTGTACGAATGCCTAGTGCATTGGTAAATTGCGTTAACGGCTATGCCGCAACCGTCATACAGAACGTCCTTGACAAAGAAATGATATTAACAGTAACACGACCTTTACAGTTACTAAGTATGATACGACTACTCAATGTGACATAAACTTAACATGTACCTATAGTGACTTAGAGATCGATAAAGTACTCGAGGAAAATCTACTTAAACTAAGACTTAATCACACTAACGATGAGGAACGCGACAAAATTTTAGACTTTGCCAAGAATTTAAAGACATATTTTACTGCGACAAATTACCACTGACTTTCGCTAACGAAATTAAACATAAGATACGCACAAAAATGAAGACCCAATTTATGTCAGACCCTACCGTCAAGCACCAATGCAAGTAGACGAGATAAATAGGCAAGTAGACAAGTTATTGAAGGACAATGTCATTCAGGAGTCACATTCGCCATGGAATGCTCCCACACCTAGTACCCAAAAAATGGATGCATCTGGTGAAATTAAATTTCGTATGGTTATAGACTATCGACGTTTGAATGACATAACCATAGACGACAAATACCACTACCAAACATAACAGACTTATTTGACAAGTTAGGGAAGAGTTCTTATTTCAGTACAATCGACTTGGCAAGTGGTTATCACCAAATCGAAATAGAAGAACAAGACAGGCAAAAACAGCCTTTAGCACTCAAAACGGCCATTACGAATTCCTTAGGATGCCGTTTGGCCTGAAGACAGCTCCCAACTTTTCAGCGGACCATGGACAGTGTGCTGAGGGATTACAGGATACACTGTATGGTATACTTAGATGATATAATTGTGTTTTCGACAAGTCTGGAAGAACATATACAAAAGTTACGGACGATATTTGACAGAATTAGGGCGACTAATCTAAAGTTCAATTAGACAAGTCTGAATTTTAAGGAAAGAGGTTTTATATTTAGGACATACCATTACAAAAGAAGGGCTACGTCCGAACACAGACAAAATTAATGCCGTGTTAAATTTTCCTATACCTAAGACAACAACGGAAATTAAAAGTTTCTTAGGGCTGGTAGGGTACTATCGACGCTTCATAAAAGACTTTGCTAAGATCACACAACCTCTAACTGCATGCCTTAAAAGCGAAATAAAATAATCATCGATGAAAAATATATCAATGCGTTTGAAAATGTAAAGAAATACTAACGAGTGTACCCTTATTACAGTACCCGGACTTCGATAAAACCTTTATTTTGACGACTGACGCCTCTAATATAGTTTTAGGAGCAGTTCTATCACAGGGACCTATTGGTAGTGATAGACCTGTTGCATACGCTAGTAGGACGCTTAGTGACACTGAAAGTAGATACAGCACCATCGAACGCGAACTTTTAGCTGTTATTTGGGCCGTAAAACATTTCCGACCGTACCTTTACGGACGAAATTTGTAATTTATACTGACCACCGACCCTTAGTTTGGCTTTATTCATTAAAGGAACCAAACAGTAAGCTCACCAGATGGCGATTACGACTACAGGAGTACGATTTTGAAATCATTTATAAAAATGGAACAAAATACAAATGCCGATGCCTATCCAGAATTAAAGTTAATGCCTTAAATTCAGACGACGAAGGTCATTCGATGGACGTTAATTTCGACAGCAAAGAGTATAAGCTTAGGGAGCATCTGAAAGACGTAGTTAGGAAATTGAAAAATTAAACACTCAAAATAAAAGACATAATGACACAACGTCCATTGTGACAATATCAGACTCAAGTACTGTTTCATGAGTCCTATGTCTCGTTCCGACACAATATCAATTTAGTTCAGAAAAGGTTTCGAATATCCAATTCGATCACCTTCAGAATCTAGTAAGTCCCAAACTGTGCATTCAGCCGTAGAATTAGAGTCAAACGGAATACCAATACTACACGAGGCTATCGATACAAAGCCAAATCAAATATTAATATTTTCATGGTTTAAAATGAATATCAGGTTAAAGATATTTCTAGGAAAACAAAAAGTATTAGAAGTATTTTACCATTAGATAATTCCGAATTAATTAAAGAATTTTTAAAGAAATATATTAGGCCTAAAATTAAATATTTTATATATTTCGAACGAAAAGAACATCGAAGGCAATTTAGCAATATTATAATACACCTTTTCAAAAGGGCATGGTTCAATTTATGAATGCACGGAACGAGTAATTTTGTTGAAGACGAAAAGAACAAAGGGCGATTGTACTTAAGTATCACGAAGGAAAGACATGTCACTGGGGCATTAAAGAGACGCTAGTTAGAATCCGCAGAAATTACTATTGGGATAATTTACAAGAAACTGTTTCGGCAATAATAAATAGTTGCACTGGTGTAAAAAATGAAATATGACAGAAAGCCAATTAAACCTATTCTTCAATTAACCCAGACCCAAGATGCTCCGTTTCAAGAGATATTTATAGACCTGTTTAACATCGAAGGAAAACATTATCTGACTCTCATAGATGCGTTTAGCAAATTAGGCCAAGCGATAGAAATTGCAAATAGATCCACCCCGAAGTAGTCCGAGCTTTAATGAAGTACTTTTCATTTTACGGGATACCAAAAGATAAGTTCAGATCCGGCTCTGAATTTAACAATGAACTAATTAAAGAATTCTTAAGCTTACATAAAATTGAGCAGCACATTGAACTCCAATAGCCCAAGCTCGATGGGGCTTATAGAACGCTTCCACTGACAATAATAGAAATTTATAGATTGGCAAAATACGAAAGAAAACCTACTGATGCGGCATCAGTTATGACGTATTCCGTACTAGCATAATAATACTATTCATGCGGTAACAGAACTTACACCCTTCGAGGTAGTTTTCGGACATACTGACACGGGTAGCCCGTTTAATACAGAATTTGATAAGCAGTATTTACAACACTTAGTAAGAGACCATGCAAAGCGAACAAAATTTTATACAAATATTTAGCAGAAAATATGGTAGCAATTAAAGAAAAGATTAGGAAAAAGCAAGGCGGTGAAGGTGAGATAGTATTTCAGTGTGGTAAGACTATATTTGCTAAGGATACAAACAAAAGAAAGAGCAAGGACAAACCGCGATATGTTAAGGCTAAGGTAGTAGGCAAGGTCGAAAGAAATATAGTGCCAATACAAATAGGAGAAAGGAAGACTAAAGCTCCAATTAAAATATCAAACGCCCTCCACAGGTGGTATACTGATGATTGCGAAGCCGATCCTGGCCCATCATCTGCAGTCACTTGAGGAAACCCAGGATACTTCCGGTAAAACAAGGACAAGCATATGCCCAAACAGATCACTGGACTATAATAAAGATTTTAAATTTAGAGAATGTTTATGACGACCTAAATCTAATTATTGCTCAATATCATAAGCTTAGTAGACTAATTGAAGTAAAGGAGCCATACCCTCGTGAATTTATCAGTGTTAAAACCCATGTAGAGTACATACGCGATATTACCGTTCAAAAATTCCAACAACTTATGCCGCAACGCTTTAAGAGAGGGATCTTAAATCCATTAGGTTCTGTTCTAAAAATTATTACGGGAAACCTCGATCATGAAGATGCTCTTAAATATGATAAACTTATTTCGGAATTAAGTCACAACCAAATTATCGTATCTAAGAAACTTACCTTGGTCTCCAAAATGTTAGACAGCTTTATTAATGCCACGGAAACCCTAAATAATAATTCCGTTATGCTGATGCACGCTTGAAAAGTGTAGAGACAATGCTAAATCATTTAACGACTAGAGAAAATAACTGGGTTTTCTCTACGTATATTTTTGGATTATTTAATTTATTTATAAGTAATTTTCGAACTATATTTTATAAATTAAGTGAAATAGAGACTGCTCTAGCTTTTAGTAGAGTATCGATACTTCATCAATCTATAGTAAATTCTACAGAACTTTTAGATCATTTAAAACTAATATCGAATACCGAAAATTTAGTGTACCCACCAACAGAAACTAATTTGGTAAAACTAGAACAAACCATAAGTGTAAAATCTTATCTTAAGAAAAACCAGATAGCATTTATAATGGAGATTCCGTTAACTGATAATAATACTTACAATTATTTTAAGGTTTATTCCATACCTATTTTCCGCGAATCTGTAAACGAAACGATTGCCATTTTCCCAAAATATCCTTACCTCCTGGTGAAAGGAATGAAATACTTACCAGTCACGAAACCGTGTCGTCCCCTTGCTGCTGGTAATGATTTCCTGTGTACCGAAGAAAATAGAGCCCTCACCCTGGACTTACCTGCATAGAACAGCTAATGAAATTTGAGAATAATCTTACTTGTTGCACGCAACACGCTATTACAATTGAAGACGTTAAGTGCAGCGAATTAAATCAGAAAATTGGATTGTTTTCAAAGCTAAAAACGACGCTGACCAAGCACTGCGGTACCGAGATCACCAAACAACCAATTTTTGAACCTATATACTAACCAGCGATGAGCCCCAGACCTGAGATACACGGTACTCATATTCATCACCACCGTTTACACGGAATACGAAGGCGCCACCAGTTTCAGTCATCAACTTACCTCATTTACGTGAAAATATTAACGTAACAAGTACACGCGTAATTAACATGAATGGTGTCAACTTGGACGAAGTGAAATATATGTCAAATGCTTTAAAACACAGTGAAATCTATTACACAGATTTAAGTGCTCTCAACGGAGAAAAAGACTCTAACTTCAGTGTTCTAACATATGTAATTTTAAATTTCCTAGCTTTAAGTTTCTTATTGTTCTTTATATACGTGTTAAGAAAAATGTATATTTACATACAAAATTATCGTAAAAACATCAAAAATGATATTACCGATAATTTTGCTCTTAGGGAGGGAGGAGTTATGGATACACCCCGTCCCTCTGTTTTAGATTAATATATTCAAATATATAATATCGTATAATTTAGACTAAGCAATAAAACTAATGCGTCAGCATTTCTATGTAAGTTCCTAGTACTTAATTGATGAGTCGAATGTCTGCGCACAAACGGACTCTTTGAATATTGTTCATTATTAAAGCCACCTCCAAATCGGTCGGACATAGTAATCTAATTGTATTTTAGTTTTTAAAAACTCCTTTCGACGCTTCCGAAATTTGACTAGGTAGATGTGGTCAACAATAACGCAAAAGTTTAGTTTCGGTTTTTATGAATTGTATTTAAACAAATACGAGGGCTGTGTAGTTCGCCATGAGATTTCATCATGGCACGGGCAAAACGATGTACGATTCCCTCGAGGATGAATCTGTTGATTGATGTAACATGTATGTAAGCTGCTACTTTTTACTTTTCATGAGGCAATATATGCAGTTTATATTTCATTCATATTTTCGGGTATGTTCTTTTTGTTTACTCTACCGTAAATATTAAGGTTGCAAAGATGAATAGAACTCATTATCGTCAGCCTATCAAAAGTCCACTAAAATTAACATAGGCCTCCCCCATAAATTGTCAAGTGGCTGGATATTTGCTATAGTTGCCACGCTTGGTAGGCGGGTTGGCCACCGCAGCTATTATTATTGATCTGTTGTCAGAAAGATATTATGCTGCCCATCTCCTGTTTATTTTCCTATGTCGCCTCTACGATGGGACGGTATGAGGTGGCAGATTCTCTTCACCGCCACAACAAGGCGAACATTTTCTACTCCCGTTCATGAGTTTAGTGCTTCCCACGTTCACTGTGAATAAAAATTATAAGGAATAAAACAAATTTTAAGGATTTTTTTTGCGTTTAATTTTAACTTTTTTAATTTCCGATGATTTGGGCACTTTACAGCACCCATGGTAACTGGAGGACTGAGGTGTTTGACCACCTGATGTCATAGTAAGAATATAATAGAATAGCATAGAATAGATGCAGTAGTATTAAAGTTGGTAAAAATTACTGCAGTAGTATGCTTGGGTTTGAATTAAATTTTATTAATTATGGGATCCTTAGCAGATGGTAGCACTCGGCCATCTTCCCTATTTAAATTAGGATGTTTTTGAATTTCAATAGCCTCGCGAATCATCATTGGTAGGAATCGGTGTTCTAATGCAAAGATTTGTTGTCTATCAGATCCGATATAATGGTTGGGACGATACTCAACGCAGTCTTAATCGATCTTATCAATCTTTCCCAGGCACCCCCCATGTGCGGTGCTCCAGGTGGTATAAATTTCCACTTAATGTATTTTCTAAAAGACTCATCTTTCATGCCAATATAGCACTCTTTACATGCTTGCATTAACTCCTTATTTGCAGCTTTGAAATTCGTTCCGTTATCACTATATAAAACGGCTGGTTTTCCTCTTCTGGCGATAAATCGCCTTAACGCCTTTATCATTGACGCTGGTGTCAATGATGCTGCTAGTTCCAGATGTACTGCGCTGGTGGTCAGACACGTGAATAAAACACCCCAACGTTTCTCATGTCGCTTTCCGATGGACACACTCATAGGTCCGAAGTAATCTACGGCTGAACACGTGAAGGGTGGCTCATGATGAGCTATTCTCTCCAGAGGAAGGTTTCCTTGCGGCACATTCTGTGGCTTTGACTTGTATGTCCTGCACCACTGACAATGGTGTGACACACTACGAACTGTATTACGTAAGTTCAAGACGTAAAATTTTTGGTTCACCTCGCTCATCACCATCTGGTGATTGGCATGTCCGAAATGATGATGAACTTCTCTAATCATCATTTTAACGATTTCGTGTTTACCATCTAAGACGACAGGTTTCCTACTTTCCTCTGTCAAATTAAATTTGAAAGGTAAACGTCCGTTCAAACGGAGTAGGTTATCTTCTCCTATTTCTAAAGATAATTTACTTCAGCGTGAACTTCTTTCAACGCTTCTGCCCGCTTTTAAGCATTTTATTTCCGAATGGAAACAATCGTCTTGAACGAAATTCCAAATTAATATTTCAGCCCTTTTTAAAAGCGCTATCTCCGAAACATTATCGGGTCCTTTAACCGACTTTGCTAAAATTTCGTCGAATCACATAACCGACTTTTCCGGCGGATTGTCGGGTCCTTTAACCGACTTTCTTAATCTCTTGAATTTTTCTACCGCTTGTAAAGTGCGTGCAGTTGCCCCAAGGAATTTTCTGAAGTTGTTAAATCGTCCGTAGTCGGGTAAACTTAACGACTCCCTTTTACTTAGCGTATTCACGCTTTTCGGTGATTTTTCTTCACCCGTTTCTAAGCTTTCTTTTATGTCCACTTGTATGGGCCATAAATCAGGACTCAGCCTGAGGAATTCGCGTCTTTGAAACCAGCGATGACTTTCATCGAAGGTGGAAGGAAAGCTTCTAGTGGCGTCGTCTGCCACGTTTTGTGACGTCGGTACCCATCGCCATTCACATGGCCTACTGTGATCTTCGATCTCAGCCAGTCGATGAGCAACGAACGGTTTGAAAGTACGAAGATCTGACTTAATCCACGCCAACACTGTACGTGAGTCCGTCCAGAATACTCGTTCGGATATCTCATATCTGCTCTCTTCTTTAACTGATGCAGCTAATCGGCTGCCCATAAGAGCTGCTTGTAATTCAAGCCTTGGAATGGAAATCGGCTTCAACGGCGCTACTCTTGCCTTAGCGGCGATCAACGTGATTCGCCTCTCTCCTTGCCCGTCCGTGGTGAAATAATACACGGCGGCGGCGTATACGCATTTTCACTAGCGTCCGTGAAAGTGTGCAACTCCCCCCTGCTGACGCCTTCAGCAACGGGTCTAGGCACTTCTAGATGACCTAACTTCTTCACTTCGAACTTGATCATCCCAAGAGATTCCCAATCTCCATGCCTGCTGAACTTCCTTGTACCGTTATGGGTGATGCGAGTCCTAATGGATCAAAAACTGACATCACTGCGCTGGTTATCTCCCTCTTCGTAGGCGGTCGTAAACCTTCTTTCACCTCCTCAGGCGTGTTACGAAGATTTATGGAGAAACTTAACGTATCTCGTTTGATATTCCAAATCAAACCTAAAGTGCGTTCTGTGTGCTCCCTATCGCCTAGCGAAGCACTGTCGCTGTTATATCTACTTTCCATTTTACACAAAACCTCGGGTCGGTTACTAGCCCATCCCCTCAGTTGGAAAGAAGCATGTTTATGTAATTCATACATATCGTTTACTATCTTTTCGGCCGTCGTCACGTCGGGAAATGCCTGTAGATTGTCATCCATATAGAAATTGCATTCCGTTGCGGAAGCTGCTTCTGGATAGAGCTGTGCATTATCTTGCGCGTTTCTATTCTTCACATAAATAGCGGTACATGGAGATGACGCCGCTCTAAATATAAGTGACGTCATTCTATACTCTTCTGGTGGCGCGTCACAATTGTGCCGCCACTGTCCCTGTCTTCCTCGCGAATTTTCACTTGCAGGAACATCTCTTTAATATCTGCCATCACTACCACGCTTCCTTCTCTGAATCGTAGCAGAACACCAAATAATGACTTCAACTTCCTTATTAGCAGTGTCGGGTTGCGTTAAATTAATCGGCACGCTCCTTATGGTCTGTTGAACCCAACTCCTTATGAAAGGTTCCACCTGAGTATTCCGCTCTTCATCATCCCCACTCGAGTCGATTTCCTCTTCCCGGTTGAGGCGTGCCAACTCCAATTGTGACTTGGCTAAAGCAGCAGCTGCTTCTGCTCGTTCGAGCTCTGAGCGTTCGAATTTAATCCGCGCCTCCAATTCGGCTCTCAGCTTCGCCGATCGCGATGACCTACTTACCTACCTTTGTGTGACCCATTTTTATTGGTCTGCCCGATTACTGTTCTTGTCGATGCCGCTTCTTCGGTTCCAACTTGACCTACTTTCTCGGCTGTCGCTTCGCTCCTGGATATAACGAATTTCTGTACGTTGCTGGCTTGCATACCACTGGTGTCCGTCCTGTTGCTTGTTGCTGTCACAGACGTTCCCGAGTTCCATATATTTGTGGAAATCTCGGTGGTAGCTCCGCTCGACGTGGTAGCCGTGGTTGCTCCACTTGAAACAGTAGCTGTGGTCGCTCCAGATGATTCCGCTTCTTTCATCCTTCTTGAGATTCCTGTACTTGTCCTGGTCCCTTCGACCCTCTCATTCTGGTCTTGTGCCTTCTTCATCTTGCAGGAATGTGATTGTTGGCCTACGGTCCCTATAAGTCCCTAACAACCCTAACAACCCCCCTAATCCTATCAATCTTGGGCGGGGGCCTACCGCGGTGAACCGCCCAAGGATGGAGTCGTGCAGGAATGGAGTGGGGAAAGGTGGGATAGCACCTCGAAACGGTGTTAAGCCCAAACCCGACCTTGGCACCGTTAGGGGTCGGGTTGGTATGCTGGTGACTCGCCGCCCAGTCGCCGGTGACGCCTCGTCCAGGCGTCCTCGTCCGGCCGCGATGCAGTCAGGCGCCTTCCACAAGCACCCTCGCCAGACAGCAGCAGTGAGTGCCTCCTCAAGCACCCTCGCCTGGCAGCAGCGGTGAGCGCCCTTCTTGAGCGCTCGCAGCAGCAGCATTGTGCACCCTCGCCTGTTAACAGTAAACACCAAGCGCCTTTGAGTGCCACAGGAATGTTAAGCACAATCCTGGACAGGAAATGAGGAAGTGCCGAGCACGGTCGCCCGACAGGAAGTGCCGAGCACGGTGGCCCGACAGGAAAGTGGTGTCGAGCACGGGTGGCCCGACAGGAAAAAGTACCAAGCCCTCCTTGGCCGCAGTAAGTGTCTTCAATAAGCACTTGCGCCTGGCTGCAGTGCGTGCCCCATGCAAGCACTCGCGCCTGGCCGCAATCCCGGTTTCTTTCTTCCGGCAGCCATCCAGTTTCCACAGGCCCGGTTCTGCCTCAGCCCTGGTGGGCCTACTACGCTGGCCTGGCCTGGTCTTCAGTCTTCTCGCCTGGTCCTGCCTCAGCCCTGGTAGGCCTACTACGTCGACCTGGCTTCCCTCGGCTGGTTCCTTGATTCGGCTCCGAAGTCCAATTGAAACGGGCTAGGGCATTCAGGCTCTCGACATAGATCCGTCTGAAAGGATCCAATCAAACTGGGATTAGTTCGCCATAGACGTTCTACCCAGAAACTCTTTATCACACCACGTTGGGTTCGGGCGGTCAACGAGGTGTGTGTGAACCCCGTGAAGGAGTATCACAAGAGAGCGCCTGAAGCCCCCCTTTCTCAAAAGAAAAGGTCAGATGACAAAGATTACGGGTCCTCTTGAAGTGGTCCCGGTCCAGTCGTCCCTTGATTTGTGGACTGTATTTTAGGTGGTGGAAAATCCTTTAGGAATAAAACAGCAATTATCTTCACAATTTCTCCACAAGAGTGCAACTGATTACTTTCCCTATTTCTATCACTTCCCTATGTTTCTTGATTCTTGATTTAAAAGTATACTGGTAGCTGGTCCCGAACAGTTCCCAAACCAATTTACTGAGCTACCTCAAATCTCTACTCGAAAGAGAGCCGCGCCCTTCGCGCGATTTTACATTACAATAATATCAATTTGTTCTATTGCACTCTTCTTATAGATTTCCCAATATTTTTATTTGTACAAAACATACAGTCATACAATTTATTTATAATGATAGCACAAAAAAGTCTTTATCTTACAACCTACATTACATTATAATCGTATAAGAAATCTTTTGTTTATTTAACAAAATATGCCTATTTTACAACATATGTACTAAGTTAGAATTCTTAAATATTTAACATATAAGGTTGAAACAACATTCTTTATTTGAAAATATAGGTAACTTAACTAAAATGTGAATTAAACTATTGTATAGTTTAATTCACATTTTTACACATATTTTTATCTTTAAAACACTTTCAAATTTCTTATACAAAGCTGTCATTATTTCACTATATTTAGCACAAATCCAAACAATTTTAACACAGAACTATCTTATTTTATACACACAACAATCCTGAAACATTTTGATCTATTTTTTATACAAACTACTGAAATTTTACAAATAATCAAAATCTATATTTTTGTAACTTTTTGCACTCGGCTCACATCTCCTACTATATGAGCAACCAATTTCTACACGACTTTACTGCGCCCCCTTTCCCTTAAGGGGGTCGCATCAAATCTTCGGCGGTAAGGCCACTATGGCTAAAGCCGTTCCCAAGGTGGTGTTTAGTGGGTAGGCTCTTAGGTTAGGTTAGTCGCAGTGAGTCCCACATAACCACGCAGCCGGCTGCGTGGTATGCTAGGAGCATTCACCACCTCCCTCCCTCGCTTCCGGAGGGTGCCTTTGCATTGGGCGCAAAATTAAAAACACGACTCTAATTACATCGATAGGAGGCTAATGCTTTCCTTGTCTAAACAACATCTATCTCTGTTCATTATGAAACACTACGGTTTACATACGATGTCCTTATCAGTTACAATGTTTCTTATCTGTTATCACAAAACAAAGTTAATCTCAAGTGCTAAATAAATTTCCCTTTAAAAATAAACATTTAATTTAACATAATTAATACTTCTATTCGTATTGCACAGCTGATTGCCATGTAATACATGATTCTAAATTAATACAAAATAAAAACAAAAAACAAATTCGCACAACCGGGGAATCGAACTCCGGACTTTTCGTTCGACGTTTTATTGAATATATTTGCTTCTAACATGAATTAAGTGCCTGTCGTAATTAACTAGCAGTCTTTCGAGTCTAAAATTTTTTTGTTGCTTATCACATAAATTTGAGTAAACGATTTTTATAGGCGCGTCGTCAACACTACCTTTTATTTAAACATCTGGACTTGATTTTTTTTTAAATACTGAAGTTACACACAACTTTTCTACAAGTTTACTATTGTATTGCCGTTGTCTGGCTTATGTGGACTATGAGACCCTTTGATTCAGTCGAAATTTGCTATATCCCTTCAGTGATGCAAATTGACTTTCGGTATATTGAGGTGTTGAAGTGCTTGTATAGTAAAGCTATCCGAGGACAGAAACGGAAGACGAAACCTATCCAACTGCAGAGTGATGTATAAGACAGGGTGACGTTATATTTCCAAAACTCCTCACCGCTGCATTGCAATATGTTTTACAGCTTCTGGACTGGAAAGGATATGGTAGTAAAATCAATGGATTATTTATAATTTACCTCCGATTTGCCGACTATATATGCATTATAGCAGAATCCTTGGAGGACCTTAGCATTATTCTCAACCCAAGCAGCACACAAATGGTATAACAAAGCGCTACAGTAGCCGCTTAACAGGTATACGTAATGGCTTTACCTTCATAAGTAAGTGCTACGGTAGCGATAAAAAACTTAATCACTTCTATACCACTGAAAAGGGCCCACTTTATACGGGCTTCAGTTCTACAGGTGAGTTTGTAAAGCGATACAAAGGTGCGTGAAATGTAATGTTTGGAGCTAAAAGATATACAAGAAGTTTTTGTGCCATCGTTATAGCATTTGCTTATGATTGCGATGCGAGCGCGACAGTAACTCGTAGCTAAATCTTAAAGCATCTTAAATGTATTTTTTTACATAATATCTCTATATAGAATTATAGCCACAGAGCATAATGTGACAAATATTATTTCAAATTGATTGTAATGTGTTATGATGGTGAATAATAAAAAAAATGTTAATCACTCTAAAGTAAGATAATGATTTAATTTCACTTGTGTACGTAGAATATTAGTGCGAGGATCATTTTTCTGTCAAAATATCCATTGACAGAAAAATGATCCTCCAAATCCTTCATGCGCCCGCGAAACCTGTAAAATTTCCTGTAATTTATCTTACTAAAGTGCATTAAAGTTTTAAGGTTAATTTTGCAGTTTCTTTTCGATTGTGTTATTGGAACTTGTGGTCAATTTATTAGGGCATGAAATGTAAAAGGGTTTATTTATTGTGAAAAATATACTCTCTAACATAAGAAAAATGATTGTTTTATTGACATACATAATTCATCAAATACAGCCATGTAATTAATGGTGACCTTTTACAAAATTATAGTTTTTATATTTTATAGAAGTAGTACGGTGCTAGTGATAGTTATTTTAGAGCTTTAAGATCTACAATCATCGAACTATGAAGTATTTTTTACTAATTTTGAGGTACAAGAGCACTTTAAGAATCCTTTTTACCATCGAAATATTTTAGGGACCGTTTGTAATTTGAATTAATTTTATTAACACGCAAGAAAAAAAAATTATAATTTGTAAAATTATTAAAGGTCTTGTACAGACTTTACTATATTAATAAAGGAAAGATTAAAACTATCAAAGTCGTATAAAATATCTTCAGCATACCTAATTCAGACAGCGGCTCCAATTACACGTTATATTTCACAAATATACCGCTTTTGGTGCTACTGTCGAGCTATAATTCTCCAATACGGTAAAAGTGGTTTTTAAGATTCCCTTAGGTCTATCGCAAAGCTGTAGACTACATAGTACTACTTAGTATTGTCTTGAGTGCTATAAGCAATATTTATAACTCAATTGAAGCACTTTTGTTTTCGTTATTCCTCTTTTAGATCTAATAGTGTTAATAATTATATTTATAACTCGGCTTTATATCCAACGCCTGTACAAAAGCTCTACAAACCCCTTTTTTGTCTCCAAAGCCATTATCGTCTCTACTAAACGGCTACTTTATGACTCTGCTTTTAAAGAGATATAAGAATCTGTTATGTACAGGTTAAGAAAACCAAGGCCAAGAAGAACCACGTATTACAGATAAATTTTTCAAGGGTTTTTTACCTTCCTAGTGTTTCACTAGAACTTGTTTTTCGGCAGTTATGGATGTTTCCCATACTTTACACTGTGCTTTATATACATCAGAATGGTCACGAGCAACCCACCTGCTAAATATTGGGTCATTTTCTCACTCGACCCTATATTTTTGTAATCGGTGCTTTTCTTTTTTCACCAAATCACCTCTTACTAGGCGCTTCTTTTTTGGAGTGGAAGCCGAAGCTTTATCAGTGTCACTTACACTCGTCATTAATGCCGCGTCTCCACCAAAGAAAAGTTACCAACTTTTGTGTTGTCAACACGTGTTGGTGACAAATGTTTCTGTAATTACCTAGTGTTGGCAACAAAACTTGTAAACAATGTCGAGCACCATGTTTCCATTTTCGGCGGCAACATCAAAGGAATACGCTTGTTGCAAACATTTGTTCCCTCTGTGGAGACGCTTGTTGGAAACATTTGTTGGCAACATGTCTGTCACGTGGACGAACGAGTTAATCGACACATTAATTAATTTATATCGTTCACAAAATATATTATGGGATGTGTGTAATGAAAATTATAAAGATAAAAATAAAAAAAGGATGGAAAAATATTATATATATATATATATATTTTAAAGTAATTAATAAACGTTCCGTAGGGTTAATTGCTTTTCTATAATTAGTATCAGAATTTTTTATATTTTTGGTCCAACAAGATTTAGCAGCCTTTCAAAATCATAGTCAGTCATACGAAGAAAGTTTCTGATTTGACCATCTTGAATGCGGCCTGCTAACAAGTCATCTCTTCTCATAGTATTTAATAGCTCAATCCCTCCATGTACTTTTCTTCCTTTGAGGCTTGTTCGTACCCAATATTTATGCTTCCGTTTTTTTTTGTATAAAATTATAAATACTGGGGCAATCCTGCATAATATCGTCACTTGAAGATATATTGTTGCCAACAAAACTTTGGTGGAGACAGCAAGTTGTCAACTAAAATGTTTCTCAAATTGTTGGCGACATGTTTCAATTCGGTGCGGAAACATCGGAAACAAAAGTTGGTAACTTTTGTTGAGTTGCAAACAGTGGGAAACATAAATGTTGTCAACATTTTCGGTGGATACGCAGCTTAAGACTGCTCTTCGGGTCCACAAGTCAAGAAATTCAAAAATATAATATATAATATATCAGTTATTTCTTAATCGCGGGGCGGAATAGAACTATAGAACTGAACTGAGTGAACTTGAGCGTAGAAATGTACATTTCATTCATTCATTTGGGATAGTCAGTAAACCGCTATACATTTCGGGAAAGTCCCGAGCATAAAGGATACTAGGATCTATGTCTATGAATATGATACGGAGTCTAATGTTGCTGTATATAAAAAGATTTTTGTAGGTAATTTTTGAAAATAGTTTTTCAACATAGAAATTATCGTATTTTTGCGTACGATCATTAAATTAGGATATCGTACTTATTGATAAATAATCGTACAAATACGATAATTATCGTACAAAATCCAACTCTGATAGCAACGCATATGGGGCACAGCTAATATAAAATTAAAGAATGAAATAAAATGAAATACCTTTTGACGTTTCACATTAATCATTACGCAATAACTTTGTACAAGCGTACTCACACGATTTAAAATATCTACCTTTTACGTAAATCCAAAGAATTATGAAGTTATCTATATTGCATTACAAAATGTATAGTTCTTTATCACTAATTTAAATTCGAATCTTGAAACAAAGCAAAATATAAAAATAATAACCAGAATCAACTGTTTTGCTTGAAGTTGTTTCAATGATATTATGTCGTTATGTACCAGGGCATCCAATCTCGATATACCGAGATCTCGAGATACCGAGATCCCGCATCATTTTCTAGTCCCGCAGGCAGCGAGATTACGTGTAAGGGATCCGCGGAATTTTCGGGAATTTTTGGAGCTCCGGGAGAGGATTACAGCGTCGGAAACAAGGGTCCAATCAGACCCACTATTTCTGTATGGATGCTCCTCCTGTCGCTCCCATCTTATGGAATAACTAAACATCACTTGTGAGTTTGGCAATTTTATCAGAATGGAGCTGGGGATGGATAAGTGTACGGTCCTCCATTTCGAAAGCGGTAGGTTGCTAATTCTGAGGGCATAGACTTATTTATGCCCATCAACATAAGGACCCTCTCCGAGGCTGAAACAAACCGATACCTGGGTAGGTATATCATAGAATATGGGTATCGAGGAGGCGGGCATGAAATAATCAGTTTGCGATATGCATGGCTGATTAAAGTACTTTACAGCCTCCTGTCCGGCGTTAATAAGACACACGCATGTAACGGTTGCATCATACCTGTCTTCATGTACCTATTCTTTTGTATTAATCAGATATACTCAGACCGAACTTAACGCCTTGGATAGAAAAGTCCGCACTACTATGAAGTCCCATAGGATGCATCATCCGAGATCGTCAGTAGTTTGTACTCGCCGCGGAGGCATGGTGGGTGTGGCTTTTTAAGCGCCCTCCACATGCACAATAGTGAAGTGTACAGCCTTCGTAAGTACTTTTTAAGGTTATCAAATGAGCCATTCTACAAATACGCCATTTCGTGTGATAAAGGGCTTACTCCTCTATCTTTAGCCAACGAGTAATGGCAAACCCAAAAGCACAGAGCGTCTCCGACCGGGAGGCAGTATGAAAAGAGGTTCACGGGAGTTCTACAAGGCTCTACACGAGTCTTTTGTAGACACGGTCGCTTTCTTCCACTCGCTACGGTTCGGTGACCTGTTTTGTGTGTGTGATACAGCATCAGATTATTAAGACTAATAAGTAATAACTATCTGAGATACATCTAAAGGATTGCACTGTGGTCATCTTAAGCTTATCGCCATCCCGGTGAGTATGTCATCTGCGGTTATATTAGGAGTATTAGGAGTATTTACACAAACTAGTAAGTAGCAAGGATTCTACACCAGGAGCTCGAACTAAAATACGGCCTCGTGAATCGGAACTGCCATATTAAAAGTAATTTACAGTAGCCATGCTCGAAAATGACTGCGCCAGGTTTTACTGGGACCGGGCCATCATCACAGACAGGACTATTCTTAAGCCTAATAGTTGAATGACCGGGTACAGTCAAGGATATTTTTGATCGACATAACCATTCAGGCTCTCGGGTCATCTGAAGCGACTGGGGTTCCGTGACGGACCGCTCCAAGCTCAAATGCAGAAGGCGGTGGTGTTCCTCGATACCGCCCGCGTCGTTCGCCGGTTTCTTTCTCTTTCCCCCTAACCCTCGGCCGTTTGGTCTCTCCTGGCGAAGGTTTTCGTCTGGTTGGGTTTTATCTATTTATTTAATTATATTTTATTCTATCGTTTTTGTTTTTAGAATATTACCTAAATTATACCGATTGGGATGCATAAATACTTATATATTTTTATAAGTATTTATGCATCCCAATGGGACAAGAATAGAAACACCTTCAAAAATAATAATAAGCCTTTAATGTAGAATGGGAATTCTACAATAATTCGAATTCAATCAATCACCATATTATCAATTATTCTATTATAATGCAATCATCTATATTCATTACATTATAATCCATTTTTAATGACATGATATTATTTTTATAATACAACAAGAACTAAAAAAAGCTTAAATGACCCTGGACAGTATCAAATCACATTATCATTTATAGTCCGGTCGAATTAGACATAAAATAGTGCTGAAATAACAAAAACTCCGACATAGCTGAATTTTGGTAGAGACCTTGGCTGTACCCGTAGAAATAAAGAAAAAAATAAAGTGCCAAATATCCCCATCGATCCCATGTGTGCTAAAAAAGTTATTCAAGGTCAAAAGTAAAAATTTTCGGTTATTTGGATTTTTCTCGAAAACTCGTTTTTCTCGTAAGTTTATCGAAAATATAGCTCAGACAAAAATTATAGACCATAAAATTATCTACAAAAATGGTCTTTATACTTTTTTTCCTAACGATCACCATTCTATATGATATGCACACAAATGCCACGTTTATGCATAGTCAGGCACTTAATATAAATAAAATGCCTATTTGTGTCTCTTATATGTATAAAATATACAATTCTGAGATAACAACAACATTAACAATAAATCTTATTTCATTTCCATGTTAAGTGACAAGCTGACCACTGAAAATATTGCAGTTAAACAAGCTCAAAATGACGCTGATGTCCTCATAATTGAATCAGCAATTGAACAATTCAACGCAACAAATACAGCTGTTGTGGTAGATAAAATTGTGTGTGTGTGTGATAAAATTATTTACTTTTTAAAACCTGGAGACGCTCAACAGCGAACAGAAATATATTGTTCAAAAAGTTAAAGCAGATATTATACAAAATTCGAAAACCATATTTTATTTTTACATGGGATAACCGGCTCCGATACTACATCAGCAATGTTCAGAAGAGGTAAAACATCAGTATGAAAATTATTTGAAAAAAAGGATTTAATTGATTGCGCTCAAGTATTTGAAGCAATTGACTCTTCTACTCACAAAAGGAATTCGCTTTCTCCTTGCTGTTTGTGGGACTCCAAAAAAAAAAATTAATTGTATTGACAAGAAAAGATTTTGTAAAAAATTGGAGGAAGACAAGTACTTGTTTCTTGTTCCGTGTATTTTCATCCATCAACATCGGCTTTTGCTCATCAACACTTGTATCGAGTATACTATCAAGTTCAAACATGGCTAGGCAATCAACTGAATCCCGAAGAGTTGGGGTTGGAAATTAACAGATAATACTTTGGAACCGATTCAAACTATACTCCACCTGCTCCGAAAAAACTCTTAAACACTCTTTTTTGCAATTGCAAAAAAGGTTGTAATGCTAAATGTGGCTGTAGAAGAGTAGGGTTGTTGTGTTCACCAGCGTGTACTAATTTCCAGGGCCAGTCTTGCTCGAGTGTTCATCATCATCATCATCATCATCATTACAGCCATTCACAAGTCCACTGCTGAACATAGGCATCCCCCAAGGAATGCCGAAAAAGCACGGTCCCGAGCCACCTGCATCCATTGACTTCCTGCATGTCTTACCAGGTCGTCACTCAATCTAGTGGGGGGACGCCCTACACTTCGCTTGCCGGTACGAGGCTGCCACTCGAGAACCTTTTTTCCCCATGGGTTGTCGGTTCTTCGAGATATATGGCCGGCCCATTGCCACTTCAGCATACTAATTCTTTGGGCTATGTCGGTCACTTTGATGCTACTGCGGATATCCTCGTTTTTAAGTCTATCACGCAGAAAGATGCCGAGCATAGCCCTCTCCATAGCTCACTGAGCGACTTTGAGCTTCCTCATACGACCAGCAGTAAAGGACCACGTCTCAGATCCATAGGTATAATCTAGTTTGTTTAGTTAACGCTGCCCAGCCGAGTTGAATCCGTCGATTGACCTCTCGGTCAAAGTTGGACTTACCTAGATGGACTAGTTGTCCCAGGTAAACATATTCGTCAACAACTTCGAGCTTAGTGCTCCCAACAACTACCAGCATAGGTGTGGCATGGACGTTAAACATGATTTTTGTTTTGTCCATGTTCATCTTAAGACCTATCCGTTGGGAGACACTATTGAGGTCATTGAGCATAGTGCTTAGGTCCTCCAGCGATTCTGCCATAAGGGCTATATCGTCGGCAAATCGAAGGTGAGTGATGTACTTGCCATTGACGTTTATACCGTATCCTTTCCAGTCCAGTAGCTTGAAAACGTCTTCGTAGCTTGAAGTCGTCGAGTCTGCGTGCGAGACGATTCGTAATGACTCTCGAAAACAGCACGTAGACGCAGCTCAAAAGGGAAATCGGTCTGTAGTTCTTCAAGAGAGCGTTATCGCCTTTCTTCAAGAACAAGACCACCGCACTTCTGCTCCACGCCTCTGGTGTAATGCCACCATGGAGGACGGAATCAAAGAGCTTCTGAAGGACTTCAAGTACCGGTTTTCTACCCGCTTTCAGAAGCTCCGCTGTAATTCCATCCTCGCCTGGGGCCTTGCCGTTTTTAAGGTGCTGGAGAGCCATTCTAATCTCGCTCAGACTGACGTCCGGGATATCATCGGAATGTCGGATAAGACTTGCTCTTGGATCGTTACTCACATTTGCATGTGGCTCCAACGATGACGTGTACAGCTGCCCATAGAACTTCTCAATCTCACTCAAAATCTCAGGTGTCCCGGAAACGACGCTGCCACACTCGGTCTTCAGCTTCGACAGTTGGCTCTTTCTGGCAGACAGATCTCTAGCAATGACTTTGGAGCCCTGGTTCCGCTCGATCGCTTCTTCAATACGAGCAGTATTAAAGTTGCGTAATTCCCGCCGCATGCACTTGGAGATCTGTCTGTTCAGTTGCCTGTATGCTATCAAATCTACTGAAGACTGCAGCTTCATTTCCCGTCTAACAGCCATGAGATTAAGAGTGTGATCGAAGAGTTTTTGTGTTCTTCTGCGGCGGGTCTTGCAAAACTTAGCTCCGACCGCATGGAAAGTTTCCACGAGCTTGTCATTCATATCGTCCACTACATTGCAATCTTCTAGGCACTGAAAACGATTTTGTAACTCGAGCTGAAAGGTTTCGGGACTTTGGATTAGAGCACGAGGGGGACGGAGCGTTGACTTCATTAGACGACACCTCTCTAACTTAACGTTTAGGTTCAGTGTGCCTCTAACCATTCGGTGATCGCTACCAGTTTTCACCCTCGCGATCACTGAGACATAACTGAACAGTTGCCGTCTAGTCGTCATAAAGAAGTCAATCTCATTTTTTGTCGAACCGTCGAGGCTCGACCAGGTCCACTTCCTGTGGGGCCGCTTCTGGAAGAAAGAGTTCATCATAAAGAGACCCTCTTTCTCCATGAAGTCGGCCAGCTGCTGGCCCCTTGGGTTCCGTTGCCCTAATCCGAATTTCCCTACTTTCAGCTCATCGTTCTCTCTTGTGCCTAGTTTTGCGTTGAAGTCTCCCATTAACACCGTATAGTGGGTTTTGGAGGAATGCATGGCTCTAGAGATATCCTCATACATTTCCTCCACCTCCTCATTGGGTTGGTGCGTAAACATGTATGACCTTCAGCGAATACCGTTTGGTGATTCTGAGTACAAGGTACGCAACCCTCGTCGACACACTCCCAATCTTTACAACGTTGTTAACGAGAGACTTGTCGACGATAAATCCGACACCTCCTTGGGACAGATGGTCGCCCTCCCGGTGATAGAAAAAGTTGCCGGATTCGAGGATTACCGTGTCCTCCCCCTCCCTCTCTTCGGACCTCGGATAATCCTATAATATTCCAGCGCAACTTGTCTATCTCTTCTTCCAGCTCCCAGGATCTTCTCGTCAGTCCTCAGGGTGCGTGCGTTATAAGTTGCCAGGTCGAGTCGTCGTAGGTGGCAACCGAACCTCCACCGGAGATGACCTGCCCCCGCCGTTATCATGGTCGCCACCGTAGCAAGGAATAGCGGGGCCGCCGGGGACTGGGGGCCGTTTATTAGTTCGTTGCTCATGTGGGGTATATTGCCATAGTTGCCACGCTTGGCGAGCGGGTTGGCAACCGCAGTTTTTTTATTGGTTTTTGCTTTTATCAGAAAGATGCTGCTGCTCATCTTCTGTATCAGTTTCCCTTTGTCGCCTCTTACGACACCCACGGGAAGATATGGGGTAGTGGGTATTCTTACCCGCCACTAAACGGGCTCGAGTGTTCACTTGAATCCAATAGATGAAGATTAACCTTCAGTTGAACAATTTATGAACATTCAGCAAAAAGAAGAGGCGGAAGAAGAAGAAATCGAAGAAGACATGACTGTTGAAGTCGAATTTGAACAGTATGAGTCAGATTAATATATTATTAGAAATCAGAACTACAGTTTAAATCAATCACGTATGTCAATATTGATATCAATAATCATCATGCTGTAAATACAGTATTTTCCCATAAAACTCCGTCATAATAGATCATGGAGTAAGCCTACCGGGGAAATGACGTTAAAAAACGCGCCAAGTACACTACCTCACAGGTGGTGTGGAAATGTGTGCATATCATGTAGAATGTAACACCACTTTACCACTTTGAATGTAATACCACTTTTAGAAACGCGATATTTTAGGAATAGTGATTGTAAGGAAAAAAAGTATCAGGACCATTTTTGTATATAATTTTATGATCTATAATTTTTGTATGAGTTATATTTTTGACAAATCTTACCGTTTTCGAGAAAAATCCAAAAAACCGAAAATTTTGACCTTTAACCTTGAATAACTTTTGTAGCACACATGGGGTCGATGGGGACTTTTGGAACTTTATTTCTACTGTTGTACCCAAGCTTACTTCAGAAATTCAGCTCTGTCGGAGTTTTTGTTATATGAAATGTCAATTTTAACCGGACGGAAAAATACAATGATATATTTTTAATTTATTCATCTGCATATTAAATTACTTATTTAAATAAAAACACAATTTTTTTAAGTAGAGAACTCTACTCTCACCATACCAAACAAAGCAGCATTAAGCAACTATTTTACGCTGGTATTCTGTGAGAGCGTGTTCCTTCCCCGGCCGAGCCGACTCATTTGTGCTACAACTGTAATATAGCTGCAGCATGGCTCCACCACCTATAGTGGTTATCACTACTGAGGTATTTCCCAAGTGGCATACAAGAAATATAAGCAGACACTGTCGTGACAGCTATTTAAGGAAGTTTGAATATTTTTTAACCTGTACATAACAGATTCGTATATCTCTTTAAAAGCAGAGTCATAAAGTAGCCGTTTAGTAGTGACGATAATGGCTTTGGAGACAAAAAAGGGGTTTGTAGAGCTTTTGTACAGGCGTTGGATATAAAGCCGAGTTATAAATAGTAAGTTATAGTTATAAATATAATTATTAACACTATTAGACCTAAAAGAGGAATAACGAAAACAAAAGTGCTTCAATTGAGTTATAAATATTGCTTATAGCACTCAAGACAATACTAAGTAGTACTATGTAGTCTACAGCTTTGCGATAGACCTATGAGAATCTTAAAAACCACTTTTACCGTATTGGAGAATTATAGCTCGACAGTAGCACCAAAAGCGGTATATTTGTGAAATATAACGTGTAATTGGAGCCGCTGTCTGAATTAGGCATGCTGAAGATATTTTATACGGCTTTAAGAGTTTTTAATCTATCCTTTATTATCATTAATACAGTAAAGTCTGTACAAATATAACATAAACACTCACGCCTGTCACCCAGAGGGGTAGGCAGAGACTATGGACTTCCATTTGGCACGATCCTGACACACCTTTCTCACCTTCTCCACATCCATATACCTACGCATACACGCCCGTCGGTTAAGGGTACTCTTAATTTGGCCCATTTTCAATATATCGCCAATTTGGTCGATAAATTTTCGCCTAGGGCGTCCCTTCCCGACTCTGCCGTTCACCTCTGCCACATAAATTTGCTTTGTCACTCTTTCCTCATTCATTCTTTCTACATGACCAAACCACCGAAGCATTCCTTTCTTAATCCTCGTCACAACATCATCTTGCAAACCACACTCTTCTCTTATCACACAATTTCTCACTCTGTCATTCAGATTCAGCCCTAACATACTCCTTACCGACCGCATTTCTACAGCATTTATTCTACTCTCGTGCTTCTTCTACCACACCCAACTTTCACTACCATACATTAAAGTAGGGACTAACACTGCATTGTGAATTGCCATACATGCCTTTCTGGACACATTCTGACTTTCCACAACAGAGTGTAGAGTCCCATTTACTTTAGTTCCTGCGTTCACTCGTCGTTCTATATCCTTATCATATCTACCATCCCTGCTAAATACACATCCCAAATACACAAACTCATCTACTTGCTCGACCAATTCCCCTTCTATTCTTATTTCACATATCGTTTTATATTCTTCTCTTTCAAAAACCATAACTTTCGTCTTACTTGCGTTCACTTTCATTCCCCTTTCTTTTAATGAACTGTTCATTAATGTAACCATCATTTGCAACTCGGCCGCCGCCGACGACGCGAGTATGACTTGATCATCGGCGTACAAAAGGCATTTGTTGGTTAACTCACCCATTCTTAACCCGCATTCTTCAACTTTCAAATTTTCCAAACAACTGTCCATAAATAGGTTGAACAGCCACGGGGAAACCACACAGCCCTGTCTGACCCCTTTATGGATGCCAAACCAGTCCGAGTAGGCCCCGTTGATCCTTACACAAGCACTGGAGTCCCTATACAGAGACTTCAATGCCTGTATCAACCCAGCGCTCAACCCAAATGAGCTCAGTGTTTGCCATAACACATCCCTGTCCACTCTGTCATAAGTCTTTTCCAAGTCCACGAACGCACAAAAAACGTTTTGGTTTTTGGCCAAAAACTTCTCCGCGATCATGCGCATGGAAAAGACCTGATCCGTACATCCCATTCCATTTCTAAATCCCGCTTGCACATCCCAAATTTTTCCATCAGTATCTTTCATAACTCTTTCAATTAGTACCTTAGCATACAGTTTTCCCACAATGCTAAGAAGGCTGATACCACGGTAGTTATTACAGTCCTGCTGCGATCCTTTTCCTTTATATAGTGGGACTATCACGACTTTGCAACTGTCTCCCGGTACCCGCTTAAGTTCCCAACACAAATTAAACAAGGTGTACAGCAGGTCTTCCACCACTACCTCTCCAGCCCTTAGCATTTCGAGTGATACTCTATCATATCCGGCTGCCTTACTTGCTTTCATACTTTTCATTGCTTTCATTATTTCATCTATACTTATCTCTTTCCTCTTCTTTCGGAATTTCTATTTCATTTAATTCATAAACACGCTTTTAAAGTATTCCTTCCATTTCCTTAAACTCGACACTTCGTCATTCAGAATACAACCATTCTGGTCTCGTATAGCATTCATTCTAGGCTGTTTAGAATGTCCCCTGGCAGTTTTTACGAGTTTCCAGAACATTTTAATATTTGCCTGGAAGTTATCCGTTATTCTTCTATCATTCTTATCCGTTTTTTCTTGCTTTTTCCTTTCAACTACCTTTCACTCTCTTATTTAGATGTCTAAAGACTGCCTTTTTTCTTTCAATATCATCATTCATACCGCTAGAATAACTAGCCTTGGTTGCTAGTAAATCTAGCCATGCTCTCTTCTTTGCTTCTACTTCCATCCGTACCTCATCATCCCACCATAAAGTGTTATTTTTCCTTTCATTCGTTCACTTACTTACACCACATACTTCGGTAGCTGCATCCACCAAACCTTTCTTGACATTATACCACACAGTCTCCAAGTCTAAAGCATTCATACACAATTCATCCATACCACTTATATTTTCTCTTAGTCTACATTTGAACTTCTCTTTCGCACCTTCATCTTGTAACCTCTCTGTTCTTATACGCTGTAACGCAGTGGTAGACAAAGATGTCCGATGCCGCCAACGTCTGAATAGACCATTAATTCGGCATAAGACCAAGTAATGATCCGTCCCTACGTTGGACCTCCGGTAAGCCCTTGTATCTACTACTGCGCTCCTCATTCTTTCATCCACAATTATGAAATCTATCATGATTCTATCACCACCACTTTCCCATGTATACATGTGAATCTTCTTATGACGAAAGAAAGTTTTCGTCACAAAAATATTATTTTCCACACATACGGTGAGGAGGCTTTCACCATTCTCATTTATACTTTCATCACCAAACGTTCCCAATATCCTTTCATAACCAAACCTCTTCACGCCAACCCTTCCATTAAAATCTCCTAATATTTCGTTATCTTCCTCTATTTCATTAGCACCATCCTTACCATCTCCCAAAACTGCCCTCGGATATAAGTCGGCTTAGACATGTCTGGGGCGTAGACCCCTAGAACAAACAACTTCTTTAAGCCCACTTTCATTCGTATCCATAGCAGTCTCGGGCTTACACATTCATACTCTTTCACACAATGACCCATTCTTTCTGAAAGGATGATACCGACTCCCTGGCATGCCCGCTCGGTCTCGTCTACACCATACCAGTACGCGGTATACATGCCATGTGTAGTGGCATCCTTTCCCTTCCGGTTCGTCTCATTTACACAAAACACATTTATTCCTCTATCCTACATCATATCGCATACTTCATCCATCTTATCATTCATTGCTCCACATACATTCAGCGTAGCCAGACGGGCTTTCGCAATCCACTTTTCGCCCCTCCGGGAGACAGAACGTGACGGGGTGGCGAACCTCGTCGCCGGTTTTCCTCCCGGAGATTCTTCGCACCCCTGCCCCATTAAAGGGGCGCCGGGAACTCGGGGCCACTTATTTTATTTTGTGCCTCATGGTGCGAAGGTAGGGGGTGGTATTTTTTACGCCGTTACCACACGGCGAGGGACACGGGGGACACGTGTAGGGTGGGCCTAGGATTAGGTGGTCGAAGTCTACGGACGCGAGCGACTCATCCCCAGTCTGTACAAGACCATTAATAATTTTACAAATTATTTTTTTTTTCTTGCGTGTTAATAAAATTAATTCAAATTACAAACGGTCCCTAAAATATTTTGATAGTAAAAAGGGTTCTTAAAGTGCTCGTGTACCTCAAAATTTGTAAAAATACTCCATAGTTCGGTGATTGTCGATCTTAAAGCTCTAAAATGACTATCACTAGCACCGTACTACTTCTATAACCGTTATAATGGATATAGGAGACGTCTTAGGCTTTTGTAAAAGGTCACCATTAATTACATGGCAGTATTTGATGAATTATGTATGTCAATAAAACAATCATTTTTCTTATGTTAGAGAGTATACTTTTCACAATAAATAAACCCTTTTACCTTTCATGCCCTAATAAATTGACCACAAGTTCCAATAACTCAATCGAAAAGAAACTGCAAAATTAACCTTAAAATTTTAATGCACTTTAGTAAGATAAATTACAGGAAATTTCACAGGTTTCGCGGGCGCATGAAAGATTTGGCTAAATCAATGCATATTTTGACAGAAAAATGATCCTCGCACTAATATTCTACGTACACAAGTGAAATTAAATCATTATCTTACTTTAGAGTAATTAATTTTTTTAATTATTCACCACCATAACACATTACAATCAATTTGAAATAATATTTGTCACATTATGCTCTGTGGCTATAATCATAAGCAAATGCTATAACGGTGGCACAAAAACTTCTTGTATATCTTTTAGCTCCAAACATTACATTTCACGCACCTTTGTATCGCTTTACAAACTCACCCTGCTGCTATCGTACCACTACTGTAGAACTGAAGCCCGTATAAAATGCGCCCTTTTCAGTGGTATAGAAACGGTTAAGTTCTCTATCGCTACTGTAGCACTTACTTATGAAGGTAAAGCCATTACGTATACCTGTTAAGCGGCTACTGTAGCGCTTTGTTATACCATTTGTGTGCTGCTTGGGTTGAGAATAATGCTAAGGTCCTCCAAGGATTCTGCTATAATGAATATATCGTCGGCAAATCGGAGGTAAATTATAAATAATCCATTGATTTTACTACCATATCCTTTCCAGTCCAGAAGCTGGAAAATATATTGCAATGCAGCAGTGAGAAGTTTTGGAAATATAACGTCACCCTGTCTTACATCACTCTGCAGTTGGATAGGTTTCGTGCTCCGTTTCTGTCCTCGGATAGCTTTACTATACAAGCACTTCAACACCTCTGTCCGACTGTATACGAAATCCGAAATATATACCGACTGTCAATTTGCATCGCTGAAGGGATATAGCAAATTTCGTTTGAATCAAAGGGTCTCATAGTCCACATAAGCCAGACAACGGCAATACAATAATAAACTTGTAGAAAAGTTGTGTCTGTAACTTCAGTATTTAAAAAAAAATCAAGTCCAGATGTTTAAATAAAGGGTAGTAACACCAAATCAGCAATTTTTGGACTTTAAGTCTCTCAGTCTGTGTATTCACGATACTCAAAAATACTGGACCAATGGAATTTGGTATTTTTGTCTTTATCAGCCTGTAAAACTTTTACGAATAATTTCGGTAGGTAGTTAGTAACCGTGAGTAACAAAGGTTCTCGAGTGGCAGTCTCTTACTGAAAAGCAGAGTGCTAGGCGACCAATATAATTATATATAATAAATGGAATGACGACCTGATGAAATACGCAAGTGGTCGTTGGATGCAGGTGGCTCAGGGTCAGGACCGTACTTTGTAGCAATCTATGGCGGAGGCCTGTGTTTAGCAGTGACTATATGTATTGTATAGAATAGATTGCAATGACTCCATCACTGAGTTGAACACAAATCCTTATATGTAAAAAATAAATAAATAGTACAAATAATACTTAAATTTTATTTATTGATTCGTTTTTCAAATTGCATTTGTATTATTACACTCTAATATCTAATAAATTCACTACGTATATGATATAACACAATGGCAAACAGTAAACAATAGATTTCTGATATAAAAGTGAGTTACTTTTTGAAGTACTCATGTCAGGTGCAATATATGGATCTAAATTAGAATTATTGTAGTTTTTATAATACCAGTCCTTATCGTCCTCATTTTTTGTTCTTGAATTTGTAATATGTTTTTTATCAGAGAATTGAGTCTTAGCCTCTCTGTTATTTACCGGTATGTAATGGTTATTTGCATCGGAATGTTGATCCAAATGTGGCAAATTGACTTTAGTAATCGTAGCCGGCCTTTTACTGTATTCTCGTCTTACCAACTCTTCGTTTGTTGGTATTAAAACAGCTGATAGAGCTGTAGGTTGGCTATCCATGTTTTTATTCATTAGTGGTTTTAATGTCACCGGTATTGAAGAATAGTGTGGAATGGTAGTAGACTCAATCCATGTCTGCTCCGACATGTCATTGGTTGTATCTGTTGTTATAATGCTTTCTTTTTCTGTAACTTGAGTTATAGTCAAATCCTTCAATAAATGGTGCTTATTCAATTTAGTTGGATTACTATTTTGTTCCTCTACATTTCTGGTCATATTAAAAGTTATTTGGGTGCCGTTATTATGGTTTATGTAAGCTTCTAATTCATGAATTACACTTGTAGATTTTGTATGCATTGTGTTGTTTTGAATTATATTTATTGGTGGTAGTTTTTCTGCTGTGGCAAAACTGTTATTAGTGTATTCCATATTTCGATAATTTATGTACTCCTGCTTGGGAATAGAAGCTTGTGTGCTACCAGAATCTGCTATTGTGGGATTTAAAATAGGCATAAAACCACCATCTGTAGGTGGAAGCATTGGTGTGAAGCCCCCAGTTTCAAATTCTGGTGTTTCCAGTACTGTCGCTTGGTTTTTGGTAAGATGTGGTTTTCGTTTTGCAAACAAATTAATTTTCCTACCAGTGTTAAAGATTTTGCCTACGTCTATAGAAGGAAGAGGCATACCAAAAAAAGTCAATCCGCTTGTTGGTATATTTGCTGTAGTGGCTAAATTGCTATTCGATGTATTCTTAAAATCCAACTTTATATTAGATGTATTTGGTAAACCGTCTGGAGTTTCGTCATTTTTCGTATAATTATTATGTAAATTAAGACTGTTTATAACTGTTTCATTAAACGGGTAATCGACATATTCATCATAAAAATATTCTGATTCTTCTGGAGATGGTCGAGTGTTAATTTTGTTAGTCTGATAATTATTTTTTTCTTGTGTCCATCCATTGATCTCGTCCATTGATGAGAAAACTTGAGATGTCGCTAAATTAGGTAGTAGTGCTTCGTTATCATGTGTCATGCACGGTTTTATGTCATAGTTTTGAATTGGAGCGTTAAGACAATCATTGCGAGAAAACGGCATTTCTTTAACGTAGGTACCATCCGCACATTTTGGTCCAGTGGATGTTGATTCAAGTAACCAAGATTTCAGCCAAATCGCAGCGCAGTTACAAACCAGAGGATTATCTAGAAAAATGTAAAACACTAAATGTTGAATCTATAAAAATATATATTTTTCTCAAGTATAGCTTTTAATATCTTACCGTCAATATCCAAAATTGCAATATTGTTTCTTAATTTTTCAAAATGACTTTCAGCCACAGAGGTTAACTTATTATGTCGTAATGTGAGAACTTTAAGACGTGGCATATTATCAAATGGTTTTCCACTTATTTGGCATATCTGATTGTTATCAAGATTTAGTTCGACCAGCCATTCCATATGTCGAAATGATTCGCTTGTAATTTTTGTCAACTTGTTGAAACTTAAGTCTAAGACTTCCAAAGAAAATAAATGTTTTATGCCAGAATTTTCTAAGCTAGTTAGTTGGTTATTGCTGACGTTTAAATATTGTACCAAAGGCGTATTTTCAAATGCTCGTGTTGATACAAATTGAAGTCGATTACCTTGCAGTTCTATCACTCTTAGTTTTGGCAAATTTATAAATACACGATCGGGAATATCAATTATATGATTTCTGCTTAGGTAAATAGATAAGATATTCGGAAGGTTTGTTAAAGCTAATGGGTGTATTATTTCTATTTTATTATTGTCAAGATCTATTGTTTCAAGATTAATAAGGTCTCTAAAACTACCACTCCGTATGTCCATGATTTTGTTGTAAGGCAATTTAATCTCCTTTAATTCGTGTAGATTACTAACTACATTGCCTTCAAAATGTTTTATGTAATTGAAACTTATATCTAATACTTTCAATTTTGGTAATAAGCTTAATGTGAAGGGAAGTTCGTGAAGGCTATTTGACGAAATATTTAAAATTTCAACCTTTAATGCTTTATCGACAATTTTAGGACTGAAACTTTTTAATTTATTTTTGCTAATGTCTAAAACCGATAATTCTGTGTTATCTTGAATGACCATAAAATCGAAGTTTTCAACATTATTACCATATAGAATAACTTCCATAAGGTGAGCGATTTTTGTAAAACTTTTCAAATGGATTGAAGTTATTTGATTAAAACTTAAATCTAGTATTTCTAAACTGTCTAAATCACTAAACATTGTGGCATCGATTTGTCTTAGACCATTGCGTTTCATAAAAAGTCTGCGAAGATTATGGAGTGTTTTTAAAGTTCCATTAGGTATTCGTTGTATTCCATTGTTAGAAATGTCTAAAGTTCTTAAAGACGGAAGATCTAAGTCTGGAGAGGGAGGTATTGGCAAATTAGTTATCTGGTTCCGTTTTAAATTTAATTGTTCCAATCCCCTTGGCAATCCAGGAACAAACTCAATTAATTTATTTGAACTAGCGTCAAGTTCATAAAGATTTGCTAAATTTCTAAACGTTGCGGGGTGTATAGAAACCAGATAATTACCAGAAATATTTACGTATTCTAATAAAGGTGTTTCAATAAAAGTTATTGGATCTATTACTGATAATTTGTTATTGCTAAGATTAATCCTTCTCAGAGACGGAAGGTTATACAACAATTTAGGTTGCAATCGTTGAAAAAAGTTATGGGACAAATCTAAGCCTTTTAAAGAGGGCAAATTCCAAAATGGAGCTTCGTTGGTATCACCTAAGGCATTTTTATTTAAATGTAACTCTCGTAGCGCCGGCATAGCCACAAATGCCTCTCCTTCAATGAACTTTATACTGTTCCTATTTAAATGTAATCGCTCTAAGTTTGGATGACCTCTCAGAGCACCTCTAGGAATTTCCTGAAGTAAATTATCACTCATATCCAAAAATCTTAATCTCGGCAATGCTTCTAACAAAGCTCTAAATTCAGATATATGCATAATTTTATTTCCTATAAGACTCAATTCTTCAACTCCACTGCTTGATTGCTGCAAGAATGACTCAGGATGTATTCTTACAATATTGTTAAAATTTAAATCAACAATTCTCAATTTCGGTACTCTGTGGAAGGCACCATGGTGTATAATATTTATATAATTATGTGCTAAGTATAAGGTTTCTAACATTGTCTGATCAACGAATGCACCCTCGTTCAATTTGTCAATTAGGTTATAATTCAGATCTAATAAAGATAACATTGGTAAATCTCTAATAGCCCTACCAACCATAGTCGCATCTGAAATGTTGTTATTCTTAAACGACACTTGTTGAAGATTAGGAAGAAGAGATAGAGCTCTCATATGAATATCTGTAATCCCACAATCTGTAATTTCTAGTTTTAGTAATTTGGGCAAATTATATAAAGCATTTTGTTCCAATATTCGTAAATTTGCGCTCCCACGTATAATTAATTTTTCAAGATTTGGTAAATTTGCGAATGTGTTTCTACTGAGAAAGCTTAAATTTTCTGACTCTATGTTAATGTACTTAAGTCTTGGCACGTTCACGAATGAAGGAATTCTTTTCAGACTATTCGACTGAATAGTAATAGCTTGTAAATTTTGTAATTTTTGTAAGCTTTCAGCTGGAATACTTTTTAATTCATTTTCAACCATAAATATTTCAACCAAATTTAGTTCTTGTGTCTCCAGCCATGCTGCTGACACGCGTTCCAGTGCGTTGTGACGCAACATCAATCTTTGAACTTTCACATTTTGAAAGATTTTTCCAGGCAATGATGGCAGGTAATTATTTTCAATTATCAGCTCATCTATGGGTTTTTTTACGTATTCGCCGATTTTTTGTATTCCTTTCAAAACTTGTTGCAAATCGCTGTGCGTGCACCTGGAAAAAAGATCAATTTTAAATAAGTTTTTTGTAAATTATGCTAAAAGAAATTAGATTTAAATACAACCTACCATATCTGAATATCCTCACGTCGATGTGTACATATACAGGGAAGTATTGTTTCTGGGGTGGGGCATATCGAGACGACTTCTGATGCTGAAATTGAGACTAAAGTTAACCATAAGAGAATAATTTTTGATTTGGAATCCATTCCGTAATTTCTTTCGAGACGCTCATTGTAGCATTCTCCGCATATATATTAATTAAAAATTCTGCACCTGAAAAGGACAAAAATATTATGTAATAAACAATATAATTTGTACATCATATTAAAATATAGGTGGTATTCTTTTTCTGCCTATGAATTCATGCATCTGAGATGCACCCTTTTTAGTAATATAGAAGTAATAATAAAATATAAAATAAGCTTGTTTAGTTTTACAAGGGTTGGTAGCGGCAATACCACGACAATCCTAGCTTCTCGAGGAATCTTAAAATCTCCTTAATATTGTTAAAGATCTAAGAGGTGCGACCCAGACAATCCCAAATACATATATTTTAAATAAATATATTTTAGCCTTGTAGCTAGCGACCGCGGTAAATACAAGCAGGAGCCGCAGTCTCCGTGTGTACTTATGGCAAATAGATGTTTATTAAATTAACCCTGTCCAGTTAAATCACTTGTAACAGTTTGAATTTGAGGTTTATTTAAGTATTTATAGTTGTACAGTATTTTGGATATGCGCCAAGAGATGACGGTTTTAAAGGGTTTTAGAGGAGAGTTCGTCGAGCAAACCAACGCTTGTTGGCGGTTTTCACATTTTTTATAATAGAATGAGAGTGATTTACGAGCATAAGGTCCACCTGATCGTAGGTGGATGATATGGCTCATAGACATCCACATCTATCTTTGATTAAGAATCAAAATGTAAAAGTAGATGCGTGTTGCGTCCCTGAGGGCTAAGATGGAATGACTCATTCTAAATAAAAAGGGTCTCCTGTTCGCTATATTTACCATACGAAACACAGCAGCATTAAGCTGCTATTTTACGCCGGTATACTGTGAGAGCGTGGTCTTTCCCCATCGAGTTGAACCATTCGTGCTGCAGCTATAGCTGCAGCGTAGCTCTACCACGTTAACGTAACCCGCATCACATGACCTTGATATATTTGTAAAAAAAAACATGGAGGTTTTTTACGATGCGATGTTTTGCTCTGAATTCTTTCAAATCTATAAATAAAATGCATAAACTATTCATTATGCAACTATGGGTACAGCAGTGAGTCTTTATTCGAAGGCTTGCACATGTTCGTAATTTAACACTAGGATCTAGTGTATTAAATTATAAATATTGCACATATATAATGCTATATTTAGGTCAATACGAGATGTAAGCAACAAAATGTTGAATAGTACTTATAACTTTAAAGCAATTGTAAGCGTATTATACTGTTGCGTCAAGGACTGACAGACCTCATTAAAACAATAAAATCTGGAAACAATGGTCCAGCAGAACGATACGGTAGGTTGCACTTTCACTTTTTTACTATTGTTCCTTTTTGTGGTCTATGAAATACTACGTACGCTTAATACAGTTTCGGATGTTACGTAAAAAACTTAATTTTGAATTGTTTTCGTAACTTCAACATTTGCCCATATTTACTAAGACCGGCTGTCCTATATTAATAACCAGTAGTATAGTTATAGCATATAATATACAGGGTTATTTTGTAATAACTGGCCAAATTTGCAGAGAAGGTTCATAATAAGTAACATGGAAGAAAAATTTATTCAAAAAATCTCTAACATTCTGTCCTTTTTATCTTTTAAATTCAAAATGCGTGGTAATGCATTATCTTAACTGATTTTTACTGCGCACGTTCGTAAGGGTCGATCGGTAGGCAAAAACGTTTTTGCCCATAAATCACATTCAATTTGGGATAGTTTCAATTAAAAGTAGAAGCCTTATTTACTCGTATTTTCAAAAACTGCAATAACGGTATATCATTATTTAGTATATTTGAACTTAATTTTAAAATTTGACTACTCTTTGAAAAATAACCCTGTATAGTATACATTTCTGACAGGGTTATGGAGCAATTTGTCTGTCTGCCTTAGTGCGTGTTCGTGAGCTTCCTATATCCTAGAAGTATTTCATTCCTTAGACATGCAGGTATCCTCACGATGTTTTTTTCACTACCGAGCATGTGGTAAATTACAACATAGAATTGATATTAATAATTTCATTCGTACCGTCAGATTCAGGTTGCTCGCGTAGGTGCTGTGAAATTTTTGAAGAGTGCTTAGCCCCTGAGCTACCACGGCTTATAGGAGCTAAGCGACAAGAACCTAGTAGTGAAATAAAAAAAATATTTTTAGTTCTGGAATTCGGGCTTCGCGTTTTTGGATGTACAGGATGGATGCATTGTGGTCGACATTTCGGAAAAAAGGTCGCATATTCCTCTGAATCCGTACTTTGTTTATATAAATTGATTTTCGCTAAGAAAATATAAATGAACCAATTACTATACCTATTGCTTAATAAAAAGTACGTAAGGTATGAACCTAAATAAATAATTGCATATTGTACTGATGTAGCTATATTATATAGCAAAGATGACAAATTGATTCAGTCAACGTACTTTTACCTTTGTACATACATAAACACTCACGCATGTCACCCAGAGGGGTAGGCAGAGACTACGGACTTCCATTTGGCACGTCCTGACACACTTCTCTCGCCTCCTTTATATCCATATATCTACGCATACACGCTCGTCGGTTAAGGGTACTCCCAATCTGGCCCATTTTCAATATATCGCCAATTTGGTCGATAAACCTTCGTCTAGGGCGTCCCTTCCCGACTCTTCCGTTCACTTCTGCAACATAAATTTGCTTTCTCACTCTTCCTCTCCTCTTCTTCTTTCCTCGTTCATTCTTTCTACATGACCAAACCACCGAAGCATTCCTTTCTTAATCCTGGTCACAACGTCATCTTGCAAACCACATTTTTCTCTTATCACACTATTTCTCACCCTGTCATTCAGATTCAGCTCTAGCATACTCCTTAATGACCGCATTTCTACAGCATTTATTCTACTCTCATGCTTCTTCTGCCAGACCCAACTTTCACTACCGTACATTAAAGTAGGGACTAACACAGCATTATGAATTGCCATACGTGCCTTTTTTGACACATTCTGACTTTTCATAATAGCGTGTAGAGCCCCATTCACTCTATTTCCTGCGTTCACTCGTCGTTCTATATCCTTATCATATCTACCATCCCTGCTAAATAAATATCCCAAATATACAAACTCATCCACTTGCTCAATCATCTCCCCTTCTATTCTTATTTCACATAACGTTTTACTTACTTCTCTTTCAGAAACCATCACTTTCGTCTTACTTGCGTTCACTTTCATACCCCTTTCTTTTAATGACCAGTTCATAAAGCAACCATCATTTGCAACTCGGCCGCCGACGATGCAAATATGGCTTGATCATCGGCGTACGAAAGGCATTTGACGGTTAACTCACCCATTCTCAACCCACATTCTTCAACTTTCAAAGTTTGCAAACAACTGTCCATAAATAGGTTAAACAGCCACGGGAAAGCTACACAGCCCTGTCTGACACCTTTTTGAATGCTAAACCAGTCCGAGTAGACCCCATTGATCCTGACACAAGCACTAGAGTCCCTATAAAGAGACCTTAATGCCTGTACTTTTACCTTTGTCTTAACATAAATTTAGTAGGTTCCGGAAACAGTAATGAAATATGGTCAATGCACAGTGTTGAACCAAACTGCTATTACGCTGCTACACTTATTAAAGATTCCCTGTTGGATATATAGAGGAGAAAAAGATTCGTCGCACTGCCCAATGCGGGCTTCACATGCCCTCGAAATATTTATTATTCCTCAGACACACATTTTTTCACGTTTTTCCTTCATTGCCGAACACATTGAAATGGGCAATTATTGGACAAGCGAATTGAAAAATTGATTCTGTTAACAGTTACATTTTGTGATGCTACAAAAAATGAGAGACAAAAAAATATTTAAATATTGGGTTGTTGCATAAATATTTGCAGTATTACAGAATTAGATGTCAACGCTACTTTCCGTTACCATTATGGCCTGTGAAGTGTAAGTCTATTGCTGAGCATAGGCCTCCACCTTAGATTGCATCATAGGAGGGATATTTGCCATAGTTGCCACGCTTGCCAAGCGGGTCGGCAACCGCAGTTTTTTATATTTAGTTGTTATTAGAAAGACGCTGTTGCCCATCTCCTGATTTGTTTCCCTCTGTCGCCTCTTACGACACCCACGGGATGATATGGGGTAGTGGATATTCTTACACCGCCACTACACGGTACGACGCTACTTTCGGTGGTGTATTTAAAGGTTCGTAAATAAATTAGATAGTTGCTTGAAAAGCTTCGTATAATAATTATTAAAATAATATTATACATTATCTAATATGTATGAACAATATATACGACGACAGATATGTGGCGCAGTGGCTAAGCAATGACTTACAGCGCTAAGGGCCGCGGGTTCGAATCCCGCACGTAACAAGTATTTTTATAGCCTACAGATAATTGTTCCGGGTCCGGATGTTTGTCCGTGTGCAATTTATGTTTGTAAACTGCCCCCACGATACAGGAGAAAATCCTAGTGTGGAGGATACGTTTAAAAAAAAAAAAAAAGGAAGTGTGTACCCAAAATCCGAGTCATAATCAAGAAAATCGTATGTTGTCTTTGGTAGGATGCTAAAGGAGAAGAATCATGATTAATGTTTGAATTGTGGTCTTAAAACCAGACGTCTTCACGGTAAGTTAATTTCGCCAAGTTTATTTTTATTTTTTTCTGACATATCCTTTGTCTAAAAATATTTGTATTTTATTTGTAACAATGCATATTGATATTGTCAATGGTGTATCTATCTAAATAAATTAATAAATAACTGTATACCAAACAGGTACAGCGCGTTTAGCTAGAAAAATGTCCTCAACGTAGCTACGTATATAACTTCCACGACAATGCCCGAGCACAAGTGGCAAAAATTACACGTATCAAGTTATTAGAATTGAACTGGGAAATGTTACTATAACTCCCTTACTCACTGGATCTTGCGACGATAGATTTCATCTTTGTCGATCACTTCAGAATTATTTGAATGACAAACAATTTAAAAATCCTTAGATAGTGAAGAGAAACATGAAAGTATTTTTTAAACGAAATGTGAGGATTTTTATCGTCGGGTAATTGATGCTCTGTCTAATCGATGAAGGAAGGTCGACAGGGAAATGACTTTACTGAATAATAGGTACTGTATATTTTTCTAAATAAAAAACTTATAAAAGCAATGTTCACTTATTGCAAAGACATAATATGCTACAATCCAATAAAACATATTTATGGGCGTGTTGGCGGACATCAAATGTCATCGGAATATTTTTACTTCTCAGACTATTCTCACAGGTTTCCTCACGATGTTGTCTTTCACGGCCCAATACGTGGTAAAAAGCATGACAGACTATAATCAGAAATGAAAGGAGGCCTGTGTCTGTGCCTAGTGTGTAATCTATGTCTGTGGCGCTGCCAGATAGTACTATGTCAGAAAGTAGCAAATACAAATTGTGTGATGAAGTATTTTCTTATCTCAATAATGGTGTAAACTACACAATGGAATGAATGTAAAATTTTGGGGTGTTTAAAAATATTCATAAATTTTTTTTTATTTTGATATCAGTCTTTTATCAATGGAAAGGTATTTTGTAAACGTTTGAATCGAGAATAGAATATTAACATACCCCCGAAAATTACTGACAGATATAAATTTGACTACGATTATATTATGTTAGTATGATTAATCTCCGCTAGGAGTAAAAGTATTCTGTGGTTGAGTATCTGTAGCATTCACATAAAAAAGAGTAAAATGTACTGGTCTTTAACCAATGGAAATGTATAATGTTTGCTATATTATTATAGCTTATTTATATAAGACGATAAATTTTTTTTTAGATGAAATGGAGACACATTGTAATTCGTAACCTGTAAGCAGCCAACGAAACGGGCGATCATTACGGTACAGTTACGTTATACACTTATCTCTAACGTGGCTCTAACTGTCACCACAATCGTCATCTCATTGTATAGTAGTACCACAGTCTTACTATCTCAGTATTACTTTGGTACTACTAAGAAACTCTTAAATTAGTCATCGGATTTTGGAAAATATTATCTCGATGGAATTGTCATGATTGTGCAGTGACAATATTATGATGTATTATAAAACTCTTTTTTAGGGCTATTAAAATTTTGGGGTATTTTTAGTTGTTACAATCTCGTTTAAAACGTCAAATGTATATTATTAATAATGTTTCAAATGCAATATATTAGTTGCCAGTGGACTTGCAAGTGAAAGTGAAGATTATTTTCAGAGATTTTATTATAAATTTTTATGCATATTTTATATATATCATGCAGAACTTCATTTCGAGGCTATATTTTATGCGGATCAAAATAATAAAAAAGGCGAATGTATTTTGTATTATTTTATATGGTAAAGCATGAAAGGAATTAATTAGTACATTCCAAATAATATACAGGGTTATTTTTCAAAGAGTAACAAAATTTTAAACTTAAGTTCAAATATATAAATATTGATATACCGTTATTGCAGTTTTTGAAGATACGAGTAAATAAGGCTTCTACTTTTATTTGAAATTATCCCAAATTGAATGTGATTTATGGGCAACAACGTTTTTGCCTACCGATCGACACTTACGAATGTGTGCGTGCGCAGTAAGATCATTAAAAATAATGCATCACCACGCATTTTGAATTTAAAAGATAAAAAGTACAGAATGTTTGAGAGTATTTTTTTGGAACGAAGTTCCTTACACGGTACGAATTTGACGAATGGAGCTAGGCGAGAAAAAGTGTAAGATTTTTCCGTCACTTTTTCTTATTTTGCCATGAAAGAAATATTATTTTAAATGACGCTTCATTTTAATAGACTATAGTAATTCATTTATTTGTATTTGTTAATCAATAATATAATACGTTTATCAATAATAATATACTACGAAAGGAACTTCGTTTCAAGCGAGTGTTCCACGACACTCACGTATGTTTTTTATTAATTTTTCTTCACCATTTGTCTATATTACTTATTGTGAACCTCTCTGCAAATTTGGCCGGTTATTACAAAATAACCTTGTATACAAATACATAATAACATAAATACATCTTATTTATACTGTTACCGTTGCAGCATATTATCAAAAGTCCACGGCCTAACACAGGCCTCCCCCATAAACTGTCTTAAAGAGTAGGATATTTGCCATAGTTGCCACGATTGGGAGGCATGATGGCAACAGCAGTTTTGTTATGTTTTAGTTGTAATTAGTTATTGCTGCCCATCGCCTAGTTGGTTCCTGTCGGTTGCCGGTGGTCGCCTCTTACGACTCCCATGGGACAATATAGATATTCTTACACCGCCGCAATACGGGTTAATATAAATAAATAAAAATATTTATATGATATCTATGGCAATTGAAACTAACGTTTCTGCTCGTAACGTTTCTAACGTAACGTGCTGCATCTACGTCGATAATAACATTAATACCATTTTATATCAGTGCAGTTGTTTTAATTATAATTTCCATGTTAAATGACGTCCGTTTAACGTTTTCGAATAGTTTCGAAAGCTATTAAATTCCGATAAAATAATATAATAAGAGTATGTCTCATCTAATTAATATGCAGACCCATAAACAATAATTTGTGTTTTTGTACATATGTTGTGACAAGCTGGGATTTGACTCCAGGACTCGAGACTTACAAGTTTAGAACAGTCGTAAACCTCCAAAATATCTGTACACGCTTTCTTGAAGAAAATTTTTCTTCTTTTTTTGAAAAGTGTAAAATATACCTAAGTATAATAGAATTTCAAAGTATTTAAAGAATATTTGATTACACAAATTATAAGTATTCATTCATCACAGCCCATCAAGAGTTCATTTCTAAACATAGGCCTCTCCCATAGATTGCATCATAGGGGAGATATTTGGACGCTTGGCGGCCAGGTTCACAACCGCAGGTTTATTAACGTTAAGTAGTTGAATTATTATCAGGAAGATGCTGCTGTATATCTCCTGTTTCATTTTCCCTCTATCGTCTAGAGTCCTAAGGCTACACCCATGAGATGATAGATTATTCTTTATAGAATAATGGTGACAAACGAGCACACAGTCCACCTGATGGTAAGTAAATTCTGTGGCCCATAGACATCTACATTTATCCTCAGTTGCAGATGCGTTGTCACCACTGAGGACTATTTCGATCTACACCCATAATATAGCTGCAGCGTAGCTCTACCGCGTACAAATCTCTTTAGAAAGTACCTACCTATATGTTCTGTGAATGTTAGTATGTAGCACAGATATCATAACTTGGTCTATGGTATGTAATAAATAAACGCAGTAAATAAGGTCTTAGTTTCTATTTTACGAGTCAATAAAATGAAGACGTAAACGTCATCGTCACAACCCGAACAAATAACTATGTTCAGTGTATTTGAAAGCTGGGGCAGTGCGCTAGCGCAAAATCATTCTCATTTCGCAGGATCATTATCGTTAGCTGCATTTGCCGTGCACTTGGAAAAGAAAGCTGGCAATAATTTTGCGATACATAATACCACTAATTATAATTATTGCCAGAATAATTATACTTTGTATTATTGGTATATTTATTACCTGCCTCCTCCGGGGTTGCGGGCGCTAAAGACGAGGGCCCCGAACGCCTAGAGATGTAACCCCCGAGGAGGACGATGTCTCGGAAGTGGTTAAGAGACATCGTGATAGCACTGCGAGGGTGCTGGGGCAAAGGGACTGCCCCGGGACGTACTTTAATATAGCGAAGCGAGGAGAGCCCTGGTTGCGTTCCGAACGGAGATCCCGGGCCCCCTCATACGCTGATGGTGACGACCGTGGGTAGCCGGTAGAAGTCCGGCATAAGCTTTTCGTTGCCCCCGCAGCGGAAGGTATCATGAGGATTTCGCCACGATAAAAAAGTTATTACCTGCCTATTTTTTGTACATAATTCATACATATAATAAAGAGTATATTAATATTGTACAATCAAACTTAGACGAAACATAAAATATTATGCAAAGTTTGATGATCGTGTGCTCCAAAATAACATTACACTCGGTACCCTTTGTGGTCCGAGAGCTCATGACGCATTTTTCATGAAGTGTTTGATGCATCATGAAACTTTGTTGAAAAGTATGAGTCCACTCAATAAGCAGGTATTTGACTGTTTGTCTGGCCTATCTGGGTACACCTGGTACTGCGCATACAGATAAGTCGCAATAAAATTTGCCAAAAAAAAAAGTGTTTGATTCAAATAATAATGATGATTATCCTTCAGCTAAGTTGATAAAGAATTAAGAAAAAAAAAATGGCAGACAATTCTTAAGGGTTTGGCATAGGGGCAAAGTACCCCAAAGTTGTATTTTCAAAAAATTCAAAAAAGTGTTTGATTTAATCTGCCATTTTTACACTTATTTAAAAAAAACGTTACCCCCACACTAGGATTTTCTCCTGTATCGTGCAGGCGGTTAACAAACATAAATTGCACAAGGACAAACATCTAGACCCGGAACAATTATTTGTAGGCCACACAAATACTTGTTCCGTGCGGGATTCGAACCCGTGGCCCCAGCGTTGCAACTCATTGCTGCAACTCACTGCAACGCCACAATTTTAATTTGCTGATAATAAAAACTAAAAAATATGCAACATCGAGGAAAATTAAGATTATAACAACGTGAACGTCTTTGAAACTCAGATAATTTATGAAAATACAACTTTGGGGTAGTTTGCCCCTATGTCAACCCCTTCTGAATTGTCTCATACTTTTCAAAAAAGTTTCATGATGCATCAAACACTTCATGAAAAATGGGTCATGAGCTCTCGGACCATTGGTTTTAATTCTATCGAAGTCAACATTTGTGCAAAAACGCAAATTGTTGGTTGTTGGAACTGGTTATGTTGCCATCGTCTCTGTAACCCCTAATATTGCCTCCAAGGCTATCTCCAATTATTAAGAGATAAGTCAACAGACAGACAGAGGTGTAAATTTGCAACAAGACGTGTTGTCATCGTCTCTGTAGCCTCTGAGATTGCCGTCAAGGCTATCTTCAATCCAAGTCCCCCTGGCCGAAGTCGGCCGCGACCGCGAGGACAGCATCATAAAATAAAAGTAAAACAAATCATCATTTAAGCACGTATTGTGAAATAATGTGATCAGTGTGGTTCGTAGAAGGTCTATTCCATATAAAATTTAAAGTATGCCTACATAAAAAATGTCAACAACTTACTTGGGAGCTTAAGAGTTTTGTTGTAAATAGGTTAAAAATTATTATGTTTAATAATACATTTCATAATAAATCTTATTATTTTTAGCAAATATATCTTATAAATTAATATTCTTAAACCGATTGGAACTTTTGTATACTATAAGAACAAATTTTGAAATTTAATATTCTTTCCTCATGATTCTAATATAAATATTATGTTTCTTGATTGTTGTAACTTTTTTAATATATACTTTCGTCCATCTACACTTCATTCTACACTTGCATCCATCGACTTCCTGCATGTCTTACCATGATGTCACTCCATCTAGTGGGGGGTCGCCCTATACTTCGCCTACGGTACGAGGCTGCCACTCGAGAACCTTTTTTCCCCATCGGTTGTCGGTTCTTCGAGCTATATGGCCGGCCCATTGCTACTTCAGCTTACTAATCCGTTGGGCTATGTCGGTCACTCTAGCTCTACTGCGAATCCTCGTTTCTAAGTTTATCACGCAAAGAAACCCCGAGAATAGCCCTTACCATAGCTCGCCGAGTGACCTTGAGCGTCCTCATACGGCCAGCAGTGAAGGAGCACGTCTCAGATCCATAAGCCACTGGCAACATGCACTGGTTGTCCAATTTCGTTTTCAGGTTGTGAGGTATACCTGACGAGAAGATATGTCGTAGTTTCCCGAACGCTGCCCAGCCGAGTTGAATCCGTCGATTGACCTCTCGGTCGAAGTTGGACTTACCTAGTCGGACTATTTGTCCCAGGTAAACATACTCGTCAACAACTTCGAGCTTAGTGAGCCCAACAACCACCGGCATAGGTGTGACATGGACATTACACATGATCGTTGTTTTGTCCATGTTCATCTTAAGACCTATCCGTTGGCAGACACTATTGAGGTCATTGAGCATAGTGCTTAGGTCGTCCAGCGATTCTGCCATAAGGACTATATCGTCGGCAAATCGAAGGTGAGTGATGTACTCGCCGTTGATGTTAATACCGTATCCTTTCCAGTCCAGAAGCTTGAAAAAGTTTTGGGGATATAACGTCACCCTGTCTTACACCTCTCTGCAGTTGGATAGGTTTCGTACTCACGTTCTGTATTCGGATAGCCATCGTACCCCTACTGTACAAACACTTCAGCACTTCGATATACCGACAGTCAACTTGGCACCGCTGAAGGGACTGTAGCACCGCCCAAATTTCGACGGAATCAAAGGCTTTCTCATAGTCCACATACGCAAGACAAAGTGGCAGATTGTACTCTTCGATCTTCTGTACAATTCGCCGAAGGGTATGTATATGGTCTATGGTACTAAAGCCTTTTCGGAAACCGGTTTGTTCGGTAGGTTGGAAGTCGTCGAGTCTGCGTGCGAGATGATTCGTAATGACTCTCGAAAACAGTACGTAGACGCGGCTCAAGAAGGGAAATCGGTCTGTAGTTCTTCAAGAGAGCATTGTCGCCTTTCTTGAAGAATAAGACCACCGCACTTCTGCTCCACGCCTCCCGAGTAGTCCCGCCATTGAGGACGGGTAAAGAGCTTCTGAAGGACTTTAAGTACGGGTTTTCCACCCGCTTTCAGAAGCTCTACCGTTTTAAAGGTGCTGGAGAGCCATTCTAATCTCGCTCGGACTGACGTCCGGGATATTATCGGAATAGTGTCGGAAAAGACTTGTTCTTGGATCGTTACTCACACTTGCGTGTGGCTCCAACGATGACGTGTACGGCTGCCCATAGAACCTCTCAATCTCATTCAAAATCTCAGGTGTCCCGGAAACGATGCTGCCACATTCGGTCTACAGCTTCGACAGTTGGCTTTTTCTGGCAGACAGATCTCTGGCAAATACTTTGGAGCCCTGTTTCCGCTCGATCGCTTCTTCAATACGAGCATGTATTTGGAGATCTGTCTGTTCAGTTGCCTGTATGCTGTCAAATCTGCTGAAGACTGCAGCTTCATTTCCCGTCTAATAGCCTTAGAAATTAAGAGTGTGATCGGAGAGTTTTTGCGAGCTGAAAGGTCCCGAAACCTTTCAGCTCGAGTTACAAAACCGTTTTCAGTGCCTCGATGATTGCAATGCAATGGACGATATGAATGACAAGCTCGTGGAAACTGTCCATGCGGTCGGAGCTAATTTTTGAAAGACCCGCCGAAGAACACAAAAACTCTGTGCGTTTAAGTTCATACTAATTATTCTTTTTAGGATACGTACGTTTAAACAGAAACTTATGGAACATTTAATGTTTCTGTTGAAAAGCAAAATATTTTTAAAAATATAAATATGTTCATTATTTGTATAATTTGTGTGAATATTGTCACTGAATTGTTCAAATGTAATATGAATGCTGACATAATCTAAAAATTGCTCTAATAGTCATCATGAAATAGTTGTAGGTGTTTTAACCTATGGGGAAAATCGCATGTTTCGTCTTTTTGTCAGCCTTCCTTAAGCCGTTTTTATTCGGATATAAGCATATCTAAATAAAGTTTAACATTAACCTATAGGTTAACCGCAGAACCACACTGAAAATGGTCGCTCCATCACCAGTGAGTGATATTTGGGTTTGGTTATTTCAATAGTCCGTCATTTATTGGTTATCTGAGTTTCTAAAAATATATATCACGTAACCCATTTGATTTATTTCTGCAGGTTTATTCTTTATTATTAACCGGCTTCTCATTACTTGTGTTACCGTTTACACTAAGGCATACAATAATTGGGAGTCGTAAGAGGCGACAGAGGGAACAAATCAGGAGATGGGCAATAGCGTCTTCTTATTAACGACTAAAAACAATAATCTGCGGTTGCCAAGCGTGGCAACTATGGCAAATATCCCCCGTATGAGGCAATCTATGGGGGAGGGCTATATTCAGAAGTGGACTTTAATAGGCTGTAACTGTAACGGTATACAATAATTCATATTTTTATTTAATTTTTTAAAGTAATGGCGGTTAAAATTTATAATATTTAAAATTATACAGATAAATTAGACAAAAACACATGAATTACTTTAGATTATAATACAATCGATAGATAAGTATGGTATATTAAATATAATAAATTAAGCTAATGAAAAACAGCAGTTAGATAACAATTCAAAAAACATGGATCGTTAAAACTTGGTATTGCTATTATTTAAAATACTAAATACTCACGTAAACTGTCCGATTGCCTGGATTTATTTTTAGATATAAGTATTTGTTTTTAAATATACTTTATAAAAACATAAACAATTTATATTTTTAAGCCGCAACACCGGCAATGTGGCTTCGCTTTAAATGTTTAATTATAATAACTATAATAAACGGTACACCACGAGCGGCTTCTTGGACAAGTCAAGCAGTGCTTTAAGTATACAAACACCAACTGGGATGCGGAGTAAATTTAGCATGCAAACGTCAGCCTTTCGGTTCATGGCTCGATGCGCACCAAGAAACTTATCTTTCACCATTGTAGCGCGTGCCAGCACATAAAGCCTACTATAACAACGCAGATGTACAACTTGGTAAAAAAATAACAAAAATATGTAATTATTACTCCGATTATCACAATGAATGAACTTTATACAACTAAAATCTGTTGTAACACAAGTGCAGTTGATTACTTTAGTTACATATCTATGAAAATAGAGAAAATTACGGGGTAGAGTTACGCTGCAGCTATATTCTCAGATCAACAAATAAAAATAAACAGAACACCATGTACATTTCAAGTGACGCCAAAACTATGCTCAACTTCTTGACACGCAGTTCTTTTTCGTTCTTTCTTTCTTTAATAGCCTATAAAAGTTCACTGCTGCACGCACACATTTGCACCTAAACCATGTTGTTTTTTTTGCAAAATTTAAGGTGCATTAGTAGTATGCGTGTGCGTGTTTTTTTTTACAATAAGTTGAGCATGATTTTGACTTGATTTCTGCGTCACTTGAAATGTACGCAGCTTTCTTGTTCTGAGGCAAGGTACAAGAGCTTAGAGAATACTAACGTAAAAAAACAGCAAAATACTGCTGTATTTCGTATGGATAAGAACATTCATTCCATTTTACTAACAACAAAGTATTCCATCCTAATATCAGGGATGATAACAGTTTTGATTCTTAATGGAGAATAGAGATAGGTTTCATGGGCCACGGAATCAATTTACCTTTAGGTAGCTTGTGGGCTCGTCTGCCACCTGTAATCGGATGAAAAAAATGTATTTTATGTATTAAATATGATAATAAGTATTTTCCAAGACGTGCTATGACGCCAAGCAAATTCCAGATCTAGTACACGAGTTTCTCTAACTGGACGATCTCCATGTCCAGACGTCGAAGTGAAGACAAACGTAGCCTAGTTACGGTTTATTCCACTTTTTCCCACCAAATGTCCCACAGGTGGGACAAAGTGAACTCTTTAAAATGTGTTCGTCTACTTTTCCCCACTAATCGTTTCTTGGTGGGACAAATTACACTGTTATAATAAACCTCGTACACTTTTCCCCACTAGGGCTGGCTTAAGCAAATTCTAAGATCTTGAAGTGTTTTTCAAACAAATAATCAAAATTAAATATATTTTTTATAGGATAAGGGTGACAAACGAGCATACAGTCCACCTGATTGTAAGTGGTTGCTGTGGCCTATAGACATCTACATCTATCCTCGTTTGCGAATCAAAATGCAGATGCGTTGTCAGCCGTGAGGACTAAGATGGAATGCCTCTTTTCCAGTAAAAAGGGTCTCCGGTTCTCTACACTCACCATACGAAACACAGCAGCATTAAGCCGCTATTTTACGCTGGTATTCTGTGAGAGCGTGGTCCTTCCCCGGTCGAGCCGACCCATTCGTGCTACAATTATACAATAAATATAGCTGCAGCATGGATCTACCACGTTTCATTCACGTTCAATTGTGATCAATATAAGTCACAGATTTACATATTATTTATAACATTTTTTGGAGTTATCTACAGAAATCACAGACAACGTTAATAAAAGATTTACTTACCAGATGTTTCATAATATAACCTCTTAAAAAGACAAATATACAACAATATACATGCCAAGAAGTATAACATCACGAAAATATTTTAGTCCGGTCAAGTTAGCTCAAAAAATAGGGGTAAGGTAATAATAATTTGTATAGAGCTAAAATTTGGTACAAATGTTAGGAACACCATCACAAATGAAATGTGAAAAGTCCCCATAGATATCACATCTGCAAAAAATATTCAAGGTCAAACTTCGCAAATATGGGTTTTTTGCATTATCAGCTTAACGGTAAGTTTTATCATAAAAGTAGCTCTTACCCTTTTTCAAAAAGTTTCGACGCCACCTGTGAGGCTCGTTTTTTTTAACGTGGTTTCTCCGGTAGGCCTATACCACGATCTATTGTGGTCCTGTTTACCACTTAAATATACTAATCTTATACCTAATATTTTAATTTAAGATTTATCTCTAAATATCTGTATTAGTTGTGTGAGCGAAACTAGCTTGGTATGGCTATGTAATTAAATGGAATGGTTACTTGGGGTCCTAATATAAATGTGGTTACGATTTGTTGCAGGTTTGTTGTTAGATTTTGATAGCCGTTTATTTGTTACGACATGTTTTAAGTTTGCCATTAGATACGTAACCTTAGCGGTTGGTTAGTAGTTAGTTTCACTCTGCTTGCGGTCTCTGCAATAACGGTGTCGGTCCACCCTCGAGATCGCTTTGCTCTGTGATGTGAAGGCCAATAGATAATTTTGTAACAAAACTCATATAGAACAAATTAATTTTATCACTAGATTAACTGTAACATTACTATGTTGAACCACTGTTTATAGAATTATTTATTATTTTATTGTTGCACTGATTTTTGTTGTGAAACCCGTGTAGTGGCGGGTAAGAATACTCACTACCCCATATCTTCCCGTGGGTGTCGTAAGAGGCGACATAGGGAAACGGACACGGTAATCCTCGAATCCGGCAACTTGTTCTATCACCGGGAGGGCGACCATCTGTCCCAAGGAGGTGTCGGATTTATCGTCCACAAGTCTTTTGTTAACAACGTTGTAAAGATTGGGAGTGTGTCGACGAGGGTTGCGTACCTTATACTCAGAATCACCAAACGGTATTCGCTGAGGTCATACAGGTTTACGCACCAACCTCGGCACACCCCAATGAGGAGGTGGAGGAAATGTATGAGGATATCTCTCCTCATATATTTCCTGCATGCCATGCATTCCTCCAAAACCCACTATTCGGTGTTAATGGGAGACTTCAACGCAAAACTAGGCACAAGAGAGAACGGTAAGCTGAAAGTAGAGAAATTCGGAAAGGGCAACGGAACCCAAGGGCCAGCAGCTGGCCGACGATGGAGAAAGAGGGACACAAGATAACACTCTTAATCTCATGGCTGTTAGACGGGATATGAAGCTGCAGTCTTCAGTAGATTTGACAGCATACAGGCAACTGAACGTGGTAGAGCCATGCTGCAGCTATGTTAGTAGTATAGTTGTAGCACGAATGGGTCGGCTCGACCGGGGAAGGACCACGCTCTCACAGAATACCAGCGTAAAATAGCAGCTTAACACTGCTGTGTTTCGTATGGTGAGTGTAGAGAACCGGAGACCCTTTTTACTGGAAAAGAGGCATTCCATCTTAGTCCTCACGGGTGACAACGCATCTGCATTTTGATTCTTTATTGAAGATAGATGTGGATGTCTATGGGTCACAGCAACCACTTACCATCAGGTGGACTGTGTGCTCGTTTGTCACCCTATCCTATAAATAAAACCTTCCTTGTTCTTCAAGAAAGGCGATAACGCTCTCTTGAAGAACTACAGACCGATTTTCCTCCCTTCTGAGCCGCGTCTACGTGCTGTTTTCGAGAGTCATTACGAATCGTCTCGCACGCAGACTCGACGACTTCCAGCCTCCCGAACAAGCCGGTTTCCGAAAAGGCTTTAGCACCATAGACCACATACATACCCTTCGGCAAATTGTACAGAAGTCCGAGGAGTACAATGTGCCACTATGTCTGGCGAATGTGGACTATGAGAAAGCCTTTGATTCCTTCGAAATTTGGGCGGTGCTGCAGTCCCTTCAGCGGTGCCAAGTTGACTGTTGATATATCGAGGTGCTGAAGTGCTTGTACAGTATGGCTACGATGGCTATCCGAGTACTGAACCAGAGTACGAAACCTATCCAACTGCAGAGAAGTGTAAGATAGGGTGACGTGATATCCCCGAAACTCTTCACCGCTGCATTGGAAGACGTTTTCAAGCTTCTGGACTGGAAAGGATACGGTATTAACATCAATGGCGAGTACATCACTCACCTTCGATTTGCCGACGATATAGTCCTTATGGCAGAATTGCTGGAGAACCTAAGCACTATGTTCAATGACCTCAATAGTGTCTCCCAACGGATAGGTCTTAAGATGAACATGGACAAAACAAAGATCATGTTTAATGTCCATGTCACATCTATGCCGGTAGTTGTTGGGAGCACTAAGCTCGAAGTTGTTGACGAGTATGTTTACCTGGGACAAATAGTCCGCCTAGGTAAGTCCAACTTCGACCGAGAGGTCAATCGACGGATTCAACTCGGTTGGGCAGCGTTCGGGAAATTACGGCACATATTCTCGTCAGGTATAACTCAAAACTTAAAAACGAGACTGTACAACGAGTGCATGTTGCCAGTGATGACCTATGGAACTGAGACGTGGTCCTTCACTGCTGACCGGATGAGGAAGCTCAAGGTCGCTCAGCGAGCTATGGAGAGGGCTATGCTCGGAGTTTATTGCGTGATAAACTTAGAAATGAGGATATCCGCAGTAGAACCAGAGTGACCGACATAACCCAACGGATAAGTAAGCTGAAGTGGCAATGGGCCGGCCATATAGCTCGAAGAACCGACAACCGATGGGGAAAAAAGGTTCCCGAGTGGCAGCCTCGTACCGGCGGACGAAGTGTAGGGCGTCCCCCCACTAGATGGAGTGACGACCTGGTAAGATATGCAGGAAGTCGATGGATGCAGGTGGCTCAGGACCGTGCTTTGTGGCATTCCTTGGGGGAGGCCTATGTTCAGCAGTGGACTTGTGAAGGGCTGTGATGATGATGATGATGTTGCACTGATTTTTGTTATGTTCTTTGTTTAATTTGTGTTTAAACCACCTTATTGTAAATACGTCATATCTTATACTTTAATGTTTAGTTTCATGCTGTCGAAAACTTATGTTTTATTCTAGGAAGTAATATAATGCAATCAATGTGGATGTAGGTACTGATAAATTTATTGAAAAATAATATTGATTTGTTAAAAAAAAATACTAGACTTACCACAACAACAAAAACTAAATCATAAAAGGTGTTTGAGGGGAATAAGTTGATATCACTTTAAAAGGTTTAACCAAATAAGTTAATAAAAAACAGTTTGTTTATGATCTTATTATGCGTGCATAGTCGTCTTCGTTGATTACGCAACTGCAAAAAGTAACGCAGGTGATTGATGAGTGAGGTACATTTCGAGGCGATGAGATTCCTTTTCTGTGTAGTTGTCCGTCTAAGTACTACGTTATTACCTATTTCTGCCGCTAAGAAACAATGAATCCATGTACTGTTGAGTTCCGATTTTAAAAGTAGGTAAAGTAGTCCCAGGGGTGACAAAGTATCTGAATGCCTTCTTTGGTTAAGGTTGGTGGAAGAAGTCTATGTTCTACAGTATCCTCTAACAACAGATAAATTGCTAGTTCGTTTTTTTCCTTAAATTTTATAAAATTAAATTTTACGTATCGTAAAGTCAATGTTTGCATAGATAATGACATTAAAGACGTAATTTTATTTCCTTATCTAACCTTCGCGTTCTCCGCTAAATTAGGGCAACACGTTCTTCATAAGAAAACACTGACGTCATATTAAAGAAAACACCCACGAATGTCGTCCAATAAATAGCAAGATCGTGATAAATTTGATAGGCGATCTGTTTGCTCTGCAAAATCTGCAGGCCTACGTTGTTGTTTTTTGATTTATGATCTCAATTTATCGAACATTTCGGCTCTCAAGGTCGCGAGCTCTGAATTTAATGGTGTTTAAGCCACAAATCTTCTTCTTCGTCAATCGGTAAAAGTTCACTGCTGAACATGGACATCGCGCGTTGCAGAGAGGTTTTACCTAAATCATCATCGTCATTATCATGCTTACCAGGCGGATTGATGATCGCAATAGGTACCAGGCGTTTCGCACATTTGACCTACCGTCACCAGTCTGAGAATTTAATACCCGGTTCAAACAAAATTTTTACACCACCATCCATCGGAAACCATCAGATCTTGGCATACCCTAAAGTCGCCGTCTACGGCACCTACGGGAAAAAATAGGGTGATGGGTTCTCTTACCCATAACTATACGACGAATGTAGCTAATTCGCACGATTGTTATAATTTTATTTGTTTTATTAGTGTCTTAATGTAATTTTTACTAACCCTAGCTATAATTTAATTTCTTACTAACTTATGGGTACTGCCTGAAATAAAAAAAATAAAATAACATAATATACCTATAAAGCTAATAACTTTATAGGTATTAGTACATTTTTATTTCTTATCTCCCCACAATAAAAGTTATATTATACCACTTTGCTTTGTGGATACAATACCGAACTACTATACTTGGTCCTGGGTTCGAATTCCAGCTGATGTCAACATTTTTGTGTAAGAGCACAAATTACTGGTTTTTGAGTCTGTATCCTCTTCCACATCAAACACTGTGCACAAACTTACCTAATTAACATCGGGTAGGATAAGTATTTAATTAATGTTTCTGTTATACCTAATATTATGTGCTGCTTTATTTACTTTTAAATTATTCTAATTTTTGAAATGAAATAAATTTAAATTGTTATTTAACAAAAAAAAAGTAATTTAAACTAGTTAACATATCTGTTTTAATTAGATATCTTTGTACAGTTAATCTTTGACCATATAATATTGCAAAATAAAGATTGCATCAATTGCATGAACAATTTATCTAGATTAAATCCCGTAGTGTGGTAATAAGGAAGGGTAGTTTATACAATAAAATGTCACTTTTTATTTGTAATTGTATAATTTTTATCGAGCATTTAGACACGCGAAATATTGTTATCATTTTACAACAAAGTACTAAATAATTATACTAAAGTTCTTTTTATTTTGTCTTTGTATACACTAAGACAAGAAATCTCTCATAACAAATAAAAACACACCCACAAACAAATAAATTAAATTAATTTTAAGTAATATTTGCTCTGCTTAGAATAAATTTAAAAAAATCACGTCGCACGCACGCAAGTGATAATAAGGTTCCACCGAAACCAGTAAGCTACTTCAAAAAAAGCTAAGTCACAGTTTGTAGCCGCACTGGCTTTCTTTCTCTATGCATCAAGCCAGAACACAGCTTTAGATACACTACTGATTGATGGCAGAGATAGGTTAGAGGTATATATGACCAGTGACTGACTAGCGATCCGCCGCGCCGCGGCTTCGCACGGGTGTGTCTAATCATCTAAGAATCTAAATCATCCAGGGACTCACTCAAACGCACACAAAAATTTCATCAAAATCGTTCGAGCCGTTTTCAAGTTTTAGCGGGACTAACGGACAGCATTTGATTTTTATATATTCGAAAAATTAAAAAAATTAAAAAATTCATTATCAGTATCTTAAATTTAAATACATTAACTAGGCTGGGGTCTCCTTTTAAGTATAGTCACCCGAGGCAAGTGTGACATAAATTAATTAAAACTATAATGGACATTTAAATACTTCTACTCTGTAAGGATTTAACATAGAGAATTCAGTTTATAACATCAATTATTAAGTGCTTGCTTATTTGATCAATCATTTTAGTATCTACAAGTAGCATTTTGTAATTTAAGGTAATTAAAACTAATTGAGGTGGAAGACTGTCACACTTACCCCATCAATGAGGCAAGTGTGACAGTACGATTCTTTTTGTAGTTACTTTATTATCTGTGGATTTCGACAAAATTGAAGAGATGATACTAATGTCAAAATATTTTAAGATCTATAAAGTATAAACGATTAGAACATTCATTTTTGTGTAACAATGATTTTTTCCCCACATGGGCAAGTTTTCTAAGTAGTTTCAAAAAAAATGATGTCTGTCGATAAAACGGTGGAAGCTATGTACTTAACTGTCGTCAATAGCGTAAAAGTTCCTGCGTTGTTTAATAGATGGAATTTAACCAAAAAAACGTGTTTATGTCGCATAATTTTCATTTGTTACATTTGCCCCACTGTCACACTTGCCTCGGGTGCCCATATATCAAATACCTGTGTTAGGGGAAAAAATAAAATATAGAGATTTTCGCACTTGACTAACGTGGTTATCTATTTAACAAAGTAGATCTTCTAGGATACTTCGCACCCTTTTCTCCATTTTATTTAATCCACGCACTCTCGTGTAAGTACCTTAAAACTAATTTTTTTTCTTCTAGTGATGCTCTCGATTTGCTTCTTCGTTCTGATTTATCTTTCTCTACAAGTTTCTTAATATCGGTCTGCTTTAATCTCTAACTCTTTTGAAACGTCAAGCGGTGAGGCTTTGGAACGTCCATCCAACTTCTATACGAGCGGTTACTAACTTTTTAAGCTTAATTCTAGTTTTTTATGCCTTATATTTCCAACAATTTGTTACGGTATTTAATATGTTCACATCTAAGTATTTATTTATATATTTATCAATTTATTTAATATATAAGTATACATAATATGTGTGTATGTGTTTATGATTATATAAGCATAAGTAATACATATACTAAGGTAATTTTAATATATTTATTCTATTGATTAATTATTTCTTTCATAAATATTATTACACCTCCAACATAGTGTTCTCTGCTTACCTAGGTATAGCTTATAGGTTGACTGATAGAGAACGCCTTAAGGCGTTAAGCCTACGTCTTTGTAGTTTTTATTGTGCAACAAAGATTAAATAAATAAAATAGGTAAGAGAGTGTTATGATGTTATGAACCTAGACGAACTCCTAGGCTGAGCACGATGGGAGCCCTAGCACCTAATGACTATTTTTTTGCTAAGAACATTTTTTGCGGTAGCGAAGCGTAACAACTCAGCATAACATTATATTTATTCATATGCCAGGATTGTTTACAATACGTATAACATCAATTATTGCAAAATGTAAGTTGTTTAACAAAATGGCATTGCATAATTTTATTGCAAGGATTTTTAAAAGGTTAAATCATTGCGTTATTCGAGTCGTAAGATGTGGTATTATGTAAAATGCCAGATAGATCACATAGCCTTCAATAGGTTGCGGTTTAACCATCTTATTGATGTCAGATGTAAAACACCCAAATCGGCGACAGGGCTTTGAATGTGTGTCACCTTGGTGTCTGTCTGTGATAATTGTTATGAATGTTAGCATTGTCATAGTTATTAATGTTAACATAACTTAAAAAAAAAGTGTAAGTAGGACAGTTAGGATTATTTTTCTGCCTAATTCATCTAGTTTGATAGCACCTTCTTATTTTTGCCACGAATCAACAGTGCATCCCCAGCCATATTCCAGTTTGAAAGGTAAAAAATCCAGTATAATATTTACAGGCTATGTGAGGCTTAATTCCACATTATATATACTACACATTAAATGAAACTAACTTAACGGATTTTATCGCGATTAATTTAAACTTTTTAATAGGTATCTATTTTTAATTCCATCTTAGTCCTTAGAGGTGAAACTGCCTGTTACACATGATTTTACCCGATTACCCCAGAAGGAGGTTAATGTTTTTTGAGTGTCACTATGTATGTATGTCTATTTCTTTGGCACGCTCCGTAGCCTAAACGACTTGATGGCTTTTAACATTAAGAGGTGTCGTTAAATTCGCCTTAGTTGTGAAAGTGACATAGAGCCTGCGAATCGAAAAAGAGAGTAGGCATAAAAAATAAATATGTGGGTTTAAAATAAAAAGTAGTTTTATTCATGAACTTCTACAATAATAAAAATAAAACGTTTGAAATAAACGTAATTGTTAAAAACAAAAATCCAACTGCGTAATAAATATTATGCGTAATAAAAGAGAAAAACAAGCTCTATGTCTATAGGACTTTGTTTGTGCAACGTACAATTTGTACGTCTCTATCTTCTGTTTAACTACGTAGAAATTGTCAAATGTACAGGACAAATTTTGGGATTGGCTTGATTGTAGTGAGGGTAAATAGACTTTTATAATGCTTCTTTGATCTGAAATCGTTAAAGAAGTGAAAAATAATAATTTGAATATAGCATAAGGCGAAAGAATATCCACTGCACCATATCATCCCGTGATTGTCGCAAGAGGCGACATAGGGAAACTGAAACAGTCGATGTGCAGCAGCATCTCCTTGATAGCAACGTATAATTATAAAAAACTGCGCTTCCCAAATTGCTTGCCAAGCTCAACAACTATCGCAATAACCCTTGTATAAGCCTATCTACGAGGACCTATTTTCAGCAGTGTACTTTTGATAAGCTGTAATGATGATGATTAGGATGATGATATTGACTTTGTTCATTCAAACCCAAGATTGACAGCCAGGTACGCTGAGTGCATACTATTGTAAAGAATGCGTTGAACGGTTAAAGTAGTCGATTTTGCCAACGCCGCGGTGCAACGACCTAGTTATCGTAACATCGCAGTTGCAAGAGCGAAGGAGTGGATTGATTTATCGTCATGGATTAATATTCATCTTATTACTACTACAAGACCCAAATAGGCTTTTTTGAATCAATTTTAAGCCAATATATGACAGCGGAAAAATATATGTTTATGTTAAAAATTATTGTATGAAAAATTGTCTCAATACAAAAGTTGGTAAACTAACCTGTTAAACCTTCCAGCAAAGATATATATGCATAACCTATCAACGTACAACTTGATAAAATTAATAATAATAACGCAATACAGAAGATTTTTGTTTTTTATTATCGAATACTTAACATATTTTTAGGTAATTAATTGTTTTGCGTTTTGTAATAGGTAAGTTACGAGTACAAGCGCCCTGTCATCGCGCTTCTCTTTCTTTTCTGTACAATCCGACAGTATACAACTCTTATCTAGCTTAATTAGCTGTTGTCAGAATCTTAACAATAAAATTACTTTACTAAACACCTATACTTTTAGGGAGTCCGTATTTTGTGTCCGTACCGTCAATTATCTACAATTGCTTGTTCCCAAATTTCTGAATTTTTCTGGCGCTATGTGCATGGGCTACGAGAAAACAATCAGTATATTTTATAAGATACTCTTTATTTTATAAAAGGTACTGATTTTGTGACTCTATTAAAACATTTCAGGTCGAGTAAACGAGAGTAAGAGTATTCTCTACAAACGTAGAGTACCTAAGGGTATACTTTATAAACGTAGAATAAGGGAATTCTCTATACACAGCGGTGCAAGCACTGCTATTTGGTGGCAGAAATAGCTAAAAGGGCGAACTTTTGGGCAAAAACCTTACCACTTAGGACTGCTGATCATCGATCCACCTGCCAAGCACGACAATTAAGGCAACCCTACCTACAACCACAGAATAAATAATAGTCACAGAATAAATAATAGTACAAGAACTACAACGGGAGAGGCCCATTAAGCAGTGGACTTTAACGGGTTGGTGAAAAAATAGAAAAAAGAATGGTTATTTACAACCCTAAAACAGAATTTTAAGTCCGGCTTGATTGCCACTTTTAAATTTTTTGGCTCTTTTTTACATTATTAGAAGATAAATTATATAGATGGCTTGCATTTTAAACCACGGCGACACGATAACTGCGCATGACATACGAGGGTGACACGTTCTTAGAAAATCAAAAACTGAGCAAACTAGCAAGTTATTAGTTTTATTATATCTTTTCAAAATAGTGTCCATTTACATCAATACATCGCTGCATTCGATGGAACCACTGCGAAAAGCACTTTGCCTACTCGTCCTTAGGGTCTCTTCGACGGCATTTTGAAACGCAGCCACTGCTTCCTCGACGTCCATAAAACGTTTTCCTCGAAGTTTTCTTTTATTTTCGGAAATAAATAAAAATCGCGAGGTCGGGGCTATAGGGCGGGTGACCCAGTAATTCCACGTCTGACGTCGCCAAGTAGTCGATTGTTTGCTTGGCGGTGTGCGACGAGGTGTTGTCGTGGTGAAGGAGGATCCTACTGCGAGGTCGTTTCTCCCGAACTTTTTCCAAGACAAGTGGCAAACAATTGTTAGTGTATCACTCTGCAATAACTGTTTTTCGATCCTCTAAAACAATTGTTGCGTAATGACCTGTCCTTCCGAAGAATGAGGCCACCATCTTTTTTCCCACGCTTCGACCTTTCTTCACTTTAGTTGGCAACTCCTCGGAAGGAAGCGCCCAGAAAGCGGCTGCCTCTTAGTTTCAAGATCATAACAATAAATCTAGCTTTCGTCACCCGTAAGTGTGTCGAACACAGCATTTGAGTCACCTCCGTTATATCTTTGAACCATTTCACGACACCAATCAACACGACGGAGTTTTTGGGCCTCTGTCAAATTATGAGGTATCCACCGGGCACAAAGCTTCCTGACCGCTAAATGTTCATGGAGGATTTTGTGCACTTAACTCATGCCGATACCTAAGCTTGTCCGAATCTGCTGAAAGTCACTCTTTTGTCAGTCTCTATCATACGCCACACAACACTGATGTTATCTTCAGTCGTCGCCGTAGAAGGGCGAAGAAGATCATCGGTGAGATTAGTGCGACCACGTTTAAACTCATTAAACCAGTTGTAAACAGTGGCACGAGATGGGGCTTCATCGTGAAAGGCCAATCGAAGTCTATTATAACTTTTTTGTTGACTTAAATGACATCGAAAGTCATAAAAATCAATGTACGAAGATTTTCTCGTGTTAAATTCACGCTGAATTGACACAGACAATTTTCAATTTGCCGCCAAATCGTAAACAAATGACAAATTAATAAAATACATACACAATAATATTGGCAACGAGTTCCATTTTCAAAATTTGAACTTATTTTTTTATTATATCGTTTACAAGTGGCCAGTTCTAAAAACTTTCAGTGTCGCCTTCGTATTTAATATTATTGAAAACATATAAATTACTAACTTACTCGGCTTTAAAACAATCGAAGCAAAATATTATATGCAAACGAAGTCACGGGCACAGCTAGCATTTAATATTGGTGTCACAAGTAAACGGGCACAGCGGCACTCTACCCATGCCTGTATTTATGTGATAAAATCGGAGTGAGACCTAGTGACTCGGGAACAATACAATATAAAAAACCTACAGACCTGAAGACCAACAATTTGTGACCTGTGATATAGTAGCCAGTCCATAATATTAAAAATAATTTACTACTAACAGCTTTAATATTTTATAGCAAATGTGGTAACAAGTATAGTAATTATAATAAATAAAATTTAATAAATAGATTGAAAAGCTTGGATCCATATTTCCGAATTGATTTAAAGTAAGGCGTCAGACATTTAAAATTTCTTTGCCAAAAAAACCCGTTTGTAAATTACACTCGTATCCGTATGAAAACCAGATCACCTTGAAGGCGTCTTGCTTTGAATTGTGTTATGTAAAAAAAAGACGTACAATTACAATTGGCCCCTTGATAAAAAATACATTTAGAAACTGTTAATTTTCATCATCATCATCATTCAAGTCTACAGTTGAACATAGGCCTCCTCCCAGGAATGCCACCAATCACGGTTCTTAACCTCCTGCATCCATCGACTTCTAGCATGTTTTACCAGGTCGTCATTCCATCGACTGGGAGGCCGCTCTACACTTCGTGTAGGTTACCTATATATTAATACTGTGACTTTGTGTGTTAACCGTGTAATGGTGGTGTAAGAATATCCAATACACCACATCGTCCCGTGGGTGTAGTAAGAGACGACATAAGGAAACTGAAACAGGAGATGACCAGCAACATATTGCTGATAACATCTCACCTGCCAAGCGTAGCAACTATGGCTAAATCCCCCCTATGACGCAATCTATGGTGGGTTATCCCTCTCCGCCTGTGCGTAATACTCATTTTTGTATCGCGTAAACGTTTATCATAGTATCAGAAATTGCACACAGATAATCACGCAGACCCGGATCAATTATTTTGTAGGCTATTTAAATACTTGTTTCTTGTGAATTCAAACTTATGGCTCACACCACTACAGCCAAATTTTTAACTACTGGGCCGTCAAATTTTATAATTTGAGAGCAGCGTGGTAAACGGTAAAATATTAGAGTAAAAACTTACTTAAAGTCCACCTAGTATTAAGTGGCTACCGCAGGCAATAGCAACCTGTAACAAGAAGACCACTTAAACGTATGTTAGGCATTTCATCTTAGACGTCACCTTCTGAAGACCAAGTTGAAATGCCATACAGTCATTTATTATACTGGTTCTTCTTCTCTCGATAGTGCGTGCTTTGTTCTGCTGCTTGCCCGTATACGAGTACAGGTAAGAAACTCTATCACGTACCTACTGTACTATCTTAACTGATTTTTTTTTAAATTTTCATTTTCGTTTAAATTATGATCTCTTAATATCTCATAATATTTTTACGCTTTATGAAGAATAAAAAATATTTTAATATTAAATACCGTTTGTTACCGTGTTCGCACCGTTGTACAAAAAATTCAATGTCAAGCGTACATAAATCATTATGCCATGGATGACGTGATCAGCGAGACACACCTACTTTTAAGCCAATGAAATTTTTAATGAACTTATCTTGATTAGCCTTTAAAAGTAAATTTTACATTCCGTGCAGAACCTGTTTTAGATCTAATACTAAAAGATCTTAACTCTACGCTTGCAATCAGTCAGCAGGTGCCATTTGTCTAACGCAGTGCTAAAACGCGCTAAGATTGTACTTTTTTATTAAAAAAAAAATTATGTCGTTAAATAAATCGTTTCGTGTTGCGTTCAAATTAAGTATTAGGAGTTATTGTGTACAAACACCTTTTAAAAAAATCCCGAAAATCCTCATCACCGGTAAGTTACTCTGTAAAAATTAAATCGATACAAGAACGGTGTATTTTGTAATTATTGTTACTTTAGACTTAGGTTATTTCAAAGACATGTGAATTTCGCCAACACGCATTGGGACAGCGTGGTGGATATTTCCTTGCCCTAAAACCCACTCAGAAATGAGAGGAGGCCTGTGCCCAGCAGTGGGCTCTTTAACTTAACTTTTTTAAACTTAGGTTACAAAACCATATAAAAAGAGAAAGTAAACACTTTTATATTTAATTTATAGATACCTAATGAAATTGGATTTTATAATGATAAATATTCTAAAATAAAAGTAGATCAAAAGGGATTTATCGAAAAGTATAGTAAAATAAAATACTACTTGTATTCCTTTGAATTTACAACCACGTCAAGATAATTAGGTAATAAAACATGCCAGCCTTAGCTTTCGCAGAGAGTAAAAGGCCTCGACATACTACAGTACACGAGTCTTGAAAGTTGCTACAAATAATATGCTCAAAATATTTGAAGAAATGGACAAACAACGTGGTAATAACCTTATGACGTAAGTCCTTTTTTTCATTACCGTTCCGTTACAGCCTATCAAAAGTCCACTGCTGAATATAAGCCTCCCTATAGATTGCCTCATAGAGGGTATAATTGCCATAGTTGCCACGCTGCTGCCCATCTCCTGGGTTGTTTCCCTCTGTCGCCTCTTACGACACCCACGGGACGATATGGGGTAGTGGATATTACACCGCCACTACACGTTTTTCATTATCTTAACTTAAAAAGATTACCAACACTGCACTTAATTACATACAACGTAATTTTACATAATAACCTACTTACTTATTTACGCAAAACGCGAATGGCGCGTCAAATTAGTTTCTATAACGTAACATTCTACGTCACAGAATAAATAATAGTACTACGTATCTACGTTTACAATTTAGGTAGGTGTTTATTTACATGAAAACTAAACTACGCAATCTTATTTGAAAAATAAATGCATAAAACATAGTACGAATATTTTTGATATAAATTGAGCACGGTGTGCGGTTTTACTATAGAATAAGTGTTGTAACCTAGTATAATACGAATATGATACAATGCAATCACTGCAATTTATACGTATAATAAGGACTTATAGCATAGACTAGAGAATATATACGCCAGTATATTCTAAGTCTATGACTTATAATAATAATAGCTTTATAAATATCATCTTTCAACTGCCTCATTGATTAAGTGGTCGAAAGCGCGACAGTTGATCAAGTGGTGACACGGGTTCAAAACCCGGGTTGGGTCAAAATCAATTATATAAGAATTTTTGTGAAGAAACTCTCAGTACAACCCGGATTCAGGGAGTTGGTATTGTTTCACCTCCGTGCTCCGAAAATCATCGGATATGGGACTGTCCTGCGCAGATGTCTAGTCTCTCTGAGATTGGCGGCCATGACCGAAAATTGGTTTGAACGACATTATTATTATTATTAAATATCACCTTCTTGTTTCACAATTTAACGTTTATACTGGGTTAATTCAAACTATAATTCCAGTGGAGGAATTTTAAGTCCGGCATTTGGTGAATAGGCCATTTATATTGTAGGTATATTATTAAAGAAGCAGCAATCTCTTCCATCTCTGCACAGGGAGAACGACTCACTGGCTAGTGCCGCAAAGAAGAAACAAAAGAAAAAATTACAAACTAAAATTTTTACAATTACAATTTTAAGAGTTGAAATGAAAGCCATAAAATTGTAAACAAAACAAAACTACCTGACTAAATTATAAATAAAAGCTGTGTTAAATTTTATAACATTTTATGTACTGTACGAAAACAAAAAGAACAAAAAAAAATCACATTGCACATCGCAACAAATTTCGCGATACCACCATTGGATGCTCGGCAGTCCACCACTGTGCAATTTACCAAAAATTTTCTTCCTCGCACAATTTCTCTGTTCAATCGGCTATTTTTCCGGACCGATACAACTTAATAGACTCAAATAATAAGAGCCTACTCCTTTTTTTTAAATAAAGCAACAGGTGCGGCAATTCACCTGATTTGCAGTTGATCATGAATGGCAGTAGTCACTTACCATCATGTGAGCATGCCCATTTGTCCCCTCTTTAAAAAAAGAAAACACGCGGTATCGAGGTCGCCCAAGCAAATAGTCGTGTCTTTCTGAAGCAACACCTTTATAATAAAATATCGGCCCGGCCCGACTTCGCCTGGGTGGAATCTATGAATGTGGAGTTTTTTAGATTTAACATAATAAAGACCATTTATTTTATAATATATGTACTAAATAACATAATTAGCTAGTTTAAAGTTTTAAAAGAATTTTAAAAATCTTTACAGGCGGCCTGGGACAACTTGGCGTCGAGTGCGCAAAGTATCTTAGAGGAAAATACGGCAAAAACAACGTGATACTTTCAGATATAATAAAACCATCAACAGAAATTTTCAATGACGGACCATATATATTTGCAGACATTTTAGATTTCAAAGGGCTACAGAAAATCGTTGTAGATCACAGAGTGGATTGGTTAATACATTTTTCAGCGCTACTCAGTGCAATTGGAGAGCAAAACGTTCCACTAGCTGTAAGGGTCAATATCGAAGGGATGCACAATGTTATGGAACTCGCTAAACAGTACAATCTAAGAATTTTTGTTCCTAGTACCATTGGTGCTTTTGGTCCAGACTCTCCTAGAAACCCAACTCCTAACGTTACAGTACAAAGACCAAGAACTATTTACGGTGTGTCAAAAGTGCATGCAGAATTATTAGGAGAATATTATCATTACAAATTTGGACTGGATTTCCGTTGTCTCAGATTTCCGGGTGTGATCTCGAGTGATCCACCAGGTGGAGGAACTACAGGTATCTTATGATTAAATTTCGTATTAATTCCTCTAATATTTACATATCTAGCATCTTTGTACACGTCTCCAGTATTTAAAAGAGTAAATTGTAAAACTTATAACTCCAGTAGTTTAGTACATTTTAACGAAACATTAACAAATATAATAAAAATAAACTGTTAGTTATTCTTGAAAAAATAAAATGCAGTAACTTACAGAAGACGTTGATAATGAAAAAGTCGCTGAATACTCTAAACCATATCGGATATGGCTGACTAGAAAAGAAGAACGCAAGCAAGTAGATGCCTTCTTGAGAAAACTAGCCGCTAGAGACCAGAGTGAACATTTTAGTGTATTACGTAGCTGACTAAAGAAGTAACTAATGAACTCGACTAAATTCCCTTGAATAGACTGTTAGTGGTGAAATGATAATGGAACTATAAAGCGCGCGGTGTGGACGGTACGGTTACTTAAACGAGAAATAGAACGCTGGAAGTAGATCTAAATTGTCACTAAGATGTCGTTTTTCTACTAATACTAAATCATTCATTTACACGGTAACATTAACTAAACTTAAGTAATTAAAAGCTTTCTACTAAATAGAGACATGTAAACCAGCCTATAATCAACATCGGGATATGCCGAAACCATAATGATAAAATAGTGACAAAAATGTTTTTCCTTCACTCGATTGTCTTCTATCATATTATGGATTTTGACACGCGCCATCTCATACTATAATAGCTACCTCAGTGTGAAGCACGTAAAAAAAATCCCTTATATTTTAATAAAATATTTTTTTGCGTAAAAGCTGACTTCAAAGAACTAAAAATAATTAAATATTTTCAAATTCTGAATTCGGTGCTAACAAAAATTGTATAGAAGAATGAAATTTTCCTTTTTAAAATCGAATTTTACTTGTTATTAAACATACATTCGAAGAACATGGAGGATAATGTTCTTCGAATGTATATAAGTACCTAAGTATGTAAGTACATAATGTGTCTATTTCTTTAGTACGTTCTGTATCCTAAACATCTTGATGGATTTTAACATATAGGTGAAGTGAAGTCACTTAACTTAGGGTATATTTTATTTTTATTTTCGGTATACTCTTTTTACATAGTTGGGCTTTTTTAAATTATTGGGCAGTTGGGTTTTTTAATTATCTATGGGGATTGTTTGACCTTTTTCAGTAGTCTAAAGAATATGACAAGTTCACGGTAAAACTAAAATATCGTCTAAATAGTGACATTAAAACTTTATCCTCTATTTTTTTGCGTTCTCCTATATGACACCTGAAGTTCAAGATATTTAATTTAAAAAAAATCATCAAAATCGATATACAATTGAGAAAGATATCGCGTAACATATATACTCGTACAAAAAAATTAGACAAATTGGGAGCCCTTTTTTAAAGACGGCTAAAATTTAACACGATGAATCTGTTAGCACAAATATGTGACACTCCCACACATTTTCGTGAATAATAGTAATCACCATCGTTACGGCCTTCACAAGTCCACTGCTGAACATAGGCCTCTCCAAAGCAATGCCACAAAGCACGGTCCTGAGTCACCTGCATCCATCGACTTCTGCATGTCTTACCAGGTCGTCACTCCATCTAGTGGGGGGACGCCCTACACTTCGCCTGTCGGTACGAGGCTGCCACTCGAGAACCTTTCTTTCCCATCGGTTGTCGGTTCTTCGAGCTATATGGCCGGCCCATTGCCACTTCAGCGTACTAATCCTTTGGGCTATGTCGGTTACTCTGGTTCTACTGCGGATATCCTCGTTTTTAAGTCTATCACGCAGAGAATAGCCGAGCATAGCCCTCTCCATAGCTCGCTGAGCGACCTTGAGCTTCCTCATATGGCCAGCAGTGAAGGACCTCGTCTCAGATCCATAGGTTATCACTGGCAACACGCACTGGTTGTTCAATCTAGTTTTGAGGTTTTGAGGTATGCCTGACGAGAAGATGTGCCGTAATTTCCCGAACGCTGCCCAACCGAGTTGAATCCGTCGATTGACCTCTCGGTCGAAGTTGGACTTACCTAGTCGGACTATTTGTCCCAGGTAAACATATTCGTCAACAACTTCGAGCGTAGTGCTTCCAACAACTACTGGCATAGGTGTGACATGGACGTTACACATAACTTTTGTTTTGTCCATGTTCAGCTTAAGACCTATCCGTTTGGAGACATTATTGAGGTCATTGAGCATAGTGCTTAGGTCCTCCAGCGATTCTGCCATAAGGACTATATCGTCGGCAAATCGAAGGTGAGTGATGTACTCGCCATTGGCGTGAATTCCGTATCCTTTCCAGTCCAGTAGCTTGAAAACGTCTTCCTGCAGCGGTGAAGAGTTTTGGGGATATTACGTCACCCTGTCTTACACCTCTCTGCAGTTGGATAGGTTTCGTACTCTGGTTCTGTACTCGGATAGCCATCGTAGCTCTACTGTACAAACACTTCAGCACTTCGATATACCGACAGTCCACTTGGCACCGCTGAAGGGACTGCAGCACTGCCCAAATTTCGACGGAATCAAAGGCTTTCTCATAGTCCATATAAGCAAGACAAAGTGGCAGATTGTACTCTTCGGTCTTCTGTACAATTTGCCAAAGGGTATGTATGTGGTCTATGATGCTAAAGCCTTTTCGTAAACCGGCTTGTTCGGGAGGCTGGAAGTCGTGGAGTCTGCGTGCGAGACGATTCGTAATGACTCTCGAAAACAGCACGTAGACGCGGCTCAGAAAGGAAATCGGTCTGTAGTTCTTCAAGAGCGTTGTTGCCTTTCTTGAAGAACAAGACCACCGCACTTCTGCTCCACGCCTCCGGAGTAGTGCCACCATGGAGGACGGAATTAAAGAGCTTCTGAAGGACTTTAAGTACCGGTTTTCCACCCGCTTTCAGGAACTCCGCTGTAATTCCATCCTCGCCCGGGGACTTGCCGTTTTTAAGGTGCTGGAGAGCCATTTTAATCTCGCTCAGACTGACGTCCGGGATATCATCGAATAGTGTCAGACAAGACTTGCTCTTGGACTTGCGTGTGGCTCCAACGATGACGTGTACAGCTGCCCATAGAACCTCTCAATTTCACTCAAAATCTCAGGTGTCCCGGAAACGATGATGCCACATTCGGTCTTCAGCTTCGACAGATGGCTCTTTCTGGCAGACAGATCTCTGGAAAAGACTTTGAGCCCTGGTTCCGCTCGATCGCTTCTTCAATACGAGCTGTATTGAAGTTGCGCAAGTCCCGCCGCGTACATTTGGAGATCTGTCTGTTCAGTTGCCAGTATGCTGTCAAATCTGCTGAAGACTGCAGCTTCATCTCCCGTCTAACAGCCATGAGATTAGGAGTGTGATCGGAGAGTTTTTGTGTCCTTCTGCGACGGGTCTTACAGAACTTGGCTCCGACCGCATGAACAGTTTCCACAAGCTTATCATTCATATCGTTCACTTCATTGCAATCTTATAGGCACTGAAAACGATTTTGTAACTCGAGCTGAAAGTTTTCGGGGCTTTGGATTAGAGCACGAGGGGGACGGAGCGTTGATTTCATTAGACGTGACCTCACCAAATTAACGTTTAGGTTCAGTGTGCCTCTCAACATTACCGAATGGGCAGCGATCACCGGATCGCTGCCTGTTTTCACCCTCGCGATCACCGAGACATCACTGAACAGTTGTCATCTGGTTGTCATAATGAAATCAATCTCATTTTTTGTCGAACCGTCGGGGCTCGACCAGTTCCACTTTCTGTGGGCCCGCTTCTGAAAGAAAGAGTTCATCATAAAGAGTTCTATCCTATAATATTCCAGCGCAACTTGTCTATCTCTTCTCGTCAGTCCTCAGGGTGCGTGCGTTATATGTTGCCAGGTCGAGTCGTCCTAGGTGGCAACCGAACCTCCACCGGAGATTCTTAGCACCCCCTGCCCCGCCGTTACCATGGTCGCTACCGTAGCCAGGAATAGCGGGACCACCGGGGACTGGGGGCCGTTTATTTGTGTCGTTACTCATGGCTTAGCAACCGTAGTTTTTTATTGCTTTTTGCTGTTATCAGAAAGATACTGCTGCCCATCTTCTGCCTCAGTTTCCCTCTGTCGTTATAGTGTTAATAACAACTAGTTTTAATATACGGATAAAACAATAATTAAAAACCCGCATGCTTAAAAGGTAAACAGACATATATGCTTCATACATATATACATTCACTCGAAAAACATTACCCCTTCTGTGGCAGTCGGATAATAAAATAGAAAAATATGCGCGACTTATCTAGACTGGCTCCTTCTAGCTTTGATAGATATTCATTTAAGTAGGACTACAAGTAGTACTATCAAACAAAAGACTGCGACAATCCATTCGAATATACCGCAACCAAACCCCTCAGACTAATTATGCAATTTTCCTAGCAAAATTAAGTAAAAGTGGCTGTCGATTACTGTCGTGAACCACCCACTTTTTATTGAGGATAAGTTTATGTCGGATTCGCATTGACTAAAACCGTATGGTATTCCACCTACGCTGTATATAAGCGGGTCGACGGGTGTGCATTCGAACTTATCCGTACACCCACCAGCGCCCGTTCTTCTTCTTCTTTTTGTGGTCGTGATCGTTAGGGTGACTAACGATCACACAGTTCACCCGATCGCAAGAGTAGACGCTGTGGCCTATAGCCTACATCTATTCTCGATTTGGAACCAAAATGTAGAATATGCGTAGCTATGCCTCGTTTCGAGTAAAAAGGGTCTCCAGTTCTACACTCACCATACAAAACAGGCAGCATTATGTTGCTATTTTACTATGGTATTCTGTGAGAGCGTGTCGAGTCAAATCGACCCATTCGTGCTGCAACCTTAATATAGCGGTGTGGCACTACCACATTACAAAAATGTAAAACGTCTCTATAATACAAGAGGGCTGTAATGATGATGATAATGACAGTTGCTAATTTTAAGGAGTATTAAAATCATTGTGTTTAAGTGCTAATTGACTGCGGTATGCGGGTGTGAGACTGTCCTGCATGTTTGAAGGATAAAAATATTTCGGTGACATCTCATCACGTCTGTCAACACGCATCAGCTGGTGCAGTGCGGCAGAATTGCTTCATAACGCGCTCAGAAAAGAGAGTAGGCCTGCGTCCAGCAGTAGGACCACAGATTACAATAACTTCTTATATATTAGTTTACTTTCTTATACATTTAAAAATAAAAATTAAATCACGTGCCAATAGCCACGTGCCGTTTTACTTAATCTAGTCGACACTTAAGACGTGCGATGAATATATAGGTTGTTGGATTATTTTACATTACAACTACATACACAATAAAACTAGATTATTCTCCTATAGGTATTAAAATTAGGTATGTGAAGGAAAACGCTAGAGAGTTGCCAATCCTAGTCGATCACTAAATCACGCAATAGAAACATAAAAATATTGAAACACAACATTTTAATATTTTTAAGTTCAAATGTTAAAACTAAACTTGCTTGTAGCAAGATTTTGTAACGGATTGCAATAAACTGATTTATAATTTATAATATACATTCACCAGTCTGTATTATCTTCTTCCATTAGATTATGCGATCGCGATATTCCACGAAGTGCTCCGTAAAGGCCATTACGACTGTTACTTGAAGCCGGATACCAGATTGCCAATGATGCATGTCAAAGATGCCCTGCGAGCACTTTCAGAGTACTTAGAAGCACCTAATGAATCCTTAAATAGAAGAGTATACAATGTGACGGCAATGAGTTTTACTCCAGAAGAGTTAGCCAAGGAGATGTTTAAATACATATCTGATTTTACGATTTCGTATAGACCTGACAGCAGACAAGATATTGGTGAGTATCTAATACAACATAAAACGTTTTAAAAAACCGGCCAAGTGCGAGTCGGACTCGCGCATGATGGGTTCCGTACCATCACACACGTTTCTAGTATGGGAGCACCCTTTAATTTTAAATTTATTTTTATTTTTATTATTTGTTGTTATAGCGGCAACAGAAATACACATTCTGTGGTTACCCTTTGGGTACGGAACCCTAAAGAGGAATGTAAAACTTTTTCTATCATTACCTGATATTCAACTTCCTTGGTACTTCACTTTTAATGAAATGATTTTTATTAAATAAAGAACGAAGTTCTGCCGACCGCTAGACGGTAAACTCATTATGGACCAAAATCTCACAGGCTTGTGATGGGTAGCAGCATCACCAGTACGAGAGCATCGTTATTGCGCTCAAAAACTTGCTTGCCCAGTGTGCTTAATATTTATTTATTTAAACTACAAAAAGTAGAGACTTCTGATCAGAGAGAGATAGACTTAACGCCTTGAGGCGATCTCAACCAGTTAAACCATAAGTAGGTAAGCAGATAATACTATTACAGAGGAAGATCTTCCTCTCCTGTTATGCACGTTATCATTGTTAGAAAAAAGTTAATTTGTGTAATAAGACACAATAATGCAAGAGAATTACTGCCTATTTATCTATCCAAACCTTATAATAATTTTCATCATAAAGATGTCTATATTGGGGTCGGCTCTACGCTCACCAACTCGCCTGCTAAGCGTGGCGATTATGGCAATTTTTTCAACAATGAGAGAAGAACAATTAAATTTAATTAACTAAAACGCCGTGTAGTGGTAGCGTGAGATAATCCACTAGTATGTATCATCCCATGGGTGTCGTAAGATGGACAAAGGCAAACTGAAACAGGAGATGTGCCGCAGCATCTCCCTGATAACAGATCAAAATAACATTATAGAGCAAGCCTATGTTCAGCAGTGGACTTCAAGGGCCTGTAATGTAATGTATATTAAGTCCGAGGCAACGATTTAAAGTTGTGGGGAACTTGGTGCAAAGCAGATGTAGGGCCCCGAAATAATTTTTTCAAGAAAATATTTTTATGTTTATGATACCGGGTAGGTATTCTAGGATCCCGCTGAAATAAGTTTGCGATCACATGTGTAATTTTAATGCTTTCAGCTGATTCTTGGCCACAAGTATTCGATGACAGCGAGGCGCGGCGTGATTGGAATTGGAAGCCTGAAGTGGACATGGATAATCTCGTGAAACTTATGTTGAAGGAGGTGAAAGAAAAGATAGACGCCAACGGGTTTTGAATATAACATACGAATGTTTTAATTGCTATTTGGGACGTTATTCCTACTCAAGTTAAATTAGGTTACCTATATTTCACGTTCTTCCACGTTATAATATCCTCATAAACATCGTATTGCGCCAGCCCACAGCTAGACATAGGCACGAAGGCCTATGTCATTCATGCATCAAGTTGGAGCCCGCCAATTGCCACAGCCAACCAATGGAGTGGTGAGAATTTGACGTAGGTGTATGAATATAGAATAAAAAACAAAAGAAAATGATAAGTAACTAGGTTTTTTTTATAGCATAAGGATGAAAAACGAGCACACAGTCCACACGATGGTAAATGGATGCTGTGGTCCATAGACATCTACATTTACTATCCTCGATTAAAAATAAAAATTCAGATGCGTTCTCACTCCTGAGGACTAAGATGGAATGCTTTGTTTCCAGTAAAAAGGATCTCCGGTTCTCTACAATAACCATACGAAACACAGCAGCATTAATCTGCTATTTTACGCTGGTATTGAGAGTGTGAGAGCGTGGTCCTACCCCGGTCGAGCTGACCCATTTGTGATAGAAAATATCGCTGCAGCGTGGCTCTACCACGTTTAAAATATAATATGTATATACTTATTACGTATATACATTTTATTTTACCAATAAATAAAATATTACCTGTTCATACCTACATAATACATAATATAGACTCATATATTTATATATAATAAGTACATACCAATAACTATGAATATATACGTATGTTTAGCAATACATATTATTTTATTTTATTTTTCACCAACAAAAATGAACACTAAATATAAGGTACCTAATCAGCATATTATATCTCTAGTATTAAGTTTAAATATTTAAGAGTTTGTTTATTTGTTAAGATAAAATTGTTTTAATTAAATACTTATTTAACAAGAATAGTCCTTCCTTTTCAAATTTTTCCATTTAAACACTACTTTAATTATAAGTTATATACTTGTTTTGTCTATATACTTACTATTTGTTTATTATGATAATATTTTGCCAAGACTAAGCCAAGAATTCTGTCTTTACTAACAAAGGAAATATTAGTTACTAGCTGACCCGCCCGCGACTTCTTTTGTGTGGACCATTGCCGACTCTAAAAATTATTTTTCCATTAGGGTAGTTACAATTTTGACGCGTCTAATTTAGGTATACGTGTCACAAGCCGACTTACGTACGCAACATGAAAACAGTTTTCCGCTATATTTTATATATTATATCTAACTAAACTTGATACTTGCTCAGACCAACAAAGGAAGAAAAACGGAGGACATTTAGCGGAGTCCGCCAGGTGACCGAGCACCCGTCCTCGTACGGGTCTTCTCCCTCAGTCAGTAAAGTTTCGAGGAATTGAACGTCAGTCCCGTCCCGTCCCCCTCAGCTAGCGCCGCCGCCCCAGTGCGGTTGTGTTAGCTGACCACTCTCCCGTCCCAGTACGGTTGAGTGCCCTCCCACGCTCCCGTCCCCGCACGGTCGAGTTGCCCTCCCGCCTCGACTAGCACAGCCGCCCCCGTGCGGTTGTGCTAGCTGTCTCACCGTCGCCGTGTTTCCTTGCCCACTAATGTGGGTTCGGATGACTGTGGGAGCCTTCCCGTCTCCGCCAGCCGCCCCCGTGCGATTGTGTTATGCGCCCGCGCTCACCGTTGAACGGTGAGTGCCTTCCCTCCCTGCCTCCGCTAGTGCCGCCACCCCCGCGCGGTTACGCTGGCAGTCAGTGCTTACCGTCACCGTACGGTGAGTACATTCTCGCACATGCGACTCCCACTCCATCTCTCCAGCACCGCCGCACTTTGCGGCTGTGTTGCTTGACCCGCACTTCCGTCCCCGGACGTTTGTGCCCCAAGCCTTCCTCTCCCCGAGGGAGGTCGTCTTCGATTCGGCGATAAAGCCTTCGGGCTAGAGTCGTTCTCAGGTGGTGTTTAGTAGGTAAGCACTTCTTCAAAGTGAGTCCCACATAACCACGCAGCCGGCTGCGTGGTATGCTATGAGCATTCAATACCTCCCTCCCCCGCTTCCGGAGGGTGTCCTTGCATTGGGCGCAAAAAAAATCCCTCAACATAATTCCATTCCCAAGTTCTCTGTATCAACTACTATATTTTAAGTTAGTTTAAAAGTATTAAATAAATTTATTTTTAAAAGAGTTTTTGTCTCTGCCACATAACATGTGTGTGGGGTCGTAAAATGTCGAAAAAAAAATCGTGGAGTGTGGACATGATGTTGAAGGAGAACCGACAAAAGTGAAATGTAACCAGTGCCAGGGAATCATTTCACGCGGTAGTCAAGGTAGAAAAGCGAATACGACAAGTATGATAAATCACATAAAATATATGCACAACGAGTTGATGCCTCAATTGGCAAGTTCTATTAAAAGTAGTTCGAATGAAGTCCATTTGTCTTCACCTTCTCAATCGCAACCTGAGCCCTTGTCACCGACCCCAGTTCCATCGACTTCAGCGAGAGGCGAAGTATACATACAACAAACTATTCAAGATAGTGTAATGGTCCAGTGGTCGCTTCAGGACTCCCGATCAAGAGAAATAAGTGTTGCTATAGGAGAGATGATTGCCTTGGATAACCAACCTCTATCAATTGTGAAAAACAGTGGTTTTATCAGTCTAATGAAGAAGCTTAAACCAAAATATGTACTACCTAGTAAAAAGTATTTGTCAGAAAATATCATTCCCAACATTTATGAGAAAACTAATACTGAAATACGATACGGAGTGCTCAGCGCTGCTGCGCTATCCGTAACTACAGATTTGTAGACAAATATAAACAATAAGGAAAGTTTTTTAAGCTTTACAGCACACTGGTTGGATAACGATATGAAATTTCGTCACGCAGTACTCCAGATGAAACATTTTCCTATGTCTCACGACGCACATAATATAAAAGTGTGTCATGAAGAAATTCCTGCCTCATGGAATATAAGTGCAGCCAAAATACACGCTGTTGTGCGAGATAATGGGAGGAACATTGCAAAGGCTATCGATGAATCAATTTTCAAAGCAGTTCCATATTTTTATCATGCTATGCAATTGACAATCCACGACTCACTTAAAATTGACTATATAGCACAAATTCTTCAAAAATCGAGGCGTATCGTTACTCATTTCAATCATTCAGCACCAGCTCAAAAAAAACTAAGTGCTATTCAAAAAGAACTTACTTTACCTTCACATCTTCTTGTTCAAGATGTTTCCACAAGGTGGAACTCTTCTTATTAGATGATGTTTCGAGCAAAAGCTGTTAGAGCAAAAACGATCCGTTTCTTTGTACGTGACAGAAAATACAGTTAATTTTGAGAATTTATCGACCGAGGAGTGGAAGTTACTCGAAAAATGCATTACGCTACTAAAACCGTTTGAAGAGGTGACGAAGATAATTAGTTCCAGTTGCTCCTCGATATCTGAAGTTATTCCTCACCTAAAAATACTGGAAAAATATCTGGAAAACTATACAGACGAAGACGGAAATTAGCAATTAATGGAAATGAAAACTGTATTGCAAAAGGGTTTTAAAACTAGATTCAGAAATTTGGAACAGAATAAATTATTTTCACTTGCAACTTTGCTCGATCCAAGGTACAAACTACAATTTTTTTAATGAAAATATAGTATCAGTAAGATCACAGTTTTTGCTGGAAGCCTTAAAGAACAGTATGAGTGATGATGATGACAGCGACCTAAATAACGACGAGACGAATACCCAAAATCCTAACTCCGAAATGACAGCTCATCACAACTTTTGGGGAGTTTACCAAGAAATGGTTACGCGAAAAGTGCACAATATTGACAACCAAACATCTAGTTCAGCTCACGAACTTCATTCTGCACATTGCCAGACTTAAAGCGAACTGAAGATCCATTTAAGTGGTGGCATGAGAACAGTTCTAGATATCCTGAAATGGCTCGTATAGCTAAAGTATATCTATGTTGTCCCGCCAGCACAGTTTATAGCGAGCGTCTCTTTTCGGAAGCTGGCAATGTATATGAGACAAAAAGGAACCGCTTACTTCCAGATCGCGCCGAAACATTGACATTTTTGCATCATAACTTGCCACTAATTAAAAAAAAGATATTTAAGTACTTTTTAAGCATTCATTAGCACTAAACATCTTGTTGCCAATTTATTTTAATATTGTACAATGATTCCATCACACTATTTTTTATATTTTATTATTCTTAATAAAGACTAACTAAATTTAAAGTAATACTATGGCTCTATGATACCTTGAAAATGTTATTAAGGTACCTATATTATTTTGTTTTATTTGTTATGTATGTGTCATTGATTGATGATACTTAATTTCTGACTGATTCTTAAATTCCTTATAATATGGTAACAGATTAATAATTAATATAATAAAACGCAGCTAGGTAATTATCATAAAAACAGCTAGCAGCTAGCACAGCAGATTAATGAAAAAGTATAATAAAAAACAATTATTAGGAATAAATGTTGGTTTAATTTTTTCGCTAACCACCGATTATAATCGGCATATTTTGCCGATTAGTCGCCGACTAGTCACCGTCTGTAAAAGATGCCTAATAGTCGGCTGTCCCGACTATTCAGCCCACATCTAATGTATATATAGAAGAAGATTTATTTTTAGAAACTATTTATAGAAATCCACTACTTACGAAGTCGCAAAAAATGCAGTACCTGAAAGCAAAACTTAAAGGCGAAGCAGAAAAATTAATTCAGCACCTCACCATCAGCGCTGACAACTATGAGTCTGCCTGGAACATCATAGAACATCGCTATGAGAATAAGCGATTACTGTTCTCCTATTATATTAACACACTCCTCAACGTACCGTCCATTCAACAACAACGCTGCATGATACTCTATTAGAGTGCTTGAATGGATTACATAACTTAGGTTTGATAACAGGAACTTGGGACCCACTTATCGTTAATTTATTACTGCCCAAACTAGACGCCGCTACGTATGCAGACTACATACATGACTTAGAGAGCCTGAGGGAACTACCTAACCTCCAGGAGTTCCTTAACTTTTGGAAGCCAAATTTATGGGATTCGAAGCTGTAAAACAAACACAAAATTCTCAGAAATCGAATGTACCTTAAGTGCAACATAAGTCGACACGATTCAATCAACCGCATAATTTTTAATAACGAACAGAAGTCAGATACGATCGCCAAAAACTGTCCACTGTGCAACAAAAATTTTTGATGAACATGTTTTGATGAACTGCAAATTGTTTTTGAAATCAAATATCAAAAAGAGAAATGAAACTGTTGTGAAATTGCACATAATGCAAAAATTGTTTATTCAGTCACGGGGCGCAAGAATGCTTATCGAACAAAACTTGTAAACTACGCGGTCAAAAACATCATCCATTACTTCACGAAGATACAAGATAAAACTTCTAACTCGCAACCTTCAACCTAGCTACCTAGCTTTCGAAGTACTAACTACGTCAGTTCGGAAGATCAGCAAGTTTTACTTACCACTGTCCACCTTAATGTGAAGAACTCTGACGGGAATTACATAACATTACACGCGCTGCTAGATCAAGGCTCTCAAGTCACGATTATAACCGAAAACGCCGCACAGAGATTGAGACTACCACGCCGCAAGATGAGCGCTGTCGTCTGAGGGGTTGGTACCGCCCTCGGAAGCTGCAAGGGTTTCTTAACTTTAGAATGCAAGTCTATCCACTCTGACTTCAAATTTGAAACTCAAGCTCTTATCATGAAGAAGCTTATCGGCAACTTACTCAATACAGCTTTAAAAACAACAAAATGGGATTATTTGTTGAACTTAAAACTAGCGGACTCGGATTACAACATTCCTGGCCCCATAGACATCTTGCTGGGTGCCTAGAGAAGAGCAACAAAATTACAAAAGATAATCTGGCGATGTTCAGAAAGATAATCTGGGACAAAATCTGCACCCTTCCTCGCAATGCGCACGCTCTGACAACTAGCTAAGGATGAAGGCCATAAGTGCCTACTAGCCCAAAAAGTATTAGAAAGTCAATGTCAAATTAAAATGTCAGCCGATACAAAACCCGGTAACTCGATCGCTCCTGGCACGCGACGAACTTAATTGCTTTATGGTTGCATTAATTGCATGATTTACATTATCAACTACTTGTGCACAGCCGATAACTAATTATAAATATAAACTTACGCCAATAGAAGGCAATCGTCTTATTTATTTTGATGAAATCCTAAATATGTATTTAGATGATACATGACGAATGGACTTTCCTAATTTATTATAACTTAACGACATATTGTCAAGGAACCGAACACATCAAAGGCTACTTAACGAAGCTCGGCGATATATGCACGCGAACAACAGCCATGCGGCCCAGTTATCTCGCAACTCTTCAAGTTGTTGCTGTTCGTGCAACAACTTGAAGACTACAACGTATTTCTATTGAACCCACACTTAAGCCGCAAGAAAAAGGGATACATCAACGGCGTCGGAAGCTTAGCAAGTACACTTTCTGGTGTTTTGAACGAAGAATTTGCTCAAAAATATCAACGAGATATACAAAGAGTGCGGCAAAATATCTACTGGAATTCTTTAAAAATCAAACCAACATAATTGAAGCCGAGAACGACACTATCAAGAGCAACGACAGGTTCATGAGGCAACAGCTGGAGTCAATAAATGAGTTCATTAAGAGAACCAACAACAGTATGAACCAGATAAGATACAAGGTTGAGATTACGGCCACTATGAAAGATTTCAACGCAGCAGCCCTTACTGTCTCGTTAATACTTATAAACTTAAAACTTTCTCAAGATAAGTTACTGAACACTTTAACCGACCTACATAACGCGCACCTGGATCTTCACTCGTGACAACTAAACAGCTTATATACCAGCTCCAGATCATTGCCGCCAAAGTAACAAAGGATCTATCGATTCCAGTGAAAAATAACGACATTTAAGCTAACATCAAAGATGTCTACCAACGTACAGGACGCAAGAGCCTGAATTACTACTTCGTGTTTACTGCTAGAAGTAAATATACCACTTACTAGCGACGACGAGTACAAAATCTATCACCCTATCGCTCTGCCGATGAATGTAGAGAAAAGTTATGATTTATTTGCTAGTGGGAGGATTTGTCGTATTGGCCGTATATCTAATGGTGAGGCACTGCTGCAAGGGAAAACTACTTAACAAATCTGCGACACGAGGACAACGTACTAGCGACGAGTCGCCGCCTACGCCGCTCTCACCGCCACAAGCGCACTGCGAGGACATGGAGATGCAAGGGCAAAAGCCAGCTGCGACGTGTGCCCGCCACGCCGATTTAGTTTCTAATTATAATAATAACATTTTACTTTTGTATAACTTTTAAATTTTCCTAAATTTTACTTTTATTATATTTAACTTTTATACTTTTACATTTTTAACTTTTTACAGTTTTACTTTTTTTTTGGCATGTACGGTCCAAAAACCATACATTATTTTATACTGACGCGGCTCAAACCGCCGCGCAGCAAATTATTTATAATGCACCGTCTTTCATATTAAACTCAGTGTGTGTAATAAACTGTTAAAGTAACAACACGTGTGTTTACTTTACACGCCACTCATACTGACGTACTATCGTCATAAACTACATAACTATTAACTAACTTAACTATTAAAGAATCTGTGCGAGTCGCAAACTGTGGCCCGTATATACTCGATGACGTGTTCCCGAAATATTAGCACGGCCGGTGTTAGAAGCATCACTAGTGCTACAATCAGTAACAGCAACATATAATTGATATGCAGAAGAGACAGCGTAGGTGACAGCACGCAGCCATGTGGAACACTAGCATTATTAGGCTCATAGTCGGAATATGCACCGTCTACTATGACCTTGATGTTTCAATCTGGAAGAAAACTGATGATATAATTGCACAATATCTCGGAAGCCCATAGGAACGCAGCTTCGAAACAAGCGCTTTGTATCAAAGTCCATCGAAGGCCTTCGCTATGTCCAAAGTTACGACTTAGGCCTCCCTCTTCGACTCTACGGCTTCCGCTCATCTATAAGTCAGGTAAATTATTAGAACTAGAACCAACTGATTAGTGACCACAGGTCAATATCAGCTGGTGGTCCTCATAACTTTTTTCTAGGTGAACCGATTTCGATGATTCTTTTTTTATTTGAAAGCTGATGCATTTCATGTGGTCCCATATAGAAGAATTTATCAAGGTCTGATCAACAGTTTTTTTTGCGCCCAATGCAAGGACACCCTCCGGAAGCGGGGGAGGGAGGTGGTGAATGCTCATAGCATACCATGCAGCTGGCTGCATGGTTACGTGGGACTCACTTTGTAGAAGTGCCTACCCACTAAACACCACCTGAGAACGGTTCTAGCCCGAAAGCTTTATCGCCGAATCGGAGACGACCTCCCTCGGGGAGAGGGAGGCGTGGGGCACAACCGTCCGGGGACGGAAGCGCGGGTCAATCAACACAGTCGCAAAGTGCGGCGCTGCTGGAGAAATGGAGTGGGAGTCGCATGTGCGAGAATGTACTCGCCGTACGGGGACGGTGAGCACTGACTGCTAGCGCAACCGTGCGGGGGCGGCGGCACTAGCGGAGGCGGGAAGGGAAGGCACTCACCGTTCAACGGTGAGCGCGGGCGCACAACACAACCGCACGGGGGCGGCTGGCGGAGATGGGAAGGCTCCCACCATACGGGGACGGTGAGACAGCTAAGCACAACCGCACGGGGGCGGCTATGCTAGCCGAGGCGGGAGGGCAACTCAACCGTACGGGGACGGGAGTGTGGGAGGGCACTCTCAATTGTACGGGGACGGGAACGTAGTCAGCTAACACAACCGCACGGGGGCGGCTGCGCTAGCTGAGGGGGACGGGACGGGACTGACGTTCTATTCAAAAAACTGTACTGACTGAGGGAGAAGGGATGGGTGCTCGGTCAGCTGGCGGACTCCGCAAGCGCACGACCGCACGGGGCAACGGCGCAGGCGGAAAGTAGTTTTTGGGTTATCCTTAATAATTTATAGTGAAGTTGGTTGTACAATTTTTTTTATTTTACCACTTGCTACACAGGGTTATTTTGCAATAACCGGCCAAATTTGCAGAGAAGGTTCAGAATAAGTAATATAAGCAAATAGCGAAGAAAAATTAATTAAATAAAATCTTAAATAATCCTTCTTTTATCTTTTAAGTTCAAAATGCGTGGTAATGCATTATTTTAACTGATTTTACTGCGCACGCACACATTCGTAAAGGTCGATCGGTAGGCAAAAACGTTGTTGCCCATAAATCACATTCAATTTGGGACAATTTCAAATAAAAGTGTAAGCCTTATTTACTCGTATTTTCAAAAACTGCAATAACGGTATATCATTATTTATATATTTGAACTTAAGTTTAAAATTTGGCTACTCTTTGAAAAATAACCCTGTATACGAGTATAGAGATTGGGAAATTGGAAAAAAAATTAAGTTATTGAGCGTGTTCTTGTATTGCTGGAGCGTATTCTTGTATTGCTAGAGCGTGTTCATTTAATGATTGCTTTTTTTATTAAGGAGTTGCCGGAGATACATACCTGCAGTCATATATATATATATATTGTGTGTGGTGGTCAGGTGGTCGACTACCAAGTAGTCCAGTTGCACAATGTATAGTCCTATATTAGGGACTTATGTTGGTAAGGTCTATGATACAAATAATATAGAAGGTCTTTGCGATGCATAAGCATTATAATAGCAGATTTATTGCTTGAAGTTCCATAAATAAAAGACAAAATAGTAAGATGAAATAAAGCAAATATGTGGAAGGTCTTAAATATGTAAAAGCATTATATTGATAGAAATGGACTTGAAAATGATTATTACAATGGGGGGTAGACTGTTTCAGTGTCCGAGACCGAGGTAAACTTGGACTCGATAAGCGATATCTCCTAGGCATATCATCATTATGCCGGTGGTAAGCCAGTTTGTTGTAGCAAAACCACTTGCCCGTGGCCATCGCACACATTTACCGAATGTAGGCGGCGTCTTAGCGCATAGCGTTATGATACGTCGGCTATCTTTCGGATTAAAGAGAGTGTGTTTGGTAGTACTTTTAAGTGCAACAAGTATACTCAACTCCATGTCTTAGTACAATAGCTCTATGATACGTGGATTTTTGGTTACTGGCGTCTTAGTAAAAAGTGCTACTATATATAAAGAAGAAAAATAATGGCCCCAACAACCGGAGGAAAAGGCAGGAGATGAAGATATAGAGGAAATCGTGGCGCATCATAGAGAAGTAAAGGACCCACCACACATGCCAGACATAACGAGATTCTCGTCATACGAGAAGTTGATACGAGCTACGGTAAAGGTTATTCAGTAGAGATGGGCCGAATATTCGTTTCATATTCGGTATTCGGCATATTCGGCACCTTTACCGAATATTCGTATTCGGCCAAATATTCGTCTAAATCACCGAACATTCGTTAAAGTGGTACTCAAAGTGACCACTGTATTGAAATGTACGAACATGTTTGTTCACATGTCAAATGTAGCCGATAGATATTTGGCCAGACATTTGGCATTTTGAGCTATCTAGCTCACCTTGAATAGTGCTTTTCAATTTTTCATACAGTTGTGGAATCACTGTTTCATCTATATATTTTCGGCTCGGTATTTGGTATTTGGGCTTTACCAACTGCATGAGCCGATTAAAGCTCTCTCGACTATATAAAAATCTTAATCTTCGACTATAGAAATTGGAAGTGATCTGGGGTCGTCGATTCGCCATTTGGAAATAATTTAAAATTTTAAAATTTTGAACAACCGACTTCAATATAAATTATTAAGGATAACTCAAAAACTATTGGTCAGACCTTGATCAAATTTATATGGGAGCACCAGCTTTCAAATAAGAAAAGAATCATCGAAATCGGTTCACCTAGAAAAAAGTTTTGAGGTAACACACATAAAAAAGAACATACAGTCGAATTGAATACCTCCTCCTTTTTGAAGTCGGTAGATAAATGAATCTTCTAGTGTAGTTTGAGTGGTTGGACAGGTTTTAGTATTTGTAGATTGAGCACCACTGGTAGAGGGTTGGGTGAACTGTGCAACTTCAGATTCATGCTGTGTCGTTTCAATATTTTGTATATTTGAGCCTACTTGATGCACAGGTTTTTCCTGACCAGAAAATTCCGCAGTGTGTTTCAATTTTAAATGATTGCTCAAAGCCGAGGATGAAACTTTCTTGCCGCTGCCACCCCGCAAAAGTATTTTTTCGCAAATCGTACATTTCACTTTACTTTGATCGTCAGTTTCTCTAAAATAAATCCAAATAGTAGATCTCCTCCTGCCACTCATTTTTATCATATAATTATCAATTTTCACTAAGAATAACATAACGAAAACACTTTTTTTCTCACAAAAACAGTCAAAACATAAGCACGTGCCGGCAATTAGCTCAGTACTAGATGATGCAATAACATGTCAGGTGTGGCGGAGGAGCGAGGGGCAGGGTAAACTAGTTTCGACATGAATTGTTTAGGTACCGAGGTGAGAGACCTGCCGAATAACGTTCGGCTGAATATTCGGTTCGGTATAAGTTTTACCGAACTTTCGGCCGAATATTCGTATTCGGTGAAATCCATATTCGACCCATCTCTATTATTCAGTTCGTTGACATCAAGCGAGGTCGGGCTCGCGAACTGATCCTAGAACACATCGAGAAGGCAGAGCGGCTATGGATAAAGCGAAGTCAGCATGAGAGCTTTACTGACGACATCGCACGGCTCTGTCACAAAAGGAACCTGGTCAAACCTGAGGAAGCTCGACCCGATTATGGAGGATGGTATCCTACGAGCGAGGGGGAGAATCAATGCAGTCAACGTGAACGACCAGATGAAGCGACCAGTCATCCTAGATGGTCGACACCAGTTTGTGAAACTGCTCATAGAAAAGGCACACCAGGATGCAAGCCATGCCAATAGAGAAAGGGTGGTCAACGACCTACCCGGCTGCGACCAACGGTTAGAGAAATCGAAAGAAGGTGCATGCACTGCAGAGTAAGGAAAGCGGCACCATGGCCGGCGATTATAGGGGATCTACCACCCGAAAGGTTTCGGGCTGTTGTCGGGTAGTCTTGTGTAGTTCGCGAACGATGAAGGATTAGGAAACGTATCTTGGCAAGAAACGTTTCCGAATGCCGATTGTTAATCGGTCTAACAGTTCTTTTCGTTCACCTACACTCGCAAGACGCCAACGCCAAACCGTTCTTGCGAACGATGCACGCAAACAACAGAATCGGTCAGTAGTCATTCGAGGTAGACATGGCGTTAAATAAAATATTGGATATAAGTTTAATTTTATAGCAAATAATTATTACAATGCTTATTTTTAGACATGTGAAGCCTAAATTTTAATGTAATATATCAAAAGAATACATGTATTGATGTTTTTAAGGAATGTTTTCATTCGAATAACGTTGCTTTGTAAACCGCCATCTACTCCATTCTACAGGTATTAAAGTCATTTTATCGAACGAAAGTTAATTGACTCTCAAGGTGGTACGTAAAGAAGACGCTAGATGGCATAAATACGGCTAATTAACTCTGTTAATTTATTAATTATATATCAGTAAGGTAAGAAATCGATCGCAGATTGTTTTGAATGGACTGAAATATGATAATTTTATTCATTAAGGTTAATTTTATTTATTTAATAAATTTGTTAATTTTTTTAACTGTTTATTTTAACAGTTAAAAGATAATATATTAACCAGCTTTAATTCAAGGACAAGAGCCGATGAATGTCTCTATAGCTAGCTACCCAAATCACCTAATAAGTCGTGTATATACAATGTACTCTGTGTTAATAAGCTTACAAGAAATCCTTGCTCTTTGCTTAGCCTTTTACCATAATACGCAGTGGCCAATAAATTTATGTAGTTATAGATAAAAAAAATATTGCAATAAATAAAAATGGTATAATATTATCTATATGCTTAATGCTATCTAATACCTTTAAACGAGCAAATCTCGGAAACGGCTCCAACGATTTTCATGAAATTTAGTTTGCGAGGGGTTTCGGAGGCGATAAATCGATCTAGCTAGGATTAATAAAATTTAGGATTAGGATTAGAAAATAAAAACTGCTACAATATCATTAGAATACGAAGGTAAATTTCGCCAATTCACACAAGATTATAAGAGCTTAGTAGGGAAATCGGGCGGTTTTGAAACAAGAGGACCCCGGTTCGAGTCCAGATGTCTCCAGTCCGACATTTTAGTTCCTATTTTTCAAATTCCTTCTTTTGTGAGAAAAACTATTCTTGAGAGCCCTTTGTCAACGCATCTAATTCTTATCAAAGTATATTAAAAAAAAATGATCGAGCTTTAAAAAAAGAATACGGTAGGTAAGATCGGAAAATATTATTCATATTTCATCAGTATGTAATTCGTATCTAAATATAATTTTCAAAAAACACGATTTACAAAAAAAGAATACCAAGCCAAGCTCGGTCATCCAGGTACTTGACTAGAATGACAGTCCTTAGTCTGTTAAAGTATGAAGGGAAATCAAATATTATGTCAAATTTTAAGTTAATAATATTTTTAATAAAATATTTTATCAAACAACGTTACGCCTCGAGCAAATATCGACCGACTGAGACTGACTTCATTAACCTGTTTAAATTGCATCTATCAGTCTGACTGTTGACTGATTCAGTCAGTGACTGACTGAGATAACCATTCCATATAGATAGATACAATTTAAACAGGTTAGTAGTACTGATGACCGATTAGAACTAATAGAACGAACTAGTTCACTGTCCGTAATGAACTAGTACGGAACGATCTTTAAAATGACCGACCAGGCACAAGACTATTGTCGGGAACTGTAGGGCGGCGGCACGAGAAGAGATGGGTGGCATTATTTACGCGATTAATGACGCGAGCGGTGCATGTAGAATTAGTACAGAGCCTAACCACGGACTCGGCGATTATGACGTTGTGGCGGATGGCGGATAGGCGCGGGTGGCTACGGATCATCTATTCGGATAATGGGACCAATTTTCACGGAGCAGACACTTTTTTTTATATGAGAGGGGGCAAACGAGCGTACGGCTCACCTGATGGTAAGTTACCGCCGCCCATGAACAACTGCAACGCCAGGAGAAATGCAGATGCGTTGCCGGCCTTTTAAAAAGAGTAGGCTCTTTTCTTGAAGGTCCCTAAGTCCTATTGGTCCGGAAAATTGCTGGTAGTATTTGATTCCACAAGGAAGTTGTGCGAGGAAGAAAACCTCTTGTAAATCACACAGTAGCGGAGCGCCAATCATCCATATGGTATGGATGGTACCTCGAGTTCTGTCGCGATGTGCGATGGTGAAATTGACCGGCTGGAATTAGTCCGAACAATTCCTCTGAGTACTCCCAGTGGTAAACACTGAACTACGACGGGCCATGGAAGAGTGGGGACCACTGCTGAAGGACTTCATCTTGAAGTATAGGACCGAATGAAAATTCATTGCACCAGGTGCGCCCAACCAGGGAGGCGCATGGGAACGGCTCGTGCGATCCATCAAGACAGCACTGGAACCAACCCTCCACCAGAAGAACCCCAAGGAAGAAACTTTGATTACCCTATTGGCAGAGGCAGAGAATACTGTCACCTCACGGCCTCTAACTCATGTGTCAGTCAGCATAGACGATCAAGACGCTCTCACTCCCAACCACTTCCTCATGGGGGGACCATCAGGCGTGCCTATAACAGAGACGTGTTCATTAGCGGATCGAGAAACATGGAGGGCAGCGCATGGGCTGGCAGATGAATATTGGAAACGCTGGGTGCGGGAGTACCTACAGACTCTTGTCCGGCGAGGAGAATCGAGAAACACCCAGTAAGAGGACGTAAAGGAAGGTGACCTCGTTGTGATTATAGATGCCAACCTTCCTCGGAACGTATGGCCAAGAGGAGTCGTCACCAGAACGTTTCCCGGATCTGACGGCGTGGTGCGGAATATCGAGGTAAGGACGCGAGGCGGCCTAGTATTTAAAGTTGTTTACCTTCTTTTAGTAAAACAGTCCCATAGCATAGTTAAATCTTTAAGAGTTCTTCATCTAATCAGTATCAGTCAATTCATCTCTCAGTTCGTCACTCATACAGTCCAAACAGAAGAAGTTTTTACTATCATACAATTCAGTCCACTTGCTCTCCCCGTCCTTATCAATAATAATATTACTATAATTTAGATTACAAAGGGAAATGGGAAGACAAATAAATATCTTATTTAAACAATTCATTTATTGAAGCATTCTCATGTCAATTCTTACATTTTTGATATTTTACAAAATTCAATAGGCGATTTAGACAGCTATACAAGTTATACAGCATGTTTAATAGGTTAAAATTTAAAAAAAAAGTTAAAACCGAAGTATTAACAGCATAAAACTAAGTTGCTCTGAATAAGGTAATCTAAATAGTGTCTCCAAATCATGAATTTTTATTTATTTTGTAATGATGTAATGAATCATATAAGGAATAGAAATTCATAATTTAGGAATCACTATCCTAAAATGTATTTAGTATGAACGTTAGCAAAATATTACGTAAAGATGTAAGCACACTATTTTATAAGTTATGAAGGCTCGAAGGAAATAAAATCAAAATTGGAATATTTTAAATGCAACAAATTATATGATCAATTTATTTTTATATTAATTAAATATTGTGATGACTTATAATTAAAATAACATGGTGGGCATTATGGTCGCCAGAACAAGTTTTGCGAGATTAAGATATAACATAATTTGTGATCAGAATGTATAAGGCAAATAAAACCCCAAGAAACACTTTATAACCATTTTGTTTTGGCACCACACATGTATAACAAAAGCAGAAGACAAAACAATTGAAACCAGAATTTCTACGCTTTTACCAACTTCACTATGGAGATGGGAGGATACCCTCGACTTGTGATTTTGCCATTATTCCGAAATAAGAAAGGGTACTTTATTAACCCTTTCTTATTAGAGAGTTATCTTTTTCGTGTAAATGTTAAAAAGAAACAAAATAGATGTTTTGTATTGAACGCAACTAAATTAAAGTGGTTAAGATAAAGAACGTATAAATTAAGAACTTATATAATATTGCCCTATGTAATTACTTAAATTAGAAACTTATACAACTCTAGTTTCTTACAAATATTAACAATTTTTGACAGTACAACATAATTTCTACAAATATGAAAGAAATAAAACTCTGACTCCACAATGAAACAATCATTATTTCTTTATACTACACAACGGCAACGCGAGTCCACTTTTCCATAAAGTAACTAAGAGCTACGGACGAATCGATGTTACGACTTATACATTATCCTAATATAAATTACTTGATAATAAAGAAAAGGTAACTTGTTAATAAGTTTCTATACATGAAATAGAAACGAGATTTAGATATGTGCTAGTTTTGAAATTATGCAACAAAATATTGTGGAAAAAATAAGCATATTACAATATTTTGTTATATACTAACGAGATAATGACTTAGTTATTATCTCGTTAAATGTAAATAAATTGAGTTTGTTTCACCTTGATGTTAAAGTCAAAAGATCTATATCAGCGTTCAAAGCACGGGTACGAGCAGAATAAGCAACGTTTTTCAAAATTTATTTTTTTATTTTTAAAAACATTCGAAATTATACTTATTTGTATACTTTATTTCTATTTTATGGATAAACATATATTATATTAACTACGACTCGTGTAAATAATTTTTCGCTGTAATTGTTACATTTTGCTCAACTTATTTGCCTACTTAAAGCGTCTCTTTATAAGAACTGGTCTGAAAATATATAAAAATCTTTCATAAACAATATAAGAAAGACATTTATACTACCTATCATTTCATTATCTTTAGTTAAAAGGATTAACCTCAAACCTACTCGGGTGCTGGAGCACCCCACAAGCAGTGTTGTTGTTTTAGCCACTTTGTATAGATCTAGTGATTTTCAATGAGTTAAAAAACAATTATTACCAAAACGAATCTAGCTACTTCTAACTACTTCTGGTAATTTTGTTAGCTACTAAGTTCTTTAAAGAAACATGGTTACCGCCTTTTGCTGAGAAGGCAACACTACCGCGGTCCGCTCACTCCGCGCCGCAGGTGTAATCTATGATCGGGGTTTCAACTCCACTCATATAGTACCGAAAGTCGAAACGATAGATCGCATTGTTCTTGTTTAGCCGTAGCCTCTCACGCGTGGATAGTTCTTACATTTTCATTTTGTTAAGTTTTAAAGGTGAATTGAGAGTCTTGAGTTCTTGGAAAGTTATTGAAATATCATGGATGTTCCTCTCAAGAAAAAGAGCTACATTCAAAAATATTGGACTGAATGGGAGAATGACAAGACTTTAAACAGTGGATAAAGCCAATAGCGGATAGTCCAACGAAAGCCTTTTGCAAGTATTGTCATGTAGAAATTGCTGCCAAATTTATGATTTACGTAAGCACAGAGAATCTAAAAACACAAAGCAAAATGTGAATTAATCACAAAAATAAACAGATCCAGTTTACCTCTACACCTGATGATGGTTCAAAGAACAGTCAAAAGCTGAAGGCCAGCTTGCCTTGTTCATTGCTGAACATACTTCCATATCCAACACTGACCACCTTACAGACCTTTGTAAAGAAGTTTTCATGATTCAAAGTGTGCCAAAGATATAAAATGCATAGAACTAAATGTACGCAAGTTATAAATCATGCTGGCGCCGCATTTTAAGGATACTCTTCTAAAGATATTGCACGCAGAAATATAGTATTATTTAGATGAATCTACGGATGTTAGCGTCTCAAAATACATGGGAATAATAATACGATATTTTAGCCTGAATACGAATAATATTGTGTCATCATTTCTGTCTCTGGAGCCTATTGAAAGAGCTGATGCGAGAGGTATTGTCACATCTTTAGTAAAATGTTTGGAGTCACAAAGTCTTCAATACAAAATTTGATTGGGATCGGCACCGACAATGCCTCGGTCATGACGGCCGAAATAACAGCGTAATTGAAATTTTGAAGAGAGAATATAATTTACCAAATTTGATCCTCATTAGATGCATCTGCCACTCTTTGCAATTGGCGGTCAGCCATGCGTCTGAAAGCAATCTGCCACGTAACATAGAATTTCTGATAAGAGAGACGTACAACTGGTTCTCCATTTCTCCAAAACGCCGAGACGAATATAAAGCGCTGTTTCAAACAATTAACTGCGGGGATGAACCATTAAAAATATTAAAGGTTTGTGACACCCGTTGGTTATCAATAGAGCCTGCTGTGTTGAGAATATTGGCACAATGGAACGAGTTAAAACTACATTTTTCTTTGGCCAGAGAGAAGTGCTATACAGCGGGACTTCTTTGGGAAATGTACAATGACGAGGTAATCGTCTTTACTTATGTTTTTGAAAGTATTCTTCGACGTTCAAATTGGCATTAAGGTATTTGAAGGTGAAAATATTGATCCTGTCAAACTGTTAGAAACTCTGATGACCTTGTTACGATCTGTCTGCGTTAGAATAATAATACCAGGCGCCGCGACAACAGACAAAGATTTCTTCACTATCAAAGTAGAAGATCATCTAGATCCAGTTGCACATTTGGGACATCTTTTCGAATCTCATGCCAGTAATAGCAACTTATCTCCGCAAGCAATTTCTAATATCAAAAACGATGCATCGACTTCAGTGTCAAGTTGGTACAAGAAATTCAGAACAGAATACCTTCTAATTACGAGATCCTAGCAAAGTAACACTCTTAAGTCCAGAGAACACATTAAAACCATTTTGTTTTGGCACCACACATGTATAACAAAAGCAGAAGACAAAACAATTGAAACCAGAATTTCTACGCTTTTACCAACTTCACTATGGAGATGGGAGGATACCTCGACTTGTGATTTTGCCATTATTCCGAAATAAGAAAGGGTACTTTATTAACCCTTTCTTATTAGAGAGTTATCTTTTCGTAAATGTTAAAAGAAACAAAATAGATGTTTTGTATTGAACGCAACTAAATTAAAGTGGTTAAGATAAAGAACGTATAAATTAAGAACTTATATAATATTGCCCTATGTAATTACTTAAATTAGAAACTTATACAACTCTAGTTTCACAAATATTAACAATTTTTGACAGTACAACATAATTTCTACAAATATGAAAGAAATAAAACTCTGACTCCACAATGAAACAATCATTATTTCTTTATACTACACAACGGCAACGCGAGTCCACTTTTCCATAAAGTAACTAAGAGCTACGGACGAATCGATGTTACGACTTATACATTATCCTAATATAAATTACTTGATAATAAAGAAAAGGTAACTTGTTAATAAGTTTCTATACATGAAATAGAAACGAGATTTAGATATGTGCTAGTTTTGAAATTATGCAACAAAATATTGTGGAAAAAAATAAGCATATTACAATATTTTGCTTATATACTAACGAGATAATGACTTAGTTATTATCTCGTTAAATGTAAATAAATTGAGTTTGTTTCACCTTGATGTTAAAGTCAAAAGATCTATATCAGCGTTCAAAGCACGGGTACGAGCAGAATAAGCAACGTTTTTCTTAATTTATTTTTTTATTTTTAAAAACATTCGAAATTATACTTATTTGTATACTTTATTTCTATTTTATGGATAAACATATATTATATTAACTACGACTCGTGTAAATAATTTTTCGCTGTAATTGTTACATTTTGCTCAACTTATTTGCCTACTTAAAGCGTCTCTTTATAAGAACTGGTCTGAAAATATATAAAAATCTTTCATAAACAATATAAGAAAGACATTTATACTACCTATCATTTCATTATCTTTTGTTAAAAGGATTAACCCTCAAACCCTACTCGGGGTGCTGGAGCACCCCACAAGGTTTATTTTTCTTATTTATTTCGTTGATTGATAATGCACGTGTTTGACTTTCCGCGTATTTTACTTTGAGGTTACGCGCCACGGATTGGCCAGTGTCGCGGCGACAGCCGGCTGTTGTAGACGTGTGCACGTGTGTCGTTGGGTGCTGTAGCACCCTAGTGTAGGAACAACGTAAGTTTTTAAAAATTTTATAAAACTAATTTTTTAAGCTTACTTCTATAGTTGAACTATTTTATTATAAACGTATAGATTGCGGTTCAAACATTTGATTATGGAGGTTATGTTGTAAAATAAAACATAACCTATACAATTCAATTTTACTTAATTTTTCCTTTAAAATTCAAAAATATGTATTGCACAACAGTATATTTTTCAATGTTTTTAGTGTTTTTACGTTATGGTTTGCAGATGGCTGTGGAAGGTGGACTGAATGATGAAGAAATACGTCTCATAGTAAATCAGGAATCAAGTGACGAGGAAGACCCAGTTTTTCGTGGTTCAGTTACAGAAGATTCTGATGATGAACCTGATGGTGTTTTAGAAGATTTTCGTCATATGAATGTGATTGGTCAAACAAATAATGAAGAGGATGCCTTTAGTAGCGATGATGATATGACTTTGCAAGAGCTATCTCAGGATTTAAGAAGACAAGGAAAACTAAAGGTATTGAATGTTCCAAGAGTTCTTTACGGGAAAGGAAAAAATAATAGACACAAGTGGAGTGGAGAAAAGCCAGTGAGGCGTAGAACTCAGCAGCGCAACATTATTATGAATTTATCTGGAAACAAAGGTGAAGCGAAAAGTATTACAAAGCCAATAGAAGGTTGGGCTTTCTTTATAAATGACGAAATACTAAATAAAATTGCATATCATACAAATAAAGAAATTGAAAAACAACGTAAGAAATATAAAGGCTTTCAGGAGGAAGAAGATGGTGAAGAGAATATCGCCTCGTCCAGTTTACCATCATTTGTAAAACCAGTATCATTGGTAGAGTTAAAGGCTTTAATTGGACTTTATTATCTCGCAGGAGTGTTTAAAATGAACGACATAAATACCAAAGAGTTGTTTGACAAATTTACTGGCGTGATGCTTTTCAGAGCCACAATGTCCCGTTGTCGATTCGAGTTCTTGACAAATTGCCTTAGATTTGATGACAGAGACACACGCGAAGAACGTTGAGCTACCGATCGCTTAGCTCCGATTCGTGAAGTGTTTGATCATATTGTAAAAAAGTGTGACAAATACTACACACCAACTGATTGTTGTACTATCGACGAACAATTATTGGCTTTTAGAGGGCGCTGTGTCTTTAAAATGTACATACCCTCAAAGCCCGATAAGTACGGGATAAAAATTTTGATGAACTGCGATTCTAAGACAGCTTACATGTTGAATGCCATTGTTTACGTAGGTCAAACACCCTCCCCTCAAAATATGTCAGTGCCCGAGTACTACGTTATGGAACTCTCCAAGCCATTGTATGGATCCCGTCGCAATATAACCATGGACAACTGGTTCACCAGCATACCATTAGCCAAAAATCTGATTGGAAAGGAATTGACCATGGTCGGAACGACGCGAAAAAACAAAGGAGAAATACCAGAGTCCTTTTTGGAGTTAACAAACAGAGAAAAAAATACCGCTATGTTTGCGTATGATGGACCTCTAACTCTGTTGTCCTATTGCCCACCGAAATCGACAAAGAAAAAAGTCATCATCATGTTGTCAACTCTCCACGATTCCCCAGATAACAACAATGAAGTTGAGCTTCCAGAAATTATTCATTTTTATAATAAAACAAAGGGAGGAGTGGATGTGTTCGATGCAATGGCTAAAAAATACTCTGTCCAAAGAAGAACCAAACGTTGGCCAATGTGCATTTTCTATGGGTTATTGAATGGAGTTGGTATTAACTCTTGGGTTCTCTACAAATGCTCAAAAGCAAATAATAAGCCTGACATAAAGCTTCGTCGGAGTTTTCTAAAAGAATTGGGAATGAATCTTATAGATGAACATTTGAAAATGCGCCTACAAACACCAACTTTGAAGAGGGATATAAAGGAGAGTATCGCGGCGATTCTCAAGCAACCCATGCCTGTCGATTCTTCTGGGTCTGAACGTCACACACAGGGGCGTTGTGGTTTCTGTCCGAGAAACAGGGATCGGAAGAGCAAGACCAGGTGCACCAAGTGCAAAATTCCAATTTGCTTGGAACACCAAGTTAAAGTATGCCAAAAGTGCTCAAATTGATGTGTAATGTAAAATTTTAAGGCTGATTCGTGATCTCATAATGTCAATTAATATAAATAAAAGTATAATTTTCTATAACTGTTTTTATTTCTATACTTTACTAACTATTTTATTTTGGGGTGCCTTGTCACCTCTGTGTAGGAATACTGTATACGCCAGGCAGTGTAGGGTTTGAGGGTTAAGAGTGTTATTAAAAGGAAAAATCTTTGAAACAAACGTATAACGTAAGCAATATCGTAAATAACAATAAGCAATGAAAACAGATATACTATAATAATAGAAAGAATAGTGACGAAAACCATAAAAACCAATCCGAACATCAAGGTCCGGTAGTCAGCAAAGTATCTGTTGTTATAAAGTCGTCAAAACTGCCAAGATTTTTAGATTCGAATGCATTAATAATAACAATCAATATTTTAACACAAAGACAAACGGTGCAATAAATGGTGAATTTCACTTTCTTTTTAATATCGATCTGCCATCTGTACTAGACAAATATCATGATATTTAATGCAGGGACTGATATCGATGTTTTGAAAATACCGATACTTCTCTATTAATATCGATATTAGTATTGATAACTCTATTAATTATCAGTATTTGGTACTGATATGTGTTATACCGGTATAAAAACACCGGTACCTTTATCGATATCGGGTATCGATACTTGTGATGGCTGCGCGTCGTTGCTAGATTTCGCGGCACGTGTCACGTAAATCGGCAACGCTGCGTCGAGCGAGCGAGTGGTCGGTGCACAAACAAAAACGAAAGACGACAAAGCGGCTGGTGGCGGTACCCGAGCGGAGTTGTAAATGCATCAGTGCTTACCTAGTTGTTGCTTTTTTAATAAGATTATTTAAAAAATTGATAACTAGCGACCGGCCTTACTTTGTATCATTTCTTTTAGGTTTATACGAAATATACACTAATCTTCAGAAATTTTTATTGAACTATAGTATAAAACTATCGCATGATACTCGCTGATAACATGCGCCCATATGGATTCAGAAACTTGGATGATGAAATTGCTATGTTTCTTAAGGAACCTCTTCTTAAGTCAACGGAAAACATATTAAATCACTGGTGGTCGAAACAAAACCACTTATCCTCGTCTCTACAAATTGGCATGTATTGTTTTAGCTTGTCCAGACACTCAAGTCAGCGTGGAGCGGCTATTTTCTTCTTTGTAATTTTACGTACCGTTTTAATTTAAAAAGCAATTTAATCGAAGATATTATCTTTAATCGGAATAATAAAATACATAAAAAAAAATAACAAAAGAAGGCAAATAATTTCTGTTATTTATTAACAGATAGTTTTGCTAATCATATTATTAAAGAAAATAAGAAGAAAGTTTAACAAAAATAACAATTGTTTTAGTATTATTAATTATACGTTTTCTTTGGAAACAATCAACAGAATTAACCAAAATCAACAATTTTCGGGAATCCGTCCCTTATCCGTACATTACACAATCATGTTTTTATCTATCGAATTTAAGTAATTATAAGTAGGTACATAAATTTATATTTAGCAACTTTATCAAAATTTTCTTCAGAAATAAAATAATTTTTAGACTTCCCTTACAAAATTGTCAGCTGATAACTCGATATCTATACTTGCAAAATATCGGTATTATAGTCTCTGATTCAATGAAAATATTATGTATATTCTTTTAACTTTTTATTGGTAGCAAATAATTAATACAACGATATGTGATCAACGAAATTACGTACTTTCTACGAATTCGCGTTTGGTTTTGGGATTCAGAAAAGATCAACTTTTAGTGGTGAATATTATATATTTATGCTAATAAACGTAACATTACAGTAAAAGTACACATGATAGTTATTCAGTATCTATTAAGAATTTATTTACTTAAATTTCCATTTCGATATTTAAATTCTATAGAAGCGAATTAAAGGAAAACATTTTAACCGACGTTATTAACTCCTAATAAAGCCGTAGGAGCATAGCTTCCACATAACTTTTTTTTTTCTAAACAAAACATGGCTGCTAGAAGTCTGGCAAATGAAAGTAGACACTCGAATTATTTGGAAACTTTTCATATGGCAATGTTTTATTTATGTCAATTTCAATTTGTTAAAACAAGATGGCGTGTTGTTGTTGTACGGATGTACCATTGAGTGAAAAAAATCGATTACTAAAAATCGATTTTATGCTTTGTGATATTAATCGATTTAAGAAAAATCGATTAATATCACAAAGCATAAATATATATTCGATTATATATATATTCGATTTTTATTAGAAGAAATAATCGATTTTTGCAAAAAATTCTTTTATTCGAAAAAATGCCTGCTTTCCTATATATTAATAAAACTAAGAGATTAGTATAGTATTAACAATTTATCAGAATAAAAATCAAATAAAATGATAAGTATAAAAAATAATTAGAACGACAACCTTCTGGTTTCAAAACTAAACTACAAAATATTTTTTTTAACCTATAAACAATAAAAAACTAAAAATAATTACTGCCAGAAATGTTCAGTGCCTTTTAACAATTTATTAGAACCAAAATAAAAGAAACGATAAGTTTAGTAAACGATACTTTTTAAACTAAGTTTGAACAAAAAAATCTAAATATCATTATTGCCACAAATGTGCAGTACCATTTACATTGAATTAGAATGAAAATAAAATAAAACTATAAGTGTAAATAATCAAACGACAACCTTTTGGTCTCAAAACTAAAATACAAGACAAATCTTTTTTAAACTTGTGTAAACAACAAAAATTTTGGTAGTCTATTTCCTAAAATACGGTTTCGTGTTTTCCTGACAATATTTCCCGCTTTTGAAAATAATCTTTCGGCTGGCGCGGAACTGGCCATCACAGAGAGGTGTTTTAGAGCAAATTCGGTTAGCTTAGGGAAAGTTCCTTCAGAGCTTTTCCATATATTGAGGGCATCTGCCTTGAGATTTGATAGCGGTGCCGCAATATATAGGTCCAATTCAGTATTTTTGCTTATTGACGTGTTGGCCGCCATTATTTTTTCATTATAACATACTTCCGCCAGCCGCTTTTACGTATTTTACAAGACAATTTTATTGTAAAACAATTATTTACACTCTCCAAAGAAGGAAAGAAAACCACAGAATACTTTTACTCCTAGCGGAGAAAGAAAACTGTTGAAAACATACGAAAGACGAAACTGTTTTACATACATAGAGATAGCGCCGTCTTTTGATCGACTTGTTCATGTTAGTGAACTTACTTCGCGTTTTTTCATCTGTCGCACAGATGACGCTGTTCTTTTGATCCACTTATTCATGTTATTGAACTTCCTGCACGTTTCTACATCCATCGCACAGATGACGCTGTTTAAAAAATCGATTAAAACGTGTAATTTACATAATCGATTTATTAAAAATCGATTGTTATTATCAAAAAATCGATTAATATGAAAATCGATTATTTTTTCACATCCCTATGTTGTTAACTTATTGTGACCTTTTAGAGCGTTTTTCCAACTTAAACAGAATTGGAGCGCGGGAACCTTGAAACGTGATAGGCGCCTTTTTTTAAACTAAAATTTTAATTTCGTTTAGTTTAGTTAAAAGGCACTAAACTTTTATTGTTTTATTGTTACTGGGTTTCCTCATCATGGGGAAACGTAGAAAAAAAAGTTGCCGGGAGAAGAAGAAGTCTTTGAAGAAACGACTGAGGAGGAAGAAGTTGATACCAGTACTGAGGAAGATCCTGAGAAAGAGCAGCGCAAGTATAAGCCGTACTTTGTATCTGACTACAACAGGAGGTACCCTGAGGACTCTGTCCTCGTTGATTTTGTTGTCTTTATCGAATCAAATGATGAAAGAAAGCCAATCGGCACGCGGGACATGATGTCTCTGTCCACACATATGAAGAGGTTCAATAAAGGCATTAAATATTTGCAATCTATGAATAAATACAAAATAGGCGTTCATTTTGAAAAGCCCTCTCTAGCGAATGCATTTTTAAATAATGTTACATTTCTTAATGAGTACAAAATGAAGGCATCTATCCCAGCTGTAGGGACAGAAATCACAGGAGTCATAACTAATGTTCCCACTAATCTTTCTAATTCAAGAATTTTTGGTATGTTAACGACTTACAGGAAGATAATATGTGTTAAAAGGATATTAAGGAAACATAAGAATGACGCAGGACGCAGTTTGCTGCAGTCGACGGGCACCGTGGGCATCACGTTCGCTTCTAATGTTTTGCCGGACCACGTCGATGTTCATAGTTGGCGGTTCGTGGTAAATCAGTATATTCCACCAGTGAAGCAGTGCTACAACTGTCTGAGTTATGGCCACTTAGCAAAGTACTGTAAAAATTCTGTGAAATGCTCAATTTGTACTGAAAATCACAGCTACAAAGATTGCCAAGTCTCTTCAGATAAAGCGATATGCATACATTGCAAAGGAAACCATCTAAGTATTTCTGGACAGTGTCCTGTTAAGAAACAAAAGATAAAAGAAAATCAGGCTAAATTACACAAACCCCGTTTGTAGACCTTTTTAATAAAAACGAATTCCCCGAATTAAACAAAAAAAAAATCCTAAAGATGCTCTTATGTCACTGCTAAAGAATGATGACATTATTAACATAATTTTAAATACAGTCATTAAAGTATTAACTCTTAATAAATCAAATGAACAAACCACCATATCTTCTCAGCTTGTTAAAGATGTTCACATAGATACAATGAAACCAACTTAAACATGAATAAAACGATTAAAAGTGGAATGCGGAAGATGTTATTTCGCATGATTTCGAAGTTTGAAGAAAAACAACAGGAGAAAGACGACCAATTCAATCAGAAACAAGATTGTTTACGTGTGGTGTTGAATTTCTTAGGTTAGTATGACACTTTGATGTTGATACTTTGTTTGTATTCGTAATTATTATTTATGATTTTACAAAAACTATTTCTCTGTTTGGTTCACATTCTGTTTAAAATACGTTAAACACCATTATAATGCATTATTATGCATTGTGATGCATTGTAATTTTAAGACAAATTGTTTTATTTTACAGAAAATCTGGAGAATGTAGCAGGGGTTGACGATATAGTGAAAACTATTGAAAAACTTACTGGTTTATAGCGGAAAGACAGGATAAGAACCTAGAACCAGTACTTGGATGAAATAGCTTCAATCACTGTTTTTACTAAATACATACAAAGTTTTACAATAATATAATTTACTACATGATTTGCTATTAAAAATGCAGCACCTAATCATTCTGTTTCATCATATTTTACAGAAGTGAGTGTTACAACATTAAAAAGAATAAAAAAGGAAGGTGTGGTAAATGAAGGTATCTGGAATACCCCAGAGAAAAAACGGCCACATAAACCCACAGTGTCCAACCTAGATAGTTTCGATATAGATGCTATTCGTAACAAAATTAACGAATTTTACATAGAAAACAAGTTCCTAGGTTGAGAACTCTGTTAGTGGAATTAAGAGAAAGTCATTCATTCCATTGGATTTAATGGATGCCGGGAAACTCTTCGCCACTTATTATTGTCCAATGGCTATGAATTTAAGAGAAATAAAAATGGGCGTTCATTTTTAATTGAGCATTATGACATATCTGCCTGGAGACATCGGTTTTTTAAGAACCATGGCTTTGAAACGTAGAAAAGGAAAGTCAATCATTTATTTAGATGAAACCTATATTCATAAAAACTACAGGCCCAAGAAGTCTTAGTAAGATCCATCTACAAGTGGTGCGATTGAAAATGTTTCAACAGGGAAAGGTATATAATTGTACATGCAGGATCGGAGAAAGGCCCTGTGCCCAACTCATTATTAGTATTTGGCACTAAATGTAAAATGGCAGACTACCACCACTACATGAATGCCGTTAACTTTAATAAATGGCTAAGAGAAAAGCTCATACCCAATTTGCCAATGAGCCAAGTGTATTAGTTTTGGATAATGCCAGTTACCATTCAATCATTGTAAAATAAAGCTCCTACATCACAGTCGCAAAAATGAGATAAGAGAATGCCTTACTTTTAATGATATTCCATTTGAACAATATCACACAAAAGCAGAGCTGCTATGTTTTGTAAAACGAGACACCAGAACCAGTATATGAAGCTGATGAACTTCTGAAGCAGAATGGGCATGAGGTATTGCGACTTCCCCCTACCACTGCGATCAAAATGCCATTGAGCTGGTATGGAGTTCGGCTAAACGTAAAGTGGCTAGTAAAAATTCAAAGAGTCTTTTGAAAGCATAACTCCACAGGAATGGAAGAAAATGACGAAAGTGCCCACTGAAAAAGTAGATGTTATGTACTATAAAAACAAATCTGCTAACCTTAAAAATCCTCTTATAATTTTCATCTAGTAACTTATTCATTAATAAGGCAAACGCTAATCGAAATTCTATGCTACATTATTGCACCATTGTTTATTATATAAATATTATTATAACATCATATTATTTGACTGTTATCACAATAAGATCGTTTATTATATATAAGAAACTTAGACTGGCTAATGGCACTCACATTGTTGTAGTAATATAAGAATAAAAACAAAATCCACTTTCTATTCCAATAGATAACCAATTATAAACTTATTCAAACTAACATTAATCTTACATCGAATTTACTAGCGAATAAACTAGTACTTACAATAAAATTAAAGAACGAGGATAAACATAAACAATAATTACTTCCTGGCAAAAATAGGAAAAAAACTTAAATTTTTTCAATTTAAATTCAATTCCAAACAAAAAAATCACAGCGTTATGTAATACAGATGAAATTTTTATTTTATCATCACTAATAAGGTGATATACAGGTTGTTCACTAAAAATGAAAAGTATAATAAATAATTCAAGCGTTACAATTACATTATATTTTCTTTATACTATAAAAGCAAAACGTTAAGTACATTAAAATATAAATTATATTCACATTTTGACAGGCTTTCAAATAATGATATAAAGTATAAACCACAAACTAATTGGTATAAATTAAAGCCACTTTCGGTTTCATACTCTGCGGAGTAGAACAAGTACTGTTTTGTTTTTGGTTTTGGACGTTGTACAATAATAGTGTGGACTATACGATAGACTAAAAGCGCTGGAGTGTTTGTAGACACTGTTGCACCCCTATTACATATTTAAATATAATCATATATTGCTACTGGTACAAGGAAAGTAATTTATTGTTTATTTATGCCTATTGTTTACTTATCTTTGTTTACAATTAAATACAATTAAAAATCATTTCTGTTTGATAAATAAGTAACAAAAATATTTATACACAAATAATTAGATATTATTCACTCTTTCATTCTTATATTTCTTAAAATAAAAAAGACAATTTATTAATGGACTCAAACTTTTACAATAAACAAATATATTTATCAATTACCCTATCTCCTGAAATGACTCCACTACCAGTTATTTTTGTTATTTAAAATGGTAATGAAGTAATTAGTATTGGATCAGGTAAGTGTCGTTATCAAAAAAAAGGAATTCCTTTATGTCACTTAACTCCTTTATGTAAGAAAAACTCTTGATATTTCTAAAATTTTCTTTTGTCAAACGTAATTTTTTATACTGCTTCACTTAATTTTTATTTGTTTTATATTTTAATGTATAAAAAAATTGATAATTATAAAATTTTAAGTGACCTTTTGGTATATACTCTCAGCGTAACACGTTATTAAAAAAAATCCCCAATTTCGAAGTTACGAATGTTCAAACAATCGTATCAAAGATTAGACGTAACGAGTCATTTTTACTATCATAAAATCACCTACAAATCGATGTTTAATTAAGATTAACAATTTTTATTTTTGTATCATGCTGTAGTAACTGAGGTTTAATTTGTGAAATGTGTTATTAAATTTAATGGTGTACACATAAAATATTTTACAACATTCACAATTATGACTTAGTTAATTTTTAAAACACAACTAAGCCCGCTATTTACGCTAAACATCCGTTCGTATTACTTTAAGATCCGTCTGTTTCAAGGCGAACAATATTTTGGCAAGAAAACCGCGTACATCATATATTATAAATATTTGAGGTACTGTTTATAAACGTAAATATCATGTAAAGATATTTTAATTTGGCGAGCAAATAGGGAACGGTCGTAACTTTTAAACGAAAAATAAATCACAAACATTAGGTATAAAAATGTCATTCATCATGTTGGTCATATTATGTTATATCACTTTCAAGTCATCTTTAATTCTGCAGCGATATTTCACTTACGTTTTAACGTTTTATTAACGTTAAGGTATTCAAAGTGGCACACGTATTATGTACATATCAGGTACACATCATATGATACTGAGTGCTATTGTAAAACACAAGTCACACTCTTTTTATATACACTGAATCTGCCGCCAATTATAAAAACCATTTACACTGCACTGTTCAAGTACCTATACAAAACAAGTTACTTAGCACGCAGCAATACGGACAGTGTTTTTAAATTTATATGGCATCTTAGGCAAGTTTTACACAAAAACTGTATATCATCAACGTGCAACAAGTCCTGTTTGCTACTAGACTAAATCTGACTAATTCCATTACTACAAAACAATTTATCGGAATACTACGAACTACAATTTCGTAAAAGGATCTACTTACGAACAGGAAATTTGCGACATAAATATCACATTGTTTGCGTATCTAGCGGTAGTGTTGCAAAAATATCTTCGTTTATATTGTAATTGACTTGTTCGTTACTCTGACTGCATCAGGCGTTGTTGCTGTTCTCTGTGCATATTTAGCTCTTTGAGGCGCTGCCGTAACTGTGCTTTCTTTAAGTTGGACATCATTTGCGTCGATTGATAGAGCCAAGATCCCTGAAATTTTTTTTTTATATTAATGGTGGTATGGTGTTTTCTGAGCCACGGTAGCTCGCCTTAAATTTACATAGCAACTCCAGATCGATCCCCACCGACACCTCAAATTATGAATTCCAATTTGTAGGTACTCTGATTGTCAATTGTAGCACTAGACTGTTTGCAATTGATGCAATGACCCCTTGTCAAGTGTCTATCACGACATATAATATATTGGATGTAATAATATTTTGCTGGAGTTCTTACGTGAAAAAATGAGGTAACAGATTTTCTTACGCCATTTCATAGTCAATCATTATTCTTTTATTTACTTGACGGCCACGTGACCTAACAGAGAGAGTACCACACTACCATTTGGGTTTTAATAAGGCGTTAATAATAATAATAAAGTCCTCCAGATCGAATTTCAATCACGGCGGCCAGTCAGTCTCAAGGAAGACTAGCCAAGAGCGCATTACAGGATAATAGTGCACGAGTGTGTGCGCAAGCGCAACGGTCAAACCAGAGAGCAGAGAGAGCAGGACCAACGGCTTAACGTTTTTCCTGAGGCTGAGAGCTAAGCTAAACACCGCCAACTCCGGGTTGGTACTGTGAATTTCTTGACAGAAAACCTAAAAAATTGATTATGGCCAACCTGGGATTCCAACCCTACAAATTTTTATGGTTTTCTATTAGCTTAACGATTGTAGAAAGTCATTTTGGCTTAGAAAAGACATCTATACAAATAAACAAAATTGAAGTATCTCATTGCAATGTCAAACTAACAGCTTTTTACTAAATGCATATAAAAGTATATATAGTACTTATAACAAAAAAAAATATTTAAAAATTTTGTCCGTCTGTTTGTTCCGGCTAATCTCCGGAATGGCTGGACTTATTTTTACGGGACTTACACTGGCAGATAGCTGATGTTATAAGGAGTAACTTAGGCTATTATTATTTTAGAAAAATAATTTGGGGTTCGCGCAAGGAAATTAAAACCCATGAAATAAAATCGTAATAAATTACACGCGGGCGAAGTCGCGGGGAACACCTAGTTCAGTAATAAATCCCAGGCGCAATATTTAGCTTGTCCGGGTTGACAGACGTATACCATACTGAGTCGAGAGGGGAATTGCAATTACTGGCAACGAGGAACTCTACTTCAGTCCTCTAGGGTGTCTCATGTAATAATTACGATATTATCATAATCCATTCGCCGCATAGTGGCGGCGTAATAATATTATGAACTATCCCATATCATCCCGTGGGTGTCGTAAGAGGCAATAGAGGGAAACCAAATCCTCCTGAAAACTTAAAATTAAAAAAAAACTACGGTTGCCAACTTGCCTGCCAAGCGTGGCAACTATGCCAAACATCCCTCATGAGTAACCTAAAAAAAAGAGCCCAGTCCTAGGCGGCCCCGCTAATGGCGGGGTAGGGGATGTTAAGAATCTCCGGCGAAAGTCGATGGATCCAGGTGGTTCAGGACCGTGTTTTGTTGCATAACTTGGGAGAGGTCTATATTCAGCAGTGGACTTGTGAAGGGCTATGATGATGATGATGGTGATGGTGATTCATGAAGTACTAAGGTTGTGTAATATAATAATATGGTCTAGACTCAAATTTTGACATTGTGAAGTTAGAGCTTAAGCTCAATAGATTGTCCCTGAATACTGGCCAAGAACCTACATATATATTTCTTTAATTTCGAACTAAACTAGCTAACTTTACGATGATCTCATTGGTAGGTTAAAATAGAAAGGGTATGAAAAAATAAATTATAAAGTCCGTCCGATACGATATTCAAGTAGGACAAATTGGCACACAAGACATGCCACCGAAGGCGCAAAAGCAAAGAAATTTGGCGATAGATTTAAACAGGTGTACGAATGTTAGTGGTCATTTGTTACTAACCAGGCAGCCAAATGAACACCACGCGTTATCTAAACACGTTAATAAATCTATGAAATATGGTCTGTTCACTAAGATAGTGTCGGTACACCCTGAGGCGCACTTATTATTTTGATTTTATTTTATTATTTTTTATTGTGTTTTTTAAATAAATGTTTTTCTATTTCGAGAATAAAATAGAATACTATTTCGTTCTTATGGTTATTGTAATAAAATAGGAATATAAATAATAAACACAAGTTAAGTCGCAAAGAACCTTTCACTACGGCGCTTCGTTTTAAAATGCCTAATTCTCCTGCGGGTGTACGCCGAGCATTGACAAGAACATTAACAGAGTATTGACAAGATGCGGCACGTGCCAAGGCGGCTCGACACATAGGCGAACTGTCTATGTGTCGAGCCGCCTTGGCATCTAGTAATAATAATCCTTGGCTTTTAGTAATTACCTTGCATAGTAATTACTAAAAGCAGGCCTCTGTCACTCTTGCTACCTGCGTAAAATAATTACCTACAATAGCGAGCTGCCCCAGGGGTAGATCGCAGTCGGGGCTAGCGCGTTCTAGGCGATTGAATGTTAATGTTTTTTAATGCTGTTTACGTAAATAATTTTTGTAAATACTTGTTGAAATACTCGTCGAAATAGTTTTTGTTTAGTGTTTAGTATATTTAATTGTAGGATAAAATAGATGAAAAAGTTTTAATGTAATTTAAGAATAATATATACGTATATTACCTATCTATTTGATAAATTATAATGGCATAACGTCGTTCCTACTATAATTGTTGCGGGGATGGATGCTTAATGAGCAATTAAAAGGATTCAGATATATCATTTTTTAAGTTACCGAAGGATAATGAAAGGTAAATTTATTTCATTTTTTTTGTTAGATAGGTACATATAGCGAAAAAATAATTAAGTAAAAGTACTTTATTACAAAACTTAGTTGAAATTTACTTCACTACCCAAGTACCTACTTACATACCTATACTCGTCTTTGTAATTAAAATATTTTAAGTTATAATAGCACAAAATACTGAAATTAAAACTTTGTTTACAAGATTTTCAACTAAGTAGATTACGATCATATTTTTGTTAGGAATCGTATTTCGGGTTTATTTGTTGTTTACGCTATCTACCTATACGAACCAAGCATTGCGATTCCCGACGAATGGCCTGGAATGGTTGCATGCGTTGGGCATCACAGAACTCACATAGTAGATAATATGATCGATTATAGTCAGCATAGGTATTTTACCTAAGTAACTTACCATTTCACAATGTATTTTTTTACTCTTTATTAACAGCCCTTAGCAACCACGGAAAGTCCGTTGTGACGTAGTAAGGAGAAAAGATGCAAAGTAATACGGACACTCGCGCGCAGCGATAAAGTTGTAAATACAACTTTATCGCTGCGCGCGAGTTAGATTGCGTGCGCGATTTATCTGATTAATAATAACTATGTAGGCTATTAAGACGTCGGCAAGCAGTCAACATCAAAAGAGTGCAACTTCTGTACGTAGTACTATTATTTATTCTGTGCTAAAAGTTAGTGTAGAGATGATGCAGCCGCGAGGTTGTAATTATTTGAACCAGGGATGTTACGGATATGACATTTCGGATCTGGATACGGATACGGATATGGGAATAATACTATATCGGTTTCGGTTTCGGTTACGGATATAAAATGATTTCGGATTATCCGTTAGTTTCGGATCGGATTAGATTTTTGAGGAATTTAAGTAAAATACAAATAAGTAAGTAATTATTTGGATTTATTTCTAGGTTATAATTTGGTATTACAATCAGTCGTTTACTTAAGATTTATTATAGCTACCTACACATTTTTTAAGTTATCTACTTAAAAATGCTATATGCTATAACAATATTATTATAATCAAAAACAATGCTATTAGTTTTTTCCTATTATATTCTTCAATATCTTTTTAGTACAGTTTGCATCCGTGAAATTGGCCATATTCATAGCTTTTATCATATTAGATCCCCTGTCCCGTAAAATACAATGAACTGCTTCCGTGCTTAAGCCCCAAACATTCAAAATATTGTTTAAATTATTTGCTATAATTTCACCTGTGTGCCGACCCCCTCTAATTGTTCACACTTGAGTATTATAGAAACTATTTCATATTTATTGGTAATGCCATGAGCAGTAAGACTAAGTAACGAGACATTTGCGCAGGGCTCTGACCACACATCTGTAGTAAATGACAACAAACAAGTCTCATTTAGACTCCGCCCCTGTCCGAAATTATCCGATATTTCTATTATCCGATAGTTTTTATTTCGGATATCCGATAGTTTCGGTTACGGTTACGGAGCTCCATAACATCCCTGATTTGAACGAATTGATCTGTAACTATAATTGAAACAAAGCAAAGCCGTCCTAGCTTTATTTATAAAAAAATATTTTTGCATAAAAAAAATGTATAACTTTTATTTAATCTTTTTCCCGAACGGATTGACTTTAAAAAAGAAAAGTTCTTTATCCAACGTTCTTATATTCAACTACTGTTCGTTGTCTGTTAGTCTAATATTATATGAGTATATGAGTAGCTTCTGCCAGCGACCGCATTTCAAAAAATACACACAGCACACTGCCCCTGTTCAGCCTTATCATTTCCTTGTTGTTTTTTAATTTTTACACATTGTAGGTATGATTTCTTATTTTCCGCCAGCACGTTTACCCAGACTCGTCAAAAATAGGAAATAAATCTGTATCTTAATTATCACTTCTATTGTTCGATCCGAACCAAATCCATACTGCAACCCGATTTTATGTTATAAAAATATGATAAGTATTATTTTTATAGAGTTATATATAGCGATATACTGTGTAATAAATAATGTTATCAGAATCAGAATATAATAATGAAACATTAACGTGGTAAAGTTTTAGATAAAATTTAATTACTTCATTGCACTGTGGGCGTTATTGAGTAGAATCGCATGCCACCTACTGAATAATAGAATCTAAATATAAACGGGAATTCAGTTCATAATTAATCGTGTTTCGTCTGGTGCTATTTAGATCCACCGTGATAACAGTTAGAAACTATTCAAATACCATTTCGATGCTAAGCATATATGATGGTAACATTTATTTAACAGTAAAAGGAAGTTAGCAAGATAACTAATGTTTTTTGTAGTCAACACATAATTTTAACACATTTTTAACCCTTTCTGCTATTCATCATCTTTATCATCATCATCATCATCATCATCATCATAACAGCCCTTCACAAGTCCACTGCTAAACAAAGGCCTGCCCCAAGGAATGCCACAAAGCATGATCCAAAGCTACTGTATTCAACGACTTACTGCATGTCTCAGGTCGTCGCTCCATCTAGTGGGGGGTCGCCCTACACTTTACTTATCGGTACAAGGCTGCCATTCATGAACTTTTCTTCCCCGTCAGTTGTTGTACAATATTATTTTCAAGTTTTCAGGTATACCTGACGAGAACATGTGTCGTAATCTCCCGAACGCTGCCCAGTCAAATTGAATCCGTCGATTGACCTCTCGGTTACGTAGCCGGACTATTTATCATAGCTAAACATACTGGTCGTCAACTTCGTGAGTAGTGCACCCAACAACTGATAAAGCATAGGTGTGACATGGACGTTACACATGACCTTTGTTTTGTCTATATTTATTTTGAGACCTGTCCGTTGGGAGACACTATTGAGGTCCTTGAGCATAGTGCTGATGTCCTCTAGGGATTCTGCCGTAAGGACTATATCGTCGGCAAATCGAAAGTGAGCGATGTAATCGCCATTGATGTTAATACCGTATCTTTTCCAGTTCAGTAGCTTCAAAAGGTCTTCCAATGCAGCGGTGAAGAGTTTCGGGGATATAACGTCACCCCGTCTTACACCTCTTTTAAATTGTATATGTTTAGTACTCAGCACGGCTAACATGGGCTGGGGATAAAAAAATTATCCCCCGATTATATCCACTGACAAGAGATAAAATTATCTTATTATGTCAAACGGGGAGAAGTATATCCCTGTTTGACATAACGAGTAGACATATATCCCCCGTCCGTAGATGGAGCCAAAAAATATATAAAATAGATGAAAGATAAAAAATTATGCTTTTTTGACATTTGAAAGGGACAATTTTATTGTCAGAAGGAAAATCGGTCTGTAGTTCTTCAATAGAGCGTTGTCGCCGTTCTTGAAGAACAAGATCACCGGACTTCTGCTCCGCGTCTTAGGAGTAGTGACACCATGGAGAACGGAATTAAAAAGCTTCTGAATGACTTAAATTACCAGTTTTCCACCCGCTTTCAGAAGCTCCGCTGTAAATCCTCGCCCGGTATCTTGCCGTTTTTAAAGTGCTGGAAGCCATTCTAGTCACGCTCAGACTGACTTTCGAGACATTATCGGAATAGTGTCGGATGAGACTTGTTTTTGAATCATTCGTTACTCGCCATCCGTAGAATCTCTCAATCTCACTTAAAATCTCGGGTATCCCGGAAACTATGCTACCACATTCGGCCTTAAGTTTCGACAGCTGGCTCTTTCCGGCACATAGATCTCTGGCAAAGAGTTTGGAGCCTTAGTTCTGCTCAATCGCTACTTCAATACGAGCTGTATTGAAGTTGCGTAAGTCTCGCTGCTTGCATTTGGAGATCTGTCTGTTTAGTTACATGTATGCTGTAATATCTGCTGAAGAGTGCAGCTTCATGTTCCGTCTAATAGTAATGATATTCAGAGTGTGATCGAAGAGTTTAAGGGTTCTTCTGCGACAGATCTTGCAGAACTTAGCTCTGACCTCATGGACAGTTTAGACAAACTTGTCATTCATATCGTCTACTCTATTGCAATCTACTAGGCACTGAAAACGATATTGTAATTCGCGATTAAAGTGTTCGGGCTTTGGATTAGAGCAAGCACGAGGGGGATGGAGCGTTGACTTTATTAGACATGACCTCTTCAACTAAGAGCGTTGACTTTATTAGACATGACCTCATCAACTTAACATTAAGGTTCAGTGTGTCTCTTATCATTCGGTTATCGCCACCAGTTTTTACCTTCGCGGTCACTAAGACATCACTGAACAATTACCGTCTGGTCGTCATTGTGCTGCTATTAATATAAATAAAGTGTATTTATTTCTAAATATTACATAATTAAGCATTTTGCTGGTTTTTTTTTCACTCAATATTTTAACAACCTCACCGCGCAACAGACACAATAGTTAAACAATCGAAATGCTCATTATCGTGGGACAGTGAAATGGTTAAAATAGTCTAAATGACAATTTGTACACATTGTAGAGTAGCCTCAAAATCAAGACCAACTCTACTAATTCCTATAATCATGAGCCTTTAGGAAAATCACTGAAAGCCTTAGGATTTGTAAAGCTGCTGTTAATATTACTATATCAGACATCCGTGAGATACTTAGTCAAATTTACAAGGCGCTAGAAACAAGGGGTGATGGAAACTTACAGTTGTCACTACGTATGTCAACTTTATTTCTCCGTTGATTTTCAAATTACCTTTACATAAACTTTACATTCTCGTTAACATATACTTTAAAACTGCGGAAAAATGTTTTGTCATTATAATATAACAACTAAATTCTGGTTATAATTTTCAGTTTAATCAAAAACGACCTTGAATGTACATAACTTAATTACAATACCTACAGAATAATAAGCAAAGTTATAAATATGCAAATTGAATAAAAACAATAGCAATGATGGAGTAAAAAATCACGTCCACTTACCACCATTATCATACAATTGAGCAAGATCGGAATGGAGAACACAACTGATATGAAGAGACCTTTGCTGTCGAAGTACTGCTGCCGCGAGAATAGCGTCCAATTTCTGGCTGCCACTTCATTTATACTCTCCGAAAAATACACCAAAAGTACTGTAAAAAAAAGATTGTACTAACTTTTGAGGTTGAGCTTAAAAACGTCATAAAAAATGTAATTTAGTTTTCGAAATAACACAATACTGTCACCTACTAGTACTAGGTATATAAAATACAACATAATATAGGTATCCTGTAGTATAAGGGCTTACATTTTGGTATAAGCCAAATTTAAAAAGAAGCCAAGCCAAGTGCGAGTCTGACTCGCGCATGAAGGGTTCCGTACCATCGTAAAACACGTTTCTAGTAGGGGAGCCCCTTTAATTTTTAATTTATTTTTATTATTTGCTGTTATAGCGACAACAGAAATACACATTTGTGAACATTTCAACTGTCTACCTATTACGGAGCATGAGATACCGCCCGCTGACAGACAGACGGACGGGCAGCGGTGGCTTAGTAATAGGGTTCTGTTGGTTACCCTTTGGGTACGGAACCCTAAAAAGCAGAACAAAATGGGTGCAGGTTCCAGGGAACAGGACAGGAGAGGAAACATGGATATATTCTTACATTCCGGAAAGAAAGCAACAGTCCTCTGTATGGGTATAACAGTAAACCAACAAAATTGATGCAGCTAATAAGTGGGCAAAAAAGTGATTGCGTTTTTCTTTCTCCCAGACAGGTCCTGTCTGCACTATACCACTTGATGAGTAAAATACAGTTAATGCTGAGTGGTACACCACCATTTGTTTGCCCAGTATTTTTGAAAAAGTTAGGGAGAAACGATCAAGAAGTTGTATCATATTGCATCATGACAATGCTTCCGCGCACACCGCGGGCAAAACAAAGTTGTTTATGGCTTATGAAAAGTTTATGCTCGTAACCCATCCAGCACACAGTCAGACTTCGCACTATGCGATTTCTTTATATTCCCAAAAATCAAAGATTTGATGAGAGGTTAGTCATTTACGAAGCCAAAAGAGACTGACCAATGGAACATATATTTTAAAAAATGGTTTAAAAGAATGAGGAAGTGTTTAAAATGCAATGGATAATACTTTGCAATGCAGTAAATATATTACTTTACATATACATTGTTTTATTTACGAGTTACGCAAAACTTAGTCCCCTACTATGCGAAACGTAGTGGCTACCTTCACTCTGCCTAGGAGTAAGATAGACAAGTACCATGTGAAATCGGAGTTAGCAGATTCTCTTCAGGTACACATTTTGAAACTAATCTATAGACAGATTCATTTCTGTAAAATTTTTGAATTTTATCCATGATTTTTTTATATGGCTGCAACATAGCCTGATGGTCGAAATTGAGTATCAGCCTGGACATACAACGTCGCGTAAATCGCAATTAACGTGTTAACAGACAGACTTATACATAGTAAATTAGATAACTAATGTGGAAATAATGTGATAAATAATTAAATAAATCATTTAAAGATTGTTTCAAAAGCTCACATTAAAATGCCACAAGTGTGTTCCAAATCTAGAAAATCGTAAATTACACATAATAAGAAAAATAACTTCAAAAATTAATATCTCAAAAAACTAAGCTGCAGTGATACTTTGGTTGTAGTACAAATGGGTCTGCTCGACTGGGGTAGGAGCACGCGCTTACAGAATACCGTTAAATAGCAGCTTACGAGGGTGGATTGAAAAGTACTCGGCCTAACCAAGAAAATAAACACATACTAAATCAGTAATATTTTTATTTTTCTACATAATCACCATCAAGTTCAATACACTTTTGCCACCTCCCCTTCCAAGCATTTAGACCGTTGAAAAAAAATGATTCTTCCTTAGAGTCAAAATATGCGTCTACAGCTGCTTTGACCTCGTCGTTTGTCGAAAATCTTGACCTCCCAAGTGCTTTTTAGGTTAGGAACAGAAAGAAGTCTGATGGTGCCAGATCAGGTGAATACGGCGGATGCGGTAACAGTTCAAAGCCACAGTTGTGAATTTCAGCCATTGACTGTACTGACGTGTGAACACGGGCGTTATCTTGATGAAACAGGACTTTTCTTCTGAGCATTCCTCGACGTTTTCTTTTATTTCCTCTCGTAAACGACGTAGTAAGGTGCAGTAGTAATCAGAGTTTATAGTCTGACCCTTTCAAGATAATCAATCATAATCACACCTTTCGAGTCCCAGAATACTGAAGCTATCACCTTATTTGCCGACAAAATCGACTTAGCCTTTTTAGGGGTGGTGAACCAGGTCTTCCACTGTTTTGATTGTTGTTTTGTTTCGGTGTGCAGTAATGAACCCACGTTTCGTCCATAGTAACAAAACGATTCAAAAATCATCTGCATCGGCTTCAAATAACTCCAAACAGTCGCGTGAAATAGTCAATCGCGTCCTTTTTGTTCAACTGAAAGCAGTCGCGGAACCCACCTCGCAGACACCTTGTGGAAACCCAACTCGTTGACAATGATGTTTTGAGTTCGTTCATAAGAGATGCCTATAATCTCGGCTATCTCTAATTTTTAATCTGCGGTCTCCCATTATTAAATCAAGTACTTTTTAATATTTTCGTCAGTAGTTGACGTCGAAGGCCTTCAGAGCGGGGTTCATCTTTCACACTCTCTACCACGCTTAAATTCTGCTATCCATTTTTGACGGATGAATATGACAGAGCACAATCGCCTAATGTACTGACCATGTCATCATGGATGGCTTTTGATGATAGCCCCTTCTTATGGAGGTACTTAATGACGGCACGCTGCTCGATTTGCTCCATTCGCGGAAATTATGTCCGATTACTTTATTAATAAATTTATAAAATCACAACTAATTATCGCACACGTTTCGAACTTCACACAATGAACTAGTCTGAACTGAACTAAATAATGTGGGTAGATTTGATTTTTAGAATTGAATGGATCTGTGTTAGGCCGAGTACTTTTCAATCCACCCTCGTAATAGTGCTGTGTTTCGTATGGTGAGTGTAGAGAACCACAGACACTTCTTACTGTAAATGAGGCATTTCATCTTTCTCCTCAGGGGTGAAAAAAAAGATCGTAATAAAATAAGATCTATCTTCTAAAGTCAAGAGCTATAATGCGTAAATTATTTTGTTCTTATTAGTCTTTAAAGTTGGTTCTTACTTTTTATTAAAAATTAAATGTTTTTACCCTTTTGGGTGGAATAAAGAATATCACAAGTACAAGGTCACAACTATAGTTCTTTAAAATATAGCTTGATTAGAATGAGAGATGTCATTCTGATGTGACTAGTGCTGGGAACATTAAATCGATATATCGATAAAGATAAATATTCATAAATATTAATAAAAAATTTGCATCCAATACTTATTTTAACCAAGTATTTAAACATTGGGACTCTTATTGGAATTATTAGGCTTATTTTTTGTGATAATGAATTAATACTAACTGGTTTAATTTTAAATCCGAATTTATGTGTTATGCACGTTTTTAAGTGAAGAACTGTGATCAAAAATATTGTTCACTCGCCAGAAATTAATGATTTTTCGATTTCCAATATCAATCAAATCACTCGTTACGTTGGACGCTACTACAACGTTATGCCGTCACTTTTGATGATAGCTGTCATTCTAATCAAGCTATGTTACGCTAAGCAAGCTGTTACGAGTCGCTGCCGGAAACACCCGAGTAATGCCGAGCACGCTGGCGCCGCCCGGTCGCGGCGAGACATCACGGTCACTTCACTTCGTATCGAGCGTCAGCGCGTGCAACTTGTCGTATTAATATTAACTTAAATACTGAAAATATGAGTGATTAAATGTATTGAAGCATAAAGTAACAGTTTATTTTACATTCAGAAGTGGGATATACAATTAGAACTTAAAATGAAACAAACAATACAAAAAAGGGGCAGTTTTTTTTAGCAGTAACAACAAACATCTAGACTTAATTCGGATATCGCGACAAGTGCTGAAACGTGACATACCTATAGTAGATCAAAAAATCAATGAAGAGGACATTTATAAAAAAGACGAGTGGGTAGCTGAAAGAAGTTTCTCAGGAAAATACAAAATAACGAGCTGTTTAGACGTTAAAAATACTACTGATTCTGATGTTTGTACTTCACCGAGATTCAATAACCTAGATAACAAATACTTCGCGGTACAATGTTAATGTCCACATATAATCTTCGAATAGTGTGAGGGTTATTAAGTTTGTGAAAGACTAGGAAGCGCTTCGCTTTGGTGCTTTTGTTTTTATTTTAAATGTCGTAGTGAAATTTGCTGTCCCACGGCATGGACGTGCCATTAAAGTGTAGAGTAAAAGTTTAAAGTAAAATGTTAAAAAAAAGTTCCAAAGTTACATCTTTTTGTTCGATTTATATTGAGGGTACCCGCAAGTACTTTTATTAATTCGTAATGTACCCAAATATCTTAACAAAGGTTGAAAGAAATTTCGAAGGTGTTCTGGATGAATTATGGTTTTGCATTCAGTTTAGTTATTTTGCATTAAGTTTAATTCAGGTAGTTTAGTACAACATTATGTTTTTTTTTTTTAGTATAGTGTAACAAACGAACACACAGTCCACCTGATGGTAAGTGGATGCTGTGGCCCATAGACATCTACATTTATCCTCAATTAAGAATCTAAATGCAGATGCGTTGTCACAGCTGAGGACTAAGATGGAATGCCTCGTTTCCAGTAAAAAAGGGTCTCCGGTTCTCTACACTCACCATACGAAACACAGCAGCATTAAGCGTAAAAACGCTGGTATTCTGTGAGAGCGTGGTCCTACCCCGGTCGAGCCGACCCATTCGTGCTACAACCATAATATAGCTGCAGCGTGGCTCTACCACGCCATGTTATAATTTGATAGTTCATACGATTTACATGGGCTACATTTTGGGGTTCGAAATGTTTGACGATGTACCAAAAAAAATGTTTAACTTTAACGTGCCATGGATTTAAAAAAATAAGTAGCCTTTTTTATATGTTCTAATGTGTTGATAAGTGTTACAGTTTGCACCGAATATTATGCGGTCGACGGGATTGGGGCTTGATGCTGAGGGTTTAGTAGAAGGCGTGGTGTTGTGCTGGCCGCTCTCAAATGGAAGTATGCTGTCAACATAAGACGCCGCGGACACATTACCACCATCATTCTGTCACCATTTGATGTATGAGTAACTTTGTCTTTAAACATTATACAACATAAAGCCAAGCTTATTTTTTTTTATAGGATAAGGGTGACAAACGAGCACACAGTCCACCTGATGGTAAGTGGTTGCTACGGCCCATAGACATCTACATCTATCCTCTATTACAAATTAAAATGCAGATGCGTTGTCACCCGTGAGGACTAAGATGAAATGCCTCATTTCCAGTAAAAAGGGTCTCCGGTTCTCTACACTCACCATACGAAACACAGCAGCATTAAGCGTAAAAACGCTGGTATTCTGTGAGAGCGTGGTCCTACCCCGGTCGAGCCGACCCATTCGTGCTACAACCATAATATAGCTGCAGCGTGGCTCTACCACGCCATGTTATAATTTGATAGTTCATACGATTTACATGGGCTACATTTTGGGGTTCGAAATGTTTGACGATGTACCAAAAAAAATGTTTAACTTTAACGTGCCATGGATTTAAAAAAATAAGTAGCCTTTTTTATATGTTCTAATGTGTTGATAAGTGTTACAGTTTGCACCGAATATTATGCGGTCGACGGGATTGGGGCTTGATGCTGAGGGTTTAGTAGAAGGCGTGGTGTTGTGCTGGCCGCTCTCAAATGGAAGTATGCTGTCAACATAAGACGCCGCGGACACATTACCACCATCATTCTGTCACCATTTGATGTATGAGTAACTTTGTCTTTAAACATTATACAACATAAAGCCAAGCTTATTTTTTTTTATAGGATAAGGGTGACAAACGAGCACACAGTCCACCTGATGGTAAGTGGTTGCTACGGCCCATAGACATCTACATCTATCCTCTATTACAAATTAAAATGCAGATGCGTTGTCACCCGTGAGGACTAAGATGAAATGCCTCATTTCCAGTAAAAAGGGTCTCCGGTTCTCTACACTCACCATACGAAACGTAAAACACTCATGTGATAAGAGTTTCGTAGCTGAGTCATTGCGGCCGTATAAAAGTTCTGTCGGTTATGAAACGGGTTATGTTGATAGCGATAAAGAAGTGTTGGATGCGCAAGATCTAATTTGATCTGTTAGAAAGTTAATCCGTCATAAACTGTTGGTAATCAATGTACATCAGTCATTTCAGCTGTATCAAATATTCTGAACGTTATCTAATGCCTCTTCGTGAATACCTTATGGTATTCACTTTGCAGGATGGCCGTTGTTACAAGTCGCTGACGGAAACACCCGAGCACGCCGGCGCCGCCCGGTCGCGGCGAGATATCACGGTCACTTCACTTCGTATCGAGCGTCAGCGCGTGCAACTTGTCTTATTAATATTAAGATAAATACTGAAAGTATGAGTGATTAAATGTATTGAAGCATAAAGTAACAGTTTATTTTACACTATATTTAAAGAACTATAGAATGTTGTCTAAATAGTACAGAATTTATAAGGGACCACCCCAGAAGCATAACCTATTTAATGAAAAAGTATCATTTAATTGGTTTAGCCATTTCCAGGAAATTGCTGATCATACATAAAAAATCATACACCCTCGAATCTAGAACCTTGTTTTTTGAACTTGATTAAAAACTCACACAGTATTATGAAGAGAATAACTTGAAAGTTCCCATAATTTCTTGTTGAAAAGCAGGTAAATGTGACCAGTACATGAAAAGACAGGAGAGCAATGAGCCATGGATCACGCCATTCAATCTGTAACAATATATTTTTCAGAATTATCAGTATATATTATATTAAACTCAATGGTCTGCTATTATTTTGTGGTGTTTCCAACACAAATTATGCAAAAAATCTAATTGAAAGGATTAAAACCCACTTACAACAATAGTTGTAAAATATTGAAATATCTAATTAATGCTTAGGTACGCTTTGTAGCGTAAACTGAGCTGTTTTATATATAAACAGAAGCAAATTCTACAGTAGTACCTGAGGTAGACAATGTGATCTACATATTCAAAGTCAATTGTAAGCTTGTGATACATAATATATAATCATAGACTTATGTAAAGTAAAATTGTTTTATGATTTTGGGATACATATTTCTAACATATTATTTATAATTTTTATTTTTAAGTAAAATTTTAACAATTCAGTGCAAAACAAGTACAAATAAAAATATGCTTTGTACCCTATCTAAGAGGTGGAACGATTCGTTCATATAGAAAACATTGTGGAAGTATGATAATTTTTCTTGGGTTCTTTTTTATGTCTGGAAAAACTGCTGAGGATATGCCAAAATACATTCAGCAACAGCTGGAAAAAGATGGACTGGACATTGTGTTGTGCAGGGCTCAAGGTTATGACAATGCCGCCTCAATGTCAGGTGTCCATGAAGAGATGCAACGAAAAATCCGAGAAGTAAATCCAAAAGCACTGTTCCTGTCCTAATCATTACTTGAATCTTTGCGGTGTTCATGCATTTGCATGCGTTCCTTCCAGCGTCACATGTTTTGGAACAGTAGAGAAATTATGTTCATTCTTTTCATCATCTACACAGAGATGGCAATTGCTTAAAGAGAAAACTGGAAAAAATCTCAAACGTTTATCTGATACTCCCTGGAGCGCTCATTACGAGGCAGTAATAGTAGTAAAAGACAACAGAGACAATTGTGAGTAGTTCGGAACATTTTCAAGATCAAACAAAAGCAAACCTAGATACAAATCAGGAGCAAGCTTGCTCCTGACGGCTGGTTGTGATTATACCTTTTTGACATACTATATACAATTTTGGCTTTCTATACTGGAGGAAGTTAATTTAGTTCAACAATATTTACAGTCTCCAAAAATAACTCTGGGCACAGGAATCACCAAACTAAAAGTCCTGAATGAGTATTTAGTGACCGAATGAACCACGATTGTAGACAATGCTGTAACTTTTGGCACTAAAAAATGCAATGATATGGATATTAACCTCGAGAGATGAGGAAGTAGGATTAAAAATAATGATGCCGGGTGAACCAACTCATGGTGCTGGATTATCGATTCAAGAAGAAATACGTCGGTCAATGTTTGAATGCATAGACCGATTTATACAAGAATTGATGCAACGATACAGGGCCATGAAACAAATCATTAATATTTTCCAAATTATTGAAACAAAGTTCCGCAGGCATATAACTGCCGCCGATACGAGTGTGGACGTTGCTGCCAAATGGACAGCCCAAGAAATCCTTCAATTTATAATAAAATGGGATTTTAGTGAATCGTAACCCTGTACATTGCTTATACTTCAATACTTCTTGACCTTCTCGGTTGCATCATGCAAGTGGAGTTTTTCTCTCAAAGTTTTTAACTCAAACTAATTAAAAATTATCATCAATCTACAATTAATCAAGAGCGCTTTGTTAATCTGTCCATACTTTCAATTGAAAAAGTTTAAAAAAAAAATTGATTTCACTGAAATTATTGAGGAGTTCATTAAAATGAAGGCACGAAAACACATATAATATGCTATAATAGCTACATACTGGAAAGAAAAACTACCTATTACTTTATTTTTACTAATTGGTTTTTTGCCGATCGATTCGTATTTTATTTTCCTCATCCATATCTATATTATATAAAATTTCATTGCAAGATTTTAACTAAATATATATAAACACTTACACATACAAATGTGAAGTGAATAAAAAGCTTGTAAGATTAGATCAACTTCTTATACTAAGGGCCTCATTCAGCTTTGCCGCCCCGGGCCTCTGACGGGCTTAGTCCACCACTGACCTACGGTAAACGAAATATTTACTTACACTACGTATATAAGAAACGAAATCGGATATTTCATTTACTTCTATAAATCCCTCCATTGATAACTAAAACCGGCACAAAATTATTCTACTGAAAGACGTAAATGTAATATCACTCTAATAACTCTTTGAAAAATCACTCCATCACTCCATAGATAAATAAATATGTAGCACAGTGTGTAGCATTATAGCAAGCTAAATTAACTTCAAATTCAAAGTTGACAAATGACGCAAATGAAATACCTATATATTTAATAATCTGTGGACGCCAATGACAATTTTTTTTTTTGGAGTTTATGGCCTGGTATCTAGACCTTTAGGCCAAGTCTTAGGTATTTTTATTCGGTTTATTATAATTTCCCCAAATGTTTATTTATCCTTCATAGTACACTGCTTCACAATATCTTGATGCGTCACATTGTGCAGCCCTTGGGAGATTTTGACGGCAACTTGAGTCAGCAGACAGCTGACAGTTGGCGATGGTATCTCATGGCACCTAAGCAGATAGACGCCTTATCTTGAGAATCACATCACCATCAGAGCACTTGTTTCACCGTTTCCACTAATAGTTCACATGCGCAGACACTTAATACACAAAATCGCACCACTTTTACATATCAAAATCCACTTCAAACCATTATTCAAACAATAATACAGAAGCAGCAAACCGCCGCCGATCAAGTTCCCGCCAAAACTCCCCAATGACAATTCTCGTTCAGCAGTGTTGCTAAAGTGAAAATTTTAATAAAAATCGGGAGAAATCTTGAGATATTTATTCGGAATAATACAAGAGATATACACATCTTACTGGCTATTTTTGAGATAATTTTTGCGTCAATATTAATTTGGTTGTTTTCTCCACAAATGTTTTGTGTGGAGAAGGAGAAGTTGTACAATTGTTTCTGTCAAATAAAATATTCACATTCCGCGTTCGCAGATGAGAGTGACAAACTCAAAAATTCTAATACAAAAATGCAAATATTTTATAACATGAGTGAACCATCACCATATTTCACGCTCATGACGAACGATACAATTTCTTTTGTATTACGTTGTAAATGCCATTCCGTGTCAATATTTTGATAGCTATTGCTGTCTTATAAATAGAGGAATAGTTTACTTAACGGCATTATTGACGAAATTTCACATTTTTTGACATTTTCCAAATAAAAAGCACCCCAATCTTTTAACAGATTATGTTTGATGGGAAATCTTTGTATGATTTAATCCACAGACGTAGAATATACTGGCGTATTATATGGCGTAAAATAAATATAAATTTAGATTTGTCATTGTGTGCGTTAACTAGTGATGTATATTTTATCTATAAGGACTTTTAATGCGACTAAAATACTCACTGACCTCTATTTATGGACTGGCTATACACCGTGACATAATGAGGCGATTTGATTTTCGCCATTTTGGCGCTGACAACAGAAGTGAACGTCCAAGGAAAAATTCTATACCCAGGCCTACCCGTAAAGTCCATTCTATTTAGGAATCATATTAATATTAGGTCCTTACATATGAAATTGGAGTTTTGTACGGGAGGAATATAAAGTCAATTTTTTTTTGTAAAATATATTTAATTAATCAAAGTATGCACCGTTGTTATCTATGCACTTTTGCCATCTCATAGGTAGTTCATTGATCCCTTTACTAAAAAAAAAACCATGGGGGCGAGAATCATTAAACTCTTTGAAGGTGGTTTGGACTGCCGCATCGGAGTTGAATTTTTTTCCTTGTAAGAAGTTGTCCAAATTCCGGAAAAAATGGTAATCTGTTGGAGAAAGGTCCGGGGAGTACGGTGGATGTTGCAGACATTCCAATTGTAGCTCATCTAACTTAGTGGTTGTTTGTTGTGCAGTGTGTGGTCTTGCGTTGTCGTGAAGCAGCAGTGGCCTAGAGCGATTGACCAATCTCGGTTGTTTAGCAGCTAGTTCTTCCTTCATGGTTTGCAGTTGCTGACAATAGATATCTGCTGTAATCGTTTGGCCAGATTTTAGAAAGCTGTAGTGAACGACATCGGCGCTAGTCCACCAAACACTCATAAGTAACTTTTTCTGAGTCAATTTTCGTTTAGGGCAGGATTTGGCTGGGTCTCCAGGGTTCAGCCATTGCGACGAGTGCTTCCGATTATCGTACAGTATCCACTTTTCATCACAAGTAATGATACGATTTAAAATTCCTTCATTAAAACGTACCGTGCTTTCTTTTGCGACACCAGCGCCATACACATCATTAATCCTTCGAGCTGTTTCTGCAGCACTGGTGCCACGGTAGAACTCGTACTCGTAAATATGTATACCGATATTTCATGTTTTCCATTGTGCCGTAATAAGTGACGCCAAAGAATAAAATAATGAGGAAAAAACAAATGAATGACTGTTTTCAAAACTCAAATGTACCAGCTAAATGAAGTTATAAATTTGAATTTGGAATTCTACGTTGAACACTGCGTTGGTCTATCTACGTTTTTATTTGTAACTACAGAATGGATTTTGTTCCGGGTTTCAAATGAGGAAATGCCTACGCATACCCGCTTCGTGGGGGCAAGAACGGATTAAGTCGGACTCACACCTACTAAAACCCCATGGTGTTTCACCTTCGCCGCACATTGACAGGGCCACGGAAACGCTTTCAAACACATCCACGGCCCCACCAGCACCAGCCACCCAATAGCAGCCCCTCCTTAGTTGAGGACTTCTCCTCCCTCTTTCCTTTTGAGATAAGGCACACCAGGAACACAAGGCAAACTGCCCTTCGCGGCCTCCAACTCCACCTGCACAACAGACTCCCCCAGCACCAAGTGGTGTAGTCCCGCCAAAGTCGCGGAGGATAGTCGAGTGGCGCATCGCTGCACATATCCAAGGGCTCGACAAGCCCACTCAGAGTGGCCACCTTGGGCCAGCCCTTCACTTCGGGCCAGCCATGTGAGTCGCCCTACGCTTACCATGGGTTACTAAGCCACGGCTACTAACCCCCCCCCCTGCCACGACAAGGCGGGAACCCGTTTAGGGAGGAGCTATTTCTCACCTTAAATCACGCAATCTCACTAATGACATTAATAATTTTGCAGTCCCATTATAAATTTATTCCCTTAATATAATAAATTGGTCATATTTAAACAGATTTAACAAATTTACATCTTGTAAACACAAAGTCATCATCAGGCGACCTTTCTACACTTGGCTATGGCCCTTGAGTCTGGGGGAAAATAAGGAGAGAATAAGAAGAAATGAAAAAACATTCGAAATAATGCACTAATACTTTTATATTTACTGGTAATGGTACTACCAGAAAATATTGTGGGTATACTGCACTTTTTCAAAGTGATGCGTTTCTCATATCTAATAAAACAGTCGTCTGTGAATTGTTAAAACAAAGATAATCATTTTGTTTCGGACGCCAATTTAAAAAATTTATGCTTTTTAGCCATAATTTTAGTCTAGGTTCAGTTGGAAACCTGTTAATTAATAAACATTTGATAATTATCTATTGTCGGCGACTTTGGTTGTTAACAGATATGGGTAGAAAAAAACAGCGATAAGTATTATAGACAAGGAACTCGACAACCCTATTGAATTTTATTGTTTATCAAAACTCAGTAATATAAAGCCAAACATGTTGGTAATAACGATATTAAGATTAGTTACAAATTTTTCAGTACCTATATTATCAAATAGTTTTAATTTGTTTAATATTAGCTGTAAATTAACTTAGTTGTGGAATGTTAACCCACTTTCCTTTTGGTAACGAATTTTATATATTACGCACCCTTTCACTATTACTAAAAATAATTCTTATCATGTAACTAAAATCAAACATAATAAAACCACATAAAATACTTTCATTTTTAGTTTAAAAGTTCAAAATACGGAGATACGATTTAAATAACAGAACAGACTTTGGCATATTATGTCAATTTTAGTTCCCGGTACGGACAATGAGGGCGCTTCAAATCGGCAGAAGCATTTTGTATGGTATAGGGTACTTGTATATATAGAGGTCAGTGAAAATACTGCAATTGGAAGTGCTAAGGGAATGGTAAAAAGATTCAACAAAATTAGTTTAATACACGAAACAAAATAACTTCAAAAATTAACTGATTTTTTTACCATGATTGTTCCAAAATAAATAATTATAATATTTTTCTTATTTATTCAAAAATCATATTAGCGTGAATAAGGTGAACCTGTCTACCTTTTGTTGGATTTTAATACAAAATATATAAAATCCCAATAATCTCTGGAGGGGTGAATCTACCCATAAAATTTTACAATTTTCTCCAAGAAACAAATCAGAAAATTGTATTTTCGAGTATTTTTGACCCTTGGAGAAAAAAGTTTACTGTCATGGATAGTATGTTGTCCATACGTGTATGTACTTTCAGGGTGCACCAATAAAACGCCGAGTTTATAGTAATAGAGACGGCCGGTAGCATAACAAAATTATTAATTTTCATATACTACCAATACAAAACTATTTTTAAACAAATTAATTACAATAATTACTTTCTCTTTTAAACATAACAATCTAGTTTATTAGTTTCCTATAAATTTATTTACTTAAATTATTAAGTTTAGTATAAAAAGTAAAAATCAAAATAAAGTAATGTTTTTACAACACAAATCAAGCATTTATTTTCATTCCTTTCCTTGTTGTGTGGGCTGCAAATCGACCAATTAATTAAAAGCATTCAAGATAAATATCGACATTGATATCGGTATAGTTGAGTCAATATCTAGCGTCATCGTTATCATTACAGCCCATCACAAGTCCACTGCTGAACATAGGCCTCCCCCAAGGAATGCCACAAAGCACGGTCCCGAGCCACCTGCATCCATTGACTTCCTGCATGTCTTACCAGGTCGTCACTCCATCTAGTGGGGGGACGCCTCAAACTTCGCCTGGCGCTACGAGGCTGCCACTCGAGAACCTTTCTTCCCCATCGGTTGTCGGTTCATTTCTTAGAGCTATGTGGCCGGCCCATTGCCACTTCAGCTTACTAATCCGTTGGGCTATGTCGGTTACTCTGGTTCTACTGTGGATCGTTTTTAAGTCTATCATGCAGAGAAACAACGAGCATATTCCTCTCCATAGCTCGCTAAGCGACTTTGAGCTTTCTCATATGGCCAACAGTGAAGGACCACGTCTCAGAACCATAGATCATTACTGGCAGCACGCACTGGTTGAACAATCTTTTCTTGAGGTTTTGAGGTATGCCTGACGAGAAGATGAGTCAAATCCGTCGATTTACCTCTCGGTCGAAGGTGGACTTACCTAGTCGGACTATTTGTCCCAAACATACTCGTCAACAACTTCGAGATTAGTGCTCCCAACAACTACACATATGACATGGAAGTTACACATGACTTTTGTTTTGTCCATGTTCATCTTAAGACCTATCCGTTGGGAGACACTATTGAGATCATTGAGCATAGTGCTTAAGTCCTCCAGTGATTCTACCATAAGGACTATGGGTGTTATTCACGAAAATTGTACATTTACTACTCTCTCCGCGTCCAGCTCGCTTATTTTTATTTGCTGTTTCAATATTAGCAAAATTTTATTTACCCTAATTCTAAAAGTGTAGAACTACAATTTATAATACTCAGTAAAATTATCGAAACTAAAATATATTCCAATATTTCAAATTTTCAAACTGTGCCCACAGAAATTTCATACATAAATTCATGTCCATCTTTACTTAAGATAACATTAAAATTTATTTAAAAAATCGAATTAGTTTAGAATACAACTTAAAAGTTTTTGGTATGGTTATCCATTAAAATACATTATTCTATGAAATGAATAAAACAAACAGTAATGTATACATAATATTTACATATTTAAATGAATGTCCAATATTATACTCATCTCTGTTTTCTTCTCGGTTACAGTGTTTTACAACATTATTACTAACTTGAAATAAAATTATTTACTGGCAACATTACACAACAAACACTGTAAACAGGTGACGTGACTGTCGATTCGGCCATTTGTTCTTTCACTCAGTGCCATCAATATTGTGTGTAACATTCGACATTCGACATTTATTTGTGATATTCATTTTTGTGGTGTATTTAAATTCAGTAAGTATTTTCAAGGTTTTATATTATTATGAGAAAAGGATCGTGGTTGCGGAAGAGAAATCGGTAGAAGGAATTTGTCAAAACTAATTGATGACGTTACCACAAAGTTTTTTGTAGTTTAGACACGTGCTAAGTTTTCATATACGGTATTTCTCCGTTACTTCTCTGTTACGTAACAGATATGAATAGGTAAAGCTGCGTATATAGCAAATTTAATTGTTCAATAGAAAATTGCTAACCTATTTATTTTAAAATGTGGGTCATCTATTTATAAAGGTTTCAATTTATGCGGATATTAATATATTTGTAGATTATTGAGTTACAAAGTAATCATCAGTAAGTTATCAAATATTTTTAATATCTACTTATGTACTTCAAACTTCATAACATACGAATCTTGCATTGGTGCTGAGTTTCTGAAGATGTCACTAATGTTACACAGTGGAATTAGATACAACTGATAGATAAGCAGGAAATTGACTATTTACGGAAAAACTTTTCATTGTTTTAGAATTGATCGTTGAATCAATCTTAAAACTATGAAAAGTTGACTTTAGTAAATGCAGTTTTTAAAAACTAGAGGAATATCTAATATTACATAATATGCTCCCATATCAATGATATACCATTTCATTTTCTCTTAAAACCGGATGATAACAATTTTAATCAATAATGTTCAGATTAATTATTATAGTTACTTTTCATTTTTAATGTAAAATGGCATGATAGATATTTTACATTTTTAGATAAATTGTTGTATAGAGCGGGATTTAAAAAAAGTATGTATAATAAAAATACAGGTAATGTTTACTTTTGTTTTAGATAAAATGCCATTGACATCAACAGAGCGACAAAGATATAGAAGAACGTTTAAGCAAAATAATCCTATTAAATGGAATGAAGAAAAGAAAAAAGATGCTGAGAAAAAAAGAAGAAATTATAAAAAGATTTCTGAGTTATCAGAGACCGAAAAAGTTATAAGACGTAAAATTTGGCGGCAACTGAAACAAAAACAGTTGAATCACAATGACAAAACAGACAAAAACTCTAGTCGTAAAATATATAAAGAAAGATATTACAGAATTACCAAAGAAAATAAAAGCAAAAAGAAAAATAGATATATTGAAAAGCATGTAGATTCTCTAAGAAAAGAGTTTATAGATACAAATTGTTATTGACATGTCAACAAAATTATAGAGATGACTGTAAAAGAAAATGTTGAACCTTCATTACCAACAACGCCAACTTCTTCAATATTAAAAACTGAGTCCTTCATTCAGCAGTTAAAAGATGTACCTTCACCAGAAAAAGATAAAATAAGAAAAGTTATACTCGAAAAGAACATATAATAATAATAATAATAATAATAATAATAATAATAATCTTTATTCATTACAAAGGCAACCTTATAATTAATAGTGATCGATGCCTCCTTTTAAACATAGAAGCCTGTGCCAGGAGACATCGCTCTTCCTTGGAATAGTATAAATCTGTACTAAATACAATACTACAAAAACAAAACAAGCACTAATACTAATAAATACCAACTTTATTAAGCTGTTATACTCTTTGTTTTCATCTGTAGTAACTAGTAGTGATGCACGCGCGTGAGTGAGTGAATGTATGTGTGAGTCAATAGGTGTATGTCTAAGTGAGTGAGTGTACATATGTGGTGGGTGAGTGAGTGTATGTGAGTGTGTGTGTGTATGTGTGAGTGTGTATGTGTGAGTGTGTATGTGTGAGTGAGTGAGTGTAGGTGTGAGTGAGTGAGTGTAAGTGTGGTGTGTGTATGTTTATGTGTAGTATTTTTGGAATTTAGCTTAAAATTGTCTCGATGGTGTCATAAGGTTTGGTTTCAGCCATTTCATTAAAAGTTTTTGCATTGAAATAATTTTTGTCAAAATATTAATCTCCTTATTGAGTAAATTATAGAGATAAACTGAACGCCTATCATATTGCTTTTTAGCAAAGAGGTTTTAAACCTAGGAGCATGTGCAACAATATCTCCTCCTCCTATTGATAAAGTCGGGTTATAAGGCATGGTTGTGCTTTCTCAAAACTGTGTGAAGTATATACAACTTCCTAACTGAAAGAGGCCACTAATTTGGTAAAGACTTTGTGTTGAAAATGTTATCTTTTAAAATACATAACCTTAATTAGGCTACGTTGGGCCGTTCTAAATCAATGAAGCGGGTTTTGCACCACCCCATATCGGTACACAATATGTTAGAACAGACTGAACCAAAAATATAGATCTCTGTGAAGAGATCTCTGTTTGGAGTTCAGTAGATCAACAACTGTTCCAGGCACCACATACCTCAAAGTCTTAAATATCCATGTCAGTTTCCTGACTCTTGAGATGACATGTTCCAGATGCGGATACCAAGACAGTCGCTGATCCACATAAACACCTAGGTATTTCATCTGCTCGACCCTTTGAATTTTGGGGCAGCTGCAGTTTAGCCTATCAGCACCAACAGCACCGCAGTTGTGAATTTTATGCTAAGATCGTCAGAAGGCTGTTTGTTGCTGTAGATGCTATAACAGATATAGTTGGTTTTTGTGGTGTTTAATGTTAGAAGATTATTACGTAACCACCTACTTATTAGTTCAAGTCCACTCTCAGCAAAAGACCTAACAGCATCAGGAATCAGCACTAAAACCACGGCAGTGTCATCGGCGTATGAAAATATTTGCGTGTTTTATATCCATGGTGCAGAGATCGTTAATATAAACGAGAAGAGTGTTGGCCCAAGTACACTTCCTTGTGGTACACCGTACGACACCACAACATCTCCGCTAGTATAAGTGTCCAGTTTAACTCTCTGACGCCTGTCAGACAGATAGTCCTAAACAGTTCAAGTGATGTTCCCTTTAGGCCAATAGCTTCAACACGTACAAGAATGGGAACAGAGACAGTGTCAAAAGCTTTTGTAAATCAAGGAATACTGTTATGCATTTCTTGTTATTATCTAGTTGCTCTACCACTAGCGAACTCATTGCAGTAACTGCATCTTCAGTGGATTTTCCCGGTCTAAAGCCGTACTGACAAGAGGATAGGATGTTGTATTTGTTAAGGTAGTTAAGCAGTCTAGAATTAAGTAATTTTCTATAATCTTTGAAATAGCTGGCAAGACGGATATAGGTCTATAGTTAGTTACACTGTCTCTATTCCCAGCCTTGTAAACTGGGGTTATAATTGACTTTTTAAGTGAAGACGGGAAAATTCCCTTGTTAAAACAGAGGTTAGCAAAATGGGTTATAATTGGTACAATATGAGATCTTATGTGTTTAAGAAAGTTAGTAGGAATATTGTCCCAGCCAGGAGCACTGTTTGACTTAAGCGACATCAGAATACTACCAACCTCGTCTTGGTCTGTGTCCAATAGGACAAAAGAGTTAGGCTGACTTGGTAAATCGCGTAAATAAGCGTTCCGTTCCTCATCAGACGTCTGCACGCGTTTAGCCAACTGCTCACCTATACCCGCAAAAAAGTCGTTAACAAAATCTGCAGATGCAGTTGGAGATGATTTGACATTAATTAGTTCCAAATTATTACTGTTACATTTGCTAGTGTACGTGATATTTTTATGTTCTTCCAAAGTTGCTTGTTATTGTTTATAGATTTACTAAGTAATTCTCGTTCATATTGTCTTTTAAGTTTTTTGATAAGGTTGTTACAATAATTTCTGTATCTAATGTATGTTATTTTATGTATGTCGTTGTGTGGTTCGTCTTTTGTTTTCTTTTGCAGCTTGTTTCGATTACGTATACAGCGAAGAATTCCAGGTGTGATCCATGGCTTAATATTACGATGTTGTTTAGGTATCTTTTTAATAATTGTATTGTCCATTATTGTCTCTGTTAATTTAAATATTAGGCCGTCAATCACTAAATTTGGATCGGTGCAGTAAAGCAGTTCTGTAAGATTTTTAGATTTAAGGTCCTTTATGGCAGCCTCATAATTTATAATTGAGGTAGTTTTAATAGCAGATTGATGATTTTTAATTTTGCCTATTGTGAGAAAGGTCGTGTAATGATCAGTAATACTAGTCTGTAATACAGCTATAGTTGCACGGAATTTGGTTCTATCGATTTTTATCATAAAGTGGTCTAAGCAATTTTTTTCTCGTGTAGGTATTGTATGACCAGCTAATATACCGTAGACAGACAGCATGTTCATGTAACTTATGCGGTTTTTTTGTTCATGTGGTGGTTCAATAGACTTAGAAGCAATGTTAATATTAATGTCTCCCGCAATAATGATACATTTGTTAGAATTGATAGTCTCTAGGTGAGCACTAAGAGTTTATAAAACCATCTCCATTAACATTAGAAGGAGATCGATAAATGCACAATATAGTCTGATTTAATATTTCAAGCTGTAGACAAGACGCCTGAACTAGTTGTATCTCAGTTACTTTATGCTTCAAGTTATTATTTATATAAACAACCACACCATCATTCTGGTTGTTGCGACTTCGTAAAATATGATTGATAGTTTAAAATTTGAGGTATAGGTTTGTTATGATCGATTCTACATTCTGTAAAATCAATAAGTCTATTTCAAATTCGAAGTTAGATAACGTTAATAGAAAGTCGTCAAAATTTTGTAGATGCTTCGTATATATTGAGCGAATGTTTAACAAACTCATACAAGAATGCTAAAAGTAACGCTGAAAGAAATATTTTAAAAAATGTAGTCAGCAATGCTGTGGTTCAAGAACATAAAATGAAAACTAGATTGGGTTACTGTATTGGTTTAAAAGGTCGGCCTCGTAATACAATAACACAAGAAAATACCAAACATGCAGTGTTTGCCAGCATAATACGAGATTTCTATTTACAAGATGATGTATCTCGAACAACTGCTGGGAAGAAAGAGACAAAGACCCTAAAAAAATTGAAGATACAAAAAAGATATCTACTTGACAACGTAACTAATTTATATAACAAGTTTAAACAAGATACAGGAATTAATTTGTCTTACACGACATTTTTAAGAAATAAGCCCTTTTATGTAGTCAGGCCAAAACTTTCAGACCGCGATACATGCGTGTGCAAGAAGCATTCAAATATTGAATTAAAATTTGCCACCCTCAAAAAATTATCAGTTCTAATTGGACATAAAAGTATAAACGATCTGGTTAAATCTTTAGTTTGCAATTCAAACTCTCAGAAATGTATGTATGGGCAATGTACAATCTGTAAAGTTAAAAAAATAACATATGATTTAACTACAATTACACTTGATGAAAATGTTACATGGCTGGAGTGGTCTATTAAAAAAGTAGAATATAAAAGAATAATTTAATAAAGAAATGTAAACGAAATGAAAAGAAATTAAGACTGGCGCTTTAAAGATTTAGTGACTAAATTTGAACGAGACCTACAGGATTTTAATATTCATTTATACAATATCAGCCATCAATACAAAATGTATAAAGATATGAAGGATAATCTTAAAACTAATGAAATTCTCTTACATTGTGATTTTTCGGAGAATTTTCTTGTAAAATGTTTCAAGAGATCAAGCCGTTCACTTTGGGGCCTCTCAATATCAGATATCTTTGCATACGAGTATGATATACCAAAAATAAAAACCACAGAGTTACTGTACTTTATCAGATGCAACTGACCATTCGCCAGAAGCAATATGGGCACATTTAAAACCTATTTTAACCCACATAATTAAACAATCACCAGAAATTGACACACTACACGTTTTTTCCGATGGGCCAACGACACAGTACCGGCAAAGAAAACTTTTTATTTAATACAATCATGAAAGATTTTGGTTTAACTGGGACATGGAATTTTTGAAGCCGCCCATGGAAAGGGTGCTGCCGATAGCGTTGGTGGTGTTATTAAAACTTTAGACAGTAAAGTGGCACATGGCAGTGACGTCCTCAACGCCGAATCTGCATATAATCTTTTAAAAAAAAACCAGCGTTAAACTTTTCTGCATTGATGAAGAGGACATAAACAGTATTAAGGAAGATTATAAGGCATCTTTGATATCGCTTATACCTGTCCCCAATAATATGAAAATACATCAAATACAAACTACAAATCATTCACACAATATTGCGTCAAGAATTTGCTGTTTCTGTGCTCGTTCACCCAAAGGAATGTGTGATTGTTATTTACTAAAGAATCATAACTTACTAAAACCTACAAAACGTGCAAAAAGGCTTCCATCAACATCTTCTGAATCAAGTGATCTCCTGTTGATGAAGAAATTGTACCTGATAAACGTATTTTGTCAATAAAATCTAATAGAACACAAAATTCACAAGTAACTATTCTCTCCGATATTAAAGTTAATTATAACCGAGAAACATTGCAAAATCTAATAGGATCTTCAAAATCTTATAACATAGCTACAAATGATATACGAAAAGATTTTAAGGAGCTGATCACGCCAGATGAATTATTACCTTCTGTTTCTAATACCGACGGTAAAATAGGTGTCTTAAAGAAAACTCAAGACAAACGTCTTAATAATTTCTTTTTTCATTTATCTGATGATAGTGAAGATAGTTTCTAATACACATTTTTGTACACAACAAAATAAATAATAATTATGCTAATTTTGTGGTGTTGTATTTCATGCCACGACTATGGAAATTTCTTATATATTTCGAGGCTATACAAAAGTTTAGAATACTTATTCTAAACTATTGTATAGCATATTGTATGCATCACTTTTTAACGCAATATTTTAATAAAAATACAAAATCGCATTACGATGTCGTTTAAGTTAACTTTTATGTTTCAAAGAAGGGTGTTATGTTCCTATATTGTTGTTATTGATTAATGTCACCATAAAGTTTCAAACCGGGATATTAATTATTTTTGCCACTCCATATCAAGTGATTACTCAAATATACTTTCCTAAATTAATTGTAATAAAGCAATTTTAAAAGTATTAAATTACTTTTTCTTACAATCATAAATCATAATCACGTTTTCTGCAAATTAACATCAATTTATTGTATAGGAAAGTAATTTTAAAAATAGTTATTATTTTGATATAATAATATAATATACAACCTTCAATTATCTATGCATAAATGATCTTTTGTCTGTTTACTTCTATTAAAATTACTGATAATCAAAACAGCTTTTATTAATCTCCTGGATAAAATGAATGACCATCTTTTAAATAATACTTATATTTAAATTTATGCATGTTATGTACTAGTCTTTACAATTCCTATATGTTATCATTTCTGTTACATTAAATTTATTTTCATATCTTTTCATATCCGTAACGTACAATTATTATGAATAACACCCTATATCGTCGGCAAATCGAAGGTGAGTGATATACTCACCATTAATGTTAATAACGTATCCTTTCCAGCCCAGTAGCTTGAAAACGTCTTCCAATGCAGCGGTGAAGAGTGTCAGGGATATAACATCAGTCTGTCTTACACCTCTCTGCAGTTAGATGGGTTTTGTGCTCTGGTTCTGTACTCGGATAGCCATCGTAGCCCTACTATACAAACACTTCAGCACTTCGATATACCGACAATCAACTTGGCACCGCTGAAGGGACTGCAGAACCGCCCAAATTTCGACGGAATCCAAAGCTTTCTCATAGTCCACATACGCTATGCAAAGTGGCAGATTGTACTCTTCGGTCTTCTGTACAATTTGCCTAAGGGTATGTATGTCGTCTATGGTGCTAAAGCCTTTTCGGAAACCGGCTTGTTCGGGAAGCTGGAAGTCGTCGAGTCTGCGTGTGAAACGATTCGTAATGACTCTCGAAAACATCACGTAGACGCGGCTCAGAAGGGAAATCGGTCTGTAGTTATTCAAGAGAGCGTTGTCGCCTTTCTTGAAGAACAAGACTACCGCACTTCTGCTTCACGCCTCCGGAGTAGTGCCACCATGGAGGACGGAATTAAAGAGCTTCTGAAGGACTTCAAGTACCAGTTTTCCACCCGCTTTCAGAAGCTCCGCTGTAATTCCATCCTCGCCCGGGACTTGCCGTTTTTAAGGTGCTAGAGAATCATTCTAATTTCGCTCAGACTGACGTCCGGGATGTCATGGGAATAGTGTCGGATAAGACTTGCTCTTGGATCGTTACTCACACTTGCGTGTGGTTCCAACGATTACGTGTACAGCTGCCCATAGAACCTCTCAATCTCACTCAAAATTTCAGGTGTTACGGAACTGATGCTGCAACATTCGGTCTTCAGCTTCGACAGTTGCCTCTTTCTGGCAGACAGATTTCTGGCAAAGAGTTTAGAGCACTGGTTCCGCTCGAACCCTTCTTCAATACGAGCAGTATTAAAGTTGCGTAAGTCCCATCGCATGCATTTGGAGATCTGTCTAACAGCCATGAAATTAAAAGTGTGATCGGAGAGTTTTTGTGTTCTTCTGCGGCGGGTCTTGCAGAACTTAGCTCCGACAGCATGGACAGTTTCCACGAGCTTGTCATTCATATCGTCCACTGCATTGCAATCTTATAGGCACTGAAAACAGTTTTGTAACTCAAGCTGAAAGGTTTCGGGACTCTGGATTAGAGCACGAAAGGAACGGAGCATTGACTTCATTAGACGAGACCTCTCCAACTTAACGTTTAGGTTCAGTGTGCCTCTAACCATTCGGTGATCGCTACCAGTTCTCACCCTCGCGATCACTGAGACATCACTGAACAGTTGCCGTCTAGTCGTCATAATGAAGTCAATCTCATTTTTTTCGAACCGTCGGGGCTCGACCAGGTCCACTTCCTGTGGGGCCGCTTCTGGAAGAAGGAGTTCATCATAAAGAGTCCCTCTTTCTCCATGAAGTCAGCCAGCTGCTGGCCCCTTGGGTTCCGTTGCCCTATTTCAAATTTCCCTACCTTCAGCTCACTGTTCTCTCTTGTGCCTAGTTTTGCGTTGAAGTCTCCCATCAACACTTTATAGTGGGTCTTGGAGCAATTCATGGCTTTAGAGATATCCTCATACATTTCCTCCATCTCCTCATCGGGATTTACCGAGGTTGGTGCGTAAACCTGTATGACCTTCAACGAATACCGTTTGGTGATTCTGAGTATAAGTTACGCAACCCTCGTCAACACATTCACAATCTTTACTACGTTGTTAACGAGTGACTTGTGGACGATAAATTCTACACCTCCTTGGGATAGATGGTCGCCCTCCCTGTGATAGAACAAGTTGCCGGATTCGAGGATTATCCGTATCCTCCCCCTATCTTCGGATTTCAGATAATCCTATAATATTCCAGCTCAACTTGTCTATCTCTTCTTCCAGCTCTAGGATCTTTTCGTCAGTCCTCAGGGTGCGTGCGTTGTATGTTGCCAGGTCGAGTCGTCTTAAGAGGCAGCCGAACCTCCACCAGAGATTCTTAACACCCCCTGCCCCGCCGTTACCATGGATGCCACCTAGCCAGGAATAGCGGGGCCGCCGGGAACTCGTTCCGTCTTTTTGTAATTCTCATCATGGGGGTATATTGCGGGTTAGCAATATACCCCCAAACAGCGGGTTGGCAACCGCAGTTTTTTTTATTGGAATTCGCTGTTATCAGAAAGGTGTTGCTGCCCATCTTCTGTCTCAGTTTCCCTCTGTCGCCTCTTTCGCCTCTTACGACACCCACGGGAAGATATGGGGTAGTGGGTATTCTTACCCACCCCTACACGGGATAATCTATAGCGTACATGTAAAATATTTTGATAAAAAATGTATTCACCAAAATCATGCAAATTATCAACAACGTGACTTTTTTCTTAGAAAATATAAAAATTATCAAAATAATTGAAAATATTCTATATTTCGAACAGTATATAACATAAATTTTAATGAAAAATAAACGCGTCATGGCGGTGAGGACATCTTGAGAATTTATATATCCTGTGAAATGTGCAATTATAAAGATTATTTCTATTACACCGTTATGACACTGAAGTCACTTACAGAACAAGTAACCATTGTTGACAATTACTTACTAAAAATAACCACTATTATACTCAAAAAAATCCAAAATATCTATGAGCTCATTCCATGTATGCCGACTTGTGCCGACCTGTCATTCAAAATCAGTCACAGAGTCATGAGATTTGTTACCCTTTTCAATCTTGCTACATTTTATCTTAATGTACAAGGGAGAATAAGGAATCTTATTCTCCCTTGCACACTATGGCCGTCTATTACTATCATACGTTTATGGATTTAATCACATGCTTCCATATTAAAGGGACTTTTATTACTTATTTACTTGTTCCAAACTACTTGTTTGGAACAAGTAGACTTTCTCAGTAGTCAAGTTTTGATCTGTAAGTAAAGTATTAAATTATGTAATCATAAGCAAGCTATAGAGCGCGCATCAGCAAGTATGAACAGTAAGCACGGCTATGAACAGCCTCGAAATCGCAATGGAGACGCTATTATATAGTCATGAAAGGACGCGCGCGCTGATTGTTTCTCTCACCGGTATTTACTTGAATTTTTATTTACCATGGTGAAACGTGCAGTAACCAGTTGTAAAAATGTTCCACGGAAGCAAACTGAGACGAATTATGTTTTTTTTTCATCGATAAGTAAAATTTTGATAAGAAAACACTGATTTTTACATAATTAATTACGGTTTCAAAGGATGTTGTGGGAGGCGCGCGGCCAGATCAACACAGCACGTGCTCCCGCGCCCCCCGCTTTATAGGTTTTCCTTGAATTAGAGCAAGTGGCCAAGTTACAAAGTACAAGTGGCAAAGTTCAAAAGGCCGGTAACGCATCTGCAATTCCCCTGGTGTTGCAATTGTTCATGGGCGGCAGTAGTTGACTTGCCATCGAGTGAGCCGCATGTTCGTTTGCCCACTTATATAAAAAAGCTACCTACGTAATTACATGTGTATGTTCACGATTTTTTCAAAACTGATGGATGGCATTTATCAGTATATTGACATTAGATTGAAATATTTGTACGTAATACTGCAAAACCCCGTGTAGTGGCGGGTAAGAATACCCATTACCCCATATCTTCCCGTGGGTGTCGTAAGAGGCGACAAAGGGAAACTGATACAGAAGATGGGCAGCAGCATCTTTCTGATAAAAGCAAAAAGCAATAAAAAACTGCGGTTGCCAACCTGCTCGCCAAGCGTGGCAACTACGGCAATATACCCCCCATGAGCAACGATACAAATAAACGGCCCCCAGTCCCTGGTGGCCCCGCTGTTCCTGGCTACGGTGGCAACCATGGTAACGGCGGGGCAGGGGGTGCTAAGAATCTCCGGTGGAGGTTCGGTTGCCACCTACGACGACTCGACCTGGCAACATATAACGCACGCACACTGAGGACTGACGAGAAGATCCTGGAGCTGGAAGAAGAGATAGATAAGTTACGCTGGAATATAATAGGACTATCCGAGGTCCGAAGAGAGGGGGAGGACACGGTAATCCTCGAATCCGGCAACTTATTCTATCACCGGGAGGGCGACCATCTGTCCCAAGGAGGTGTCGGATTTATCGTCCACAAGTCTCTCGTTAACAACGTTGTAAAGATCGGGAGTGTGTCGACGAGAGTTGCGTACCTTATACTCAGAATCACCAAACGGTATTCGCTGAAGGTCATACAGGTTTACGCACCAACCTCGGCACACCCGATGAGGAAGTGGAGGAAATGTATGAGGATATCTCTAGAGCCATGCATTCCTCCAAAACCCACTATACGGTGTTGATGGGAGACTTCAACGCAAAACTAGGCACAAGAGAGAGCGGTGAGCTGAAAGTAGGTAATTTCAGAATAGGGCAACGGAACCCAAGGGGCCAGCAGCTGGCCGACTTTATGGAGAAAGAGGGACTCTTTATGATGAACTCTTTCTTCCAAAAGCGGCCCCACAGAAAGTGGACCTGGTGGACGGTTCGACAAAAAATGAGATTGACTTCATTATAACGACCAGACGACAACTGTTCAGTGATGTCTCAGTGATCGCGAGGGTGAAAACTGGCAGCGATCACCGAATTGTGAGAGGCACACTGAACCTAAACGTTAAGTTGGAGAGGTCACGTCTAATGAAGTCAACGCTCCGTCCCCCTCGTGCTCTAATCCAAAGTCCCGAAACCTTTCAGCTCGAGTTACAAAATCGTTTTCAGTGCCTAGAAGATTGCAATGAAGTGGACGATATGAATGAGACAAGCTTGTGGAAAGTATCCATGCGGTCGGAGCTAAGTTCTGTAAGACGCGTCGCAGAAGAGCACAAAAACTCTCCGATCACACTCTTAATCTCATGGTTGTTAGACGGGAGATGAAGCTGCAGTCTTCAGCAGATTTGACAGCATACAGGCAACTGAACAGACAGATCTCAAAATTCATGCGGCGGGACTTGCACAACTTCAATACAGCTCATATTGAAGAAGCGATCGAGCGGAACCAGGGCTCCAAAGTCTTTTCCAGAGATCTGTCTGCCAGAAAGAGCCAACTGTCGAAGCTGAAGACCGAGTGTGGCAGCGTCGTTTCCTGGACACCTGAGATTTTGAGTGAGATTGAGAGATTCTATGGGCAGGTGTACACATCATCGTTGGAGCCACACGCAAGTGTGAGTAACGATCCAAGAGCAAGTCTTATCCGACACTATTCCGATGACATTCCGGACGTCAGTCTGAGCGAGATTAGAATGGCTCTTCAGCACCTTAAAAACGGCAAGGCCCTAGGCGAGGATGGAATTACAGCGGAGCTTCTGAAAGCGGGTGGAAAACCGGTACTTGAAGTCCTTCAGAAGCTCTTTAATTCCGTCCTCCATGGTGGCACTACATCGGAGGCGTAGAGCAGAAGTGCGGTAGTCTTGTTCTTCAAGAAAGGCGACAAAGCTCTCTTGAAGAACTACAGACCGATTTCCCTTCTGAGCCGCGTCTACGTGCTATTTTCGAGAGTCATTACTCATCATCATCGTCTCGCATGCAGACTCGACGACTTTCAGCCTCCCGAACAAGCCGGTTTCCGAAAAGGCTTTAGCACCATAGACCACATACATACCCTTCGGCAAATTGTACAAAAGACCGAAGAGTACAATCTGCCACTTTGCCTTGCGTATGTGGACTATAAGAAAGCTTTTGATTCCGTCGAAATTTGAGCGGTGCTGCAGTCCCTTCAGCGGTGCCAAGTGGACTGTCGGTATATCGAGTTGCTGAAGTGTTTGTACAGTAGTGCAACGATGGCTATCCGAGTACAGAACCGGAGTAGGAAACCTATCCAACTGCAGAGAGGTGTAAGACAGTGTGACGTAATATCCCCGAAACTCGTCACCGCTGCATTGGAAGACGTTTTCAAGCTACTGGACTGGAAAGGATACGGTATTAACGTCAATGGCGAGTACATCACTCACCTTCGATTTGCCGACGATATAGTCCTTATGGCAGAATCGCTGGAGGACCTAAGCACTATGCTCAATGACCTCAATAGTGTCTCCCAACGGATAGGTCTCAAGATGAACATGGACAAAACAAAAATCATGTTTAATGTCCATGTCACACCTAAGCCGGTAGTTCTTGGTAACACTAAACTCGAAGTTGTTGACGAATATGTTTACCTGGGACAAATAGTCCGACTAGGTAATTCCAACTTCGACCGAGAGGTCAATCGACGGATTCAACTCGGCTGGACAGCGTTCGGGAAATTACGGCACATCTTCTCGTCAGGTATACCTCAAAACTTGAAAACGAGGCTGTACAACCAGTGCGTGTTGCCAGTGATGACATATGGAATTGAGACGTGGTCCTTCACTGCTGGCCGTATGAGGAAGCTCAAGGTAGCTCAGCGAGCTATGGAGAGGGCTATGCTCGGGTTTTCTCTGCGTGATAAACTTAGAAATGAGGATATCCGCAGTAGAACCAGAGTAATCGACATAGCCCAAAGGATTAGTAAGCTGAAGTGGCAATGGGCCGACCATATAGCTCGAAGAACCGACAACCGATGGGGAAGAAAGGTTCTCGAGTGGCAGCCTCGTACCGGCAGGCGAAGTGTAGGGCGTCCCCCCACCCGTGCTTTGTGGCATTGCTTGGGGGAGGCCTATGTTCAGCAGTGGACTTGTGAAGGGCTGTAATGATGAATGATGATGAATACTGCAATTAAGCAATCAAAACGACAATTTAAGGCGACAAGGGGCGGAAAATTTATCAAACTAGATAAGACACATCATTTTATTTTATTGAGCGGATATTGGCAAAGTAAATTTTTCCAACTTTAATATAATGGATTTCCGCAAAGTAACGCCTGATTCTATTAAATTTATCAGATTTTTGTGTTTTATTTCATTTTTGTTTTCAAGCTATAAATGACATGGTATGTCTATGTCAAGTATAAACGAGTACGAGGACTACTGAAACTTAAGAAAGGCGTAGTACCTTACAAGTTTGCTTGTCAAAAGCAGTTAATTGAAAACATGTACGGTTCGTTGTAGAAAAACATTAAAAAGCAGAAATTATTAAGAAAATTCTGAGTGATAATGTAAGTGGAGATGTTGCGTCTACTTCCCACAAGTTTAGTTCTTACTAAACTTTTCGACAAATGCGGCCTTTAGTTAGCTCTGTCGCAATAGCCCTGATTTAGGTACGACATGACATGTAATTTTCCTAACAAACCTTGTACTATTTCATTGATTACATAGATGATTTAATATTTAACCATTCACTTTAAGTAAATTGTCAGATTGACCTTTCTCGAAGTCGATTTCCATGTTAAATTGTTAAAATTAACCTTCTACAACAACTTTTACAAAGTTTTAAAATTAGATAGGAAAAAAATTCCTGAAAAACAAGCGTCTTCGACCGTTGCGGACGTAGATGAATGGCTGAGCAGTAAGAGACGCGAGAGATGACTCCACACCACGATCTTGAGAAATCCCAGGAATATGAAAAACCGCTCTGAACTTCTCGTAGTAATAACTTCGGTATTACTGCATGTATTGACGTGAAACAAATACTAGTGTGATGTACGTAAAATGAGATTTTATAATAGAATATATATTTGAATGCCAATTTTTTACCTACTGGTCAGGCTCATTAATACAAACCACTAATATTTGCCCTCAGTCTACATTTATACTTCTCTTTCATATCTTCATTTTGTAATCTGTATAATCTTATACGCTGTAACACAGCGGTAGATATAGATGTCCGATGCCGCAAACGTCTGAATAGACCACTAATTCGGCACTTATGCCGTATTAGTGGTCTATTCAGACGTTTGTATTGGTCTTAACCAAGTAATGATTCGTCCCTGCGTTGGATCCCCGGTGTATAACCTTGTATTCACCACGGCGCTCTTCATTCTTGGCTGTATGGTCTAAGACTTTGCTTGCCCTAATTTGCAAATTGTAAAAAACTAAGGAAAAAGAGTGATAGTAACACCGTTTTTTGTAACACCGTGTTACAGACTTAAAGAAAGCACATGCAAGAGAAAGGAAAGAGAGTCATAGCAAAACTGCTTGATCTTAAACTGGCAAGCGAAATACTTTTGGCAGCGTTCATGCCGTGTCCGTGTTCATTAGCACCGTCGCGTCCTCTGCGCGATGCAATGACACTTTAGTTACTTGACACAGCAGATTGTCTAATAGTTGACGCCAAATAAACAGTCTAAAAAACCTTAGAATAATTACAAGAAAAAATCTGTTAGTTCATTCAACGCTCGCCACTAGCCTAACATGTACATTTCACATGATTGGTGTATAATCTATACCGTATGGTCTTATTACTTTTGCTTAGCAATCTATTACCCTATATTAAAAAAAATCATAAAATGACATTTTGCATTTTGATTTGTTTTGTGCTTTCTATAATATGCCAAGGAATAAACTACAACAGTAGCAATACCCAATCGTTTTGCCGAAAAGCATTCGTTGCGTTTTCTCATTCTTGTGGTATATAGTACATTAACTTTCCATTGTGAAGTGCTATAGCAAATTCTTCATTAATTCTCAACATGCTATTTTCTTCAATCACGACGAATTCAAATTAATAAGTAATTAAGTTAGAAATAGTGAATCCTTAAGTATGTTTTAGTGCAGTAAGAAGTAATAATTAAGCCGGTACATCAAAATGTATAATTTATTGTTAATTGAAGCTATATGTTTTTTGCTGTCACTCTCAATAAAGAACATAATAGGAGCACAGGCGATTGGTGGGTTAATAAGATCTCAAAAAGGAAGATATTTAGTAGATCTGAGTGGATGCGGTGTAATTGAAAAACAGTGCTCAAGTTTGCATGATGATCTTACAATCCTATCATGTGCATTGAATGCAACTCATAACAACAAAACACAGGCTACATTACTTTGTCAACACAAAGTATGGATGCACCAAGCTGAACTTCTAGACAATGCCTACATTGATTATAAATTAAAGGAACCTTGTCAAGAAGAACCAGTTATATTGGATTGCCTGAGTCCAACTGAATTTAGTATAGACTGTGTTATGAAACGAAAACCAAGTGTGAAAGATAAAACTTGTTGGAGTGTCATTAACAACATTGAACCTTTAATCTTTAATGACTGGCAAATAACAGGCAATTTTTTGAGAAATTGCTTTGATGATATTAATGCTTATAACTGTGGTAGGATACCAACTGACTCAAGGAGTATGTCACAACTACAGACAATAAAATGTCTTCAAAGTCAAATTACAAATCTCAAGCCTGAATGTCAGTCAGAACTCAATGTTCTGAATGAAATGAAGTATAGTACTCTCCAGTTGGATAAAATTGTCTTTGCTGCATGTAATTTAGACCTAAAAAACTTTTGTCTTGATGAAGTACCTGGATCTCTTCTAATGTATAAATGTCTTGTAAGACATAAGTACGAGAAAGGTTAATATATTAGTATTAACACAGTAAATATTTTTGAATAGTCAGGTTTACATTTTTTTAATTTCAATGGAATGTTTCAGGTATGACAAAAAAGTGCCAAGATCAACTTTTTTATGTCCAACGAAATGTAGTTATGAACTATAGAACTAGTAAAAGCTTAGTTAAGTCATGTAAAGAAGATATTAGAAAGTATCATTGTAGGAAAGGTGTGGTAGATGATAAAGAAGTTAGACTAGCACAAATTTTACTATGTTTGGAAAATATATCTAGAAATGATAGCACAAAATTAACCCCAGAATGTGTTGCTGAAATGATTGATCATAGGAAAATGCTGATGGATGATTATAGATTATCACCAGAGTTGATGCAAAACTGCGCCAATGATATAACAAATCTTTGCAGAGGAATTGAAGTAGGGGGAAAAACAATACACTGTTTGATGGAACATGCTAGACCAAGAAAGAGAAAAGAAAGAAGAATAAGCATGACTTGTCAAAAATCCCTAGAAGCTCTAGTTCAAGAAGCAGATCCTGGTGAAGATTGGAGAGTAGACCCTATCTTACGTAAAGCATGTAAACCTGTGGTTGACAGGGCTTGTCGGGAAATAAATGGTGGTAATGGCAGAGTCATGTCATGCTTGATGGAAAAACTAGGAACTGTACTTATGACAAGTGATTGTGAAACTGCATTACTACAAATACAATATTTTATTTCTAGAAACTTTAAACTTGATCCCCAACTATATAAAGCATGTAAATATGATGCTGTAACACAGTGCAAAGCTAAACTTCAATGGGCAGATGCTAGTGAACATCCATCTGAAAAGGATCCTTTGATTCTACCTTGTTTATACAATTATGCATATAATTCTGCCTTAAAAGGTATGTTAAAACCTGCATGTGAACAACAAGTAAAAAGAGTAATGAGGCAAAGGGCTGTTAGTGTAGACTTGTTGCCAGAAATTGAAGACTTTTGCATAGATGACTTGGCAAATTTATGTTATGAAAATACTGGTAGAGGAGAAGAAATATTGTGCTTGCAAAACAAAATAAAAGAACTATCTCCTAAATGCAGAGAAGTTGTAACAAATTTCACTGAAACACAAAGTGGTCACATAGAACTTAATGCTATAGTTAGCAGTAACTGCCGCATTCCTATCGAAAATCTTTGTTCTTCAGAGTTAAAGAGCAAAAAAGATGAAGATGATGTTTTGGAATGCTTAATTGCTCACAAGAATGATCCAGAAATAAAAACAAATGTTAAATGCCGTGCAGCAATTGAACATGAACAACTGATTGCGTTAAAAAATTATAGATTTACTAGGAAATTTAAAAATGCTTGCAAGTCCTATGTAGAAAGGTTCTGTCCTAAAGCACAAACAAAGAATCAGGTAGTGACATGTTTAAGTGAAATTGTAAGAAATGACACTATAACAAAAAGAAAGCATACAATATTTAAAGACTGTCGACAACAGCTAAGAAGCCAACTATTTCAACAAAAGGAAAACATAGACTTAGATCCTGATCTTAAAGAAGCCTGTGCAAAGGATTTACAAATGTTTTGCCCTGCAGTACCTCATGGGGAATCAGCTGCATTGGAATGTTTACAAACAGCCAAAGGGAAGTTAAGTGATGGATGCCGAAAAGCAATTTTTGTAGTTAGGAAACAGGAATTTTCAGATAATGCTATTGACTATCACTTGATAACAAGTTGTAATGACATGATAGACTTGTACTGTCATAATACAGAAGCCTCTACTATTTTAGATTGTTTAAAGGTATAACTTTCTTGTTTATTAAAGTAAAAATTATTGCAATTCTGTAATACATTAACAAAAAATTTCTTTTAGGCTCATCGCCATAAACCAGACTTTGATGACAATTGTAAGATTGTTGTTGTTAATAGAATGATTGAACAAAATATGGATTACAGATTTAATAATAATTTACAAAATGCTTGTAAACCTGACATAAAAAAATTCTGTGTTAAAATTATAGGTAAGTACAAGTGCTAAATTTAAAATTTTGTACATACAACTTCAATATGTTTATAATTTATTGTTGATTTTTTTAAAACTCCTCCACCGATTTCGATAAAATTATAATGGGACCACCTGGTAAGTATACCCTTTGAAACAAAAAAAGAATTTTCCAAATCGGTTCAGGCGAACATACATTAAAAAAAAAAGATTACGATGAATTGAGAACCTCCTCCTTTTTTGAAGTCGTTTGAAAATATAATTTTATGCACACATTCCTTAACAGTTCAAAACATTCACAATTCTATATTTATAGCAAATGAACCTCAAGGAGTTGAGTTGCAAGGAAAAGTGTTATATTGTTTGAAAGAAAAGTTTAGAGAATCCAAATTAACTTCTTCTTGTGAAAATGAACTGGCAAACATATTGAAGGAGCAGGCTTTGAACTACCGTCTTGATCCACTACTTGGAAAGTTATGTAAAGCCGAAATACAAACTATTTGTGCTGCATCCAAAGACTCTCTTACAAATTCAGATGGTCAGGTAAAAAATTCACTTATTATTATGGGGGTATTAACAATGTGTTCTAATTTCCATGAGCATTTACTTGTTATATCTATACAAATAAATAAAATTGAAGTGTCCGTTTGTACTGTCGAAATAACAGCTTTTTACTATATGCATATGAAAGTATATATAGTACTTATAACAAAAACACGATTTTTAAAATTTTTGTCTTTCTGTCTGTCTGTTTGTTTCGGCTAATCTCCGAAACGGCTAGACCGATTGTGACCGGACTTTTACTGGCAGATAGCTGATGTTATAAGAAGTAACTTAGGCTACTTTTATTTTAGAAAAAGAATTAGGGTTCCGCGCAAAAAATTAAAACCCATGAAATCTAAAAATAAAAAATAAATTACGCGCGGGCGAAGTCGCGGTGAACAGCTAGTTTGATATAAAACTGTACGATTTGTTTGTAATAAAACTTTGATGTTCCAAAACTGCGGTTGCCAAGCGTGGCAACTATGGCAAACATGAGGAAATGGCCTCGGTCCCCGGCGACATCGTTGTTCCTGACTACGGTGACGACCATGGTAATGGCAGGGCAGGGGGTGCTAAGAATCTCCAGTGGAGGTTCGGTTGCCATCTAAGACGACTCGACCTGGCAATATTCAACGCACTCACCCTGAGGACTGACGAGAAGATCCTGGAGCTGGAAGAAGAGATGACAAGTTGCGCTGGGATATTATAGGATTATCTGAGGTCCGAAGAAAGGGGAGGACACGGTAATCCTCGAATCCGGTAACTTGTATTATCACTGGGAAGGCGACCATCTGTCCCAAGGAAGTGTCGGATTTATCATCCACAAGTATGTCGTTAACGATGTTGTAAACATTGGGAGTGTGTCGATGAGGGTTTCGTGCCTTATACTCAGAATCACCAAATGGTATTCATTAAAAGTCATACATGTAATACGCACCAAATTCGACACATCCCTATGAGGAGGTGAAGGAAATTTTGAGGATATCCCCAGAGCCATGCATTCCTCCAAAACCCACTATACAGTGTTAATGGCAGATTTCAACGCGAAACCAGGCCCAAGACAGAACGGTGAGCTGAATGTAGGGAAATGCGGAATAGGGCAACGGAACCTCCAAATGGGATCTCCAAATGCAAGCGGCGAGACTTGCGTAACTTTAATACAGCTCGTATTGAAGAAGTGGTCGAGCGGAACCAAGGCTCCAAAGTCTTTGCCAAAGATCTGTTTGCCAGAAAGAGCCAATTGTCGAAGTTGAAGATCGAATGTGGTAGCATCGTTTCCGGGACACCTGAGATTTTGAGTGAGGTTAAGGTGTACACGTCATCGTTGAGCTACACGCAAGTGCGAGTAACGATCCAAGAGCAAGTCTTATCCGACACTATTTCGATGATATCCTGGACGTCAGTCTGAGCGAGATTTTAATGGCTCTCTAGCACCTTAAAAGCGGCAAGGCCCCGGACGAGGTTAGAATCACGGTGGAGCTTCTAAAAGCGGGTGGAAAACCAGTACTTGAAGTCCTTCAGAAGCTCTTCAATTCCGTCCTTCATGGTGGCACTACTCCGGAGGCGTGGAACAGAAGTGCGGTGGTCTTGTCCTTCAAGAAAAGCGACAACGCTCTGTTGAAGAACTACAGACTGATTACCCTTCTAAGCCGCGTCTACTTGCTATTTTCGAGAGTCTTTGCGAATCATCTCGCACTACTCGACGACTTCTAGCCTCCCGAACAAACCGGTTTCTGAAAAGGCTTTAGTACCATAGACCATATATATACCCCGGCAAATTGTACAGAAGACCGAAGAGTACAATCTGCCACTTTGCCTTGTGTATGTGGACTATGAGAAAGCCTTTGATTCCGTCGAAATTTGGACAGTGCTACAGTCCCTTCAGCGGTGCCAAGTTGGCTATCGATATATCGAAGTGTTGAAGTGTTTATACAGTAGGGCTACGAAGAGTACGAAACCTATCCAACTGCAAAGAGGTTTAAGACAGGGTGACGTTATATCCCCGAAACTATTCACCACTGCATTGGAAGACATTTTCAAGCTACTTTACTGGAAAGGATACGGTATTAACATCAAATAAAATGATGAGTACATCATTCATCTTCGATACATCACTCATCTTCGATTTGCCGACGATATAGTGGCAGAATCGCTGGAGGACCTAAGCACTATGCTCAATGACCTCAATAGTTTTTCCCAATGGATAGGTCTTCATGATCATGTTTAATGTCCATGTCACACCTATGCCGGTAGTTTTTGGGAGCACTACGCCCGAAGTTGTTGACGAGTATGTTTACCTAGGACAAATAGTCCGACTAAGTAAGTCCAACTTCGACCGTGAGGTCAATCGACGGATTCAATTAGGCTGGGCAGCGTTCGGGAGATTATGACACATCTTGTCGGGTATCCCTCAAAGCTTGATAACAAGATTATACAACCAAGGCGTGTTATCAGAGATGACATATGGATCTGAGACGTGGTGCTTCACTGCTGGCCGTATGAGGAAGCTCAAGGTCACTTGGCGAGCTATTTTGGGTTTTTCTGCGTGACCAACTTAAAAATGAGGATATCCGCAGTAGAACCAGAGTAACCAGCTTAGCCCCACGGATTAGTAAGCTGAAGTGGCAATAGGCCGGCGGCCAAATAGCTCGAAGAATCGACAGCCGCTTGGAAGGAAAGGTTCTTTAGTGGCAGGCTCGTACCGGAAGCAAAGTGTAGGGCGGCCCCATTAGATGGAGTGACGACCTAATAAAATATGTAGGAGGTTGATGGATGTAGGTGGTTTAGGACCACGCTTTGTGGCATTCCTTGGCTTATGTTCAGCAGTGAACTTGTGAAGGACTGTAATGATGATGATGATGATGACTACAAATAACATTAGTTATCTTGTTAACTTCCTTTTGCTGCAAATAAATATTACCATCTTACATCCTTAGCGTCGAAATAGTATTTGAATAGTTTCTAACTGTTATCACGGTAGATCTAAATTGCACCAGACGAAACACGATTAATTATGAACTGAATTCCTATTTATATTTAGATTGTCGCACTCAATATGATAACACACTAGGTAGCATGCGAATCTGCGAAACACAATAACGCCGACAGTGCATTGAAGTATTTAAATTTTATAATAGATGATGATTTTGTTCCATATTGCTTTATAGGAATATTATAAATAGTTACATCATTTTTTAATCTATTTCCATAGGTGGAGGAATGTCTAAAAAATGCTTTGATGGAACATAAAATAGTGTCAGCTGAATGTGCACAAGAAGTTGCTCAGATAATTGAGGAAACTGAGGTTGATATTGAAGCAGATCCTTTGTTGGAGCGTGCTTGTGCATTAGATTTATTAAAATATTGTAAAGAATTGGAACATGGTGCTGGTAGACGTAAGAAATTTAACCATTTTACTTGCTTTACAAATATTACATTATATGCAAAAATTTACCTCTTAAACAGAGTGGCATTTATGTGGCATTCAGAACAAATCAATAATATCTTTGATTTTCAAGTGGATTAAAAATAGATAGGTAGAAGTTGAGTTTTAAGGATTCCACTGTTTTTTCTTTGAATTTATTGTGATGCAAAGCTGCATTGGGATCTCAAAATATCTAAACTAGCAAGCAGACTTAGACGCTAGGTTGTAGGACTCTTTTAAGCGCTTAAAAGTCCACCGTTGAACATGGGCCTCCTGTTGTGTGGAGGGTATGCCTTAATTGCCAAGTTTTTCAGGCGGATGGATGATCGCAGCATCAGACTTCTCACACCTTTGACACATGTATGGGTATTTTACATTTGGTTTAACGTGATGGTTATACCGCTCTCTATTGAAAAAGTAAAAAGTAAAGTTGACGAATTGTCAGTGATGTAGGCACGAGACTCGGAAAGTTGTTGTAATTGTTAAATTGATAAAATAAATTCCACAAAAATTTGTTTAATTAAGTTTTAGAAGGAAGTTTTTTTGTAGTTCATTATTAAAGCAAATTTGCGATACTGTAAAGTTTACATTAGAAATTGTAAAAATTGAAAAGACTGATTGAAAAAAAATCAGCTGACATTTAAATTATTATAGCTATATTGGTTGTAGCTTTTTTACTTTATTTCAAAGATTATAACAAATGCTAAATTAATATTTTCTTATAGGTCTCAAATGTCTTAAGATAATACTTAATGATAGTAACAGGAAACTGGAGACAGAATGTGAAAAACAACTTTCAAGTCGTTTGGAAATGTATAGATATGTTGCTGTAAGTATATTATATGTAATAGTTAATTTTTTTAACTACTATAAGCCAGTGCTTGTTTGCTCTTTCCCATTTTGTTTTTGGATGGAAAGACAGATGCTGGCAAATTATTCCACTGCTTTACTGTACATGTCACAAACAACAAAGCAAACCATTTGGTTCAAATGTATGGTATGTCAGCAACAAAGTAGTTGAGACTGGTAAAGGGTCAGTTTGTACAATGGTGGAAGTGAGGCAGAGGAATTAAGTCATTCATTTCATGCAGTGCTCTACAACTTCAAAATGTATCCTATAGAACACCAAGGCTGGCTACATTGCGCCTGTGCTTTAGATTGAGTTTTACTAGATTTAGGTCACCAATAAGCCTCTTAGCATGTCTTTGTCTTTCCATTGAGTCCAAAGCAGCTAGAAGGCATTTTACAGCACTAGCCCATAAATGGCAGCAATTCTCCATTTATGACCAGACTTGCACTTTATATAGTGTAAGGATTACACTTTGCGCTAAGCAGCTATCCCAGATTAAAGTACTGCTGCACCTTTGTAAGGACACTTAACTTCCCCACACCTACTTGGTCCTGAACTAATGAACCATCGAAAGTTCAGGTTTAAGGATATCTCAACCCCCGACAACTTAAGGTGGTCAGTGTATTCAAAGGATACATTTCGGAAGGGACCCAAGGTGAACATATATATTGATTTTTTAAATATTTATTATTTCTTATATTTCAGGCCCACCATGCAGAAAATTTAGGAGATATCTACAATGAATTATCATCCTCACCATCAAAGAAGTATTTTTTATTAGTGGCCATCTCAATTATAGGCCTAATATTCATATTTGGTTTATATTGTGGTCGAATGACAAAAAGAGCAATGTATATAAAAAGAAAATAGATATTGTGCATCCTGTATTAATAATAAAACAATAAGAACATTTTCTACTTATGATGTAATATATTATTCATTCCACTCTGATATCTCATCAAAATCTATATCTTCCATTTGTTTAGATTGTTCTTTCTTAATGGTAGTTTGCTTGGTTTCTTTTTTTATTTCAACTTTGTTTTCACCCTTAAGAAGTTTCTGGCTTTCCTCAAAGTACTGATTTGGATGATTAATTCCTAAACCTAATTCAGTGTTATGAGCAGCATCGAAGTATTTACTGCAAGCTATTTGAAAATGACCTCTTTTAGCCATGTCAACTATATCATGTAGAGCTGAAACACAAACCAATTAAATATGTTACATTAAAATGGTCTAACAAATGCATTATAGAATATAATATATTTTTTATGTATTATTACAAGTTTTATCTACCTTGGTGTTCTATGCCATAGCCTTTAAGCCTATTTTTCAAATTGCTAGGATCACAATGCCTATATGGACAGCCATGACAATCTCCTGGACCAACATTGTTATTAATAATTTTTAGGCAATTAAAAGGAGAGTAGTTCTTTTTGCTTCCTTCCTTACCATAATTATATCTGATGTTATATGCATATTGCTTTTCAAACTTGTCCAAATCCATTATTTTGGTAAATTCATCTCTCCAGAATCTCAAGGAATCTTCAAGAGTTACACCAATACCTTTTAAAAATAAACCATATTGTAGTCTCCCACCATGTTTCAAGTGATGGCTTAATCTCAGTTGTTCATGAAGTTGTCTCATACACAAAGGAAATGATTTCACTGACAGGGAATCAAGAGTTTCAATAGGTACAACTACTTTTGTATCACTGTAATCATCACCAGAATAGGATTGGTGTAGACCTTTTAGTAAACCGACAAGTCTCTCATCTTGCTCAATTTCACCCAGATGATGACAGGCAACTACTAAACTCTGCTTTAAGTGAATTCTGTACTGTGCAGAAAGAACTGATATAAAATCTTTATCAGGAATGTATGCATATCCACCCTGAATGTAAACTTTTCTGGATTTAACAAGATCGAGAACTTCATAAAATTTGACTTTATAAAATTTGAGAGAATCTACTTTTTGGTGCATTGTGGATTCCCTTAAGCAACCAATGATTTCATTCTTTTCTTCTTCTGAAATGTTAGTGTAACACAATTTATTGATTTTGAAAAATTCAACAACTGCATCAGATTTCATAGTCATGAACCGCAATTTGAACAGTTCCAGTTCTCTTGCAACAAACCACCTCCGTAATTCTTCAGTTCTGCAGTAAGCTAGTCTAAGAATAAAATGTCCAATATGATCTTTACGTCTCGCCTGTAAATCAGCTTCACCGGTTCCAAATCCTGATATGTCACAAAGATTAGCATAGTATTTTAACCCTTGCGATCGTAATTCGTTCAACACGAATTCTCTCCATTCATTTGAATATACACGCAACCCTTTGAGAGTAGTAGCGGTCGCTAAGCACCTCAGTAATGTTAGCCTTTCTAGAGCCAAAGTTTCAAATTCATGTAATCTTATATTCTCAATAGGAGGAACCTTATACATTTGTAAATCATGAGGATAATTTTCTAAAAGGTTGCTGCTATGTGCAGTACGTGTTGATTTTCTTTTAATTTTTAAATCCATACTCAATATTTTAAATACTAAACAACTATATTATATGAAATTATGATCTATTATTATTGGAATTGGATCATCTTCTTTTTCTTCAACAATTTTTTTAATTTCTTATTTACGCTAGATAATCTCAAATAAACTTCTTCTTTTAAATTATGGGCCTTATTCTATGGCTTCACTTCTGTTTGGCGCGAGCGCGAGACCGCGAGATTTTGACAATTTCACATTTTTTTTTTAAGATATGTGGACATGGATGCTTGTCTTTTAAGCCATAATGTGACATTACCTTCTTATTTGTGGACATTACCGTTACCATAGATATAGTATAAACTATATGACCGTTACCGTATCCACAGACTTAGAATATACTGGCGTAATAATATACTAGAATGTATCAGTATCACATAGACCACGCTAGCACTTCATAATAGTTTGTGCACATAGACTTTACTCTATCTCATAGCTACAGAATATACCGTATTCGTAGACAGAGAATCCAATAGACAGCGGGGTCGCGTAACGGCTATTCTGCCTTTCATTCTCGCATCACAGTGCTGCCATTTTGGCAATGTTACCCACAAAATAGGGAGATTTTGTTTGTGAAGCGTACGTCAATAATTCTAGGCCACTTTATACACATATTATTAGGATAGGATAATTAAAGCAAATGAAACAAATAGGTAATATTAATAACAAATATTAAACATATTTATTTGTTAAAAAATTCATAATAATTACACTTATAGGTATTGGTAATTCCAATTTAATTATCATTGTACTTGAAACAAAATTAATTTAGTATGAATATTCCTAAGCTATTCGACGGCCTCGCTAATTTTGGTGGTTTCATGATGTATTCTTATTTTAAAATATCTTAAAGCGACAGATTTAATGAAAAGCATTCTGTGATTGTCTATATAAGGAAATCTTTATTGATGGGATCGATCGAGTTAAGTAGATTGCTATTCTTTTCGTTCACAAGAGCTTTGGCCTTAAACTTTGCCACTTTTATTTTTAGACGCTTTGTTTTCTGACGAAGAGCGCGCACCATTCTCCACCTCTTTTCCGACAGATTTTGCTGCTGTTTCAATCTTTTGGTAAGATTTCTTGGCGTATAAAATGTTTTAATCCATTAAACCTATTAGCGGCCGTTATTGATCGCAAACAATAGATTTTCAATTGTGTTCATAGTGTTACACGTCATCTATACCATATTTAGCAAAGCAAATACAAAATGTAAACAAGGAAACCAATGGCTCTCAAAAACTACGACAAATAATGCTGTGCGTAATGTCAGCTAATCAGTCAGTGAGTAGTTCAGCTTCTTTTACAAATACAAATTTATAGGTAAAGATAACTTACGCTACAGTTCAGTCTCTGGTTTTAGTGTTTAATCCCTTAGCCCACTTGTATGACAGGTACCAACAGTTTTCGTAAGCGGCACAACAATATCTTTTAAAAATTTAAAACCTAGCGCAAATGTGCTTGGTAGTTCCATAACTAATAATATGATGCCCATTTTTAGTAATTTTAAAGTCCTGCCGAAAAAATATTACATATTCTCAATATTATTTAGCATTCAATAAGAAAATATAACAGTATGTCATTACATGATAACTATAACTTTTATATTAATTCTTATCACTAGTACTAGTGTTTAGTTAGCAAGGCATTGAAAATTAAAGACGCACCGTATTTGATTGTTCCATCACTAAATTATCAGGCTCAGGTCCGTCTATGTTTGCAACATCCTTCTGGAAAAATATTAAATTTTTCAATTTTCTTCTATATATTCAGTGTAAAAGAAATGATGTCTTTTAAATTCCTTTTTATCCTATCATAATCCATCATATTATAATTTACACACTTAAGTTAACACATTCACTGTCTGATTTTCAAACACAATAGTAAGATGACCTATATGTAGTGCACGGGACAGCGAAAGGGTTAAATTCTGGTCAAATGCAAGCCCATCTATTACATGAAAAACACAGTTAGAAGATTTAAAATACGACCATATTTAAGCATACAAACATTTATTGTATAAAGTGTTGTGACAGCATTACGAAACAATTTAGTTCTTGTCCTTTTTCGGACTAATAAATTCCTTTCAAAGTGCCTGGTGCAAAGTCTATATAGAGCCTAAGAATTGGGAGCCTACTAAATAAGTAGGCTCCCAATTCTTCTTACCCATTGCTAAAACTCATTTTTTTTAAATTCCGAATCAATTAGGAAACTGACAAAAAATAAAACATCAAGATATATATATATATATATATATATATATATTGATGTAATATATATGTGATATATGTGTAATATATATAATATATATGATACACCGGGTGTTTGTGAAACGCTCCCGAAAATGAAGACAGACGATAGTACTAAGGATACCTTTGATGATGGGTCAGAAAGAAAATCGATCCCGAAGAAAAAAAAGTCATGTTTTCACAACGTTTTATTAGCTTTATTCACGCTCCATCATGTTAATACAGCTAAACAAAACGATAATTTCACTAAAAAAATCATGAAAATACTTAAACATAAAACTAGCAGTGGAATTACAATCAGCTGACTAGGGGTCAATGTACGCGTGGACGCTGAAATCGCGTGGCCCGCAGCTAGAAGTCGTACCACAGTACCTAATAATTTACAACACTTGTCTAAATACCTAACATATTTACTTAACTTACTATTTTGCCACTGTGCTTGTCTCTACCTAGCCAATTTAATTCGAATTCACAGGTTAAATAAACCAAATACCTGGTTCGATTCCCCGCTAATGAAAAAATTGCTTAAATGAAATGTTAACAAGGATAGTCATGCTTTTTTATCCATCGTCTAGGTATGTTTATTATTCTGATGTATTCAGTTATGTACTTATTGAGATCAGTTCAGTATTAAGTTATTTAAAAAAAATTAGGTGTGAAACACCTTACCGATCTAAATCCTCCGTGGCCTTATGAGATTCTCCAAGGCACATTAACAAGTTGCCGTATTCACGAGCACTATAAACGTACATACCCGTTAGGCATTATTAAAACAAAACAAGAAACACAAAACGTACCAACAAGAATAATAACACCAAGAATTTAATAAGCAAAACAATTGAACTGTCGCTCACGCCCACGCGATAGTCTAGAATAATTTAATAGTTAAAATCAATTGCAATTATGATCGACAGTTAATTAATATATCAGATTTAATCTAAAAAATATTTCTTTTACTTTATTTTAAATGACTTTTCGTATTTAATCCGTCCAATACTATGAATTTAAAAAGAGATACGTCAAAAAAAACTATTAAAAATTACTTACAAGTTTTATAGTGATTGCCGCCTCTAATTCTTATGTCACCGGCAAACAAATCTCAGTAGGTAAATTTCGGTGCAACATGGAAGCGTTGCCAACACCAATTTGTCAAATTCCCCGAAAATTCATGTCAAATTCCCCAATTTAAGGACAAAACTTCAACAGATTCCCCTCAATTTTATTTAAGAAATTAAACAATTTTCAACTAATTTTATAAGATTTACTTTTTACTTACCATTTTTTTTCTTTAAAATTTAAAAATAAACAAATGAAAAGCATTAAATGATACACCAAATTTGCCGAAATAAATCCGAAAATTAAATGTGGTGCAATGAAGATAATTAAAAAAAAGGAGTCATTCGATATTCATAAGTAACCTAACAAAATGTTAAGATAAGTATTTAGATTTCTTGAAAAAAGGTTCTGACTTGGCCCTGGTTATCGATTTTCAAAATCCCCGCATTTTTCCCACATAATACCAATCCCCATAAAATCCCCAACCAACTTTAAATTCCCCGCAATTTGGGGAATTCCCCACATGTTGGCAACGCTGTGTAAATTACACAGCGTGAAGCGACATGAGTCGGCCGGGCGGTGCAGCGCGTGTTCGAAAGGGAAGGGTAGAGTGAATAGAGAATAGAGTGTATGTACGCTAGGGATTGACTCAACTATATCAAAATTAATGTCAGTATTTATATTGAATGTTTATATTGAATCGATAGACTTGCCCACATAACAAGAAAATAAATCCTCGGTTTGCGTTCTATAAATGTAATTTTATTTTACCGTTTGTCAAACAGATTCCTTCTGGGTTGTATAATTAGAAAAAATGGTTAAGGTTAATTGGACGGGTTGGTTGGAATCCAAAGACAAACTCAACAATTTGCAGCAAACATTTACTTGAGAAGTATAAAAGAAAAAGTAGAATAAAAACAATTTTATTAAAAGGAGCCATGTCTAAATTATTTGTACCAGTAAGTATAATATTGTTATAATAATAAGACTTCAAAAATTTAACTTATATCTAACTACGCTAAAAGTTCAATCATAATCTAGGGGTTCTAATTGACAGTACGATGTCTTGGGCATCACAAATTGAACAGATAAGTAAAAAAATGTTTGCAGCTTGTGGAAGTTGCTGAATGCTGCTATGTTTCGTATGGTAAGTGTAGAGAACCGGAGACTCTTTTTACTGGAAAAGAGGCATACCATCTTAGTCCTCAAGGCTGACAACGCATCTGCATTTTGATTCGCAAACGAGGATAGGGGAGGTAGGGGAGAGTTGGGCAGTTGGGAGACATGGGAACCCCCTCGTAATTTTAACTCAATTGTAGAATTTATTTTAGTTTTATGTTAATTGTTTATTTTACTCACTGGCAAAACTGTTCATCCATAGGTAATCTGCCATTTAGTTCAGTTGTCAAAGTTACACGTTTTCTTCTATTATTTATTGTGATTTCGCACTAAATAATTGAAGAACTAGTGAAGGTATGTATTTTATTTTAAATTTTATTTCCGTTGTATATTTACTTACGTATATATTAACCTGTAAGTCACGCTAAAATTTGTAGCCAAAAAACTTGACAGGAAACTTAAGTTGAAGAAGTATGCAGAGGGAGCAATGGGCAGTTATTTTGAGGGTGGTTTGGACATGCCCAGTGCTGCCATCTATATGTAATGTATATGGTGAAACAGTTTGTTTTATATAAACTGATTTAGTTAAAATGTTTAGATGATTTTAATTGCATAAAGATGCCGTTCAGGTATGAAAAGAAGGGTAAGCGACGCGAAATTTCGAAAGACATAATATTACATGCCGTAGAAGAAGTGTCAAAAGGCGGTAAGATAAAAACAACTGCTGATAAATTTGAAATCCCTAGAACAAACTTGCAACGATATTATCTAAAACAAGAATATGTAAAGGATTCTTCATCCAGGTTTATATCTTCACTAATTTTCGGTTTATATTATGGATATTGGGTGTTTTAAACATCATGCCCAAACCTCCCAAAGGGGGTGCCCGAACCTAACTACAATGGGGCTTTAGCTTTGGGCACAATTGACATATTTTGAAATCCTTTTGTAAGTTTGAGGTTGATTATAATTTGTAGACTGTTCTTTGTAAAACATCTTGCCAAATGTATGGTGCAATTGAACCTGGCAATAGATATTGGATATATTAAAAATGTGCTTTTTTATTACCTCTTATGTGAAAAAGTGCCAATCCCTCCCCTACCTCCTCTATATCTAGATGTATATCGGCCTCAGCAACTACTTACCTGTGTGTGGACTGTGTGCTCGTTTGTACCCTATTTCTATAAAAAAAAGTCTTAAAAGACTTCGAAATTTTTTGCCCATTTCTACCAAAATAACGTTAGCACATTCCATTTTGTTGCCTATTTTAGACTATGCTGATATATGCTACACTGATATTACCATGGAGCAATTAAACAAGCTTGAGCGTCTTCAGAATCTATCCATTCGGTTCATATTTGGTTTACGCAAATATGACCATGTATCCCAATTTCGAAATCAACTCAAGTGGCTCCCAATTCACCTTCGCCGGAATGTTCATATACTTTCTTTACTTTTTTGTGTTCTGTTTGATCCGAAATCTCCAAGGTATCTTAAGGAACAATTTCACTATCGACATGAATTTCATGACCGTAATTTGCGTTCAGTGTATAGCTTGGCTTTGAATACTCCTTGCAGCGTAATTTCTTTTTATAATAAGTCATTTACTTCACAAGCAATCCGACTCTATAATTCTTTACCACTTAACATCCAGCAAGCGCAATCTTTACTGACTTTTAAAAAACAACTGAAGGAGTATTAATTGAATTTCCCGTCATAATAATAAATTATATGTATTTCCTCTTTTCATTAATACTTGATTTTTTGTTTAATTTTCTCTGCATATATATTATGTGTGTTTGAATGTATATGTACGTATGTATATATATGTATGTATATATATTTATTTATATGTGTTCATTAAATATTATATTATTATATATTTTTCATATATTATTCATATATTTATATAAATCTTATTTAATAATAGGTTTTCGTCCTCAATTTTATTTTATATTGCACGTTGCACCTATCTGCCAAAATATATTACATTGTCCTTTTACGTTCGGTTTGTCAGGTAGAAATCGCTTAAAGCGATATGACCACCGTTTGTTGTTCATAAGTTTTCCGTAATTGTAACCACTATGTATAAATGCAATAAAGAGTTATCTATCTATCTATCTATATTTAGTAATGCTCTTGAAGCGCCACTAGACGTCCGCGCATGAGACGCGCGGTTCAATGTGCCAGGATAGTATAAATTCCATAGTATTTGATATTCACAACGCTCGATGCCCGATTCATGCTTGATGGCCGATGACATTGTGCCGAGGGCTTAAATAGCGTGGCTCATCGCCTACAGCGTTATAGTTCGGCCGTTCAGAGAATGCGTTCCTGACACGTCGCGATTGAACTGACGACGTAACTTTGTAATGGCGTTGCAGTTACGATAAAAATATTTTTGCTGGTTGTTTACCGTTTTAACAATTGATGAGCATTAAAACAACATTATTATATCAATAATCAATGAATGTTATAATTTTGTGCCAAACTGAGTGTCAAATAACTTGGTAAACAATATTTTTCTAAATCTACACTGCGGTTATGTCAGCGCTTTATATTTGTAGTGCTGTGCTAACAATAACAGGCAATAACAGTATCGTAATCTGTTCTTATACAGTTATACTTTATAAAATAATACGTTTTGTTTTTCTTTTTAAGAATTTGAAAATAATGAACTATAAGATAACTTTTATTAAATATAAAAATAAAACTACGACCAAACCGAACGCGCGAAAGAAAGTAGCATTTTTATATTTAGGTTGAAAATGGTAACCCCAAATGACGTTATGGGCCGCCATTTTGTGACGCTAAAACAGTCGTCTGTTGTCGTTTCGTGCGCATAGACCACGTTCTTCAAGTGTTTTCGATCTGTTTTTATTTGATTACCCGGCTTTCGTTTAATGGACTGTTTCTGCTTTTCAAACTGACATCGGCGCTAAATCGGACTTCGATTGTGTTTTGGACGTGGACAAACATTGAAAGTGGAGCCCGTGAGTTAATCATCAAGCTGCAAGATTACTTTGAGCGGGAGCGGCAAAATGGTGGACCCCTGTTACCTGTCGAACAAGTACAAGAACGCGTCTCTCAGGCGCTTGGGAGTTAGCAAACGAACGATAACAAATATTAATAAAGAAAAGTTCGGCTCTACTGGCACGGAAGATAATATTTTACGTATTCTGAAGAAGAAACGTAGAACTAAACCCGTGACAGATATTGACACTTGACGCCGATGCAATCAGAAATCATATATATGGTTACTATTCCAAAAATGAATATCTCAACAGGAAGAAGCTTTTGGCATCGTTAAGAGAAGCTGGACTGTTTAGCGGGGGTAAAACTGCTTTAACCAAAATCTTAAAAGATATTGGTTTTTCGTATAAAAAAACAGACAAAAGAAAAATTTTATTAGAACGATACGACATAATTTTAAAACGGATAAGTTTTTTGAGAGAAGCAAAAAATATTGATAACTGGGATAATGTCGTGTTCATTGACGAGACATGGCTAAACGCCAATCACACGGTTTCCCGTTCTTGGACGGATGATACACAGCGTCGACGTCGAAAGTACCAATGGGTAGGGGCCATTGGTACTTTCGACGTCTGATAATATGCCACGCAGGTTCTGCAAAATACGGCTTGGTGGAGAACGCGTTACTGGCATTTCAATCAAAAACCACAAATGACTACCACGAGGAAATGAATGCCACTACATTTAAAGAGTGGTTCCAGAACGTGCTTTTGCCCAGCCTACCAGAGCCTTCTGTAATATTCATGGATAATGCCTCCTATCACTCGGTTCAAATAGAAACCACCTACCCAAGCTAATAAAAAGAAGAAATGGTGGCTTGGTTATAAGCAAAGGCATTGACGCAAATATGCAGATGCTAAAACCAGAGCTAATTAAATTAGTTAAAGAAAATAAAGCGGCAAATGTGCGATACGAAATCGATGAACTGGCTCTGGAGTACGGTCATCGCGTTCTAAGAATTCCACCATATCATTGCCAATATAACGCGATTGAGTTAATCTGGGCTCAAATAAAAGGTTACGCCGCCCGCCACAATACCTCCCCGCCATTCAGCACGAAAAAGATGATGACCCTATTAAAAGAAGCCTGCGGGGAAGTCACAAGAGATGACTGGGCAAAGGTTATTGAGAAGACTAAAAACCTGATTGTGGAACATTTTGACCGAGATATCAGGATTGATTCTGTTATTGATAATAATATAATTATACATGTAGGCGAAGATGATGATGAAGACACCACCTCCTCAAGCGAATCGGAGTCTGATTAATATTCTGTACGCACATTCAATTCAATGTACTTTATTGCATAGAAATACAGATTGTAACTTTGTAACAAAGAATAAATAAAACAATTTTATTATATTAATATTACCTTTTTTTGGTTTCCACTTAAATTACTAAAATATAAATTTTAAATGATTCCGCCAATTTAAAACGAAAATAATCTTAAAAATAACGCGGCGGTTCATTTTGGAGGAACGGTAACGAACTCAGTGTTATGTTGTGCCCATCACTAGTCGAGACTAACTGATAGGTGTCAGGAACGCATTCTCTGAACGGCCGAACTATAGTCGTAGAGAAGAGGAACTCGTGGTTAAGTAATAGCTGCGCGGAACAATAGATGTGATTCTTGGGGAGTTTTTTTAAGTTTATCGGTAGAGTCACCTGGGATTTTTTACATTTGAATTAAAATCCAACAAAAGGCAGGTAGGTTCAGCTTATTCCCAGGAACAAGTTATATGAATATTTTTTAATTATTTTAGAACTATCATGGTAAAAATTCAGTAATTTTTTGAAGTTATTTAATTTCGTGCACTAAACAATTTTTGTAAATCTTTTTACCGCTTCTTTAACAATCATTTTTCGATAGTCCTTATAAGTAAAATGTACATCACTAGGTAACACACACAATGACACATCAAAATTTGTCACGCGTTTTCGGGCTGTCAGGTCGTCTATACGCATCAAGGAGGTTATCTTTATATATAAAAATTAAGTGTCACATTGTTTGTCCGCGATGAACTCCTAAACTACTGAATTGATTTAAATGAAATCTTGCACACTGTGTGCAGTTTGATCCAAATTGAGAGATAGGGCAGTTTTTAACCTGATAAGTGACCCTCAAAGTTTTTTATCGCGAATTTAAGAATTTTTTTAAAGAACAATGGTTCGTCTGAAAGGGCAGAACAACGTCTGCCTGGCTAGCTAGTAATATAATATAGGGAGTGCGCACTTCATACTAGAGAAACGTTCCTAAATCGGTGACCTTGAAATGAAAGGCACCGATTTAAGCGTTCCGTTTCTTTCTAATGGAGTGTCCATGATACAATATTTTGAGGATATTAATAGTACATACAGCATTACGGAAAACGAAATGCTTATTTTTTTTTCAATATGGAAAGCGCTGAATAGTGTTATAATCAAACTCCGTTTATTATTTTGATTACATTATTGCTTCGCTCCGGTATCAAACCTTACGTTAACCTTAGCGATCAAACAAATCATACTCAATCATGCATACTTATTGATAGAATAGCCTATATGAAACTTAATTTCTTCTCAGACACGATGTTTACCTAATAGGTGCCAAGGTTTGAACCCAGCTTTATCACATTAGTTTCACCACAGGAGCCAGAATGTCACATAGGCTTCCTGGTTAGCCAAAACCGTTGATATAAAAAGCCAAAACCAATTTTTTTTACCGTAAAAAACAACGAGTTTTATTAATTTTTTTATTAAAAGATTTATAGGTTACTGAACAAAATGGTTTTATGTAATTTTTGTCGGGTTACATTTTTGGAATCCTGCAATTTCATGGTTCTAGACCTTTGATGGTGCTATAACTTCATGTTCAGGAAACTTATCACTATAGATTTCAGCAATTGAATATTATGTAAGTCTTCGCAATCAATACCCTGGCTAGAGAATGTGGAAACATAGATGAAATTTTATCAGAAAAATGCTGCATGACTATTTGTATGATCCTTTTTTTATAGTGTTGCTTCATAGAGTTTAAATCTATTTGTTTTCATGTTGTTTTCGTTTAGATGCAAATTTGTCCTTGGTGACAAGTGCGCGCGTGCCGGTCAGTCGTATCAGTGATTTACAGGATATTTACTGATGTTTATTGTCTGTTTTTTTAATAGAGTTTAGAGTATAAAATAAAATAAGTTAACTAACTGATTTGTGTGTGAATATAACATTTAAATATTTTTGATTTTGACTATCAAGTTTTTTTCTTTAGACTTAAATTGATTAGACGAGAACTGTTTTGATTTTCAAAATATCCCGAAAACCCAGTGAAGTATGGACTCATTTTGACAAAAAAGAAAATGCTTCTGGTGTTGCAGTTTGTAAATATTGTAGTCAAAATATATCATATAAATCTACAACGGGTAATTTAGAAGCTCATTTAAAACGATCTCATGCTTAAATTTATTTGGCCCAAAAGACAAGTACCGATTTTGGAAATAAAAAATTTTTTATTACGAAACCGTAAATATGCCGATTTTAAAATACGCCGGAAAAGTTTTAATTTCAAACAAAACTTTTCTACTAGTTCAAAGCCTAGATTGAAACATAAAGGATAATCGTGCAAATCTGTATCTGTATTACATTCGCGTTTGCCGTTTTGTTAACTTATAAAACGAAATCTAAATACGCAAATGAATTGGCGTGGCTAAGCGCTACTGAAATTGGATTTTTAAAAACGGATTTTGAAATCGATTTTGAAATCTGAAATCGGATAAATATCGGTTTGCGTTCAAATCCAAAAACGCCCATGACTACTATCGGTTGGTCACTATATTTTTCAGACGATTTCTTCAGTTGACTATTTCTTTAAATTGTTCGGTAGTAACTTACTACTACTAGTGCTATCTGATTTTATTATCACTGTTTACTAGCTGCTATTATTAGCTACTATGTTGTACAACTAGCTATTACTATCACTTGTATAACTGCTATTATCAGCTACTATGTTGCTAGCTACTATTCATTATGTTCTATATTCAGCTACTTCTTGGTTCTGCTACTAGTCACTTCATCTACTACTATGTTACTGGGCACCAAAGCCATAAGGTAGACCTCGAGCGTTACCTTAAAGTGAGCCGCTTGCCATTGTCCGTTTTGTCTCTTTATTGCATAACATTTTCTCTATACAATTGTCTTAAATTACAATTTATTCTATACACGATTACTACCTACACTAATGTACTATACATTGTTAAATCGGTAATTCAGTTGTCTATTAGCACACTATAAAGGTTTCTTAATATATTAACAATGTAAAAGTTATTAACCAAGATGCAATCGTCATTAGATGACTTAGTACAGTATACGCAGCTTTTTAAACCGATTGCAACTGTTCTGCAAGGAACTGTTCTTCCTTTTCTCATAATATATCCAATAATATTTTATTTTTGGACCTTTGTTTACGGTTTTGAGGAAAACTTTGAGGCTGGTTTTGTTACGGTCGCTGTAGTAGCAGTAATACAAATTCTCATTTGTCTATGCTGTTATTGGAGTGTTCATATACAGTGTTTTCTTTCCTGCACACCAGTAAGTAATTACAGCATTTTTCTTAAATACATACACTCCTTCACTTATTTATCTTAAACTAATTTTTAGCTATGGTATGGTTCAATAAAACTTTTTCTTTTCTGTAGGTTAAAGATCCAATACAAGCTGAAATTGTTAAAGTTGTACCAACATCAAATAATGGGTCGTCGGAAATAGTGAGACTACATCACACAAAGGTTTGTTGATCTTGATAAGAAATTGTATTTTTTTTTAAATTAATTTAGATTGATTGTTTAATATAAGCTTATTTTATGGACTATATCTTTCATTATCTTTGAATATTTTTCAGTCTACAAGGAAGGGCAATCTCAATCCTGATGTTTGGTTTATTTTTCAAAAGAGTAAATATGTTTATGATTGGGACAAAAAGAGATTTCATACTATAGATTTTCCCATTAATAAAACATATGAAGAGTATATAGAATCTAAGGGATACCTAGATGATGAATCTATTGATATTGCTGAAAAAGAATATGGTAAAAATGAAATGATAATGGTAAGTCTCTTTTTCTATCATAAATTATTTCAGTATTAAGTTTAATATAATTGCAAATGCAAAAACATTTAGTTGTTAGAAAGTTATGTTATAAAAGATCATTCTAGGCTATTTAATATGGGAGAATAGGAAACTTTGCAGTAGCTATTTCTTGAAATTGAAACTTATCATACAATATAAAGAATAACAGCACATCAGATAACACCTTGTGTTTACCATCATCCCTCCAAAGTTCTAAACAGTCATTTACTGTTCAAAGAATGAAGGTGTGGCAGCACTGTTGTCACACTGTTAGTGAAACGCACCGAAGCCTTTTTTTTTTTAGAGAGGGGGCATACGAGCATGCGGCTCACCTGATGGTAAGTGACTACCGCCGCCCATGAACAACTGCAACACCAGGGGAACCAGAGGAATTGCAGATGCGTTGCCGGCCTTTTAAAAAGGAGTAGGCTCTTTTCTTGAAGGTCCCTAAGTCTAAGCCTAAACTACACTATCAAAGTTCCAAAGTAAAAGCAGTATATATATATATAGAATAGCTCTGAACTACCACTCGGAGTTTTGGCCGCTCCCCTGGGCAGAACACCTTGCCCAGTGGGAGATCTCTTTTCCTTACCACCACCACAAAGGATTTGCCTTTATTGTTATGCTTGGTATGAAGATTGGTAATAGCAGTACTAGATTTTATGTACAATCTAGATTTAGTTTATAGGGCCACCTTATCATTAAGATTATAATTTATGTATTATGCACTATGACACAACCAAAGAACAACCGTAGTGTAAGCTATTAAAGTCTTCAAACAACACTGCTATGTGTTTAATTAAACACACAAAAGCTCTTTACAACTTGACAAATCACTAATGGCCCCCTGAGCTGAACTAATTGCCTAGTGAGAGGGTTCGAGATCTCTTCTTTCTCAATGATGAAAAAAATAGTTCAGAATCTCAACTAGGAACCTAGTGCTCACAGAAGCTGTGTTGATTAGTGTGTTACATTATGTATGTTACACTACTTCTCTTTGCAATAGAGTACATAATATATGAAACTCTTATGCAAAGAGAAGTGGTGACTAGGGAATCTGGAACTAAAAATTGTTTTTAAGAACTGGAAATTTTCATACTAGCCTTTAAGAGAATTAGGACTTCCTTGTTCTTTCAGTATTTTTGGTACAAGCTAGTTTTTGTTCAACAAGTAGAATAGAATAATTTTTATTCAATGTAGATTATTACATAATACTTTTGAGAGTATTTTTTTTTATTTACCACTAGTTCGGAAAATACCCCTGTCCTGGGAAGAACCAGCAAGAGACCCGGCATGTATAATTTTGTACAATTATTTATATGAATTTTAATAGAACCAGCATGGTGGCTATCACCTTCTTCCCAGGGGTTATTTTCATTCATCATTCATTCAAAATCAACCATACCTTCTCTTTCGGCTTGGATTTGAGCAAATATCTCTCCACAACTGTGTTGTCATCTGCATACTCAAAGATACCAGACAAAAGCAGTTCATTGATAAGCAGCAAAAAGAGAGTTGCTGAACTGACCCCTGAGTACTCCGGCATTAGTCACCAGGAAATATGCTTGAAAATGCAGTCTTCGCAAATTACTCAAAGTGACCGTTTACTTAAAGAAGTAGACATGAATTATAGGCTCAAAGAGACATGAACAAGATTGCCTGAATGAAGGAATGCGTGAGTTAGTTGTTGGATGTCTTGATGTCGGCGTATGGTTTTTATTTGTATTATTCAAGCTATACACATAGTCCAGCCTCTTGCGGAAGGTTTGGCAACCCTAAGCAATAACCAGATGCTAATATTCTTAACCAGAATACTGATAACATGTTTATTTTGGGTAAATGTACATTTCTTGCCCTGACTTAGCCTACGCAGAAGGAAAATTATCCGATTTACATGCTATCATGTCAATCCACTTCTGTGACACCAGAATTCTCTATATTCATAAGAGTGGCTCTTTTGTTTAATTTTTTTTTGTATATTTCAGGTGGTGCCAGAGTTCATGCAATTGTTCAAAGAAAGAGCAACAGCACCATTTTTTGTTTTTCAAGTATTCTGTGTAGCTCTGTGGTGTTTAGACAAATATTGGTATTATTCTATATTTACACTTGTGATGCTGGTCATGTTTGAATGCACTTTAGTCCAACAACAATTGCGAAATATGGCAGAAATTCGGAAAATGGGAAACAAGCCTTACAACATCAATGTATATAGGAATAGGAGATGGCGCCAAATAATGAGTGACCAGTTGTTACCAGGAGATATTGTTTCACTCACTAGATCTCACAGTGATAACTTAGTTCCTTGTGACATATTGCTCTTAAGAGGTTCTTGTATAGTTGATGAATCTATGTTAACTGGAGAAAGTGTACCCCAAATGAAAGAAGCACTTGAAAATGAAAAGAATTTGAAATCAAACTTAGATCCTGAAGGTGATGGAAAGTTGCATATGCTTTTTGGAGGCACTAAAATTGTACAACATTCATCGCCAAGTAAAAATATAACATCAGGCCTCAAGGCTCCTGACAATGGATGCATTGGCTATGTTATTCGGAATGGCTTTAATACATCTCAGGGAAAACTTTTAAGGACTATTTTGTTTGGAGTCAAGAGAGTAACCGCTAATAACCTTGAGACATTTGGCTTCATTTTGTTCTTGTTGATTTTCGCCATAGCTGCTGCAGCTTATGTTTGGGTGAAAGGTTGTGAAGATCCCGAAAGAAATAGATACAAACTATTCTTGGAATGTACACTGATTTTAACATCTGTGGTACCACCTGAACTACCAATTGAATTGTCTCTAGCTGTTAATACTTCACTACTTTCTCTATCAAAATTAGCAGTATTTTGTACAGAACCATTTAGAATACCGTTTGCAGGAAAAGTGGAAATTTGCTGTTTTGATAAGACTGGTACTCTCACAAGTGATAATTTAGTAGTGGAAGGTGTTGCTGGCATTGGTGAACATACAGACGCAACGGTTATTCCATTGTCTGAAGCACCTATAGAGACCATACAAGTACTAGCATCTTGTCATTCCCTTGTCCAACTTGATGATGGCATAGTTGGAGATCCCTTAGAAAAAGCAACTCTGAAAGCTGCTGAATGGAACCTAACTAAGGGTGATGCTGTTGTACCCAAAAAAGGAAAATCACCTGGTTTTAAAATTGTACACCGAAATCATTTTTCAAGTGCACTTAAAAGAATGTCTGTAATAGCCGGTTATCAAATAAATGAGCGGGGCTTCATGGAAACCCACTATATAAGTAGTGTCAAAGGTGCACCAGAGACAATAAAAAATATGCTCAAAGAGGTTCCTAGTCATTATGATCATGTTTATTTAACATTGTCTAGAAGAGGAGCAAGAGTCCTTGCATTAGGCTACAGAAGTTTAGGCAAACTAAGCTCTCAAGAGATTAGAGATTTGTCTAGAGAGGACATTGAGTGTGACCTCACATTTGTTGGATTTGTTATAATTTCATGTCCATTAAAAAGTGATTCAAAAAAAGCAATATCTGAAATAGTACATGCTTCACATTCCGTTGTTATGATTACTGGCGACAATCCATTAACTGCTTGTCATGTTGCAAAAGAACTTAAATTCACACAAAAGAATGAAGTTCTTATTTTGACTGAAAATAACAATGAATGGATTTGGAAGTCCATCGATGAAAAAGTTGTTCTGCCAGTGGAAGTTAAAGAATCAAAAGAATTGACCACTAAATATGATCTTTGTATTACTGGAGAAGGCCTTACATTCCTGAATGAGCATTACCATAAACTTATGATAGAATTAATGCCATATATTAAAGTGTTTGCAAGATTTGCTCCAAAACAGAAAGAATTTGTAGTAATTACTTTAAAAGCACTTGGCTATGTAACTCTAATGTGTGGAGATGGTACAAATGATGTTGGGGCTTTAAAACATGCTGACGTAAGTATATTAAGTTTTACTTTATTTTAACTCCACTTCAATAATAATTTACAAGCATCTTTAAGGATATTTACTGATTTGTGTTTTTTATATTTCATCATCATCATTACAGCCCTTCACAAGTCCACTGCTGAACATAGGCCTCCCCCAAGTAATGCCACAAAGCACAGTTCTGAGCCACCTGCATCCATCGACTTCCTGCATGTCTTACCAGGTCGTCACTCCATCTAGTGGGGGGACGCCCTACACTTCGTCCGCCGGTACGAGGCCGCCACTTGAGAACCTTTTTTCCCCATCGGCTGTCGGTTCTTCCAGCTATATGGCCGGCCCATTGCCACTTCAGCTTACTAATCCGTTGGGCTATGTCGGTCACTCTGGTTCTACTGCGGACATCCTCATTTCTAAGTTTATCACGCAGAGAAACCCGAGCATATTGTTGATGTTAATACCGTATCTTTTCCAGTCCAGAAGCTTGAAAACGTCTTCCAATAGAGCGGTGAAGAGTTTCGGGGACATAACGTCACCCTGTCTTACACGTCTCTGCCGTTGGATAGGTTTCGTACTCTGGTTCTGTACTCGGATAGCCATCGTAGCCCTACTGTACAAACACTTCAGCACTTCGATATACCGACAGTCAACTTGGTACCGCTGAAGGGACTGCAGCACCGCCCAAATTTCGACGGAATCAAAGGCATTTTCATAGTTCACATACGCCAGACATAGTATCAAATTGTACTCCTCGGACTTCTGTACAATTTGCCGAAGGGTATGTATATGGTCTATGGTGCTAAAGCCTTTTCGGAAACCGGTTTGTTCGGGAGACTGGAAGTCGTCGAGTCTGCATGCGAGACGATGATGATGAGTAATGACTCTCGAAAATAGCACGTATACGCGGCTCAAAATCGGTCTGTAGTTCTTCAAGAGAACTATGTCGCCTTTCTTGAAGAACAAGACCACCGCACTTCTGCTCTACGCCTCCGGTGTAGTGCCACCATGGAGGACAGAATTAAAGAGCTTCTGAAGGACTTCAAGTACCGGTTTTCCACCCGCTTTCAGAAGCTTCGCTGTAATTCCATCCTCGCCTAGGGCCTTGCCGTTTTTAAGGTGCTGAAGAGCCATTCTAATCTCGATCAGACTGAAGTCCGGAATAGTGTCGGATAAGACTTGCTCTTGGATCGTTACTCACACTTGCGTGTGGCTCCAACGATAATGTGTACAGCTGCCCATAAAACCTCTCAATCTCAGTCAAAATCTCAGGTGTCCAGGAAACGACGCTGCCACACTCGGTCTTCAGCTTCGACAGTTGGCTCTTTCTGGCAGACAGATCTCTAGCAAAGACTGGAGCCCTGGTTCCGCTTGATCGCTTCTTCAATACGAGCAGTATTAAAGTTGCGTAAGTCCCACCGCATGCATTTGGAGATCTGTCTGTTCAGTTGCCTGTATGCTGTCAAATCTACTGAAGACTGCAGCTTCATTTCCCGTCTAACAGCCATGAAATTAAGAGTGTGATCGGAGAGTTTTTGTGTTCTTCTGCTGCGGGTCTTGCAAAACTTAGCTCCGACCGCATGGACAGTTTCCACGGGCTTCTCATTCATATCGTCCACAGCATTGCAATCTTCTAGGCACCGAAAAAGGTTTTGTAGCTCGAACTGAAAGGTTTCGTTTATAATATTTATGTATAAACATTTTTAAAGCCAATATACACTATGATCAGAAAGTATTTTTCTTAATATTTTATATCAAAAATTACTTCTAAACAAAAATTATGAGCAATGTTAGCAGCGAAATATACAAAATTCAATAAGCTTGAAGTAAATTTTAAGGTGGTAAGTGTTTAAGGCTTCCAGGTGTCCGATCCCAGTCATCATCAATGACTTTGTTAATTGCAATTATAAATGCTGAATTACAACGCGCTCGGCGCAGAAAGGTAACATCCTGCATTTCTAAAACATAAAAATATTTCAAGGAAATCTGAAGTTAGCCTTCACACTTTTGGGCATCGCGGTAGAACTGTGTCGAAACCTTAAACAGAATAAGAGGAGACCTGTAATGGGATTTATATTAGCTGTAACTTACAACTAACAAGTTGATATAATGTAAGCAAGTACTTGTAGCAGTGTGCAAGCTACTGAATAATGTTAAAATATTTAGAAGTTTTGATAAATAAAAATTAATAAATTTATATTATATTTATGTCCTTAATTCATTTATTTATGATGAGCTATTCCGTAACAAAATGCATAATTGTGTTAAGGCAAATAATATACCTTAAATTTTATCTTATATGAGATTATCAAATAATATATTATGTGTTTAAATATTGCAGGTGGGAGTGGCAATTTTAGCAAATGCTCCAGAGCGCCCACGTGAAAAGCTTCGTGAAGAGCGGGTAGCAGAACCGGAACCCCAAAGAAGACATCCCGGCGCTCGTATAGATCCTCGTGCTGAGGCGAGGGCCGAAGCGGCAGCAAGATTACGGAGAGCCATGAAGAAGTTGGAGGAGGAAGACCAACCGCAGCTCGTCAGGTTGGGAGATGCTAGCGTGGCCGCACCATTTACGAGTCGCCTATCTAGTATTCTTTGCAGTGAGTTCCTTTGCATTAAGAGTTTGGTCAAATCTTGGATTATTCGTGCAATTTTATTGGCAGTTGATAGATTATATTTATTTGTTTTATTTAAAAAGCTTAATTGTAACAGGTTAAAGCTTAGGGTACATAGGGGGGACTTAATGCCATGTGGCATTCTCTAATAGTCAACACTGGTTGTCAAAGCCAATTGTTGGCAGGGGCGAAACATATTACTTATATAAAGTATACATATATTAAAATACACAACATATATTTAAAGTATACATGCATATAACATACGTATATACTTAATATATAAATCTTCATATGAATATAGAAATAAATACTCGTAAATATTTGAAGTAAAAAAATTGTCAGTTAGTAATTGCTCGCAGGTAATGTCGTAGAAATACTTTAAAGGAGTTTTTATTGGTTACATTCTACATTGGGAAGAGTATTCCAAAGATGTAAAGTCTGTGTAAAAGAGGGCCTGAAAAAATTAGACCTGTGCTGTGGAATACTAATCTCGAGACTGTTCGATTGTCGTGATTATATGTTGGCCAAACTCAAGGTTTTGCTTTAAATCGGAAGTTATACAATTGTCAAATATTTAAACTTTATTATTTGCTAAAGTTGTCTATATATTATCCATAGCTTCGACAATGCATCTAAGTCTACCGTTATCTTTATTACTTAATTTTATTAACCTCTTTAAACTGATGTGGGAAGCTTAGGAAACAGTGAAAGCCTCTGAGCTTCAGATAATATTTAACTGCAAGTTTGTACAAACTTACATGTCATTATTAAAAAGTGAGGCACAATATTATATTGGTATTTATTGAAATGTTGGCTCCAGTTCGGATTTAAATTTAAGACCGTCGTTGCATTTAAATACAGCTAAAATTAAATGGATTGGCTTACGGTATTTATACTCTGTGTGTATATTAAGTGTTTGATATCTAATACAACTTGTGGGGCAAACTATTGAAATTGTGAAATCAGCTATATTACGTTTGACTGTTATTCTTAGTCAGTGTTATGGAGACTGATATTTGCTCAAGGGCTCTGCAAACCCTTTTTAAACTACATTTATATTGTAAAAGCAAGTACTGAGAGTCAGAGCAATATATCTATTTATAGTCAGGTACTTTAAAGATCATTTGGACCTATTTAAATAAATAAACAATTGTGTTTATGAGAATTTAAATTAATAATAATAAAAATGTCATAACTATGTGAAATACGTATAGGTGTCCCAAAACTCAAGGTGAAGCAGGTACCGCAAGAGTGGCCAGATAATACCAGAAAAAATATCCATGTCAATTAGTTAAGTGTTAATAAGCATATTTTTGAAAATCTACATCAAGGCCACATCTTTAAGTACTGTGATCACAAACTTCCTAATTTTACGGTTATCGGCCAATGGAAAACACTCTAACTTTTACACTTTCTTAAAAAGTACTAAACTGTCCTGGGAAAGTGATTTCAAATCATGGCCCGTCAATATTTCAAAATGGTACAACAATTAACACTGTTTTTTTTTGGTTAGATTAGTTTAGGTTTAAAAAATGAAGTCCTTTTAAAAAAAAACAAACAATAATTTTTATACCCGCAGTTAACTGTTTGACGTGAAGTTTTGGGACATTCTGTATAATTTTGGGACAACCTGTAAAACCTCATATCAATTACCTGAATGTTCCCAAAGTAGGATAGAACAAGAAAAATCTTTTATAACCATAATTATGTATAATAAAATTACAGGGGATATTACTGAACATCAATGTTAAATATAACTTGATTTTTGTTTTAAAAAAGTCTTACATATTTTAAAACTATTTTATATAATATAATTGCTGGACTACAATTTCATCTGATGGTAAATATAAATGGTGATGCAGTCTTGGGGGGTAAAACGCACTAGCTTAGTAAAAACTCTTATTTTGAAGACTTACACTAATAATTTATAATTCCATTATCAATTATTTTAAGTACATTTCAGATTGTCTTGCCGGTAATTTAACACTTATTGTTTAGCTTTTGATTATTTATTTATCGCTATATTATATAAAAATCAATTGCTGTTCGTTAGTCTCGCTAAAACTCGAAAACGGCTCGACCGATTTGGATGATTTTTTTTGTGTATGTTTGAATGGGTCCCTCGATGATCTAAACGATTCACAATTGGACCCGGTAGGTGGCGCTGTTGTCGATATCCAGAAATCGGCCGGGCGGATCGCTAGGACGGATCGCTAGTTAAATTCATTTGTATAAAATCCAAGAATGTGGTGACTTACAAATATCTCCCTTTCAGTTTGTCACATCATCAAGCAAGGCCGATGCACACTCGTGACGACTTTACAAATGTTTAAGATATTGGCTCTGAACGCACTTATCCTTGCGTACAGTCAGTCCGTACTGTACCTCGACGGTATAAAGTTCAGCGATACGCAGGCCACGTTGCAGAGTTTATTACTTGCATCATGTTTTCTCTTCATTTCGAGATCTAAGGTAAAATAATAATGGTTGTGTTACTTATTTTCTTAATTTCCATTGTATTCTACATTCTTGCAAGGCAGAATGCGCAAAGTTGTTAACTGATACTTATCACGATCACTAATGTTGTAATAACGACTACTAATCCATTGGCCCATGTATTTATCTATTAAATATTTTACGCAACGTGTTATGGCTATAGAACAAATTAGTCAGCTCGATCGGGAAAATATCAAGCTTCAAAAGTTTCTAATCTAACAATTTAGATGACATTCTAGCCGTTACCTTGAGCTTGTGATATTTCTTTAATTTATCTCAGCTTTTATTCTTTTTATTTCCTTGAAGTTGGCCTTTATTTTATATTAAAAGTTAAATACTTATTTTTGGGGGTGTTTTCCAGCCGCTAAAGCAACTGTCGAAAGAGCGACCTCTGCCGAATATTTTCAACGTGTATACCATAATGACGGTGCTGACACAGTTCGCAGTGCACTTCCTTTGTCTCGTGTATTTAGTGCATGAGGCAAAAATACGGTCGCCGGACAGGTATTTATCCTTCTCGTTTTCCTTTTCTTCCTCCTCTTCTTCAGCCTGTTAAAGTCCACTGTTGGACATCGGCCTCCCCCACGCCTGAGACGGAAACAACAAATCCCTTTATCATGGGGAGGTCTATTATAATAAATTCATTAGACAGTCCTATGTCACAACGTGCACCACATTCAAACAGTTCATTCTACCACTATTTTTTGGTTTGCTGTGGCGCATATGATATTTCTTCTCACAACATAAAGAATTTGTCAAAATGTTCGTTAAACCTGTTTCGAAAACCAGTGAAATTATAATAATTGTGATAAACATTTAATAAAATTTTTTTCTAAAAAACTTATGTTTGCTATTTATTAATTATCTATTGCAGAGACACTAAACCAAAGTTAGATATGGACCTAGCAGAGGACGAAGAACGTGAATTTGCTCCAGACCTACTCAACAGTACAGTCTACATCATATCAATGGCTCTACAGATATCGACATTTGCTATTAATTACAGAGTAAGTAACAAATATCCCTATGTCCAAATTGAAGGATCATCATCATAACAGCTGTGATGGGCTGCTATGTGTCCTGTCCAATGTTGGACATAGATCTTCATCAAGGAATGCCAAAAAGCACAGTCCTGAGCTACCAGCATACATCGAATTCCGGCATATCTTATGTTACTTTCGTCAATCTATCTGATAGGAGCCACCCTACACTTACCGGTACGATGTTCCTACTCCAGAACCTTTTTTCCCGATCGGTTGTCGGTTCCTTGAGCTATATGACCTGTCTCAAATTGAATGCTGATGTTTTATGTTTACGCTGAATATTTAAAATAAGAGGAAGCACAAATTGGGCGGGACACGCATGCCACAAACAGGAGCAGTTCTGCCTAATTAACTGTCAGTTGCAGTCTTACGTTGTCCCGAGCTGACGTTTCGCTACTTAATAGATTATGTACGCAAATATGCAGTATTATGCAATATTGGAATGCAAAAATTAATATATATGAATTATGGGGATATTCACAGTACATTAATGCAATTTCTAATGAATTTTGTTAATTTACTAATTTTATTTCCATACTTTGATAACGATGGAACAACGATAGGTTATTCTTGTGTAACTACGTCAGCGTCTTGTAGTTGTTTGAATAGTACGTAATGTACGGGAAAGTCACAATAGAGATAAAGGCCACAGAACACAATTACTCTCTACCGAGAGAAGAACGCCAACTTCATACTAAAAAAAGGAAACACGTGTTTATACACGTACACTACATACGCCACGGTGGGCGCCCATAACTCTCGGCTTTGCTATAGATTATCCATCTTTCTTTTCCTAATGATTGAATTTTCACTGAGCTAATTTCGAATGATACTGGATGGCAGGAGCTTGTACTATCTGAGAATCTAATTAAAGCCTTGATACAGGCATCTTCTATTTGAAGTTGTGACTCATCTTCGTAGCACAGGAACATAGCCTCGTCGAGTTGGTTGCAAGGCTGAGTGAGCGAGACGATTTCAGAACCTTTTACTAATAGGTAGGGATATTTGGGAATAATGATTTCAGTTTGATTAAAGGAAGTGGTAATAGGTATTGGGATAGCTCTATTAGTAAATATAATTTTCACTATTTATAATAGGTATATCTAACACGAATTTTATTTGACTTCCTTTTGAGTACACCTTTAATTTTATACATTGTTCTCTTTACCAAATTATCATAGCTTACAGGGTATATAAGTTTATTTGTTTACTCTACTGATTTTAATAATTTTAACAATTCTTCAGAATCGGCAAGTGATTGGTGTAAAATTCCTAATTTACTAAAGGTTACAGAAGTTTCGATCTCATTCCACCTAGTGTAGAGTATCATGTTTACGAGCAATCTAATATTAAAAGCTTAGTTTGGGATCAACAGGTATTAGGCTACTTCCAGACTGAATAACTACATACACCTGAATGTCGTATCATTAATTTGGAAATGAATATCAATCCCTGTGCTACTGTTTCCTAAGTCAAAATTACAGATAGAACTAAAAGAAACCGCACTTAATCAGATTGTTTTGTGATTTAAAGCAGTTTTTTTTTAGTGAAATAGCATTCATAATAGTGTCATCAAAATAGCTGTTAAGTAGCAAATAAATTAAGATAAATTTACTAGTATATTTTTGCGTACAGGGGAGCCGTTTATGGAGGGACTGCGTGAAAACAAGCCGCTTCTATACAGTATCATGATCTCGGGTGGCGCGGTGCTGGCGCTCGCTGCAGGGCTCATTCCAGATCTTTCAAATATGTTCGAGATTGTATATTTCCCACCTGATGTGAGTATATATTTATTTTTCAAGATATTTTAGTAAGTGTTAAAAGTAGCATTTGTAGACCGTATATTACTTACCTAATGTGAGTAAAGTTACAACCTATATACGTCCCACTGCTGGGCACAGGCGTCTAATTTCTGAGAGAGATACGGAGTAATAAGTCCGCGGTGCTACTACAGTGCGTGACAGTGGACTTCACATGTCCTCGAAATATTTTATTCCTCAGACATGCAGATTTCCTCACGATGTTTCCTTTCACCGCCGAACTCGTGGTAAAGAAGCACTTAAAATTACAACTGACAACTTCATTGGCGCCGGTGGGGATCTAACCTATGTTGCAGGCGAACGCGTTTACGACGAGCTGCTATGAAGCATGATGCTCGTTCAGATTTTAACTCTTTTACCGGTTTGTAAGCAATGTAATAAAGAATAATTAAATAAGTAAATATTTTTTTTTTAAATAAACTAGTTTTATTAAAAAAAATATAAATATATTAATTTATAAAATTAGTATGAAAACGTTTAGAAACAGCATGGTAGCGATCACCTCATTTCCAGGGGTTATTATCAATCATTTACTCTTTAGTAGTATAAAACAATTTTTACTTAATAAATATTTAAAACTTTTTGATAGATAAGGCCTGCATATTTTCTGGAACTTTGTTGTAAATGCGTATATATTGCCTTATTTGCCTTAGTATACGCTTTCAGAACTTCGTCTGCTCGTTCCTAGTATTTACAGAATGAAAATACCAAAAACAAGTACAAACGCAATGGCCAAAAATATATATAGAATAGAATAGAATAATTTTTATTAAATATAGATTGTTACATAATACTTATTGAAAGTCATTTTTTTATTTACCACTGGTTCGGAAAATACGTTTTGTCCTGGGAAGAACCAGCAAGAAACCCAGCGGGACGTTTTTTTTAAACATATTTCACTTTACAATAATTTTGTTTGTACATTTTTTTTATCATAAACCTCAGAAGCTATATCAGAATATCTAATGCAAAAAACCGCATTACAATCGCTCAAAAATTTTTTAGTAAAATGGTAACAAAAAAGTGCACAAAAACAACCTCTTAGGGCAAACACGTATATATACCGTATCCGTTCCGACGTGGGTAAAAAGCAATTTCCCAAATTTCGGGTAATTTTTCCCCAAATATAATTAAGAACACTGATCACGTGACGCATGTTTTGTGTTCCAAAAATAGCAATTTAATTTATGACAAAAAATCTCAAATAAGTGATTATAATTACTGACTTTTCCATAAAAGTGATTCCTTGATGGTTTTTCATAAAACCACTATGATTTTTGCAAGATTTAACGACGCAAGACGGAATATTTATTATTGTTTTTTACTTACAACAACTACTTCTCGCGGACGACGTTTGTTGACTAATGGCGGGCCCAAGACTTATTTTTAGTGTGAATGTGTGCGTGACCCCTTGTACGTACAAGCGAGCTGACTTATTTTGGGTGCTTCGTTGGGTTGTATAGCGAGATTCAGTCCGCCTTTTTTCATACGTCCATGGTTTTTAAGTTATGGTGGGTTAGAAATGGTTCGTGTAAATATACACACTGCCGACTCATCGCCCTTTTTCTTTTTCCAGACTAGGCTGACACACTGCCGTTTGTCTAGATACGCGGGCAAATTAAAACAAAAGAGGGCTATTATTCTTCCTTAGAGTTGTTTCTATCTTGTTAGTTGACGAAAAAGCATAAAATTCGACAAAAATTTATACCATTTAGTTTTCAAAAAATTATCATAATTAATTGTTTTTTATAAGCGGTGTAAGGTACACAACAAGATACTCGCCAAAACACTTAAATGATTTTGCAGATTCGACTCAAGATCCATTACCGCTGTTCCACTTTCTCACCAACGTTTTAAGTAAGTGATGCACACGGTCCACAAGTCCACAGATTCATAGATACGCATTAAATAAGCGAAGCCAAGTCTTTCAGGCGGTGATAGGAAGTATGCGCTAATGTATGATATATTTAAAAAACAAGAATTATCCTGCAGCTAGTCGATTTTTTATAGCTTTGGAGATCAGATGCAAGTGTTTTATACTTTTCACCTCTTCGGCAAAATGTCGACTGTTTGAAGTGTAAGAGACCACGTTAGTTGACAATTATTTTGCATATAAGTTATTTATAATAACGTTTTATGCAATATAATTTTGTCAGGTGACTTATAACGTTAAATAATATTAGATATTTCAATTGACAGCGAACTGTATTCCGTTAGCGTCACAGCCTATCAAAAGTCCACTGCTGAATATGGGCCTTCCCTATAGATTTTTTTTAATGAAATAAGGGTGATAAACGAGCACACAGTCCACCTGATGGTAAGTGGATGCTGTGGCCCATAGACATCTACATCTATCCTCGATTAAGTATTAAAATGCAGATGCGTTGTCATCTGAGGACTATGATGGAATGCCTCGTTTCCAGTAAAAAGGGTCTCCGGTTCTCTACACTCACCATACGAAACATGCTGCTACATTGAGCTACTATTTTACGCTGGTATTCTGTGAGGGCGTGGTCCTAACCCGGTTGAGCCGATCCATTCGTGCTACAACTATAATATAGCTGGAGCGTGGCTCTACCACGTATAATTTTAGTTGTTATAACGAAGACGCTGCTGACCATCTCCTGGTTTCCTCTGTCGCGTCTTGCGGCACCCACGGAACGATGTGGGGTAGTGGATATTCTTACAACGGCACTACACGTTTGGCTAGAATGGCATTAACTTACTAAAATAATAAACGCATGATTTTGTTTCAGTACCGACTAATATTAGTGCAAGTTCTCATAGCGGATATGGTGTTCGCATACTTGGTGGACCGCATTTGCCTGTGGCTGTTTGGTGAAGGACGCGCTTACAAAGTTACGTAGCACTCATATCGACGCACTCACACGCACATGAAACACGCGGTGCAATCATAACATTGCACTACGTATTTTTCTGGAGGGTACATATGTAGGACCATCTTCTATTGGATTTCAACTGAAGTGTCCATGAAAAGCATGAAATAGCGAATGTCAGAGTATTAAAAGTTAGTGTTTGATTTAAAATAAGCGATTGCAGATTATGTGAAATATGCCAAGAAATAGCTAAATAAGATAATATCTGTAGGCCTTTTGGCACTCTAATGCGCTCTCAATTACTTGTTTAGTTGACAGTTTATTGTTAATAAAGTGCGACATAATGTATTTTTGTGGTAACGGATTAAAACTGTCGGTTTTCCGTTCCTTTTTAAGCATAGAGCAACACGGGCCACCGGCGAACCGGAGGGTAGTCGCTAGTACTCAGTCCTATGCGTACAATAAAACTATGTAGTTGCAGCCACACTGTTCACTAGACTAAATCTAGTTGCGCGGCTAAGTCGACGTCTTACGAAAATGCCGAATAGTTCGGTTTTTTGCTGCAAAAAGAGATCTGTCGCAAATTTACTAAAAATGGCGTTACTTTTAATATATGTGATTTTTAATCTACTTTTTACTTCTTTTTAAACTTAAATGTTACAATAATAGTGGTCGTGTTGTTTCGGATCGTTTACCCAACACAGGCCGCACGCCCTCATACAATATGCGGATCGGTCGAGCGACTGATCCGAGTCTGTACCCGAGCTGTTGTCGCTGTCACCGAGCAGATAGTGTTATAATGTATCTATACGTGTATGAAATTGTTAGTATATTGTTTTAATTGTTATGTGTGAGTTTCGTAGTGACAGATGATTGTTTTTGTGTGCGCAGATTTCCCCCTGCAACTACTCCCCTCCGGTGCGCCGGTGGCCAGTGTTACTCTATGTGTTTTAAGTTAAATTAGATGTTTATTACTAAAAATATACAAATAATACATTTATGGATATACAAGAATTTATACCGTTATTTAAATTTAACTGCCTTGTTGGTCTAGTGTTCGTAGGCGCGACTGCTAACCACGTGAAACCGAATTCGAAATCCGAATTCTTAGTAGCAGTCCGGAGTCAGAAAGATTTCGGTTTTTCTTCGCTTTTCCCGTGCCTCGGTAAGCACGTACACGGATTGCTGTCTCATCGGACTATCAGCGTGAAGGAATGTAGTGCACCTGGGCAGATGGCTCTTCTCTGTTGAGACTGGCGGCTGTGACCGAAATTCGGTCTGGAGGGCTTATAGATAACATCCTGTAATCGTATTACCATACCACATATTAGATTTTTAGGAAAAAGTTTCCAGTTTGTTTGCAAAATGTATGTCAATTGAAATGAGTGGTAAGTACCCTATTTCAGTTTGGAGAACATATTTCTATACACTAAGATGGTCCTACAGGTCTTTCATTACCTTTCATTAGTATTTCTGTGCGGTGTCTAGCTACCGTAACTGCTCAACATGTGCATTTAGAAATGATATGAATGTGTCGTTTGTATTACTATTTAGTAATGAATAAATGTAGTAAATTATTGATGTGTTGTTTAACTTCGTTTAACGGATATATATAAATAAATGGACAATATTATTTGATATTGTTTTTTATTAGTTACTATATATTTACGATTATTTTTAATTCACTTTTTTTTTTTTTTTTTCTAGAGGGTAGGACTCCTTGTAGTCCGTACAGTAGCAGTACGAGCACTGCTGTGTTTCGGTCTGAAGGAGAGCTGGTATAATTATAGGCTGTGAGGCATAGGTGTAGTTCTAAGAGTTGACAACGCATCGGTTAAAAGTTGCCTTTTTTGTTTAAAGTTGGCTGTAGGGTTCAAAGCTACTGTGCAGTAGCCACTTACCATCAGGTGGATGGTGAGTTCGTTTGGCACTTCAGTTTTATTTTTTAAAAAAAAACACTTTTGAAACATTTATGCTGCCTCTTGCAGTAGACTAGTAAATGTATTGAAGGTAAATGTGCAGGTCTCCGATGAATTGTTACGACTCGTTCACCTTAGGGTCGTTCCAATTCCCTATAGCAGAAGAGTTTTATAATTTTGTAGTTGAGTTATATTCAGTGCTGCCAATGGCCGTGACCTCTGAATTCGCCAATGCTATCTAGACCACCCCAGTCTAGACCGTAATCCCAATAACCGCCAAGACCGCTATAGTCTATATGAGAAGAAATTGATTCGGGGGCCAACATTGAGGCTTGAGAAATGACTGGTGATGCTACAGCTCTGGTGATAACAGGAGTTAAAATCTGTTGCGGGTGGGAGGATTGACCGACTCTTTTAACGTCTGCGTCGAAGTCCAAAACGGGGTCGGCATTATACGAGGTGGATTGAAAAGTACTCGGCCTAACACAGATCCATTCAATTCTAAAATCAAATCTACCCACATTATTTAGTTCAGTTCAGACTAGTTCATTGTGTGAAGTTCGAAATGTGCGATAATTAGTTGTGATTTTATAAATTTATTAACAAAGTAATCGGACATAATTTCCATGAATGGAGCAAATCGAGCAGCGTGCCGTCATTAAGTACCTCCATAAGAAGGCTATCATCAAAAGCCATCCATGATGACATGGTCAGTACATTAGCGATTGTGCTCTGTCATATTCATCCGTCAAAATGGATAGCAGAATTTAAGCGTGGTAGAGAGTGAAAGATGAACCCCGCTCTGAAGGCCTTCGACGTCAACTACTGACGAAAATATTAAAAAGTACTTGATTTAATAATGGAGACCGCAGATTAAAAATTAGAGAGATAGCCGAGATTATAGGCATCTCTATGAACGAACTCAAAACATCATTGTCAACGAGTTGGGTTTCCACAAGGTGTCTGCGAGGTGGGTTCCGCGACTGCTTTCAGTTGAACAAAAAGGACGCGATTGACTATTTCACGCGACTGTTTGGAGTTATTTGAAGCCGATGCAGATGATTTTTGAATCGTTTTGTTATTATGGACGAAACATGGGTTCATTACTGTACACCGGAAACAAAACAACAATCAAAACAGTGGAGAAGACCTGGTTCACCACCCCTAAAAGGCTAAGTCGATTTTGTCGGCAAATAAGGTGATGGCTTCAGTATTCTGGGACTCGAAAGGTGTGATTATGATTGATTATCTTGAAAGGGTCAGACTATAAACTCTGATTACTACTGCACCTTACTACGTCGTTTACGAGGAAATAAAAGAAAACGTCGAGGAATGCTCAGAAGAAAAGTCCTGTTTCATCAAGATAACGCCCGTGTTCACACGTCAGTACAGTCAATGGCTGAAATTCACAACTGTGGCTTTGAACTGTTACCGCATCCGCCATATTCACCTGATCTGGCACCATCAGACTTCTTTCTGTTCCCTAACCTAAAAAGCACTTGGGAGGTCAAAGATTTTCGACAAACGACGAGGTCAAAGCAGCTGTAGACGCATATTTTGACTCTAAGGAAGAATCATTTTTTCAACGGTCTAAATGCTTGGAAGGGAGGTGGCAAAGTGTATTGAACTTGATGGTGATTATGTAGAAAAATAAAAATATTACTGATTTAGTATGTGTTTATTTTCTTGGTTAGGCCAGTACTTTTCAATCCACCCTCGTAATCCACAAATCTTATTGTGCCGTCGGGTTCTGCGAGCGAGTAGGAGTTCTCTACGACGTCTCCCTCTCGGAGTTCGCTGTGAATCTTGTTGTCGCCGGTGACTGGATTGCTTTCGGCGTAATTAAATCCGCAATTTGGCACTGACTGAAAAATGAAAATGAAAGTATTATTCCAGTAAATATTTACTAGACTTGCAAAGAATATTCGGCTGCTGTTCGGTATTCGGTCTATTCGGCTACTTTTATCCTATTCGCTCGAATACCGAATATCTCGGTACTGTTTGGTAGGTTAGGTAAGATGTTTTGTTGTAGTCAGATAATTGGTAAAATGAAAATGTTGCTTTTTTATAATAATGTATTTTTCTTGTAATCTTTAAAATAGTCCTCGTACATAATCAAAAACCGTATTATGAAAATTAACAAAAAAAACTATGAAATAAATGCATATGCACTTAAATTATAGTCATGAAAATTTAGTAGTGGAAGATTATGGTGCAGGAAGACAAATTTTTCTGCATTTTCAGACAGTAATTTACTCCTTTTCATCTCGTAGACAATCCCGGCTTCAGAGAAAAGACGCTCTGAATAAACATTACTTCCCTCCCGGCCGAATACTTTTGCCTAATATTCGGCCAGGAAGCCTGCAGAATATTTGATATTGGCGTAGGCGTGTGGCCGAATATACTATTCGTTGCAAGTATAATATTAGGTCCTTACATATGAAATTAGTGTTTTGTCGTACTGACCACTTTGATCTGAAATATCTCCTCTTTGGTTAAGAATTCCAAATTCAAATTTATTAATTCATTTAGCTGGTACATTTGAGTTTTGAAAACAGTCATTCATTTGTTTTTTCCCTCATTATTTTATTCTTTGGCGTCGCTTATTACCGCACAATGGAAAACATGAAATATCGGTATATTTACGAGTACGAGTTCTACCGTGGCACCAGTGCTGCAGAAACAGCTCGAAGGATTAATCATGTGTACGGTGCTGGTGTCGCAAAAGAAAGCACGGTACGTTTTTGATTTCAACGTTTTCGTTCTGGAAATTTCGACCTTCAGAACCAACCCCGTGGACGGCCGGAGACCAATGTGGAAAATGAAGAATTAAAGGCTATTGTGGAAGCGGATCCATCACAAAGCACTTCAGAGATAGCTGCAGGCTTCGGGGTAAGTGATAAAACTGTATTAATCCACTTGAAGCAAATCGGGAAAGTAATAAAACTTGAACGATGGGTACCTCATGAATTGAATGAATCGAACTTGCAAACACGCGTCGACTGCTGTGTTACTTTGTTCAACCGACACAATAATGAAGGGATTTTAAATCGAATCATTACTTGTGATGAAAAGTGTATACTGTACGATAATCGGAAGCGCTCGTCGCAATGGTTGAACCCTGGAGATCCAGCCAAATCCTGCCCTAAACGAAAATTGACTCAGAAAAAGTTATTTGTGAGTGTTTGGTGGACTAGCGCCGATGTCGTTCACTACAGCTTTCTAAAATCTGGCCAAACGATTACGGCAGATATCTATTGTCAGCAACTGCAAACCATGAAGGAAGAACTAGCTGCTAAACAACCGAGATTGGTCAATCGCTCTAGGCCACTGCTGCTTCACGACAAAGCAAGACCACACACTGCACAACAAACAACCACTAAGTTAGATGAGCTACAATTGGAATGTCTGCGACATCCACCGTACTCCCTGGACCTTGCGCCAACAGATTACCATTTTTTCCGGAATTTGGACAACTTCTTACAAGCAAAAAAATTCAACTCCGATGCGGCAGTCCAAATCGCCTTCAAAGAGTTTATTGATTCTTGCCCCCATGGTTTTTTTAGTAAAGGGATCAATGAACTACCTATGAGATGGCAAAAGTGCATAGATAACAACGGTGCATACTTTGATTAATTAAATATAGTTACAAAAAAAAATTGACTTTATATTCCTCCCGTACAAAACGCCAATTTCATATGTGAGGACCTAATATTTATTAAACAAAACAGTGGCGAAAACGAATACATTAATTAAATTCACATTGGTAATTTGCATTTTGCACGCACATTGTGTTTTTATTGTGCAATATGCGCTACGAACTTTGGGTTATTGAAAATAAAACCTGCTTGCTTAAGAATAATTTTCGAGAACACGTGCACGTGCAGAACTGTGGAGCAGCTATGCCATTACGTCTGCTGATATCTCTATATATAAAAATCAATTGCTGTCCGTTAGTCTCGCTAAAACTCGGAAATGGCTCGATCGATTTTGGTGAATTTTTGTGTATGTTTGATTGGCTCCCTGGATGGTTTACATTCACAGTTGGACCGGGTAGGTGACGCTGTTGTCGAGATACAGTAATCACCCGTGAGAAGCCGGGGCGGATCGCTAAAAATAAAAGAATCTAAATTATTTAGTCGTCTTATAGTATACTAAAAACTAATCAAATAAACAACTAATACATCTAGTTGGTAGGATACCTTTTCTGCCTAGGGGTTTTTGGTAGCACCCTCTCACCTATTTCTGTCGCCAAATAGCAGTGCTTAAACTGTTGTGTTCCGGACTGAAAGGTATTATAGAGAGACTACTAGGTATAGTTATAGGCTGTAAGGCATTCCATCTTAGTCCTCAGAAGTGACACGCACCTACACGCACGCGCCTGTAGCCTCACAGAGTAAAGCCTCCTTTGCTTGAAGAAGGTTGCAAATGTCCATGGACTGCAGTAGCCACTTACCATCAGGTGGACTGTGAGTTCGTTTGTCACTTCAGTTTTATAAATAAAACCTAAGATGACGATTAGTGCCATAAAGGCAGGAAAAGAGTCCTCTTGATCTATGTGATGAACCCTATAGTCTATGTTTGTAATCAAGATCTTGACCGTGTGTTAATGTAGATATTAACAGTTTTTACCCTAGTTCATTGATTTTATACTTGCGGCGGCACATCGTTGGTTAATACAGACCTAAAATTACGCATTCTAAATCTATGCTGGTTAAGAATCCTTTTATCCTTCAATTTTTCACGCTTATCAATTACTGGAACACTTACGTTTGTTTATGAATCAATTTTTTCGTAATTTGTCATAAAATTACTAACAAGCAGATAATCAAATGATGTAATAGTTTACTTCTTTTTGTGTAGGTATGTACTTTTCTTGACGAAATTAATTATATTTGTCACCCTCATAGATTCGCGATGAAGTGATTAGGGCGAAACCAAAATTAAAATACACCAGTGTGCGTGTAATGTGCATGTATGGGTGACAAATAGTGCTGTACCTGCATTGCTTGCTTCAACTAATTATCGATACCGATTGCAGTATATTTGTGTCTTCTGATTTGACGCAGATGATGTAAGTGAATATTTTATCCAACTACGGCGAAACCAAAAGGATGGTTACAATTTTAGAAGACTATGTATGTATGTATGTTCATCTGTTCCCTAAAATCTTCTATACTACTCATCATATTTTGACAACTTAGATATCTTTAGTAGCATTGTGCCCTTTCCCGAGTTTAAGGCTGCATGAAGTCGCATAAAAACTAACATGGCGGCTTATTGCGGATATATACAGGGTAATTTTTAAAGAGTAGCCAAATTTTATATTTAAGTTCAAATATATAAATAATGATATAGCTTTATTGCAGTTTTTGAAAATACTAGTAAATAAGGCTTCTACTTTTATTTGAAATTATCCTAAATTGAATGTGATTTATGGGCAACAACTACGCGTACGCGCGCTCCTCTGTGTGCGATTCAAATTCAATTAATTCACAACGTTTTTGCCGACCGAGCGACCCTTAAGAATGTGTGCTTGCGTAGTAAAACAGTAGGCGTTACATATTTATGAATGACAATCAGTTAAAATAATGCATTATCATGCATTCTGAATTTAAAAGATAAAAAGGACAGAATGTTTGAGATTTTTTTTTAATCATTCACCTATATTACTTATTCTGTACCTTCTCTGAAAATTTGGCCGTATAATGCAAAATAACCCTGTATACGTACTCCGAAATATGAAATAAATATTGAAATATCGTGTCTGGGTATCCAATAAAAGGTGTAATTCAGAATATTCTTGAAATTACATGACTACATGACATAAAAATGTTAACTATATTAGTATTTATTACTTAAAGTATGATTATAAAATTGAAGCAACCAATGAACTTACTGACGATGGTAAGTGGCTAATGCAGCCCATGGAAACTCTCAGCTAACTTCAAACAAAGAAGGTCGTTGTAATCTCTACGTATTGAGATGAAATGCCCTACAGCCTGTATTAATAACGGTACAAAATAAGATATCTACCCAGACGACCTCCCAGATAGAAATGGGGTATATTACCACATAGGTTATACATAAACTTCAAAAATTGTTAATATAAAGTCACTGAAAGAAACGCTGTTCTTAAAAAAACTATATGCGTATTATGATGTGTATATAAATTAAAAGTTAATGACTAAAACCAAACTGTGATAGGAAACGTGTACTAAAAAGGTATTAAACAAGACCACGCTGTAAATTTTTTAGAATCCTTCAAAGATAACTAATTTATTGTAAAAATGTTGAGCTCTCCTTAAAGATATTTTGCAATTTTGTTTCATACTTTATTGTAATAATAAAATAAGTTTAAATGTGTCATTTTATTAATAAGCGTTTATGGTTGGATGTGTTGTAATTTTTCCCTTAATGCACTTCTATGAGAAAACATTTTTTTTTCAAAGTACTTGCACTGCATATAGTCGAATATTTTCTTTTGGGAACTCATTCTTCTCTATTTATTATTTTCAAGCATTTTTGTCAAACAATATTTTGTGAAAATTTGCCACAGCATCCACTTACCATCAGGTGAACTGTGTGCTCGTTTGTCACCATAATTCTATAAAAAATCATACGATAAGAAGAAGATTAAGCTACGGAACCCTAAAAATTAAAAAAAAAACTAAGTTGAATAAGGCTGCATGCAAGGCATACCTTTGCCTGTTAAGGACATTTTGATAAGATGTTATCGATGATTTCAATCTCTACAAAAGCGAGGTTAAAATTAGCAAGATTTCACGTATTTGTAATTATTTTAAATTCAATTGCTTTGTATTCAGATGATATTATAAAATTTGATAATTTTTCCCATCTATTTAAGTACAAATTGTTTGTACCTGCTGTAAAACACAACATTTAGACAGCTAAAAATTTCAATCGTACCTACGGGTTAAATGCATAATAATGAGGGTTTTCTTTCTGAGGTGAGTTATGTTTAGGTACTACATAAGTAGTAATAATTAATTACGTCTATTAAACACTAATTTCCACTTTAAACCCGAAATTTTGCAAATGAAAGCGGGATTTGCTTTTTTCACGAATGGCGCCAGGCCGATATAGGTCGATAGCGTGTACATAAATGGTCTCGCCTATCTTTCTCGCTCTAACATACGCGTACACTATGCTCTTTCTCTTTTTCATTGCCAATCTATTCTAACGTCAATATACTAAATCATTGGATACGCTAGGCCACTAAACTTTATCTCCCTACTTAACAGTTAAAGCCACTAATTAAAATTAACCAATAAAATAACATTACAAACATTTGTAACGCATGCATGTATTCTAATTTAGTTATGTGTTTAGTCGTGCGTTGCCGATCGGTCGGTTAATGACACGAGATACTGTAAACGAATGCTTTTTTTTATATTTTCGCAGATTTTTAAGAAAAAAAAGGTTAGTGGGAAAAATACAAATCACACATAGATTTTACATTATCATCATCATCTATCAAACGTTTTTTATGTTATATTGTGTAGCACACAAAATTTGTCCACTAAAATAGATCAAGATTCATTAAAGAATTTCTTTCAAAGAACGCGCTAATTAACATGCATTTAGTGAACCTGGTAGCAATGAACCACGCTGGTAGGCTGGTGGGATATCCTTCGGTGATAATGCTGCTCGCCATCACTTGGGATCGGTAGTTTTGCTTAGGTTTCATGCCGTCAGTAGGTTTCACGTGCGAGTAAGGAACAATTGAAGAAGAGTTGATATTTAGAGATAATTTTATATTTTAACCTACATTTTTTTATGAGGGGTGCCAGTGGCGTAGCTACCCAGGGGCTAGGCGGGGCAGTACCCCTGGGCCCCCAAGCTAAAGGGGTCGGCTGAGCGCGGACGGCTCGAACTGAAATCACAAAAATTACTCTCACTTCCAGAACATAAATATAACATTGTTAAAGATAATTGTCTACTTCGTTTTATAGTCTTTTTTATATAGAAGAGGGGGACAAACGAGCATGCGGCTCACCTGATAGTAAGTGTCGACCACCGCCTATTAACAAATACAACACCAGGGGAATTGCAGGCGCGTTACCGACTTTAAAAAAAGGAGTAAGCTCGTTTCTTGAAGGTCCCTAAGTCGTATCGGTCCAACAGTAGTGGACCACCAAACATCCCGATGATGTGGATTTGTGAAATGAATTGATGAAATTTTGTGGCTGGAATTAATCCGAACAATTCCTCTGAACACTCCCCGTGGCAAATGCTTCGTCTCATCTTTCGTCTTCGTCGGTCGTCGACGATTCGGGCCACTCTGCGCTGGATGCGATCAAGTGGAAGGAGCTGGTACTAGGGAGCCTCGGCCCAGGGATGAGAACAGTATTCCATGTTAGGTCGAAACTGCCCCTTGTAAAGTTGCAAGCAGTGTGCCGCATAACATACTGTCCTGCTCTGCTGATCACGCCAAGCTTTTTAGAGGCCAATTCAGCCTTCCCTTCCAAGTGGCCACGAAACTGCACGTTATTCGATATGTCAACGCCGAAGATTCCGATACTGGCTGAGGTAACAAGGGGAGTGCCCTGAAATTGAGGAGTTACGACAAAGGGGTTCTTTTTAGTGGTAAACGCGCAAACTTGTGTCTTCTGCGCATTGAACTTAATTATCGTCGATATAGTCGCCCCAATCCGACCTTATCCGGCAAAGACTCGACTTCAGACATAAGTTTGTTACGGTACCCGACGACGTTTTACCGAAAAATATAGGCACAGCCGGTGTATAAATAAATCCTTTATTTCGACCAACAATAGTCATAGATTGTTAGTAAAACTTACTTAGCCTAATGTTAGTATAAAATAAAATGGAAGTTAATATTAAAATGTTAGTTAAAATAGTACTTATCCTATATTAGTAGCTTAACCTACCCCCAGTCTCACATAGCGAACTCCAGGTGGAATTCTCCTGGTGCTGGTGTGTGCACCATTCCAAGCCCTCCAGAGCGGGCTATCCAGCTTCACAGCCAATTTGCTGAGAAGGGTGTTGGAGCTGCTCAATAGCCTGCTCATCATGGACGCGGCACACTTGCGCATGATCGCGTAGAAGTCGTTCACACGAGTATCCGCAAACATAGCCGACGCACTGCAGTGTGGAGGCTTTCTCAACATCACCCTCAGCACATTGTTGTACTGAACACGCAGAGCACTGTAGGCCCGCCGCGTATAGTCTGTCCACAGACTGCACGTGTAAAAGGATTGGCAATACGCCTTGAACAAAGTTAACTTGACTTGAGTCGTACTACGTGCAAATCTGCGAGCCAACATATTGCCCCGGACCGACAGCGCTCGGCGCTCTCGTTCAATGTCACTGTCATCATCCAGGCGTTCAGTTACAATATGTCCGAGGTACTTAAACTCAGCCACTTGTCTCAGAGGAATCCCACATAGCTGGATACGTGGTGTGAAATCAAGTGGTTTGTTTTTACCTCTAAAGACAATAAATTCACTCTTTTTTGAGTTGTAACTGAGTCCAGTCTCCTCGGCATATGCTTCACAAATTTTCAACAGCTTTCGAAGCCCGCTGACTGAGGGGTTCAACAGAACCATGTCGTCCGCGTAACTAAAATTATTCATGGATACACCGTCTATTGAGCAACCGACACCTGCTCTGCTGAGCCTCTCAATCAGTCTGTTAACATAAAGATTAAACAGCCTGGGTGACGTCAGCCCTCCCTGCCTCACTCCGCACCCTAGTTTGTAGGGATCACTTAAGGTGTTACCCCATCTAACTGTGTTAGTCTGGTTACCGTACCAATATTCCAACAGTGAAACCAACTCTGGTCTCAAGCTACTTTCCCGTTTTAATTTTTGCCATAGGATTTTATAAGATACTCGGTCGAAGGCTTTAGACAAATCCAGGAAACAAGCATAAACCTGAGTCTTCCTGTCCGTGTAGTACCGCACAGTCTGCTTGAGACACAGTATTGCGCTTTCCGTTGATAGTTCAGGCCTAAACCCGAACTGAGCATCATGTAACTTAACTGCCTTACTTAACTGTGTATCAAGCAGACTGTCCAGAACCTTAGCCGAGATGTTCGCCAAGGATATCGGCCTGTAGTTGGTTTCATCCGCTGCATCGCCCGTCCTATTCTTAAGTATAGGCACGACCACTGTCATCATCATTGTATCAGGTAAGTAACCATGACCAACACATAGGTTGTAGAGTAACTTAAGGACTCTGTGAAGGTGCACACCCGCATATCTGAGGTGTTCGACGCTGAGGCCATCGTGACCTGGTGATTTCCCACGCTTCATATTGTTTATTGCTGATTTAATTTCATCGATTGTGAAGCGCAGCGGGCTACCCCCCATATTCACACTGTCCCCAGCGTCACCGTCATTTAAAATACAATTAAGCTTGCACGGTTCCACCTTAAACTGCGACTTGAACAAGTTCGCTATATTCCGACATCCACTATAAGCACCCCTATAAAGCAACACCAGTGCACGTTACTGGTTTGCAACATATTATTGATAAGCAAAAAAAACAGCGTAGGTGATAGCTCGTAGCTTTGTGGAACACCAGCATAAATAGGCTTGTAAATGGAGCATGCACATTCTACTACGACTTTGTTGCTCCAATCTGCAAGTAAACTGCTGATCCAGTTGCACAAATTCTCTGGAAGCCCATAGGAAGGGAGCTTCGAAAGAAGCGCTTTGTGCCAAACCCGATCGAAGGCCTTCGCTATGTCCAAACTAACTGCTAGGGTCTCCCTCTCTGCCTCCGCCGATTTATGAGTCAGGTAAGCCAGAAGATCACCATCTGAGCAACCCCGACGGAAATCGTACTGGCGGTCACTTTTCAGTAGGTGATCATTAGTTCACAATGGTTTTCATTATTTTGGAGAACAAGTTGGATAGGTCTGAGCGGTCGATTTTTCAAACACGGCGGCGATCTGCAGAACGTAACCGCGATGGGAGTGTGAGTGGCACCATAGTCCGGATCAGACAATGGTCTAATGAGCCAAGAGGGGCGTCGACGGAGACCTGATATTCGTCCGGATGAGAGGTCAGCAGAAGGTCCAACAGGGAAGGCACATGATCTTCCACATCTGGGATCCGCGTAGGCGAGGTAACCAGTTGTGTCAGACCATATGCCAAAGCAAAGTCATAAACAGATCTACCCGCATGATCGGTTAAACGATAACCAAGCCATTCAGCGTGGTGGGTGTTAAAATCACCAAGCATCATGATCTCTGCGGATGGGACCTGTTGTAGCACGGAATCTGCAGCCATTTGGACGTGGTCGATGAGTTAGTCTGTGTCGGCATTACCTATAGAGGCACCCGTAGATGCGAGGATAGTCGTCGCTGACCTTCAAGACTACCGAGGCGTCGAGAACAGATGTCCTCTCTGACGTATACGCAAACTCCAGCCCGAGGCACAAAGGTGTTCTAATTTGTACCCGGAGAAAATTATCGAACGGAGAGGACACTTGCGTCTCGGTCAGAAAGAGCAAGGTCGGCTTCGCCGTCTTCAGATGGCACCTAGTGGACTTTGTTAACGTTCGAATGAAATCCCCTGATGTTGCAGAAATTAACGGATAGCGTGGCAGGGGTCACCTTTACCTTATTGCTCTACTTGCCACGAGCAGTATTAGTCTTGTGCGGAATTTCGCCCTTCCCCCCCCCCCCTCCCAAGGATAAGCGAGGCAGCCTGAGCACCCGCGCTAAGGAAGAGTAGGGTAGCTTGGGCGTGGATGCTCAGCCAGGGATTCTCCAATGCCAGGGTGCTGGTACCTACCTGGGATGGTTTCTTATTTAATTACACTACCATGTTAAGGGAAAGGGTTAGGCCTCCGACCACCTGCACTTACCAGGCAGTAAAGTTCTACTTCACGCTGGTTGTCTGTAAGGTCGTGGTACCTTCTTGGTTGGAGCCGGTCCACCCATTGATTACATTCATTAATTACAGCTCTTCATTTCATCTTTTACCAGGTCGTCACTCCATCTAGTCTGGTCCACCCGTGCGACAGCAAAAGCTGCCGTGTGGCTCTTTCACTGTTATGTTGTCTGCCTATATTATTAACTGTAATTTACTTCGTCATTGTTTATGCGTTACACATAATACCTAGTAGTAAGTAGCTTTGCTTTATTATGCCCTGCAGTGGGCGACAAGGAGCTGATGATGAAGTAGTTTTGCACCTTTAAAGTATTTAGTTTAGTTTAAATAGGGCCCCAATTTAATTTTTACCCCGGGGCCCTTGGTTACATAGCTACATAGCCTTTGCCATGCATGTATATTCGAGAAATATGTATTTTTGTAAAGCGACACCCGAATTACTTCAAAATCCACGCTGAATCTCTTGAAAGGCAAACAAGACATAATAATAGATTATTTTACCCCAAATGCAGCACTAGATTTTATGCAAACAGTGCTCCTATGATGGCTATTAAAATATATAATAAATTACCAAATAACTTAAAAGACATGCCTTTGAATAAATTTAAAATTGAGATTAATAAATGGCTTCTTGACAAGTGTTATTATAGTGTTTAGGAATATTTTAATTGATTACAATATTATTTAATGTATTATGTAATTTATTCAAGCTTTTAACATTATGTACAATTTAATTTGATTATTTTAAGATATATTTGCACACCGGTACAACTCCCGGTAGAATATTATTGAGACTTACTCTAATACTGAATACCTGTATTACCTAAACATTTTATTCTGCAAATAAAGACTTTGACTTTGACTTTACGCCACTGAGGGGTGCAAGTGGGTGTTCACATTCGGACCAAGTATTTGTATCGCTTTCAAATTCACCATAAGCGTCGCATCACCAGCTCACAACATCTTTTTACTGCAGCAACTGAGCTTCCTAAATTGGGAGAATTTGCCATTACCCTAATCTTGGCAGCAGATTGTGATCGCAGTATCGGTTAACTCGCGTTAAGACTCACTGTGTTCTGTGTGGACTGTGGACATATTAATGAAATAGTTTTTCCTTTCTTTCTGGGAACACCCGCAGAAGTCTTTCATTTTTGAAGAGGTGATAGAGACGCTGAGATTTCGCCGCGCTGGCTTAATTGCAGTAGGGTTTCACATGCATATAGATTTCTCAAACTAGCGGGCGGTTACTTACGAGGGTGACACTGAAAGTTCTTAGAAAATCAAAAACTGAACAAACTAGCAAGTTATTAGTTTTATTATATCTTTTCAAAATAGTGTCCATTTACATCAATACATCGCTGCATCCGATGAAACCACTGAGAAAAGCACTTTGCCCACTCGTCCTTAGGGGTCTAAGAAAAACGGGCCCAAACTCGGCACATCTAGTTCTACTCGTCCAGGAGTTCCAGTAGTAGTCACCAAAGTACACCATCAGGTCTCTCCATCAAGCCCGGAGGTTAGGTCTCATTATAAGTCGTAACATTATAACGCACTCGCAGCTAACCGTGCGTACACTTGTGTGTGTGACCCGTGTCAATGTAATAGTTCGATTCAATTTTGCAAACGCGTCCTTAATTGCAGTGGTTTGATGTGGAAATTCGAATTCAGTTTGCTCGCTTATTTTGAAACTTAAGGTGAGCAGTCATAGTACCATAAAACAAATTTGCATTTTATAATAAGTTCCAAACCCATGATTTAGCAAAGCAGGCAAGCTAGCACGTCATGCTGTTCATGCTAGCTTGCCTGCTTTCTATAGGTTGTGTTGCAAAAAATGCAAATTATTGTTTTTGAAGGCTGCTGATAATTCTGAGTAGCGATTATATACTCTTTATCCCTGAGTTTTAGATAAATTCACTTTTACTATAACTTATATTACCTACTCCGTCATTATCAACTTTGGTTTCCAGTCGTCCACAAGGCTTATTTTTAAGATCGAAATTACTGGGATGAAAGAAGCGACAAAACCATAAAGGCATCGTACCGTCATTTGGGTTTACTGGTACATATACTTTAAAACTTTGTTATTGCGTGTCGTACGTGCAGCAACAGCGTCACCTACGATGAAACTTCTAATGCATAATTAAACTTTTAATAAAAAGTAGAACTGACTTCGAATATAAGTTTCTGTTACAAATAAATAGATAGATAAAGCATTTATTTGTTTCTCCAATCACACACGTAAATTCAGTGACTAAACTAGGTACAAAGTAACGTATTACGAAAAAATATACAGAAACTTAAGATCTAAATGTACATGTGTGTTGCAGTTTGACATGGGTCTTACCTCGGCGATTAATATTGCTCAGAGAGTAAACACTGATTTTCAGCTATTACCCTCGAGATGACGAGAAGAAAATGAGCACAATAGTAGATATAATCAGTGTAAATATGTATGAATGATGTCCTTTCACTTTAAATAACGCGAATTTTCAATTCCGACAATAGTTTGAATTTGGGATAATTTAAAATAGTAAAGTATAAGTAAAGTAAACAATAATAAGTAAAGTAAAGTAAAGTAAAATATAGACTTTATACTTTTGCAAGTATACTAGCAATGATGAATAACCTAATAAGTTCACTGTTCATGACTGTTTCAGGCTTAAAATAGCCATAAACAGTTAAATTTGATAATATCTATCAAATAAACATATAATGCCATGCTAATGACAGATAATGCCATTTATAAGCACACTTAAACTTCATTTAATCGTTTTGTTAAATCGGGTAGATAAGACAGACTGCATAAGCAATCAAGGTTAAACGAGAAATAGAGAAAAGGTAAAGTGCTTCATCCGTCGTAGCTCATCAATCAAAGACGGGATAACTTTTCACGCACGAGAGAAGTACGAAACCTGTGGGACTTAAAAGCAATATTTTTCTGCTTCAAAATTCTGTGCAGCATGGTCACGGTAGATATTTTTAACCGACTTCAAAAATGAGCAGGTTTTTGAAGTCGAATTAGAGTGTATGTTTTTTTTGTATGTATGTTATGCGATATCTTCGCAGATTGTGAACCAATTTTGATGATTCTTTTTTTATTAAATAGGTTATAATTCGAGGGTGGTCCCATATAAATTTGGAGAAAAAAATCCACCCTTAAGGGTAGCAAATAAATAACTTCTTTTTTTGCAATTTGAAGGCGGTCTTTACCTACTTTTTGTTTAAAGTTATAATTATAGCTAAACAATTAAACCGGGACGAAGAACGTTTAGATTTTGTTGTATACATTTTTATGTGTAGGCAAGGTAAGCAATTTAGACGTTGAATTGTAATTTATACAGCGTTGCAGTTGCAACTAATTCGGCTTCTTTCGACCGCCTCATTACCCCTTTTCAGTTGAAACACTCTTTCCACTCAGACTTACACAAATTCACATTTGCAATCAGAGCCCGGAGAGAAGTCCCCCTCCGGCTCCCTTCCCCGTCCCGGCGCCCCGCGCGACCCCAACCCACGCCGCCTTTAATTAACAGAAAGTGGTTCATTAGAGCTTATTCATTAAAGCAAGGAGTAATTAGCGAACTCTAATGAATGCTGTAATAATGTAAGAGCGGCCGCGTCGGACTGCGGCCCGGCTTCTAGATTAATCCAGAAGCTGGGCATAATTTAGTAATGGCGTTAATTTATTACCGACTTGATTGCGGTATAAACGATCTACGAACTCACGTTCATGTAGGATGAAGTAAACAAGTGGAAAAGTTAGTAGCACTATAAATGCGATTATCTTTTAATAAATAAAGAAATATTTATTACTAGCAAATTTTTGTAATCACTATGTACTCAGTAATATTACTGCAAATTATTCTGGAGTTCATATATGACTGAATAGGTGTATGAAATGATTATATAAAGCGAGAGTCATTGTGGTGTAAAATAAAGTTGTCATAAAACATGTACAAAATGTATCGTATGGTTGTGATATAGGTAATAGTGTCATTTCCATGGCCCACTTGTGAAGTTTGTTAGAGGGAAATACAAAAAGTGCGCAAGAACGATATCAATATGGCCATGAGGGATAGGATAGATGCAATTTTTAATAACGGGTTTATGGTAATAAAAACATGCGTGAATGTCGTGGAACACTCGGTTGGAACGAAGTTCCTGTCGTAGTATATTATTATTGATAAACGTATTATATTATTGATTAACAAATACAATAAATGAATTACTAGCGTCTATTAAAATGGAGCGTCATTTAAAATAATATTTCTTTCATGGCAAGATAAGAAAAAGTGCGAGGGGGGTGGATATTATTCCATCTCGCTCGCACTATAGAAAGGGTCGTGACGGAAAAATCTTACACTTTTTCTCGCCTAGCCCCCATCCGCCAAATTCGTACCGTACGATAAGGAACTTCGTTCCAATAGCCTACGTCACAATGAGCGAATGAAACCGACCACAGCCGAACGTGTGCCTGCATTAACTACCACATCATCATTCATAATTACAGCCTTTCACCATAGCTCGCTTAGCAGCAGTGAAGGACCACGTCTCAGATCGATAAGTCATCTGCCATTGATGCACACGCACTAGTTGTACAATCTTGTTTTCAAGTTTTGAGGTATACCTGATGAGAAGAAGTATCGTAATCTCCCGAACGCTGCCCAGCCGAGTTCAACGTCGATTGACTTCTAGGTCGAAGTTGGACCTACCTAGTCGGACTATTTGTCCAGGTAACAAACATACTGCTAACACACGTGGTAGAGCCATGCTGCAGCTATATTAATAGTATAGTTGTAGCACGAATGGGTCGGCTCGAGCGGGGAAGGACCACGCTCTCACAGAATACCAGCGTAAAATAGCAGCTTAATGCTGCTGTGTTAAGCGTGCGTTAAGAGTGTAGAGAAGCGGAGACCCTTTTTACTGGAAAAGAGGCATTCTATCTTAGTCCTCACGGCTGACAACGCATCTGCATTTTAATTCGCAAACGAAGATAGGTGTAGATGTCTATGGGCCACAGCAACCACTTGCCATCAGTTGGACTGTGTGCTCGTTTGTCACCCTTATTCTATAAAAAAAAAACTACCGGCATAGATGTGACATGGACGTTACACATTATATACCTGCCTAGCACTACCACATGTCAGAAGAATTACAGACAAGCAGCCGAAGAAGATTTTTTATAATGCGTCAATATCCCTCTACAAAATGCAGGAGTGTACCAGCTTGATTGTGAATGTAGTCTCTTATATAAGACAAAAGATCGGTAAAAACCCTCGTAAAAGAACATAATATAGCTGATGTGAAGCACTGACGCTCCGGGAAATCTGCAGTCTGTGAACACGTTCAGGGGCGTCCCGTCTCATCGCGTTTTAATAAACCAATCTTCGCAAAAGGTCACCGATTTCTACTAACGATTATTCGCGATGGTATTGAAATTAAAGAAAAACATCCTAATTTCAATAGAGAGAAGAGCTGGTGCCACCATCTGCTTTGGATCCCATAATAAATAAAATTAAATCAAAACCCAAGCACACTACTGCAAGACTTCATGATACTGTAAGCTCGTTCTGCGTAGATCAGAATAAAAATTAACATTTAAAAGCTGAAGGTAGCCCTGGTAAACTATGATATTAGGACGACTTTCAAAAAATTACTGAAGTAGTCATCCCTGTGACCGTGGGTTGTGTAAAGCGAACTAAACTTCTGGAATTAAAAAAGTTAAAATTATACTCTATTCGTATAATTAATTAGATTGTTTTATTCAATCTCTGCGTGATAGACTTAGAAACGAGGATATCCGCAGTAGAACCAGAGTAACCGACATGGCCTAACGGATTAGTAAGCTGAAGTGGCAATGGGCCGGCCATATAGATCGAATAACGAACAACACAAAGGTTCTCGAGTGGCAGCCTCGTACCGGCAGGAGAAGTGTAAGGTGTCCCCCCCACTAGATGGAGTGAAGACCTGGTAAGACGTGCAGGAAGTCAATGGATGCAGGTGGCTCGGGATCGTGCTTTGTGGCGTTCCTTGGGGGAGGCCTATGTTCAGCAGTGGACTTGTGAAGGGCTGTAATGATTTGATGATGAATCTCCAACAACGTGGCACTTTTACATGGTAGAGCCAGGCTGTAGTGTATTATGGCTGCAGTACGAATGGGTCGGCTCGACCGGGGACATTATACTGCCATGTGTAGTACCACACTACACTATCGTCGGCTCGCCCAGGAACATTATACTGCTATGTGTATATTAGTACCACGCTACACTCCCACTCACAGGCTAAGCGGTAAGCGCATTAAATTTAGAAGTACGCAAGCAGCTTGGGTTGGGTTTGATCTCCGCAGGCACTAACAAAATTGTTAAATGAAATTATAAGTGCTTTGATCGTCAACCAACGCTCATCGTGACGATTAAACAAATCCTCCCTACTATGTATGAGAGACCCTCTCAGAAATGAGAGGAGGCCTGTGCCCAGCTGTGGGGACGTATATAGGCTGATACTTTACTTTAATTTATTTTTATGTATGAGAGAGTCTACGAGATTGATTTGTCTGTTTACGAGCTGATGCTGGTTAAAATCCTATCCTATATGATCCTTTTTTTAAACATTACCCCCACACTAGGATTTTCTCCTGTATCGTGGAGGCACTTTACAAACATAAATTGCACAAGGACAAACATCCAGACCCGGAACAATTATTTGTAGGCCATACAAATACTTCTTCCGAGCGGGATTCGAACCCGCGGCCCACAGCGTTGCAACTCATTCCTAAACCACTGCGCCACGGAGCCGCCATTAATCTATGTTTTTACTTTATTTTAATTTAAAACACTATTATTTCTGCTAAAAATTATTTATTTAAATTAGAGCGTAGTTTGAATATTCGCAGCTATTTGCATTCGTTTAAGGAAGACATGCTAATTTCCATAAAGAAAACACACGTCACGAGCACATCTGCTTTCATCAGTTATTCCTCGAAATGTTAGATTGTTAGTGGGGAAATTTCTTACGATGTCGAAGTTTCGTCGCGGACATGTTAGGCACGGCCCGCTGGACAACGAATACGCATAATGATGTATGCTAACATTATTAAAGTGTACCATAATAAGCCGAAACTGAAAGAAAACACGGTACAGGGAGCAACGAAGGTTTAGAAATTAGATATTAAATGTTTACAAGTTAATTATACGTTTTTTTTATATTATACAAGTGAATGTACATATAAATTATCTTTATTTAGAGCGATACTATAAAGTAAATGCAAAGAAATTACTTTAAACTTAAGTAAATTACTTGTACATTTAAATATTGTTGAGGGTGACAACAATAATAGTATCATAAGACGCGGCTATGAGATTTTTAACAGTGGTAGAGCCACGCGGCAGCCTTTGCTGTTGCACGTATGGGCCGGCTCGAACCGGGGTGGTACCACGACCTCACAGAAGACCAGCGTGAAGTAGAAGCTTTGCTTCTGCATTTCGTCTGGTGAGTGCAGGTGGCCGGAGGCCCAATCCCCCCACCCCTTTAACGTGGTACCGGAGTTAAATAAAACACTACCCCAGGAGGTACCAGCAACCCGTGACGGAGAATCCCTCGCTGAGCATCCACGCCCAAGTTACCCTACTCTTCTTGAGCGTGGGTGCTCAGGCTGCCCCGCGTATTCTGGGGGAGGGGGGCGAAATTCCGCTCGTGACTACCTACTCGGGGCAAACGGAGCAATAAGTCAAAGGCACCCCTGCCACGCTATCCGTGATTTCCTGCAATATCAGGGACTTCATTCAAAGCTTAACGCCGTCCACTACCATCTAGAAACGGCGAAGCCGGCCTTGTTTCTAGTCGAGACACAGGTGTCCTCTCCGGCTGATACTTGTATCTCTCTTGTCCGGGGTACAAATTAGAACACCTTTGTGCACCGGGCTGGAGTTTGTGTGTACGTCAGAGAGGACGTCTGTTTTCGACGCCTCGGCAGCCTTGAAGGTACGGACCTGTCCATCCTATGACTGCGCGTAGACAGCGACGACCATCCCCGCGTCTACGGGTGCCTCTATAGGTCCCATAGCGGTAATGCCGACACAGACCGACTTATCGACCACGTCCAAATGACTGCAGATTCCGTGCTACAACAGGTCCCATCCGCAGAGATCGTGATGCTTGGTGATTTGAACGCCCACCACGCTGAATGGCTTGGTTCTCGTTTAACCGATCATGCGGGTAGATCTGTTTATAATTTCGCCTTGGCATATGGTCTGCCACAACTGGTTAATTCGCCTACGCGGATCCCAGATGTGGAGGATCATGTACCTTCCCTGTTGGACCTTCTGCTGACCACTCATCTGGACGGATATTAGATCTCCGTCGATGCCCCTCTTGGCTCCTCGGACCATTGTCTGATCCGGAGTACGGTGCCACCACGCTTCCATCGTGGTTGCGTTCTGCAGATTGCCGCCGTGTTTGGTATTATAGGTCAGCTGATTGGGACGGGATGCGATATTTTTGCATCCTACCCTTGGAGGCGGGTTTGCTTCTCGCCGGATGATCCCAGCGTTGTTGCTGATTCTGTCGCTGATGTGGTGCTACAGGAATGGAACTATTTATTCCATCATCTGTGGTACCTATCGGAGGTAGAACCCAGCCATGGTTTGGTCGCTCCTGCAAAATTGCATTACGCCATAAGCCAGAGTGCTACCAGGCCTGGGCTAACGCATCGACGTCTCGGGATGCAAATACCAGCGCTCTTAAAAGAAGTATAATTCCGCCTCCAGGTCCTTCAAAAGTGTCATTGTCAAGGCAAAGTCAGAGCTCATCGGCAGAATTAGCGAGAAACTAGTTCGTCTTTCTTCGGGAACACGTGCATTCTGGTCTCTCGCCAAGGCTGTCCAAGGAACTTCTGTCAGCCATCTCCCATCTCTGCACAGGAGGACGACTCACTGGCACATGCCGCAAAGGACAAAGCCGATCTGCTGGGCTCTCTTTGCGTCCAACTCGACTCTTGTTGACGGGGAACACACCGCCGACTATCCCGCGGTGTGGTGCTCCATGCAGGATGTGCTGTTTACCCAACGCTCGGTGCGCAGAGCGCTCCTCTCCTGGACGCCAACAAGTCGAGTGGGCCTGATGGCATTCCTCCTATTGTGCTGAAGACGTGTGCTCCGAGTTGGCACCAGTTTTAACGCGTCTTTTCCGGTACTTCTACTCCTAAGCGTAGTCCCGAAATCATGGAAGACAGCTTTCGTACCCCCGATCCCTAAAAGGTAACCGCTCTGATCCGTCCAACTATAGGCCTATCGCCATCACCAGCTCGTTCTCTAACATAATGGCGTCCATTATCAACAGTCAGCTCATGCGGTACCTTGAGGATCACCAGCTGATTAGTGACCGTCAGTATGGTTTCCGTCGCGGTCGATCGACTGGTGATCTTCTAGGTTATAACTTATAAATGGGCGGAGGCAGTAGAGTCCGGGGGAGGCGTTGGCCGTTAGTTGGACATAGCAAAGGCCTTCGATCGGGTTTGGCACAAAGCGCTTCTTACGAAGCTTCCTTCTATGGGCTTCCGAGAAATTGTGCAATTGGATCACCAGTTTTCTTGCTGATTGGAGCATCAAGGTTGTAGTAGATGGTGCATGCTCGATTACAAGCCCATTAACGCTGGTGTTCCACAAGGCTGCGCGCTATCACCAACGCTGTTTCTTCTGCATATCAATGACATGTTGCAAATCGGTAACATTCATTACTATGCAGATGACAGCACTGGTGATGCTCTGTACACCAGCTATGCCAATATTTCTCGGGAAAACGTCGCCGAGTACTGGAGAAACTTGTGTATGAAGTCGAGACTTTGTTGGACAAAGTCTCGGACTGAAACGACTAAATCTAGTCCAGTTCAATCCTCGGAAGACACAAGTTTGCGTTTACCGCTAAAGAACCCTTCGTCGTATCTCCTCAGTTTCAAGGCACTCCCTTGTTGCCTCAGCCAGTATCGGAATCCACGGCGTTGGCATATCAGTGACGTGCAGTTTCGTGGTCACTTGGAAGAGAAGGCCAAATTGGCCTCTAAAAGCTCGGCGTGCTCAGCAGAGCGGGACAGTATTTCATGCCGGCACACCGCCTGCAACTTTACAAGGCGCAGGTTCGGCCGCACATGGAATACTGTTCCCATCTCTGGGCTGGGGCTCCCCAGTGCCAACTCCTTCCATTTGATCGCATCCAGCGCAGAGCTGTTCGAATCGTCGGCGACCGAACTCTTTCCGATCGGCTTGACTCACTGGCACTGCGAAGAGATGTTGCATCTCTTTGCGTATTTTGTTGTTAGTAGCAGTAGTTAGTGTTTACCGCCGCTCCTATAAAAAAGAAAAAAGTAAGATCTCGTGACCACTATTAAAAACTCGTACCTACAATATGCCAGATATGGTATACCTGGGCAGAAAATCGTTAAATGTGAAATGTCTGCTACTACAGTTTTTAGCATGGTGATCATGACAAAGCTTACCTAAAGTGACTTCCCAGCGTATTGCTACAGGCTCATAACGAAAAAGAATAAAGCGACTACTAAGCGCACGTAAATACGTATCGCTCCGTAAGTGTATAATTATTTACGTTGTAAAAAGTGCAAATTTCCTTATAAAATCTATATCCACCAACTCGTCTACAAAATTGAAGAGACTGCGATATATTTTCAGAAGATAGTTTGTGTAAATATGTCATTTAAAAACAGTGCAAAGGTGATAAAGAACCAAAATAAACTGTCGTTACATTACGTGTCTGTCGTTACGATTGCTCGAGTGCGAACATTATTGCCTTATATGGTCACAAGAAATTACTCCGACAATCTGTAATGCACCGAGCTGTATGCAATTTTCACCCTTTGTGCTAGTAGCAAGTGTAGCCTAGCGGTCATAGTGACGGACTTGGAAGATACACCTATCTAGTGAGATCGGGAGATCGAATCTCGCATAACGAGTTTTTTTTCCTTTTGGGTTTTTTTTTGGTACATCTTTTAACCAATTTTGCAAAATGACTAGAAAATATGGAAAGTGCTCAAAGTAACTTCCAAGAAAGCAATTTTTAACATATACCTCATGCAATACCAGTTACGATATCGACTGTGCAGGAGCTGAAAAGAGATTTTTTCTTATGAATGACGAACATAAAAGGCGCTGAAAATGCCTTTCTTATTGTACTACAAAGCCACATTCCTCAAGTTCTGGAATAGCTGCATCCACTCATTATGATCAGCATGTCATTAATAAAAATAAGTGCGTTATAAATATCTCGAAGTCAAACTCATTTGAATCACTGGCTGATACTTCCTTGGAAGATAAGGATGATGAAGACAATTGTAATACAAGACTTAATAGAAGCTGTTCAGAGTTATCAACTATTACGGCACATGATTTGGAAGAATTAAAACAGAAGATATTGAATCTACAATCGAAATTGGTTATAGCGGAAAGGGAAATAGAAAACCTACTTCTACAAAATACCAACTTAATAGATAAAATTGCTACGAGAGAAACCAGAATTAACCAATTAAAACAAATATGTAGCTCGAGTATTAAACAACGCAAGAAACGAAAAGAAATCTATGAATCAAGATCATCATCATCTCTAGTAAATCACAGCTTTGAAGGACTTAATGCAGGGAACTCCGAAAACAAGGAAAAACTTGCGGAAACAAACCAACCAAAGAAGAGAAACATCTTTATTCTAGGAGATCTGCAAATACGCGGTTTGGCGATCAAAATACTTGAATATCGCTATGGGAAATATAACGACGTGTATAACGTTACCAGCATAATTAAATCTCAAGCACAAAGTAGGGATATTGTGTCGAATTTCAAAGTAATTCCTGAGAATATGAATGAAGACGATGTAATAATTTTATCTGTAGGCTCTAATGATAGAGATCCATATCTTTTATATAGTAATGTATGCAATTTTCTAGTTAAAAACAAAAACTGTAAGTGTTTCCTAATAATATAATAAAAGTAAACCCAAACATAAAATAGTTCTAACTGGCGATTGGAATATAGACATATTAAAACCAACTCGACAAAAACAAATAAAAACTCTTAAATGATATTCTAAAAAACTTTGACTTAAAAATGCACATAAATACTGCAACTCGTGGAAAGGCATGTCTTGGCCAGATCGCCAGTAACGTGTATAGGGCCAAATCAGGCACACATGTTGTTTGCCTATCTGACCATGAAACAGCCCAAACTATATCATTTAAAATGAAGTTGATTAAAAAGGAGTATACTATACAGACAATTGACTGCAGTGAAGAAAACTTGATCAAGTTTAGAAACTGTATTTATATATTGATAGGGTAGACCCTATCTTTTTCAGAAGTATATAATAATAAAAATGTTAATGAAACTTTCAACGAATTGCATAACATGATTGATCTATTTAATAAACTCTGTTTTAAAATAAAGCTTGTTAAGATCTGTAATAAATTCAGATACCAGAAATGGCTTAGTAAAGGCTTAGACTTGCGTGCAAAAATAAGCGGCGTCTGTATATCCAATATACAAGAAGCAATAAAATTTCTAGATTATCTAAGAAATACGCATACAAAAAATACAATAGAATACTCAAAAAGTGCATTTATAGGGCTCAAAAACTACAAAACCAAAGAGTTATAAATAATGCTTCTAATAAATGCAAAGCGACATGTAATATTATCAATGATAATTTAAATAATGATAAAGAATATAATGATATTGACATGAAAAGTAAAAATGACACAAAATATAGTAACCCTAATGTAATATGTGAATTGTTTAATAACTATTTTATAGACATGACGAACCTAGAACAGGACAATTTAAATTCTGATAAAATTAACATTCCATTCAATATAAATTCAATATTCCTACCCCAACGTATACTTGAAGTATACTTGAAGTATACTTGAATGTATACTTGAAGTCTAGAATAAGACTTCAAGTATACAGACGAAGCTGTTATTGTATGGCTATCAAAATTTATAATAAGCTTCATCCAAGTTTCAAAGCTCTGCCATTACCATTGTTTAAAAGAAATTTACATTCCTGGCTTTTCACTAGATGCTTTTATTCAGTCCAAGAATACTTAGATGACCAAGAGATTTTTGAATTTTAATTGCGTTTGTTGCTTTTCTGTGTTTACTTTATTTATGACTTGAATAATTTGACATAAAATATCACGGAATATAAAAAACAAGAGGAAGTAGCAAAACGCATATTTTGTAGCAGAACCACTGTCGCCAAACTCACACATACGCAAGAAAGAAATGTGTACCAACAATTGTGTACCATTTCAATAATTTTTGCGTGATTGGCTATTAAAAAATAAAAGAGAAAGGCATTATGTTACTCACCATTCACTTGAGTACGAGCCATATATTACTTTTCACCAACGAAGTTTCTAGAATTAATGAGCAAATTTAGCTTCTTAACGTTAGATGTCGCAATAATAAATTCACGCTATTATAGACACAATGACAATACTTAACCTATACTGCTACGTGAATGATGTTAGTGATGTAGTTACTCTCCCTGAAAGTGATCTGGCTTATATCGATATTCAGTATATGATTATTATCATGTATATGAAATGTATTGACTGAATAAACAGAATTGAAATAAAATATGATAAAATGAGTAAAATTGCAAAATTTATTAGAAATTGTCTTGATGTATATCCCCGTAATTCATATAGCCGCCATATAATTAATTGTCTTTAATGGAAATTTATTGATTGTTAGCGAAATTATCATTTATGAAATGGAAACAAGGAAAATAATAAAAAACAATAATTTTGCAATTGTTTATTGTCATTGAAATAACACATATTTGTTAAAAATTATCGTTTTCACACTTTTATATTAAAGTTTAGACGATAATTAATTCAGATACTAATGTAGATCATGATATTAAGATCACTTTTATTTCAGCTTCTTTCCAAAAGTCGTGAGTATTACTAAACTACTTACTTACTTCTCTGGCTTAGCAACCCTAACAAAAGTTCATTCATAGGGCATCAGCCTATAATTTCGTATATTTTCATAGACATCCAGTATTTGCAAATTTTCATTAATATGTTAGTGCACGAACAGGACTGTGATAAAATTTTATCGAAAACTTTAATATCGGCGTAGTCACAACACTATCGCAGCTATTTTTATTCAAAATGTATTTACAGATAAACCTTACTATAACGAAATAAGGTTGAATATTACTTGTAATAAAGGCAATTAGACATTTTGTCCATGTTTAGTCAAGTTTCTATCCAAAAAATGAAAAAATTACACGTGCCTTTGGTACGAAACACCTCCATTCAAAATACTCTTTTTATTTTCCTTTTAACTCCAATATTGCCCAAAACGGCATATTTTCGCATATATCACTTAAGCAGCGATCCGTCAGCTCGCAACAATTTGAGCCTGCGACTGACAGTCAATTACGCTCTAATGTCACTAATTCTGGCTCGCCTGCCCCGCCCACTTTGGGCTTCCTCTTGTTTTTTATATTCCGTGTAAAATATTATACAATTTATAAATGATGACATGTAATGTTCTGTCTGTGACTCATGTTTACCATTAGTTGTCTGTTTAGTCTATTAACTTATTTTTAGTTAGCTCTAAGTAGATTAAAATGTAACTACTTTTAAATTTGCATGACAATTATAAGTCAAACATGAGCACATAACACTATGTTAACATCTTTGTACTACCATGTTTAAAGCAAATAAACATTTCTGATTTCTGATTTCTAGCCTAGCCGAAAATATCAATATTATACATTCTTAAAGTAAAAAATATTTTTTACTTTAAGTATGTATAATACATACTTAAAGTAAAAAATATGTTATTAAATATTTTATCTAATTTTTATTTAAGCAAGACTTGTTATGTAGGGTGTACAGTGGACAAGGCGAACCTGAGTGATCCTTAGAGCCTTCAAATAACGAATGCTCCAGGGTCGGTCCGAAGTTGCTGACCGACATTTTGCTTAATTTTACTTATAAATCTCATTTGTTTAGATAATATGGTCACGTTTATATTATCTTATTGTTATTACTTGTTATTCGTAACTTACTGCGATTTTTTAACGAATAGTTTTGTATAGAATAGCTTAGAATAAGTCATTTATTGTGCTAGTTGTAGGTTTTAGATTATACAATTCTTAACATCGAATAGTGAACAAGATCTATATATCTGTAGCTCTAATTGTTATTTCTTGTAGTAGAAAATTAATATGAACCGGGCTGTAGTTACACGCTTAGGTTAAGAACTAATTTTTATCTTTTTGACTGGCTGGGTGCTACCATCTACTCTCCATTTCTTCTTTAAATTCCATGTTTTCTGGGTCATGGGTACATTAATTTAGCACCTCTGTCACAAATATGTTTTATTTTTTATATTGTAAATGAAAGTCAAATTATCAGTTTTCAGTCATACAATTATAACTAGAAGACAAATACTTCTTTCTTCCTATCTCGAATCTATTGCTATCATACTACAAAAAAATATTAATTAATGCCACTCAGTCACATCTCTGGCCATTAATGCAACAAAATGTCATAAATTAATTATTATAAGTTATTGGTACACCTTACATGTAAACTATACAATAATTTAAGACATAATATTATTACTATTTTTTATGCCACATTTACACTTAGCCTTGTTGGGCAGGGAAGTGAGCAGGGAAGTGGGCAGCGAGTAACCTATTTGCCGCTGCCACTGCCCGGCGGTCCCTCGATTGTCCGTTTTTCGCGCGGAAGTCAAATAAATGTAAGTTATTTATATTATTTAATTTATTAGTTACTAAAAGCAAAAAATATGCGTTTTTTTCATTTGATGATAGATGGCGCTGTTTTGATAATTAAAACGTATATCGTCAGCGAAGTTTCAAATTGTAATGCAAAGGCTAAAACTAATATTAAACTTGATTTACAAATATGATATTTATTTGAAAAAGCATCCGTCATCCCGCCTATTAACTAACGTAATCATAAACATATATAATAGAAAATTACATCTAAAGGAAGAAAAATACTTAACCTTCTTTTTTAAGTTCCGTAATCGGATAAAAGTAGCCTATAAGTTGCCCCGGGTTACTAACTACCTACATATAAAATTTAATGGAAATCGGTCCAGTAGTTTTTGCGTGAATCGGGAATACACAGACAGACAGACAGACAAAAATTCTAAAAACCACTAAATTAGCTTCAGTACCCTCTATTTAGTCCCCTGGACTTGTTTTTTCAAGAGTATATTAGAGTTTACACACGAATTTTCTACAGATTTATTATATGTATAGATTTGCTCTATTCAAACTATGAAAATATTGCGCAAATTCAGTTGAATTTCACAAATATTTCTGGGTAAACGTCTTGGTATATCTGCTATTGGCCTAATAGCAGAAGTATCTGTTGGTTTGATTTTGTTTCCAAGTGCCATCAACATATACTCGTACTCCGTCAACTACGGAGTCAAAAGTTCTCGGAGGAGTATAAATATCGCGAGAAGCTGAACTGTTTTTTTAAAAATTGTGTAACAAAATGCAAGTCATTGTTATTGTTGGTACATTCTGTATATCAATCTCAATTGGTTTTCTAAATATTCGAATAACAGTAGTTAGGACACCAAAGACATTTTCAACAATTACACGAGAACTTGAAAGTTTGTAATTGAAAGTACGTTCCATTGTGTTAATATTTTGATTACCAGGAAATGGTTTCATTATGTGTTTATGTAAAGCAAAAGCTCCATCACCAAGAAACACATAAGGTATATTCATTTCCTTCTGGGTAAAGGGGCGCCTGGTGGCAAATTAATAGTGTCTGTGTCAATTTTTTGCCAAAGTAAACTGTTTTGAAAAATTCCTCCATCACTAATGCGTCTCTGGCCACCAATGTCAGCAAAAATAAAACGGTATTCACTATCAACTAAAGCCATTAAGACGATGCTACATGTTTGCTTATAGTTATAATAATGTGAGCCACTGTGGGCTGGCAATTAATTACAAAATGCTTCCCATCTATAGCTCCGACACATCGTGGAAACTTATTTCTAAATCGTTCTTCTATTGGTAGCCATTCCGCTGGTGTTTGTGGTAGCTGAAACAATAAAACATTTAAAGTCATTTTTTTTTTTTAGAATTTATAGGATGAGCCAATACCATCTCAACAAGACGTTGAAATACAATCTCAACAAGAAGTCGAATCGCCACTACCAGCATACACCAGGCCAAAGAAAGCCAAAAGAAAAGCAAGCCTTAACATAGATGAAGCACAAAATAAAATATCTCAGACTTTAGACACCTTAAACCAAGTGTTAAAGGACAAAAATAAGCATACAAATGATGAAGACGAGTGCGAGACGTATGGGAAAATTTTAGCTAAAAGATTACGAAAATCCGAAGAATACCGAGTCAATGCGAGCAAGAATTATGTACCAAATAGATGGTTTTCTATTAGAAAATCCTTGTCCGAATGATCGACGATCAAGTGCCGACCCGCTTTATTCATCGTCACCGTAATCACAACATTCAGGTTACCAAATTATTTCAACACCCTCTCCAGTGCATGTCCTTCCACTGACACAGCGATCTCAACAACATGTCTATGTCATGCAACCAACAGAGTCGGACTCATCAGTACAGATCAGTATCCCGGAATCTAATATTACATCTCAAAACCAAACTCCAAACCAAAGGAGTATGTCTCGACAATATCAACAACATGTTTATGTCATGCAACTAACAACGCCAGAGTCATCGGTACAGCTCAGTACCCCGGAATCTAATATTACATCTCAAAACCAAACTCCAAACCAAAGGAGTATGTCTCGACAATATCAACAACATGTTTATGTCATGCAACTAACAACGCCAGAGTCATCGGTACAGCTCAGTACCCCGGAATCTAATATTACATCTCAAAACCAAACTCCAAAACAAAGGAGTATGTCTCGGCAATCTCAACAACATGTTTATGTCATGCAACCAACAACGCCAGAGTCATCGGTACAGCTCAGTACCCCGGAATCTAATATTAGATCTCAAAACCAAATGAGTAATATTGAAAGAGCATACTGGAATGCTACCCAAAACAATTTTTTTAATTTTCTTAGGTTTCATTACGTCTATTATAGATGGTATACAGAGTTTGAGATTACTTATTATTTCACTAATTTGATTAAACAATTTTAAACTACGTGTGTTATTTACTTACCTTTATTTGGTCCGTGAGAACAGAGTTGATAGCTTTGCATACTTCAGGAATAATTAACGAAATGGCTGGTGTAGAAACCTTGAATAAGTAGTACTGTATAATTAGATTAGTAGACTGCGATAATTATCCTCTATCTGTAGGTGACATTCTGCAAAAGTTAGAAAACTCGCCTGCATCTTCGGCAAGCAACTCCATAAAAAATAAGCCTATACTGCTTCTGTAACAATAAATATGTTCATTAGTTAATTCATTCATACTATTCAAATATATATGCACATAAATAATTTGTAGTAGTACTTACGTCGTTCTATTGCGATGAATTTCCCTCATCCACCATCTTCTTTGACGACGGCGTCTTTTATTTCTTTTTAACACACTTATGGCCAAATACTCAAACGCTACTCAACTTTAAGATGTCGTTAAATCTCGTGGTGTCACAGTCACTTTGACTTAAAGTTATAGAGACAGCATGAGACTTACGGTATCTTAAAATTGAATAGCGGTTGTGTATTTTAGCATTAAATAGTTACTTATATTGAGCAGACATAACGCTGTCGCACCAACAACCTCGACGTCAGTCATTGTTGCGAGTTGATCAATAAAGAAGTATGAAGGTTGAGTGTGAACACTCACTCGCGTCGTTATTGCCGCAGAAGTATTTAGGGAAATATATCCGGCAGCGACAGGTGTAGTGGCAGTGGCTGAGTATAAATGTGGCATTATCCCCACACACTCATCGAGTGGCATGGTAAGTAGCGAGGAAAGGAGGCAGAGACGTAGTGTGGCCACAATACTCGTCATGCTGCACGTCATGGCCTTCGTCATGCCCGTCGCTCCCTGTTTTGTCGGTTTTTTGGGCGCGAGTGAAAGGACTGGCAATATGAGCGCGAGTGGCTGGCCACATACTCGCGCAAACGCAATCCGAATCGAGCGCTCGTTACGGAAGCGTCGTTCTATTGCGATGATTAGATGTCATCAACCATCTCCGTTGGCGAGAACGATGACGTATGTTTCTTTTTTATGACATTGATATAATTAGCTATACTAAATATGGATATAGCGCGCGTGCTTGCACAGTTTCATTAACCATTGTGTTGCAAACGCTAGCGACCTAGTGCGGAGCGTCGCGATTAATTGCGCGAGTAGAGCAGTAGTATGTGGGCAGAGAGGGCAACATCGCGGCAGCGCGAGGAGCAGAGCGATGAGCAGCGCGAGAAGAATAGTGTAGCTGAGCCATAAAAGATTGAACACTACGCTTCTTCGACTCTTGTGAATGTATGATAAATATTTGTTACAGAAAAGGTAGTAAGGCAATGGAGTGATCGATACTACCTTATATTTGAATTAAAATTAAAGTTTTTTAAGGTTTTGGAAGTTATAAGGATACATGAACAAAGTTTGCCGCAAAAGAAGCTTAATACCCGGTCATCATCATCATTACAGCCCTTCACAAGTCCATATAGGCCTATGTTCAGCAGTTCATACCCGGTAATTACCAATATTTTACGCTTCTGATTAAAGTGTTTGTGTAATTCCTTTTATTGAAATAATTCAACGTGGAATATTAGTAATATCTGAGCGATATCATCATCGCTAATGAAAAAGATCTTGGTTTGGTCTTTAAGTTCCTTAAAGGAATGTAAAGCATAAACAATATATTCGGTGGCAATGATATTGTCCACTAGGCGCCTAAGAGATCCTCCTCTACCATCTGCTGCACCTTGCCATGACCAGATTTAAAAGAGTTCTAAAAAAAATTTCGTAGAAATTAGATAAAGGTAATTTTTTTTTGTTTATATTGAGTTACTTGTCTATCAGAAGGCGTTTAACATCCGCAACTTTTTCCGACGCTGCCTCTACGCTGCAAACAAAGGATTTTAATTTTCCTTATGAAATACCTTAAATTCATAAAATATTAATTATTATTATCATCCATGATCTTAAGTTCGATAATTAAAAAGAGAAAGAGAGAGAGGCAGAGAAAGAGAACGAGACACGAGAAAATTAAATTTTCCAATAAAACTAATTTCAATATTGTTTAACGTCATTATTTATAGTTTACGATTACGATTATTTCGAAGGTCAATACTGTTCTTAATAAGTCGTACAATTTATTTCATCAACGCGTTTTGTAATAGGAAATTATGCGAAGAACACAACTTATTTATATGCAAAACAGTTCAATCACACTTTCTTAATACAATGTCACGATAATTTGTTAAAATTTATAGAGATATGAATGAACATTTAGTATGTCATAACGTTATTAATGCTATTTAGAATACAATAATTAAAAATGTAAAAAAAACATAATTCTGAAAAACAGTCTTCAATTTTTTGTAGAGACACCATTGTCAGTAATACAATTACAGCCCAGGATTTATGTGTGTGTAGAGAATTTTGGGTGATTACTGATCAGCAATTTTCTTTGGTAATCCTTTCATCATGATGTAAACTTTTTACCAATGACACGCAAAGCAGCAATAATAAATCACTTTAATACTGTTGGCTTGTGACTGGCGAAGTAAATCATATTTGTCATAAATGTTAATCATTTGTTGTTCAGTTTACCGTTGATTATTATTAAAATAATATCGAACAGTTGCCTAAAACCGGCAGGGCCATGAAAAATTTGCTTCCAGAAATGAATGTATGAATGTAATCTATTCTACATTAAATTGAATCACTCTATTTTTAATTATGTATATTTAAGCAGGGAGTATATTTTAACTGTTTTGTATTATTGTGAAATTACGTAAGGACGGCGCACACTGGATCGAAAATCGCGTTTCGAAGACTTAGAGCTTTTAAGTTTTAAGTGTCGTTTTTTAAGGTTGAAATGGCTTCTGTTTAGTGTTACTTTGGTCAAAAATGTCACACGAAGTAATTTTACTTAAAAACTGACGACTTATGATTTTTTTTACGAAAAAAATGAAATAAATGTATAGAGCAGAAACGAAAAATCAGTATAACCCTGGAATCGCATAATTGCGCGTTATATCCTAACAAGGGGTTATAGTAATAATTATTTATGATTTTTAACATACTTCATATTGCGGGAAATACTGCACTTTTTTTTAAAAAAATCATCAAAAATATTTTTTTCTTTCTTGTTTTTCAAACTTGTTTTAATGCAGAAAGATAAATGAAATGATACGGTTTTTTGCTTAGAAAATATGTCAGAAGAAAGGTTTATTACAACATCAAACCACCCCTAATCCGATGGTAATAAAACTATCTTTGAATCTACTGAGGTCTTCTAAGAACTAAACAAAACCAATAATAAAATCATTAGTGTTTGCTCGTACTACTAATTATTCATAATCAGATATTTTTAGAACTCATTAACTAACAAAAGCTTCTAGACACAATGGATACGAGATTTTGTAGGTTAATTTAATAATCTCTTAATTAGCAGTAGTTCACAAAAGAGTTAAAGCTAATTACTAATACTTCTTGTTTTTCATACTACTTAGTAAATAAAGTGTCATTAATGGATCATTAGTAAACGGTCATAAATAGGCCAAAAACATTTATTAGGTCAGTTTCTTCTGAACTTCTCAATAACGAACATCAGTGATTGACAATATGGAAAGTTTAACTACTGATCTGGATGTAGTTACAATTCCGAAAAGTCAGAATACTTAATTTAATCATGAAGTATTGCTTAGAGAAGTACTAACTCGACTAGGTTTCAGGCTTTCTGAAGGAGCATTGTTACTTTCAGAGAATTTTGTCGGAGATTCACAATTGCTGCTGAACTGAGGTGGAAGGCAACCGGTCGGAATAGTGATAGATTTCGGAAAGAATACGAACATTGGCTAGAGGCTAACGTAGATTGTCCAAGTTGCGTGTATACTATCCTTCAACAACTCCAAGAAGAAACATCTAAAGTACGGCCAACTAGCAGCGATACGACTGTGGAGTTGACAATCTATTATCTATATCTTTCCATTTTGTGTATTTTGTCGTAATGTCTCGTTTTCCCGGCAAAAACATGTCAGGGTAAAGACGGATTCGCCAACATTCGGGAGTTGTTGTTGTTTAGTAGTTTTAATTAAAACTTCTTGGTTCGGAGTGTACTTTTAAAATTATCTTAAAGTTATTTAAAAAACAGCAACTGTAATAATAAAACTTTTCTTAAAATTTATTAAAGATGCATGTAAGTAAAGTATGTACATAATTTTAATTAAATTTTTAATTTTAGGTGACTAGTTTTACTGTGAATGAAAAAAATATGGTTATTAATACCTACAAATATGTTAAAGAAACTTTGGCCTGATGATAAATACCCATACAGAAAAAGATGGCGCAGAAAGCAGCTAGTATTTTATATATATCATCAGTTCTGTATCCCCTAAGGGGTAGGTAGAGATATTAACACCCACATTTTGCCTGATATATTTAAGTCCCTTTGTAACAGGGGGCAAGCCTGTTACCATACACCGGGCACACAGTTGTTAGGCAAGCGATATTCAGAAACATTATTATTATTCTCGTAATTGATCAATAGCTGAAGCGAAATCGTCACGATCATCTTCTTTTATAAGTTTTGCAGCTGAATGCAGCAATTCGATTGGGTCTTCGCCTGTCTTGTGAATTTTGTCCGAGGTATGTTTATGGATATAAACATACCTCGGACAAAATTCACAAGAAAATAAAAGAAAGAAGATAAAAGTGAACTTAATTTTTTACCCTTTTGAGTGGACTAAGGAATATAACAAGTTTAAGATAACCAATAGAATGGCGTCTGAATTCCGAATACATTATAAACTTTAGCCCCTTTTCTCCTCACTACTTCATGAGTGCGCTATTTAAGACCACTCTTGAAGTACAAAATATTTAATATAACTTAAATTGAAAATTTTCGAAACAAAACAGCTGATGACCTTGAAACGGCTGAACCGATTTTGATAAAACATGTCTAAGAACCACCGCTAGAACACCTGCATTTATCTATAATATACAGTATTGTACTATATTTCAGTCAATTGTACTATACATTATAGAAAAATAATATAGTACGAAAAATACTATATTTTCATTGCTAATTCAACCGTCGCGTTTTTTTATATTTTAACTGTGACTGGAAGTCTGGAACGCACCCACAGCGCAGCATGGGGAATTTCAGAACGAAATGCATTCGCGGCAACAAAAGGTCAACTTTCAAACTGCCAATAATTTGTCGATGAATGCCGCCCGATTTTTATATATATCATGTTTATTTTCTGCTGTTAAAGTAAAAAAAAAACATGGAAAGTGATGATGGTTTTTGCACGCCTCCCAAAAAAAAAAAAGCAAAAAAGAAGATAAAAATGAATTGTTAATTTATTTTAATATGGGTCTAAATTGCTCAAGTTCCTATAACTATTTTAAAGGTAATAGATCATTGATGGCCAAAGTAATGAGCAACTTTTTTTTCCTGAATTTCTCAAAAGTGCTATATTTTTGCATCTTTTTTGGGAAAAATACAAATTTCTTCAAAAAAAGATGGCAACCTTACTTATAACACCCCTCTTTTTGCGTCGGGCGTTAAAAAGAAGAGTAATTAAAATTGGTTGAGCAGTTTCCAAAAAAATCGGTGAGCTACATAATAAATATACTTATGGCTCCTCGTTTTTTGAGCTCAGTTAAAAACAGCCATAAATTTCTACCTTGCTCTTGTATCTCTTAACACATAAATATTTTAAAATGCGATTGTAAAATGTTTTCTTTTCCTACATATTGATGACATATGGAGGATGAGTCGCTCGCGTCCGTAGGCTTCGACCACCTAACCTAGACCCACCCTACACGTGTCCCCCGGGTGGTGCTAAACGAGCGACAAAGCCGAAAGGATAGACTCGGCTCCTCGCCGTATGGTAGCGGCGTAAAAGCTACCACCCCTTAGTTCGCACCATGAGCCAGCAAATAATAGAAATGGCCCCGAGTTCCCGGTGCCCCTTTAATGGGGCAGGGGTGCGAAGAATCTCCGGGAGAAAAACCGGCGACGAGGTTCGCCACCCGTCACGTTCTGTCTCCCGGAGCGGTGAAAAGTGGATTGCGGAGGCCCGTCTGGCTATGCTGAATGTATGTGGAGCAATGAATGATAAGATGGATGAAGTATGCGAAATGATGAATGATAGAGGAATAGATGTGTTATGTGTAAATGAGACGAAACGAAAGGGAAAGGATGCCACTGCACATGGCATGTATACTGCTTACTGGGCTGGTGTAGACGAGACCCAGCGGGCATGCCAGGGAGTCGGTGTCATCCTTTCAGAAAGAATGGGTCAATGTGTGAAAGAGTATGAATGTGTAAGCCCAAGGCTGCTATGGATACGAATGAAAGTGGGCTTAAAGAAGTTGTTTGTGCTAGGGGTGTACGCCCCAGACATGTTTAAGCCCACTTATATCCGAGAGCAGTTTTAGGACATGGTAAGGATGGTGTTGATGAAATGTAAGGGAAATGAAAATATGAACGTTTGCCGATGAAAATGTAAATGAGAATGGTGAAGACCTCCTCGCCGTATGTGTGGAAAAGAATATTTTTGTGATGAACACTTTCTTTCGCCATAAGAGGATTCACATGTATACATGGGAAAAAGGTGATGATAGAAGCATGATAGATTTCATAATAGTGGATGAAAGAATGAGGAGCGTAGGGACGGATCATTACTTAGTCTTATGCCGAATTAATGGTCTATTCAGGCATTGGCGGCATCGGACATCTGTGTCTACCACTGCGTTACAGCGTATAAGAATAGAGAGGTTACAAGGTGAAGGTGTGAAAGAGAAGTATAAATGTAGACTGAGGGAGAATATAAGTGGTTTGAATGAAATATGTATTAGTGATTTAGACCTGAAGACTGTATGGAATAATGTAAAGAAAGTTTTGGTGGATGCAGCCACCGAAGTATGTGGTGTAAGTAAGAGAACGAATGAAAGGAAAAATAATATCTTATGGTGAGATGATGAGGTACGGATGGAAGTTGAAGCAAAGAAGAAAGCATGGCTAGATTTACTGGCAACCAAAGCTGGTAATTCTGGCGGTATGAATGATGAGATTGAAAGAAAAAAAGGCAGACTTTAGACTTATAAATAAGAGAGTAAAGGAAGTTGTTGAAAGGAAAAAGCAAGAAAGAACGGATAAGAATGATAGAAGGATATCTGATAACTTTCAGGCAAATATTAAAATGTTCTGGAAACTCGTAAGAACTGCTAGGGGAAATTCAAAACAGCCTAGAATGAATGCTATACGGGACGAGAATGGCTGTATGCTGAATGATGAAGTTTCGAATTTAAAGAGATGGAAGGAATACTTTGAAAGCGTGTTTACGAGTGAAGAGTCGTCTGAATTAAGTGAAATAGAAATTCCGAAAGAAGTGGAGAGAGGTAGGGAGGTAAGTGTAGATGAAATAATGAAAGCAATGAAAAACATGAAAGCAGGTAAGGCAGCCGGATATGATAGAGTATCACTCGAAATGCTAAGGGCTTGAGAGGGAGTGGTGGCAGACCTGCTGTACACCTTGTTTAATTTATGTGGGAACTGAAGCGGGTACCGGAAGACTGGTGCAAAGCCGTGATAGTCCCAATACATAAAGGAAAAGGGTCACAGCAGGACTGTAAAAACAGCTTGCTTAGCATTGTGGGTAAACTGTATGCTAAGGTGTTAATTGAAAGAGTTACGGAAGAAACTGATGGAATTTGGAAAAGGCTTATGACAGAGTGGACAGGAATGTGTTATGGCAAACACTTAACTCATTTGGTTTGAGCGCTGGTTTGATACAAGCATTAAGGTCTCCTTATAGGGACTCTAGTGCTTGTGTCAGGATCAACGGGGTCTACTCGGACTGGTTTGGCATCCAAAAAGGTATCAGACAGGGCTGTGTAGCTTCCCCGTGGCTGTTTAACCTATTTATGGACAGTTGTTTGCAAACTTTGAAAGTTGAAGAATGTGGGTTGAGAATGGTTGAGTTAACCGTCAAATGCCTTTTGTACGCCGATGATCAAGTCATATTTGCATCGTCGGCGGCCGAGCTGCAAATGATGGTTACTTTAATGAACTGGTTATTAAAAGAAAGGGGTATGAAAGTGAACGCAAGTAAGACGAAAGTGATGTGGCCAGATTAGGAGTACCCTTAACCGACGAGCGTGTATGCGTAGATATATGGATGTAAAGGAGGCGAGAGAGGTGTGCCAGGATCGTGCCAAATGGAAGTCCGTAGTCTCTACCTACCCCTCTGGGTGACAGGCGTATGAGTTATGTTTATGTATATTGATGACATTTCCATGCTGGTGCAATACAATTGCAATACCAGCGTAAAATAGCAGCTCAATGCTGCTGTGTTTCGTATGGTGAGCTTAGAGAACCGGGGACCCTTTTTACTGAAAACGAGACATTCCTTCTTAGTCCTCAACGGTGACAACGTATCTGCATTTTCATTTCTAATTTGAGGATGGATGTAGATGTCTATGGCCACAGCATCCACTTAACATTAGGTGGACTGTTTGTTCGTTTGTCACACTTATTCTATAAAAAAATTGCTGGTGTCTTACAGGGTAGCGTATTATTTCATTTCATTTCTATTCGACGTCTTTAAGAGCATACACTGGACAAACAGTGCTAAGTTTAAAGTAGAGTAAAACGACGACGTAGCCTCTGTAAAATATACATAAAAAATTATAGAAGACAAGTTAATAATCTACTTATAATTAAACTTTTTTCGATACCGCTTTTTGACATTTACTTAAATTGCTCGTTGTGTGGTCTTACATTTATAAAGACGATATTAAGCCATCACTGCGTTGAATATTGCATTCTCGGCTGCAGGCGACGCTATTGATTAGTCAGCGGCGTACGGTGGCCCTCATTCATTCATCGTGCCCACACGTCAGTCACGATTTTCGCCATTTTTTTCCGGATCCCGTCGTACATATTTGATGGTGCGTCTGTCAGGAAGGAAGCACCGCCGCGTAATTGGTCCTGCCGGCGGATAAATTTTGACAAAGCCCGGTGCTTTTTATCGCAGGAAGTCTTTTAATGAGATCTATTGAAATATCAGTGACAAACGGTTTTTAATTTAAAAAAAAAAACGTAATACCTACTAAAGCATAAATTCTTGACGTATAAATGTTTCAAATTACCTTGCTTATTCAATTGAACAACACTGAACCACTAGAAGAGATATTTAAAAAAATATTAAACGTACCTTCTCTGGTATAAAACCTATTATGAAATTGACGACTCGCACCAGTGATAACTGGCATAATAAAATAAATTTTAATACCAACATGATCAATTATTTTGATACAACAAGTGGTAAAATTAAAAATTTTGTACAACCGACTTCAATATAAATATAATTTAAAGTCGATTCTTTTTAAATTGCTCGACCGATTTCGATAAAATTTAAATGGGACCACCTGGGAAGTATACCCTTTGAAACAGAAATAGAATTTTCCTAATCGGTTCAGGCGTACATACATTTAAAAAAAAGATTCCGACGAATTGTAAACCTCCCCCTTTTTGAAGTCGGTTGAAAACAGGAAAACACAATGCCTCCATAGTTTCTTACCGATTCTTCTTTAATTTTGATTTTAAATCAAGATACTGTGAAGTAGTAATAATGGAAAAATCGATATAGATATAGAACAGAAAGGGTGCTAGATATCTCCGGAACGATAGAATATAATAAAATCATTTTTATTAAATATACATTACAAGAATACTTATTAAAAGTCATTTAAGTTTTACCACTGGTTCGGAAAATAACCTCTGTCTTGGGAAGAAGCAGCAAGAAACCTAGCGGGACTTTTTTAAACATTAATTTACAATATAATATCTTATGAAATTAGATATGAAAACATTAAGAAACAGCATGGTAGTGATCACCTCATTTCCAGTGGTTATTATCAATCATGCTCTTTGGTAGTAGAATAACCCTTATTCAACAATTTTTTCAAAACATTGATTCAGCAAGACTCTTTACGTGGTAGAGCCATGCTGCAGCTATATTAATAGTATAGTTGTAGCACGAATGGGTCGGCTCGACCGAGGAAGGACCACGCTCTCACAGAATACCAGCGTAAAATAGCAGCAATGCTGCTGTGTTTCGTATGGTGAGTGTAGAGAACCGGAGACCCTTTTACTGGAAAAGAGGCATTCTATCTTAGTCCTCACGGCTGACAACGCATCTGCATTTAAATTCGCAAACGAAGATAGATGTAGATGTCTATGGCCACAGCAACCACTTACCATCAGGTGGACTGTGTGCTCGTTTGTCACCCTTATTCTATGAAAAAAAAAAAAAAAAGACTCAGCTCCTCCCCATTTAAAAAGCCCATCAGTTTAACATTTGGTGTTGTAAATTTAATACATCTAGTTTTATTATACCGTTTAAAAGCAAATTATTTACATTAAACTAGTATACTACTTTAGATATGACATCACTCATTTCGTTATATTTTAATAATTGCCGTTTAAGTCGGAAAATCAACAAAGTATCACCAGCAAATAAAACTATATCATGGTTATTCCCTACCAATTAAGATAACTCATTAATATAAACTAAGAACAGGAAGGGGCCAAGAATTGAGCCCTGAGAAACACCCCAAAGATACTACCGATCCGGAAGATAAGTAAAAGAGCCCCCTACGCTTATTGTTCAAAAGAAATCTCGAAATTTGTTGTGTGCTTGTAATATGGTGTAGTACTTACAACACTTAAATTGAATATCATAAAGTACAATATTTAGAATTTTGATAACTTTTATGCATTAAATACAAAATATCCTCTTAAATATTTCCCATATATCATTACAACAGATCGTAAATTTAATTTGAAAATCGAAATCACATCATATGTAAGAAAAGTAAAAAAGTAAAGTGAGAAGAAGGCTACTCTGGAGATGAATAGAATAGAATTGTCCTTTATTTGATTTAAATTACAAATATACTTAACTCTTCCTTTTAACTAACTAATTTAAACAAAAAAGATAATAATATTTGAAATATTAAAAACTCTGATCCTTAAACTAGGTTTATTTGTAAAATATAGATCAGTGTCATCCTTCCATCACTAAGTGCAGCTATAAAATAATAAAAACGACATACAAATCTGTGGCGGCGCTGTCGTCGCGCCACAAGCGAAATACATCGAAGCCTAAATCGCGCTATCAAAGTTCCGAATTAAAAACAGTATATATACAATAGCTCCGAACAGTGTTGCCATATATACAGATTTCTCCGTATTTATACAGAGTTTTCTAACTCCATTGATTAAATTACCATAATATTCAACTTAAAACAGAACGAAGAAAAATATATGACTAGATGCCGCGCTACACACATCATTGCATGATTCTATTATTGTCTCTATTAGTCTCGTAGAATTGACTCATTGGTCACTTTGGCAGTAAAGTTTCCAAATTTGATCTCAGTTGATGAACTGCAACAACTAGACACAGAGTGGCGGTTTTTACGCCTGATGATTCAGAAGATCTCGAAACCTACTGGTGTAAAGTCACTGCAGCCCATGATTCTCCTAACTACAGCAATCAATTATATCCTACGCTGTCCAAATTTGTTTCTTTGAAGGTCTTTTACATACAAAGCAACTGATTGGTGCAAAACCTTGCTTTAGCCTAGAGGTTGATAATAAATTACTGTTGAAATTTAACAAAATATGTATGACTGAAAATATTAAAGTAATAATTAGTTCGTTTGTTGAAAATGATTGAGTTTTAATATGTTGTTGGTTTAAATTAATATTTTCAATTTTGCTATATAAAAATTTTATGTGTATATTTTTATTTAATAACGATAATCAAACCTTATCTAGTTAGTACTTATCCCTTGTTTTCCAAAAGAAGCAATGATGATGATGATCAATAATTCTATTTTGGTTAATTTGATTATACAGATTTTATACAGATTTTAAGTTAAAATAGCATACAGATTTAATACAGATTTTAACAGTTTCTACTACAGATAAAAGGTCCAAGGCATCTGGCAACACTGGCTCCGAACTACCACTCGAAGCGTTGGCCGCTCTACGGGCCGATCACCTTGCCCGGCGGGAGATCTCCCCTTTCCTTCCACCGGCCACAAATCTATTGATAATAAAAAATAAACATTTAAATAAATAAATAATAAATTTAGTTTATTTTTCAGATGGACATGAAAGTAGGGGTTAGGAAACCTTATTTTATCGATTTTATATCACCCAAAAAAAAACTGTCAGTCGTAGAACTGCACGTCAGAAGCGAAAACTTCTTAGCTTACACACACATCTATCGTCTCTATACGTATATACATGTATCTGAGCGTGACGATCACGCGAGTTCAGTGCTTTTTCCCATTTCAAAAGTGCCCAACGTGCCTAAAGAAGTTTTTACTTCAAAAATATTGAATAAAACTAATTTTACGGAATTTATCGCGTTTAATTTAACTTGTTTTTACTTTTTTTTTTCACGTCATGTCTACATATCACGGGGGTGACTGAGGTGTTGGTCCCGTCCCAATGTCATAGTTAACCCGGGCTACATTAAGTTTTTGAATCTTAATTTTTAGTCTGATCTACACCGAGCGAACTTAAAGTATCTTGAAGTCTTGCAGTGGTATGCTTGGATTTAGGTTTAATTTTACCAAGCAGATGGTAGCACCCAATCATCTTCTCCATTGCAATTTGGATGTTTTTTTTTAATTTCAATAGTCTCGGGAATTATCCTTGGCAAGAATCTGTGTATTTTTGCGAGGATTTGTGGTTTATCAGATCTGATATACAGACTGATAAACCACAAACTTCCCGGACAGACTTCCCGGAGCGTCGGTTCTTTACATCGGCTATAATATGTCTTTTACGCGGGTTTGTATAGCTCCTTTTGTTTGTCCTATGTAAGTGAGACCACATTCACACTCCTGCATTTTGTAGAGTAGTATTACTCTTGACAGATGGTAATAACTGAATAATCTTCTTCGGCGGTATATGTAGCATGTTTTTATGGAAGCCGGCTTCGAGATGTAGTCAATCTTGTCTGTGACACCTCTGACATATGGTAGTGCAGCAGGCACACGCTCGACTGTGGCTGGATTGACTTGGTCACAGTAATGTGGGCGCAGGAACCGGAGTTTCTTGTCGAGCAATACTTGCTTGACGTCCAGCTAATATGAACAATTTGTCGCTAATTTTAGTAGTTTTCGCAATCTGTGATTCATAAAATGTTGTGATTTGTAATTTGTTTACGACACCCATGAGACGAAATAGCGTGATGAATTATTTCGCAGTCACCATATGTAGATAATACATTCTAATAGGTCTCAGTTGTCCCGAGGGTGCCGTAAGAGGCTGCTGTGGGATAAGCCAAAAATATATTTTGGCTTCCGATAGATGGTGATGTAACCATCTTGTTTACGCACGCTGTAAGATATCCAGACCGCCGACTGAGAGCACATAACACATTAAAGGTGCGAACGTCTGGTACTGTGATCGTGAATGAATACTTCTGCCAAGCGTGACGGTAAAGGCAAAACCTCTCTGCAGTTATAGCCCCATGTCCAACAGGGGACTTTTATAACTTATTCGTAAGTATAGTACCACAGGCGTATACGTAGAAAGGCACTGACCCTGAACCCACTCGTGCCGGATGTAATTATACTATTATAATGAAACTACTATTAATTGGACTGTAAGTTCGTTGGTCAATTCACTTTTATAAAAAATATATATTCGGATTAAAAAGGGTTAATGCTATTATTATTTGTATTTACTCTTGAAATATCTTAAAAGAATATTTTATTAATAAACTGGCAGAATCATCTCATGGTAGTGGCTCATTCGTATTTATATAAATATATAATATATGTAATTTATTTATTTAATATGTGCATCTGCATAATATGTAAGTACATTTAATATAATTCATATAATAAATATTATTTGATTAGCGAGTTTATGTATGGGTAGTATATGTATAATTTTGTTTTATATTCATTTACTTTAATTTATATTTCTATCTTTTCAACTTAAACACCTACTTCATATTTTTATCTCTGTTTTACCTAAGGTTGACTGGTAAAGCTTTAGGCATTAAGTCCGCCTATACAGCATATATTATGTTGTATGAAGTTAAATAAATAAATAAATAAAAAATTAACCCTTAAGAGAGAGTATGAAATAGGGAAAAAGGAAGGGAATTTGTATGAAACATTTTATTTTACGGGGCGATCAACTCGATACGTAGGTACTGAAACTCTTTAAATAATAATATCTTAAACAAAATAACATGTTGCATTTTTCCGCAAGTCAATTTAAAAAAAAATGCAGATGGATAACTTGTCAAACACTTCAGTTTGTCAAGCACCTGAAACGGGGATTACAATAAGTAAAGATAGGTTAAATTAAACGCGATAAAATCCGTAAAATTACTTTTATGCAATGCGTAGTATTCGTGCAAATATAAGGAATCATTACACAAAAAATATGTTGTGTTTTACTCTACCGCCATATTTTCAGATAAAACCTGACGAACAATAGGGTAATCCGATTGTCGGCGTGTCCAAAACTCGTGTTCAATAAGTGTAAAGAGCGTCCGCCTGTGTATTCTTCCATCATAGTAAACTACGCATGTAGAATGGCTACCGTCACGCTCCAATGCGATTTGTAAATATGTTTATAAATAAATCTTTAAAATAAGAAAGAAAGTAGTTTAAATATAATAAATTTCTATTTAAAAATTAATAGAACATGATATATTTATATTATGACGATTAACATTACGTATAAGAGAAATACATAAAATAAATCAAGGACACATTTAGAAGAACGCTAAAAAAAGTTCAATCATATTTTTTTTTTTTTTTATAGAAATAGGGTGACAAACGAGCACACAGTCCACCTGATGGTAAGTGGTTGCTGTGGCCCATAGACATCTACATCTATCCTCGCTTGTGAATCAAAATGCAGATGCGTTGTCAGCCTTGAGGACTAAGATGGAATGCCTCTTTTCCAGTAAAAAGGGTCTCCGGTTCTCTACACTCACCATACGAAACACAGCAGCATTAAGCTGCTATTTTACGCTGGTATTCTGTGAGAGCGTGGTCCTTCCCCGGTCGAGCCGACCCATTCGTGCCACAACTATACTATAAAACTCTTCTCCTTAACTTATCTTATTTAATATTAACTAAATGAGATAAGTCTTCGTATAAGAGATCCCTAGTTCATTATATAACAAAATGTATTGTGATCTTTAAAATACAAATATTATCTTTTGTTTTATTCGTTGTTATTTACTACTTTTTTATTTATTATATTAATATACAAAACTGTCTATATATTTTTTGTATAGTATGCCAAATAATTTTTTTTGACGGCTCCGTGGCGCAGTGGTTTAGCAATGAGTTGTTCCGCTGGGAGCCGCGGGTTCGAATCATGCACGGAACAAGTATTTGTATGGCCTACAAATAATTGTTCCGGGTCTGGATGTTTGTCCTCGTGCAATTTGTGTTTGTAAACTGCCTCCGCGATACAGGAGAAAATCCTAGTGTGGGGTAACGTTTAAAAAAAAAGCATTAGGCTACATCTCTCAGCTATACTAATGTTAAACACTCGCTGCCCGCGGTGCAATAAAATGGGGACACAGGACTTCTAACAGGACCTTCTAAGTTCACGTATTGTGACGAACAACTACGGAACCCTATATTTTGCATGGCCCGATACACACTTGGCCGGTTTGTTTTATTTATAAAACAATCCTTAAAATCAACCATACTATTATTTTTAATTTAAAAGGTTAAGAACCACTGCTCTAAGGTGACAAAGCAATTGTGCCATTATTTGTTTGAAGTTGGTTGCAAATGTCTATGAGCCGCAGTACCACCAGAGTCACTTACCATCAGATTGACGGTTAGGACGTTGGCCGTTTGCCCCTCAAAACATATATGAAACAATTTTTTTTTAATTCATCATAAGGAATGCATTCATATGAAATTTGTGCAAAATATGCAAATTTATAATTTCTTTAAGACTTTGAAAAGTAATATCTTCGTTTTATCTATATCTCTACCAACGATTCATAAACAAAAATTACTTTTGTATATTTATTGTGAATACTTACTATTTGCTAAGTAATAGGAACGATTGGAATAAAAACTGTCGGTATACATAAGGTATAGTGCCTTAAGTGATAAGACCAACTCGAACGTTCATCTTTTAAGATCATCAACATCATTATAAGATTTTGTCCTTTTGTTCAAATGCTAACTTCCGCTGGGATACAAATTCTAGCCATTCGATTCTGTTCTGAACCAGGCCACGCGACTGCCTGCTTGTAATAAATAAAACATGACAAATATTTTATTTAGCAATGCACAAAATTACAATATTTGAACAAAACAAGCTCATCTCTTAAAACAATATTAATTTTATTGTAATTAAATTCCGAGTCACTGGCAAACTTGCTGTTTTTTGTTTTAACCAAAAGAATTCTATTACATTCTATTGAATTAAAAAGCAAGAAACCAGATGGCCACTAACCGTTTAACATTGCAAATTGAATGGTTATGTAAACAGGCCTTCCTGTACCCTTTTTTGAGGGGGTCTTAACTAAATTAGTGGTTGGAATACTTAATTATTATTCAGCAATTTTTCGCTTGCATAATAATTAAGAAGGAAAATATGTTGCACATTTATTCTAAAACTAATTTTAGGGGTTTTCGCAAGAAATTCCGTTGACTTGGTTTTATTGAATTTCCAGAAATGTAAGAAATCATAATATCTGTATATTTTTAAAACTTTACGTATTTATTTTCGGGTAAATTAATAAAAAAATATTTCTAAAATGTTAGTACGACCGACTTATTATTTTAGTGAAGCCATGAACACGCCTTTTCCTTTCTTTATTTATCAGCCATTTCCACTGCAAGACGTGCCATTATCGCCACGCTTGGAAGGCGAATTGGCAAACGAATCATCAGATCTTGTCCTTTCATCCTTTGATGCTGCTTGCCGTCGTCGGTATTATTGATATATTTTTATGTTGTTTTTCTTTTCAAAAAAAAGTCCCACTGGTTTTGAACCAGTGGTAAATTAAACAAGAGTGACTTTCAATACGTATTATTTATAATCTATATTGAATAAAAAAGTTTCTGTTTCTGTTTCCAAGGCAGTCCAACTGCTTAGTAAATTTGCCATTATTTCAGCTTATAGTTAAGCTACGTCGTTGATTCTGATTCTACTGAAAATATCCTCATTACAGAATCTGTCACCCAGTAAAACTCCAAGCATAGCCTATACCACAATTTCCACTTTTTTATACGTTAAGCAGTGGAAAACCATGTCTCGGTTCCAAAGGTGATTACTGGCGACATTCACTTGCTGTTATCCCTTTATGATGATTATTCAATAGTGGTTACATTCTCTTTGTTTCAAAGTAATCACTACGTTTGAATTGTATAATATAATTAAGTTAAATTTGAAGTGACAGTATCCCAACGGAAAATGATGTGTACTGCAAACTCGTAGAATCGTGGGTTCGAATCCACCATTCAACTACTGCCGTGCACCACTCCTAGCATATGTACTCGTATGTTAAGCTTAGTTGTGTGTTGTGTTTACGGGAGCGTTAGTAATGATAATGAAGTTAGCAGTATTTCTTACAAAATGGTGGTTCAAATGCTTACTCATGGACTATGCTGAAAATCGTTTTTTTATCCTTGTAACCATTTATAAGCTGTTGCATAGAAATGCGCCAATTTTTGAGAGCGTCAGGATTGTTTACAAAAATAGAAATACAATAGCAAGTGAAATAATTTGTTTTGAATTTGGCAGTAATATTACCAAATTGTTTATCAATAACACCATTATTAAATATATTCAAACTTACATGTAAAGTTCGCCGTGTAGAGGCGGTGTAAAAACATCCATTACCCCATATCTTCCCGTGGGTATCGTTAGAGGCGAGAGAGGGAAACTGAGGCAGGAGATGGGCAGCAGCATCTTTCTGATACTGGCGACATTCACTTGCTAGTAAAATAACAATAAAAAAACTGCGGTCGCCGACCCGCTTGCTAAGCGTGGCAACTATGGCAATACGTCACGTAATAAAGTCAGTCTTTATTTAAAATATTCCCTTATGGCGCTACCACCATAAGATAATATTTTATTATTATACGTGGTAGAGCCACGCTGCGGTTATATTATGGTTGCAGCATGAATAGCTGCTCAATATGGCTGTGTTTCGTATGGTGAGTGTAGAGAACCGGAGACCCTTTTTACTGGATATGAGGCATTCCATCTTGTCCTCAGGGTGACAACGCATCTGCATTTTGATTATTTATCGAGGATGCGTGTAGATCTCTATGCGCAAGCTATTTCTAATTTGTTTTATGTGGTTAATTGTGTAACATACATGATTGTAAGCTGTTATTTAAAAAAAAAGTCCCGCTGTGTTTCTTGCTGGTTCTTCCCAGGACAGAGGTTTTTTTTCGAACCAGTGGTAATTAAACAAAAGAGTGACTTTCAATAAGTATTATTTATAATCTATATTGAATAAAAAAGTTTCTGTTTCTGTTTCTGTTTTGCCTCGGCATCCACTTACCTTCAGGTGGACTGTGTGCTCGTTTATCATCCTATTCTAAATTAAAAAAAAAAACACTGCTAATTATATAATTTTGTATAAAACCAGAAAATGCAGTTAAAATGAATAATTTACGCATTCCATTGAAATACTCTTCTTTCTCAGAGCCGTGGTAGCTCAGATGGTTAGCGCTCGCTGTAAGTTTCACAGTACGCGAGCAACCCGGGTTCGATCCTCGCCGGCACCAATGAAATTGTTAGTTGCAATTTTAAGTGCTGATTTACCACGTGCTCGGCGGTGAAGGAAAACATCGTGAGGAAACCTGTATATCTGAGAAATCAAAAAAAAATATTTCGAAGACATGTGAAGTTCGCCAACACGCATAGGGGCGGCGCGGCGGACATTTCCTTGCCCTAAAACCCTCTCAGAAATGAGAGGAGGCCTGTGCCCAGCAGTGGGACGTATATAGGCTGTAACTTTACTTTACTCCTCTTTCTCTATAATCAATGGTTTCTGATGATGTTTGTGCTGTTAGCCTTTTGGTTTTTGCAGCTTTATCGGTCTCAGCTGTAAAAAGGTGATATTATTATTCTGCATCGTTACTTACGTAACATAACGATGTTCACCTACGACAGATTAAAGTGCACGTAAATGAGTTATCTAACGGCCGTCCGAACAGGAGGTGACGGGCCTCGGCGCTGACGGCTAAGTCGTATCGTTCGATGTTCTGGGCGGTGAGAACCGCCCAGGTACGCGATTGTACGGTGTGTACGCGGTGTGGACAGGTGTGCGCCGCGCCCGTCTGCGGACTCGTTGCGTCTCATCCGTTGATGTCCTAACAGTGTTTGTGGCACTAGGTGATTGTGTAGTGTTTGTGTATGACTGACCGGCGACATTTCGGTCGTCAGAATCTAGCGGAACAGGGGGTTCGATTAGAACATTACTGGGCCTCCGGAGGCTTCCCGTAACGTTCGGAGTCGGAGCGTAGGCGGCTGCGTTTACCACTAGCGGGTTGGGATGAGTCTCGGCCCTCTCGAAATAGCGCCGAGACATTTCCTTGAAATATTCAGACATCATCGGAAGTTGACAATCTCTGAGTAAGTCGGAGTTTCGCTGGTACCACCAAGCTCATCTACATTCTATCCTTGATTACAAATCAAAATGCAGATGCGTTGTCACCATCTAAGATGGAATGCCTCATTTCCAGTAAAAAGCTCCAAGTTCCACCATACGAAACACAGCAGCGTTAAGCTGCTACTTTACGTTGGTATTCTGTGAAAGTATGGTCCTTCCCCGGTCGAGCCGACCCATTCGTGCTACAACTATACTACTAATATAGCTGCAGCATGGCTCTACCACGTAAAAGCTTCACTCTTGCTGTTCACTAGTGTGTGGAGGCGATTAGTGACGAATTTGGCAAGGTTGCGGACATTGCGAATGTGTTTCGAGAATGTCATACCGTGGTCGAATGTGACCCCTAGGTATTTGGCCGTTGATTGCCAGGGGATCTGGCGGCCGTACAGGGTGATCGTATCTATAGATTTCTTGGGATTCTTGTTTTGGCGATTGAGAGTGGGGGTGCTTTGAAAGTGTATTGCTACACTTGCTATTGCTACACTCCGCCTCGACCTTTGCAAGGTGAGCGGGATCTATAGGTTAGCTAGAGGGAGTACATTGGCTCTCTAAACTGTCAGCGAGGCATTCGGCTTATTCGGAGTCGTCAAAGGCAAGATCGGGGTTTCTTGGCCTAATGAGAGGCGGCATAGGTGAGGATTGCTCTGCTTTCAGAGCTCGGGTCAACTGCCAGAAGACAGTTTGAGATGGCTCGATATCCTCCAGCAGATTATCCAACTTATCATGTCTAAATTCGGTAAGGCGCTGTTTCACCTCGTTTTGGAGGTTGCGCCGTCGAAATTTGTTGTCTATAGTACGATAGTGGTCGTATTGTCTTAGGGCCGCGTTCTTCGCTCTAATCAGCTGTCGAATATCTCTCGGAAGCTTCATGTGTTGATTGCTCGACACACGAACCTTACAAGAGCATTCTTCAACTGTACAGGTGAGGTGGGCCGATAGGGTGCTAATCGCCTCATTGGCCTCCTCAGGCGAGTCTATCTTGTCAGGGATTTTGTTTAAGTGCTGGGAGGTCGTAGATTCGAGTTTGACCTCGAGTTTACGACAGTCCACGATGGTTTAGGTCTGAAGGACCTCACCTGCGCGCTGGCCCAGCTGCATTAGGAATGGTCTATGGTCCGAGTTGAGTTCTAATATTGTTTCAGTCGATGATATCGACAAACGGACATCTTTGAGTATCGCTACGTCAAGGACGTCCGGTTGGTGACAGGTTGCGAATGTGTGAGAGCGAACAATACATTAGCATTGGAATTGCTTGTACGCGAGTTCCAGGAGGAATGCTTACTGTTGAGGACTCCAGATATTATATCACTGGAGCCTAGATTAAGTAATTCTACAAAGTCTGATTCAACTATGCGTTTGAGTGGCGGTACATATGCCGATACGATGGTAAGTGGCGGATGGCCAGAGAGAGCTACATTACATATAGAAACTTCTATGTTAGTTAACGAGGGAGCGTCGATCGGTACGCAGTGCAAGGACCTTTTGTAGTAGATCAAGGTGCCGCCTCTAGGGCTGGTCAACCTATCATTTCTAACTATGGTGTAATTTGCGATCTTAGGATCGCGATGGCTAGGCTTCAAGAAGGTATCTTGCACTAGCATGACGTCTACATCGTGGTTACGCAGGAAGAGCGCGATCTCGTCTTTTTGGTCTCTAAGGCCGTTCGCGTTAAAGAACGCGTCAGTTAGAGAGCGTGGTTTAGTTCTACCTAAAGGTTGTGCTGCCGTTCTGGTGTTTTAATTGAGGTGGTTAGGCGCACTGGAAAGACCAGATTGCGTCGATTAGCCCTATGTGCTCAATCGTGCCGTTGAGCTTGTCCGGTGGGATAGTAGCTCCGCGGAGTTTGCGGGCCAAAGAGGATAATTCAGCAACGTTAATGTTGCTGATGAAGCCGCAAACTTTAGAGAAGTCAGCGGCGAAGGAAAACGAGCCTTGTGGGACGGGCTTCGATTTTGGGGCCTGGGGAGGCGGCATTGGCCGTGAGGCAACAAGTGGCGGTGGTTTCACCCATGGGTTGGGTTTCGGAGCGAAGGTGGGGGAAGACTTGCACCTTGCTCGGGGACCCCGGTGACGGGGGCGGGCTTGGTATTGGTCTGAGGTGCAGATGTGGGCACCAAAGACGGTGTGGGTTTGGGGGTAGGCAACCGAGTGCGAGACACACTGGCTTGGCCCGCGCGTCCGGGACGGCTTCTACCTCCGCGCTGCTTCCTTCGAGGTGCTTTGCAACACCTTCGATAGTTCGCTGGGTGTCCTTCTTCGCGGCGATTGACGCAGCTCGGAGGTTCAGCCGTCTCGGGCGTGCAGGAACAGTCAGTGTTGCCGTGCTCACCTAGGCACTTGACGCACCTAGGCCTGGCGTAACAATTTCTGTCCGAGTGGCCGTAGAGTTGGCATCGGTGGCACTGGCCAACGATGCCCCTGTTTCTGGGTTGTTAGGTTGCAGATGGGCCGAACGTTAAATATTTCCTTGCCTTCCGGGGACAGGTCCAGAATGACCAGGCATAACTCTAAAAAGCGTTTTTGGTCGGTCTGGTGGTGCATTCTATGCACCTCCCGAACCGGGAGATGTTGAGCTTTGAGGTCGTTTAGAATATGTTCCGTTTTGAGCTCCTTGGGGAGCCCGCGAATGACTACGAGGAGGTTGCGTTCCTTCGGAAGGGCGTAAGTGTGGAAACTTACTTGTTGGGCGCGCAGGTGATTGGTCACACTGCAGAATTCCTCCGTCGAGTTGACGAACACGCGAATACCCTGACCGTCGTTTTGTACTTTTGGGCAGTAATTTTTTTTGGAGTTTAACCAGTTTAATAGGTTGTTCCATTTAAATTAGACGGTGATGGGTGGCGGCGGTTTTTCCCTACGTTCAGCAGGAGACCCTAACGTTACGGCCTTAGCCGCAGGCTTAGGGGGTTGAGCGCGCGCCGCGGGGGCAGGTTTTCTTACCAGAGTGGCGGTGGGGGACGAGGGGGCCGAGTTAGTCTCGGCTGCCTTTTTGGGGGTTGCGCGTTTGCGCTTTTTGCCCTAAACGGGGGTGAAACCCTTGTCTTCAGGTTTGGACGGAGCACGCGTCTCGGTTTCCATGTCGGAGCCTGATTCGGCATCCGAGAAGACCGAGAGGGGCCATCGCGGAAGGCGCGGGGGACGTAGAATCGTAGATCGTGTAATGGACACGGGGGTCGTAGGTCCGGTGCTCGGCAACAAAGGGTGTGTGCCTACGAAAAACAACTATACACCTAACGCGTTGGTACGCTAGGGTGTGTACCTAGCTGTTGCCTAATGCAACAAGCAACACAAAAAATTAAAACGATGGTCGCCTCTGAGCCGGCGGGTGTGTTTCACTCTACTTACGGTTACCAGGATGCCAGGAAGGACAGATACGCACAAAACGCACTTGACACCACAAAAGTGTCAGATACACTTCGCAATAACACAGTGAGACTGATGTCTCCCGGGACAGCGTGCTTCGCGCACTACAGTGAGAACACCAAGGCAGCAACCAAACACAGAGCACTAAGTAAGGCGGTGTATTATATAACGATGGTTTAATCTTGCGCATGAGCTAAGAGAGTGGAGTGACGAGAGTGAATTCGACCGACACGTCCGGAGTCTAGTCTCCATCTTGTTATGTATCTTTATTAGACTTGCAAGGAATATTCGACTATTATTCGGTATTGGGCATATTCGGCTACTTTTATTCTATTCGGCCGAATAGTGAGAAGTTTTATTGTAGTCAGATAATTGGTAAAATGATTTTTTTTATTTATTTTATAATAAAAAAAAAATCTTGTAATAATTAAAGTAGCCATAGGTACATAATCAACTTCCATATTATAAAAATTAAAAAAATAACTATCAGATAAATGTCTATGCACTCGAATTATCGTAATTAAAGTGGAAGATAATGGTGCAGAAAGACTATTTTTTCATCATTTTGAGGCAGCAATTTACTCCTTTTCTTCTCGTAGACAATCCCGGCTTCAGAGAATAGACGCTCTGAAGAATAAACACTACTTCCTTCCCGGCCGAATACTTTTGCCTAATATTCGGCTATGCGGCCAGAAGTTCGCAGAATATTCGGTATTCGGCGTGTGGCCGAATATACTATTCGTTGCAAGTCTAATCTTTATACAATAACCGGTGATACTGTGTAGTGGCGTTGTAAGAATACCCATTACCCATTATTATATTATCGTATATCGTCCTGTGGGTGTCACAAAAGGCGACTGAGGGAAGCAAACCAGGAGATGAACATCAGCGTCATCCTAATAACAATTAGAAAATAAAAAACTGCGTTTGCCAACCCACCTGCCAAGCATGACAACTATAGCAAAATATCCTTTATGAGGCAATCTATTAGGAGGCCTATGTTCAGCATTGGACTTGATAGGCTGTAATGATAATGGTAAAGGTTAACAAACGAGCTCACAGTCCACGAGATGGTAAAAAGATGCTGTGCTCTATAGACACCTACATCTATCTTGAATTAAGAATTAAAATGCAGATGCGTTGCCACCCCTGAGGACTAAGATGAAATGTGTATTAGATTTTTTCGATTAGCCATTTTAAGGTTATCCATTAATTATGGACACCCGAGATACGATACGATACGACATAATTTTTACTGATCTTGCAAGTTTTTGAATAACATTTGTTATATATATATATATATATATATTTCAGTGCGATAAATAAAACAGTTCATTAATTTACAAAATTTAATTTCTTCCTGACGTCGTAGTTCTTAGGCTAGTTAGTTGCAATGTTCTTCTTTGTGTAAGTACTGGTAACACCATAACTGTAATTCTCTTCTAAATAGAATTGCTACAACCTTGAGAGCACAATAACTACCTAATGTTGGTAAATAATATGTTAATTTGAGAATTTTTGTAATTTCTCTATATTCTAACCCTCAAGATGTGCCATTTACAATCAGTAAAATAAACATACATGTTTAAATGGCAAGATTCGCTAAACGCTAACATTATTATGTCAATAGTTTGTTGAAGCATAATAATAAATGGTAGGGATAAAATTATGAAGCGTCATATTTAATCTGTCAAATTGCTAAATCTGAATGAGACACTATTAAAAATTTCTTTTCGCGTTTCGCGCGTAAATGAAAAACATTTTTAAACATTTAATAACAAGAAGGAATGTCAGCGTTTAAGATAGCTTACACTAACTGTTTACATTAGAAATCGATTCGAACAACTTTATTTGATGGTAGAATAGTTTAATGATTCAATATATACAGAGTCCATTAGAACACGAGTAAAAACTTCAATGTTGGCATCGAAAATTATTGCTACGAAGCTCGCGCCTAAACATTTAGGTACAAGATGAGTCTACTTAAGTCTAGATTCTTTATACTAATATTTACAATTTCAATGAATAATAATAAAGTTGCAATCATTATAAGTTTAAGTAACAGCGCGTCATTATAAACGAAATAACAAATTTATTCGAGATTTTATTTACACGCAAGATTACAAATCACAGAGATGTGTGCACGTGAAATGATGTACTTATAATATGAGCATATGATCATAATGTAGGTACAACCAATGGCAAGAATTAAAAATTGACAATATCACACGTGGCTTATGATTTTTGATATTAAATTAATATAAAGTAATAAATAGCTACATCAATTTTCATGTATTTCTTCAGTTTTTAATAATAATGTATAGTGGTCTGCGATTTGCCTATAGTATTTAATATACAACGACAATACTTTAAAAATTATTTGTTCGATGTTTACTGCGCTTACTCACAGCTTTACCCGTAAACGCATGCAGCTATTTGTCATGATATAATTTCTAATTTATAATTAAGTACACAGACGCCTCAATTTAATAATGTATACTATATTTTTAAAACAGATTTTTTTTTAATTTGTAGAAATCTGATAAAGTTAAACGTGATAATACCTCACACCAACAAATAAAAAGATAGAACACTACGTACATTTCAAGTGACGCCAAAACCATGCTCAACTTATTATATCGATATTTCATCATTTTTGTAAATAACAACATGGTTTTCGGTGCATGAGTGCGTGAGTGCGTGTTTTTACAATAAATTGAGTACGATTTCGGCGTCACTTGAAACATACGTAGTGTTTTGTCTAACTTTCTATGTTGATCTGAGTGAAATACACTTATATATTAAACAAACCCATTATTACGTAGGATATGCCATAATGCTTCACTCGCATCTATTACATTTCGATATCACCTTTAAAAAAGAATCAACACGCTTGTGTTTAACACATCTCACTCTGAATAACGTTATTCATCAGAATTAAATAGAAATTTACATAGCAGCGAGTAAGTTTTACATAAATTGCCATTTTCACAACCGAAATTAAATATTTATTGGGTACAATCGCCAACACAGTTGTTATTTGAATTGTGCTCTCTTTGTTCTAAGATGGAATCGGTTAAATGCACTTTTTTTTTAAAACTTGTAACGACTATGTTGGTGGTGTACTGAAATATAACTTAATAGCTCACTGGCGTCATAAGAATTATTACTAACCGCACTTTTTGAGACTTAAGTATGGCGTTGCGAAGAGTAATAATTTTATATTAGCCTATACGAGTCCGATTGTCCGTTGCACAACACTTCACTCTGTGTCCCCTTCCACCTTCGGAGAGGGGAGACGGGGCTTGAGGGATGTAGAGTTCGTTGTTAAATCCAGGGCTGGCTCCTGACATGCTAGATTGAGGTTTGCATTGGTTTGAGGCTTCGGGAACGGCGGTCCCATTTGGCTTGGTAGCGAATTTAGTTCGGGCAGACAAGTGTAGTTTGGTCGAGTCCAACAATCAGTGCTGGATGGTTCAGGCCTCATTCCCGATGCGCTGAGGTACGAGCATGCCATCATCTGAAAGGAAAAAAAGGATAGATTATAATTTTATAATAAAAGAAATATTTGAAGGTATTTATAAACAAAATATAATATATTATTATTTTGAGGTGTTCGAGAGGAATTCCAAAAATCTTTACGTTTAGCAGGCGGGTTTTCGATCGCGTATTAAACATTTTGTACTATAAACAAGTGGTAAAATGAAAAATTTTGTACAACCGACTTCAATATAAATTATTAAGGATAACTCAAAAACTACTAGTCAGACCTTGATCAAATTTATATGGGACCACATGAGAAGCACCAGCTTTTAACTGAAAAAAAGAATAATCGAAATCGGTTCACCAAGAAAAGAGTTATGAGGTAACACACAATCAAAGTCAAATTGAGTACCTCCTCATTTTTGAAGTCGGTAGAAAATGATCCTCATTATCTGTTTGGTTAGTTTGCTATACAGCTGATGTAACTGACACTTCCCTTAGCGGGCTAAAATGGCGTTTATATGGTGTTAATAGCCTGGCTCTATAATACCATACGACAGACACGTTAGTAAATATTTGGGATATAGTTCAAAGCTATTATGACTATTATTCTGTATCAATAGTTCAAGGCGGAGGAAATGAAATTGGTTTGCACACAAATAAAGCAAACAATTCAGTAAATTTCGTTCTCCGCTGTCAATAAAGTAACTTTCGCCGAGTCACAGACGCAATTCGCCAACGTTAAAGATGAGCTTTACGTATATTACTTGTGTAATCTCCGAGAGAGTAGATTGAAGTAAAACAGAGCTTACATAAATAATGAAATATGTAGTATTATGAGACGGGAGGCCTAAAGAATTCGCGAGTGGGGTTCTCTAATCACGCTAATGGCCAATGCGCAGCGCCCCCGCGGAGGAGGCTTTCACGCTAATGCGGAGTTGGCGCAGGAGTAGTTCAGTGCTAAATCGTATCACACGTCTAACGCCACCGTCTCCTAGCTTTTGCCCGTTGCTTGGCTTTTACACTAAGTACATTGGATATTTATTGAAGAAATTGATGTTAAATATTAATCGTATTTCTTATTACTTAACTTCGCAAATATACGTATTAGAACGAGCGCGAGTTATTTATCGCTTTCAATATCATTCCTTGAGATTTATACTGTAGCTATAATATAGCAGAATTGTATTTTATGGTCTAATATCTTTATGTTAATGCACTTTCGACTTTATTTAATTTTTATGAGAGTGGAATGAGAGTAAAATACATCTATGTAATTACGGGGAAAACTTGTTGAAATCCCAGTGGGAACATTACGTTCATAACTATCACAATCAAGAAATATTTCAAGGTACTGAGATTAATTGGCAAACAATCGATTGATATCATAATAGGTACTGTAATGACAGTTTCATAGTTTATGTCACGAACAAAGGTCCGGACCTACATAGCCAATAGTTCGCGGAAATAGCTGTGCGGTATATGGAGTGTTCTAACAATGAATTGTAACTTTAATATTTATTACACTTGATGAACTCTGCGCAAGTTAGTGCAAGTAATATAACCTACGAAACGTCTACAACGAATAAAGAGGCGCTTGCATTGTGAACTTGTATGAAAAAGACGTACGAGCTTATATAATTTTAAAGCTCGTATTCGCCCTCGTCTTTAAAACAATGTACGGTTTAATTAACTCGACGTCGTTCAGCAAAGTTAGAGTGTATAGTGCATAATTAAACCCTTTACGTAAACGTTTTGGTTAATATGTTTAAGCGTCGGTATTGCTTTAGGAGACCTAAACTCTCCTATGAGAATAAACAATCGCTGGAGGCGGCGCGCTGGACGAGAACCGCCGCACAAATGAATTAGTGGTGATATGTCCCCCTCCCCCGAAACCTCCGCCCGCCGTCGCGTCGTGGGTCATATTGCGATTAAATTATAATTAGGCGCCAGGCAATTGTTTCGACATCGAGCCAGGTGGCTAGGTAAATTAAATAGCCGTATAGAGTTTCCAATTACGCTCGCGCGGTCACCGCGGAATACACGCTTATTGTCTAATAATATAAGGGGCGGACAATATGAGGATCTCGCAACTGATTAATTATTGCGCGGCGCACTGGCAAGTGTTAAGAACTGTTCAGGAAATAGTTGCTACGTGATTGATACACTAGAACGGCAGGGTCGACGCGAACCAGGTGTAACGCGATATTAATTACGATCAGTTAGACATCGCCACGTTATAAATCACGCGCACGCCTAGAGCCTTAACGTACTCGCCATTAATGAATTCAAACGTGCCGCGATAATTGCATACCTAATTACTGGCGGTGAGCTGTCTAATTTATCACTGTCGGATTATGAATCGGGAATGGCGTTAATTAAACATGCATAATATTTGTGGAGGCGACGTATCGGGCGCGCCGCGGGCTACGCGAAACAATTAGGTTTCAAACTAATACGGAGGCTATTGAAACTTGGCCGGTTGGACGTGTGCCCCTACTCTCTGCGGATGGAACGGGGGACGGTAGCGCGATTACAATGAAAATTATCCACTTGTGGCCGCGTAACTTTGTGTTGATTTATCCGCGCCGTGTCTCGTTTGTGTTGTGATTTAGACGCTCGCTTTGTCGTTACGGTTGTGTTGAGGTTTCGGTTACTGCAATGAAATAGCAATGTTTAATGAAACAGAATTTCCTAAAATATTTAGTATAATAGTGTGTCGACCTACAAAGTATATTCTTGAATTGGTACATATATTCACTCACGAGGTAGGCTTATTTTCTGGTTACCAGTGCGTCTAGATTGATATCACCCCTTTTCCTATTTCTGTTGCCAAACAGCAGTGCACACACTGCCATGTTCCGGTTTGAAGGGAGGAGCCGGTGTTATTACAAGCTATAAGGCATATAATTTTATTCCTCAGGAAAAGCGACCCGTGTGAACCTCGGCTTTACCACCACCGGGGGAATTCCAGTTTACCCGTACACCAACATTACATTTTGTGTCTATTTATGTATCCCGTAAACTCACTGCATTACATTTTGTGTGTAAATTATGTTTTATATAAATATCCGCGCCTTTGAGGTACCTACCTCAAGGGCCTTACTAGCCGCACCGCAACATATTATTGCTGATATTTTTTGATACATACCTAGGTGCTTTTGGATTTTTAACAGAGCGGGTCCACTGGTAAGTGAAGCTGGTGGATGTACGAGTAGGTACTGTCGGTCCTCAAGGTGATAATGCAAATGAAGCCTTTGTCTAAATTACACTATCAGGTTGGATCGTTTATAACTAATAGCACAGAATAAACTAATAGTAATATTACTTTAAAAAATGCATGGTAATATTTTAAATTCAGGCTTTAAGTCCCATTTGTCTCATGTTGGTCCGGGACTTATGGGTCCCATATTTATGTGAAACTTATACCAACAAAAATGTGCCAACTGTGTTACTTGTCTAGCATGTCGTAAAATGCGACTAACGTGATATTGTGTTTGTGTAGACGATGGGCTAGGCACTACTTTCATTACTTTACTTTCACAATTATTCATATGAACCCATATTTTTAGTTAAGCGTGCAATATATATATAATGTATAGCAGTCTAAAGCTTTGTAGGCGAATTGGCAGTGACGGTCCCACATGTCTCGCACCATTGACGCTGCGGCCCATCGTCCTTCTGAGTGTTACATCATCTAGCGTTGCAAAAATTCAAAACTCATCAGAAAACATACGAACACTGCATGCATTGCATGCAGAGCCCGGTTAAAATAACAGAAATAAATGTTTTTACATCACTTCCAACGACGTATATGGGAAAATTGTCATTGTAGGCAGTTATTATAAAGAAAACTATTTAAATTACGGCGCATGCTAAGCCATTAGTATGCAAGTGTTAAATTTTACAATGTAACACACATACCATACAACGATATAATTGCAATGAAATTACACGAAATCGCGCCAACAATTTTGATAGTTGGGCAATTTCTTAACAAACAGGGATGTAAACAAGCATTATTAATTATTATCAGAATTGAATAGTACCTATACGACTTCGCGCGCACAATAGTCCATTGGCATTCCATTTATTAGTTGATCAAACAAACCCGGCGCGGCGCATCCATACGATAAAGCTGAACGTGTATTTACAAATTTATTTATATTTAAGTATATCTGTTAAATCTAATTGTTTATAAAACCTTGCTTTTTTTTAATGAAAAATATTTAAATTTTATAAAGTTATATGACACAAGTACTTACCTCACCTTACCTTCTTGTTTCTAAAGAAATTTTACTTAAATACCCTGACGATGAAAACGGTCGATTTTATAGTGATTAATAAATGAAAATATAAGTGAAACAAGTACATGTGTCAATCCTATATTATCTATTATCTATCTATCTTAAATTTTTGTATGTTTTTATAATAACGATAAATAGTGGAAATATCGTCCAACACTTGGTACACCGTTTTATTGCTACAAAACGATGACTGACGATAAAATGATTAAGGTATGTCGCGTGTAGAACCTATTTAATATAATATGTAAAGGTACCTTAAATTTCATATTATGGGTTAGATCACCAGTGGCAACACAGAAATTGTTTATGTAAACTTTAAGTTTTGGATCATTACATGTTCGACGGTGTAGGAAAACATGGCGAGGATGTCTCAAAAATGAAATATTTCGAAGACTTGTACAGTTGTCCGTTAACACGCTAAAACCCAGAAATAATAGGACAGCAGTAAGACGTAAATAAGCAGTTGCTACTTTATTATATAGGGTAGATAAATGTGGAGACACCCTAAACGTAAAGATTCCAATCCCTACCGGCATCGCGGGTTTCTATTGAAACAACAGCAACTATTTGTACAGGTCCGGAGGCGGCCGATTGGTGCGACAAACGGACCGACTTTCGCGACACAATGCTTCTCTAGTCCTAAATAATTTAATAGTTTTAGGCGGTGGCGCGTGGAGCGGTCTGCAAACAACCGGCCGACTACGTACAATATTGTCGCGTCCGTCTCTACAAGTGCCGGTACGTATCTTATGGTGGTTTACCGGTAATTTTACTTGTAGTAGTGGTCATTTGTTACAAATATAATCACCACGCTTGGCAGGCAGATTGGTGATCCCGATACCAGACGTCTCGTATCTTTGATGCTCTATCTTGTACGATTACGTACGTAAAATACACGTCGACGATCTGGGTATTTAACGTCTTGAGTTAACGCTGGTTATACCAACATCTGTCGAACGACGTAAGATCTTTCTCGCATTTCACATACCAGTTGCTTAGGACGCGTATGGGACAAAATGGAGTAATAGTCCGCTTATGCTGTCACCACTTGTCATTTATTTATATAAATAATTTTTTGAAATGAAACATTATTACAATTATTATGAATTAATAAAAAGATTTAGATCTTTCTTCGAGAATTATATGCAGATAAGAGTTTATGTAGAAAACTTGTTTTACATTCAAGCTTAATCACTTAAACTACGTTAGGTAAACTGTCATTTTTTGTAAGGGAAATGTGAAAAAAAAAGAAATTATAACACATGAAAATATTATCAAATGACGTCAAAGCATTTCGTGAACACGCCACAAGTCACAAGCAAACGCTGAGTTACTTCTGTACAGAGCGTTTAAAATTGGGAACGATTTACTTCAAAATGTAGAGTTTTTACAGTCCGATAGAATAGAATAGAATAGAATCGAATAGAATCATTTTTATTCAATATAAATTACAATACATAATACTTATTGAAAGTCATTTTTTACTTTTACAACTGGTTCGCAAAAAAAACAATTATAATAGATAACAATACGTGTATAAGTTAAATAAATGGTATAGACACAAAGCAACAAAATAACAAGTTAAATTTAAAAAATCTTGTATTAAAGTTATTTAATATATTACTTATTATATTCTAACATTGTCACCTGATTCTAACAATGAAAATTTTAAGCCTCTAGCTCGTCGATAAGTTAGTTTAAAATCAATGACTAAATTCTACCCAAACAGACATACACGAAAGCGAGTTAATAAAAATGTGGTATAAAACGTGGTAAATAATAAAAGATAAAAATCTTTTCTAGGAAATATTAGCCTGAGTTTTCAGAATTGGACAATTTAAATATAGCATACACTAATTTTGATACTTGATACATAAAGTCAAAGGAATGACACATTACATTCATAACTCAAAAAATAGCTTAGTATCTCTTGCATCAACAGACCCTTAAGTTGTTAAAGTTATAACAAATCTAACAGTAACTGAAAAAAAATGAATCGCGTTGTCCTTGAGACAAACAATCCGTCTAAAGCGGCGCAGTAAATTTATTAGAGTAAGATACGGCAAGGTAAGATAGGAGTGATAGTGTGGGGCGGGCGGCGATAAATTAGGGCGGCGAGGGCGGGGGTCGCGTGCGCGCCGGCCGTTTGTCGCTTCGCGTGCGCGCGCGCTCATTGCTTATTCATGTCGCAGAGACACGCGATTGCACGCCTGCACTCGCCTCTGGTCACGAGTAGCGCTATGTCGACACATTGAAATAGTTTTGAGATACCTTGTCGAGGAATTCAAGAAAGTTTGTCTGGTTGCTTATGACGTCAGGCAAACATGAGAAAGGCGGAAAAGATATAATGCGAAAAAGCGTGATCGTGATTTTGTTGACACATAAAATTATATAGTTTCAACGATGTACTGAGAACACTTACACAAGTTTTGCTGCTATAAATTATCATGCATTTTCTTTTTTTTTAAATATTTATAACACAAAATATTAGAGTATTATTAGTATTAGTATTCTTTATCGAAAGAGTAGACTCGAATTTATGTGGTAAGCTGTATGATGTCCGATGGTAATAAAAAACAGTTTATAAATATTATAATTAGCCCATTTCAAAAAACGATCTCAATTCGAGTGTATGTTCATTTTTTTTGTATGTATGTATGTCACCTGATATCTTCGTCCATTGTGGACCGATTCTAATGATTCTTTTTTTTATTAATAGGAATATCCTTCAGGAATGATCCCACATTCCTTCTTTAAATTTGGAGAAATAAAAATCACCTCTTAGGATGGAAAAATAGGGTATGAAGTTTTTAATGTAACTATTACGACAACATTCTAGATATTCCTTAGTCATTTTGATATTCCTTAGTCCACTTAAAGGGTAAAAAAATGCTATGACATAGTGTATTAAAGCCCCTACTTCTAATGCTATTTACGGAAAACATTTTATTCTTTTTAGTTCTTTGAAGCCGGCTTGTACTTTTTATTATAAGTCTAATTTTATAGAAATTCGTGTAAAGATTTTTTTAGAAGGCTTATCACTGACAAGTATTATTATACCAATTTCTTGAACATTTAAGGAACAATGGTATTGATTGTTTACTTACATAAACATCCTTATATACAGTTTGATCTCCACCGTCTCGAACGGTTTTTTTAATTCTTATGGGGCGATTAAAATTGTCTATAAAGTGCTTTAGTGTTATTAATTGCTTGTTAGTAAATATAAAAACAAAAATGAAGGCGACGTGTAATATGATTGGCAACATGCAGGAAGTTAAAATTTAAGTATGTTATGTAATTTATTTAACGAGAAAGTTAATTTCATTATTAAATAACAATTTGATGTAGCCGATTTCGTTAGCCATTCGAAAACATTTAATAATGAACCATAGTGTAATGGCGGTGTCAAAATATCTATTTCATATCGTCCCGTGGATGTCGTAAGAGGCGGAAGAGGGAAACTGAAACAAGAGATGAACAGAAGGGAAATAGGGAAGATAGATGAATAGAAATACAGAAGGGAACACCTCAAAATAATAAAACTGGATGGATGGAATGGGATCTAAGTCAAGCAGCAATTAAGCGTTAGTTATTCTTAAAAACTTAATTCATAGATAACTAACTAGAGGAGCGCCAATTTAAAAAATTTAATTTGTAATCTCAAAATCCGTCCTCTCGTCTCGTCTCTCGAAAACCGTTTTAAGTATTATTTATTTACGTACTTACTAACTTATATCTTTATTATCATTAGTCAGGTACTGTGCCTTAGATGTGCACAAATAAAATCATGCGTGTATGTTGTCATTAAGGTAAAAGAAAATTAATCAATTAAATGGTCGAAATTCGACCAGACGTGATACTAGGATAATTTAATATACCTAATAGCCTAATGATCCTAATAGCAGTAGTAATGGCTTAGGGTTTAGGTGATAAGCCTTAAAATTTAACAGTTCGGCCACCCCACCAGCAACACTGAAATTATTTATTATAATTTTAGTACTGATTTACCACATGCTGAACTGACTATGATACTAACCACTGGTTAAAGAAAATATCAAGAATAAACATGATTGTCTGAGAAGTTAAAAAAAATTGGAAGATATATGAAATCTGCTAACATACATTGTGGCAGCGCGTTAGACTTTTCCTTGCTTTAAAACCCTTTCAGCATTAAGAGGTTCTTGTAGACAGCAATGGGACGAACGTTAAATAGGTTGTACTTTAAGGGCCGATTTTTATCAAGTAAAAGTTTTCACAGGAAAAAATACAACATGAACAAATAAAAAATAATGTTGTATAAATAAAGTAGTTCCATTGTTTTACTTTTATATTTAGTGAGCCGAGAATTTATTTGATGGATAACTTTTATCTGGTGGTTGAAAAATTAACCTTACTATAGTTAATACTTAATTTGTAATAATAATAATTGACCATGACAAAATTTATCGCAGTATCTGACAAATGAAAGTACTCGTATTAATTTTAAGTGCTGATTAACCACGTGCTCGGCGGTGAAGGAAAACATCGTGAGGAAACCCGCATGTCTGAGAAATAAAAAAATATTTCGAAGACGTGAAGTCCGCCAACACACATTGGGGCAGCGCGGCGGACACTTTCTTGCACTAAAACCTCAAGGAATAAACGTCAAAATCATCGGTTTTGCACTCGATTTTCTTGACAGACGTAACAGACATGTCAGTGGTGTTATTAATAAATTTAATCAATAATTTTTTTATTGATTATGAAATAACTTTTTAAATAAATCAAATCTTTTATCACTCAATAGCGGTTAATATGGAAAAAAGCCCAGGCTATGTTTGAATGAAGCAATGCGGTGGAATACTTGTTCGTGACCGCGCATTAATCATGTCGTCTTCATCTTCCACGCTGACCCGCTGATGACTCAGAGTTGACACTTGTGACGCAAGCAAGTTGATGAAGTAACGTATAACAATTTGAATATTTGTTGAGTATTATGATATAATTCAAGTAATAGAGTATTGTGAATAACCAGCTTATAGCGTAAATGACTGAACAGTATGAAAGAACATGGAAGAACCTTTAACATGAGAAATTTGATTAAAGTCACTTCCTGTACGAACCGGTTCAAATTATCAGGAAACTTATTATGGCGAAACGACCGTCAAGCGGTCATTATATACGCCATTTTTTATAAACGACATTACGGACACGGTATTGTTTATTTTCTAAACTTATGATAAAATGTATGTTATATTTTACGGTGAGTACAAAACCTGTTTGAGTACAAATGTATGTTGGTACAAACGTATGGCAACTTTTAAGGAATAATTCAGAACGTCAAAGGATTTTACATAATTCACGATAACAAGCGATCGAGTTGCTTTCTTACTTCAAAGCCACCGTTTCAGTTACAGTTTATTATTAATAAAATTTGGTCGGGTTGTCGGGCTGCGGGCGGGCGGGCGGCGGGCGACGGGCGGCGCGTAACGAGCCGGTCCGCGCTCGTTATCGGCCGCTCCGGCCGGTCACCGCCGCGGAAAATTCGCCCGAAACTGACGCGCGTGAAAATTTAATGAACGGCCGGACGCTAGTTAACTAAAAGGTAAAGTGCACCCTCTTGACGTGTTCGGTAAATATTAATAGTGAGTGTGCTAGCGTGAGCCATTAAAAATGCACGAGTCCGCGGACACGGGGCCGGTGCCGCAGCGCTCGTTCATTAGCCTCTTTACACGCGCACCTTTCTCCAAATTAACTATCGCGTACGTACTACGTACGCGATCGTGCGAGCACGTCGACGTCTCAATTATCCGCCCGGCTCTCGTCTCTTTCACGCTGACTGCGCTTTGTGATTATAGAATTTGTCCAATAAAATGCGACGTTCAATATCGAACTTTTTCAAGTTTTGCGCTCTGCAAGGCCCTGGAAACACATCCTGAACGGAACAAGTTTTGCTATTCCAGCTATTTTAAAACTCTTACGGCCACTATTAAGGATAATAGAAACTGTCTAGTTGGAGCAATGAGTCAAGGAATTATGTGCGCTACTAGAATGATCTAAGTTTGACTTTAACGTCTTTTTCGTTTGCAAGAACGACAATTGTTTCGTGCGCAAATCGCACAAGTTAGAGGCGACACTTGTGACGGATTTGAAATGGTAGGGGCGTGGCGATATTTGTTACGCAGTAATGAGGATCGTTAATTATGTATCGCAAGGTGTGTTGTCGTTTCAATTCGGGACGGTTCAGTGTCGTGAGCTCTTGCGAACGAGGTCAAGGGTTCGCAACTCTCAACCCTGAGGGGCTGCCAAATTAATGAGACACTCCTTTGTAATAAAGATATAACAAGGATTGTGCACGCGAACCCGGGCCCACCGACTCTAAAGTCATTAAAGATGTCGCGAAGTCTCAAGCGAGTCGTTATCGCGTCTTGTCTAAATAACTGAGATTTTACGAATCAAGATATCAAACTCGGCTGTTGTTACTTTATAGTAAATATTAGTGAAGAATAAATCATTATTTAAGCTTTTTATTTAGACTGTGTAGATATGAACACTTTTTTACCTTGACATAAACTCTTGAAATAGGAACATTTTAAATTACACAAAATTCACAGCTTATTATATCAATCTGTCAGTAATTAATTGTTAGCAATGTTTTAAAATTCTTTGGCGACAGTCTCTACTCTGTGCGTTTGTTTAACCACAGACTATTAAGTGTTTGACACTGGCCTTAGAGTAATAATATACATATGCTTGTACTTACTCTGGAGACATTGACAGAATGAACGTCAGCAAAAGACAATTTGTCCAAGATGTGTCCAAGCAAGCGACAATTGTGTTTGACATTATGATGTACATATAATATAGATTTTAGGTTTCTGCACTCCTTCTCCACATAAACATTAACTATAGAAAATACGCTTAAAAAGAACTACAAAGTTTTCCTTTCATATATTAATATATAGATATTATAACAATACTGGTTGATATAAAGTCTAAAGAATAAAATAAAATTAGAATGTTCTAGTGGAGTTCCAAAGACAAAGCTAATTAGATCAAATAGTCCGAAGTTATGTGTCTTCATTTAGTAGTGGAGTGGAGCAGTAATCCCGTAGGTATCCGTGTGTAACTACACAGTGGCGTGACGAAGCAGGAGCGGCGCCCCGGTGTATTGCAGCGGGCCGCGGCTTGCGGCCAGGGGTTTCTAAGTCGCGGCTAATTGGATGAGCCGCCGGCCAGCCCAATTAGCAGCACCGCTGTGATTCATTTTAATCGAGCGCCCTTATCAATGCGCCCACGTTACTTTAGCTTCTAGTATTCATTTGCTATAATTTAATTAAAATATGACGAATGACTGCTATTGAGACGAGCAATGGTATTTCAATTTCGTTCGATAATTACGATGTTTTGAGACGTACGTATTAGCGCATAGTACGTGAATGCGAACTCGAGTTCGATTCCTGCCAGCATGAAGTTGTTAATTGAAATTCAAGTGCCTCGACGTGTAGTATTGGAAAACTTCGCAAGGAAACCTGGATGTCTGAAAAAAATAGTCAGAGAACATGCTAAGTCCGCCAACATACAGCAGAGCAGCGCGGTGTACTAACGAGAGAGAGAGAGAGAAAGAGAGAGAGATGAGAGTAAGTTAATGTCATTAAAGATTGTTCAATTTATACATATAAATAAAATTCATGTGCCTATCTATTACAGACATCGAAATAACAGATTGAGCTCAGTGGGTTAGTTGCATGCCATTAAGACAAATAACCATTTTTAAAATTCTTTGTCCGTCTGCCTGTCCGGGCTAATCTTCGGAATGGCCGAACCGATTATGATGAACTTCGTAGACAGAAAGAGAGCAATGCCATTAGTGATCTGAGGCTATATTTATGGAATGCCTCGTTACCACTATAAAGGGGCCCTGGTTCTCTACACTCGAAACACAGCAGCATTAAGCTACTATTTCACGCTATCTGTGAGATATACCGTGTGAGAGCGTAGTCTTACCCTGGACGACCCGATCCATTCGTGCTGTAGCCATAATATAGTAGCAGCATGGCTCCACCACGTTTAGAAATTTCATTGTCTCAAGTTGAAGTAAGCATTTTCGTATTTAATTAATTAACTCTAATGTAAGCATTTTCGTATTTACTTAATTAACTCTTAATGTAACGGTCGTTGTTTTCATGAAGAGGTACAATATCTAAATTCTAAATATAAAGCATAATTAACTTAGGAACAAATTTATACAAGATTAGGTATTGTGACGCTTCTGAATTTATTCATAAATAAAAAAAGGTATTTTTTTTGTACGTTAATATAAAACTTACTGGCCTACGTAATAATCATTGTTATTCTAATAAGATATCAACTCTAATATAATATCAGATCTATCAACAAAAAAAAACTAATTTTTAATTTTATTCACATTTTATGTTTAATTATTGATGTCCTAATACAAATATGATATCGTGGTAGTTAAGCGAATGTACCTACGCCAGGTACTATAAAAGTGTTGATTGCACTTATTTATTTTTTATACAGAATAGGGTGACAAACGTGTGCACAGTCCACCTAATGGAAAATGGATTCTGTGGCCCATATAAATCTACATTTATCCTCGATTAGGAATCAAAATGCAGAATGCGTTGTCACCCCTGAGAACTAAGATGGAATGCCTCGTTCTCAGTAAAAAAGGTCTACGGTTCTCTACACTCACCATACGTAACACAGCAGCATTATGCTGCTATTTTACGTTAGTATTCTGTGAGAGCGTGGTCCTGCCCCGGTCGAGCCGGCCCATTCGTGCTACAACCATAATACAGCTGCAGCGAGGCTCTACCACGTATAAATTGCGAGTATACGTAGATATTCGCCACGTGTTTGGCAATAAAACATGGTGAGACGATGACACGTCGACGAGACAGAGTAAAACGGACATGGCAAAAAAAAAAAAATCGAGGACATGAAATTTGCCACCATGCGTTGGAGCAGCGCTGCAGTCTCTTAACTGCTCCAAAACCATCTCAGAGATGTGCCAAGCTGTGGGACGTAAGTTGATTGTAACTTTATTTTTTTAATGCAAACGTCTGTCGTAATAATTAAAAAAGGTAATATAGTGCTGTCCTTAAACTCATAATACATTATTTTATTAAAAGTCAGTGCTTGACTACTAAACCAACTGATGGTAAGTGGTAATTCAGCTGAAGATGGTTGACTGGTAGACAACACCGTATCGCATTAAGTTCGCACTTGTACCCGTAGTTTTAAAGTGGGAAATTTGTGTTAAAAAATAAACAAATGTAAATACTTAATGCAAGCTTTGAAATTATGAGTTACATACGAAGAGAAACTTTGGGAGCCCAAATGAGTAATTTGGATTTTCTTATATATTATGTAATGACGTCATATATTGTGAAAAGCGGTAAGTTCAAGGAATGAATCTTAAGTGAAATCTGGGCAGTAGGTCAGCGACCTTTGGGATTGATTGATAGTTCCGCTGCCATACACAACTTAACGGCGCAACCCTACGTGAAATAAATGATTTTCTTTTCCATCCCATTCCTTGCTAAAAATATTATTGATAAATTGCAGTCTATATTTATTATATAGTAGAGTTAAGAGGTTACGACGAATGCGGACACGCGATGACGAAAAAACGAATACAGTATTCAGTTCAGAATATTTTAGAATTGTTTAATGCTATAAATTCTCTTTTAGTATAAAATTTCAATAAGCTCTTAATAAATTATGTATGCTGTTGCAGGACCATACTTGCGACCAAAACGACGTATTTATATTTTAATTACGCGTACGCAATGTCATTAAGACCTTTTCCACTTAGTGAAATGCACTCAATCGCACATGATGTACACGAAAGCGTCCATTAACGATGCAAGTTTACAAAACGAGCGAGCGAGAAAATGTGCGAGAGGGACCACACGTGAAACCACTTCCGCGATGAGATGGCGCACTTCCTGTGATTGAGGGCTGCGACCGCCCGGCCCGATCGCAAACCTTTTCTGTTGCTGAAATTAGCTATTTGCGAAAACATGTCCTAGTAATAAAAGCATCCTATCATGCATAATAGGAATAATAGGATAAGTAATATTTTAGTAAATATTGCAGTTGCGGTATGATCTAACAAAATTTTTAATAGTTTCTATATTCGACGCATAGGTTTTGTTATATGTTCACCGATATCTGAGAAATGACTGAATTTTATGAAATAGACGGTCTAAGGTGATCCCATTTAAACTAGAAAAAATCCGCCCCTTATTAGGGGATGAAGTTTTTATTGCAAATATTTAAGCAATAACATTCTAGTTGTTACCTATTTTGTGATATTACTTAGTCAAATCAAAAGGGTAAAAATTAAACTTTTAATAAAAAGCAATTAGTCTTTAGTACTTCCATTCACTATGTCTTATCACCGATTTCAAGAGCTGAGTGGACATTATTTTATTATTATAAGTTTTTGAAGTCGGTTTTTACGTTCTATTAAAATTTTAATTATTATTTAGTAACAGTAAGTCAAGTGAAAGTAAAGTTAGAGCCAATATACGTTTCACAGTTGGGCACAAGCCTTTTCTCATCTCTAAGAAAAAGTTACAGCCTAATACGTCCCACTGCTGGGCACAGTCCGCCTCTCACTTCTGAGAGGGTTTTAGGGCAAGGAAGTGTCCCACCGCACTGCCCCAATGCGTGTTGGCGAACTTCACATGCCTTCGAAATATTTGTTTTTAATATCTCCGACATACAGGTTTCCTCGCGATGTTTTCCTTCACCGCCGAGCGAGCACGTGGTAAATCAGCACTTAAAATTGAAATTAACAATTTCATTGGTGCCGGCGGGGATCGAACCCGTGTTGATTACACGCGTACTGTGAAATTTACAGCGAGCTTACTACACCCCTGAACTACCACGACTCTCTCTTTCTCTGAGAAAGTTGTGGAGCAATTGGATTGTCGCGCTGTACCAGTGATAGTTAGTGGACTCCAATACCCTCAAAATATTTCATTTTCTGACATGTAAGTTTCCTCACGATGTTTTTCTTCACCGTTAAGCACGTGGTAAATCAGCTACGAAGTATTTTGTCAGCAGATATTATTTTCACGTTTTCAAAATGTATCGCTAAAGGTGAACGGCAGATTTTGTACCGCATACTTTTTTTGTCGTTTTGTTATAGAATTTGTACCAAATATCAAGGAAACTAAGCCATTTATTTTCATGTTAATGTACTATTTTAGAACATCGGATTAATTAATAATATCGAAAAAAAGATTTTAATATATAAACGTAAAATATATCACAAACTAAACGCAGTTATGTTTTTAGAAGTGGCCATATCTAAAATGACGATATATCGAAATGATAATTAATTATTTAGAAATAGAAATAAATAAATATTAATTAAACACTTATATATTATACCTAAGAATGTATAATTGTTGCATAAAATCATAATGGTTAACGATTTAATGATAGGAATGATTTTCGTCATCAATATTTTTTTTGTTCATGTGGCAATTATTTATTGACATGTAAAGAAAATCTGTCTTTCTGTTCAGTTGTTTGCTGTTGTTTTGGATTGTGGTTTGTGACTACAATTACAAAAACAAAGTATTTTTTTATTTACCTACACTCAAAACCCCATCAGAACTTCATCGTTATTAAACTGTTGCAGTCCGCTGCTGGATATAGGTATCTCCTAATGCACCCCGCTGAGTAAGTATGATCCTCATCTCAATCTACCTTCTTAATGGTAAGTAAAACAAAAAACAAAAGCAATCTAGAACATTTACTTTATCACCAAAACTATTTTTATGTGCTTATGTAACAACCTACATTGGTACACTAGTACATAACCTTAAAAATAAAACTGCCTACCTATCCTACTAACTAACAATTAAAACAAAAAATATCCCAAAACACGAAATTTTATTAGCTGTACGAAGTTCCCATACAAACCTGCTATTCGCCTTTCCTAAATTATTCAATAATTTACCTATGAAATTGCTGTTTTTAATACTTGGTCACTTCAATGTTCAATATATTGCATTCGATTTGGAATTCCAAATTCAAATAAATAACAAATTAAACTTTTTTTTTAAATTTGATTATGATTTTGCTTTTATATTAATGTCATATGAAAGCTATATTTTTGACTTCAACTAAAACGTAGTTTTTAGATACTCTTCGACTTCAACAAGGAGCCTCGTGAAACAAGGAGTCATAGTTTGATAATGTATCTAAAAGCCATAGTGGAAACGGATCATCATATCAAACCTAGACAGAGTCAGCAGCAGCTTTCAACGTAGGCGACATAACGATATGGGTAAATTTAGCAATTAAATAAAAATTAAGCAGATGAGAAGTGGGTAGGAACTTAAAGACAGCAAGTATCTCGTGTTGAAGGTCTAAGCTTGCCTTAATTTGTTAAATCGGCACATAAATGAGGAAACCCTGAATCCGTATATCTTTTGTGACCAAAAATGGATTCAGTATGACAATTGTTAATGTTCGCACAACACACCAGAAAACTGCCTCCAATGTCTCAAACGCAGATGGGGACAAAATTAAGCGACTTTTATTTACTATATGGTAAATTGTAACTAGGGAATGCAATTTCGCGAGATTTTAGACCCAGCCGAGATCTCGCGTGATTGGGTATTTTTTTCTGAATACGTATGCAAATGCTCTCAATTCTGTTTACTGATTATCAACATGTAAGATAAAATTAAAACATGCATGTAATGTGGCATATATATCCACAAGTATATATATCCATTTTATTTCAAAATAAAACACTATAAATATATATTTTACCATCAAGATTCATTTCGCGCGCAGCCATGCTGATACACACTAATTATTATGTTTCCCCGCTCAACATCGCAATCTCGCGAGATCTCGGACAAAAATTGTACGAGACTAAGCCTCGTAAAATATGGACGAGATCTTGCGAGATCGAGATAGAGATTACATTTCCTAATTGTAGCCCCTGTGCTAGAAGTCTGGCACAAAAATTATTGCAGTCGCCGCCAAATAACCAAGAATTGTCAATTTCCCTAGTCTATTAGGAACTTTACACACGACAGCGTTTGTTCACACAGTACTACTATATGTCTCAAAATTGAGAAGATAAAGCAGGAGCTTCGACCACAAACCGTTGGGTTAGTTTTTACAAAGAATATCGGAACTTTCAAGAGGCAGTCAAAAACACCTTTCAAAAAAATCCGGATTTATTCAATAATAGTTAAACTTAATTAATTCAACAAGCATTCAAATATAGGTAATAATATATTTTTATTGTACTTAGTGTACTTTAGGTGGACTTAGAGACGACTATATGAATTACCGGAAAGACAAGAAACCAACATATAATTTAAAGGTGCAATAATTGGGACAAACGTCAAGGATCGGGAAGTCTAGAACTGCCAACGCCTAGTTCGTCAAGCTTGGGGATACGGCAACTTCTCGTATAACCATCTCGTGTATAGACGTATAGATCCAGGCGTTGAATATGGTACGGGGAACAGAGCCGCATGTGCGAGACACTCGGTACCGCGATCGTCAAATTGCCTATGCCATAACGTATATGCGATATTTTATGGTTTATCGTCTCGTGGGTGTCGTAAGAGGTGACAGAGGAAACTGAAACAGGAGAAGGGCAACAGCATCTTTCTGATAACAACCCAAAATAATAAAAAGCTGCGTTTACTAATCCGACTGCCAAGCGTGGCAACTATGGCAACAACTCCCTTATAATATATCTATGGGAGAGTCCTACGTTTAGTAGTGGACTCTTATAATTTGTAATGGATGAATGGTAATGGATGGTTTATGGGGTGACCAACTCTCTTACCACATCGCCATAACACGGCCCATGAGGTCGTACAGAGCATCAAATAATTGAATTGATCCAAGCGCATCTGTAGCCACCGTGTAGTGTCTGTGTATGAATTATCTACGACCCCATATCAATGTCCGTGTAAATTCCGTGGGTATGGTAAGATGAGAAAGGGAAGAAAAGCAGGAGATGGCAGCAGTGTTTTCCTTATAACATCTAAAAATAAAAACTGCGGTTACCAACCCGCCAGCAAAGCGTGGCAACTATTACAAATACGCCGTTTTTGAGATAAAATAGGGGAGGCTATATTCAGCAATGGACTTTGTTAGCCTGTAGTGAATTAATGTACTGAGAGCATCTGCTAAAAACGAGAAAATAGCTCCGTATTGTGGAAAACTATTGCTATATAATTTAGCACAAGAGCGAACTCTAGGATATGGTAGAGCCATGCTACAGCGTATTGTGGCTGAAGCACGAATGGGTTGGCTCGACCGGGGAAGGACCACGCTCACATAGAATACCTACGCGAAATAGCAACATATTGATGCTCTGTTGAGAAACGTAAACCCTTTTTACTGGTAACGAGCCATCTTGATCCTCAGGATTATCACTGTTACAAAATAGACAATTAAACTAGGCTTTATAATATTTCTATTTTCGCTTTTAGATGATGTGAAAGAAATGTCTTAATCACAATACATTCTTAACGCTCACTTTTCCAGTCAAAACGTAAATCGTGTTAATACGCCCTCGTTGATGAATGCAATGCGTCTTGTACAATTTCCAGTGCATCCCATTCTCATCCTTCTCGCTCTGCTAAGTAATGACTGCGATACATTCGGATAAATAGCAAATTGAATGTGCGCTCTAGTGCTTCACGGGTGCGCTGTAAGTACATCGTACACAGACGCTGTACGCGCGAAACATTCGATAATGTTACTCGATGACACGCTCTCAATTTACTGTCTCAGATTTCGGTAATTGATCTAAATATAATATACATATATGTATTGGTGGATGTTTTTGTACTGAATATATCAATTATACATATACCATATATGAGATGATGATGTATCTAGTCATAGAAATAAATATATGGTATGCATGTTATACACTTTTTTTAGCTTTTATAGCATAGCTTGATTGCTTCATAGGGGTAATAATTTTCAGTTGTTATCGAAAAGATGCGGCTACCCATCTCTTGTTTAATTTTTTACGATATCCCCCGGATGATATGGGATAGTGGAGTCTCTCACGCCGCCACTACATGGCACATAAATGATACTTTGCAATTAGAAATACGCTTTTGCAATAAAGAGCGAATGAATCAAGTTAATTGATAAGTTCTATTGCGCCTGAACTAAATTAGCTCGCTTTATTTTTACAGCGCGGCATTGCAGAGGTCGTTTCGCCTGGCGCACACTAAAGTGGAAAAACAGGTAATTTGGAGTGCAACAAGCACAGTTAAAACTATGTTTTAAAACTAATTCCGACGGTAACAGCGGGCGGCGTCGATAACCTGCAAGCATTTACAATGTTTTTGGACGGTCGTATTTTTTGGCCCGTTTTACGATCGGGGAATATGAAAAGTTTTGAGAGACTCTCGCGGAGAGGCGTAAAGGCGGTTTACGATGCGTCTTCAAGTGGAATACGCCACATGTTTCGCGTGTTCCGCTGAATTTTCACGCGGTATAACCGCATTACACGTGCTACGACCTGACCATGAAAAATTTTAAACGTCCCTCTTCAAACTAAATGGTGTGCGGCAGCGCTCTGCGGTGGCGATAAACAAGAAAGCACTGCTTTTATCAGGACGGAATTTATAAAATAACGACATTAGCAACACTTCGGTTGTGATCAGCTGCAAGCGGGACAACAAAGAGACGTTATTATAAATTTCAATTAAGTTTTGGATACGAGCGCCAATGAACACAAATTCCTAGAGTCGGTCCAATAAAGGACGCCGTGCAGCCGCGTTAGGAGGCCATAAACGAACGTATTATCCATGTAAGGCGGAATAGCCGTTGCACAATTAATTGTTTCATTTTGGGAAACAATTCCCGCTCCTCATTCAATTAAGAGCGGCGACTGCGGGGCGCGTGCGGGACGGCGGGGATGTTACCCCGCCCGCTCATGAGACGGACGTATTAATAGCTTCTGCAATATTGATATACTCGTATCGCACGGCTTCGAATACGATATTGTTTGTTAGCGAATTCGATTTGTGTCGATCATAAATCTTGCGCCTTATGTTGACTTTGCAGTTGATTGAATTCGCACGGCACTATGTAAGAGCCGCCTTAGCCGGAGTAATTTAAGAGTACTCACCCGCTACCTATTCGCGCGTTCATTAGTCCCTACTAAATGATAAATGAGTTGAGCGCTTGACGAGCGGTATGAATGTTCAGCTCAGATGATGCAAAAACGGGACTCAATTAGCAAAAACACACAGAATTAAGAGAGACAAACATGTCGGTCGAGAAACATACAACGAGTGCCTCGATACGAATTTTATATACACACGGCGGCATTCATAGTGTTTGCCTTTAAAATTACTATGAACCTTTTGTATTCTCTCCTCTTAATAATGTAGATATTAAACGAATCATTGTATAGATTTCACGTTGTAATGCAGTTAGTATTAAATAGTAAGCGTTTAATAATATTATAAAACTTCACTTAAAGTTTTAATTAGAAGAAGAGCGCATAAAAATTCTAGCACTTACATAATATAAAATTGGTCATAAGTGCAGTTCTGTATTTAAAGCACAAGACATTGTATTTAATTTAGAAGACAGAAATAACGTAGGATAGGGCTTTCAAATCAGCGGTCTCGGCTGTAGATTCGAGAGCAATCTGTTAGATTGGTTCATTAAGGCCTCCATTAGTGGAGTAATGAGTCGCGATGCATACCGAGCGAGTGCAGGTTAGACGGGCGGGGCGACAGCCGCCGTAGAAAGTTTCTTCTTAAAATAAAACGTTTGCGTTCCAATGTTGCCAATTATCTTAATTAGCTGTGGAAATTCTGTGAATGTAAATAACTAACAGTTTCTTCACTTTTACAATTAGTTTGCTTTAGTTTATTTTTTATTTTGCTGCGTTTTAGAATGATGCAGTTATCAGACTTGATATGCTGGCCAGTCCACCGGAATAATAATTTGATAAAACCATGTCCATCCATCCATTACAACCTATAAAAGTCCACTGGTGAACATAGCCCTCCCCATAGATCACCTAATAGGGGGGATTTTGCCATAGTTGCCACCCTTGGCAAGCGGGTTGGCAACCGCAGTTTTAGGGTTCCGAACCCAAAGGGTAACGGGACCCTATTACTAAGCCTCCGCTGTCCATCCGTCCATCCGTCTGTCAGCGGGCTGTATCTCATGATCCGTAATAGGTAGACAGTTGAAATTTTCACAGAATGTGTATTTCTGATGCCGCTATAACAACAAATAATAAAAATAAAAATAAATTAAAAATTAAAGGGGGCTCCCCTACTAGAAACGTGTTTTACGATATGCGGAATACTTCATGCGCGAGTCCGACTCGCACTTAGCCGGTTATTTATAACTTAGAGTTGCTATCAGAAAGACGCTGGTGCCCATCTCCTGGTTTGTTTCCCTCTGTCGCCTCTTACGAGATCCACGGGACGATATGGGGTAGTGGATATTCTTACACCGCCACCACACGGGATAAAACCATCTATTTGATGTCAATAAAAACATTTCTTTTTATATATTAATAATATTAGACAAGAAAGTTTTAAAAACGACATAATGACGACTCTCGAAATTTCATCATCAATAATCATTCAATCTCACGTGCTCTCGAAATATTTAATTTCTTAGTCATACAATTTCTGAGGCAGAGATCGAACTCCGGTAGCTACATTACAATTAAAGGCAAACGCCCGAGAACAGACCTACAACTAATGCAAACAAATGTTTTGTTTCGAAAAAAAATACAAAATATTACACAATTTGTTATTATGCACGCTGAAATTTTGATCATACTTAACACGTTAACGGGTTTCCTAGTCGTGAACGTCGTCCAAAACTATGGACGTCGCCGGCTAGTCTGGTACGGCTGGAACGCTCGTTTAAGTATGGCATGACGTTTAGGACGAAAATTAGCTGCAGCTTGGAGGATTTCGGCTCCGAATACAGGTCGGGGTTGTCCATTAGGTTAATTGGAGATACAGGTTGCGGTGCCACCACATACGACCTTTTGTTATTACAACATAAGACTGCTATTAGCTTCTCTTCTATTTACAAACAATACCTAGTTAGTAAGGATCATTGTTGAGTACGAGCGGTTATTTAAACAGAGAAAATAATTACAACGCATATTGTTATTTAATCGAAGGGTGATAATTTGATTACAGAGCATATTTTAAAGTTTTATTTCTATACCATTTTGAAACAATGATGTTTTGTACAATGATGAAATATCTTAAGTATAATATAAGGTCTCGTGACTTCATTTTATCAAAATATACTATAGAATATTTTCATTATAGTAACTATTTTAGTAATATAAGTAAGTGATAATTTAAATCTATTAAGAAGAATAATTGTAAACTCTGGACCTAATATAACATTTGAAATAATGATCGGTCATAAGAAACATTTCTGCAATAAGAATGGTTTGGCATTGTAGTCGCAGTACGCAGTCGTCAATTTCAATTTATATAATTCGGCAAACATTTTTTGTGATATTTACCGGCTAAATGATGTATAGGGAATGTTGGAAATTAACACCTGGCGGCTCCGAGGTGTAAACTTGTGGTATAAACTTTGGAAAACTTAAAAATTAAATTTAAAAAGTATTTATTTGCCACAAAAAATACAATGTTAAAATTTAAATACATAGATTAATAATTAGTTGTGACAAAACGGTCTGTGACTGCGTTAACGGGAAACCCATTACTCCTGCTGTTCTGCCGCAGCCTTTGCGCATTAATCATACAGGGTCTTAGGCAAGTGATGAAACACACGTAATTTAAAATAAAAATAACAATAAATATATAAATAAACTAAATAAAAGAGGTTGTGATTGAATCTTAATCTTCAACATTACGCTGGTAGTCAACCAGCGTAATGTTGCTCCAGGTTTATCATTTAAATCACAGAACACTAGCAGTGTTCTGGTCTCTCTACGTTGAAATTAACTTGTAAACTAAATTTTCATTTTGTTTCGATTTTTAAATTTTCAAAATTATGTTGAATTTTGACAAAAAAATTGTATATCGAGTTTTTTTTAATATATAATTTCTTTTAATCTTTATATTAAATGTCTGCGCATGTGAACTATTAGCGAAAACGATTAAACAAATGCTTTGATGGTGATATAAAGTTATTTGTTCGTTTAGGCGCCTTGACATGCAATCGTTATCGACTGCCTGCTGGGTTGAGCCGTTGTCAATAATCTAATTATCGAAAACCTTCGAAGTATGGCGCATCAACATATTATGAAAAATATATAAACCACTTATTTGAAGAATAATTTTCAAAAACTACTAATCGTATGATAACCGAAGAAAATAAATAATAAAAAAAATACACTGATATTAATTTGAAATTTTATTTAAAAAATAAGTACAAAGAAATAAATAGTCGAATAAATAATTTATTCAGAACGTTACAGTTAATTGGAGAGAAATATGGTTAGTGACGTAGTGTATAAAAGAAGCCAGGCAAGTGAGTGCGCCTGGAATCTCGAATAATGAGAAGCCTTAACCGGCGTTCATTCATGGCATTACGACAAAGGTAAGGGGAGCGGGTCCTAATTAACTGGTAAACTTTGATGAGAGCCCTCACGCCGCTAATTAATGTGCCCGCGGGAGGGGATTGGACGCCTCCCGCTGCATATGTCATTGCATATTTGTTACAGACGGTCGAGCAGTCTAAACTTTTATTCATAAACAATATTAAGTACATAACACTAAAGACGCTCGAAATTTTCGTTTTATTAATAATTTTATTTTCTGTTACTTTTAAATTTTTACACAATTAGATAGGTATATAGCATTGCACAGGGTTTTTATTTTACTGACACAATAGTCCAGCACGGAGCATCATGTGATTGTGTAAAAAATAATATTAAAAGGTTGGTATTGTACACAACATGTGTGTGTTAAAATATATAAATATAAATATACTCTTATCAGGTGCTGTCACTGCACTTCACCATCTTTGACTGCATCACCACTTACCATCGGGTCAGTCATCACTAGTCAAGCGCTGGCTTTAAGAATAGTAAAAAAATAGCACCCTAACTTCTTGGCGATTCTTTATTGAGTAGGCCTTGTTTTTGCGAACCCAGTGTAGATTTTGTTGTTCCTAAGAGCTTTAAACAAGCTTAAACTGAATAAAATTATTGAATTTTACTTTGATACAAAGAATCCTTAAATTAAATAATTGCGGCGTGTGCGATGCGTTTAGGTGTGCGTTCACCTTTATGTAGCCCTTTTTATTTATATGGGGTTAATAATGTGTCTTTATTTTAAAGAATAAAATTAATTAATAAATAAAAACATATTATTTAAAATAAAATCAATTATTAAGTGTAGAGTATATATATGCTTTAGCAATATACGCGTGAAACACACTTTACACGTACAAGTAAATTAAAAGAGGGAAAAATAATAATATACAACACAATGCGAGCGAAATCACAAATTTTTATTGTTTCAGTTAATAGGTTTATTAAAAATTATGTTTGAAATTGAAACAATATAATCGAGTGGCCAAAAGTTTTGAGTCCTTTTTAAACGAAAGGAAACGGTTTAAAATGGAACCTCGCATACTTCTCGCTGAAGTATCACTATGAACACGGCATTCCTTTTAGTAAGCGTTAAAAACTATAGAGGAAGTCAATTCGCGGAGCGCGACCGCCACCTGGCCTGCGGGCCGCGCTAAACGTATTGTCGTGTACCGCCCCTGCTGCGGTCCCCGCTAAACCCCAACTACTTAATTGGAAACCGTCATACAGATCCATAACACGGTAAACCTTTTGATCGGGTCTGATATCCGAAGCATAGGTGGCAGGCTAATGGTGTTCGATGTAATTCGGTATTTACAGGCGAATGTAAAATGAACATAATGCCTAATAATCTTTCTTATTACAATATTACTAAAACTCTATTGAATATTGCGTACAATTAAAACAATTAAAATTTTCACACAATGCAGATATATGGAGCAATTCTATAAAATTGGGGAGGGCAAAGTTGAATTAATTCAAATCACTGTAAGTAAGTAATAAAGGCCTAAGCTAGCGACGCAACATCTACAGGGAGTCCAAAGAATATGCCAAAATGTCTCAAGTTTCTCCAAGCAATCAAGGCTTAATACCGTAGTGGAGTTTCAAGTTGGAAAATTATAGCTGGGAAGGGGGGCAGAGGGGCGGACGTCCGCCGCGTGTCATCTCGTAACATCAAAAATGCATTTAAATTCTGCGCAATAAAAAACAGCGGCTTGAAGTTTCACTGCGGCCAAGGGATTGAAGACGCCTGCCTCCAACCCGTGCGCAACACACTTTGCAATATAAAATATGTAGTTCCCATTTCTGTTCGTTCTCTTTACAATCTACGTCCTATTTCTTAATAAAATCCGCTATAAAATACGTGTCACCGTATAAATAACGTAAGCACCGGGGAGTTCCTCCAAGGTTCCGCGCATTTTGTTAGCAAGGCAATTGGCTCATTGTATTGAGGACTCTTCACAGGTTCTTCACCTTTATTTGTATGTCATTATATAGTTGTAAAAGGGAATTGTTAACGCGATGAAGAAAATCGAATAAAACATAATCATTAAATTGATTCTCATTTTTATTAATTCATATATTACTGTCTTAATAATTATACTATCGTTAAAACTGATGTAAATATGCGTCAACAGTACCTACATTTAAAAATATAATAATTGTTCGAAAGATTTTCGTGTGTTAATGTTAATGTTCCAAATGTTGAATGTATTAAATATAGCAAACCAATGTAATTATGTTTTTAATCACTTCAGTTTTCGTTACATTAAACAATTTAATACAATATATTGCATTTAAAAATTAATTAACGCGGCCATAAGCTCCTCCTGCCCCGAGCAGCTGTAAAGCGACAAATTAACAGAAAATTAAAGCGGGCGCCGCAAACCGCGAATGTCATTTCGTTATAGTTTGTCCAATTTATCAGCGCCGAGAGTCGTTCGAAAATAATCGTAATCGAAGCGAGCACTGCGCCGAACAATATGGGCCGATGTCGGCCTCTCTAATTGGCCCTTACCTGGAGCGCACTCGAGAATGATAAAGCCCCCATTAGCCGCCCTATTATTTACCTACTCGTCATTAGCGTAGACTTCATTAGGATAACGAGATAACGGAGCCGAGACTTGAGTAGGGAGTCCGTACAGCATATTTGACGTTTATGAATCGATATCAAGAAATTTTCAAACGGCCGAGGATGAAGAATGAGCTAATTATTTCCGAGTACCTCTCGACGGGAATTATTCGTGGAATCTAACGAGAGAATTGCATAAGTAGGTAATAATGCGCAAAAAGGCAATAGACCACCGGAGCGGCGTATTATACAGCATCATTAAGATCGATATCGAATATCGAGTAATAGGAAAAATATCGATGTTGCAGTACCCTCGGTGCTTGGACAAAAAACACGCCGAATTTATTGTTAATTATAAAACTCCGGCGTTGAACATTAACGCGGAGATGCGACGGTGCGATAGCCGCGCGCCTATTTATTTATTATTTAGATATCGGCCGGTGCGGTCACGACTCCATATTGTTTCGCTGTAATGGCATTAATGACCTCGGTTTAAAGTTGAAGTGTTAATTTGATTTAAAATTATGCTCGCGATTACGATCTTCACGTGCAAGTTTCGCCCTAAGCTTTAATTATGGCGCTGATCCCTGATGGAGCGAGCGTGATACGGCTATTTTAACTTTTATAATATTAGCTATGTATACCTCCTTAGCTGTTTGTTTGATTATAACAAGTGCTGCAATGCGGTAATACCTATGTTATTTCATTAAAGATATATTATAGATTAACAAATTAACAACCTATAAACGTATCTTCTCGTCACGTATACCTCAAAACTTGTAAGCGAGAGCGTGTTGTCAGTGATGATATACATATATATAGATCTAAAACGTGGTCCTTCACTGCTGGCAGTGTGAGGAAGCTCAAGGTCGCTCAGCGAATTATGCAGAGAAAATGCCCAAAATTTCTCTGCGTGATTGAATCTGAAATGAACATATCCGCAGTCGTACTAGAGTAATTCTGATATAGCCCGATGGATCAGTAAGCAGAAGTGGCAAGGGGCCGACCATTTAGCTCGAGGAACCGGCAATTGATAAGGAAAAAAGGTTTTTGAGCGCAGCTTCGTACCGGTAAGGGAAATGTAAGGCGACCGGTCTCCAATTGATGAAGACGAAACGTAATAATAAATAAGTTAATTAATTCAATGACATGTAATGAAAATTGAAATTTTAAAGTAAGTATTTAAATAATATTATTACAGTTAACAATTTGTGTTTATGTTATATCATAGAACAAAAAGGTTAAAAATTTATATTTTAAAAAGTCTTGTCTAGGCCAAGGAGCATTGTAGAGTCCCTGCACTACTATATTCTGTTCGTCGCGCGCCGAAAACTGGTACTCGATATTAACAATTTTAGCGGGAAAAACTTCTGCTTATAAAATTTAGAACTATTCCTGTTTCCGAGTACAAAAACACTGTGTCTCTAGTGCTTATTCGTAAATAATAAGATTTTAGTTTATGTAACTCTGTAACACTGAATTGAGCCGCAAAATAATTATTATTCTGGATTTTGTAATAAAACGAGACGCGAAATAATAAGTTATCAATACCAGTACAACGAATATGCATACCTTGCATGAAAAACTTGAAGTTAACAAGGTCCGAATTCCCATTCAACGAGTCGTACGAGTAGTTGCAACCGGGCTAAGAGTCGCTTCCACTGAGTTACGAGCGAGCGTCGTAAACGTCACATTAATTAGCATTCCCGCTAATGAGGAGTTATGGCTCTCTAATGAGAGGACTCGTACCAAACGTATTTATTAACGGCCGCTATATCGGCAATCCGCTTTCTCTGAGCCTTGTGACGTTTGAAAGTGTCAGGAATGAGATATACCAGCATTTATTTGCTTATGTTTCAGTGTATTAGACTTAAGTATTTTTAGCAAAATTTTATGGAATATTACTGAAGAATTTCTTATTTTTGTAGTGATGCGTCACATACGTGTCATCATATGAATTTGTTAATAAATTAATGCCCAAATACTCAAACGCTACTCAACTTTAAGACACAGTTAAGTCACTTGCTGTCTCTATCACTTTAAGTCAAAGTGACTGTGACACTACGGGAGTTGACGACATCTTGAAATTTTTGTTTATATTGGCCGTTATAAAAGGTTTGTGTATTTTGGCCACAACTTCACAATATTTTCGGGGTAACTTAAGGAAGCTAGTTGCAATGTTGAGTTCAACTCCTAATACTGGCAACATTGATATGATAGGTATTTGCAGTTTTAAGTTTCGATTTGCTACCTGATCGGCACTTAGTTAAACCATCCTGCGACACAAATAATATTTTGGGATAATCTGAAATCAGCCTAAACGCTTTGAATCTGTATGACCGAGAATACAGGTCTATCTGTAGGTCTGAAACTGTATCCTGTATTCTGTAAAAATTATATAGTCGTAAAATGAAAGCGTTAATTGCTGTTGTAATAATGAGTGACAAAAAATGAGGTAATCCATCTTAGTACTCAAGGGCAATAACGCATGATATGTTGACCCTTCGTTCTTAATTGGCTTTTAATTATTTTCTCTTGAAGTTCTTTGTATAAATACATAGGTAGTAACTGTGCAAGTAATTCAGCGTCAAACTATTGTTCATCAAACCTGTTGTCTTTAAGAAACCTAACAGTACCTATACGTACATATATGCAGATACTTGTAGTCTAATCTTAACCCATTCTTATGGTTAGAAAGTGTGATTCGGTGTAACACAAAATTGCGGGAAAGAACAAAGCGCGTTACCGTCACAATGGAGGGCGCAAAAAGACGTTAATAATATTCGTCAAAGCACTCTGGTTACATTAAATCAATTTGCCCTTCCCGCGCGGTAAGTAGCGAACGGTGTAATTGATAAGTTGAAACCCTTGTAGCGAGATGGCTAGAGTTTGGCACTGTCGGCGTCCGGGAAGCGTACGCTGAGAGCGGTTTCGTATCTTCCTCCGCATAGGACGTTTCTGTTGCGGTATCTATATTATGTAACGTCGTTGAATACTTACAGTTATCGTTACTACGCTTGAATTATAGAGTAAAAAGATTAACGCTTCGGTATTTTTTCTGTTACTTAAATAAAAAATTTGTTTCCAACACATCCGGTAAATATTTATTAATTATAAACAAATTCGTTAAGAAATTTCGGAAGTATTTCGAAACAAAAACATTTCGGAAATGAAAAATTGGTAATAGTTTATATATTAAAATATAAGTAGAAATGAATGAACATATGTATTTAATTTTGTTGCTCACTAAAAGTGAAAGTTCCCCGACGACTTAATAAACCAGCCGGAATGCACACGATTACGGTTCATTGATTATTTTCTTCATTGCTACTGAGTGCCGATTGCAATTCAACAAGTTGCGTATGTTTTAATTACTCAATTTTGCTTTCACTTAATGGAATACTTTGTCAAAACTAAAAAAAAATATATTAATTTTATAATCTTCTATGATATTAGATAACGTTATTTTTATTAAAAACTATACCGTTTAAAATAGGTAGTTCAAAAGCCACCCATGGCTTATGTATTAGTTAGTCCGAGTAGTTTCAACTGAAGGAATCAGTTGAAACTACTTATTTCTTAATTATTGTTAATTAAAACTATGTAGGTTTAATTTCTGCATTAAGTAAGAAATACGACTCTAGAAACAACTATAATAACCAAATTATAAAAAAAAACATAAACATAAACATAAAAAAACATTATAATCAAACATATATTTCTCCAGCGAGTTATAAAAAATGTTTTAAATAATTTATTATTTCTCTGCAATCATAACTAGTTGTAGAAGTTGGAGAATAAGGGATGTAATAACTTATTCTCAGGAAGCTAACCTTACATGCGCGTGGTGCAACATTTAGTTTACAAACAAGGCGCCGTAAATGGCGCAAAACCACCCTTTAACACAGCCTTACACAAATTATTTACACTAATGGTGGGGAGCCAGCTTCACCACTACTAGTATTAGTTCTGTACTACTTATCCGTCTGCCCAACATGAAAAGTACGGGCAAAACTATAAAATTCCGTATACCAGTTGGCGCATTGAAAATGTCCATATTCAACAGTGATAAAACATTATAACACAACTCAGTTATCATATTGATTAAAGTCTGAAATAGCAAGAGAATAGGCAAAAATACATTATTACATTTCCATTATCGTGTCACTTGCGGTGTTTCGCGGTAATTTCATTATTTTTTCAATATTTAATCTGTGTAACGACTCCGTCGCTCAGATATGTACCCGTATGAAAGGGAGGATCATAAAGGAGTGCACCGGAACAGATCGCACGACAATATCCTAATTCACTCGCGCGAATGTAATCCATTAGTGTTCCCTTCTCAGCCCTCCTCGGGGCACTCCCACCCCCCGCCCTAGCCTCACCTCCGAAACCGTCTGTCATTCATAAACCTCCATATCATTTGTATTGGCACATGTTTCATATGACTAATGGACGAGGAAACATTAAATACGGGACGACATCTGCTTATTGCAATTTACGGTATTATATAGGAATAAAAATCAATGCTATTCAAATATGACAAGCCACGTGCTGGCAAATCAATTATGCAAATAATTTTTTTAAACAATTTTTATCATTTCGATCTGTTAATTAATTTCTACGAGGCAACTGTATAATAACATCTCTTTAATTATGGACTCGCCACAGTTTCCACTTGGCGTCCTAGTTATAATGGCTCTGCAATAAATTTTGCAATATTGTGTTTTTCATTATTAATATTAAAGACTAATGAAATTAAATTTTATTTTAAGCTTTCGTGATGTTCTATTCAAAATAGTTTTGAATAAATGTTAATAACATAATAAATAAAGTCCTTTTTAATCTCATCACCATGGAGTTAAGTTATTAATATTGAAACATTAATCAAGTTAACTGAACATTCAGATTACAATCGTGTATTTTATTTAACGTTGCCTTCATGTATATTTGCCCTTCGTGGAGCTTTAATACACTTACCTATCTACATAGACAGCAGTAGATAACGTTTTCAGAAAAATTAAAGAAAGTAATCAGCGGAATTACGTCGGCTACTAAAATATGTATTCGTCATAAAAGTATGCGCCGACTTCTGTCGAGAATAAATATTCATTATGACGGATCGCCCAGCGTTTTAGCGGGATTAAATGCTATTAACCTACGCGTCGCGCTCGCGATGCTCTCAGCTAAATCAATCAACTATGTGTACAGTATCAGTTGTAATGTAGCATAAAGTCAGACTCCTTTTACCTTTGTGATCGGCACTGTGGTGTTGTAAACATTATTAATTTCCTTTTTCGCTGCTTTATGTTTGTAAATATATTTACTCAAAAAGCTTATAATTTATTATTTTTTTAGAGTTCCGTGTCAAATTTAGCAAAACGGAATATTTATCGAATCACATTTGTCTATCTGTACAGACAAAAAAATCTCTCTAATAAACAGACTTACAGACAGCTGTAAGTCTGTTTATTAGAGAGATTTTTTTGTGAGGGTATTTTACGGTGGAGGCACGAAACACTTAAAAGGGCATTGCATACTTTCTATTACAGTTATATAACCTATAAGTTTATTCACATAGAATACCAGAGTGCTGGTGTTTTCAAATATATTTTTTTACGACTTCAAATCTTCCAAGTATGCACATTGCAAAAAAATCATCGTAGTTTAAAAATAAAAGAATCATATTATACTCGTATTAAACATTTTTTGCTCTAATTTGAGTTTAGAAGTTAAAATGCTACAGTGGAGTTAACTAGTACACCTGTAGGTAAAGTATAAATAAACAGTATAATATCGAATTCGTATTGTATTCTAAAATAAAAGCTAAGACGTAACCTTTGGGACCCAGTAACGGGGCGCGTCTTCGTCGTCGATCCGCTCAATATATATGAGCCGTTGTAAACATCGGCGGGGGCGAGCTACATCCGGCTGAGAGCTCTCGTTCGCCGCTAATTAATTACTCAACTCAGTTTCAATAAAATTAACCCGAGATCGGCCATCGACACGCAATGAATCGACACCGGCCGCGATTAAGATCGTTAATGTCGATCAATTTTCCTCGTTAGTGATCAATAAAGTTATTAAACGCTGGCACGGAAGCCTCCGCACTAGCGCGCGCTGACGCGTAATCCACATTACTCGGAGGAACGTAATTGCTACAAATAGTGCAAATACGTATTTGATGTATTGACGACTTAATTGGCTGTGACGTCCGACGGACATCTCTTATAATGATTTGCTTTTATCAGTGTTTGTTTAATTGTAGCAGTTTTTAAATGTTTTAAGTTTCTTTAGACTGATTGCACGGTTGCACCGCGGGTCGGCGGGGTTGAATCCCCCACGGAACAAATATTTTAAATAAATACAAATAATTATAAGCTGAAGTAGCAATGGGCCGGTCATATATCTCGAAGGACCGACGACCGACGGGGAAGAAAGGTTCCCGAGTAGCAGCCAGGTACTGGTTAGCGAAGTGCGAAGAGAAAAGCGAAAAAGAGCGGTCCTCCCCTATATGGAGTGATGGCCTGGTAAGAGGTGCAGGAAGTCCATGGATGCAGGTGACTCAGGACAGTACTTTGTGGCATTCCTTGGGAAGGCCTATGTTTAGCAGAGGAGTTGTCATTACAGCCTTTCTGTAATGATGATGACAAATAATTGCTGGTCTGGGTTTGAATGTTTGTCCATGTACAATTTATGTATGTAAAACGTCTTCACGATACTGGAGAAATTCCTAGTGACATTTCTATAAAAAATATAGACTAGTGTTTTGCCGCAGAACTATAACTGTTTTAAACTAGCAGAGTAATATAACAAACTATTAAAAATACACAAAAACAATCTTTAAAATTCGCATGCCTAGTGTGACGATTATCGCAAAGACGCCAAGAACGAGAGTGGCTAATGTACAGCGGTGAACTGTAACAGACTGATGATGATGATATATATGTATATTATACTACATAATATATAAAGGCATGTTTGTAATAAGCCAATTGAAAATATTTGTACATACATACATACATACATAAACACTCACGCCTGTCACCCAGAGGGGTAGGCAGAGACTATGGACTTCCATTTGGCACGATCCTGACACACCTCTCTCGCCTCCTCCACATCCATATACCTACGCATACACGCTCGTCGGTTAAGGGTACTCTTAATTTGGCCCATTTTCAATATATCGCCAATTTGGTCGATTAATTTTCGCCTAGGGCGTCCCTTCCAGACTCTGCCGTTCACCTCTGCCACATAAATTTGCTTTGTCACTCTTTCCTCATTCATTCTTTCTACACGACCAAACCACCGAAGCATTCCTTTCTTAATCCTGGTCATAACATCATGTTGCAAACCACACTCTTCTCTTATCACACAATTTCTCACTCTGTCATTTAGATTCAGCCCTAACATGACCTTAAAATATTTGTGTCTAAGATAAATTACATGCTCGACTTTTTAGTAGATATGCAGGTTTGCTTAATTATTAATTAAAGATATCAAGTGAGAATTCGGGTTCCTCGTGAGATTGGCCACTACTGAGCTACACCCAGCCTTTTGAAGGTTATGATCAAATTAAGGCCAAATTTATTATTATTGTAGTGCACTGAATATTGATATATTCAATGGTCTCATAAAGTTGATATATCTCAAACATTCAGCCAACGTTTATACCAAATCAATAATATCTCGCCAATGAATTATAGTATGTACATATATTAAATGTAATATTTTGGTATACGGGCTCTTTTGGCAGTAAGCATTAATAAAGCATAGAAAGAGCTAATATGTTACGTAAGTCCCGTTTATCTGTCAACAAAATTTAACTTGAATCGAGTTAAAAAATAAATGCCTCCATCGTGGCACACTAACAAAATTGGCCACTAGAAACTAGTTGAACCGAGTTTAAAACTCAGCCCTTAGTGGGAAGGGGACATTTTAATTACGGCGTTTAAGTAAAAGCGGCGCTGCGCCTAGCTAGCTGCATTACACAGATTCAGCCACCAAAAGCCTCCCACTTAGCTAATGAAACATGTTCGTGTATAGTGTTTTAAGCGTCGTCGCAGCCTCGCCCGTCGAGTATTGTGAGCGGAGCTGAGCGAGCGAAGAGGATTCGGCAGACTCGCCTCCGCAAATCCTCATTTACTTGCATTATTTTAATGGAGCTATTGTGGCCGGATGTCCTTTGTCGTGTGCAGATGCGGATCCGGCGCACCGGGCTGTGGGAAATGTGCCGGTGCATAAGTGCATCACCGCTGCCCTGGATTGGGCGGTCGATTCGAAATTAAATGGCAGAAAGCTCCGTTTCAATTTAGAGGATTTGAATAGCTCTCCCCGATTTCAGAGTCACGATTAAAGAAAACGAGGTTTATTGTAGTCGTAACATCTATAGAATAGACACGACCGGTAAGCGACGTATCCATTAAACTAATTAACTGGGGCGAAGTCGTTCCGAGAGCACGCGGCGTCCGCAGAGAAATCCCTCGGACCTCTAATAACTGGCTTCCCTAATAAACTAAGAGGTTGTCTTACTTGTATAAAAATGCAATCGCTGGAGCGGAGGCCGGCGACGTCGTTCAAACTTTTCAAATTTTAATTAAATTTTTCGTGTTCCTTTTATTTCATCAGCAATGTGTTTGATATTTTATTTTTAAGTGCAGACACTTTGTTCGCTTTGTGTTCGTTTAATTTATTTCTTTTAATTATGATTAATATTTTTAAAAAAAACCTGCTTATCCACTTAAATTCCAGGTTATTTTCTATTCGTTATTTCTTTTCTAGCAAGGAAAATCTTGTGGCCTACGACATACAACTGAGAGTTGACTATCTCAATTTCGTCAAATTTCACTTACCCAGATCGGCGACGGGAAGTTAGAATCGCCAATCCGTTTTATACATATTATATCTCCATACTTAGAAGATGGGCTCATGTTCAGCAATGTACTATTTATGGGCTACTTTAATAAATCGTTGTAGTTTATTATTAATATATATTATAATATTTATTTCTATTTCCACAAATTACTCAGTAAATAAACAACGGTATACAATGAGAATGTAAAATCCGGGGTTTACAGGCATCTCATTTGTGGGAAATCTGAAACCTAAACTAAGAGGAAGCCTGTATTTTAGAGAACCAGGTCCCCCGATTTAGGAAGAAATAATAATATACTAATTTTACAATCTCATCAAAAATATTATCAGTTTGAATTCTTATAGGATTGGAGTAACAAATAGTGTTATTATACTGATTATTTCGGTAACAATTTTGCTCATTTATTTACGATTGTTGATGTTGATATTGTAACTGAAGAAATGAAAGATATTTTTTTTTGAAAATTATTAGATCAAACGTCAATGTTGCTTTTGGTCACGACTTGATTAATTTCTTAACTCCTTTTAGCTAAACCACCTTCGTAATAGCTCAACTAGACACGAAGTTGGTCTCAATGAATAAATTAAACACTAATTTCTTGACATACTTTATTTAAAGTAGTTTACCTTGCTCATAATTGCTGCAATATTATTTTTATAAATTTCTAGATTCTAGAACAAGTAGGTTTAGTTACTTACAGTTACTGCGTAGTACTTTTACTTGATAATAAAAAGGTAATGTCAGCGTAAAGAAGGAAAATTTCCAGATTGGCGACCTACGGTGTAAGGATAAGGATTGGTATTAGGAGTTCCAGGGTGCCTTCCGTTATTAGTTTGAGCATTTTTTGGATCTGGTATACACCACCCTTACATACCCCTTGGATTTTATAAGCCTTCAAACATTTTTATAATGCATGTTTTTTATTTGTAACTCTCTTCTTCTACGAGTTTAAATTTAAAATTATCGCTTTCAATTTTAAGCAAGCTTTAGCCAAGATCATTAACAGTTAAAAGCAATAACGCTAGTAAATAACGAGGAATAGTAAGAAACCACTAAGGTTTTCTATTTAACAATTTAACAATTTATAATTTTTATTTATTTTACTACTTTCTTGAGGAGGGAGAGGGTGGCAATCCACTTCATAGCTCTAGTAAGAGGCCACAAGTGCCTTTGATCCTCTTCTATAAAAAAATCGAGTGATAGTCTCGTATATAGTGAAATTAAGAAATAAAAAATATACATTATTGAAAAAATTGTGTCAAATGCTTAAATATAAGTGATTTAGTTCTATAATATTGCATGAAACTAATTTTATCATAATATTTATATATTAATTTTGTTTAAACGTCTCACTCACACCTCGACCATGCTCGGCGTCTAAACACTACAGTTTTATTGCGTACAATGTTACTTGAAAGCTTGAAACGTGTAATTAGTGTGAAAATGATTAAGGTGAGAGCAGTTGATCGTTACCTGCACGCAACGTTAGCGAGTTCGATGTCCGAACCGCTCTCACGAAGGGCGCCAATAATCATTTTTAACAAAAAATAAAGAGTTCATGAAACAGCCTCGAGTCTATTTTATATAAAAGGAAAAGTTTTTGCTGATATTATATAAATACAATTGGCTTTGACAATCTCTAAGGTCGTGTTTTTATATACAATTAAGTTTTAGTTACCCGGACTAGTTAAACTATATAAATACTACTACTAACTTTTTAAGTGGAAGAGTCATGCTGCAGCTATATTGGTTGCAGCACGAATGGGTCGACGCGACGGGGGAAGGATTACGGTCTCATAGAATACCAGCGTAAAATATTAGCTAGCAGTTATAATATTTTCTTGATATATTCTAATAGTGTTTTATTTATAATGTAATAATATTTATAGTACATGTATAACAAGGTGTATTTGTTATGGTTGCCTCGTTTGTCTAGCAGTCGTAAGTATGACTGCTAATCATTTAGCCAATAATTTGTTATTGGTATTTTAAGAAATTTTCAATAGCAGCCCGGGGTAAGGAAGTTGGCCGTTAATCTCTCACCAGTCACGATTGCCGTCCCATTGGACTATGAGAGTGAGAGAATAGAGAGTGCACCTGTGTTTGCGCACACACTCTTGCACTTTAATCTGTGTGCAGTCCTGCGGCTAGTCTCCGTTAAGACTGACTGCCGTGACCGACATTCGTGCTGCTGTATATAATTATTATAAATGTGTTACTTTTAATGTAATGTTAATTAATATCTCGTGAAATTAATATCTAACTGAATATCAACTTTCGAATACCGTGCAACGAGAACGATCGACCTCGTGGATCGCGTGCCGCGACCGCTCAGGGCGAATTGAATAGATTGACAATAGATAAACGTCAATCATCAATCAAACTGTCAAAAACGGCAAAGCAATCGTTACAGGCGTTACGGCCAAACAAAATGTTTAACCCACATCGAGACGTAACAAACACATAGACATTGTTCTCTCTTAGGTTGATCTCATTAACGGCTTTGATTACAATGACTGAGTTGAAGAGTTCACCTGTCCGGTGCACTGAGGTGAAGCACCGAGATCAGAGAGGCAGGCGCCGAACCTCGCCCGCAGCCAAGCCCTTTGTGGAAAGATTCCTAAAGCGAGAGCGAGGTCACTTTGATGTTGAGCCCGGCAGATTATTTGGAAAAACGTTATTTAATTAACTTTCGACAAGTCGGTGTAATCGTATTACAAAGCCGCCAGGCGAGAGGACCAGTCTTTGAGCCGTTGGCATGGCCTTGCGCACTTGATTTTTGCGCCGAATATACGCGCAATAAAGGCGCTGTCGTTTTCAGGTGTTTTCCAATTAACATCCCGCCTTTGACCGCGGTCCGAGCAGGGTGAGTCTACTCTTTGTTGTTATAGTTAACTGCGTAGTTTTATTAAACACTCACCTGCAAATGACCCTTTGTATAATACTAGTGCCGCATAATTGCATTTGTCGACGTCGTGTATGTTTATAGAACTATAAATGGTTTTCATTAACAAGCCCGAACAACAGTTTTATAAGTTGTCGAAATAAGTTTCAGAGTGTTTAAACTTTGGAATTGGTTAACAGTGCATTTTGTGAGAGCGCCGTAAGCGGATCTAGCGTCAAGAGAAGAGAAGGCGCCCGCGGCGGTCGGACGATGGTCGTCACTACGAGATAATTAACTCTATGAACTATCCCGCAACACAAGTACCGCAATTACAAATTTTACTTCAAAGCGTTAAAAAGGTAAATAATTAAAAAAAAGAACACATCTTTCTACTTTGGTTAGGGATACAACTTAATAAAATCTAGAGCAATTGAGGGAGGCGGGAGGTGCTCTTCAAACTAGGTAAGATCAATATCCGCCAAAAATGAATAGAATAAATGATGTGTCTTACCTAGTTTGAGCAATTGAGGGAGGGCGGGAGGTGCTCTTCAAACTAGGTAAGACCAATATCCGCCAAAAAATCAATAAAATAAAATGATGTGTCTTACCTAGTTTGAGCAATTGAGGGAGGGCGGGAGGTGCTCTTCAAACTAGGTAAGACACATCATTTTATTTTATTGAGCGGATATTGGCAAAGTAAATTTTTCCAACTTTAAAATATCATATGTATTAATTAATGTAGAGGACGTGAGACCCTAGAGTTGGTAATAATAGCTGACCCTAAAGATTGATACAAATCTGAATTGAATATATTTAAATTTAAATACAAAAATATCGCTATTTAACAGGGCATTTAAAATTAAGAATATTGCGATTTAAAAAAAAAAGAATACGAAAATTACATGTATATTTAAATGGATATTCAATAAAAATTTGATTTGGAAGTTCACTCTATAACATTGTGTTTATCATATTCTATGTACATTGTACGTATGTACATTAATTTCATTGCAAGGTTTATATACGACTCCCGTTGTCAATGGACCGGTAATCCTGCAAGTGCATTTAGCGAACGCAAATGGTCCATCGGCTTTCGCTTTCGTCTTCATCCCTATATTTCGCCTATGATTCGTTTGAATTCGTCGTTGAATTTTTAACTTCCCCGTAGGACCTGCAGTCATCCAAAGCTGAAGTAAAATAATATTCTTTGGGAAAACACTACATAATATTTATAAATGCAAAGTGAATTTACAAGCTTTCTCTGTTGAATGTTATTGAATGAGGAAAAATAATAAAGTACGATTAATGTAATTAAGGAACAAAATTCACAATATGTACCACAGCAATCAGTAGTTACCATCAGGTAGACTGTTAACTAATTGCATAAAGGTTACACATGCATTGTCATCTCTCAGAGCGACAGGAAATTCCGCACAGCCTTCACACCAGAACACGGCAGCAGGCACAGCGTAGAAATAAGTAATACGGTACCTACACTTAGTTCATTTACTACACTCAGTTTATTTTCTTTCTTTTGAGTTAAAATAAATCAAGAAATCCATGATAGTTGTATGTGAGATATATATATTATTATACATATAATATACATTATAAAGATACACATGTTTTTCATAATGAATATGAAGGAACAAAAATTATAAAATACCCTAAATTCTTTCCTATTCCTTAAAGGCCGGCAAGTAGAGAACGCTCCCATATACTTTTTGTGCAACAAAGTTTTAATAAATAAACACCCAAGACATTCGAATAATTAAAAGATAAGCGCATTTATTTACAAATAAATAAGTAAACACTAGTCATATAATAATACTCTAAATAATTCCATTGTAGGCAATCAAATTACTGTATACAAGTCCGCTTTCGCCGTCTACGCTCTATCATATTTTAACCGGATCTAACTCGGACCTGGACTTTAACTAAATGGAATGTTAAATATGCACTACGCTATAATTCATGTAAACTTGCTTCAATTTTGAAGAGTTGTTAATGCATTAGATAAATATATCATAAATTATGCTTAAAAACAAAATGCTGCAGCTGCCAAATTAGTGTCAGCTTCGAGGAACGCAAATACGGTGACAAAATATTCGGGCAACTATTGTATTTAAGTATGTCTACTTGGCATAAGTTGTAACGATGATGGTTTATGGTTTTAATTGATATTTTAGATATTTTCGAACCTTTTTTTTTATAAAACTGAAGTTACTCACGAACTTACAGTCCACCTGATGGTAAGTGGCTACTGCAGCCCATGGACAACTGCAACCAACTGTAAACAAATTAGGCTATAGTTGCGTTGACACAATTATTTTTTTATAGAAGACCGAGCAAACGAGCATGCGGCTCACCTGATGCTGAGTATCGACCGCCGCGCATGAACAACTGCAACACCAGTAGTAGATGGTGTTGATTCGAGAATCCATACTACTAACACCAGGGAAAATGCAGGTGTCTTTGAAAGGAGTAAGCTGGTTTCTTGAAGGTCCCTAAGTATTATCGGTCCGGGTAAAAATCACCGATGGTAAACGATTCTTAAAAGAAGGTATGCGAGTAAGAAAACTTCTAGTAAATCGCGCAGCGGCTGACCGCCAAGCATTCACATGGTGTGGATGGTACTGTGAGTTTTGTCACGTTGTGCGTTGGAATTTGGCGGCTGGAATTAATACGATCAATTCCTCTGAGCACTTTCAGTGATAAATGCGAAAGAAAATGCAAAGGATGCAACACTTCTGCAGACTGTGAATTAAAAAAAGAACTCAGTCGTCGACAATTAGAGCCGCTCTGCGCTGGATGCGGTTAATTAGAAGGAGATGGCACTGGGGTGCGCCGGCCCAGAGATGAGAACAGTAATTCATGTGACGTCGAACCGCTTGCGCCTTGTAAAGTTGCAAGCGGTGTCCCACTCTGCTGAGCACGCCAAGCTTTTAGAGGCCAATTTAGCTTTCCCTTTCAAGTGAACGCGGAACTATGCAGATATCTCGATACCGAGGATTCCGATGCTGGCTTAGGCAGCAAGGGGAGTGCCCTGAAATTGAGGAGACCTTAAACCTAAATTGAGCAAACCTGTGTCTCCTGAGGGTTAAACTAGAATTAATTATTAATTAACGGACTAGATTCAGTCGTTCTCGACCCGAGATTTTGTTTATCAAAAATTCTACTTCAGACACAAGTTTGTTCCGGCACGACCGGTGTAAAAATTATCAACATCACCAGTGCTGTAGTCCGCATAGCAATTAATGTTTTGCATCATATCATTGATATGCAGAAGAAACAGCGTAAGTGATAGCACGAAGTCTTGTGGAACACCAGCATTAGTAGACTTGTAGACGGAGCATGCACCGTAGACGGTACGACCATAATGCTCCAATTTACGAGAAAACTGGTGATCCAATTGCACAATTTCTTAATATAATACTGCAGTCACGAGATGATATTGGATTTTGAGCTTATTGACCAAGACTCAGAGATGTATAGGATAACCATTGACTTTTGCTATTTCCAAAAGAGAAAACACAAAGAATACCTAACCATGCATTTGTATTTCTTGTCTTAGAGTCATTTAAATATCTTAGTGTGTAAACAGAAATAAAACAAAATAAAACACCCGTAGGCATATTGCCAAACTTTTTATATTTTTTTAAATAATGAGGTTATAACACTTTTTACGCATCAGTGTAATTGATATTAATCGCAAAGCTCTTTCTTCTTTCATTCTTTATAGCAAACTAGTCTTAAAATATCTCAAAAAATTGCAAAGAAATTTACAAATATACGAGTACCTAGAGTCAATATTGTCGTTCAACACTTGAAAGTAATTTAAAGGTGATTGGGAACATTCTGCTTCGTTTTTATTCGTCCCGCCGCTTTACGAGCTACGTTACTTTTATGGCCACATAGTTGACAATGGCGGATTACGCGGTATATACACGGTAACTAGCCAGCTCTGATTAATTAAACTGTAATCGACTGGAAATTAGTTTCCATAGCAGGTACCGCGAAGGTTTTTTTAAAGTTATTTATTTGATCTATTTGAAGGCATTAATATTGGTTTTAAGTTATATAAAAGTATATTTTTATTGAATAATCTCAATTAAGAAACAAAATGCAGATGCGTTGTCACCCCTGAGGACTAAGGTGGAATGTCTCGTTACCAGTAAAAATAAAAGTGTCTCCGGTTCTTTACACTCACCATACCTACGACAGCATTATTCTGCTGTTTCACGATGGTATTCTGTGAGAGCGTGGTCCTACCCCGGTCGAGCCGACTTCTACCACGTTTAGAAAGTTGTCAGACATTTTAACGGCTCTGCAGTGCAGTGAATTCGAATCCCGCACGAACACGTATTTTTGGCCTACAAAATGTTCTGGGTTTAGATATTTATGCATGTGCGATTTATGTATTAAGGACATATCCACGATACAGGAGAAATTACTAGTGGGGTAACCTTTTTAAAAAACATAAAAAAATAGAATCAATAACATATTAAATTCGTGCACAGTATTTAATTTGAAGGATTTGCATTGGCTATGAAATTAATCAGTTACAATCGTTTCATCTTCTCCTACAATGGCCTTTAAATATTTCAGTTTGAATAGGGCTCTCCATCTAGTAGGGGGACGTCCTACACTTCTTCCGCCGGTACGAGGCCTCCACTCGAGAACCTTTTTTCCCCATCGGTTGTCGGTTCTTCGAGCTATATGACCGGCCCATTGCCACTTCAGCTTACTAATCCGTTGGGTTATGTCGGTCACTCTGGTTCTACTGCGGATATCCTCATTTCAAAATTTATCACACAGAGAAACCCCGAGCATAGCCCTCTCCATAGCTCGCTGAGCGACCTTGAGCTTCCCCATACGGCCAGCAGTGAAGGATCACGTCTCAGTTCCATAGGTCATCACTGGCAACACGCACTGGTTGTACAGTCTCGTTTTCAAGTTTTGAGGTATACCTGACGAGAAGATTTTCCCGAACGCTGCTCAGCCGAGTTGAATCCGTCGGTTGACCTCTCGGTCGAAGTTTGACTTACCTAGTCGGACTATTTGTCCCAGGTAAACATACTCGTCAACAACTTCGAGCTTAGTGCTCCCAACAACTACCGGCATAGGTGTGACATGGACGTTATACGTGTACTAACATGGTAATAAGGATAGAATATTTTTTTAAATGTAGGTTAACTTGTTAAATCGTATTCCATTTATATTTCAGTCTAACTGCGTCCTTAAAAGGTAAAAAGCTATTTATTGGTAAAGTAATATCAATGGTTCAGTCGCAGATTTGTCCGTGTGTGAGGTTTCTAAAGCGTTAATCAAAGTCATTCTCGAAGCCAGCTAGTTGGTGATAATTAGCGTTATTAATTAAGGTATTTCCCAACGCAATCGCGGCTCGGTCACGACATGCGAGTGTTAATAATGGCGGTAAAGGTCAAACAAATCCGCCTACTACACATGCTTTGATCTTTGTGTTAAAATATCATACATAATTTAAAACAATGCTGATTGGAATAAGTAATTTCTTGTAATCTTATCTGTTCAAAACTGTTCAGAAACACTGTTGCACAGTTGTTTCTGAACAGCTTTTTAATTATTCAAGTTCAAGCGGGAATGAATATGTATGACTTAGGCAATTCCGAGTTTTCAAACGGAGAAATAAAGCCATCGTAGTTTTCCAAAAATATAGGTATTTCAAATAGAATTTTCACTTTCGAATAAATCTAATGTAACTTTAGTAAGTAACTATGTTAGTTTATAGTAACACTCTAAAAGATAAACTGATTTAAGATTGATTCAACTCCTCAGTAATTGTCTCGAAATTGTTGCTAGTCGATTAAGGATAATATGTGATAAACCCAGCGCCTTTTACAAATCCGTATAATTTAATCTGTTCTTTATAAACATCATTAATTACGCCGTGATGGCGGCGTAATAAAATTAATTTCATACCGTAGACGTCATATAAGGTGATTATAACGTGTGCTATTGAGACATTGTGGTCTTCTATAGACAGAAGCATCTGATGTATAATGTAAAAGAAAAGAAAAGTAAAGTAATAGTGATATGTCTGTCTGTATTAACGCTGGACACAGACCTCTGCACATTTCACGTCTGGGCGGGGGTTTGTAGCAGAAGAGTCCTACGCGCTGTTCCAATGCGTGTTGGCAGATTTCATATGCCTCCGAAATATATTATCGCCAGTTGTACAATACCAGGACCGCACGAAGGAAAGTAGCATAAAAGGTGAGAGACGTTTCATACAGCAATTGTCGATCCGCTTGCCAAGTGAGGCGGTGAGTTGGATATATATCGTATAATGGGAAGAGGACCATGTTCAACAGAGAATGTTACGTTCTAAAGAGAATGAGGATATTCATTAGACTATTAAATATGTAGTAAGGAAGGAAGAAGAAGGAAGAAGAAGAGCCGTGGTAGCTCAGATGGTTAGCGCTCGCTGTTTTCACAGTACGCGAGCAACCCGGGTTCCAATCCCGCCGGCACCAATGAAATTGTTAATTGCAATTTTAAGTGCTGATTTACCACGTGCGCGGCGGGGAAGGAAAACATCGTGAGGAAACCTGCATGTCTGAGAAATCAAAAAAAATATTTCGAAGACATGTGAAGTTCGGCAACACGCATTGGGGCAGCGCGGCGGACATTTCCTTGCCCTAAAACCCTCTCAGAAATGAGAGGAGGCCTGTGCCCAGCAGTGGGACGTATACTAGGCTGTAACTTTACTTTTTTACTTTACTTAAGGAAGGAAGTACCAGGGTAAAATAGCAACAATGCGCTGGGTATTCCAATTAATTGATCAGATCGCTTATTATCATTACAATCTCCAAGAAAACCTTATGTCTTATGGTAAGTGACTAGAGCCTAAATCTCACTTGGTATTAACGAGGTTTTCCATGTTAGTGGTTAAGTGGTAACAATTGTTGCAACAAAATACTTTAATTTTTCATATGTAAATAAGAAAAAGTGTTTGCCTGGTGTATGAGCGTCACTAAACATTAATCAGACTAAATATAAGTTTTATACAGATATAAAATAAATTTAAAATCTTTAAAAAAGTTAAAATGTCGAATTGCATAGTCATGGTGATGGTGATTATAGAATGGACTTAATCAAGGAGATCCGACGACAGTGATGTGCGTAGTACTTTATGAAATTTAATGTTGAACAAGTAACAACCAACTTATTTTTAATCATGGTGACAAAAAGTACTAGCAATTTACCGTTCATGGCAATTTACCAAATTTACAACGTTAAAAAACTGACGGTAAAACGAAATAGGAAATATCGCTATTTTGTAAAATATAACTGAGTATAAATATTCATTGTTACCGTATAAAAGAGTGGCGAAAATTGTATGACAGTACTGTTCATTAAAGTGAATTAACGAATATATAAACGAAAAATAAGTGTTTATTCCGCCCGAGAATATTTTTCAGTAAGAACTTAAATAATTCATTTCTGTAAGCGTTTATATTATTCAATAGTGGGGTATCAAACTATTTTATTTTGTGTAATATAGATGTGATGATTTTAATATTGCAGAAAATGGCCGTAAATTCGGAATTACTACACGAATACATGTGCAACTAATGTGCCATATTTTACCGCAGACGAATTTTAGCACTTTAAAAATTAAATGGATTACTTTAGTGTCTACACAATAGTACATCAGAGTTTCTTCTCTGCTATTATTGTGGTAAAAAGTTGTACTACATAAGCTTTTGAGTTTACTGTAAATAATTATTAACTTCATCATTTCTCCTGATGAAAGGATATGGTTGAACTTTAGGCGCTGTTCTTCTTTTTAGGAATTACCATTAACGTGGACAGAGATCCCGCGAGTAAGAAAGCCGACTTAAGGTATATTTAAAGTTTTAAATATTATTTATCACGTAATGAAATAACGTAGCTGACTCACCTCCTCATAGTCCCGATAAGAGTGGGGCGGCGCTCATTCCCGCGAGCGGCGCGGACGTCCCACTTTGCCCTTTCGCAGCGGCGCGCCAGGTCCGGGCGCTGCGTTCGCGCTCTTCATCAGCTTCTGCCAGTCCTGTTCGCACACCAGCGACCCCGCCAGCATGTAATACCTATACACATATATAAATATATCTTCATACCTATGAACATATCATATCAATAGGTTTTAAGTCCACTGCTGTATCCAGGCTTTCGAAGAATACCAACGTGAATTTGTTTCGTATGGTGAGTGACGAAATCTGAAGATCCTTTTTACTAGCAGCGAAGTATGTAGTGTTAGTCCTGTAGTCATCAAGGGGTGACCTACAGGTATGTAGAAGTATTACTAAAGGTTTGTTTCAATTTTCATTCTAAATCGAGAATAGATTCAAGGACCTTTGGGCTATAAAATCCACTTATCATTAGGTGAACTGTGTGCCTGTTTGTCACAATTACTTCTATTAACAAATGCGCCAGCTTGTACACGTTACTTTGAAGATATGCCCACATTCACCACGCCCCATCACTCATCAGTTTGGGAAATTTGAGTTAAGCGATGTTGGATGGATTTTTCGCCATCAATGGATCAGTAGGGTGCCTATAGCACCTATAAAATGATGTACCTTCCTACATAAATTGTAGTTTTAGAATAACTGAAAAGTGACTTCTAATAAGTATGTCAAAGACTGCTTTATCACCTTTATGATAAATTTCCATCACAAGTCCATAGTTGAACATAGGCATCGTAATCTGATGAAATATGATGCAAGAGGCTCAAAAGCCACAGGGTTTTTCTGGGATTTCCCATAGTCACTTACAACACCCACGGGACGAATGGTGGGATGGATTTTCTTACGCCACCACAGCACTTCTAATAATACAAAATAACGCACTACACCTGTCCAAATATTTTTAATTATGATTTTCTATCATTGAAGTAGGTTTAAATTAACTTTATAATATATATATATATATATATATATATATATGTAAATATATATGTATAAAGCGAATTCAAAATAAAAAATCGTTTGTTTCAGTCGGGACGTTACCTGTCGCCCTGCATGAGGTGTGAGCCGCACTTAGAACAGGCGAAGCACTTTATGTGGAAGACGTGTAGCGGCTGCTGGGGCGCGCTGGTCCGCATCACGAACTCGCTCGCGGGGATCGCCTGCCCGCACGCCGCGCACGCGCCGCTTGACCCAAACATTCTGGAACAACCAGAGAACCGGTTTAATTTAAAAGCTGACACTTAAATTGTGCTACAAACTCTTTTATAGTATTGTAATGTTTTTAAACAACTAATCCTAGTAATTTAGAAATACGAGAATACACAAAGGCCTTATTAAGAAATTCTCAGTATCAGCCCGGAGTCAGGAAGTTAGCGGGTTTCATCCCTGTGCCTCGGAAAGGACGTAAAGCCGTTAGTCCAGCGCCTAGTTTTTTGTCCCGTCGTTTCGGATTGCCGACATTTTCCATCGGATTATGACCGCCGTGACCGAAATTTGGTCTCAAAACATTATCATCGTCATCATTAGAGCCCATTCATTACACGTCAACTGCTAAACATAGGCTTACTCTAAGGAATTCCATAAAGCGCGGTTTTGAGTCACCTGCATGGTGTATTCTTCACATTTAATTTTGTCTGTCAAGGACATAAAAACTATAAAAATATTTTTATAGTTATTTATTATTGCCCTGCTACACGCTAATCTGTGTTGGATTTGGAACTTACATACATAAACACTCACGCCTGTCACCCAGAGGGGTAGGCAGAGACTATGGACTTCCATTTGGCACTTGATTATATTGAACTTCTATGATTATAAAAGACATATTACTATTAAATGACTTTTAAAATATGTGCCTAGCCGTTAAATATTTTATATAATTTTAATATTTATATTATAATAAAAAAAAATAACAGTCCATATACGTCTCCTTGCTGAGAGACCCTCTCTTATTACTTAGAGGGTTTTAAGGCAAGATAGCGTCTACCAGCCGCGCATGTGTGTTGGACTTAAAACATGTCTTCGAAATATTTTTTTATTTTTCAGACATGCAGATTTCCTCAACATGGTTTGCTTCACCGCCGAGTACGTGGTAAATCAAGCACTTCGAATTGCATTTAAAAATTTCATTGGTGCCGACCGCGTACAATTAAAACGGTTATATGTTATAACACTTATAATGACCCGGTTTTATAGAACATTATCTATGACAACACGTGAAACGCTTACTTAATATGCATTAACGTAATTTAAACGGCTCTCTACCAGTTTTTTAATAGCTTTGCACATATTTTCGCAACAGAAACCTACGTAAAAACATCTATTGTAATACTACATGCGAACGTGATGACGTGACGTTTTTAGTCAGAATAAAATAATTTAGGTAATGTCATCATTAGCCCATAGCAGTTTCTAGAGTGATGTATAATTTTTTCTGAGTATTTATCTGAGTATTGGCTTTTCTCACTGTAAGGAGGATTTGCCTTAATTCCTCACGTTTGGCAGGCGGATTAACTATTGCAGTGCAGTGCTAGTGATCGCACCATTGACGCTGCTGCCCGTCGCTCCTCTGGATATTTCAAGTGTGGCGTAAATGAGATGGTCATTTAATTATATGTTTGTGGTCATATTGCGATCTAGCGCAAGCCATGACGTATTTTTGACTTTTTCCACAACCGCCTCTTGCACTATCCACGGTCGATCCGTAGTTGTCGTAAGACTATATTAAAATGGGGTGATTTATTCTCTTATACCAACACTAATTGCTCTATAACACAGACAGACAGGGGAGATCTTACGGAGACCACAACGTATATTACATACGTGGTAATATAATACCATCAGGTGGACTGTGTGCTCGTTTGTCACCCTTATTCTATAAAAAAAATATGGACTGTAACTTTGTATGGAATTAGTATAACGATTTAGTTGTTACAATAAATCGTGCAATTATAAGATATTATAGTCATTAACGGGTTAAATATTTTAGTACGGTGACATAGCTACACTCTTTAAAAGAAAAAAGATCTGCTCGGTATCATTATTCATAAACCTTGCAATGTTTTTAAAATACAGTCGAACTATCCATTCCTAAGTCAATTAAATAAACAGCGTAGTCGAGCCTCTTTCCGTTTATCAGATCACTCGAGAATGTTAAATTTAATGTCAGTTCGATACTTAGACGGCGGCAACAATTTTAACAAGCGAGTCTGCCACGATTATTGCTCGTTAAACTTTGATAAATGGTTAATAAAGCAAAGTAACAACATTTTCTATAAATCAATTCCAAGAACGTATGGCCAGCAGTACAGGTGTAAGTAGTATTTGCACTTACACTATCGGACGTTTAAACAGATTGAATGTTTTAAGAGCAACTTTCATAATGTGATGTTCGTTAACATTAAATAATTTCTTCACATAAATACGCCTGTGGTGTTTTCATATTAATGTTCATAGCGTGGCCACGACTATAACGCTCTCAAATCAAATTTATGAGTCTCATGACATGAGTGGCATTTTTTTAATTTTCAATTTTAACTCGGAATCTCTAAAAAAAATTTGCAGCTAGAAGTTTACAATAAGCACTACGTATAACTTTTTACTTCATGGGTAAATTGTATATCTGTATTTTATGACAACTTCCTTTATTTATTTATTCTTTCTATGTCGACCAGTAAATTAACGAGAAAATGCATAATATTACATTTTAAAGCCAATAAAAGTTATTTCGATATACTTTTATTTTTTACTTTTACAAAAAATTTAAATTTAAATTTTATACACAGGTGAAAATAAAAACTTTCTACATTATCGAATGCTAACGGTTGAACTACAAAAGTGATTACGTGTTAAAGATGTTTATAAGGCAATAAAACACATTAACGCCTAATGCGATAAAATACGACTGTCAGTGTTGCCATTCCTTTAATTATCGTTACAATAAAAATGTTGCATAATATTTAATTTCGACATGTTTGAATGTTGAGTGGCAATTATTAAATATTAAAGACTAATTTAGCTTCTTTATTTCTTTTTAGTTATAATAGCGATTTTGTCAATTATTCTAAATAAAAGAGCTAATCAAAAAAGACTTGTCATTGTTTGTCGTGAATTTTGTTGATATTTTTTTTTTAAATCAAACTAATGTCTAGTAGTACGAACCTAAGTTTAATTTTTTCAAATTATTATGTGTTAAACATTTATTATAAAGTGAGGTTGCCACCTCACTTTATAATTCACTTCCTTCATTATTTCTGTATGCCTACAGAAATACTGAAGGAAGTGAAACACTTTCAAATACAACATTAGAACTTTAATTTAGTGCTGTGGATATTCGTGAAGTAGTTTTTGTCATTAAAGTTCCGCAAATTCCGGGTATAAAAGATATGTTGCTTCTGTTCGTAAATTATGAAAACTAAACATTACAAAATGTCAGTCTGTAAAAAAATGTCTGCGAGTTCCACTCGTTACCGAAAATACTTTTACTATTGAGCTGTGCTTTATGTAAGTAGGTTAATATTGAATTTATTTTTCACCTGGGTATATTTGATTTCACATAAAAGCGAAAGATTTTTCTAGAATTTAATGTCGTAAACTTAATCTAAAAATTACAATAGGGATAGGCAAGTGAAACATGGCGGTCCGGGGCAAGTAAAACATATATTCCACTTGCTCCGGGTCAGGGGTTCTTACCATTTTTAAGAACTCTTCTAATTAAAAAAAAATGATGTCATAATCACATAGTATATTTGTTTTCAAGACGATGGTTTATGGCTATGCTAGGTTCCGATAAGTGACGCTGTAGTCAAGCTATTTAACAAATTCAATATTTATGGATCGCAATGACTCATATTATTCACGTTATGGAGGTGAAGCTTTGTTCGAGTTATAAACAAATTTTATATTTACTCTGTAAAAAGTCTGAAGTGAACTTGAATAAATCTTGTCGTTCCACCTTCCGTAAAGGACAGAACAACGTCTGTCGGCCCAACTAGTATGTTATAAAACCTTTTTTTCATGTTATAAATAGACAGTGTGATAAGAGGAAAGTGTGGTTTGATGTTACGACCAGGATTAAGGAATGCTTGGATACGTAGAAAGAATGAATGAGGAAGTGACAATGCAATTTTTATGCTGCAAAAGTGAGTAGCAGATCAAGCAAAGGGCGATAAATTGAAGATGAGCTAAATCAAGAGTACCCTTAACTGAGGAGCGTGTATGCGTTAATATATGGATGTGAAAGACGCGAGAGAGGTGAGCAAGGATCCTGCCAAATAGAAGTACGTAGTCTTTACCTACCCTTCTGAGTGACAGGCGTGTGACTTTATGTATGCATGTATGTATATTTTATATAGACGTAAATATATTATCAGATAAAAATAATAGGCACTGAGGTTGTGAAATCCACCACATATAGCTAATATATAATTTACGAAGATTCTCTAAATTAACATATAAATTTGAAGGGTTTTTCGAATTGTGGTTAAAAGACGGAGAAAAGGAGGGAATGGTTCTTCTATGTTTATAAAATGTTTAACAATAGTTCGGTCATGAATACTAAAACTTTAGTGTTGATAAATAGTTTAGAAAACAAATTAATTAATTTTACTTCTACTGGATCTCACTAGATTAATTTTCCAATGTTCAATAAAATAATCTCAAAATAAATGAACTTAACGTAAATATTATCCATTATTATCTGAAGTTGACAACTCAGGCAAATTATAGTGTCGCAAGGAACGGTAGAGTTATGAAATTGTCCTCTTACACTCTAATTTATATGATAAAGAATCGCATGATGATGGGGGGGGGGTACGGACAATATAGCTTGTATCTAATCTAAGTCAGTGTTTTGCACAAAATTAGTTTTAGTACCTACACATAATAATTGCCCAACCTTACGAACAAATGAACAATATTCCTAAGAGAGTCAGAAAAGTACCATAGGTTAAAGTAACAGGTAAAGTTAATATAATACTAATCCGCACTGAAAGATGGTAAGTCTCTCAACACCATTCAATAACTAAACTCGAATTTCGACAGAGAAAATAGAAACGATTGTAATTGTGGGCGCGACATATTTTTAATTTAACTTGACTCTGCATTTGTACAATATTTTGTCAATACTTATTATAGTGAAATGCCACAAGGTGCGTCGTCGGCACCATAATAATATTTACTATGACAGACCAGACCTCGTCTGAATGCGGAGGCACACCGTAGGAACGGTACTTACCAATGTGGCCTATCATTGACTGTGGTCGCCCGTCCGATCTGCCAGTCGGTAACTTCGAAGACGAGGCGCGGGAATCCACGATCGGTCCGATTTAAACATAAGAATAGTGCGACGGGAATATTTGCATGCCAATGTTTAGCGAGCTGATTCGCCATTGCGAGAACTAGGCGTGTAGCACCTTTGACATTAATCCCCGTTGTCAAGTGTAGGATTTTTTGTCCGACATATATCAGATGTATCGCAGGTATTTCTGGCATTTTCCATAGTCTCCTTTTAAGAAACCCAAAGGACAAAATAGGAAGATGGTTTCCTTACGTTACGGTTGATGTAGCCGTTGGGGTTTAATAGCTTCATTTAATACTTAATGAGTAATGATTGCAATCGCTATTAGCGTGGCGGGCCGGCCGACATAATTAAGGAGCCGCTGAATATTAATAAAACGCAACAACAATCCGGCAAAAGCAATTAATATTTAATAACTTGCGCTTCTTCGCTTCATTCGCTTTCGAATAATTTCAAACAAGCATAAGCAAAGGTTTAAAGATAAATTTGAAAGTCTTAAAAGATAAATTCACTTCAATCACTCGCAGCAAATGGGATTTCGTTTCATTTACTCCAGTAAGAGCGTTTTCAATTAAGGAGCGCCCGACAAACAGTAGGTATCGGCGTATGAAGGTAAAATTAATTAAACCGAGCCAAGACAAACATGTACGAATCTATTTGTGTTGGACGCTCGCGGAGAGCGGTGCCCGATACAAGGCGGGCAAAGATGTCTTGTACGAGCTAAAAATTGGCAAATTGTTCAGTCACATTTGATCGCGTTAAACAACTTTGTACACATTATCAATAATAATGTCATGTAGAAAAATTACAATATAATATAAGTACATTAATTTTTTGTAAAATCTATTAAAATTTTATATTTTTTGAGACAATAATATGAATATGATCGACTTACGTTAACTTAGTTGATAAAAAAGTGAACATAATTGAAATTCAGTTTTTCAAGTTCAGTTCCGTCTTACGAACATTCTTCAAATCTCTAATATGATAATAGGAGTTATTTTTATTATGAGTCATAATTATAAAAATTAAAATATCTCCCGCGCTTTATAGTACATAAAGCGCGGGAGAGAAAATAATATGGCGTTTTTTAATATTTACTTTTCACTAAAGTTACTGCTAGCAGTAATAATTCTATAGGATAACAAAAGCTATCAAGCTTAAATACTTCATTTACTTTGAATACACTAACTGCTTTACTCCTAAATGCTTACATTATTAGGCAGGTTTTTATTGAGTCATAGGAAAAACCGGGACAAGTAATGCAAATTAGAATATATTGTAAATTATATTGAAAAACCAATATGCAGGTGTCGCACATCGCACAGTTTTTAATTCTAACTCTTAAAATTATAAAATAAAATAACTAAGAGGCGTTTTGGTTATCTTCTTCTCCATTACATAAGATGTATTCAAAGTCTGCTATGCCTTTGCGATTATGCATTTAATCGACTATTAAAAAGGATAAGTCTCAAAACCATTCTTAGGGTGCAAGAACAATAATTCAATTTGCAGGCATGTTAACCATATAGTAAAGTGTTTTATGTCAAATCAATGGAAAATTAAAAATATATAGAAACCCAATTCTAACATACTGACAAACTGGACTAAGAATTAGGGAACACACTCGCTATACACAAAGAATTCACATTTACCCGTCCGTAAATTTTCGTCACATTAACAAACTTTCTAAACTTTATAGGCCTTTGGAATACTTGAAACTGATAAAAGGGCTTAGTTTTGCACCTTACATTCGTATTCGTAATTTTATTTATAATATATTATGTGTCACGAGTTGATCACAATTTCTAATCGGGAGGAACTTTTAGGTTTTCCTTTCACAGGGACATTAATTAACGAGTATGTGTTTTGAGAATTCGATAAATGTGGAAGTTTGTCTCCGTAAGTACATGTACAACCTAGTCGAAGTTTATTTGCGTTCGTTACGTGTAAAATTGAATACGACGCGAATCCTCATTAATTTAAGATGAAGACTGTATCTTGACATGTTATTTTATTCATTACAGGAGTGTCTCGAGTCGCGGCGTTGTATGTGTTGATTGTTGTTAGGGACATAATTTAAAATCTCCCGGCGAGATCATTAGTGAAAGGAGTCTGAATGTAGGGTGACAGGACTGACACTTGCCCTATTTTTATATATCTGTCTTTTCTAACAGGTAGGAATTTTACTTAATTTTTACCTATTTCAGTGGCCAAACCTTGCTTAACATTATTAGAGAGACTACTTTATATAATTGATTTAAAAAATATGTTAAATAAACATAAACAACCTTTAAAACACCGTTAAAACTTCTCGAATGCGTGGTGGAATTCTCTTTAATTTTACATTAAAGCGTAATCCACCATTTTTAAAAATTAAAATACATCGAACTCGCTATGTATCCTAAGTGGATTAATTACCTCCTAATAGAATAAAAGTTAGTTATGTCGGACGCAAAATCCTTTTGCAAACTTTACCTAACTAATAATATCAGTGATAAAATGAGGTAATATGAAAATTGGCTGAAAAGTAATAATTGGGCCGATGGAGTATGGGAACGTTGTGGGGGTAGGTAAAGGGAGGCGATCGGAGACTAATCGCTCTCAATAAAGCCGGAGAAGCGTCCGGGTACGGGATATCTAACTTGTTGCTTCGGGATCGTGTTGCTGACGAAGATGCGAGGACTAGCATACCAGTCGTAGTAAGGTCGTTAAGGTAATTTTATTTCGCAGAACTGTCACTCCTTATGATGTGTCAATCTGGAGTGATTAATGCTGTTTCTTTTTTATGTTGTTTAATAACAAGAACATTTTGGTAAAACAGTGATATCATAATATTTACAACATAACAAAGTCTACTGTTGAACCTTATAAATATGTCTTGCTCCCATAATTATCATTAACGCACAAATATGAGCCATCTGCATTCATCGAATTACTCAATCTAGTATATTATAACCACATCCTAAACTGTGATCGATACCCTGTCAATGTCTGATGACTGTGTAATAATTATTTTTAGAATCGAGATGCAGTGTGACTCCCTATGTGCAAATATAATAGTAATTATTCAAAATGATTGGCAATGGAGACGACACTATGTACCTATACATATTTGTTACACATAACTATGTAACATTTTACAGTTTTTTACGTGGTAGAGCCGACGCTATACCAACGAAAATAAACTATAAATATAAGCACATTACATACGTGGTAGAGCCACGCTGCAGCTATATTGTGGTTGTAGCACGAATGGGTCGGCTCGACCGGGGTAGGAACACGCCCTCACAGAATACCAGAGTAAAATAGCAGCTTAATGCTGCTGTGTTTCGTATGGTGAGTGTAGAGAACCGGAGACCCTTTTTACTGGAAACGAGGCATTCCATCTCAGTCCTCAGGGGTGACAACGCATCTGTATTTTGATTCTTAATTGAGGATAAATGTAGATGTCTCTGGACCACAGCATCCACTTACCATCAGGTGGACTGTGTGCTCGTTTGTCATCCCTTATTCTATAAAAAAAAAACATTGTTGTCCTATGCCAGACCGCCTGACACGCGTGGCGATTATGACTAATTCTTCCAGCAACGGGGGACGCTCATGTCCAGAAGTAAACTTTTCGCGCTGAGGATAACGAAGAAAAAGAAAATGACATCATTTTCAATTTTTAGTAAACAGTTTCAACAGCATTTAATGATAATAAATGTATACAGAACTATGTGAATTTTTAATTTATCATACATTATTACGATGACTTTTGGACTACATCCATGCAGAATTATGGGCTTGATGATGGTTAAAGCGATGAGAGACAAAATAAATTAACAATTTTTGGCGCGGTTTATTATCCAGTTTATCTTTTAATAGTTTTCCTCATTTGTAATAAAATAAATCTTCTTCGATTATGGCTATACATGAAACATCAACAGTTCGTTAAAGGCCATTGCTAGACGTTGGCTTCTCCTGCTGTAGGAAAGATTTGCCTTAATCGCTCAGCTTGGTTAGTGGTGATCATGGTACCAAACGTCTCACACCTTTGACGCCTACCGCCATCTATCGGAAGCCGTATGATCTTTCTGAAATTTCCCATAGTCACCTTTACTACACCCACCCACTGGAAAAATGGGGTGACGAAATAATTAAAAAGAAATATTTTACCGAAATAAAATTGTTATAATATAAGATAAACGCAAGTTGCTACGTTTAGATGGTGCGGAACAATATAAGTTCTATCGGTGGTTAGGGAGCCGTTATAGTCAACGCATGTTAGATGGCAGGACGCGGTGTCGGTGTATCAAGTTAGCACATCGTTAGCAAGAAACTCGTTAGCGGCGCGTGCCGACGACAAGCCAAGAATTTGCTAATGACACATGCCGCCCGCGCCCGCGCGTCTCCAGCGCGGTGTCTGAATCAGGACGCACCGTGAAACGGACCGATATAGATATTATGTTTTTGACAATGCGTGTTTTACGACTGGCTGCATTATCTAGCAACGATTTGCGACAAGCGAATGATAAAATAGCTCTATTGTGTTAATTACTAAAAATCGTACCGTGTAGTGGCGGTGTAAGAGTATCTACTACCCCATACCTATCGTCCTGTGGGTGTCGTAAGAGACGAACAACAAGCCAGGAGATGGCAGCAGTATTTTCCTAATAACATCAAGAAAATAATAAACTACGGTTGCAAACCCACCTGCCAAATGTGGCACCTACAGCAAGCACCCCTATATACCCCTATAAGCAAAGATAAAACGGCCCGCAGTTGCCGGCGGCCCCATCATTTCTGGCAGGGCAGAGGTTGCTAAGGTGAAGGTTCGGACGCCACCTTCACAGACTCGACCTGGTAACATTTAACGTACTCAATTCGAGGACTGGCGAGAGAGAGAAAAAGACAGAGACAAGTTGCGCGGGGATATTGTATGATTGCCTAAGGTCTTAAGAAAGGGGGAGGACACAGTAATCCTTGATTCAACTTAGTCCGAGACAACATGTTCTATCACCGGTAGGGCGACCATGTGTCCCAAGGAGGTGTCTGATTTCGTCCACAAGTCTCGTTAAGAACCACGACTCCATGGTGGCCACTATACCGGAGGTGAAGCAGATGTGCGATGTTCTTGAAGTCGACAACGCCTATTGAATGAATCGAAGTACCTTCTGAAGTGCTTGTACAGTAGGGTTACGATGTCTTCCTGATACAGAATCAGAGTTCGAAACCTATCCAACTGCAGAGAAGTGTAAGACAGAGTGACGATATATCCCAAAACTTTTCACCGATGCTTTGGAAAAGTTTTCAAAATACTGGCCTGAAAATGCTCGGAGTTTCTCTGCGTGATAGACTTCGTAATGAGTACTTCTATCCTCAGTAGAAACTTATTAACCGACGTAGTCCAACGGATCAGTAAGCTTAAGTGGCAATGGACATGCCATATAGCTCGAAGAACCGACAACCGATGGGGAAAAAGGTTCTCGAGTGGCGGCCTCATACCGGCGGACGAAGTGTAGGGCGTCCCCCACTAGATGGAGGGACGACCTGGTAAGACATGCAGGAAGTCGATGGATGCGGGTGGCTCAGGACCGTGCTTTGTGGCATTCCTTGGGGAGGCCTATGTTCAGCAGTGGACTTGTGAAGGGCTGTAATGATGATGATGATGATATAACTTTCTATAAAAATCGCTAAAATTACCTTTTACCAATATTTAAGCAAATAGGCTAGCCTTAACTTAGTAAACCTCAATTCCAGTAATTTTTTATCTGATATGTTGCATAGCTTTTGCAGATAGTATCAGCCGTGAAATATTAGCGCCATTTCTTATAAAGAAGACTAACACAACATGACTCTAGTCTGGGTGGTGATTGCATCACGACTATAACGGCAAGTGTCCGGTAAGTGCTGAATTGCTTAACTGTCGTCAATGATCATCAGATTGTCTTATTGTGATTATACTTGGCTCCTTATCTCGTTACGCATCAAAGGAAACGCGCCGTAATTACCTAGCCTGCTTTCTTAACACTGCTAATTATATTTAAAAATTGAATCGAATCAAATTATTATTCTAACTTTTGCATCTTTGATTCATGTTAATCGTTCAATAGTTTTCCTCTTTTGTAATAAAATAAATCTTCTTCGATTATGGCTATACATGAAACATCAACAGTTCGTTAAAGGCCATTGCTAGACGTTGGCTTCTCCTGCTGTAGGAAAGATTTGCCTTAATCGCTCAGCTTGGTTAGTGGTGATCATGGTACCAAACGTCTCACACCTTTGACGCCTACCGCCATCTATCGGAAGCCGTATGATCTTTCTGAAATTTCCCATAGTCACCTTTACTACACCCACCCACTGGAAAAATGGGGTGACGAAATAATTAAAAAGAAATATTTTACCGAAATAAAATTGTTATAATATAAGATAAACGCAAGTTGCTACGTTTAGATGGTGCGGAACAATATAAGTTCTATCGGTGGTTAGGGAGCCGTTATAGTCAACGCATGTTAGATGGCAGGACGCGGTGTCGGTGTATCAAGTTAGCACATCGTTAGCAAGAAACTCGTTAGCGGCGCGTGCCGACGACAAGCCAAGAATTTGCTAATGACACATGCCGCCCGCGCCCGCGCGTCTCCAGCGCGGTGTCTGAATCAGGACGCACCGTGAAACGGACCGATATAGATATTATGTTTTTGACAATGCGTGTTTTACGACTGGCTGCATTATCTAGCAACGATTTGCGACAAGCGAATGATAAAATAGCTCTATTGTGTTAATTACTAAAAATCGTACCGTGTAGTGGCGGTGTAAGAGTATCTACTACCCCATACCTATCGTCCTGTGGGTGTCGTAAGAGACGAACAACAAGCCAGGAGATGGCAGCAGTATTTTCCTAATAACATCAAGAAAATAATAAACTACGGTTGCAAACCCACCTGCCAAATGTGGCACCTACAGCAAGCACCCCTATATACCCCTATAAGCAAAGATAAAACGGCCCGCAGTTGCCGGCGGCCCCATCATTTCTGGCAGGGCAGAGGTTGCTAAGGTGAAGGTTCGGACGCCACCTTCACAGACTCGACCTGGTAACATTTAACGTACTCAATTCGAGGACTGGCGAGAGAGAGAAAAAGACAGAGACAAGTTGCGCGGGGATATTGTATGATTGCCTAAGGTCTTAAGAAAGGGGGAGGACACAGTAATCCTTGATTCAACTTAGTCCGAGACAACATGTTCTATCACCGGTAGGGCGACCATGTGTCCCAAGGAGGTGTCTGATTTCGTCCACAAGTCTCTCGTTAAGAACCACGACTCCATGGTGGCCACTATACCGGAGGGTGAAGCAGATGTGCGATGTTCTTGAAGTCGACAACGCCCTATTGAATGAATCGAAGTACCTTCTGAAGTGCTTGTACAGTAGGGTTACGATGTCTTCCTGATACAGAATCAGAGTTCGAAACCTATCCAACTGCAGAGAAGTGTAAGACAGAGTGACGATATATCCCCAAAACTTTTCACCGATGCTTTGGAAAAAGTTTTCAAAATACTGGCCTGAAAATGCTCGGAGTTTCTCTGCGTGATAGACTTCGTAATGAGTACTTCTATCCTCAGTAGAAACTTATTAACCGACGTAGTCCAACGGATCAGTAAGCTTAAGTGGCAATGGACATGCCATATAGCTCGAAGATCCGACAACCGCTAGAAAATAATGGTTCTTGATTAGCAGTCTTATACAAAATTCTTAATCAAAAATCAAAAGAAATAGATCCATATACGTAGGTAATAAAAGCTAATGAATGTGTTGCGAGCAGACCAGTCCCTACAAGCAGAACCTGTTCATAAGTATGACGTAGTAGCAGCCGTCACTCTTCTCGACCATTTAAAGTCAGGTCTTCAATACATCTTAGTCGTCCATTTTCCTTTAAAGTGTAAGAAAAAGACCAGGAAGTCGATGGATGCAGGTGGCTCAGGACAGTATTATCATTCCTAGGGAGTTGTGATAGGCTGTATCGATGATGATGATGAAGTGTAACAATAGAGTACGAGCGTGCGGCTTGGTGAAGCGTTCGGCGTGCACAAGAAACACACAGTGTTGTATTATCTTGAAGAGTGACCGGTATAATGTATGAGAAACGCGCCACTACGCTATGTGCCCCACCAAATGCTCACCAATCACGCCTTCGCATGAGCCTAAGGCCTCAGTGGACAGCGATTTAGCGGTTAAGCGGGCGCCACTCAGGACATAAATTAAAGAGCGCGTGTTTGTTCTGCACGCAGAACGCTCGCCACGGCCTCGTGGCCTCATACCATGAAGCTCGTGATCGCCCTCACCCTGAACTATCTATCGCAGCTCATTGAAATTTACGATAGTTCAATTACTGAATGATTTATTAACTGATAGACTAGTTTTGTAGTCTTTCTTAATGAATGGTTGCATGTACCGAGCACTCGGCTCACGCGAGCAGCTCATGATCTATACCAGGTTAATTGCAAATTAGCAATGAACAGGTCATAAAAACGCAATCTTCTAAAACAAATACATATAAACAACTCTAATTGAGAACAGCTCGATCGCTTTAAAAAATACAAACTATTTCAGGTTTTACGATAAACATTAACGTGGGACCGTGAAGCAATCTCGTATTCAAATTGACATAGGTAGTAAAACAACAGAGCCTCCGGACTAAGTTCCATAAACTCGTTCCGAACTCCCCTCTACACACTCTATCGGCGATTTTTAATTAAGTCCCCAGCCAGCGTCGAGCGAGCAAAGTAACACCATCAATTCATTATCCTAAACTCCGGCCCGATTGTTCCTCGCTCGCTACTTACGCAAACTTTCATTTTAATCAAGCGTTTAATTAAAAATTATCCGAGAAAAACAAAATAAGCCCGTTAGGGCGGTCTGAAACTAATTAAGGCGCATGCGATGAGCCCGCCGACAACAGCGGCCCGTGAGGTGAGCGTCCTTTAATTAAACGCCTTGTTCTACTCCAGTGGCCGCCGCTTAGCGAAACTATTACAACGGCCCCGTGGAAAAACCTAACAAGTGTTAGGGCGGGCCCCACTCATTACAATGCTGACATATTATCTGTACTTCACTCACACCTTAGCTCACCGGAATGTGTGCACACTTATTAATACTTATACGACAAATAGTAAAAGACAAGTTCCGTTTGTTACTTTCTTTTTAACCTACTTTTTACGAGTGTTGCCTTTAAAGAAAGTTTAAGTCTATTTTCTAATTTGCCTCCGTTAATAAAATTATGTAAGAAATATATATATCGCTGTGGAGTTGTCTATATGTTTATTTTGTACAACCCGCGCCGGCTTTGCCTAGATAGGGTCTATTAATGTGGCTTTATTTAGATTTAAGATAATCAAAGACCATTTATTTTATCAATATTTCTTTTTTTTTTATAAATTTAAAGTTAAATTGCCTAAAAATATAAATTTAAAGTATAATAGCCTAGATCCCGCCTTTCCATTCTCTCTGTTCGTACAGTTTCATCACGATCGGTTCAGCTATATCGAATATTATCCCGGACAGACAGACAGACTGTCTGTCCGGGCATAAAGTGGTTGTTTATGTCTTAATAGCATGCAAATAACCTCCTGAGCTTAATAGAAGCCAGTTATTTTAATATTATAGACAGACACTTCAATTTTATTTATAACAGATATCATTATCATTAATAAATGTCCATTTTGTTGTAGAAAACGGATAATCGTAAATAATGCCTTGATTATGAATAGTTTCGAACACGTTAATTTGAGCGTGAACTCTTTTTAAATAAATAAATTCTTCAAGCATTTAATAAATAATTTTTAAAAGGTGTGTAGTATAAGGAAGTATGTGAATCGATAATAGGTTATTAATTAATAATCTTACGATTTTAGATTTTCCTTATTTAAAATTTAATTAAATTCGTTATCATATTTTCTATCAATGTATATGTCCGAAAATTTAGAATATGACTGATTTAGACTTACAGTAATCCTACAAACAAATAAGTCTTTATTTTATTGTAAAATAAAGACTGTGTTAGCGTGGATTTTTACATAGAAGGAAGACGAAGGAATGAGAAATTTAACAACTTAACGGATTATCTAAATATTTCTGCTAACGATTTTGTGTACTTTATATTTATCGGTATGTATTTTTTGAAATAATTTTAAATTATAGCTTCTTTGTTTCGTTTGCGCTTTAAATATGAGTACGTATAAGCGTCAAAGCGAGTTGTACGGTACTATGAACTATCAATCCGCCTGCCGAATGTGAAGAATAAGGCAAATCGTCCCTATAACGGGAGATTGCTGGACATTGCCCAGAAGTGGACCAATACAGACCATAAATAAGCTGATATTCTGAATGTGAAATAAAATTTAGTAAATGAGTCCTCATAAATCACCAATGAATATCACTACTAAATTACCAATAAATATTAGAAGCAGATTAGGAGCGGTCTATCGTAACATTTGTAACCGCCAAGCGCAGCAGTCAATTTGGCGGTTGCAGCATCGCCTGGATAGCTCGCGCTTTTGGCCATGTTTCCTCTTAATATTTTAGTCTAGCATTTTTTAAAGTGTTTTTGTCAAAGCGTTTTGCGATTCTAAACTGTTGTTAGCTTTTAAACCGCTGCTGCCTCCCGCTGCTGATTATTAAAAACAATGAAATATTAAACACAAATATCCATTTACTTTTTATAAATTTTAGGTGCCGATTTATTTTAATCGATGCTTTTTATTATAATAGTGAAACAATGTACTATACAAACAAAATTTTATTTTAACTTCATATTAAGAGGCGATAAAAAATTCGTAACCACATGATAGTGTCGATGTTATATTGTAATAGTTAAACAGTACAACGGAGACCTTGTTGACGATATCATTGCCGAGGCCATTACTCACGCATCGAGTCGGTGCTTATAAATAAAATTTAATTTCAGCCGAGAGCAGTTTGTAGGCACAAGTTTTCTAATTAATGTTAATTTATCAATTAACTTGCGCTAAGAATTAATTATCTCAGTATTACGGGCCCGACTTTATTAATAAACTTCCACTAATCAATCTTCCAAAATAGCCTTCGTGGAAACGAGAGCTGTAAATTATTCCACTATTCTTGTTTCTGCTCAAATAAATAAATTAACACGCTAATACATATATTTCTTTAATAGCACCATTCTATATTGTTGGACCGATGACCCGATGTTTGTCAAGCTCTGTTTTTTACGACTCGAACTTGATACTCCACACGTTGAAAAACGAGATAAAATTATACACTTACACAATTTATGATTTTTTAATACAATGATAGAACGTTTGTTTGTTATATAATTACTATATTTATTAATACTTCTATGATGTGATTGTGTTATTCGTTTTCGAATATGTTTTTGTTAAAACATAAAAAATATTAAGTAAAAAAGGTAAAGTTACGCCTATGTCCGTCCCACAGCTGGGCACAGACCTCTCATTTCAAAGACGTTTACGAAGCAATTAGTCCACCGATTGCTCCAGTGTGTCGGCAGACTTCAAATTATGCACATTTGTTTTGTATTTAATTGAATAACGCAACACATGATATAGTAATAATTACTAATACACAATTTGCATAGAGATATAATACTTTAATTGCACCAAGCACTGGTCAAATACTGATTTAATTGCCTACGAGGGCGCGTATTAATTACACCAATTAACTGTAACATTCATAAATAATAATAATTTATTACTCGAAACATTTGTCAAAAGCCGCACTCGCACGATGAGCTAATCGACTATCACCGCTAATTGCCCCCGTCTGTCGCCCCCGACTCATCCCCGGGCAGCCCCTGGCGGAGTTCTCGACCGGCGCTTCGCCCCCCGGTGGCGCAGCGCGGGCGCGAAGCTCCCCCCGCTCCGCCGCCAACTAATTAGATAAGTTTGCAACTCGACTGTACTTCTGGTGCCCCGCTCTACCGGTAAGCATCAATCTTTTTAATTAAACATTTTTGACGCTGCAACGATTAGCCATCGAACTCGTTTCTATGCTAATATTTGTGATGACTATCTGTCGTTTAAATCTTAAGTAATATCAAATACTGCTAGAGATTTAATATAAGAGTTAGGTGCTGCTGCTGCCATGATACTGTTTCAACAATTAAATTAAACTCTTCTTAAAATGAATTCTAATGTTTATGTGACAACAACAATTTTTTACGGATTTGATCGCGTATATTAACTGAATGAGAAGATGGCTGCGCGCTACCATCTGCTTGGGATCCTATAATTACTAAATCCCAACCCAAGCATACCGCCTTTTATCGTAAGCCATAAGATTTTGCTGGCATTTCTCATACGACTCTTGTTTCCCCCTACGACACCCATTTTTTTTTTTTTTATAGCATAAGTGTGACAATCGAGCACACCTGATGGTAAGTGACATCTACATCCATCCTCGACTACGAATCAAAATGCAGATGCGTTGTCACTCTTGAGGACTAAGATAGAATGCCTCGTTTCCAGTAAAAGGGGTCTCCGGTTCTCTACACTCACCATACGAAACACAGCAGCGTTAAGCTGCTACTTTACGCTGGTATTCTATGAGAGCGTGGTCCTTTTCCGGTCGAGCCGACCCATTCGTGCTACTACTATATAATTAATATAGCTGCAGCATGGCTCTACCACGTGTTAAGCATAATAATAGGAAGTACATCATGAAGTTAAGACTTTTAATAACAAAACTGATAAATCATGTACTTTATCAAGTAACACAAGAGATTTGTTTAATAATTTATGGAGGTAACGATTAACACCCACATTGTTTTGTCCGCCAGAGGGAAAAAATCATGGTCCAATTATAGACGTGCGGTCTTCAATATATCAGATGTTACAATAGCACATTGTCCGTCCGTGAGCCTGATTAAGTAAATAAAGGGATGCCGATCCAACTCTCCTGTGCAGATTTTATCGAGCATCTCGCTATTTTATAGATACATCCAAACATACGAAAATGACCTTTCTGTAAGTGGAACAGAAGAATGTACAGTTAGAGATAGTAGTAATCTGTTACGAAAGACAATAACAAACTTATTGCAATGAGGGCATCCACGACTTTTTCTGTCACCAGCGCGGCGCCACTTTACAATGAGGTAAATCATTTGAGAGATTTCATAGCGGGGAAGACAATTTCTTAGAAAAATGTAAAGGTTAATGTTTCTTTCTGTATTATTAGTTATATTTTATATTAATTATATTAAAAATAAATAAACCAAACCACATATATTCATAGAAGTAGAAACATTTAAAAAAGAGGTATAAAGTACAAAAAATTAAAAATCAAATCACTGACGCATTGTTTTGTGTATTAATATAACACTCTAGAAACTGATAAAACTATTATTTAAAAATAATTTCTCAATTAAGTGACTTTGTGTAACAAAAAACTTTACCTCGGTCACAACTAGCCACATCTGTTGAATGGAAGATTATTAGCCCTCATTGTTTTTGAACGCATCTCGTTCACCCCATTCGCGTTTTATTAGTTAACACTATACGAACCTGAGATGAATGATTGTCGCACGTCCGGCTGGGTCGTATTCATGTTTCGTCGTTGCGTGTTTGGTGATTAAATGCCGCATCACATTGATATTATAAGGATGATATGAGGTAGACAAAATCACATAATGCGATTTATGATCCGGTCGAGAGTTATGTTTAGGGTATAATAAATAAATAGTAGATCTTCTTTTCTGCGTAGGACGACTGGGCGGATACCACCTGTTACATTTTTTCTACTCAACAGCGTTGTACCTATTGCTGTGATCCAGTTTGAAGGGTAAAACAATATTTTACTCTTCTCAGTGGGCTAAGGAATATCACAAGTTCAAGGTTACTATTTCAAATTTCCCGCGCGCTCCTCTGTTCTACACAGGTCATGACCTCGTAGCCTTATTATGTAACGTCAACACGCGGCAAAAAGGAGTTGAGTTGAGCGATTAGTCGTGTCTCTCGCACGCGTGGCCTTTTACCGGGCTTTCGAGAAGACGATCGCTCCCTTTCTAACCTGTGGCAAAATCACAAGTTGCAGTAATAAAATAAAGGAGTTTCAGACATGGTTATGTACTGAATTTCAGTCAGATTTTGATCACATTTATGAAAACACATTGCAAAATAACTCTGCTCCTCGTTTGAGACGCAATGTGCGCTGTGCTCAGACAGAATAACTTTTTGTTGAAATAATTGATAACATATCTTCAGAAATTAATGGCCGATATTCTGAAATTTTCAAATTAAAATTTTTCCAATTGTTCCACAACAAACTATTCGAAAAATATCGTTCAGATTTTCCTTTAGAGGCATTAGATTCATTATTTGAAAATTACGCAAACCATTTTGATAAACAAACATTGAAAAACCAATTGATTTCATTGTATTCCTCCCCTGAATTAAAAGACCGCAATGTTTTCGAACTCATTGACTTTATAAACGAAAATAGTCTTGAAGAGGCCTTTCCCCAGCTTTTGAAGTTAGCTTATCTTGTCGTGACTATTCCAGTCACAAGTTCCTCCGCGGAACGTGCTTTCTCATCTATGAAGCGCATCCATACTTATTTGAGAAATACACAAGGTCAAGAGCGTCTTTCAGACTTATCAATTATCGCAATTGAAAAACAGTTATTGGTACAATTAAAACGTTCACCAACATTTTACGCGGACTAATCAAATCTTTCCTTAAGAAAGAGAGACGATTCGATTCAGAATATAAATAATTTGTTTTTCTTAATTTTGTACATAGTTTGTTTGTACTTTGTTCATGTATTGTATTGTATGTAAATATCTTTTTCTTTCGCTCAAGCAAACCCAAACGGCTTTTTTCAAAGCCACCGAAGGTATGCAATTGCTGATATGTCATACAATCTATCTAGCAGTAGTATGCCTTCTGTGTGCTTTGTTAAACACGTCCTCGACAGCACTGAATATGAAACTGAAGAGTGGAGACAAATCAAGATTGGTGTATTTTTATAAAACTGCTAAAAACAACAAAACCATGTCTTGGGCTTGCCCTAGTTTGGAGCCCTAGCTTCGCCACTGCTAGATTGTAACGTTAAAAACTTAATTTCCTATTTTTCACTCATCAAAATTTATATCCGACCACCCTTAAAGTATGAACCATTAAAGGAAAGAATAATAATAATTATCGGTTCACAAACAAGGAAGTTATGCCCGAACATACCAAATTCAGAGCCTCCTCCTTCTTTAAAAATCCAGTATAATTACAGACTGAATTGTATCGCATTCGTCATCGGTGACAACACTAGTAGTACCAGTTACTCGACTCTACCGAGTCAGTAATTCATTCTTGGGGCAATGTATACGCTTTTACAACAAAATCCCAGAAAATATACAAAATTCGACCTGCTCAAAATTCAATAACTTTATTAAACATAGTTTGTATAAAAAGGGTTATTATAATATTAAGGAATTTATGGATGATAATAACCCCTGGGAATGAGGTGTTCGCTACCAAGCTATTTCTAATTTGTTTTGTGTGGTTAATTGTGTAACATACATGATTGTAACCTGTTATTTAAAAAAAAAAGTCCCGCTGGGTTTCTTGCTGGTTCTTCCCAGGACAGAGGTTTTTTTTCGAACCAGTGGTAATTAAACAAAAGAGTGACTTTCAATAAGTATTATTTATAATCTATATTGAATAAAAAAGTTTCTGTTTCTGTTTCACAACTATAGGCTTCTTTCGTTGGAGTTTGATGTATAGGTACATTGGCGGCAGCAGCAACTTTCAATATGGTCAGACGGGCCTAAAACTTGTTAAGAAAAGCAATTATGATCTAATAGTTTTATTTTATAGAATAATAGTGACAAACGAGCACACAGTCCACCTAATGGTAAGTTAATGTCATAGACGCCTGTTACATTTTTGAAGATATATCGAGTTAAGAATCAAAATGCAGATGCGTTGTTACCCCTGACGACTAAGATGGAATGCCTCTTTCCAGTAAAAATGATCTCCAGTACTCTATACTATACTCACCATACGAAACACAACAGCATTAAGCAAATATTCTGTGCAAGCGTGGTTCTTCCCCGCTCGAGAGGACCAAGTCGTGCTGCTGCCATAATATAGCTGCAGTATGGCTCTACCACGCAAATATGTCTACTCGAAGAAGATTGGATTACCAACAAAATTAATTCAATATCACGTCAGAATTCCACATTCGTTATTTCTTACCGTTACCATTACAGTACTATTAAAGTCGACTGCCAAACATTGGCCTCCCCCTTTTCTTAGTCATTTCTTATTTTCTATTTTTCACGTTCGTAAATTCATCATGATTACAGCATATCAAAAGACCACCTCTGAACATAGGCCTCCGATATAGATTGCCATGAAGGAAGGATATTTTCCATATTTGCCACGCTTGGCTGGCGGGTTGGAGACCGCGGTTTTTAATTATTTTGAGTTGTTATCAGCAAGACGCTAATGCGCATCTCCTGTTTCATTTCTCTTAGTCGCCTCTTACAACACCCACTGGATGATAAGGGGTAGTGGATTCTGTTACGTCGCTACTACACGCTCAATTCCGCCAATAAATTATTTTAATGTTTGTTTTGATAAATAATAATTATACAAAGAAATATATGATATACGAAGAGGTGCTTAGGTTTTGAAGTCGACATGTTCCCGTATCCGAAGCGACTCTCTACGTTCATATGAACGGTGTCCAGTAAGGATCGTTACTATATCCTTTATTTACCGTAAAGGCACAGTAATTGGACGGGCCGGATGCGGCGTACTCACAGGTGCTCGGTGCGTGCGCCCTCTAGCGATGGATGCAGGAAATGAGAGCCAATTTGAATATTCTTCCGCGGCGAATCGATTAATTTAAGAGCATTACTTACACCGTAGTGTTGTAGTTTCCTGATTAATGTTTCATGGTGAACACAATCGAAGGCTTTGGATAGGTCACAGAATATACCCAAAGCATCCTGTGAACTCTCCATGCATTGAAAATATATTTAATCAGCTCAACACCAGCATCAGTTGTCGAGCGACCCTTGTGAAACCGAATTGATTTTTATGAAGTAAATTATTAACATTAAAAAATTAACATTTGATCAAGAATAATTTTTCAAAAATTTTACTTAGTGTTGGCAGTACAGAAATGGGTCTAAAATTGGCGGGGTCTAATGTACTACCAGATTTAAATAAAGGTATTACTTTACTATGCTTCATCAAATCAGAAACACACCATATTCGATACTAGTATTAAAAATAATAGCTAGTTGAGGCGCGATTATATCGATTATAGACGCAATAACTTTAACGGAAATGCCCACAGATCCGCAGTTTTCTTAACATCAATAGTTTTAAAATATTTTACAATATCTTTTGATGATATTTTATGAAATGTAAAATTCATTGTACACGCATTTACATTTTGTTTAAGCAATGATTCGGCGACGGCAGGAGAAGAATTCAGTGACATAGTGGTTAAGATCGGAATATCCGTAAAATACTTCTCAAAACCATTGCAACATCCTGATCTGATTCCGTTAATTTGTTGTTAAAACTCAACCGGTAGTTTGAATTGCGAGAGTTGACCTTACCAGTTTCACTATTAATTATACTCCACGTCATTTTAATTTTATTAGAAGCCGTCTTAATTTTGTTGCTCAAATGCAAAGACTTGGCTTTGGAGCACACTCCTTTAAATATTTTTGAATATTTTTTAACATATTCCCTAAATTCGACGCTAGGGTTATATGACCTTTCATGGTAAAGTTCATATAACCTTTGTCGCTCTTATGGACTCCTACTGTCGCCCATTCATTGAAAGCCTTCCGACTGTTCAAGGAGAACGTTTTAGAAGTAAAAATATTATCAAACTCATTGCAAATAAGTTTAAACACTGTTCCATACAAAAATTAGGATCATTTTGGTATGAAAGTGATGGAAGTTTCTTCATTATGTTACTTCTAAACTTCTCCAAGCGACGTGCATTTACAGGAACAAACACAATTTTCTCATCTACTTGCTTTTGTGAACATAAGGTAACGAAACTAACTGTCCACAGTGATCAGAACTCAATTTTGAATTATACATTTATGCAACGGCTTAACATTTGTAAAAATGTTATCTATACATGTTGCACTACATTCAGTAATACGCGTTGGCTCTAAAATAAATTAAAAGACCATATGATTTAAACAATGATCTAAATTTAATATTGGTGGAGGCTTCTAGGAGATTGATATTAAAGTCTCCACATATTACAACAGCAAATATATAGAAATAACAAATATTGTTTTTATTCGATAAAGATTACTAGAATGATTATTGAAAATAATTTATGCTTTAACTACTGGTTCGAAAAAAACCACTGTCTTGGGAAATACCAGAACGAAACCCAACGAGACTTTTTTAAATATGAATTTACAATATATTTTTATTGTGCCGCGCTGCCTAAATGCGTGTTGGCGGACTTCACGTTTTCGATTTTTTTGTTTGAGGTTTCCTCACGATGTTTTCCTTCATCACCGAGTACGCATTAAATCAGTTGCTCGTGTGCTGTGTAATTTACAGCGAGTGCTTAACCCCTCAGCTTCTACGGCTCATGCTCATACACGTCTATAGTAGTATACATGGGTATAATAAATAATATCACTTAATACTATTAACAATCAAAAGTAAAATTTATCAATATTTCCTTCATTTTATAAAGTGTTTAAAAAGTTGTATTAAAATTCAAAACGAAAAATTATATTATGTTAAAATCACTCATAACATTATTCATTTTTATTTCTTGTTTTCCCATTATAATATTTTTTGAATAAAAAGGCAATCAAACTCGTTATGGGCCATAAATGTTGCACGCTCAATTCTAAATAACGTAATGAACGTGAATTAGGTATAGCTTTAAATTAATACCAGAAGTTTAAATTATGACAAATTAATGATTCATTTATATCTCGAACTTCATTTAAAATTAAATAGAAGCCCACAGGTTAATCGATCCAAAGGAATTGTAAAGTGATAAATTATGCTTACAGCTTGAATTGGATATTACAGATATGATTACATATTTTTATTTTGTTTATACTTATTTTTTATTCCAATATTCGAACGTTCCAAATTTTTGTGGTCAATTAGTCATATGAACGATTTTTTTACTATAAGAAAAATTATATGATATATATAAAGTATAAATAAACCTATACGTACGTACCTATAACGTAACAATTTTTACTTATAACATACTATGGCTATGGTCGTTGTTATTATTTCTACTTTTTAATAATTAAGCTCTTAATCAAAATGAAAAAAAAAACAACACAATGTATCTTTTAATTATAAGAATATAAAAATTAATAATATACCAAAAATTAGACAAGCAAGTAAAAAAACCTGTAGGGAATCAGCGTTATTTAACGACCGGAAGAAAGAAATAATGGGAGCATATGCAGCTACGAGTAGGTAGGCAAAGTCGAGAGAGTCCGCATAAGTACAGTAATTTTTACTCCATTGCATTTTCTCTCATCTAAAACTTGTGAATTCCAAAACTTAACTCCTATTACGAAGACCAAAGACTTTTCTAAGCTGGAGGTACCTCGGTTAAGGTTATATTAAGGCCATATACAACATTTCAAATAAAAAATAACAAACATTAATTGAAATAACAAAACGTACAAGTTAATGGAATTATTAGAAAACAATCCGGGCGGAGGGTCAACTGGGGCGGAGAAGAAGGGTGTCTAATTAGGGAGCGGGGGCGAAGGTAATGAGCCGCGATCGCCGCTTCGATATAGCGAAGGCTATTTACGCGGTGGTCGCTCTGAAAATTGCGAGGTTTTGTTTTAAAAGCGGTAACCGTTTGAGTTTTGCGATTAAGGAGTTTAATTAGACCGTTGTTTACAACCTCATTACGATAGGTAGGGAAGGGTAACAGCCCCCAGACCGATTTATGGTTTTGAAAAATGAGTTCCTCGTTAACTAGATTCCGTTGGAGATTATAAGCTAGTAGTCTTGTTTGTTGAATAAATATTAACTTTATTTTGATTCGTTTAAAAGTTTATTTTACAATTTTAATATTAAACAAACGACGTAATTATTTTTCAAAGGATAAATTATTAGGGCGAGTAATTAAATGATTTTTAAAATATTCGGTAAGAAAGAAAAATCAGCTGAAAAGTTATTTTGACAGCATAATATGTTTTTGCCAGCGGTAAAAAGAACCACCAGCTTATACCTGGTCAGCAATTAAATCAAGGATTATCAGAAAATAAGTAGATATTTGTTCAGCTTGATAACGTATATGTTTGCAAAATAAATAGTCTTAATACAAAATTATTGTTTAGTTAGCAGGATTATACAATCGGTTAACTTTCCAAGTTTTATTTTAATTTATTTTCAAATTGCAGGTTGAGTAGTCCATTAATTTATGTCATAAATTATTGAACAATAACTCAATGCAGCAAAAAAATTGCGCACTTTGTTGCCGTAGAAATAAAATTAATTAGCAAATCAAAATTAATTTTACAGCTTGCCAAAATTTGATAAAATCCGAATCACGATTTGCTGTATATTCCTAATATTGCTGTAGATCAATTTAGCTATTTTTGCCGACCACGAGAAGCAGCTCAATTCATTTCGTTTGCTGACAAAATACATTTTGGCGCTGACCAAAATCTCTTTAATTAGCTGACCGTTTAAATGATGGCCTGTTATTAGTAAAATAAGCCTTATAGTTACGTTATTAGTATTACAGATTTATGCATAGATAACGTGTAAAATTAAGGATTTTCTTGACTATATCATTCAAAGAAGACGAACTTGTATGTTACAACAAAGGCGCGGTTGTTTAGCGAGTCTGTGTTTAACTTTGCCAATTAAATACACTTATTTTTTAAATAAAAGTGACAAAGGAGCACACAGTCGACCTAATGGTAAGTGGATGCTGTGGCCCATAGACATCTACATCTATCTTCGGTTAAGAATCAAATGCAGATGCGTTGCCAACCCTGAGGACTAAGATGGAATGCCTCGTTTCCAGTAAAATGGGTCTCCGGTTCTTTACACTCATTATACGACAGCATTATTCTACTGTTTCACGCTGGTATTCTGTGAGAGCGTGGTCCTATCCCGGTCGAGTAGACCCATTCGTGCTATAGCCATAATATAGCTACAGCATGGCTCTTCCACGTATAGAAAGTTGTCAGAACTTTTAAAGGCAGTGCAGTGGATTAGAATTAAGCACGGAATCAAAATATGGGTTTGGATATTTATGCATGTGCGATTTATGTATTATAACATCTCCGCGATACAGGAGAAATTACTAGTGGGGAAACATTTTTAAAAAACATTCACAATCGTGCTACAACCATAATATAGCTGCAGCATGGCTCTATCACGTAAAAAATATATAAATGCTACCCCGACACCAAAACAGGATAAGAACTTAAATTATTATTATAATACTTAATACCACGTGCTCGACGTCGAAAAAAAACATCGTAAGGAAACCTGCATGTCTGAGGAATGAAATATTTTCAATAACATGTGAAGTCCAACACGTAGTGGAGCAGCTCGGCGGACTAATTGCTCTTTAAATATCTCAGAAATGAAAGTAGGCCTCCGCGGTGGGAGGTATAAAGTCTTGTTGAAACTTTACTTTTTTATTTGAGGATTTTATGTGATTTTGGCATAGAACGAAATAGAAACAATAATTTAAAGAAAAACTATTAATTAATGTGATTAAACAATCGCAAAGTTTTTGTCAATTAAGGTCATATGTTGGCATTGAATAAGATATTTTACGTTGAGGTTATTTCAATTACCCTTCTTGGTTAGACCACAGAATAAATAATAGTACTACGTACAGTAGTTGCACTCTTTTGATGTTGACTGTTTGCCGACGTTTTAATAGCCTATATAGTTATTATTAATCAGATAAATCGCGCACGCAATCTAAATAAAACTTTATCGCTGCGCGCGAGTGTCCGTATTACTTTGCATCTTTTCTCCTTACTACGTCACAACGACTTTCCTTGGTTGCTAAGGGCTGTTAATAAAGAGTAAAAAAATACATTGTGAAATGGTAAGTTACTTAGGTAAAGTACCTATGCTGACTATAATCGACCATATTATCTACTATGTGAGTTCTGTGATGCCCAACGCATGCAACTTGCAAGGCCATTCGTCGGGAATCGCGATGCTTGGTTCGTATAGGTAGATAGCGTAAACAACAAATAAACCCGAAATACGATTCCTAACAGAAATATGATCGTAATCTACTTAGTTGAAAATCTTGTAAACAAAGTTTTAATTTCAGTATTTTGTGCTATTATAACTTAAAATATTTTAATTACAAAGACGAGTATAGGTATGTAAGTAGGTACTTGGGTAGTGAAGTAAATTTCAACTAAGTTTTGTAATAAAGCACTTAGGTATTACTTCCGTAGTTAAATTATTACTTAATTATTTTTTCGCTATAAGTACCTATCTAACAAAAAAATGAAATAAATTTAACTTTCATTATCCATTGGTAACTTAAAAAATGATATATCTGAATCCTTTTAATTGCTCATTAAGCATCCATACACGAAAAATAAGTAGAAGGTGAACTAAAACGATAGCCAAATGTAATAAGGATTGTCTTATTTATCAAATTAATAATAAAATGATTTATAGATTAGACGAACAGTTGTACGATTTTAAAAATAAACCGAAGAAATCCGTGAATCGAGTCACGTGGACTCTGCTCAATGAGACAGCGGCGGGCGACACAGCCACGGCACAAAGAGTTTTTTACCCGTAATAGACATCCCGCCGACATCATTAACGTATCGACAGAGCTGGCCCCGCAGTTATTCGCTAATGTGACAACAACACAGTGAAAGCCCGCCACAAATGAGGGACTATTTTTTCGGGTTAGGTTGCGGACGCATTTAGCGCAAAATGTATTAATATAATAATCTCATACACAAAAACTAATATCACCTTGATGAACTTAATTCATGTCAAAATAGCACAGATTATAGATTTTTTAAAAGGAATAAGATTAACATAGGAGCACACAGTCCACCTAATGGTAAGTGAATGCTGTGGCCCTTAGACATCTACATCTATCCTCGATTAAGAATCAAAATGCAGATGCGTTGTCACTGCTGAGAACTAAGATGGAATGCCTCATTTTCAGTAAAAAAGGGTCTCCGGTTCTCTATACTCACCATGCGAAACACAGCAGCATTAAGCTGCTATTTTACGCAGAATCAAATAGCTATTTTACCCCGTTATTCTGTGAGAGCGTGGTCCCTCCCCAGTCGAGACGACCCATTCGTGCTACAACCATAGGAAATATAGCTACAGCGTGGCTCTACCACATATTATCTACCACGTATAAAATAGATTGTAACGCTAAGATCAACTGAACTTTTGTTATACCTTATTTATCTCCAAGGATCATTGGATTGGCTTGCAAGTTTCTATAATATAATGGAATGTAATAGAATCGTTTAGCTGACAGATTGCAGATCGCAATATACCACATTACACATACCGTGATTGTACCTTTAATGTTGTTTCGGACTGCATCCTGTAAAGATATTAAATATCTTGAATCAATTTTGATTTTTTCGAAACGAAATGGCATACCATTACTATGATGGGTTTTCTTATGCTGTCGAACGTGTAGTACGTTTCCACAGAGAGAGCTCGGAATCGTCGCATTGTCGACGGTAGCAGCGTTTCGTTCTCTATGTACCTTGCTAATCTTAGATGATTTTATTTTTATTTAACACTTTCGCGAACAGAGTTGCGGGTATAGCAAACGCTTGCTTGCCAAATACCTTGATGGCCTATTCATTTTTTCTAGAATTTATTAAATACATATATAAGCAGTGAAAGGGGGAACATGTAAACTTTTCGCCAAATATCCTCCTCACATGTACGCTAAAATACACCTTGCTGATTGACAGACGAGACTCTGGCAACTGATAGCGGAAAATATATCTATGAACGCAGAAGCCAAGTATGTTCAGCAGTAAAATTAGAAAGATGATTGATGACAATAATAATAAGTTTTTGCATGAAATATGGACAGAACAAAAAGTGTAGACAGAGCAGATGTGAAGGTTTTTTTTTTTTTTATAGGAGAGGGGCAAACGAGCCTGCGGTTCACCTGATGTTAAGTGACTACCGCCGCCCATGAACAACTGCAACACCAGGGAATTGCAGATGCGTTGCCGGCCTTACGAACATATTGCGCCAAAATGGCATGCAAAACTAACAAAGTAAGATATAAAATTGATAATGCACACATATAAATACATATACGCTGTGTTCACCGTGTAGTTGCGGTGTACGAATATCCACTACCCCACTTCGTGCCGTGGGTGTGGTAGCAGGCGACAGAGTGAAAAAATCCAAGAGATGGGCAGCAGCGTCTTCCTAATAACAACTACAAAATAAAAATGTGCAGTTGCCAACCAGCCTGCCACGTGTGGCAACTATGGGAAATTTCCAGCTGTGAGGTGGACTTATGATAGGCATGAATAAATATAGATATAATATAAATCACACAGAAATGGATTTAAGTTATATTTACATTTAAGTTGAAAAATATATTTCTATGACATGTGAAGTTCACCAACACATTCCTTGGCCTAAAACACTCTCAGAAATGCCTCTTAGAAAGGCCTGTGCCTGGGCACAGGCCTTTCTAAGAGGCCTGCTGGCAGTGGGACGTAGCGACCCGCGGCTTCGCGGCACTGCGACATGGCAGCCAAACGCTTAACCACTTATAAAATATGGCTTAGAGCTTTTATTTTTAATACAATACAATATGTTTAAAGCATTACGCATAATCGCTACAAAATGCAACAAACGTATTTACGAGTGGTGTACCTCCGGCAGCGGGGGTGTATTCTAATCGCGCGTTAGCGTGGCCCATTTTTGCACTAACGAACAGGTTGCGTTAAGGCGACGGCGACGTGAATTGAGTCCGACGTGGAATTTCGCCTCATTAAAAGTTGTGACCTGCGGAGGAGGCAATTTGGAAGCCCGCGACGACTTTGCCTGTTACTTATTAACGACCGACTTAACACTATCACTCGCGGCGTTCCGCCCACTGTCTGTTAAATATTTTGTTCATCATCGTAAAAGTTGAAATTTATCTGAGCATACCACTTGTTTCGTGACTTCGTTGTTTCCTAATCAAAATTACGAGCAGTATTGTCATCGTCAGAATGTAAACATAGCCTTAGGTAAAAAGGGAAGATTTTTATAAGGTTTAGTTGACAGGGCTTTTTTCTTCTAAAGAGTTCGTCGTTGTATATGTAACACCCTCTCACCTAATACACCACACCCTTTCTGCCGCTAAACAGCAACAGGGCACCCATTATGTGTTACATTTTACACACAGGCCCAGTACCTATAATTATAAGTATCGTATATTATATACAGTAGCGACTTATGTCATTACAGAATTAGTCCTTCTTATCGTATAGAAAGCGTTTACTCCTTAAAGTAATAAATAAGTGTTTTTCGTATAAAAATAATAATGTATGTTCAGCAGTGGACTTGTGAAGGGCTGTAATGATGATGATGATGATGAAGCAAAGAAAAGTATTCGGCGGTGAAGGTGACTAGTGTACGCCGTGATAAGCCGCGTCGCTGTTGGTTTCAATACTTTTAATATTTTTTGGAACGAAGTTCCTTATCGGACGGTACGAATTTGGCGGATGGGGTTAAAAGGCGAGAAAAGTGTAAGATTTTTCCGTCACGACCTCTTCTGACGTAGTGTACACGGCCTTGGCGGCTATAAGGAAGCGAGATGGAATAATATCCATCTCCCTCGCACTTTTTCTTATCGATTCATTTTAATAGTCGCTAGTAATTCAATTATTTGTATTTGTTAATCAATAATATAATATGTTTATCAATAATAATATACTCCGAAAGGAACTTCGTTCCAACCGAGTGTTCCACGACACTCGCGCATGTTTTTTTTCTATCATGCAATGACGCCAATCATGCATGATTGTGACGCGCACGTATTACGGTATGGTCAGGTTGTAATTGCGCTACGCTGAAATATGTATTGTGTTACGCTGTTTTATTGCTGTTAGTCATTAATTACGCAATTAAAGACTAACAGGAAGACGCAATTAAATAAGAAGGAAGACTGCAGGTTGAATTTTTTTTTATAGAATAAGCGGTGACAAACGAGCACACAGTCCACATGATGATAAGCGGATGTTGTGGCCCATAGACATCTACATTTATGTTGTGGCCCATAGACATCTACATTTATCCTCGATTAAAAATCAAAATGCAGATGCGTTTTCACCCCTAGGTACTAAGATGGAATGCCTCGTTTCCAGTAAAAAGGATGTCCGGTTCTCTACATTCACTATCTAATATAGCTGCAGCGTGGCTCTACCATGTAGCAATACACGTACCATTCGTACAACATATCTAGCTACTCTCAATCTTTATTATTTTTAACAATAATCTTTTGACATGTTCCTAACAAGATGGACAAATTTTGCTCATTCTTTCCCTGGCTCCTTGTGGAAATGCATGGAGATAAAAATTAAGATTTAATTGTAATATTCATTTTTGAGTAATATAAACCTATGCAATGAAAAAAAATGAGAAACCAAAACAACACCAGTTTTGGTTTTTCATTGTTTGTTAAGTATTAAAGTAGATATATCAAACAGTGTAATTAGACCTGATGGCATATTAATGCTTTTTCTTCTCTTATTTTATTAGCCCGTAGCAGTTCACTGCCGGCCACGGATCTCCTTTTGTAGGAAGGATTTGCAAATTTTTACTTAATCATGGGCGTAACCCGATTTCCAATATTTAGCGGTTAGGTTAGTGATGTAGTATCACAATATATTATTAACAGCATCCCTCGCGTGCTGCGGACGTCCCACCTGCCCCACTCGAATTAGTAAACAAACGCCTTTACGAGCGGTTTTACGAGCCCCACGATATTTCGGTCTCGCGCACGCTCTTTTACGACATAATGAATTCGTTGATGAACTAGGTATTAGAAAGTTTCGAAATAGACGCGTCTGGTCACCCCGGCGCGTGCTGCAGTTTGCCAAGAACAAGAGATCGTACGCGTTGCATTACGAAATTCTTAACTGGTTCATTGTTATTCTCAGGTTTATGTATTTAGCTAAAATTGAATTATATTTATATGTATACATCCTCCTATGTGGACAGATGATGTGAGGTTTTAAGCTAGCCTACCTACTGTCTAAATAATGATTCTTTAATTCTCTTACAAGTCCAATGTTGATCATATGCCTCCCCCACGTACCGCCCCAAAATAGTGTCCATGGCGGTCAGTGAACCATCACTCCTTCTAGTAGATGGACGCCCTAGGCTATGCTCACTGGTACATTGATGGTGACTGACATTCGATAACCTTTCATCTCTATTAGTTTGAGGTTACTCGAACGGTATTTCCGGTCTATTACTGCTACAGCTTTCTGATTCGCTGCGCTATGTGTATGCTTCTATCCCGCAGAGAAATTCTAAACATAGTCCTACAAAAGTGCATATGGACATATCTATATGCGTATGAGCAATGCGTCCACGTCTTGTCTCAATGGCAATATGCATGTGCGCTTTTGTTTTAAAATTTTTAGAAATTGTGGCCACGAAGAATAAAAGACAGAGTACTGGGTTTTCAACCGGAGTTAATGTACACATTATACAGATTTTTCAGTGACTCGGTCGGAATGTCTTGTATCCGAGTATCGAAGAATTCCTGTATCGCCTTGATAATTTTAGAATCTACTTTTTTTTATATAGAAATATGGTGACAAACGAGCATACAGTCCACCTGATGGTAAGTGGTTGCTGTGCCCCATAGACATCTACATCTATCCGCGTTTGTGAATCAAAATGCAGATGCGTTGTCACCCTTGAGGACTAAGATGGAATGCCTCTTTTCCAGTAAAAAGGGTCTCCGGTTCTCTACACTCACCATACGAAACACAGCAGCATTAAGCTGCTATTTTACGCTGGTATTCTGTGAGAGCGTGGTCCTTCCCCGGTCTAGCCGACCCATTCGTGCTACAACTATATTATAAATATAGCTGCAGCATGGCTCTACCACGCATACTTGTAACTAAATCACATCAAACAAAATATTAAACGATGCTATGAATATTTTTTGCACGACACACAAGACGTTTCCTTTGATTTTGGTCTATTAAACATAAATTTTTACATTTCAAATTATTTAAGTAGTTCTAAAATAAATATGGGTCAGCGCGGAAGTCCAACCATACATTATTATTTGTAAATAGATCTACATATCTGAAAACCGCCGGTTATTCCTGCGTGTGACATTGTACGACAAGACATTGATTAATGAGAATTATAATTAGTTCGACCAGTAATAATGTTACGATTTAAAAAATTATTTCTGTCTTCAGAACTCAAATCTGGAATGCGTTTATTATGTAAGAAACTTTTAATCGGTAGTTTTGGCGGGAACTTGACCACCGGAGGATTGCTACTCTTGTATCACGTTTAAAAAATAATGGTTTGAAGTGGATTTTGATACGTAAAAGTGGTGCGATTTAATGTATCAAATATCATTATATATTAAGCATGTGAACTATATTAGTGGGAACGATGAAAAGGTGTTCCTATCGTGATATAATAGTTAAGATATTTGAGTATTATATCACCATTACACCACACCACCACATGAAAAGAAAATTCCTGCCAGAACCTCATCGATATACAGGATATGTCTTAAATCCATTTCTGTAGCTCTAAAACTAGCCTAAGGAATGTCGCTTAAAAATTTGTTTGGCCATGGTGTCACAACACAAGTGTCCAACATACAGTTTCGTCCAGTGAGTGTCGTAGAGTGAAATGTAAGTCTATCTAATATCCAGATTAATGACAGGGGCAGAAGTGCAAGGTGTTATTACGCTTTATCCGCCCAATTTGGGAGAGGCCTGTGGCGGCGTGGCCAACAGTTGCTGTTTATGGGATGCTGCTTCTGATCATCATGATATCATACACGGGACATAGTATACACATATTATATCCTTGTTCTCATTCATTAGCCTGTAAAAGTCTACCGGACATGGCTCTTCTGTGGTAGTGAGGATTTATATCAATTGCCATGCTTGGCATACTAACTGGCAATCGCAGTACCAGACATCTGGCGCCTTTAACGCAGCTGCCACTGGTATAGACAATTCACATATTAAACGAGAGGTTATATCGCTATATATCGGAAGTCATAAGGTCTTTTTTACCTTTCATAAACGCTTACGACATCCACAAGTCAAAATTGAATGATGAATTTTATCTTTACGCCGTCACCACACGAGAAATATTATGTAGTATATTATACACAATGACTAGCAAAAGTAAAGAAAAGACAAGCCTATAAACGTCCCACAGCTGGGCACAGTCTTCCTCTAATTTCTGAGAGGGTTTTAGGACTGAAGACATGTGAAGTCTGCGAACACGCAGCGCGGTGGTCACTTCCCCTCGGAAATGAATAGCGAGGAAAATATAAATTTTATTTTCAACAGTTTTGTAATGATGACGTTCTAATTTATTTCTAATTCTGTAAATTATACAATTAATCAGAAGCCAATGAATTAAGCAGAAATTTACATGTCGCCTGCATAAGATCGTTATTAATAAGAAGGAGCGAAACGTACCAAGTTTGAGTACAGAGAGCGGCGTCTCATAGTTATGCGAGGTTAACACATGAGGTTAATTAAGATCAGAAGCGGGATCCATAACTAGCTAACGTAGCTACCGACACTCGGAGCGAGTTTACCGAGTGCTTCCCCTTAATTGATACGATTTGATCGTCATCGCGAGCACTCGCTTATTGCCGCTACGCACTTAATCAAATTTACGTTTCGTTAATTTAAGCTGTTGCTTTAATGAATAGTGTTACGTTATCGTACATGGAATTAGATGTTACCATGAATTAACTTATTCCAAAACGTACTGCTCCATTGATGTGAGGTTTTACTTATGCTATTTATTACTTAAGTATTTATTATTGTATGGGCTCAATGATCCGCAAGAGATTTAAGATTTGTTTATAAAATCTCATTTAGAACAGACATAAAAATTGTGTGATCTACTTAAATGAGCGACATAACTAGAACTATTCAAAATTATGGCTTCCTCAAACTATGCCCGCATGTATGCTACTTACCATTTACTGGCAAACCATAAATATTGTTTCTATTGCTTTTAGTGGAAAACTGTGTCATGTGCTTGACTTATTATAGTTGGAAATAATGATCGTTCGTTTCAAGTTTTGAATATATTAAATGAATCAATTTGGATTTTAAGCTGAAGCATTTTTAGCTGATGTAAAATTTTGTGGCAGATTGTTAAAAATATATTGATTATACGAGTATATTGAAGAGTAAGCAAGCTTTCAACTGCAACTTCTTCGAAGCTTCGTTTTGAATTATTGAGATTTTTTTTAAGAACGTCCGGGCGGCTTTTAGTCCCTACAAATGTATTCCTCTGTTTTCTCTCTGGATAATGACACTAAGGCAAATATTTTTTAAAATACAATCTATTTCTACTACTACACAAACTTTACGAAAATCTATACATATAAATAAAATTAATGTTTCTGTCTGTAAAACTGAAATAACTTAATAATAATTTTTTTTTGGTTAATCGAAATACTGATAAAATAAATTGATTTTTGATACAGAAACAGAAACAGAAACTTTTTTATTCAATATAGATTATAAATAATACTTATTGAAAGTCACTCTTTTGTTTAATTACCACTAGTTCGAAAAAAAACCGCTGTCCTGGGAAGAACCAGCAAGAAACCCAGCGGGACTTTTTTTTAAAAATAACAGCTTACAATCATGTATGTTACACAATTAACCACACAAAACAAATTAGAAATAGCTTGGTAGCGAACACCTCATTCCCAGGGGTTATTATCATCCATAAATTCCTTAATATTATAATAACCCTTTTTATTATACAAACTATGTTTAATAAAGTTTTTGAATTTTGAGCAGGTCGAATTTTGTATATTTTCTGGGATTTTGTTGTAAAAGCGTATACATCGCCCCAAGAATGAATTACTGACTCGGTGGAGTCGAGTAACTGGTACTACTAGCTTGTGTTTGTTCCTAGTATTTACAGAATGAATATCACTTATTTTTGTATAACTACTTTTATATATATTTCTATAATTATTTTTGTGTACGTAATCCAAAGTTAATATATTAATTTCCTTAAATTTTTGTCTGAGCGACTTTAGGTTTAAATCATAGATTGCTCTTATGGCCCTCTTCTGTAAAACAAATATATTTTCAGTGTCAGTTGCGTGTCCCCATAGCAAAATACCATACGACATTATGCTATGAAAACAGCTAAAGTAAACAAGTCTAGCTGTTTCCACACTGGTAAGATGATTATGGTAAGGTAAGGTGATGATTATCTTATATACTATAAAAGATATATGAAAAAGTTTTGAACAAAACTCTTTTGTTTTGTTATTTTACACAAAAAGGTACACTTTAACGTCTATCTAGTTTTTATGCGAAAACGATTTTTACCATTTTTTCTTTGCTTTGACACCATTTTACAACAAACCTAAAAGTAAAAGGATAAGGTGATAAGACCTTTTTTACGTAAAATTAATAGATCTTCAATTTTTGTTTTAAACATTTTGCCATATTATCTCACATAGTTTTCGTGATAATAGCAAAAAACTGAGTTTAAAGTGGTATTCCAATCATTGAACTACTTGCCAAATTCTACTATTATAGATCTAAAGGTTTATTGTTTAAGTTCTACAGGTGTGAAATCGCGGGTAAAAGCAATTAAAAAAAAGAAATATAACCGGTTTAGTTTTGGTGAAATAAACGGGAATATGGGTGATGATTTCGTCAATATTTCATAGGTATAATTAGTCCGAGCTGCAGTTGTCTCTCTCGTCGTTCGGGTAAAGCTTGACAGCAATCATCATCATCATTACAGCCTCTCACTAGTCCACTAATGAACATGGGTAACACCCAAGGAATGCCACAAAGCACAGTCCTGAGCCAACCTATATTAATTGACTTCCTGCATCTCTTACTAGCTCAAGTCACTTCGATGCCTCCATTAGTTAGATCTGATGGTCAGCTAGCGTTCGATGACTCGGGAAAGGCCGAATGCATGGCGGATAGCATCGAGAGCCAATGCTCTCCCAGCACTCTGCCAGTTGACCCCGTCCACCTGAATAAGGTGGACGAGGAAGCGGCTAATCTGTCCGTCACGTCACCAACGGATGATCCACTCCCTCCTGTTACTTTCGATGAGGTGAAAACCATCATCAAAAATCTTAAGCCTCGAAAAGCGCCAGGCGCTGACGGCATTAATAATATGGTATTTAAAGCCCTTCCTTCAAAGTTGATTTGCCTCTTAGTGGCTATTTTCAATGTCTTACTGTCCACCTGCACTTTCCCAGAAGTGTGGAAAGAAGCAGAAGTTATCGGTATTCACAAACCGTATAAAACCAGAGATAGGGCATCTAGTTATAGACCCATCAGTCTCCTCAGTGCTATGGGGAAAATCTATGAGCGCATCATCCTCAGCCGTCTGAAGGATTTCGTGCTAGACAAAAATCTAATTACAAACGAGCAGTTGAATAGTCGAATAGTCGAACGAGCAATGGACTAGTCTATAAACTTCTTCATATAGGTGTGCCCTTAAGACTTGTAAAATTATTCAAGACTTCCTTGTCAATCGTTCCTTCCGTTTTCGAGTTGAGGGGACTTTCTTCTCTTCCAGACCCATCAGAGCAGGAGTTCACCAGGGCTCTGTGCTTTCACCGACCCTATACTCACTCTACGTAAGTAATATCCCTTCGCTAAAGTACTCACCTTGCACTATACGCAGATGATACAACTATCTATTCCTCTGATAACCACTCTATCAGAATCTGCATTCGGCTCCAAGCTGCAGCAAACGCATTAGGCGATTGGTGCAGAAAATGGAGAATTGAATTGAACCCCGATAAGAGTAAAGCCATCATGTTCAACAGGAAAAATTTATATAATAAATTAATCCTGAAAATCAAAAGACACAAAAAAGGTACGATCTCCCTCTACGATGGCCCAATCCCATGGGTTCGAGAGGTGAAATACCTGGGGGTACTGTTAGATAGTGCAATGAGCTTCTCTCAGCACATTAAAACAGTTAGGAATAAGGCAAAATTCGTAGTGTATCGTCTTTTCGCCTTAACCAATAAAAGCAGTAAGCTGTCCCTGAGACACAAACTGCATCTCTTCAAAACCTGCGTACGTCCTATTATGACATATGCGGGTGTGTTCTTTGTCCACGTTTCCAAAAAGAGTCTTCGACAACTTCAAGTTGTTCAGAATAAATTCCTGCGACGAATCACTGGAGCTCCTTACTATGTGAGGAACGCGGATCTTCACCGCGACCTCGACATGCCCACCATCCGTTCGTTCTCCAAAGTATCTTAAGGAATTATCCTTAAGATACTTTGGAGGGAACCCGTTTGTTTAACATTAACACACACACACACACACACACTCAGACACTATTCTAGTACAGAACACTAGGGCACACCGCGTTCGCCGGCGAACGCGAGGTTACAGACACACCCCGTACACGAGGTTCAACACTCATCTTCCTTAACGTAAATTAACAATGATAGAATTCATTAATATACAATAGGTACGCATAAAAGTAGTAAGATAAGTACTCACTACCAACATTGCTCTAACAAATAGGTAATTCGATTGAAGGACAAACTTAACTTTGCAGTAGAAAAGACGTTCACCCATACATCGGTCTACATCACGTTTGATGCTCTAACTGTAGATGTAAGTTTGTAATCACAAAAATATTTTTTTATGTGATATAACTACAAATTAATGGTTTCGGATTTTTTCTTTTACTTGTGTTGCGAGAACTTGCTTCTTGCCAAATTTCACGATTCTAGGTCAACAGAAAGGATTTTAGTTTGCAAGTATCAAAATACATGTATGTGACAAATGTGGCCGTATCTTTTAGTCGCATTGACTTAGAAGCTTTAGTTTTTACACCTCCAAGAGACCATAGATACTTTAGATTTTAATTTCAACTTGATTCCTTTACCCGTTCCCGAAAAAAGGGCGACAGAAGGTCGAAGAAAGTGGTTCCGTTTTTTCCTTTTGAGGTACGGAATATAAAAGAAGGTATTCTTCTAAATTTATAAACATTGCAGTGTTGTCATCTATATAATTATGAATTTATTTAAAGCTTAATAAATCACAAAGAAACGAAAATTAATAAATCTAGCTAAAGCAGTGGTAATTGAAATTATGAATATAACAATGTTTCATTTTCATAATGTTAGGTCTAAGTTAATTAAATTCTGAAAAGAGTTTTATTACAACCTTAATTACACGAGCGCCGTGGATGCGCTAAAAGTAATTTAACTAAATTTAGCTTAAAAAGTATTATCAACATCAAGTGTCAGTACGAATACGTAAAATATGTTGTTTGTGTGTGATGAATGATGACTTAATAAGACAAGTTTATACCCATGTCTTTATTTGCAAGAGGTAATATAAATATAAATTAGATAATTTGACTACATTTAGATATTATAGTGCACATTTTCTCACAGAACCGTAAATTATTTTCATGCTTACTGAGTCTATATGGGATCCACAAAGTCACATTCAGTCCACAAATAACTGAATAATTATCGTTCATATTAAAATAATACTCATTATTTTCAATGTAAGCAAGGTTCTAGATGCCTGCAAGGTCCTAGATCTGAGACATAATGCAAAGCCGTTTGTTTTCCATTTATGTTTTAATAAATATTGTCTTCTCCTAGAGATTTAACTATCTTTTTATGATATTACAGTTACAAACGAGCTAGCAATGTGTATCAGTGTGTAACAGTAGCTATGGTAGCTCATGGACACATGCAACTAGGGAATTTAATCGCGATCCTTTTACAGTCCCAAACTTATCGGGCACAAAACCAGGATTTTCGGTATCGAAAAACAAAATCTCATTTAGCGAAACGCAATCATTTTACCGGTCACTAACAGCTATCTTGTTTTAACAGCTGATTTTAGTAGAGTTTATGCCGCCAAATAAAAGTTATGTCAAAAGGTGTTTTTATTGCTTTTTTAAGTAATTTCTAGAAGAAATAAATCTACGATGGCGCTTTGATAAGTCAATAACTTTTTGAACAAAAGATTTTTTTTCTGCAAAAAAAGAGTTTTATTTCTTAACATAGTCTCCTTTTTATTCTAGCGTTTTTAATTTTTTTTATATCTCCCAAATAATAGGTTTCTCTATACCCAAAACATGCGTTTGTTTCACTGACGACCTCTTTATTCGACCCAAATCTCTTACCGCCCAGCCATTTCATCAGGTTTGGAAACAAGAAATAGTCGCAGGGGGGCTAAATCTGAAGAATATGCTGGATGGGGATGCAGTTTGTAGACCAATTTATGGATTTTTTCAATGGTGACTACACAGTACAACCGTACATTGCCTTAATGGAAGAGCACTTTTTTCTTCGCCAAATACTTCAAGTCAATATTGAATCTGTCCAAAAACTATAAATATTGTTAGCCGGTGATCGTTTCACCTTTTTCTAGGTAAACGATGTGAATGACACCGCGTGCATCCCAAAAAACTGTGGCCACGACCTTGTTGGCCGACTGACGCACCTTGACTTTCTTTGGTGCACGTTCGCCCGGCGAAACCCACTGTCTTGATTGTTCCTTGGTCTCTGATGTGTTTTGATGGATCCATGTTTCGTCCACGGTTATAAAATAGTGCAAAAACTCGTTCGGATTGCGGCTGAACATCGCCAAACACTCCTTTGATATGGTCACACTTATGGTCAAATGTAAGCAATCGCGGCAGCCATCGCTCACTTGAGATGCCTACGGCCTCAGCTACCTCACGCACTTTCATTCCCCTATCGTCCAATATAATTATAATGGATTTTATCGACGATTTCTGGCGTCACGACCTCTTTTGGGCGACCTGAACGTTCGGTGTCAGTAACCACTTCAACTCAGCAAACCACTTCTTAACAATTGCAATTGATGGCGCAGAGGCCCCATAGTATTTATGAAGCTTTTCGTTGGTTAGGTGATGGTTTTTTACGTAAAAAATAATGCTTAGCACACGAAATTCACTTTTTTCAATTTTCGTTAATATTCACGAGGTTATCTGCTTTCAATGGCTGTCAAACAAACTGAATGACGCAGCTTGCTCAAAATTTGTCAGTAGTCTAAATAGTAAATTGATGCCAGTTTATGGGAGCAGTGTTGAATTCAAAATTACTGCGTGGGAAATTCAAAAAGTCACTAACTTGTTTTTATTAGCAATCACTGAGCTATGCCGGGATACCTAGATATTCTGTTCAGCTGAGGCGTGCGAAAATTATACAACTTTAATTGGAGCTTCAATCACTCGTCATTTCAAACCTGCAATCACGTAAACATTGACAATCACGATAGACCGTTGTGGCTACCCGTGTGTGCACCTGTAGCACTTCTATTTCGTCCTAGGCACCAATGCAGAAAACATAACCTAGGCAGAAATATTTAAACTCCATTTAAAGAAATTAATTAATTTCGAAAAAGGAATATAAACTTAATTAATAAAAATTTATAGTGGTCAGAAGTTAATGTCGACAGACTACGTAAAACATTGTGCAGTAAGTTGAAAACAAACAGAATACATAAAGTGAGTTCAACCGCCGTCAACAGTATAAACTGTATCCTGGAGCATGAGCACTCAGTCAGACATGACACTTAGATGACAGGCGGGAAGTGCCGGACTAAGTGAATCTCGACCAGTAATATTAAAAATTCCTTTGACAGAATTGGCTATCGAATAATGGTTTGTGTACGTCACACCGGCTTCCGCTGTCATACTTGCGCCAAATTTTCACCGGAGACTTTTTTTACCGTTTTTCGACGGCCATCCGAACGCCCGGCACTACGTTTATTTATTAACAAAATTCGTTCGTCTACCTAACTCGTCTCATTCGACGGCCGTTTCGTACCAAGTACGGACTCTAACCCATTGCAATAAAGTTTTATATAAAACATAACGACGCGTTAAGACTTTTTTGCACCGAGTGGCTACCGTTTACGAGGCTGCATAGGCGCGACGCGGCTATGCGTCCATGCGCTCCACCCATATCAATTTCGAATAGGTTTCCTATCCTATCCGGCCGGCATGGAGCGATTGCGTTTTGATCGTTTTGTGTGTAAAACTGTTGCCCTAAATTAAACGCTTTAATAATAGAATAGAAATAAAAACAGAAAATCGGCGTTGCTGACACAGGTGACAGTATGCGAACAAGAGCGTTGAACGGATTTTGTTTTAATATTTTAGAATGTACTCGTATTCACTCGTGAATTTAAATAGTACTTTGTGATATATAATGTCGGTCAAATTTCGGCCACGGCAGTCAATCTAAACGGAAACTAGCCAGACTGAGAGGCTATCCTCTATAGATGAGCTATAGAGGATGGCCTCTCAGTCTCGTTGTTCCATGGGATGGCAATCGGACCCTACTACTAAGGTCAGCAATCGCGTTTACGACTATGGCGTGATCGCGGAGCAGGAAGAATTTCAAATTATTGCAATTCATACAAATGTGAACTTTAATTACTTGAGAATAAACTCGGTTTTCGAATCACAAATACTGTTTAAAAGGTCCTAAATCTTAGTTGCAATAGAAATAAAACTTTTTATGATGGGAATTAAGTTCAAAAATGCAAAGCAATAAAAAAATCCTGCTCCGCGACCGTGCTTTACTAGACCGAGGCTGTCAAAAGTTCTGCTATAACTCATCAAGATGTTAAATTATTAGTTGCTTCCTAATTAGTGATAATGCAACTACAAATCAAATTTAACTAGGTCCTGCTCGTTCACTAATTAGTGGTTCGGGCGAACGGTGCCTCCTGCGAACTAATCAGGTGGCTAAATAATGTAGTCGTGACGGCGCGGCGTCGTTAGCGCTCGTGAGACAGACGTTAATAATTAACATCGCATTTCCCTCCCGCGCCGCAGCCCCACACCCAACTATCCCTTGTTAGTGTATGGTTTACATTTGGTGCAACCGATACCTATCTACTAATTAATGTAGTCCCAGAACTAACCAAACCCCTTCCTAGAATTTCAGTTTGGAATGACTGATTTTCGATAAAAATAAATCTAAATTTTTTGTCTGCCTACATTTTGTTAATAAGAATTCCGCTCTTCATATTGAACTTTAATACGAATATCGGGCGTGGACGTATACTTGCAATTTTCTCTTATGTATATGCAATAACGTGAGTAAACAAACAAACTCTGCTGCAAGTAGAGGAAAGCATTTTATAATATACTTTTCCAATCGTTGTTCATATTTGTTAGATAAATTTTTATATGTAAGAAATAGAGAAGGTTCTCCAATTAATGCAAAGGGAGTATCAATTTATTGAACAATAGGCTGAGAAGGAAATGACTTGCTCGGGCCATCTCATGAATTTCCCGTCTGTTCCTGAAACATGACTTGACGACAGTGCCTCGACTGCAAGTGCTTCGTAAACATGTCCGAAGCCGGTGGTGACAACATTAATTGACGGCGACAAATATCCGACGACAGCTTCAGTAACAAAAGCCGAAATCAAAATAGGTTACATATGATACATGTCCCATATAGTAATAACAAGTTTATCAATTTGCTACTAAAACTAGAATCTACGTTTTCTTTTACATTACAACAAAATAATAAGTTTTGTATATATCTTTTTGCCAACAATAGGTTTTAATCATATTGAATAAAACTATTTTGAATAATTAACGAAACCTTTATATAAATCTATACATCTATACATACATATAGATAACATTAAAGTGTATGTGTGTAATATCGAAATAACTGCCTTTATTCGGGTTCAGGGGGTGGTTATTTGCATGACTTGGCTTGACATGAAGTCCGGGCTAATCTTCGAAATGGATGAACCGATTGTGATACTACTTTACAAATAGATAGAGAGCAATACCAAAAGTGATCTAAGCTATATTTATTCTGAAAAACTTGGAGTTTTTTTGTGAAATTATTTATAATTGATAAAATAAATAGCCATTGATTATTAGTTCAAAAATCTAAATTATGCCACATTAATAGATCCCACCCAAACAAAGTCGCGGCGACTCTTTAATTATAAATAAAAAGCATAATCTTTTGAAAAAATTGAACAAAATTAAAGAATATATATAAAATTAAAATACTCTATATTCCATGGTTTTGCGGTATATGTAACTTACTAATTTTTCTACAATAGATTTCAAGGATAAAAATCAAAATAAAAGTATTAGTAATTAACGCAAAAATCAGTAATTATTAAACTCGAGTCGAAAATCATCGTATTACAAACAACAGACAACTAAATTTAGTGAAAATAGGCGTATCGTAGCTGTCGCCGTCGAATATCTGCATTCTGCATTGATTTACACGTCGGCATATGTTGTCTGCGCGGGGAAGACAGATTTCACGTCCCCGCCAGGAGTGTCGTTAAATCGGCACTCACAATGCCACTACACTAACTGGGGCCTCTATTTCATCCCGATTTACTACGTAGTGGTCTTTATATGTCATTTCATCATAACGCAATATTTTCAATAACATCAAATTTGCTATCTATAGACGTCCTTGTTCTGACTCGTTGTAACCCCCTGATTTATAATGGCTATTTTTTATCCTCCATACTAATTCAAGTGAACAACTGCTTCGCGGTGGAAATAGGCAAGAGTGGTACCAAACCAGACAAAATCTTAAGTAGAAAAGGCCCCAGGCCCCACCATCTAATACTTAGTTATTGCAACAACTAACATAATATACTGTTATTGTACTTGTAATTTATACGCTTCCCAAAATACAACTTCATCACAATTTTATTTAGGGCACACGCTTAAATTACATTATAACATGTGTTTATCTGATATATATATATATATATTAAAACATTTCTAACTAGTTATTAATAAATATTATAAAATGCGTCCTCCACCTCCTCCTCACAACTTTAATGGGGCTTTTCCAAAGTGGTATAGGAGGAATTTGCCGTAATCGTCACGTAATAGATCATAATACCGCGCTATATCGGAGGTAGTATATACGTAGGGATGCGATCAGATAATGGTTTCTGTTACGCTACCACCATAATATAATATATGCAGCTAATATTAATTAAATGACGGTTTTTAAAATACCAATATACCAAGCATGCATGTAAAACGGGTAAGTAAAAAGAAAGATTGCAAATGAAGATTGACTGTCGCAATAATGATATGATGGTCATATAATTTGGCATTAGAAAATTAAAGTTTTATATATCAGTGGATTTATTCATTTATATAAACGAGTGCAATCGCGTGATGATGGATTTTTTTTTATTAAGAAGACCACACGCAGTTCTGCTAATTAGAAGAAATATAAGAAACTAGTGCGTTAATTGACTAAACGATGCATTTCCGCATGGCGTCGTCGCCGGAAGATAATATATCTTAGTAAGCGAGGTCGACTGCCTCATACAGATATGTATCAAACAAAGGCATTAAAATACAACTTCTTAATTAATACAAGTTATGCCAATTAGATATCTTATGTAGGTACATATGAAATTATTATAAATTAATTTTTTCTTACTACCTACATAAAAACAGTAGTAAAAAGAAAAAAGAAACACGTTTTCGTACAAATTAAAAAAGACATACTTTCGCAATCGATTGTAAAGTGCTCAAAAATTTCACGTACTTATATAGTATAAAGATGCCAAGAAAAAACCATATGTCTATTAAAGCTTATAAAGGCCTACCCAATAGATTGCCTCATAGTGCGAATTTTGACATAGTTGCTACGCTTGGCAGGCGGGTTGGCAATTGCAGTCCTTTATAATCTTGAGCTGTTATCAGGAAGATGCTAATGCCCATCTCTTGTTTCAGTTTGCCTCTGTTGATGTGGATATTCTTACACGGCCACTACAAGGTTTAAAGGAAAAAAAACAAGAAAAACAATAATGGTGAAAGAATTGTGTGTTGCAATATTATAACGTTATATATTATTAAAACATGAAGTGATGCAAATATTCGAAATCCTTGAATATTTTTATTAAGATATGGCTATCCCGGATCGCTAGCCGGCACGGGTTATTTCTGGATCTCTCTGGATCATAAAAATTTCATCAAAATCGGTAAAGCCGCATAGGAGGAGATGCATTACGAACACTTTCACTCCGGAATTTTCTTTAGTAATATAAGGCAATATTATGCCACTACCATTTCCAAAAGTAAGGAACGCTACAGTCTAATAATACATATAGTGTTCGGCTAAGCTTAAAAGAAACCCATTTCTTCTTTCCAGCTCAACATCCCATCGGTTTGGGAAAATCGACACCAGAAAAGTTCTACTGAGCATGCCAAAAATACATATATTATATTGTTATAATCTCGCCGAACATTTGTTTTCTTGTAAAGGGAAAGTGAAATATATAAAGACGTATATGCAGGCACTATTCTACGTAGAAGGTTCGCAGCTGATGGGTCAAGCCACTAAAACTAAAAGCTTGTCAAAGCTGGTGTATATTCGAAGTGGATATCAGTAATCGATTCTCAAACAGAGATTGGTCGTTTGCCGGACGCTGTTTAGACGCTGCGGTGGACCGGGCGACGGATGGACAAAGAGACAAACGAAATTAATTGGGGTCATGCGCCGGCGGCGTAATCCAATCGCGTAGCTGTTCCAAGCCTTTTACGCTAACCTTGTGTAAGGAAGCTTGCTCCAACTTCGATATAGAAATGAAATCGCCCGCACGGGCAGTGCATGTGACAAAATAATCAAATGCTCTAAACTGAGTGCATCAGGCGTTTGTTGGGAGTGATCTTGCAAGCGGATATGCGGCCATAAACTTGGATTATTTGACAAAGTTGAGACGATGCGCTTCCCACTTGAATAGTGGAGTTAGTTTTAATAATTCAGTTACACATTCTAAAGTCAACTAACTGTTTTTCTTTTCGGATCATTAAAAGAAAATGGTAACTGAAGAAAAACGGATGACAAGTCATTAGACTTGTCATCCGTTTTTTCTTTAGGGTATCCAATGCAAGATTTGCCTCTACGTTTGTTCCGTGTCTCTAATAAACAAAGCAAAAAAAACACTAATAACTAAAACAGATCTAGTATAGCGTTTTAATAATCAATCATATTAAAGTTAAAATAAAATTATCGAAAGAGATATTATGGCGCTAAAAATAATGAGTTTATTGGAATATAGTACGAGGCAATGTACATATATCAAAACATAATACGAATAGAGTTAATTTTAGTAAATAGTCTCAGTTAATGTTTGACTACGGTCTGTGGCTCTTGATTTTAGTAATAGAGCGAAAATTAACTATTGATAAAGGTGTTTCAATTTAGGATAATTTTAAGACGTGCACAAAGTAGCAAAGTAGATACTAGAGACAGTGTTTTAAATCAAGAGCCGCTAAGCCTTTCTTCCACTGCAGCGTTCGTGCTGGTTTATTCACAATTTGGTTAACACTTGATGTAATCTTACTGTCGCAAGTCATTGAAGTATAAAATATCTAAAGGTCGCAAGTGGTACTTTGTAAAAAAATAGCAACAGAAAGCATGGATATAAAAAAACGATACACCTATGAATTATCCTATGAAATTAAATTAAAACATAATTTTGAACTGATATTTCCAGCAAACTTGTGACCGGTCTCGCAAACTGATCTTTTCGGTTAACCACATGGCTAAACATTAGTCAGCCCTCGCGGTATATGTTACGTTTCGATGTTTTCTTTAGGCTTTTAATTATATGTCGGCATTTAACTAAATGCCATCCAATTTACTGCCCGATTAAATAATAGGGCACCAGTATTTATAAATATCTTTTATTCCTTCTTTTTTACATGTATTATATTAAAACGAACATCATAAATATTTCAATATAAAGTGCCAGTTTATAATGTTAGTATTTTTTTTATTAAAAAATGCGTTACCACCAAACTAGGATGTTCTCCTGTATCGTGGAGGCAGTTTACATAAATAAATTTCACAAGGACAAACATCCAGACCCGGAACAATTATTTGATGGCAATTCAAATTATTGTTCCATGCGGGATTCGAACCCGCGGCTCTCAACGTCGCAACTTATTGCCAATACGCTATGGACACATGAGTAAATAATTCCGTTTATCTACTCATGTGCTATGGAGCCGTCATAATTATAATTTATGAGAACCGGATAAATAAATAGATACTGTGGTAATAAGAATTCTACAACAATTTTATCTCAATCCTAAGGTGTGATACCTTCAGTTGAATATTGATCTTTCATCGAAAATGGGTAAGAGGGTCAAAAGACCACGTTTGGAATGGCATTAGTGATCGTTTACAATTTTACTTAAATAGAAAAAAAAAATTACATTAAAAGTTTCTGAAGTTATCTGTACAAGATTTCTAAAAACATGCAAGTCATGGACGAACACAAACGTCTCAATGATACAGCGCTGTACAAAGCCCTGGCATTTTGACGCGAGTTTGGAGACATCAATTCGCATACAATGTCAATTTGCACAAGAGAAACGTTCGAGTTCGGAATACAGGGCCTCATTAGAGGCGAGCGGTTGCAATTAAACTGTGCGTCTTTTGCGCCTTAACGAGCGGCCAAATTGGAGCCCGCCCGCCCTGGACACGTGCTTTAATAAAATACGTTTTGACGCCGCGCAATAAATATTTCGGGTGATATTATCATGTAATTTATTTGGTATGAAATTTATGAATATGAAATTAAAAGGCATTTTGCTTTAGTGATTTTTAATTGTTAACATAAAACGATTTGATACGTCAAATTTTAGCAAAATTATAACCCCGTCCCGACTTCTCCACGACTTCTCAAGATTCATATTCTACTGAATTATATTTATAACAAATTGCTGATCGAGCTGTACTTGTACTGGGCTTTAATAGTTTTTTGTTAGTAAATCTTTATGCTAAACAATATCTAAGCATTCTTGAGAAGGTCACAATCTGTCACTATTAATATTTTGGATGGAACAACGTATTTTTTTTACAGTGAAACCAAACAATCTCTTATAGTTATCTCGACGAACCATTACTTGTTAGCTACTATTACAAATATTACGACTAAACAGACTCTGCTTTTAAAGATATTTTTCGTGCAGATTGTTTATGAAATAATATTATGACGTTGGTATTGCAATTGTAACGTTACACACGTTAGGCATACAAATTACTTTAAGCAGGATTTGTTTCCTTAAAATATGTAATAACATTTTACATTGAAATAATTCGGCACTAAAGTATTGATAAGTTAAACAAGAAGTTATCTGTAGCAACATACAGAAGATTGATAACTTAAAAGCACCTTTCTTTCAATACGATTGCACACTAGAAATGAAAAAAAAATCTCACAAATGTGAGACCATAACTAGTTTCAAATTTAAGACGTTCGCATTCGCTGTTACAGCGGAAAGTCGACAAGAAGTTGGTTTCGGAGGCGGCTCGTTAGCGGCGCGGCTGATTGCCGATTGAGCACAGCAATTGCCTTGATTGACGCCGCCCGCGCCGCCCTAACGAACCCGCTTCAATGGCTGGACGTGCTCGAGGTTACTAGATCAGACTTTACAAATTCCAGACAACCCGCAGGTTAATACGAGTATTTGAATATGTAAAAATTGCTTAAAATATCTTTGCATGTTCTTAGTCATGAATTTTAAAATTTACAAACTGCCAGATTAAAGTTTTAAAGTAAATCTTGTTTATATGATTAATATAAAATATATAAAAGCGTATTTCATTTATAAATATGTATAATTTTTACTTCATTCGTCATTATTAAAACACAACTGTAGCAAATGCCTGCTACGTTTGTGGAAATGCTAATTCACAAAACTATAAAATATAATTACCGCATATAATTGCCGCATCTAGAATAATTATTAGTCATAGTAAGTACTCTATGTGTATTAGTTATTCCATTAATTTATCTAATTGTAACAGAAATAGTTTAATTCAGAGTTTCAATCATATTTTACCAGGAATAAAAACTGTCAGTGCGGAATCGCTACACCTGCTAGGTTATTTTGACCGTTATTTTTAGATAGTATTAATCCTGTTTTAAAAACAAAATTTGATCAGTTTTAAAAACATGTAGTCACTGATATCACAAAATTTTAAATAATAGAGTAGACCTGTGCTTTGCTGCAGTGAGGCAAAGCACACATGTCAAATACACTTTCGAAAATAATTTAATTATGGATATGGAGTGGTAGTCAGAAAAACTGGACCCGTTGTAAATGGGATAGAAAATGCAATGGCATGCAACATTTCTTCGCAGCGCCTGTGATTAGAGCCTATCAGAATGAACTCGGACGTCGAAGATTTGATCATCATCTATTTATAACCTTTATTTTTTATATCGTGTAGTGGCAGTAAGAGAGTCCCACTACCCCTTAAGTTCTCGTGAGTGTCGAAAGAGGCGACAGAGAGAAATGAAACAGGAGATGGGCAGTAAGTAGCATCTTTGTGATAACAGCTCAAAATAATAGAAGATTGCGGATGCCAACACACGCACTAAGCGTGGTAACGATGGCAAATATCCCACATATGGGGTAATCTATGGGGAAGGCTTTTGTTCAGCAGTGGACTTTTGATTTAGGCTGTAATGAATATGCGTAGTATTTATTTCTTGTAGTAGTTCATGCTTTATGGGTCCCTATTTTTTCTTGGTAGAGCGAAGTTGCAGCTGTTTTATAACTTTCAAATGAATGGATCTGCTCGAACCGAAAATACCAATGCTCGCATAGATCCAGCGTAATCTTTCAGCATAATCCCGCCGTGGTCCGTATGGCGAGAAGGGGAAAAACGAAGGCCCTTTTGAATGACTATGAAGCATTCCGCCTTAGTCCTCAGGTACGACAACGCAACGACACGCATCATTTTGATTTTTTATTAAGAATAGATGTAGGTGCTTATGGGCTATAGTATCAACTTACCATTAGGTGGACTGTGTGCTCCTTGGTTACCTTTACTGGTATTTAATCTATCTTTAGGTCATGCAAAAAACGACAAAATTTAATTAATTTTTCCCACCAGGGAACGAGTTGACATAAAAATAAGTCTGAAGAAGACAAAGAACATGGTAACCATCGTCGTGTGTTATCTAGGCGGACTTAAAAGATTTTGAAATTATTGTCTAATAGTTCGAAAATTACTATAATGCGTAACGAAACGATATAACGCGTAATTAGTTACCAAGTGATACTTAATTTGTATGATTTGTGTTTACTCATTATTCGCATCAAAATCATAATGTAGTATGTACTTATTTCTTTTGAGGTACAGAAGCGACATTTAACAATAAATAAGAACTTTCTTTGGACGCAAATGCCTACAATCGGAACAAAATAAGTATTATGGTTTAAATTTTGAAGGCACACAAAATTGTTCACACAATAGTAATCCAAAATATATGGAAGGAATCTAAGAAATTTAAATATCCAATAGCATAATTTAAGTAAACTTTGGATGCATGTAGCTTCCTATTATTTACTTAGAGTCGGCTCATGTCCGAAGTCCGTAGATGCGCTACGTGCTACGAGTTTTCTGATTGCCAGTTGACTCGAATAATTTGATTCGATTGACGTCGACGAAGCTCTACGGATCCGGTTCGTTTGCAGGCACACGACATTCCTATATTGTTTTGTATGTGTTTCGCAATACAAAAACATTCTCTAAACGGAGGTAAATTACGTTATTAAAGTAAAATTATCGTAACGTCATGCAATAAATCATAATAAAATCATATTAAAGCTAAATGTTTGTATAACACTTCCGCCGCTTTCATCTTCGCGCGTGTACAAATTAGATGGCGCACACCTCGCTTAATTCCATACGTACATAGTAATCAGCAGTATGAAATATTATTGGCGTCTTTATGAATTAAAACCGCAATCCATCATATCGAGACAAAAGGCGAGGATTAGGCAGTGGTTGTTTGCGTGAAAGAGCGTTAATTTCGTTAAGGAGTCTCAATCAAGGAAGAGGTGTAAGTAAAGTCGAAGAGCGACCGCCGCGGGAGTGATTCGAGCGAATTACCGTACCTGGAGGCGCGGGGGCCGACTCGTTAGTTGTTGTTTGCCGAGTGACGCGGGTCAATCAGCAGAGACATGCACGGAACCACACTTCTTCACCCCCTTCGTCCCTCAGCAAACCTCCCCCCTCACCTCTCGCCGCTCGTTAGGCCGCGCCGTCTCTGTCAACTGTGAGACGAGCTTTATCGAATCTACGACGCACGAGCCGAGCCGCGGTCGGCCCACTCTTCGCTCCTAGTTTGGCGCACAACCACCGGTAAACAAGGGAAATCAGTGTAAAAGGAATTTATATTTCCTTTATGAACGACAAATACCAAAGGTGCCTTGCCTTACCTAACCTTAACAAATATGTTGATTGTGTCAACATTAATTAGCTCTTTTTGCCACCGTTAATAATTTGTTGTAAGCGATACAAATAACTATGCGCTGTCGAAAATAGACAATTGATATCTGTGACTTTAGTAATGATAAAGGCGAAAACTGTTCTGTTAATTGGGTAAAGAAGTCCTTCTGTTTGGATAAACAACACGGTGGGACTTTATTAGCAACTGTCCATGTGCGGTGAGGCGCCCGCGACACAAGTACTACTTTAGATTGTTTTGAAACATCAGTCTGCACTTATAAAGTAACTTTAATACAAGCGACCTCATGACCTCATGAGCTGTTGTTGTTGGGAGCTTGTTATAACATTCATAAATATAACCTACTGCTTTTCTTGGTTGGACGACCTAACGGGAACCGCTTTATGACATAAAGGGTAGAAGTGTAAAATGTCACAACGCTGGGAGAATGCTGAATGTATAGGGATCTGCACCTCGCGGATTCTCCTCTCTACACCCTTAGCCGTTTGTCAAATGTTACGCCTCACAGTCAAATAAGACTACAAAGTGAGATGCCTATTTAGTAACTGGCGAGTCACCACCACCTTGTTATCTTTAATATATTGAGACACGATAACGACAACAACAGGTCTCAAGTCCCACCTCAATAGCCTCGTGTCCAATACCAACCTAATACACAAATTTGACTTTTTTTTCCTTTTCTCTCTATAGTTCGTGTGCTTTTCTTATGGGTGCTGAGAAGAGTAGTAATGTGCAGCACATCTAAAAGAATAGCTCAATTCTCTAAAGAGGCTGTTTTGATGATGATGATAATGAAACACACGTCCACTTAGAATTTATTTGCACTTATAAAGTCACGATCGTCTTCTCAATTATTTTTTAAAAGCAATAGGAAGATTGGTTTCATTATTTTTATGTTATTAATGTTACAAGAAGAAAAAACTTAAGTCATTATTAGCATATAATAGCTTTTCTCCCAAAAACGCCAAAAAATATTTTTGAATGTAATAAATATACTCTAATCAAAAATTATTAAATATATAAACATATGAAAATCATAAAAAAGTCATTCTTGCAAGTTTAAAAAGGCATGATCCCCGCTAAGATTTGTAAGCAAAGTCAAATTTGAAAACTATAAATTGCAGTGCAATTTATATTTTTCTAACGTTAATTACTTTCTTTTTGTTAAAATTGTACAAAGAAAAGAGGAAAACGGAAAACAAAGAATCTGATAACAATCCACCTGGCAGGAAACTGTTACACTATGTTTTTCTAGTTAGATCAGCGTAGTTTAAAAACTATTGTCATCATTAGATAAAATACTGAGTATGTAGTTGTTGAGCTAGCTAACTAGCTTTTTACCCGCGACTTCGCTCGCGTGAGCTTGAATTTAGGAACATCATTAAATGCTGTTCCGTGCCAAATTTAGCTAAATTCGATCACTTAGAGTCACCTCGGTGTCTATGTCTCTGTCTTTCAAAGATTTTTTTTTTAATTCTAAAAGACTATTAGACGTAGATGATTGGTTTTTGTCATATATATATATAATATGCTACAAGGGCGTGTCTTCCGATGTATCCATAAGAAAGGTAAATTGTCTTGGAATCAAAATGTATTATTATTATTTACATTTTACTATTTACATTCATTCATAATTAAAATTAATTTAGTTTTAGTTGTTTGAATTTCATGGTCTTCTATCAATTTACTCTCTCTAATCAATAAAAAATCTAATGTTTATTTGAGATATCTTAATATGTCTGAAAATATGAAAGCTATCTTAAAGTACAAACTGATTTATAAGTCTCAATAAAGGTAAAAAGTAAAGTAGCAATATAAGTAAAGGTATACGTCTCACTACTGTGCACAGGGCTCCTCATTACCTATAGTATTTTTTGGGCAGAAAAATAGAGTATGCTGCAATGCTTCGTTTTAGTTTATAGTCGGTAGCGAAGCCTCCATAGGCCGAGAAGCCGGGCTTGCCCTATCAAACTGCTCAATCAATAATATCAACTAATAAAATAACTCGTAAACTGTTTCAAACTATTTCAAATTTCCCGCGCGCTTCTCTGTCTGTTCTACACAGGTCATAGCCTTATAACGTCAACACGCGGCAAAACTGTGCGATACTGCTGTCATAAAAATTTGTCGTCTCTCTCGCACGCGTGGGCTTTTACCGGGCTTTCGTGAAGACAATCGCTCCCTTCCTAACCTGTGGCAAAATGTTCTATAATGAAATATAACTACGATTGTTTATATAGCAATCAGTATGGAAGCCAGAAGCCAGGCTTTCAGTGTGAAGTTGTCAAGCGTGGTGGCGTGCGGGCGATACGTTTGCAAAGTTCACTTCACATTTCAATGTGTACTCTGTGTGTTTACTTGAGCGAATGAAACTCGCAATATTGAGTTGAAAATTTATACTTTTTTATAGATTTTTAGTGAAAATGGAGGATAATAGTGTTGGATAGTGTGTGTGATAGATTGTGTGTTAAAGTGCTAATCGGCGAGAAAAAGTTAAAATCCAAAAAGAGAAAAAGTGAATTTTTATAAAACTACTAAAAACAATAAAATCATATCTTATATATATCATATCTAGAGCAGTTTGGAGCCCTAGCTTCGCCTTATAGTTTTTACATCTCCATGACTATTTTAATTACTCAGATATCTAGGTTTCCCCACGAAGTTATTCTTCACCACTTTAACGGACACGTGTTAAGTCAGCACGTAAAATTTTATATAACAGATTCATCCTCGACGGAGTCGTACACGTTTTGCTCCCGTGCCATGATGAAATCTCACGGCGAGCTACAAGGCCCTCGTATTTGTTTAAATACAATTCATAAAAACTGAAACTAAGCTTTTGCATGATTTTTGACCACATCTACCTACTAATTAATTACACACATCCAACGATGCCACGAACGAATTTTCGATTATTTACATCGTATATTCAGTAGCATTCTATTTTATCAATGACTTACCATTTTAGTTTATTTAGAAGTAAGTAGATGGCGCTATTATTAAATGAAATTATGAAATCCCAAACTATACTATCTAGTAATATCAGCGATAGAAGCGAACATTTATTTATTATATCAATAAAGCATAAAATGATGTCAATTCTGTTAAAAATTCTGTTGCTGTTAAAAAATACGCTATCAGCGCCGCTAGCGGTGAAAAACGATTTAATAATATCGTCATATGACCATATCATGAAATAGCAACGTTGTGTTTAGTTATTAATATCTTCAAACGATTTCTATTCATTGATTTGGTAAAGCTATATCATGACATGGTCAACAAACACTGTTAAATATCATGAAATGACCCCACCATTTCACGAAATGATAGACTACTTTATGGTATCTGATTATATAAAAATCTCTTTAATAAAACTATAATGATAATGAAAATTTTGCAATAATTGCAGACAGACCAGTTTTAATCAGTTTACGTATAGATTAATAATTGAAATAAAAACCTTATCAATCTTCATATTTTTGATAGACGTCACTATTATCTATTGAAATTATTACGCTTTCAAAATAAAATAACAAAAATACTAAAAAATTAAACGTTAGAATTTTTAAATAATTTTAAAAATCTAATTATTTAAACATATAAATGTAAGTTATTTATATTATTTAATTTATTTGTTACTGAAGGCAAAATATACAACTTTTTCCATTTGATGATAGATGGCGCTGTTTTGATAACTAAATCGGTGAAGTTTCAAATTATTTTACCAAGGTATTAACTATATTTTATAGTTTATTTTAAGTATGGTATTTATTTTAAAAACACCCGTCATCCCGTCTATAACTAAGATATAATAGAAAAGTAACATCTAAAGGAAGGAAAATACTTAACCTTCTTTTTCAAACTTCCGTAATCGGATAAAAAGTAGCCTATAAGTTGCCCCGGATTACTAACTACCCACACACAAAATTTCATGTAAATCGGTCCAGTACTTTTTGCGTGAATCTGTAATACACAGACAGACAGACAGACAAAAATTCTAAAAACAACTAATTTGGATTCAGAACCCTTTATTTAGTCCCCTGGTTTTTTCAAGAATTTATTAGAATTACAGACACGACTTTTCTACAGATTTATTATATATATAGATTACTAAATATTATTATTTCATCACTAATACCTAAATATCGATCGAGTATTTCACTTGGAGTTTTAATAAGTGCAATTAGGTATAAAATAAATATCGTAAATATAAGGTATAAGGAGCTATTATTAGCTCCTTATACCTTATATAAGTAACTCCTTTGAAAAACACAGTTTATGAATAACAGCTCCACAATGTACATGTTTTAAGACAAAATTATCAGCCAAGCTTAATAATAAATTAAAGTGTAATGTAAGTCTATTATAATTATATTTTATTAAACCATCGTGGCATTCCTTGGGGGAGGCCTATGTTCAGCAGTGAACTTATGAAAAGCTGTAATTATGACGATGATGTTGAAACCATCGTAGGGTATGTTGCCAACTCGGTACGCGGCCTCCTGCGTGCGGCCATTGAATCTGCACACTATGAATAAACCGCTTTTACGTGATAATAATCGTGTTTGATTTAAACTCCCATCAAAAAGTATGTTCTTCAAAGTTGTCTAACTGATGTGTGACATACATATTCTACTTATTTTAACCAAACCGATATAATTATGGTTTTTCAACTTCCAAGTTAGTGGTTTACTTTCAATCAATGGGAGATTCGTAGAACATAAAAAGTTGTATGTAATCTTCAATTCACCTGCAAAATGTAGACCATAAATTGAAAGGATTAAGGAAAATTCTTTCTACTTATGGCAAAGTCCCAAGTTCATCACTGGACTGTTTAGTCTGATGTGAAACACGTAATATTTCCTTAGTCGTCGTAAGTATGTAAGTGAATGGATAGACAAAGTTATTCTGATGTGTGAATAAAGAAAAAAAGAAGGTAACGGGGAGGTTACCTTCTAAGTTAAGTTAAGTTAAGTTTTCTCTAATTAACTTTTATTGATTTTAATCTTATTCTTAACGCAATCGCCAAAAATATAATTATTTCTTATTCACACATCAGAATAACTTTGTCTATCCAGTTCTATGCTCAGTTTCTATGCGTAACAGAATACGTAACAAGGATACCCGCAGTACGAGCAAAGTAAGAATGTAATAGATGTAGCTCAAAGGATGATCATGCTAAAGTATCAACGCCATATTCGTGTAACTCGTAGAACCTGTTACTAATAAGTGAAAACTCATATGATGTAGTGTTGAGAGAGAACGATCCTCTACTAAAATAAGTAACAACCTTGTAAATACGCAGAAAATTTTCCGTAAGGCAGGGTTTGTAGTCACTGGTCCTACAGTGGACGATACAAAACAATTCAATTTCTTCTTCGTTCAAAGTTTATCTCTCTATCAAAATTGATCCTGTGCTCATAGACACCTACATTTATCCTCGATTAAGAATCAAAATGCAGACGGTGACCAGTAAACAGTGTTTCAGGTTTTCGTCACTCGCCATACAAAACACAGCCGCATAACCCTGCTATTTTACGATAGCATAAACCCGACATTCATAATTTTTTTATAGTATTACGGTGATAAACTAGTTGAACAGTTCACCTGATATGGCAAAACCAACTTCAAGCAAAGAAGGCCACAGGCCTGTTGTCATCTGTAAAGGATCAAAATAAAACAACTCACAATCTGTTATTATACTTGCTGTTTCACCCTTTAAACCAGAACATAACAGGGATACAATGCTGCTCAGTAAAGGAAAGTAAAGAAAAAGGTAAAAGATTGGTACTAAACCAAACGGACTCGTATAAGGAAAAGTAGTATTAGAGTAGTATTAGTTGATGTTGATGTCATCATTACAGTCCTTCACAAGTCCACTACTGAACATATGCCTGCCTCAAACAATGTCATAAAGCGCAATATATATACCTTCAAATATATTTGTACATTACCTCAAATCCTTTATGATCTGAGCTATCGATTTCTGAGCAAAGAATGCAAGCGTTAAAACTTAAGCAGCCATAATGAAGTTAAGGAGAAACCTTCGTCAAATTCGAAATTAAAAGTTGTCTTTATATTTTTAAATAACCTGATTAATCTCTTTATGGCATATTATATTATTCTACGTGGTGTCATCGTGTCTTTTTACATTTGAACTAATGCGTCGTGAAGCGATTTAATGAATACGCCGGCGAGGTAGGAGGTACGGCTATACGGAACGGTTAATTAGTGGCAGAATGAAGTAAAAACTTCGCTGGCGACGTCCTAAATTAGTCCTTAGCGTTTTTTAACGAATCCAATTTAGACGGCCCGAGAGACGCCGTCGATCGGTCGCCGCGTGCAAAACTGTACTTTTTGCCCCATTCTCAGGTAGAAAATACAACGGTTAGAGGCATTTTCATAACAATGCGCCCGCGGCTTTCTCGGTATACTTTTTTGGGTGTTCGTAACGTTTGACAGACACGCTATTGTCATCGTTAGATGACGAACTAAAAACCTTACCTTTTATAGACAATCAAGCTCAGAGATCGAACGAAATTCGAACCGAATACCGAGTCGAAATAGTCGCTAATTAACAATTTTAACGAGGTTGAAACGCAACCTCGTTTTGGTCACTGCATCGGTACAAATAAGAAATGTAGATATGTGTTTAATTATTTTTTATATATTAGATTGTAATCTGATTTTGTGAAATCACATCACAATTTGTACATATTTTATTGCAACTAGATATTATGAAAACCTTTTAAAGTAAAATAGTTAAATAGCAAAATCCACTAAAACTGCAAAATTTCATGCATAACACCTTAGCGATTTAAAGCTCATTGCAACAACCGGTTTACTAAATTATGTTGCTGTTGTTGTTATAAATGTTTATTGTATAAAAGACAAATAAATACATTATACAGTATAATTAGTTGCAAAATAAAATAATATGAATATACAACTCACCTCGTATAATCGTTTTTGCACAATATCATTCCGCCTTTGAAATAAAAGGAGCGACCCATGTCCGCGAGCGCCTGTCCACAGCACGTGCATTTCAAGCAACCGTGGTGCCAGTATCTGTCGAGTGCGTGCAGTAAGAACCTTTCCACGATTTTGCCGCCGCAGCCGGCGCATTCCTTTAGTGCTGGGTTGTTGTTGTTGTGCGGGTAGTCGTGGCCGTTGGCTGCGAAAGCGGCCTCTGGTGAGGGCGGGTGCGGCGAGCTGAGCTCCCCGTACCCGTGATAGTGCGGGTTCATGCTCAACGCGCTCGCTGCCAGCTTGACGGTTGGAGCGGGGACCGCTCGCGCCGACCACCACAACTACACGCCCTGTGGACAAGGAAATTATTTGCTTGAAAGATTCCTCCAATTTTAAAAATGAAACCCTTAATAAGAAATTCTGTCTGGTCAATTGTTGCAAGTAGAGTTGCGAAGAGACGTAGCTGTAAATGAGGCTTGCGATATTTTAAAATTATACTCGATTAAGGGATTATATAATAGCAAAAAAATAGTTGGTCTATACACGCCCCGTTACTGGGCATGGGCCTATTCTCATTTCTGACTTTTTTTAATAGGATAGGGTGACAAAAGTGCACACAGTCCACCTGATGGTAAGTGGTTGCTGTGGCCCATAGACATCTACATCTAAGCTCGACTACGAATCAAAATGCAGATTCGTTGTCACCGGTGAGGATTAAGATAGAATGCCTCGTTTCCAGTAAAAGGGGTCTCACGTTCTCTACACTCACCATACGAAACACAGCAGCATTAAGCTGCTATTTTACACTGGTATTCGGTGAGAGCGTGGTCCTTCCCCGGTCGAGCCGACTCATTCGTGCCACAACTATACTACTAATATAGCTGCAGCATGGCTCTACAACGTACGATACGATTGCTGACAGATTGTGCATGTAATCGAAAGTTTTAGCGGCCAGGATATAGCGACAAATTAGCATACATTTATCAGACACAAATAATCTTTACAGATAACTTTACAAATAACCTTTGCAGACACAAATACCTTTGACGGGGATAAAAAATTATCTTCAAACAGTTTGACCCTTTGAACTAATTTTTCTTCATAGCCATTCGGGCAGCGGCGTAACGTAGGCCAGCGGGCAGCCGCATTTATAAAATTTTCCAATTAGCAATTTCATACAATTAGAAGCGGGGCGAGAGCTATGCGGGCTGAGGTGCGGGGAGCGAGGAGTGCGTCAACCCGATCCAATTAGCTCGCGGCCGGCGGAGCGGCGGGACGCCGTCTGAGCGGCCCTGTCGCCATAAAACTTAATTAAACGTTTTAAAACAAGTATTCATTAAAGAATAATCAAGCTTATGTAGTCATAAATAACCGGATTGTCCCGCGCGGAACGGGTGCCGTAATTAAGACTGCACAGAGTTGATCAAACGCACTGATTTGAAACTACCCTTCATTAAGAAAACGCGAGGCGGGCTCGGGAGCTTCCGCTGCGGTGCAGAAACTAATTAAGAATAACGGACGTTTTAAAAGCGTAATTAATTTATATTGTAATTCTATTTCTCTGAAGCTAAAGTAGACAATTATTTCAGTAGCCCTTTCTTTTGAACCGATTCGGTTTGCCAAATGTAATTTCTTTAACTTCTGCGTCCAAGAAAATAATCATCACTAAAAGGTTTGTAATGATGTTCTTCTAAATGTATGTTAGAATACAAAGTCGGGTATATTATGACGTTTCTACACTGCGCGGCTAAAAACGGAAAGCATTCATAAATGCTGTTAGTAATTGCAAATTCATTCGCCGTTGTAGGATCGCTGAGTGTTGGGAGCGTGTGGAAAGCGATTACATGTCGGCGACTGAGCCTAATGAAGGCAATAAGGGACAGGTATTGGTAGCGTGTAGAACACCCCATGGTCACGTTGCGTGTCTACTAATGAGCGGCTCGTCGCGTGCGCACCTATCTCGCTTCGTTAAATCGCTCCAAGTACCGCCGATTTACGGTAGTAGTATTAATGTCTTTGTTTTGTTAATTTTGCAAACACGTGTAAAGTTGGCTATACGGAGCAGGTAGCCCGAGATCGCTATCGTAACCTCAGGCCACGTTATCATGTCTTATATTAAGTTTGATCTGTTGAATTTGAATGAAGTCTTAATTTACAGTAAACAAGCAAATCGTTCTCCTATGTTATGGTGACTTCCAGACAGATATTTCATGATGTTGACTCACAAATAATCATATGCCTTCTGATTATTCAGGAGTAAATTATACACATAATGTAATTTTACGATCTGATGAAGAAGATGCATTAAGAAGATAAGATGATTCTTCCAAGATAGTTGCTGGCACGCGTTATTTTACTATTGTACCAAATACGTAAATCTTGATTTCCATATTATATTTTAGCAAACATAACAGCTTTGTTGAATAATGTTAAAATACATATCTAAATCAAATGAATACCGTCTGATTGTGCGTATCTTGTAACAATATCAATGTAGCAAATTGTTATTACTCGTGTCGAACGTTACGCAGTGCGTGTTCGGTCCGGAGGGTGCCCTGGGAACTTGGCAGGTGGCGTTTTCATTATTCAAGCTTCATTGATTGGATACTTTGTTGGCGTTTAAAAATCTTATTAGCAACCGCCCGACAACAACAGTCGTCGCGATCAACCCTATATTTACCTGTTAAGTGATTTTTTTTTCAATTACAACGATGAACTGCACATTCAAATGTTTAAGGACGTGAAACTGAAAGTCATCTTGTTAGTAGAACGTTTTATTTTCCCGCTCTTCCACGACGTTCCGGCGTTCGCTAGGGACGTTCTTCGATGAGTTTACATATTTTCATAGAAAGACGTCGTTTCAAATACGCTGTTATGATAGTACCTCTATAGAGTGGCCCATGCAGCTGTATTCATAAATACTCGAATAAATATTGAAGATAATATTGCCTCTTCAAGAAAATATAACTTTATTTAAAGGGTTATGTGCTATAGGTATACCTATTTATTGCTCTTATAGTAGGTAAGAGTGAAAAATGAGTACACAGTACTTCTCATGGTAAGCGAATGCTGTGGTCCATAAACACCCACATCTGTCCTCAATTAAAAATTAAAAGCAGCATTGCTACCCCTGTGAACTCAGATGGAGTGCTTACGTACATATTTATAAAAAGTCTCCGGGTCTCAACCCGCTATTCTGTGCAAGTTTGGTCTTTCCCTAGTCGAGCAGATCCATTTGTGTTGCAGCATTAATACTCAAATCAATGAAGCAAATCAAAACTTAAATTTACTTAGAATAATTTTATTGGGTTGCTTACGTATTGTGAATTGTGAAATTTTGCTTTTGACGACAGATTTTGCCCAACGGTATCATCAGGGTATATATTTGTTGGACATAACACAAAGGATTAATAAAAAGTCCATAGACAGGAGTACATTGGAATATTGGTACAGAAAATAAAATTGAAAAATATAAATAATTTAATTTAGACGCTACAACTTGAACATCTCACCAAAAGATTTATATTTATAATATACTTATTTTGTTTTCTTTCCTTTCAAAGGGGCTAAGCTTTTGATTTTTCTACAATAAGCTTGCTTTTATTGAAGTTCTATTTTTTCTTTAAAACATGAATTCTGTGTTTATCTCTAAGAAAATCGGACCTATACAACATTTATCAGACAGGGACATATAACGATTGTTTACAAAAATAATATTTTATTTTTACGTATAATTCTGTTTCAACGCCAACCGTAATAATATTACACTGTTCTTGGGAATTTTAACAGTGCATATAACAGATCGTGTCCATTGATTCATTCTTTGCAGACACATTGTTCATTTCATATGCCTGGGCCACACATATCGCGATAGAATTATCGCGATAAAATTTCGCCTTCGGCCTAGCGCGAAGGTGCATGGCCACACTGCGCGTTGTAAATTTTATCGCGCTAAACACACGCTAAAAACAAAATGGACGCCACGGTCGCTCTGTATTATATGGCAGCGAATAATTATTTTTCATTATTGTGTCAATTTTTAAAAAATAAGAAAAATATATAAATAATATCGGCTCTGACTCGTAATTACTTATAAATTCCAAATTTTTTTCATTACACCAATCCATGTCGGAAATACGTCGCAAACCTTAATTTACTTTGACACATCCGCTGCGCACGATGTCTGTGGGCAGACTAAAGTGTGACAGCGAAGTCCATCGCGATAAAACCCTTTGAAGTGCGAGAATTTACCGACAGCGAAGCGATGTGCTTGAAACTTTGCACGAAGTGACGAAGTATTCACAAAGGGCCGGCCACATACATTGCGATAACGCGAATATTCGCGCTAGTGCGATGTGTGTGGCCGCGGTAATACAGAATACGGTTCCCCGCATAAAAGCTCGTATACGTTCATACCTCGTTCCTGAACACACCTGAGCGTGTTTGCACGCTGATGAATCATAAGAATTACGAACAAATCGTCTTGTCGCTGTTGTAAAGCATTGCGGGTATTCGGTGGTGGCGATCACTCGGCAAACGTCATAGCAAGTCCTTTTACGTATCGTATTGATATATTTTATTATCAGTGATAAGCATACATAAACTCTCACGCCTATCACTTAGATTGGTAGATAGAGTCTACAGACTTTTTTGCCATGATCCTGACATATATACCGCTCTTGCTTCTATGACATCCATATATAACAAAGATTACATTATGCAATACAGAAACGGATGTATGTGTGAACGGACTGTAAAGAACCGTAAAGTAAGAAATCGGTGTGGTTTCTTTGTAAATAATCATCTCATGGTCTCTTGGTCATCTATACTCTATATCCATACAAATAAATAAAATTGAAGTGTCTCTTTGTAATGTCAAAATAACAGTTTTTACTAAATGCATATGATATACATACATACGGTATTTATAACAAAAAAGCAATTTTTTAAAATTTTGTCTATTTGTTCCGGCTAATCTTTGAAATGGCTGGACCGATTTTGACAGACTTTCACTGGCAGATAGTTGATGTTATAAAGAGTAACTTAGGTTACTTTTATTTTAAAAAAGTATCAGGGTTCCACGCGAAAAAATTAAAACTCATGAACTCCAATCGCAATAAATTCCACGTGGACGAAGTCGCGGGGAACAGCTAGTTGCGAATAAGGACACAAATTTAAAACATGCAAAATATCGTCGAATGGCGATGATTTTCACTTGCATACTACAATAAATTTCCAAGTTTTTCTTCCTCATCGGTTATCGGTTTTTAAAGCTAATAATCTTTACAATATATTTATTTTTACCCGACTGTTTAATGACTTATGTTTGGACTATATATTATAAGCTAATTAAAATTATTTTATTTTTATTTATTTACTATTCATTATAGTGCCAAGTACTATTGTGGATTGGCTGACAGATTACTTATGACGTATAATTCTTCTGTAGTACATTGTAACTTATGATCCTTCATATCAAATTTGAATTTCAGCATCCAATTCCAACAGATCGCATCTGCGCAAGACAGGATAATAATGCTCGAGTGTGCGTAAGCTCAGGTACAACATCCATTCCCTCACTCTCATAGTCTGATAAGAAGGAAAACCGACACGACCGGAGAGGGATTGCTTGCGTTGCTTTGAGAGGCACGAGCGTTCGTATCGTTGCCTCCGGGCTGCTATTGAGAAATTCTTGACAGAAAGCCCAATAACTGATTTTAGTCTGACCCGGGGTTGGAATCCGGGACCACATGATCAGCAGTTACGCTCACGACCACTAAATTAACGAGTCAGTCACTTGTAAAAATATGTAAACCACAATTAAAAAGGTAGCAGAACCGGTAGTATAGTCTGGCTGACAAAATTTGCGTTCTGTAATCTCAATTCGGCTCTCCCTGAACAACTACATCAATCTAAACTAAATAAATCGTAGTCCTCACACAACAAAAAACTACACGTATCGGTCACTGGCTTCAGGGGTCTGTTTCATGCGAGTACCCCAGTACCCGCCCGCCGCGAATAACGCAATTAAGGCGATACCGCCGGCGAAATTAAACGCGAAAACGGAATGAGAATGTGAGCCTAATTATAGCCGGGGGCGGGGGCGGAAGACGTTGCACCGGCACCCCTCCTCCGCCCTCATCCCTGCAAACCCACTAACTCCTGCATAGGGTTAGGGGGACTGGAACGTACATCATACCGTCTTGAAGACTCGTTATGCGGACTTTATTGCATTTGCATACGGTAAACCAGTAATGTTCAATTAAATAAACCTATTCAGATTAGGGAAAATAATAGATAGATAGATCTAAGAACATACAAACATATTTTTATATTATACACACTTATATTTGTATATTTAGCAATGGATCTGTCAAGGGCTATAATGACGATGAAGATAATGAACTTTCTTTAAAGGATTAAGATTCAAATGTAAAGCATTATTAAACGATTTTTTTTATTAGTAATATCAAAAATATGAAAGAAAATTAAAGCAATTAACAAATTATTGAAATGTGTTTAACAAATTATTAAACTCGTAACGTCTTGTAGGTATATTATGCGCTTATCCATAGTTAGGCAGACTACTGAAAAAAGTAGGGGGTATTAGTAGTTCTGAAGATAAAGGGGATAATGGGCTATCATCATCATTACAGCCCTTCACAAGTCCATAGAGCTGCCACATAGGTCTCCCTTCAAGGAGTGCCACAAAACACGGTCTTGAGCCTGGGCAGCAGCGTCTTCCTAGTAACGACTAAAATAAAAAACTGCGTTTGCGTGGCAACTATGGCAAATATCCTCCTATGAGGCAATCTATGGGGGAGGCCTATGTTCACCAGTGGACTTTAATTGGCTGTAAATGTAACGGTAACGGTAACTTTTTAGATAAAAAGTGAAAATCACAATCACACACAAAATCATTAAACTAAACTCAAAGATATGTAATTAATAGATTAAATAAATAACTGGCCATTTGGTGCCTGTTAGGGTTCCACTGCCCAAGATATAAAAGCTCTAAAATTGTTTAAAATGCTTCAGTGTTCGTTATAATTTTAATCGAACATAATCAGTAAGATCCAAAAATATTTAAATGTTTAGGTAAACCTTTGATTGCTAATTTTTAATATATAAGAGCTATTTTTACAACCTTTGATCACATGTATGGGAAGAACATAAATAAAGTTTGTAATATTGTCTCGTTGTCAAATTAAAATTTAATAAGTTGAAAATATATCCTTCAAAATTTTTATCTAATTTGATCAAGAACTATGGAAATTAACATGATTAAGTGATGAGTAATGACGCATAAAGGCAAACGGACTGTAAGCCGAAATTTTACGAAATAACTGAAATATTAAACATATTATTAAATATCAATGCAACGTATTATTTACATTACGTACATTATTTCGAACTAAAAATTGTAAACACAATGAATAAATTCAATCAAAATTTACTATCAAATTTAAACCTACAGTTCACAAACCTAAAATAAACCGTAGCGAGCAATGGTTTCAAGCATGGAACCAATTCGTTTTCTCTCACATCCATACTAATTAAAAAACTGCGGACAAATTGGAGCCCACTCACGCCCACGGGAACATAAAATATCCATTCCATTGACGTTTCGCGCACCGTTGATTAATTTTATCCGTGCAATTGCGAATTTAACTTTTTCATTACTTAATTGTTGCGCTTCATTAAGTAAGATTTGGTTTAATGAAGGCATTAATGTTCGAAATTAAGTTGAAATGGACAGTTAAAACGCTCTTCTTACATTCAAGAATTGCATTTATATTCCAGATGTACATTTGATAATTTAAATTTAAATACCCCCCAAACAAAAAGAGCTGATGATCTTCAAACGGCTGAACAGATTTCATTTAAACATAGTTAAGAACACTCTCGGTTAAGACACACACGAAAAAAAAAACATGCGGGAGTGTCGTGGAACACTCGGTTGGAACGAAGTTCCTTTCGTAGTATTTTATTATTGATAAACGTATTATATTATTGATTAATAAATACAAATAAATGAATTACTAACGTCTATTAAAATGAAGCGTCATTTAAAATAAAATAATATTTCTTTCATGGCAAGATAAGAAAAAGTGCGAGGGAGATTGATATTATTCCGTCTCGCTCGCACTATAGAAAGGGGGTCGTGACGGAAAAATCTTACACTTTTTCTCGCCTAGCCCCCATCCGCCAAATTCGTTCCAAAAAACTTAATCAAATTCATTCGTTCTGGAACTATGATGCCAGAGATACACAGATACAGACTACAAACTTATAGCACATCTCTATTTTCGTGAGGGGTTAAAAACGATGCGTAAATACATTTAATCCTAAAGTTAATAATTGAAATATATAATTTTTTATTTAGCTTATAAATACTTTTATATTATATTAGATACCGTAATTTAATATAATAGAAGAATTCATCACATTTCTTCAGTGCGGGTTGGGAGGTTTATAAAATGGATATTTTCACTAAACTGTGTAGAGGCATATCTACTACCCCATATCGTCCCGAGGGTGTCGCAAGAGGCGACAGATGGAAACTAAAACAGAAGATGGTCAGCAGCATCTTCCTGGTAACGACTCAAAATAATAAAAACTGCTGTTGCCAACCCGTCTGCCAAGTGTTTCAACTATGGCAAAATCTATAGGATAAGGCAAAACATTTTCCATAATTTTGACTAATCTGTCTGTTACCCACTCTTACAGTTAATAATGCATGCAAATGCAAATGCATGTGGTTATCAGGAAGATGCTGCAGCCTATCTACTGTTTAAGTTTCCCTCTGTGGCCTTTTACGAAACCACCCACGAAATTATATAAGGTAGTAGAATCACTTACGGCAATGGCGCCGTAAGCATGAAAATATTTTAGGCCTAGAATATATAAATTGGTGTCTGGGAATAACATGTCATTTCCAAGGTAACTATACGATTCCCAATCTGCCTTTCGTCCTATCTTGGAGGATTCCTATGACCAGCAGTCGACTAAAATGACAATGATGATGAAAAATATTTAAGCACTACTAGATGTTAAACTCTGAATATGTAAAATTTTATGATAACTTTTTATTCTTTAATAATGCGAGAGAAACCATGGTGGAATATGATGCGCGTAATCCTGGTGAAAATACATTTATACCTAACACGTAAAAATATGTGAATGCTAAATCCCGTTACTTCAAATGACAGTAATGACATCAATCAAATATTAATCATCATTAAGGTAGCTACATATTAAATGGATGTAACATTAAATCGTAACATCATTTCAAAGTATAATATATATAAAATTTGTTGCCACCACCAAAACAGAAATTATAACTGGTAGAAATTAGTCCAAACATCACTGGGTATTGTTGTCTAGTTCCTTATTAGTTCTTACTGCATGACATGTGATTGTTTTATATATATAATATACATACATACCTTTAATCCCCGTGGGGATAGGCAGAGTTCAAAGAGCAGCGAGCTACTCCCACCACGTTTAGCCAAAAATATGGGTTTAGATAGAAAATTGTGAAAGGAGTAATAGGTGGCTAGCCCATTGCTACACAATCGCAAACCAAATGTCTCATCAGTCGCCTTTTACGACATGCTAGGCAAATAACACTGATGGCACATTCTTTTTTATTATTAGTCCCACATATACATGGGTTCCACAAGTTCCAGATATAATATAGACATATTATGTAAGTTAAACTTGTCTCTAATATATACATTTTTATTTATACGTGTTAGAGCCATTCTGCAGCTATATTATGAATGTAGCACGAATGGATCGACTCGACCGGGGAAGAACCACGCTCTCACAGAATACCAGCGTAAAATAGCAGCTTAATGCTTCTGTGTTTCATATCGTGAGTGTAGAGAACCAGAGACCCTTTTTACTGGAAACGAGACATTCGATCTTAGTCCTCATGGGCGACAACGCATATCTGCATTTTGATTCGTAATTGAGGATAGATGTAGATGTCTATGGGCCACAGCATCCACTTACCATCAGGTGGACTGTGTGCTCGTTTGTCACCCTTATTTTATAAAAAGAAAATACTTTTCGCCTTTTCCATTCGGTTAGTGAATACGAACATCATTTTAATAGGCGAAGTACACTCATGATGTATTTAAAGTAAATGAGTTATAACAGTACCTACACGCGGCTTATGTGTAATATTATTTGCATATAATGACCGCTAATGGCCCTGGCGCATTATTCATCGGACGTGACCTCAAAATGGCCGCAAGAACCGTTCGATGGCTGCACAGTTTTATGCGAAAAATTATTTTGTTATTGATATTAACTTGGTACACGTTAACTACTTGTATATCCTGCATGACGAAAGTTTGGTTAAGTTTAGGTTTTGAACAAAATTAAAATCAGGAGATTATCAATTAGGCGTTTACCGATTAAGTTTTCATTTAACGATACCAATTCCTGACGATAATTGAAGTCAAGCAATTTTTTTTTTAATATTGCAATTACAACTAAGATGAATAAATATGAAATACATTATAATATTGTCTTTTCGTGTTGTCTCTTTAAAAAATCTTCTGATATTTATTTCTCTTTGTCAACGATTTCGACTTTACACCTAATCAGACGACACCAAGTTTAAAAGATAAAAATTCAACAGATTATTAATTATTACAAATTGATATTAAAATTCAAAAAATCATAAAACTTAACTTCTTATGCAGTGTTACATTTATCACAAAAATTTTAAAGTATTTCTTGACCTAATGCAAATTTATAATATCCAATTCAATCAACTAATATCTATAATATATAATTATGTCAAGTATAATTGCAATTCACATTGTTTTATTTGAAAGGAGACTAAATATTTTATCGTGAGCAATATATCATTGTACTTAGAATAATCCAATAAAATGAGACAGGATGTATTAACTCGACAATGATTGTGTGGGCAGCCTGTTAACCAATTAATTTGTCCTTCGACGTCAAACATATTACAGTACCAGCAATTAGTGTTACAGCAATTGGTCGTGTAATATCGCTTTGGATGTAGACCCTGTTACCAATTATTTTAATAAATGAAAATTATTGAACTGACTTTCAATAGACAACATTACTTATTAATATTGTTTATGTTTTAAAAGTTGAATTATTACGTTTGTATTTAACATAATATCTGTCAGAAAATTGTTACAAGAAAATAAAATGAAATATTTTAATGTGCATTCTAAATTTAAAGTAAGCCGCGGTAGTTCGCACAGTACAGCAGTATACAAGCAACCAAGTTAGATTTGAGGGGCCGAAACAACTGAAACTGTTAATTACGATTTTCATTGCTGATTTACCATGTGATCGGAGAGGAAGATAAACTGCGTGGGTAAGCCTGCGTATCTGTGCGATACTAAATAAAGAAAATAATTTTGTTAAATCTGCCAACGCAGCGGAGCGCTTCCTGACGGACTTCAGAAATGTGGCGATCATAGAGACTTGTACTACTATACCATATACCTAATACCGTGGCTGTCATAAGAAGCGAAAGAGGGAAGTGAAACAGCAGTGTGGGCAGCAGCACTGTGATGACGACTCAGTAATAAATAAACCCCGGTTGTTAACCCGCCTGCCTACGTTTAGTAAAAAACTTCTGATAATCTGTAATGAATTCACGACAAAAAACTTCACCGTAAAAGAATTTGGCTCTTACACGTTTCAATTGTAAATGCATCATCAATGGAATGCTTTTCAATGTAGCTCATGCACCTAATTTTTAAAATTAAGCTCCTAATGAGTTTGTTGCATGTTTCAAAAACTACGAAACTGAAGGGCCGAGCGCGTGGTACGATTGGCAACAGCGTTTTGTCCCTCGCTAATCGGCAAGGATTTGTCAATGTTGTCAAACAGGTGTATCGCAGGGAAAAACACGTAATAATGATCAAACAAGTGCAGACATTGTCTCCTACAGATCGGACGGTCTCACCCGTAATTAGAAGCGGCCGAGCGGTTCTACATCGAGTTACGAAGGCAGATGCGGTAACTCTTGCACTAATATTGCCAATTTCCATTTGCTTGAATTAAACATACATTATACTGTAAAATTAGTTTTCTCTTACTCATAAAATTATATTTGTATTTTTATAACCGAATAAGTTACACTTTTAAATATTCCTTAATGGAGATTAGACGTCTGCGCAGGCATGATTATAGTGCACGAGTGCGAGCGCAGGTGCACTCTCTATTCCCTCAGTCTCTTATGGGTTGATGAAGGAGAAGAATTTTCATTTCATTTTTAGTTATTAATTAAATAACTAAAAATGAAACTGCAGTTTGACATAATTTTTTACGTACATTTCAAACAATCGTAATTATCACAAAAGCAAATTTTTCAGTTTTTTTAATTAAGCATATACATGAAGAAAACTATTATTTAAAGAAGAGCGGGCAAACAAGCATGCGGCTCACCTGATAATAAGTGACTAACGCTACCCACGAACAACTGCAACACCGAAGGAATTGCAGGTGGTTGCCGGCGTTTTAAAAAGGAATAAGGTCTCTTTTTAAAGGTCCCTAAGTGGTAGCGCTTCAAGAAAATCGCTAGTGATAAGCAGATTGCACAAAATGCGAGAACGAAAACTTTAGGATAATCGCTTGAGTAATGGACCGATAGCATCCAGACCGTGTACGATGGTGTTGAGAATTTGTCGCATTACTAATACGTATAATTATATAATATAAAAAAAGAAAGTGACAACGCATCTGTAGCATTCTTTGTTTGAAGTTGGCCACAGGTGTCCATTAACAGCAGTAGCCACGGTAGTCAGCTTACCACAGTATACCTACTGTAAGTTCGGTTATCACTTCAGTTTTATAAAAAAATATGTATAATCCGTTGCATAGCTCGTGGACGTGACGTAGCATTCCGACACTATTTGTAATATGAAATGAAATACATCATACCACCTTCGTTCACGTTACACGCTCGTGTACAAATGCGGCTCCGTTCTACGTACATTATGAAATATGTTCTCAATCTTAATCTTCCGAATAATCTTGTAAGTAAATATTACCTTCTTACGTAGATTGTCAGTTATTCTGTAAAAAAAAATAACCGGACAAGCGCGAGTAGGGCTCGCGCCCTGAGGGTCTGTGTAAACTGAATGTAAGTAGATAGAGCATTCTTCCCGGGAATAATGGGTATGGTAAGCACCGAACAATGACGAAAAACTCTAACGAAAAGGAAAGTCGAATTGAAGGACATACTGAACTTTGCATTGAAAAATATGGTCTCCCATACATTTGATACGACTTAGGGACCCTCCACCTGCAATTCCCCTAGTGTTGCAGATGTTAATGGGCGACGGTGATCAGAAAAAAACATCGGTCTACATCAGAGTCGATGCTCCCAACTGCAAATGTAAGTTTTTAATCGCAAAGAATATTTTTATGTGATAACAAATTAACAATTCTTGGATGTCTTCACTTATGCCGCGAGGCCTTGTTTCTTGCCAAATTACATTATGCTAAGGTCAACGATAAGTACACAATAGACATGAACGGCCTTATATTTTGATTGCGTTGACTAAAAAGTATGACCACAGGCCTTAATATTTGATATTAATTTTAATATATATATATTTAATTATATATATCTTCTACCTGTTCCTGAGAAATATGGTCTTGACTCATGACAGATGGACAGACGGACGGACCGACAACAAAGTTCGGCCCTATATAAGGGTTTAATTTTTTCCTTTTGCTGTGCGGAACCATAAAAAGTGAACTATTAATTTTATACAAATATTTTAAATTGCCTCATCCATGTATTCGTCTAGTAACAACAAGATTTCGCGGTCAACGGAGCGGTTCGTCACGCCGCACTGGACATAATTGTGCTTTGCCCGACAAATATATTAAGTATTTGTGATAGAGGCGAGCGGTGTGTAATTTTCGAACGTTTCGCCGCAAACGCTTGCCTGCGCCCGGGGCTCCGGGCCCGGCTGCACTGGCTGTGAAGCTGCCGTTACGAGAATCGCCCTAGACTAAATTAGAGAAGCACTCTAAGGTATATTTCTGTTACACTCGTCAATATTGTATGCATATTATAATATTTCAATTAAAACGATGGCGGTTGAGTTATTAAAACTGCGCGTGATGTAATTATATTAACTTTACAAATGTTTCTAGCTATGCCATGGTGTAGTTGTTCAATCGCGAGCGGTTACTGCGTTTCATGAAAGTTTTTATCTAACACCCGTTAGGAATTTAGGTTTATTGTATAAACTATAATGGCAATCGTGATGTTTTTCTTTCATTCTTTCTTCCTATTTGTCACAAAAAATATAAGTAGAATAAGATGTTTATTATTAATTATACAATACAAAAAAAAAACTGTAAAAAGTAAGCTAAAGTTACGTAATAACAAACCTTCTGTTTCAAACGTAAAATGCTATAATAATTAATAATATTTATATTCAATGATTTCTTATATTTACGCGAAGACTACACATTAAATGAAACTAATTTTTACGGATTATATCGCGTTTAATTTAAATTTTTAATTCCCAAACACCTCAGTCCCCCCCCGTGCCCATGGGTGCTGTAAAGCATAATTTTTTAATTAAACGCGATAGAATCCGTAAAAATTAGTTTCATTTAATATTTATATTTGTTTTACACTTTTTTATTTATGTTCAAATATTATTGATCCTATTAATATGTTTCTGTTATTTGATGAATGATTATTATTTATTACTTTTATTCTTATTTATTTTCTTTAAAAAAAAAAGAGATACGTCTCGTAACATGACGTATCTCTTTGAGTACAGAATATAAAAATTATCTATTTAAATCATAAATTCTATTCCACTTTTTAGGTTATATAAAAAAAGTAAAAAGATGTCTACCCCATAAAGCCAATATCATGTTAATATTTTATGTGTAAGTATATATGTAGACTGTATGTATTATCATATATATACTATATAACTTTTTACATCTGTTAGCTAGGTTAATCTCAGTGTATGGGTGTATTATCTATGTACGTTAGCACTACTCTCTAACTCGTAATTATTATTAACTATAACTCGTCGTAACTCGTAATTGGGGACCAAACACCGACTTGTCAGTGAAGTCACAAGGCTCCAACTGAAAACCAGCGCTGCCTATGCAGCATTATGTAAGTTGGAGACCAGCCTATTGATGTCACATTTTTTTTTGTTTTATTATTAATTAATAACGTACATGTGCTGCTTCTTAATTGTTAATGCGTAAGTATTCTTAGACTGGTGGATGCATATTTTTGCACTTTGCGTTTGTATATTTTTTAAATGCTTCTGCCAAATAAATAGTTGTTTCTTTCTTCTAAAATTACAACCTGTATACATCCCACTGACGGGTGGCCACCGGCACGGGTTATGTAGCAGTTAGTCCGCCGCGCTGTTTCAATCTTATCTCATGATGTTCTCCTTTACCGCCGAGCAAGTGGTAAATCAACACTTAAAATTGTAATTAACAATTACATTGGTATTTGTATTGTAATCGAATTCTGATTTCAATTGCTGCCGTACTGTAAAATTAACAGCGAGAGTTTAGCTAGTTCAGGCATCAATAATAATGTTTGTAATGACAATGATTTTTGTGTTCCGAAGTTAATCTTTCAATACAGGATCAATGTTTAGGAATTAATGAATAGGTATTTCAAAACGGGAGGTCCACAAATTCGCATTTGAGTAGAGTGATCGTTACTCACCAGCTACATTAATTGCCCTAAGTAAAAAAATACAGACCTGTGTGTTTATTATTATAACTAGATTTTTTTTATATAAATTATTTTAAATGCAAATAAAGTAATAATGGAATTATTCTATAAAAATAAATAGTTGGACGGAGTTTAATAAAACTAACTTGTTTTATAATCGGGTGTTGAAAGGAGACAATCGTTTTTAGGCCCACTAGAAATTTTTACGTAACTTAATTTTATTACACATAAAAAATATTTTATAAAAATTTAACCGGAATCATGAAATCTGAAAAAAAGAGTTGTTTTGACATTCGTGTTATGGCTAATGTAACATGAAAAAAATGCGTGTAACGAAGAATGAACTACTAAAAGGATTTTCCACAAATCTTAAAGTACCTATAAATGCTGAATGTACCTACAACTTTGTTTTATACTATTAATTATTGACCAGTGCACTATTTTAACTTATAATACCGGTGAAAACTACTAGACAATTGCTTTTAGTTTGTTTTTAGGTTATTGTGATATTCATATTTTAATTGTTAATTTCTCAGTATTCCCGTTAGATGCGGTAAAACTAATATTATTATTATTGTAATCTATAGGTTATAAGGAATAAATCGACATGTATTTCATTAAATACGCCACAATTTGTGGTGGGCCCTTTCTCCATACAAAAGAAATTGTCTCTTTATACTAGACCATCTTGGAAGTTTAGATTTATCGGTAAGTACAAGAAATCAGCTACATCGTTTACATTAATAACATCGAAGGTACATCTATCGTATTACACACATTAAAACAAATAGTAGAATTGATAACCTCCTTCTCTTTCGTCGTTTAAAATTGTCGTTTCTAAAGTACTTATAATAAGTGTGCTATATTTCAGATGTTTATCGCGTAACAGTTTACTGCTGGACACGTGTTAATATGGAGAGTGTCATTGGTCTGGATGTTTAAAGTCAGACAAATTTTGAATTATTATTCGCAACCAGTCAAATACTATGGATAATAAATGGGCAGCAGCTACTTCCTGAATACAACGCAAAATAATAAAAAACTGCGGTTGACAACCCGCTCACCAAGCGAAATCAAAATCCCCTATGAGGCAATCTATGAGGTAGGCCTATGTTAACCAGTGGACTTTTATAGGCTGTAATAGATGGATGGACCGGTCAAATACCACAGGCTTCAACTAGCATTTTCCAAAGTCAAGTTATAACTATCATTGCCATGTGATAGCGGCATAAGTGAATTTCGTTCCGAGGACGAATATAGGAAATTCCAAAAATATTTTTAAGCGACTTCAAAAAGGAGGAGGTTCTCAATTCGAGTGTATGTTTTTTTGTATGTATTATACGAGATATCTTCGCAGATTATGTACCAATTTAATTATTCTTTTTTTTATTAAATAGGTTATACTTCAAGGGTGGTCCCATATAAATTTGGAGAAAAAATTCCACCATTCAATTTGAAGTCGGTTTTTACTTTTTGTTAAATGTTATTATTATCTCGCTTCTAATAGATGGCGGCATACCCATCTGTTTTACGCCAATCGTAAAACACCCAGACCGGCGACGAGGGCAGCTGCCACCCGGCTGCATCAAAGGTGCGAGATATCTGATACTTCGTCGATAATCCACCTGCCAAGCGTAAGGATTATGACAAATCTCCCTTATATAGCAAGTGGCCCATATGCAGCAATAAATTTTTACGAATTGATGAAGAAGAGGAATATTATCCTATCGTTAAAAAAGTCCTCTAAATCGGTTACGTTACCTGTGAGAAGTAATTTTACAGAAGAATACAAAGTACAATCGAATTGATAATTTCCAATTCAGTTAAAACCTAAGTTTTTCCCGTCAGAACAGTGTGAGCAGCTTATCGCAATTGAGGCATGATATCACAATTGCCATTGCTGATGTGCAAACACTGATAGCGCTGCACCCATTGTTTGCGCCAGTCAACGCACTTTGCACTGGCGAAATCTTTATTAAATAAATAATTAGAGTCTGATTAGAGCCTATTGTCTTGTTACGCGCTATAATGACACTATAAAAATTATTTATCTGTTAATTATAGTAAAATACCATATTGTTTGCCTAGGCAGTATACAAAACATATATAGAGATAGTAAATATTGTTGGACATTGTATAAATTTTTAAAAATTTAGGTTAGTATAGGCAGTAAAAAAAACTTTATTGAGTAGCTACCTGCCTCCTAAGTCCACTTGCATTTTTTATAGAATAAGGGTGACAAACCAGCACACAGTCCACTTGATGGCAAGTGGATGCTGCGGCTCATAGACATCTCTACATAATATATCCTCGATTAAGAATTAAAATGCAGATGCGCTGTCACCCCTGAGGACTAACATGGAATGCCTCGTTTCCAGTAAAAAGGGTCTCCGGTTCTCCTACACTCACCATCAGGTGCATTAAGCTGCTATTTTACGCTGGTATTCTCTGTGACAGCGTGGTCCTACCCCGGTCGAGCCGACCCTTAGTGCTACAACCATAATGTAGCTCTGCAGCGTGGCTCTACCACGTAAAGTAATGTTCAACGATTACTGCGCTATATAGAAAGACATTTATTCTTAATCAGATTGTACCTAGTCAGCCCTGTGATAAAAACTTCTCGTGGTGAAAACTTGTATTCAAAAAATACGGGACGAACACAAATTGCAGCAGCTTCTCTTCCTTCTTTGGGCTCGCTGGTTTTTTTTTATTCAGCGAATGTTTGCGACTGAAACTAAACCTGTTAGGCTTTAATTATTCAAGTAAAATCTTTTATTATCCTTAGACGTAATTAATCTTTTTGAGATCGTAAAAAGAAACAAATTACCTTTGTTTGTAGGTGAGTAGGAGCGCACAAGTACAATTTTAATTAGTACCTTGCATTAATTACTTTTTATAATTAAAAGTATAAAAGGAAATAAAATACTTTATGTGAAGCCGGGAACGAGTTGGAGTGTGTGTGAAGCGTGGGCTATTGTATTGTTTATAAACTGTTTGTAAATAAGTGTAAAATTTTTGTTTTTAGCAAATGTAAGTAATTTTTTTCAATTTTAGTTTTATCAATAAATATGTGATATGAAAATATACAGGTTATCGTAATTTATATAGTCAGATGAGGACTGTGCTATCGAATAAGGTGAGTTGAAAACCAAAAAACAATGGTGAAGAAAAATATCGAGGGTAGATAGGCACCTAGCCTCTTTTCTCACATAAGATTCAAGTTATTAAGCAGGGAAATATATCCAGCATTCTAGGTGAATCCCTTAATGGAATATAATAAACTTATTTTTATTGATTTGTACTTCTGCCAATATAAATTTATAATTCTACCAACGAAAGTCTACCTGGTGGTAAGTGGCTACTGTCTCCTGTAATCACCTGCATTTAAATTAGGACACAGAAGCATTTTTGCTCCTTAAAGGTAATATGTAATGGCTCATTGTTATACTGGCTTTCTTGCCCTTCAAACCAAAGCAATGGGTACACTGCAAGATTGACGGTAATGGTCATAAAACGTTCTGGAAATAACGAATGACCAAAACTATGATTATAATTTATAAGTAATCCACAAGTTTGTTTTTTTTATATAGAAGAGGGGGCAAACGAGCATGTGGCTCACCTGATTTGTAAGTGACTACCACCGCCCATGAATAAATACAACACCAGGGGAATTGCAGGTGCGTTGCCGGCCTTTTAGAAAAGATAGACTGTTAAACTTAAAGAATTGGCAAAACTGTTTATCGTTAGAGTTAAAAAAGTTAAAGTGAAATATTTAATGACCCTTTTATTTTTTTAAATAACTGTAAAAGCAAAACGTCGATACCGTTACCCGGCGCATGCAGTGTCGGTCGCAACGCAAAACTTTGCAGAGGCGCGACCCGCTGCTACTTTGAAATCCCTTCTTATTTTGCCGTGCTTCGTTGGGTATTAATTAATAAAAGTCGATTAATTATGTTCTTTGATCAGGGTAGAAGACGCTCGGGGCTATATTGAGAATTTAAAACGTTCTATTATAATAAATGTTAGCTAATTTCAATCAAATAATACCACTAATTAGCTGACATGTTGCGCACTTTGTGCCCGCCGCCTAACAAATGACTCAATTGATGTTGTTAATAGTCGGGCTTTCTGCGGTCTCGTTATGTCGGAGTCACCGAGAACCATGAAGTCACGACACCTTGCTTTGCCCAGGGCAAAGGATAAGTGCCGTAAGGAAATTTTTAAGAATCGCTCTTTGTACATAGTAAGATTTAATTTGATGATCCGAATACACAATGATAAAATACTCTTAAAATCAACTAAATCAAAGTATAAAATTAACAGTAAAATGTCTTTTAAATAATATTTTTTTAATAAGCTGATATAAAAATATTCAGTGATCGCATTGGTTGACAAATAATTTATTTTCTTAAAAGACGTGTTATTTAAAACAAAAAAAGTAAATCTGATTTGTGAACATACGTTCTCAAAAATTATGAACGAGCTTGAGCGCTTGTGCTCATGAACATTTATAGATTTTTTATATTATAGTATATAGATTGGTAATGTGGTTTATAGATAAGTCCACATATACACTTATACTAATGGAATTCCCTATCACTTAAAATTGCTTATTTGCTCGTTTCCTCAATTCACTGAAGACCTACAAATTTTTAAGGTCCTTTTTTGAGTGCATCATAGATCATGCTTCAGTTATTTTTTTTTTTTTTATAGGATAGGGTGACAAACAGGCACACAGTCCACCTGATGGTAAGTGGTTGCTGTGACCCATAGACATCTACATCTATCCTTGATTAATTTTCACTTCAGTTATTAATTTTAACTATGGATCAGTTATTATTTTTCATTCTGTATATACTCGTATGTACTATGCTATTATTATATTTACTTTGAAAAACCAACAAATGGAAAAAAATTGTGGGTGTAATTGTGTACACACGTTAGAAGTGAAACTTCTTTACGACATATCATTCTTCTTTCATTTTATTACTTATGCAGGCCCGGCGGTGAAACTGAATGAAAATGTTACAAGAAAACAAGACTTTTTTTTAATACCGTACTAAGTTTCTCCACTATATTGATAAAGAAGTTTCACTTCAATGACATTTGACAAATGAAATTTTATTTTCTTACGTCGAATAATTAAATATATTTAATTTCCTTTCTTTGCAATCAGTTTCTACTGATTCTGTTATTTCAAATACTAATACTTTTGTTTTTCACTCTGTTTGTTTCTTATTGTGTTATTTGTTTTTTTAGTGTACAATGAAGGGTATTGTATTGTATTGTACTAATCAACTTTATGTCACCTACTTTAAGCTGAGAATGATCTTTACGTGCCGACCCGACCGCGACCCAAATACGCACTAAATTATGAATATTTTTCCAAATTAACCGTTTAACATTTTTTTGTTAATGTCACTTTCACACGCAAAATGCTTGTTTCTCTATCGGCCTGTCAAAGTCGACTGCTGGATATTGGCTTCTCCCGTTGTAGGACATTTGCCTCAAGCAACACGATTAGCAGGCGGATTGAAGATCGCAGTGTCAGACGTCTCGCACTTTTGCAGCTGCTTATATACGGTCTGAGTATTTTACGGAAGTCATAAGACTTTTATGGAATTTCCCATAGTAGCCCCTGACGACACCCACAAAACGAAATAGCGTGATGTATTCTCTTACACTGCCAACACACGGCCAATTCTGATGTCATTGAACCGATTTTTTATTAACTGGTATATTGTACACCCATGTCACATATTAAAGTTTTCTTGTACTATTATTTATTCTGTAGTTAAAGTTAAAGTTACAGCCTATGTACGTCCCTCCGCTGGGCACAGGCCTTCTCTCATTTCTGAAAGGTTTTAGGGCAAGGAAATGTACGCCGCACTGCCCTAATGCGTGTTGGCGAACTTTACATGTTTTCGAAATATTTTTTTTTTCTTATTTCTCAGACATGCAGGTTTCCTCACGATGTTTTCCTTCACCGCTGAGCTCGTGGTAAATCACCACTTAAAATTGAATTTAAGTGCTGATTAGATTTGATTGTCTCATAATAATTTCTAACAAATACGATTATAATAGAAAACGGTTTTATTTTTTAGAATAATCAATTTTTATTTATTTTCCGTTTGTAAATAGTCGCATCACTATAACCTTTCATATTTTTAATGATCTAATGCTGAAAGAGGCTCGTATCTCTAATAAATGGCTGGAACGGGATGTTAATCGAGAATTTGACTCATTACTTGCTCATTAGTGCTAGCCCGGGGCCGCAACTGATGGCATTCACCCACAAAATACGTATTTTTGTTTTTAAACTAATTAGAGTGCGCCAGTGTTTTCTTTCGCTTAAAGGTATTGTTACAATTTTCATTACGCGAAACGTTCTCTTGATAATTGCTACACGTGTCATTGTTATGACTTTTGTAAGATAAGTAACTTTCGCTAATTGGCTGCGAATCTTTCTTCAAGGAAAATGTTGCCTGGTAATAAATAGCAAAATTTTCGGAAAGCTAAATATATTTCAGCGTCGTAATTATAATAAATTGCTGACGAAAATGTAAAATAGATGACGTAACTATACATATTATAACAATAAAAATAGAAAATTCAATATAATTAAATTGTAATTAATTGATTGTACTGAAAACACCTTCTTTCAGTATAACAATATTGAATAGTTTAGTTTTCTATTCTATGAGCCTTTCCTCACAATGACTCCGTTGCTCAAATCAAAAAAATCTCTTTGTAGTGTTCTTAATATTAAGATACTTGCGGCTCGATGTCAACGTCTGATTGAAGCAATTACATTGGGTATACTTACTAACGCCAAAATCTTGTTTGCTTTTTACGAATGTATGTAATTACTCTAAGCTTTTTATAGACAGGTGCTCCGTCAACTATCATACTGTCACTGTCATATGTCATAGAATTACATTACGCTAATTAAATTTAAATTAAGAACTGTGTGTTCTTATAAAAATAAAAATAAAAATAAATTACTTTTTTATAGAATAAGGGTGACAAGAAGTGAAGATTGTTTGCTGCAATTGCCTATAATTATGGCAATTAAATGCATTTAACGAATTAAATGAAGTGAATAGAATATGTTATCCCGTATGTAATGAAAGACGAATAAAAAAGGAGGCTTATGGGCCAATGGACGACTGACTAGATATAAACAGTGACATTGATTGACAGAGGCCTGGGTAACGGAGCGGCGGGTGGCCGTCGCCGGAATGTGAACAGACCTTAGACCTAGCTTTTTGACGTTCAAATTGGGTTGAACTTGAAACGGAATGCAGTCGATTAAAATTCTATCTTTGCTTATGATCCATCGGGATTAATTTATGACATCATAGATCGTGATTCATTCTTTGTAGGTTTCAGCAGTAGAGCATTTAGGCTGGCATTAACTTGTAAATGTTAAACTGGTACTTTTAAGGTGTAAATTTACTACGTACTAATTTCACCTGTGCTCTTAAGTTTCCCGCGCAGGGAAAGCAAAGGGATCTTAGTTCATACAGCCATGAACGTGATCCAAATGCTTTCATTTAATTGGTTATGTGTTTATATAGAAAAATCATATGTGTTTATGTTCACATAATTTTTTCCCGTCTTGACGGCAAACACTCACACTTGATTTTTGTGTACGTTTATGGCACAATATCTGACTGATAACCAAGAAAGGCACTTTAATTTTCGATATTCAAGTACTAATATGTATAATGGTTATTGATGACAGAAACCATATTCAAAAAAACACTTAAGCAAAACAACACGTTAAGGTCAAGACTTCTTTTTATAGAAGAGGGGGCATATAAGGATGCGGCTCACCTGATGGATATTAATTGGATGCATATATGGAACAGACATTATTTTTTATGTATTAATTTCTTACTTTTAATTGATTTTTTAAAACGTTACCTCCACACTAGGATTTTCTCCTGTACCGTGGGGGCAGTTTACATACAAAATTTTCACAAGGACAAACATTTAGAACCGGAACAATTATTTGTAGGCCATACAAATACTTGTTTCGTGCGCGATTCGAACCCGCGGCCCTTAGCGCAGCAACTCATTGCTAAGCCTCTGCGGTCTGCGCCACGGAGCCGTCTATCGTCGAATTATTCTACTTATATGTTATTCCATTAAAGTCTGTAGAATTGATTAAATGTTTGTTACTACATGGCGCATGAACTACTAAACAGACTTGGGTAAATTTGGCAATATAAATAGACCATGTCATAGATTCGTAGGGATTTTTTTTATTGTAATATCACGAACTCATAATGTGGGTGGCTCAGGGACGTACTTTGTGGCATTCCTTGGGAGACTACAGTACATAGACCTGTGGATGAGGCCTAGCTGTGGACTTATGTGTTTCAGCAGTGGGCTGTAATATTGATGATGAATTAGGTATTCATCAATATCAGTAAAAATATGTAATTTGCAGCATTCTATAAATATATCTAAGTTCATAGATGTCTTTAATATACCTAATAGGAGCATACCCAGCTAATCAACGAACGATGTTCGGGGATCGACCAATATGATGGTATTACCATTAATCTGGTGATGGGGAACATCAAGGGTTCATCAAGTGTGGTAAGGATGAAAAAATCTGTCAAAGATCAAAAGGAGTTCTGTGGTTCTCTACACTCACGCTGATAATCTATGAGAGTGTGGTCCTTTCCCGGTCGAGCCGACTCATTCGTGCTACAACCATAATATAGCTGCAGCATGGCGTAAAACAATTAAACGTATATAAAATGTACATGATTTTTACTAGAATTTGCTTAAAATTCAGGATTATTTTAAAATCTATATTTCATTGAACGTATATATAACACGATTACCATGTATGTTCCCCATTTAATTAAAGTCATTATATTTGCGAGGTGTTTTTTTAATTTATTCTCTATAAAGGATGTGAACAGAATCATATCGGGATACCTAAAAACTCAGTGGCAGTGGATTAAGAACACTTCTTGATAGCCTCATAGAAAATATAAGTAAACATATCTAGTAATACGGAAAAACATAATATATTTTAAAATTATAAAAACTGACACAGTACAAACATAACTTTAAATTACAAACTATAAATTGTTAACTTCAGAACGCTTTTAAATTTAATATACGTATCATAACAGAGCATATTATAATACGTTAGAATCGTACATCGTCACAATTCTAAAGTTATAACGAGGTAAGTGTAAAAGAAGTTAATAATTTTATTAGATTTTTATGGTTGCCTATTTCACATCGCGAGACAACTTGGACGGTTTTGTTATAATATGTAAAGTACATAGTATGAACTTAGGTTCTGTTACACATTAAATATCTCTTTAAAGAAACAATGTAATAATAATAAAATCTATGTGTACACATTTTTCGAAGTCTCTGTAATTTAAGTGAACAATAACGGTGTAAAATTATATTCGAAATGCTGGCGAAATGGCAGTAAATCTAACAAAGTCTCTTACATAATAAACTGGTTGCAAATTTCAATGGCCAAACTAGTTATATCAGATATGTTTGATATTTTACAAGCCTATTAACGAACTTTTAACGGTGTGTCACTATTTCCCAGGTAACCGGAATGATAAAGCTAAAATTTGCATTTATAGGTATTTTAGTTCTCTCAAATAGAAACACAACATAATAAGATAGTATGAAAATACATTAAAATATCCATAATATATGTAAAATTGTATCTCTTTTTAAGCCATAATTTGTGATACATTTGCTTTTTTATGAATGATGAATTTTTGTCTTTTGGAATGCGTACAGCAAAGGAATGAAATAATTTGCCGGCGTCTATCTTTCCGTACGAATACAATCTGGGCGTCTTCAAGGAAAGAGTGAATAGGCTTTTGTTACGCTAAGACAATGCGATTTACCATCTAGGGCTACATCACCACTTACCACCAGGTGGGATTGTGGTCAAGCATTGTAATAAGTAAAAAAAAAGATGACAATTTACTTTAACTATTTACCCAAACTCAGCTGCTGATGAGCGTACAGCCCATGAACTCTCCGTCACAAGCCTGTGGTCTGGATTCACCAACTTTGGGCTATTTTCTGCTATCAGTTTGTTAATCTCGTTTTTTACACTTTTTTCGGTGCACTGAGGCAGGTGAAATGTTTACAACTAAATACCATTTCATATATTTTAGAACAGATTGTTTTTAACGCAATTTTTATCAATATAATAAGGATTGGCGACAAATCCTCGACCTTTTTTTATTATTTCGTGTAAATGCTGTAGGCAGCTGCTAATGCGTAGTAAGTACATTAATATAATATAATATTTTAAATAATCCAATGGAATCTAAACGTAAAGAAATCTTTATTTCATTCATTTCTTCTATGTGCTTTACTTTCAGTGTTGCAGGCGAACACATAATATTATAGTAGTAGTAAATACAAAATCTTCCTAATCTCTTTTAAGTGTATTGCTTAATTTCAATTTATATATTATATCATTGAGCACAAGCGCAGCTTTTCGTCTACAAAACGTTCAGAACAAAGCAAACAACGCGGACATAAATCTTGTAGTTGTAATGAAGCGTTATTGGTACGATAATAAAGCTAAATTGATTAGCGTGGTCCCGCGCAGGTAGACCGCATTCCGGACTCTCCCCGCGACCGCCGCGTCGCCTCGCGGGACGCTGCCCGTCTAGGGGTGCCACGGTTCTTTTAAATAATAACTGTAACACTGTATTTATTTGTGAATGAATAATATAGTTTTAAATTAATATTAGGGCATTGACAAAAGAAAATTGCTTACTTGGTGAAAATTGTAGGCACCCAATAGACTGTACTCAGTCGTATCGTCTATTGCATAGATTTTGTCGTCCTTCTTTATAAAATGCGAGTCTTATTATATAGTAATTTTACATAACTCACTAAATATTTATAGATTTTGTTATTTATTTACTATTTGTTTATACATTTTACTAAATTTTATTACAATAAAATTTTACAATTTATTTATTTTTAAATATAATTTAACAGTTTACCCATTCCTTGAATTATACATTTAATAAACTATTGTGACATTGTGTTAAAACTATTGTATATTGATTTCGCGGTTAATGTCACTTGTTAATGTGACAGCCCTAGAGCATTAGAACGTTGTCATAATATTAAACGCGGGTAAACTCTCATTGGGATTCTACTCAAAAGTAAACTACATTCACATTTTATTTTCTTGACTGTCGATAACTTCCCATGTCACTATAATTGCAAAACTTTATATCTGAACTTTGTATTTGAAATTCATACTTAAATAATACCTACTTGTTCCAAAGATGATAACAAATTCTTTATAATTTCTTGTACTATCTATAATTTACTATACGCGTATATGAAATAATAATAATGTCCTCCAGACTGAATTTTCACGGCGGCCAGTCTCAACGGAGGTTAGCCATTCTGCACAGGACAGGATTATAGTGCCCAATCGTATACGCAAGCACAGGTGCATTCTCTATTCTCACACTCTCATACTCCGATGGGACGATAAACCGACACGAGCGGAGATCAGCCGCAGTGCATTCGAAGGCACGGGGGTGAAACACCGCCAACTTCCTGACTCCGGGCTGCTACTGAGAATTTATTGACAGAAATACCCCAATAGCCGACTTTTTGGCCCGACCCGGGATTCGAACCCGGCACGGCAGTCAACCAACGGCACGATATGTTTAACATTTCCTTGCCCTAAAACCCTCTCAGAAATGAGAGGAGACCCGTGCCCAGCAGTGGGGCGTATATTACCTGTAACTTTAACTTTTTTTACTACATAATAAAATACTAAAAAAAATGTTACGAGTATTCAATATAGTATGAGGGCGAAACTGAAAGGTTTTAGAACTGGACACTTGTAAACGATATAATAAAAAAATAAGTTCAAATTTTGAAAATGGAACTCTTTGCCAATATTATTGTGTATGTATTTTATTAATTTGTCATTTGTTTACGATTTGGCGGCAAATTGAAAATTGTCTGTGTCACGTCAGCATGAATTTAACGCGAGAAAATTTTCGTACAATGATTTTTTATGACTTTCGATGCCATTTAAGTCAACAAGAAAGTTATGATAGACTTCGATTGGCCTTTCACGATGAAGCCCCATCTCGTGCCACTGTTTACAACTGGTTTAATGAGTTTAAACGTGGTCGTACTAATCTCACCGATGATCTGTGTGAGGGAAGGCCTTCTACGGCAACGACTGAAGATAACATCAGTGTTGTGCGGCGTATGATAGAGACTGACAAAACGGCAGATTCGGACAAGCTAAGACATCGGTATGAGTCAAGTGCACAAAATCCTCCATGAACATTTACCGGTCAGGAAGCTTTGTGCCCGGTGGATACCTCATAATTTTACAGAGGCCCAAAAACTTTGGTGTCGTGAAATAGTTCAAAGATTTAACGGAGGTGACTCAAATGCTGTGTTCCACATACTTACGAGTGACGAAAGCTGGATTTATTGTTATGATCCTGAAACTAAGAGACAGTCTGCTGTTTGGGTGTTTCCTTCCGAGGAGTTGCCAACTAAAGTGAAGGGAGGTCGAAGCGTGGGAAAAAAGATGGTGGCCTCGTTCTTCGGAAGGACAGGTCATTACGCAACAATTGTTTTAGAGGATCGAAAAACAGTTACTGCAGAGTGGTACACTAACAATTGTTTGCCACTTGTCTTGGAAAAATTTCGGGAGAAACGACCTCGCAGTAGGATCCTCCTTCACTACAACAACGCCTCATCGCACATCGCCAAGCAAACAATCGACTACTTGGCGGCGTCAGACGTGGAATTACTGAGTCACCCGCCCTATAGCCCCGACCTAGCACCTTGAGATTTTTATTTATTTCCGAAAATAAAAGAAAAACTTCGAGGAAAACGTTTTATGAACGCTGAGGAAGCAGTGGCTGCGTTTCAAAATGCCGTCGAAGAGACCCCTAAGGACGAGTGGGCAAAGTGTTTTTCTCAGTGGTTCCATCGGATGCAGCGATGTATTGATGTAAATGGACACTATTTTGAAAAGATATAATAAAACTAATAACTTGTTAGTTTGTTCAGTTTTTGATTTTCTAAGAACTTTCAGTGTCACCCTCGTATTCGCTCAAATTTAACAAATCGTTACGTTTATGCTTTTTTAAATATCGTCATCATAATATAAATGTGCGCGAAGTTCTAACTTGTAACCATTTTTTTTTATATAAAGGGTACTATGTAGTTATTAAAAGTATATTTACAGGAAGTATTGTCGATTTATATTGTAAGTATGAAAATTAGACCAAACCATTGTAATTTATTTGTAACTCTCAGCAGTTTATTTTTATGCAGCAGATCTCTCTCATCGTCTCATTTCTCATTTTCATTTCTTATTGATCTCATCATCTTATTTCTCTCATTTCTTATACAGCAGTTAGTCCGCCGCGCTGATTCACTGCGTGTTGGTGGACTTCGTATGCCCACAAAATATTTTATTCCTTAGACGCGTAGGTTTCCTCTAATGTTTCCTTCACTACCGATCAAGTGGTTAATTAGCACTTAAAATCGCAATTGACAATTTCATTTGTTGCCGACGGGAATCGAACCCAGATTTGCGTACTGTGAAATCTACCACGGCTCGTTGTCATAAGTATGTTGCTAGATGTAATTATCTGACTGGACTGTTTAACATGCAGATGTCTGGGTAAGTCAACAAATTAAGGTCAAGGATGCCATCAAAATAGCGCACGAAGTCGTTTATCTGGATACTTGAAGGTCGATGTAATATCAGTTCATTATCAACACGAAGCTCCATTTAATTATTTAAGCTATTATACATTATGTCGCATTAATCATAGCAATAACTGCAAACATCAAATATTAATGACAAAAAAGAAACAGCTGATATCGGATGCGCCGCAATAATTAGGTACCTAATCTTTGACAAACGTCCTTACACTATATTTATGTTGCCGAGTCCCGGCGCAGTAGTGACCGTTTTATTGAGAGAACGGCTGCGTGGGCGCAAATAGGTACATACCTACACGCTATAAATTTATAACGGTCAGCAATAAAAATAAAACTAACACATTTCCTACACTTTGATTTGACCTGTTTACACAGATCAAAGCTGGAGTAAAATAAAGTTTATCATAATAAATCCCACCATAACTTTGAAAATTCAAGGAAACTATTATAAATGAGATCTACTGGAGCCAGAAATGGTTGCGTCTTTAGATCAAACGATACGGCGAAAATGAAACAAAGAATTAATATCGATAAACGTTAACAGGTTGATGGGAGTAAATGACTAATAATAACTGAATAGCATGATGGCACGTCGACTGTTAATTGAGATTAACTGAAGGATCGTTACATTGGCGCGCGATTGGATCGCGTACGAGTGTAATGTAGGAACGGGGAACGCGCGGCTGCCTGCTTCGCTTCGCGTGATGGCATCCCAGTCTCAATGAATGAACTTTCGGACTTCCATTCAACCAGTTTGGTCTCGCACTGATTACCGCGTGCTCACTTTAAATCTTATCTACTACAAGACGGAACGACGCGCGATCGAGAAACTCCGACCGTCCCGTCCCGTCCGGCCGCCTGGCCCACAAAAACTGTCCGTCGATCGGACACCGACAAATTTCCTCTTTCCATTCACACCTTTTTATAGGCTTTTTTCATGAATGAAGTCGTGTTCGGGATAATTATTGAATTTCGACGATTCGTTACGAATATCGATGAGCCGGAAGCCTATCGGCGCGGGTGATTGCGTCCGACGATCAAATTCCGAAGTTCAGAAAGTAATTTTATGGTTTTTAAACTGAATTTTAGTTTGATCTGACGGAACAGGCGTCGTGATTTTCGAACATGTTCATTATAAACTACATCTTACAACAAATAATAACGGCGGGATATGCGTTCGGTGTTATTATTATAATGGCGTCTGGTTTTCTCGAAGTATACAGTAATTTGTATTATGATTATACTAACAATAGATACAAATATGATGCTATAATTAGTTTCTAATAGCTGGGTTTCGATTCAAGGTATTAAATCTACAGCAAACACGAGCTGCAGTCGCCGGACGGATATTAGAGCGGCATTATAAAACGAATCAGTGGTAATAACGCAGGGGATCTAATTAAATTGCCGCCGATAATAATGGCACTCGGGCTCCCCTCGCAGACCCCTCGACATTTATTATTCCTGCAACAGTTCCCTGGATCACGGTGTCGGTTTGTATAACGTGCACAACGACTAATAAATTGTTCTATTTGGTATTAAAGACGCATTTGTTTTGCAATATAAAACAATCTACTAGTTTTGATGTTATTAAGTAACGCCTAAGTTTTGTCATTTTAAGCACTTAAACACAAACTGAATTGTTAATAAATGAAACGTTATACATATATTGTTTTTCTTTTTTTTAATACCTATGGGGGCTATACTAGGATATTCCTCTGTATCGTAAGAGCAGTTTACATACATAATTTGCCAAAGGTTATAAAATATCATCATATCATCCAGACCTATAAAATTTCTTGCAGGCCATAAGAACACTGTCTTGTTCCGTGCGGGATCCGAACCAGCAGACCTGCAGCACCGCTTCCAACCGCTTAGCACGAAGCCGTCAAATATTAACATTACTTAATAAAACTTGTTTACTATTATGCATTGAATAGTTTTAAAAATTGTTAAATATTATAGTAAATTTGAATGATCGCATTGTTAAAGGACAAAATCTGCCTTTTCTTTATTGCAAAATATGATCAATATAGTCGAAATGCAGCTCACGGTAATTCCGACGCGCACCTTTGTATTGTTATATCTCCATTTCATTTCATTGCCCGCCAGGGACTACATCTGCTCCACCCCGCTGCCCGCACCCCTGCGGCACTCCGTGCCCTTCTCCCCACGTCCATTAGTGTTTTGTGAATGATTTAAAAGCTCTTTCGGATAACTACTCTGTAAGTGAGTAATTTAAGACTTGCTTCCCATTTTATCAGTGCTCCCTAATTTTGAGTGCGCATTAAAACATTACAGAGAATTACGAGACTTACCATCCTAGAACACCTGGAAGCGACTGTTAATTTTCAAGTATTGGATAAATGCCTTTTACCATAATGAAGAGCCTTATTATTTATTTAAATGCATTGATTTTTCACGACTGCCGAGCGTCGCAACTATCGCAACATCCTATGATGCAATCTAAGGGATAAGGGTGCTGCCTATCATCAACAGTGTACTATTTATAGGCTTTATGAATCCATGAATAATTTAATAGATTTTTCTAGAATAAAAAATAATAATTTTGGCAATTTCATTTTTCATTTGCAATAAAAGTAGGTAGGCAATTATTTTTTTACATTTTCGCTTACACCACAGAATAAATAATAGTACAAGAACTTACACTAACGAATTCGGAATAAGATAGTTCTATTCCCACTTACTTTGATGTTGATATTCTTAAAAGAAAATCGTCATTTCTTTAGTTTCACAACGGCGATTATCATAATTCCATTTCTTTGCGTTTAAAAAGTCATCCAAGAATATAAAACTGAAAGTGTATGTTTTTCTACCGACTTCAAACAGGAGGAGGTACTCAATTTGACTGTATGTTTTTTTTATGTGTGTTACCTCATAAGTTCTTTCTGGGTAAACCGATTTCGATGATTCTTTTTTATTTGAAAGCTGGTGCTTCACATGTGGTCCCATATAAATTAGATCAAGGTCTGACCAATAGTTTTTGTGTTATTCTTAATAATTTATATTGAAGTCGGTTGTACAAAATTTTTAATTTTAAATTATTATTACGTCGAATTGATCTTGTTTGCGTGTTTGATAGCACATGCTAAAAGAATAATGTCAGCTCGATCGTTGAACATAATATATTATTGAGTTGTATACCTACTCGTTTAGGCGACTAACATGTTTTTGCATCGACAAGTTTGACAATTTTTTGTTTGCCCAATACAAACAAGGATTAAGTATTTAACAGGTGATTGGAGTGAAAGAAAATATCGTGACCCTGCATTTCTGGGAGAAATAAAAAACATTTCGACGATATATGCAGTTTGCCAACAGGTATTAAAGCAGCGCGACGGACTCTTCCTTGTCCTAAAACCCTTTCAGGATATTACAGGAATAGGATTAAGTGTGCCCTACAGTGGGATAAACAGCTTATTTTATATAGCTGTAACTTTAGTAACTTAGTTTATAAATTTTCCTAAATAAATAACATTTCTAAATTTATAATATTATAATATAATTTCTTAGCACCTACTGAACAGTTTTCAAAATTAAAATATTTACAAATTTCCACAAACCTTCGAAAGTATTACTTTCACATATCAACTAGTAAAATATCACAAAAAAAACTGCCGCCACGTGATCATTGTATAATCAATAGAATTTTAGCGATGACAACATTGAACAAACAAGATGCTTAAAATATTGTAATGGCAGAGGTAAAATATGTATTTCCTAACAAAGTAACAGTAGAGTAACAGGTAACAGCGAAATAATGTAAATCAACTAACGGCATAAATTCAGTGCGCGCCGACCGTTGCGTCACTGGCCACGGCGAAAGCGGAAGAAAATCCGTCATCTCCCGCTCGTAAATAATGCGTGTCGGTGCGTAGGTACATGCAAATGAGTTATGGTAATTTATTGGCGGGGATGGGGCGGTAATGATAAGATAGCGCTTTTGTTGCGTTCTGCCCGGAGACCGGAGATACGCCTCGCGGACCGGGCATCTAGGGTTGCCATGTGTCCTGGCTCTTGCTTCGGATTTCCGCTACTCGTTTAAAAAAAATCTAACTATTACAATTAAACTTTTTTTTAAAGAAAAACGTTACTCCATCACAAGAATTATCTGTCCCTGCATTGTAGGAGCGTTTTAAAAAACTATTTGTTCAACTTATTATGCTTAAGCCTGTGCTTGACTAAAATCCCAACTGGCGGTAAGTGATGATAAATGCCACTATCTAAGGAATCTAAGCGCAACAACCACCTATTCACTCATGCCTTGAAGAAATAGCACATGAACAAACATCCAGAGCCGGCACAATTATTTGTAGGCTATGCAAGCAGCCAAACGCTTAACCATTGCGCAACTGAGCTGTTCAATATTGAAATAATATATATATATATATATATAATATTTCATTTAATACATGTTTTGATCGATTTTTTTTCATGCGTTATTATTTATTTTGTAATATCCTTTAAGTGTTCTGTGCAAAAAATAAGCAAAACGAAACACATATAGAATCACTTCCGTGTCTGTTCGGCACTTTCACAGACGTTTATCTCAGACATTTCACGTAGATGCTTGAAATTCAGCATTAGGATATATAAAATACGATTTTCAAAATACATACGTAAGATCTTTAAAAAAAATTAAGCTTTTGAGTTATTTATTTTTAAGGAGTTGAATTAGACGGTTGAGATCATCGTGTGGTTTCATTAAACGTTTTGAGCTTTTTGAACCATCTTTTCAAACATGTATAATTCATCGTTATTTACAATTATTTAACATTTTATTGGATATAAATGCTTATAGATTGCTTTACCCCACGCTAAGTATTAAAAACTTCGTTCGGCTGATCTAAAACGCTATAAAATTAAGAAATAGATGTAGATCGAACTAAAATTAGCAGGATTAAAAATATTCTAGCGCGATCAATTGTTATGTACAATGTAATAATTTTTACTGTTGGCACGGAACACTAATTACAATAGTTTAGCACGCTTTTCACCTCTTTTTATTTGAAATAGGAAGGTATCCGTTATTATAGTTGTTATAATGGTTACCCTAAATATCCCACGCCAGTCGAGCACTGCGTTCGAACGATCGAATAATTCTTTATGGGAAAATTACAAAACAAAAACAAGATTTTACACTTACGGCGTTTTAGATTAGGTACATAATAATATGAGGCAACTTTAAAATGTCTGAAGAGAGGGAATCGGTAACAAATTCTGTAATGGCTTTCCATTCTACCATACCATAATGATGATTATTATTTATTAGGAAAAATGTATGTTAAATATGTTTGAGAATTATGACTTTTAATTTTTTACTTTTTACATACATACTTCCGTTACTTATACTCACCTATGTAATGAAATAAATAATAAAATATTTTGCTTTTTGAACGATTTAATTTAGCACAAAATTGCCTAACGTAGTCTCGGTGTGACTTATTATTAAGAAAATGATGTATTTAGATTACAGTACTGGCGTGTACAAATATATTATAATATATTAAATAACTTCAGGTTCACATCATCATCATCACATAACAAAATAAAAAATAAACAATTAATGACAACTGTATCTATACAATATAATTCCCTTTATAATCAAATGCATTTAACATTCGAACTTAATCATCAAAACTATTATTATCGTCATTTAATGATAGCTGTCGTCGATCGCGTACAATAGAATAGATTGGGGTAAATTGGCAGATAAAATAAATTATCTATATATTCGTGGAGCTAACGAGCGACGCAGCGGGGTTCCTACGCCAAATCTTTTCCCCCGGAGACTGTGCGACGCCAATACATTTTATAAAACGCGCTTTCATAATTCATGCAGTTAAAAATATAAAATTTATATAATTACTATACTTTTTCAGTTAATTCAATAATTAACAAACCGTGAAACTATCATGCGCAGACGCACCACACGTTTCGTTCAATCTAATGAGCGCCTGACAATTGAACAGAGTTCATAATGTCAGTGTCGGCTTAGTTAGATGACGTCACCCATATATTATTATTAGAATTTTTAATAAATCTTTTACTTTCGTGAGTACAGATTTAAAATGCTAAGCTAAAATAGCAAAGAGAAAATATTAATGATCGTAATACACCATGTGTTAAGCATTTACTTACATTACGTGAAACCTCTGTCTAAGTGAAAATTCAATGATAAAATGTTTCATCCGTGACAAAATAACAAAATACACAAAACAAATAATGATGGAAGTTAACTTTGCCTAGCCCTAGTGTCCACCTTTGGTACACGACAGTAATTTCAAGGACAGTACTGCAAAAGCATAAAAAAACGGCTGCAATATAATTATGCAAAAGCGAGAAACAATGAAATTTATTTCTGTGTTAGGAGGTACACAAACTGGTAAGAATTCAAAATCCTGCAAATAATTAAAAAAAATACATCAAGCCGACAACGGTAAAGACGTAACTTTATAAATTATTACAACTGTTGTAGTCTTAGTATCAGATTAAGAACGAAGAAAAGATTTGTTATAATTTTGAAAAAGGAAGCGTAGGTATAGTTTAATGATATTATGCGTAGTAGCCTTATAAGGTTTTGTAACTATCATCATTTCATAATGATTAATATTTCTGTATAACCAGTATAATGAAATACGAAAGAAGGAAGATATTTTGCCTTTTACCGAGTTCAAAAGAAAGAGTAGGTTATATAGGGTAGGTATGACGGCTCCGTGGAGCAGTGGCTTAGCAAAGAGTTGCTGCGCTAAGGGTCGCGGGATCGAATCCCGCACGGAACAAGTATTTGTATGGTCTACAAATAATTGTTCCGGGTCTGGATGTTTGTCCTTGTAAAATTTATGTGTGTAAACTGCCCCCACGATACAGGAGAAAATCCTAGTGTGGAGGTAAAGTTATAAAAAAAAAGAAAAAAAAAATTTTACGCGTATGTTTACCGATGTGTCCGAACCGGCCAAACCAATTTAAACGATTCTGTTTTATTAAATAGGCTGTAGGTATATACTTCAAGGGTGGGCCATAGAAATTTGAAGAAATATTTTCATCTCTTAGGCTGGAAAATTAGGGAAAGAAGATTTTAATGTAACTGTTTAGACGATATTCTAGCTGTTACCTTGAACTTGTGATATTTTTAGACCACACAAAAGGGTAAAATACTTAATAAATTTTTTTATAAAAAGTGCAAAGGGACTACAAAACGTAGAAAAATTATATTTCTCACATAATGTTCCGAAGTTGGGACTTTAATTCTTGATAGATTATGTCTTAGCATCGATTTTAGAATCTATTATGTGCAAATTATTTTTAATTCTTTTTGGGTTTGCGAGTCAATTTATAATTTTTACTAAAAGTATATATTTATAAAAACTAAAATCGAGACTATATACAAATTAATATAATGTGGTAATGATAGCGCGCTAAATCAGAATACGTTTAATTCTTAAAACAACATTCTATTTCATATATTTCGTATCTTCTGAACTAACTATTTTTTAATTTGTGAAAGTCGTTGCATTGAACCAACGCAGTGACCTACTGAACCCAATCCACCCCAAGGCGTTGGTAAAAAGATACGTAATTGATTGCATCGACGCAAGCTCATTCGGTTGATTGTACGGAGCTCCAAATTACGTATTTAACGTATGGGAAGGACCCTTGCGAACCGTTGCCAATTTAGACGGCACCCTTCAGTGACTGGAACCAGGGGTAAACTTGCGTGTTTATATTAACTTTGTATTATTTGCGCAATTCTATTGAGCAATATATTTTATCACAGAGAATCTATTAGAAAATATAACCCATATTCAAACAGATAAAAATTAAAAAGTAAAAAATCTATGTGATTTTTGAATTTCGACTATGAAATTGTCGATCATAAATTTGATTAAGGTTATTGGAACGAAGTTCCTTATCGCCACGGTACAAATTTGGCGGATGGGGGCTAGGCGAGATAAGTGTAAGATTTTTCCGTCACGACCCCTTCTGACGTAGTGTAGACGGCCTTGGCGGCTATAAGGAAGCGAGATGGATTAATATCCGTCTCCCTCGCACTTTTAATTATCTTGCCATGAAAGAAATATTATTTTAAATAACGCTTCATTTTAATAGACGCTAGTAATTCATTTATTTGTATTTGTCAATCAATAATATATATAATACGTTTATCAATAATAACATACTACGAAAGGAACTTCGTTTCAACCGAGTGTTCTACAACACTCACGCATGTTTTTTTTTTATTAAGTATGTTACTCGTAAATAGAAATAGATCTACCTTAGATTCTTTATAATAAAGAATAAACAAATAATAAAAGACATTCACTGCTGACAAGCATATCAGACTACAACATTATATAATCGAACAAGTTGTAATAGACTTTATATATGGAAGCATTAACTAACGCCTAAATTATTCAGATAGCTTACAAGCAATCGAAGGTAGACATGAACACTTAAGTAAGCGTAAACTAGCGTCTTTAAATGGTTTTGCCATATAACTTATCACCGTGCAAATATCCCGCCCAGAACAGATTAGATAATCTACTAAACACGGTTTCAAACGACGTGGGAAATCACTAAGAGTTTTAATGTAAACACGGCACTGCTTGTGGACACTTCTACGAATATATTATACGTACTGTTCATAATAGGAAACAAGATAATTACAAATTTTTAGATTGCCACTAACTATTGCCTTTAACCATTTAAGTACGGTAGTTAAAAATATTAAATATAATATGATGTTCTTCAAGCTGATTTGAATTATGGCAATATTCCAGTCGATTATTGAGATTATCAGCTAGGCAGAATATTTTACTATGACGTTAAAACACACTCACTCAATCACCTTTCGTATTCAACGACATTTCATTTCCATTTCTCAGATTATACTAAAATAATTTATGGTCAAATGAATCTTTACGTTACTGACGTACATCTTATACTTCGTCTTATACTTTTGTTGTAGCATCAACACATCGTCACACTAAATATTTTTACAGGATACCTTGACGCATGTATACCTTACCTTACGTATATCCATGTTCATGACCAAGAGAAAAATGATAATGAAAGTGTGAATGTCACGACTACATCAAATGAGAATAATCTTAAAGGGCCTCGACGTCAAGGTGACTATGATAATAATGACCTCCTCCTAGACGAATACAAACTGACTGTGGTCGATAAGACAGTGAAAATCTAACACCTAAAAAGTCTTTACAGTGATTATTGCATTAAAAAAAGTTTAGATTTTAAATGTTTTAAGAAAAACATGGTAATGTTCCAACAGATCTAGAAACTTTATTTCTGCATTAGCTATTGTTAAATTGTTTAAAAACTTTAAAGGAATTAAAAACCGTGTTATTATAATACAAGCAAAAAATAAAGAATACGTTTTCTTAAATGCAAATTTTATTGTCCATTTTATTTTTGCTACTGCAAAATAAAATACTCTTTGTAAAAAAAACCACGCCGACTGTTCAGTTTACTGGAACGGCGTTAAACTTAATAATCTCAAACCATTTTAAAATCTTACTGTTTTACGTTAAATTTGCAATTTAAATATCAGATCAACAGGCATAAAATTATTGAAATTTCTTAATAAAATTTGTAGCGAAAATTGATGTTTCCGTCTAAATTTTACTATCGGGTTAAGTGTGTAGTAAGTACAATATAAATTTTTATAGCATTAGAGTGAATGGAACTGAGAGAATAAATTAGGTAGTAATGTTGTATTAAAATAGTTCCCAGTAAGTTTTTTTTTTACTTATTATCAGCCAGTATTTGACCACAATCCCACCTGGTGGTAAGTGGTGATGCAGCACTAGATGGTAAATCGCACTGCCTTAGCGTAACAAAAGCCTATTCACTCTTGCCTTGAAAAGTTTTTTTTTCATAGAAAAACATTAAAAATTAAAGATTTAATGTTTTGGGTATAGTCGTGTCGTCGTCAACTCTGAGAACCAAGAAGGAATGCCTCACAGCTCACAGCCTGTAATTATACTGGCTCTCTATACGGTATAGCCCTATACCCTTCCGACCGGACACAGCAGTGCAAGCGCTGCTGCTGCCACCGTGGCTGGATGAGTGGAGGATGGCCGTAAATGTTGGGAAAACGGCCGCTCTCCTCACCTGCCGATATAGACACTTCCCGCCTTCGTTGACGCTAAGAGGCCAGAAGATTGCGTACGAGAAGGCCGTGACCTACTTTGGGTGTGGGATAGACAGGATGCTGCGCATGACCGCGCACGTCGACATCGTCGTCCGCAATGCCAGATGTGCGCGGGCGATGCTCCGTCCAGTCCTGGCATCCAAGCTCTCAATCAAGACCAAAGTGAAGATATACAAAACATACATAAGACCTAAAATTACCTACGTCGCTCCGGCCTGGTACGCACTCCTGAGCGAACGGCAGAGGCAGCGGCTGCAGGTTCAGCAGAACCAATCATTACGGACCATCGTCGGTGCAGGTCGCTACGTCCGGAATGAAGTCATCTCGGCCAACATGAAGATGGAGAGCATTCAGGAATTCGTGGCCCAACTGGCGCGCGGCATGTTCGACCGCGCTGACAACGGGCCACACGAACACCTTAACAACCAAGAGAACTCCTCTCTATAGCGATTAGAGAGTCGAGTACCAACCCTCAATGCCGCAGGCCAACCTTGACACCATATTGATACTAATTTGCAGCGACCGGGGAACCGAACCCCGGACCGCAGCGACACTTACAACGCCATAACGGCTCCCATGACCGGTACATAGTAGTGTACTGCGAGGAGAACCCGGGTAATGGGGGACACCCCCGAGGCCCGAGACCTGCTGTGTGCTATATAGCACACACGCAGAAGAATACAACGTAAGCGCTGCTATTTGGCGGCAGAAATAGTCAAGAGGGTGGAAAATTGAACTTCAGAGCACCAAATGTGGCATTGATAGTACTGACAGACGTATAAATAAAGCATGTACAATAATTCGTAATAATATTTTTTCACTTTTTATAACTTTAAACATACGACTTAAAAAGATTATTTTTTATTATTTTACATAAATGACTATTAATTTTGGCTGAAGTATTTGCTTTTAATGACTTTACTAAAACTAAAAGAAATATATAAATTTGGTTACAATTGTTTACCTAAACATTATTCAAGTTAGTAAATACTTTAGTTATATCTGACGTGGAAATGTTTTCCTTCCAATGAGCGTATATCGTCACTCGTCGCGGCCGTAACAGATGGTTCATTGTGTTTAGAACTAAAGATAAGCCATGCCTTGTGTGTACCTGTTCGAGTTAACAAAACTTCGGTTTTGGAATGTTTTTTCCACTAATTATTGTTTTACTTTAGGATATTTTAAAGACTTCCTTAACTGACGTCTTGAATAGTCAAAAGGTAAATTGAACTACAATTTACCTCTGAATAAAACTATTTTTACGGATTTTATCGCGTTTAATTTACTTATTTTAATTCCCGACGTTTCGGGTGATTTACAGCAACCCATGGTCACGGGGGAGTCCCCTATAATCTATATCTTATATAGGTAAATCATTATCTTATACATATCGGAAATTAATAGTGTGCGATCCACTGACTTCTGAAGTACTGAAGACGTTAATACATAAGTACTAAGATAGAAGGCTAAGCAGCTGACAAAGGTAATTTGAATCATCGATTCTCGTCATAAATAATCTAGAAATAAATTTCATAGATTGTAAGAGTGTAATTATCTTTAAAGTAAGTAGTTAAATAAGTAGTTTCATCATTTAACAGTTCGTCGGTTTTAATCATCATCTTCATCACCATCCGGCTCTGATCGTAACCAGCCATCAACCACAAGTAGCCACACGGCTTAAATACTTTGATTAGTCTTCAGTATTATAACTAACGAACCAGTTTTGTTTCCAGTCTGTTCTTAACTACATCGTTAATATATGTTGTATCTAAGTAGATATGTACTTTACCATAGATAACTTTCGTTTTTTTTTCATTTATTACAGCGTATCAGAAGTCCACTGCTAAACATATTGTCAGGCGGATTGGCAACGGTCGCACATCGGTGTGTGTACTCACGGTAGAGGATTCACTCACTCCGCCACTACATGGCGAGATCGACACATAATCTATTAAATATATTATTTTATTTTAATTAATTGTTAATTAGCTAATAAAATGTCACGGTTATCAACCATAGTAGATTATACGATCATATTTAATGTAATGCAACTAATTACAATCTTATAATTAAAGAAGTTTATCAGCATGATTCAGCTCATCGGGCGAGCGTAAATAACAGTGTTGTCTTCGCTATTTCAAAATTAATAACAGCAATGAGTCAGCGCGCTGAATAAATCAAATTAGATCGCCCACCATGTGATAGACAATAAAGCGAAATTGGGAGTTAAAAGTCGCAATTAAATAGAGACAATGTGGTGGGAAGAGTCGACAAGACGTTGGCTTGTCATCAATCAGCCGTCGCAACTTGCCACCACCGTACTCTGTCTTCACTCGTAAGATGTAATTAATCACGGAAAATTATTAAAATTCCCGATGACAAGGCTCGATCATTGCTAATTCTTCTGAGGACCACTACCAGAATTTGGCGGTTGAATGATTTTCAACAACATTTTTTGTTATTATATATTTAATTGTTTAACCGAAACAGTTTCACGAAAGTTAAATAAAGTTATTTTTTCACTAAGTAACTGTAGCCCAATAGTTAAGGTTACGGACCGCGAAACGAAAAAGTTGTAGGGATTCGAATCCGACTTCAATCGCTACTAGTACAAGCATTTTCATCTTAGTTGCAAGTGATTAACGGAACATATTTATTACTTATTAATCAGTTAAAGTAGTGTGGTAAGCCCCTGACTAGTTGGAGCGACGTTCTGCGCAAGCTAGCTGGTAGAAATTGGATGCGTGTAGCCGAAGACTGGGCTAAGTGGCGCGCCTGGGGAGAGGCCTATGTCCAGCAGTGGGCTGCCGCAGGTTGATGATTAATTAGTTAAAAGAAATAATAGAGAGAAAAACTACAGGCAGAATGTAATAATTAATTTAAAAAATAATATGGTAATGATACTTTTATATTTTGCTGACAAGTCATTAAAACATAAAGCTACGCGCCGTGGGTAACTTAGAAAATCCAAACATAACATGGCACATAGTTTAGAAAGACAATCACTCGTTTCAGCGAAATGCAATTACATTACTTTATTAAAACCATTATAGCATTTTAATAAAACATTATATATTATATATTTTATTAAATCGGTAATGAGTTTATTATGGGAGATCCTTGTACCTTAGGACACTTTGTACCTCGGGACAAGCATAGCATTTGAAAAATAACGCATCATTGAGAAGTGGTAAGCAGCTACATCTACCAGCTATTTCAATACAACATTCAGAATGCATTACATTGCTTTATTAAAACCATTATAGCATAGTAAAGTTGTCTTGAAACTTGAATACCATATTATATATTTTATTAAAACGGTAATGAGTTTATTACATTGATAAAAGAATAAACAACACAGTAGTTTGTTCGAAAATCACCTACGTATAGAGTTACTGTATGTGGTAGCCACTCTATAGTTATATTATGTCTGCAGTAGGAATAGGTCAGTTCCGCCGGGAATGGAACACGCTCTCACAGAATACCAACGTACAATAGCAGCATAATGCTGCTTTATATTGCTTGTTGAGTGACGAAAACTGGACACCCTTTTTAATTGTAATAATGCATTCCGTCTTAATCCTCAGGAATGATAAAGTCTCGATAACTTTCTTAATCGAGGCGAGGAGTGTCGGCCACAACATACACTCAACTTAAGGACTGTTTGCTTTTTTGTCACCTTTACTTGTATTATAAAAGCAACAAGTTACAAAATAATTAATTAAGATATTTATTGCCGCTGCGAAGGTCCCCCCTCCTCCAGCATATCATCACAGGCGCAATAACGAGCTGCAAGATAATGTTAGATTTGAGGCGCCTCCAAGGCGTCTGCCGTAGCGTAATTAGCTAGTGACTCAGCACGGCTTTGTTCACCCTGCATAAGATCCGCGAACAAACTTGTTTTAATTAATTTCGTGTCTCGAACAAGCCTTCAAGCTGATTGTTATCTACTTAGCTGCTGTTAGCGCTACGGACGCTTCGATAATGAAGCAACATATTGTTCTAAACTCAACTTATGATTAAAATAACCTACAAACGAAACGTCGCGGTCGCCTGTCAATGAATACATTTGTGTACTTTGATATATCATAGCTAAACTATGATATCAGAAACAGTACAGATGGGCTTCTTAAAAATATGATTTAGTTTTTAGCCGATTTCAAAATAGATTTCAAATTCAAGGAGGCAAATTTTTGTATGTATGTTACGCGACATCTTTGCCAATCTGAACCGATTTTTGAATGTTTATTAAATAGGCTACCTCAAGGATGATCCCATTTAAATTTGAAGTAAAACCTCCCGTAATAGTGGGAAAGAGCGGGAAAAAATATATGTAGACATCATTTGAAATGATAAGCTTAAAAAATAAGTGAAAACCAACTTAAAAACCTAAAAATAATTAAATTAATTTTAACATAAGCTAATTGCTTCTGAAGTCGGGACTTAAATTCCTCAACACACTGCCTTAGCACCCAACTTTGTGAAAATTATTTTATTCTTTTTAGTTTTTTACAGGCGGTCTTTACTTTTTTCAAGTTTAATTAACGACTTAGATAAAAGTCTTTAGAACAATAAATCTTCGCACGCTGCGCTTGTAATAACGAAGCGAAATAATGTAATACACTTTTGCTAATTCTTTTCATATCTTTTTAACCGACTTTAAAGACGGAGTAGGTTCACAATTCAACAGTATGTTTCTCTTTATGTTACGCGATATCTTAGCCAATTGTAAACCGATTTTGAACATTCTTTTTGAATAAAGAAGTTAAAAGCTTGAAAAAAATTCCACCCTTAAGTGAGAAAATAGAACAATTTTTTTAATCTGAGACCAATATAAAAGTAAAATAAAATATCGTTTACATTTTATTTTACTTTTATATTGGTCAGTCCACTCTAAGAGGTCAAATAATTAACATAAAAAAGTAAAAAACCTACTTCAAAAAAATAAAAAGAATAAATTAATTTTCACATATTATAATTTAACAGAGACAATCTCAAACTTAAACACAAACTCCACAATGTCAAAATTTGAGTCTACTCTAGTTACACAAATTTTAACAGAATAGAATAGAATATTTATCATAATCAATTTTCATAATTTATTTATTGCAAGTCTAGCTTGTTATTAATTATAGAAAGCTTTACTACAGGTCCACTGAACATTGTGAAGTTTGAGCTTGAACTCGAGATTGTCTCTCAATACCGGCTTAAGTGTATCGCATAATTAAAGCCTAGACTTCAGAAGCAATTAAATTATTTAGAAATGATTTTATTCATTTTTGTTTTTCGAAGCCGGTCTTTAATTTTTAAGTTTAATTATAAGAGAACAAAAGAGTATGGCCTAACTGTTCATGTTTAGAAGCAAAAAGAAATCATAATGAATAATACACTGCTGTAAAGTCCATTACTGGACATGAGTCTCTCTAAAGTTTGCAAAATGTATATTTTCTTACAAAAGATTACCCTTTCAATAGCTGACCGCACGAAACGATATTTGACGATTTGAGATCTATAGACCGTACTTTGACTTTGCTCAGACTTTACTTTGCAGTGAAGACAATGTCGGTATTTATAGAGCTAACTTCGAAGTCGTGCTGGGTGCGCGCTTAGCAAAGCCTAAGTCAACGAAATCGACGACTTACGTAAAACTCAGGATATTATCCAAAACCACAGTATTAATTATAAATTGTGGATTTTTGTTCATCTAATTATTTATAGCACTAAATAGGTAGTTTTAGGCCGTCTTCTAGTTTTAAATAGCATTAATCCATTTTCTATTAACGTAATTTCAAACTTTCGAATTTCGAATTTTCGAAGTTCTTAAAATCTTCTTTTTTATTTTTTTCTCATTTTGCACTCTTCTCATCCGTTCCCGTTCTCATACGCCTGTTTTCTATTTCATGTAATAATAACTTATTTATAAAATACAATTTGAACTGTGTCTGATTTTTAAATATTTTTTTTATAAATTTTATCCATTGATTTTTTGACTGTCTGGGCCTTAGCATAAGCTTAGCTTAATCTTAGCCCGATACATCTATAATAAATTCAGAATCAGATATTATGCTAAGCATATACTCAGCTAAGTTTTTCGTAAGTAAAGTCTGAGCAAAGTCAAAGTACGGTCTATAGATCTTAGCCTTAGATTAAAGAGACGAAGACATACAATAAATGGTTTAATTTCTTTACTATTAATTAAACTACGCATATTAAACCAAACTAAGCATTTTTAACTATGATGTGTATAAGCATAAACTAACGGTAAAAATAAATTATTGATAAATTACAAGCAATATATATACTGTTACTAATGTGGGGATTGAAGCGGAATGTCGGATCTGTACAAATAATAATATTATTAACATTGATGTATCAATTCGGCCCGCAAGCATAATCAGAGTGAACGCATAATATGTACCGAGGGCCGGGCTTGACTGACAGCGTGTCGCGAACGCACTGAATTTGTACTAACGTAAGCAACACTTCAAGTTTTTGTGATAATACGAGTGAAACACTCGATAGTAGTCGTACGCCTTTTACTGGACTCTCTCCACTTACATACTTGGTGTAGAATTTATAATCTGGCCGGTGCGGCACGACGGTTGTTTGGCGCGCACGTTACCATGGTAACGAGTGCAATAGTAGTGTCTATAAATTCGTTTATTGCTGTTACTTAGTTAAGTTGGTCATTTATTTAAATTTGAAAGAAATGTAATTTTACTGATTGAACTATAAATTGTTATAATAAAATGAAAACATAAAATATTAGAGTACCATCGACTTCCCACATGTTTTACCAAGTCGTCACTCCATCTGGGGGCGAGGGGTAACTGGTACTCTTACTGATACAAGGCTGCCACTCGATCAGCAATTGTTGGGTTTTATTATACCTAGCTTTCTTATAGTAAAAATGTAATTTTTTTTGTCATGTGCCCGTATCCACTGGGCATGAGCTACTCCCGTCGTAAGGAGCTGCCTGAACCGTCACATATGGCAGGTGGTTTTCCTATCGTAATATCACATGTCACGCAACCTTTGACGTTGTTGCCTATCGGCGGCCCGGGTATACCTCCATGTATCGAAAAAAAAAAAAAAAGATATTATCATTTCCTAAAGTCGCCTTTTACGGCACCCATGCGACGAAATAGGGCGATAGAAGATTCTCTAGCGCCACCACACAATTATGTTTAAAAATAATGTCCGTCAGACCGAATTTCGGTCACGGCGGTCAGTCTCAACGTAGACTAGCCCAGCCATCTGCGCAGGACAGGATGCTCGTATAGTGCCTAAGGTTATGCGCAAGCAGAGGTTTACTCTCTATTCCCTCACATCAGGTAATCCGACACGATTGAAGAGAGATCAGGCGCAGGACCTACGGCTTTACGAGACACGGAGGTGAAAACACCGCCAACTTCCAGACTCCGGGCTGCTACTGAGAATTTCTTGACAGAAAAACGCAATTACTCATTTTAGCCTGACCCGGGATTCGAACCCAGGTCCTTATGATCAGCAACCGCGTTTATGTCCACTAGACCAAATGCAATCGGACAAAAATCTTTTAAAAAAAAAACGTTACCTCCACACTAGGATTTTCTCGTGTATCGCGGGGGCAGTTTACATACATATATTTCACAAGGACAAACATCCAGACCTAGAACAATTATTTGTAGGCCATATAAATACTTGTTCCGTGCGGGATTCGAACCCACGGCCCTTATCGCTGCAACTCATTGCTAAACCACTGCGCCACGGAGCCGTCATACGTCATTACATCAACTAATACCACAGAATAAATAATAGTACAACTAATACTAATTCAAGTTTCTTATCATTGTAAGTTAATGATAAATAAGTAACTACATTACATTTCGATAATCATCCATCATAATACCACGGATGGCCGGATGGCAATCGTCACCGTGATGTGTATTTTATAACAGCCCATTATAGGGATGGCTCTTCAAACAATAATTAGTAGCAATTACACCACAAAATTCCCTTCACAATCAAATTGGATGACTGGCAAGAGTTGTGTGGCCGCACACAGAGAAATTTTAAGAATATATCCCGTCTGTATCTAAGCGTTCGGACGTTCGTAATTTTGTTCTTTACTGTATTACTTGGCATTGATTGAAATATCGTTATATCGTTAATGAAATATTAATTTTCCCTATTATACAATGGAATTCTTGATAAATTAAAACGCTAATAATATTTTCAAAAGAAATTTTCCATTGTTTTCTATATTATATGTACTATCATTTTTTTATATAATGTAGGAGTGGAGAGTTTAATTTTCTTTGTTTTGTTATTCTTTAGAGTTTAGACAATACATTTTTATAGATTGTATTTTTAATATGTTTTAAATTTCCAACTTTTTAAATACTTTTGCAACCCGAATTACATTATATAAGTTAATTATTAATTATCGGTATCACCTATCACATCAACAACTCAGTCTCCCCGTGACCGTGAGTGTTGCAAAGCACTTAAAATGTCGCGCATTTAAAATAAATTACACGCGATAATCTCCGTAAAAAAAGATTAATTTATTCTACGTAGTATTCGCGTGAGATCATTAAATTATTTTTTCTACGTTAACGTTGAAGAGTATCGTAATATTTTATTTCCATGAATTTGATATGTGTTTATTAGAGTTAGGTGCTTTGACGTAATATGTAGAGTTTAGTTGTGAAACAAATTTTTATATATACATACATATATATATTTAAATAAGTCATCGCGATTAACGATCTAAGTCAATGTTTACTTACTGTTTATCGATTCCCAAACAAAATCAGACAAGTTGGCAACGTATGTGACTGCGCACTTCTTGTTTATTATCATTGTTTGTAACGTTTATGGACTGTAAAACTGGTAAAACGTCAAATTATAAGTGGTCGTTATAATGTTATAAATTGTTTACGGTTCTATTTGTGTCCATCGTAAATTCTTTTGATAAATGCATAAACTACGTTTTGTTATATTATGTGGATTATTTACTTTTTTTATACCTGGTAATGAATGCTTGTTAACCATTTAATTTAAAAGATTCGTACCTACTCCACATATTATGTATTTCTATAGACGTATGTAGACTTTCATTAATTTTTATTTTTATCATTCGTTAGAATCTAACAAATGAAATATTGAGCCGATTCGAACTGAGGGTGTCGTGTTCAATAGAAGATTGAAAACATAGACAAAAAACAACAAATTAAAAAATACGTCATCAAAATATAAAAAACTACATGCTGTAAATCAAAATCTGGGTTTACAACAGTAAGCAAATTTTGATTCCACTGCTGAACTGCTGAACATAGTCGAAGAAGTCCACTGCTGAACATAGGCCTCCCCCAAGGAATGCCACAAAGCACGGGAGATGACAGAGGGAAACTGAGGCAGAAGATAGGCAGTAGCATCTTTCTGATAACAGCAAAAACAATAAAAAACTGTGGTTGCCAACCCGCTCGCCAAGCGTGGCAACTATGGCAATATACCCCCATGACGAGAGTTACAAAACGCGAAGATTAATGTCATCAAATTTAATCCGGATTAAAGAATAGTTTTTATTGACGGGTTATTTCAACCATTTACGACTATAATTGTCTTACTTGTATAAAACTACATGAGTGGTTATTTGCGATAATAGTGGATAACATCAGTGCTTATTATGTGAATTTATATTTAGGAACAAAAAGTTAAATTTTGAATCTAAGTGATCCGATATTAAAATTAGCATTTTGGAAAAAGGTATGACAACGCGTTCTTACGTTGTCTTCGTTTAACTAGTAACAAAGATCTTTAGATGCATATAAATACGTCCAGATACAAGGAAAAATATGGTATAATTTCTTCTTAATTAACAATAAGTGACATGCAAAGAGGTCGAGAGATTCGTTTCCGCCTAACAGATATGTAGCTAACTTTGTAGTGGATATAACCTGAAATTGAAACCGGTTTGGTCAATGTGGACTTACGGGCTGGCGGGAGGACATGCGCGATATTCAAGCAGGTGTGCCACTGAGCCTACTGACTCAATGAGAATTCCGTTTTAGACTTAATATAGTTTCGCGTGATTTACTTACTGCTGTGACTTTCGATAGCTTCTTTTCCAATATTAAATAAATTAAAATAAAATATAAACTGGGATTACTGTCTCGCAATTATCGGAATTTCAAGTGAAATGAACGTTCAGTTTTTTTTTAATAGGATTAGGGTGACAAACGAGCACACAGTCCACCTGATGGTAAGTGGTTGCTGCGGCCCATAGACATTTACATCTATCCTCGATTACGAATCAAAATGCAGATGCGTTGTCACCCGTGAGGACTAAGATGGAATGCCTCGTTTCCAGTAAAAAGGGTCTCCGGTTCTCTACACTCACCACACGAAACACAGCAGCGTTAAGCTGCTATTTTACGTTGGTATTCTGTGAGAGCGTGGTCCTACCCCGGTCGAGCCAACCCATTTGTGCTACAACTATACTACTAATATAGCTGCAGTTTAAAAGGGTTCCGTACCCAAAGGGTAACCAACGGGACCCTATTACTAAGCCTCCGCTGTCTGTCTGTCTGTCAGCGGGACTGTATCTCATGACCCGTAATAGGTAGACAGTTGAAATTTTTCACAGAATGTGTATTTCTGTTGCCGCTATAATAAAAATAAATTAAAAATTAAGGGGGGCTCCGCTACTAGAAACGTGTTTTACGATAGTACGGAGTAACGGAACCCTTCATGCGCGAGTCCGACTCGCACTTCGCCGGCTTTTTTTATGTTTACAATTAGAAGGTACAAAAGAAGATAAAAAATACACCTTGTAGTGGCGGCGCAAGAGAATGCACTACCCTATAATATCATCTCGTGGCGTTGGTATCGTAAGAATCGACAGAGGAGAGTTTATAGCGTTTTGATGGCTTTTCATATGTGTGACTTTAAATACCAAGTTTAATATGTTTTATCTTTTTCAATAACAGTTCAAGTTTGATCACAATTATTCAATAGGAAAACCCCATTTTAAATAATTTTTGAGAATTTACGCAAATGTTCATTAAAAAACGATTAAGATTTTGTGAATGAAAAACGTGAACAAATTTTTAAATATATCTGTAATATGAACGATTTCCTTTAAACAGGTACTCCCACGTGCGTTGTTTTTTTTATTCCTTTATAATTAAAAAATACACCAGAGGTAATATATAGGTAAGTAAAATCAAAACTCGCTTGTAATATAATTCATAGACCCCTTGGTTGAAGCAAAATTTATAAAGCATTTGTGCTTAAAAATGTGTACGAAACTAAAGGAAAACTTGTAAGGTGGCAGGCAATGATTCTTACATCAGCACACATCTGATATGTATATTTAAGCGTAGTTTGGGGCGGCGTGTTTATAACGTTTGTTTAATAATTTAGCAGCGCCGGCGCGGCCCTCAGGGGCCCTCTGTTGAATAATAGATGCAACAATAATATGAGTACCGTCTAAGTATGTTAAACACCAAAAATGTCTAAACAAATTCTTTTATATATACATACATATATATATTTAAATAAGTCATCGCGATTAACGATGTAAGTCAATGTTTACTTACTGTTTATCGATTCCCAAACAAAATCAGACAAGTTGGCAACGTATGTGACTGCGCACTTCTTGTTTATTATCATTGTTTGTAACGTTTATGGACTGTAAAACTGGTAAAACGTCAAATTATAAGTGGTCGTTATAATGTTATAAATTGTTTACGGTTCTATTTGTGTCCATCGTAAATTCTTTTGATAAATGTATAAACTACGTTTTGTTATATTATGTGGATTATTTACTTTTTATACCAAGTTTAATATGTTTTATCTTTTTCAATAACAGTTCAAGTTTGATCACAATTATTCAATAGGAAAACCCCATTTTAAGTAATTTTTGAGAATTTACGCAATTGTTCATTAAAAAACGATTAAGATTTTGTGAATGAAAAACGTGAACAAATTTTTAAATATATCTGTAATATGAACGATTTCCTTTAAACAGGTACTCCCACGTGCTGTTATACGGGACCTCGTAAACTAGGTTTTAAAAAAAACACTTTTATTACACAACGGAAATAGTATTATTTAGAAATAAAATTGGTTACAAATTTTAATTGGCAGTCAAACTAACGCACGATGATACAGAGGTGTTAGGTTCAGCGGTCAAACTCGTTCCAGCAAGCAGAGTGTCTTAAATGATGACAAGACTTTAGAGGAAATCTATGTAATCAGTTATTATCCATGATTAAGGGTTTTCCCTAGCATTGTGAAACCGTAACAGTGCGTTGTTTTTTTTATTCCTTTATAATTAAAAAATACACCAGAGGTAATATATAGGTAAGTAAAATCAAAAATCGCTTGTAATATAATTCATAGACCCCTTGGTTGAAGCAAAATTTATAAAGCATTTGTGCTTAAAAATGTGTACGAAACTAAAGGAAAACTTGTAAGGTGGCAGGCAATGATTCTTACATCAGCACACATCTGATATGTATATTTAAGCGTAGTTTGGGGCGGCGTGTTTATAACGTTTGTTTAATAATTTAACAGCGCCGGCGCGGCCCTCAGGGGCCCTGTGTTGAATAATAGATGCAACAATAATATGAGTACCGTCTAAGTATGTTAAACACCAAAAATGTCTAAACAAATTCTTTGACAGCTAAAAACTTTTTTTCGAAGAATGCTAGTAACACTATTAACATTACTAATACTCTCGGTAACTGTCCGAATGGTGCACAACAACAGTCCATTGGCGAATTTGAATCCACGACACCCCGAGTTTGCAGTCCGCATATATTAATAGGGCTACTCTCGCTTCATATTTATTTATTTGTTTTTTCTTCTGGATTTCTTTGTTTGTTGTAAAATAAATCTTTTATTGTATTAATAATTTAAGAAATATATTTTCCTTAGCCCTCATCGAGTACGTATAACAGATATTTTAAAAAGCGATTAACCAATTGTGGCATTTATTAAGAGACAAATGTAATAAATAATAATAATTCGATTAAAAGGTTTCTATTTATTTTCTTTGTTATAAATGATAGAACCTTTGAGAGTTTAAGAAATGATGGATACTAAACGTACCTGCTAAGAAATGGTGGTAGCGACTTTCAACACTCTTTAGCAGTGCTTCAACAGAAAGCGCCTGTACCCCCTAGGATTTACCCTAGAAAAGTCTAGGCTATCAAGTAAAATTTATTTATAAGTCTCAAAGTAAATTGATATGTCTCACTGCGGGACAATTTATTTCAGACAGGGTTATGGATTTTCTTCACATTCTCTCTTTTCTTGAATTTCATATGTTCTCGAAATATTTTATTCCTTATAGGTAACATAGGGGTTTCCTCACAATGTTTCCTTTACCGCCGAGCACGTGGTAAATGAGCATTTAAAATATCAATTAACAATTTAATTTGTGGTAGCGGGGATCGAACCCCGGTTACTCACGTACTGTGTAATTTACGGCGAGTGATTAGTTTCGGAACTACCACTATTAATCAAATAATAATTACTGCCACGTTAATAGAAATTACTCACATTTTTGACTATTCCTAAATAATTTTATTAAATGTATAAAGTATTTTTATGTAGTTTACCAAAATAAAAATAAAATATTACCGTTTTCATTTCACAAATGTTAAAGGAATGACGTTAAATACATATTATATTATATCTCAAAAAGAAGGTATTGTAGATATAAATCTTTAAAATAAATAACTCATATTAAGAGGCACGTGGGAACACACACCTGTCGCAATTGCTCTGCATTTTAGAATAGAAGCTATTTTAACTAACGAACAAAGGGGTACATTTTAATATGCTATTTTCAGTATGTGTGTGTGTAGATATCAGAGGTATGAAATGGATTTTTTATAGGATAAGGGTGACAAACGAGCACACAGTTCTGATGGTACACTTACCATCAGGACCGCATCAGCAACCACTGTTGCTGTGGCCCATAGACATCTACATCTATCCTCGATGACGAATCAAAATGCAGATGCGTTGTCACCCGTGAGGACTAAGATGGATACGAAACACAGCAGCGTTAAGCTGCTATTTTACGCTGGTATTCTGTGAGAGCGTGGTCCTTTCCCGGTCAAGCCAACCCATTCGTGCTACAACTATACCAGTAATATAGCTGCGGCATGGCTCTACCACGTAAAATATACTTATTTATAAGTTATATTCTAAATTTTTACGCCAGTGAATTTGATCGGAAGCGGGAACGGATGCACCGACAGACTCGGGGACAGTCACAATACAACCAGAGGTGCGATTGTGTAACTCTGGTCGGAATCGTGATTGGCTTCGTTTTAACGTTTGATGTTTGATTTCGTCTTATTGTGTGCATATATCATTGTCAAAGTCGATGACTATTTTTACAAATATTGTAGATTACAAAATATTATCATAATGAATCCACCGGCAAACGATACCAACCAGAGTTAAACAATCGTACTGCTGTTTCAAAATCAATCAATATCTGTTTTAATATGTTTGGCTCCGGCTTGAATTCGAGCCTAGGACCCGCAGCGTACTAGACATATAATACTCTGGCAACTAAAAAAAATCAGGCGGTTGTTAACACATGAGGACTTGTTTCAATTTTAACAGTATTAAATCATAACAAAATCACCAGGAGTTATTTGGCTATCTTCTGGATGTCACAAAAGTTTTTTGAAGTTCTAAAACCGAACTTTCGTCGTAATTAATTAAATAATCTTATTACGTATTGATTCTTTAGTAAATTAAATTGCCTAATTTTGTTGACAATATGTTGCAAGAATAAAAATTAAAAGTTGCCGCTTTTAATGACTACTCACACTGTATTTTAAAATAAATACTAAATATAACTACAGAATATAATACGGGGTACGCTTTTTAAGAAAATCGTCATTATTATCATTACATACTATACACGTCTTCTGCTGAACATACGCTTCCCCCATAGATTGCCTTATAGAGGGATATTTGCCAGTTGGCGTGCTTGGCAGGCGGTTTGGCAACCGTAATTTTTTGAGTTGTTATCAGCAGATGCTGTTGCCCATCTCCTGTTTCGATTTTCCTCTAACGACAATCAGGGGATGTTAGGGTGCAGTGGATTCTCCTACACCGCCACTACATGGCGAAAAAAATAAGGGTTTTGAATAGACTACGGCTGAAAATATGGCATATGTTTATGGGTTTGCAAAAAATAAATATTTTGGCAGGATAATATTGTTATTAACCAATTAAATTCGAGATTACAAACTTTCATAGCAAACGTAAAGTGGTTTAAGCCAAGCTTTATTAACATAGCAAGCGAGTTGTTTTGTTGCAATTTAAATATAAGGAATTAAAGTGTGAGTGTACCCCACTCACACTTTTACTCTGTATGAGTAATCAAGGCATTTGAAACTGACTGTATGTAGCTTGACAAAGTCTAAAATAAAAAAGTATACCTATGTAAAATACATATAAAATATTTCAATTGGTTGTCGGTTCAACCTTAACAATGTATTTGATTACGCAATGTAGCGGGCTTCAAAAACAAAAATAATTTAGAAACTATCACATATCTAGAAATTGACTAGTTTCTCAGAGCATTAATAGAATCAGGTGTTACTTTACGGAAATCCATTACAATAATCCATTATTATCCATTATAGAATACAAATATCAAATATAAATTGGTGTGTTCTCGTGTTCTTAGTGTAGTGGTGTTGGGATACGTACCTAATGCTCGCAATTGAGGAAGGGTAGGAGGTGTTCTTCAGACAAGGTAAGACACGTCATTTTTATTTTATTTTGACGCGAATCTTAGCTAATTAATTTTTAACATCTTTAATTTGACTAGTTTCTCTTCAGCCAAGTCCACTTGGGTAGGTACTATGTACCTATTTCCGCCCCCAAAAAGCAGTGCATCCACGATAGTGTTTTGTAAGGAACCCGATTGAGATGGTATACTTATACGAGGCATTCCATCTTCGTACCTAGCAGTGATAACGCACCTGACGCCTTCTTTGTTTATTTTAGCCACCTGCCATTTAGGTTGACTGCGAATTCATTTGTCCCTTTTATGTCAAAACAATTATGAACAATAATTACCGAAATAGAAACTAGAGTTCTTTACATTTAGAAGAGAAAAGATCGAACACAGAATTTTGGAATTCGCATGAAAAACGACGGATAATTTTGTCTTTTCTTTTTCAGGCACTTACAGCCCACAGCTGTACATTCCCACTCTGTACTTAAATGGTCATTGGCATTTGCCATCATATTGGTGATTGCAGTACCAGATGTTTCACACCTTTGACGCTGTTCGCAGTATCTGGTCTGATTGCGGCTGTACACGCTCGTCGAGACACCACAAGACAGGCCGAGTACGAGTGTGTACATGGTGCCCTTGTCGCGTCGCGTCGCGTCTCGCGGCTCTCGTTCGCTCTCGGCAGCGTGTCGGTTTTTTGCGCTCGATTCAAAGGGTCTCGTGAGTCTCGCGATGAAAACGAGAGCGCGCCTGTACAAAGGCAAAACGCAGCAACAGTTTCTTCTAGGTCCATCGCAGCGGGCATCCGGAGTTCAAGTGAAACAACGAGTGTGTACATGGTGTGCTCTCGTGTCGAGCCTCTGGATCTAACTTTTTACATATTCGAGATGGTGTGACCACATTTTTTGCAGGACATATTCTTTATAGATTTCCCATAACGTGATGAAATAGGGTGATGAATTATCTTACGCCACTACTACACGGCAAGCTTTTGTTTTACCGCGGTAAAAATACAATTAAAATGGTTTAATATAACATAAGCATAATATTAACGTAAGTTCTGTAACCTTAGGTACTCGATATTAATCAAACAGGGTATATTAACCATAGATACGTCAGTAGGTATTTACATTTAAAGAAAACGTCGTGTTGAAATCTACATGAATAAATAAAAATTAAAAACATGCGACATTAATATATTTTACTATGTATAGCAATTAAAATCACTTTGAGGCACTAAAGTAGCTGATGGACTCATCAAAACCTATAAGTACCCTATACGCGCCGATCTAAAACCTGGTAAGAGGTAAGGTCTTACAGCACAAGTAAAGGAAAAAATCTAAAAATCGTTAATTTAACCTTATTAAATGCATTAAATCAAAGATACTTTAGTATTCTATGGTCAATGTGCTGATGTTTTAATTGTAAAATTTGACAACACGATTATATACACATATAATCGTGTTGTAAAATTTTACATGTTTATGTACCGGGCACTTTCATGAGGGTGCAACAGAATGCATTTAATTTGTTAATAAATCAGGCTGCGGGGTGGTGCGGGTTCATTAGACAGATCGCCTGGGGCTTTCCGGGGAGCTATACCCACTTCATCCTTCTATCGCTTGATGCATTTTATTTGTCGACAGAAATTCGTGATATAACCATCAAATTATTAATTTCCTTATCCTAACGAGTTACCTCTTTCGTACATGTCCGTTATAGTCATAAGAAAAATTTACATTAAGCATTATTAGATACTTATTTCCAAACATTAATTCTGTTAACTTTAATCAACACCTATTCGAACTTACAGTCCACTAAATGGTAAGTGGCTACAGCAGCCCATGGACACTTCTTACGAACTGCAAATAAAGAAGGCTACTGATACATAGGCACCTTTGAGGACTAAGATAGATGTCCTCACAGCCTGTAATTATACTATTCCTTTCAGATCAGAACACAGCAGCGCTCACAGTGGGTTTTGGTGACAGTAAGAGGGCGGTACCTACTACCTAAACGGCGGAAAACTACTCCTAGGCGGAAACGTCCTACAACCAAGAAAGTTATTATTGCAATATTTCGTATACAAAACTAATATTACAACGACTACCTACTTCCTCTATTGGTCGATTGCTGATTATTGGGCAAATTCCCTGTAGCAGCCCGCAGTTAAGATATTGGCGGTGTTTTAAAGAGCGTACCTAGTAAAGTAGCTAAAGCCGTTGGTTTTGCGCCTGATTTCTCTCGTCGTGAGAGTAAGGAATACGTAAACGTGTATGAGAGTGAGGAAATAGAGTGCACCTGTTTGCGCACACACGCGTGCACTATAAAATTGTCCTGAGTAGATGACCGAAATTCGGTCTGGAGGGCATTATTATTTATTATTACTAATATTACAGTACTGAAATTTATTTGTCGTTAATAAACAACTATTACCTATAATAAGATAGGATAAAATAAGTTATTAATTGGCTCTCAAAACTTGACATAATTTAAGGTAGATATTCGCGCGCGGAATCCCCGTCCACGCACGTAGTAAAACTTTTAATTGCATTCAGCTCTATCACTGTAGTCAACAGTGCGAGTTATGAACACCTCGACCGTCGCGGATAACGTTTTTTTTTTAAAATATCCAACGGAGCACCACCTTAATGTTCCGAAATTTAATAAAAAAAACTGGAATGTCGTATAATTATAAAACAAAAATAAAAGTTGTGCTTCAAAAAGAAATTGTCAACGTGCATCCTCGCTAGCTGATATAAATATAAACAATAGAGGCCAAGACCGGATGGGAGACTCATTAATTTAGATGATTGTACAATTATCTAAATAATATAAGCGGAGCGAGACACCCACGCGGGGCAGGGGGCACTTCAACCCGAAAAGGAGGGAGGGGTGCGGGCACTCGTTTTTAATTAAACCAGCGATGAAATGAAGTGGTCCACATAATATTGCTTAGCCATATTTTCAAAATTAATTAAATCTCGACCAATGGTCTATGTTTTCTCACGAAATAGCTATTACCCTATTATTGAAAGTAATGCAATTAACACGAAGTTTAAAATTGTTTATCCAGAACTTTATTGTCATAATTAATTTATCTCCATAAACATTGAAATTTGTCTGTAATATTAAAGAGTGTGTTTTGACATCAACTGTGAAAAATCGATATTTTAATATTTACATTAGTACTAACTACCTACCTACTAACGCTTTAAATTTTGGTTCTGTTTAGATCATAGATATTATATAAATTATAAATAATTTTAATTATTAGCATTAGTATAGTAAAATGTTGGAAGTATAACTTAGAGTAACTTTTAAGATCAACGTTGATCTTTTTTTTTTTATTGTTTTGCTATTACCGAATTTATAGCACGTAATATACAGCAACGGTAACCAAGTCGGACCAATTTTAGTCATAAGGATTATAATTTATTTTCTTGGTGGAAGTAGGATTGAAGAATTTTTCATTACACTTCTTGTTTGGAACTTCGTTAAAATAGATTAGACCAAGAACTTAATTGTTGTGTTTGGATTGTGCGAGCATGATTAGATCACAATCTGTTCATTATTAAATAACTTTATACCTTTAAGCATATAAAAATCCAAAGTCTAGATGTATTTAATAATCTTTTGGAAATAGTATGTCCCGCAGATTCTAAGAAGTAAAACTTTAAACCATTCATGTAATATTCTTTACTAAGATTACACAAATTACTTTTTTAAATGGCTGGCATTCCTTCAACATAACTACTAAGTGGTAAAAGTTTTCACTTAATTTTAAATTGTAGAAATAGTTACCTAAAGGCTTTGTCTTTTTAGATCCTTTAATTGTGCGTCCAGGCTTGATGCCTCTGTGGAAACCGCCGGTCTCCGGACCGGCGAGATGCACCAAACAAAAACTCAACAATAACAAAAAATAAACACAATTAACGCGTAAACGGAATAAACTACACAGCAAAGAGCAGTTATGTATCCTTCGAAAGTTTATATCGATAAAGGACTCAACACACAAAACTTCCTTTTAAACTTTAAAATAAAAACGGTGAAGAACTGCGAAAAAAGTAGTTATGTTTACGGGGATTGACGACACTTCCCCACGCGGCGTTTCGGTCGCGACTGAGCCACGCGGTCGGGTGCGGGGAGAGAGGGGCCCGCGGGACGCCGGCCCCGCACCGCACCTCCGTGGTATTATTTGATTAATTCGCCTCCCCCTTGTATACTCGCCAAGTCGTCATTACGACGATGAACGTTAAGTTTTTAAATTTAAGTGAGAGGGCCGCAACCTTCACCTAATACTTTTAATACTTTAATTGAATTCATTAAGATCGGTCTCTGACAAAGATTAGTTAATAAGCGAACGCTAAACAATCCGTCTTGTTCATGGTTAATTACTGCGGTTGCGGTACACTCGCAAAAAATCCATGCTTGATATAATGAGTTATACCTACCAAGAAATGTAAGCTCCGCTAATTGGAGTGCATTTGCATACTGAAGTAAAATAAAGTCGGAGTGAGTTATTTTGACGACGTAGAGGTATGTCGGCAAGCAAAAGGCTTTAAAAGGACTATTTAATAGAGCTTCTGCGAGTGAGATATCAGTTCAAACTTTCGTTAAATTTGTTCCTTACTACTTAGTTGTGTTATTTTTATATAGCAAGTTGTTTTACCCAGTCCACTTCATGGTAGTTTTTTTAATACAATTAACCCTATGTGGTGGCCTATAGACTTACATACATCCTCGAATCAAAATACAAATTTGTTAATCCGTTGTCGTCTCGTAGTCACAATCACAGCTGACCTGAGGACTAGGATGGAATACCACGTTACCAGATAAAGTGTTTCCAGGTCGCTTAATTAAGCATCTACGAAGCGCCACAGTGTTGAGCAGCTATTTTATACTGGTGTTCTGTGAGATCTCGGCCCCTTCCCGGCCTGGCAGACTTTTTAGTGCCCAGTCCTATCTGCATCTATAGTTATTTATAGAGGGAGGATTTTATTTGTTGCAAACCCTTATCTGCAACTTAATAAATGGGTATATTTATTGTTTACAATGGTTTCTTCTCCTATATTATATATTATATATTATTTAAATTACTAGGTATGCTCGTAGCATATCTAAATCCTACTATCTTGTATATAATTTTAAAGTAACATATGAAATAACAGCCCATCTAACGATAAGAAGCTACGGCAGCCCATGGGCACCTGCACCCAACTTGAAACAAAAGACGTCGTCATTGAAGATATAATGTCACATAGCCTGTCATTACCCTTATCTTTCAGACCTGAACACAGCAGTGCAGGTACTTGTGCTTGGCGGCAGAAATAGGTAAGCAGGTGTTATTAACGCAGACAGACTACGGGGCATAATTGAAGCCCAGAAGAGTATAGTTAAAAGAATAGTTATACGATATTAACTAAGTATTAGAGTTACATAAATTCATAAAAAAAAACAAATGAATAATAATTTGTAGAAATTATGAGTCAAAAGCATGCTTAGCTTGTAATTGTTAGTATTCGACTTTTTAATAAGTAATAATTAATAATAATAATTCTGGTTCGAAGCGATAGTCTTAGCAATTTGAAATTGTAGGTATGTTTGTTAAATTTCAATTATTTTCTGATATGTGAAATGTTTACAAATTATGTATGATTTTTTTAATATACTACGTGCTTATATTCTTACATTGTCATCTGATTCTGAGCTATGTCCAAAATGTCAAGTCTCTAGCTCATCGGGAAGATAGTTTAAAATCAATTACTATAAATTCCACCCGAACAGATATATGCACACGAAAACGAGTCAATAAAAACCCACGTTTTTATTAATAAAAACATAGCAATCATAGTTTCTTTAAAGACCATTACAATAACTCAAAAAGATTATAAAACGTCGATATCGCATTACCGACAAAAGCATTATATCGTATTATTTTTTTACCTTTTTTAATTTTTCGCATACATGCTCACTGTCTTTTAGTACTTAAACGTGCAAAAAAGAACAAAAACTTATTAAATCGAAAAGGACTGGACGGTTTCGAGACCCTCAGGTACAGGAAACTCGTAACAGGGATTGGTGTCGGCTTACGAGAAAGAGGTCCGCCACAGTTTGGGATTAATTTAATAATGGTGAGACATTATTGGGTTTATTCGACTGAGTCAATTGATCAAACAGCACGGACGCAGGTGACTTGCGTACTTATGCCACGCATTGTTTAACTACAAAAATTACGAAATATTTATTATATTTATTGAAACGCCTATAGCGTTAAAAAGTTCATCGCCCCATTTTGGTCCGCAGGTGTTAAAAAAGGCGACTATGGGACTACTATAAATGTCAGAAGAATCTCATGACTTAAGATTGTTACAGCTTAGGTAGCACAACCATCTTATTTTATGACAAATAGTAGTTGGACGACCAAGTTTTAATAAATACATTATTTCATCCAAATAGGTAGAGCCTTTTCCGAGAAACGAAATATACAGCGACAGGCAGCAAGCGTCAAATGTGCGAGACGTCTGACTACCGACTACCTCTATTTTTTTCAACTACCCTTCAATAGGCCCGCCGGAAGAAATTTCAACATGGAATAAGCAGTACCTTTGTAGGTGTTCCTTTTAACATTTTCCTCTAAAAGTATGTGTTTTTTTATACAGGAGAGGGCGCAAACGAGCATACGGCTCACCTGATGGTAAGTGACTACCGCCGCCCATGAACAACTGCAACACCACCGGAATTTCAGGTGCGTTGCCGGCCTTTTAGAAAGGAGTAAGTTCTTTTCTTGAAGGTCCCTAAGTCGTATCGGTCCGGAAAAATCGCCGGTGGTAACATAAATGATTAAATAAATAAATAATTATGCGCATACATGAAATACTAAATTTAATTTTAAATTAGACTTTATTTATAATATCTTACAAAAAATATTTAAAAAAATGCAATTTAATTGCCGGGGAAAAACATTGTAGTTCGAGTTACCGTTTTTTTTTGTTATATGGCATGTTATTAAATTGGATTCTTCATCGGCTACATTTTTATTGTAAGATCCTTTGTTTCCTTGATAATAAGCAAGAACGTTTCAAATAAAGTAACTTTTTGCCCACCTAACATCGTACGCTTACTTGGTGCTGGTCAAATGCATATTTGTCCAGCACCGAAGAAGGCAGGAAATATTCGCTTTAAGCTATTATTTATTCTGTGCTTTAAGTAACCCAAAAATACTACCTACGTAGCGTAGTTTAGATAGCGCAAAACTGTATTGCCGTATAACACATATGGTAGATTTATTATATTTTGTTAAGTTCGTTAATGTTTTTCTACTTTTTCCTTCATTGTTTTATTATTTACTTTGTTTGGATTTTGTGCTTTGTTTACTAAGTTTAGGACCTATTTTAATTATCAGTACTGTACGTATATGTATATTTTTCCTTTTCCCTTCCTTATGTAACGAGCAAATTAAGTTCAGTAGGTACAAGTTAAATTACATTTCATAAATAGGCTGATGTACTGGTAGATAGATCTACATCGTAATATTACAATACGGTTGCAACGGAAGTCAAGCGCAGGTTATTTACTATTAGTATATGCTGAGTTGGAACTTGGAACCGATTTGTGATGACACATCTATAAAAAATAAAAATTTAAAAGAACACAAATATTATTGTACGTATGTCAAAGACAATTGTGTCGTTAAAAATAAATGCATTTTGTTCTTTGTTTCTATTACCATGGACCCTTCGAAGAAGAAAATTCGTGTTATTTTTTAAAATTATGACGTGAAAACAATGCGTCTAAAACGCAAAATCAATGACGTACTTATAGGAAATTTGCACTACTAACGAACGATATGTGCGGCATTGATTCAATTGCTTTTGCTCGGAAATTTTTGACTATTAGTTAACGTGGTAGAGCCATGCTGCAGCTATTAGTAGTATAGTTGCAGCACGAATGGGTCGACTCGACCGGGGAAGGACCACGCTCTCACAGAATACCGGCGTAAAATAGCAGCTTAACGCTGCTGTGTTTCGTATGGTGAATATAGAATACCGGAGAACCTTTTTACTGGAAACGAGGCATTCCATCTTAGTCCTCACGGGTGACAACGCATCTGCATTTTGATTCGTAATCGAAGATAGATGTAGATGTCTATGGACCACAGCAACCACTTACCATCAGGTAGACTCTGTGCTCGTTTATCACCCTTATCCTATAAAAAAACCTTACAAATGAAACTCGTGGCCGCCCGCACAAGGAGGTTGATAATAACGAAATATTTTAGATCTAGGTGCCCAAGCCAAACAGTGCCTGAAACGAAAGATTAGTCAGAAGAAGCTTACGGTAACAGTTCGATGGTCTACTGTTGGTGTTATCCACTATACCTTTTTTTCATATAATGCAACAGATACTGCTGGTCGTTATTGTCAAGAATTTCAAATCATGGTAGAGAAACTGGTTTGCAAACAACCTAGATTTGTAAACTGCTCTTCATCATTGCTTCTTTATAACACCGGCTGATGGTCACATACAGCACAACAGACGGTAAAATTAATAGAGCTAAAGCCTTATAAATTACCCTTCCACATCCACCATATTCTCCAGACCTTGCCCCAACAGACTTCCTATCAAAGTTTGGAAAACTTCTTGACAGGCAAATATATCAAATTCAAAGAAGCAGTTAAGAATAACTTAGAGTTCAGCGATTCTCGTGCATCTGACTTCAATAGCAAGGGCATCAACAAACTGTCCATAAAATAGCAAGAATGTATTAATAATTTAGGGAAAATTTCGATTAATTACATAGTTTTTTTTTGTGAAAATATCTTTAACAGCCAGCATCTTTAATAGTATTATACCCAATCTTAAAATGTATCTTTTTTGAGGGCACGTGTAGTCTCCTAATGGCACTTCACCTTTAACCTCTTTACTTCGTAACTTCTTCTTTAATAAGCATCTCTTAGCACGATCTATTACAAAATGTTTATAAAAAATGTTTTTACTGTATAACGATTTCCATTACAGCTTATCAAAAGTTCACTTCTAAACATAGGCCTCCGGCAGATTGCCTCTTAGGGGACATTTACCACAGATGCCACGCCTGGCAAACGGTTTCTTATTTTTATTGAGCTGTTATTCAACAGGAAGTTACATACATACACATTACATACTCATCTCCTGATTCAGTTTCCTTCTGTGGCCCCTTATAACACCCACCGGATGATACGAGTATGGGGTAGTGGATATTCTTACACCGTCACTACACGGTTTGTTATTAGTTATCATTAATACGTGGTAGAGCCATGCTGCAGCTATATTAATAGTATAGTTGTAGCACGAATCGGTCGGCTCGACCGGGGAAGGACCACGCTCTCACAGAATACCAGCGTAAAATAGTTAATGCTGCTGTGTTTCGTATGGTGAGTGTAGAAAACCGGAGACCCTTTTTACTGGAAAAGAGGCATTCTATCTTAGTCCTCACGGCTGACGACGCATCTGCATTTAAATTCGCAAACGAAGATAGATGTAGATGTCTATGGACCACAGCAACCACTTACCATCAGGTGGACTGTGTGCTCGTTTGTCACCCTTATTCTATAAAAAATTGTATTATATGAATATTTGTCTTACAATATAGAATACCTCCTTTCCATCAGCTTCTAAACACTCCACTGCTAGACATATGAGGCCTCATTCTTTTCATAAACGTGATCGAGTGATGTATTTTCTTATACCGCAACCACTCGCTACATCACATTCTACTACGAGTAAAATGATAAAAGCTTTTTTCACAAAATTTAACATCGATGGTCTGACGAATACTATCGAAATAATAATCCGATTACTATCGGAATTTGTTGTGAGTAAGACCTAAATTGATATTTATCGGCTGACCTATCAATTGAAGCTAATAGAAACTAAATTATCCATTTAAGTGTAGTCTTAGTCCTATTTGGCATGTAAAGAAAATTATTAACTATGCTGATTTTGAAGTAGTTTCAACGTTGTTTATTTCTAAGCTTTATTTTTTCGTTCTGGAGGACATAAAATTAAGGATGGTTTTTATTTTATCAAAAGTGCATGAAATATATTGACCTTCATTTAACCTCCAAATGACGTCAGAAAGTAGGCCGAGTGAAGTGAGGTCAATATCTAATAATTTACAAACTTATTTGTCAAAATATCAAATGTCAACGTCTCGGTTTTGTTTATGAAATAACATTATATCATTGCTTGAATTATGATTTAATTGATTTACAATAGTCTTCCTAAAGTTAAATTTATTTTATTTATCAGCCAGTTTGTGCGAGGTAAATCCGCCAAAATATACAAAGTAAACAATAGTTATTTACGCGACGAAATAACACCAATTATTTTGAATCAACGTCTTCATTGGTTACTCGATCGAATTCATCATCAAATCTTAACAAAATACGCAGAAAAGAATGTTTTTTTCCCTGGTCCCTGGTTTGTAATGGCTTAGTGTTAATTATTATGTCATCTATGTAAAATTTTAACTAATGTTTTTTTAAATTTACTGTATGATTGACTAAAAAGCCTTCAACTAAAATTAATAAATGCTTTCTAAACATTTTATTAAATGTACATATTATGTGAACATACTTCTTCAAAAAATGTTGGTGCATCACATTGCGAGGTTTTTGAGAGATTTTGAGGCAGCTTCAGCCAGCAGACCGTTGACGAAGATAGCATTAAAAGCTCTCAAGGTGCCTAAGCCTAAGGCTTAGGCCCTAAGCGGACAAATTAGTGTTTATTTTTATCTTATATATAAAACAAAAATGTAATAATACCAACCTTAAAAAATAGATACGTACCGAATTGCGTAAGACAGTTTGTTACGACGAGAAGTTTTCTCACAAATTACAATTTAATCAAATAACACGCAGAAATAGAATAGACTTCAAGACGTCCAATTTAAGTTTTTTGATAATTACATGTTCTTGTGGTACGGGATTAATATTTGTTATGAGACCCGAAGGAAACACAGCCTTAAAATTAATCTTTGCTTAAAGTTAATGGGCTTATTTGTCATGGGTGCTGCGTTAGATGGATATTATAATGAAGTAATCGGTGAGTCACAATCCAAAGGTATTCAGGCTTTTATTACGAAAACAAATGCACCGTTGCTCAACCTGTTCGGTAACTCACCGTTTACATGATATCAAATGTCAAACCAATTTTTGCCTTTTTGTCTATTAAGTTTAGAGCTATATTCGTATACTGCAGAAGAGCCAGTTATATGTATATAAGTATGACAGGTGAACGCGAGTATTATTAATAATAATATACTTTTTAATTGGTTATAAAGAAGATACATTAAAAGAAAAAAGGTAGTTAGGAAATTATAATAATTTTGCGTACTCGGATATACTCACATTAGCAACATATTGGAACACTCTGACTTAAAACTGTTATTTCTTTTTTTTTTCATTCAATACCCCGGGCAACATTTCATTTCGTATAATATGTACCTGGGATTCCAAGGACTGGGTTGTTAAAATTGTTAATGGTTCCTTTAGTGCCACAAAGAATATTGCTTTGCTGTATTTGTGTATTTCATTATTTGTGTATTCATAATTATAAAGGCCTTTGAAGTGCTAGGTTGTTATTGATAAATAATAGAAATCGCAGTATTCAAGCGATGCAATAGACTGGATAGGTACTTCTATATATTACAAATATATCTAGTATAATTCTATCATACCGCTTGAAACTGAAGTTCAAATAAATTGTAATAACTAATCATAGGTACTGAATGTCATAAAAGTTGTGTGAAATGTTACAATTTATTTATTATATACTAGCTGGTACCCGGCGCGTTCTTCGTCACCTATAAATGTTCTTAAAATAGCAAACATTCCTTGAACACTGTAAAACTCGAATACAGGTCAGCGGACTTTAGTCATTTGCTTGTGAAAGCTATGCGAGATAATTGTTTATAATGTACCTGATTGATTGTAATTAAAATTTCATTGACAGGAAAAATGTCGATGTGGAGTCCTTTTCTTTAGGTCAGGTTCGGTTACATATTAAGTAAAATTTTAAATACTAAACAAATGCTAAGCGTTAAATCTTTGAATACTTTCAGTCCTGTGTACTATTTATAATTTTTTTTTCGATTTAAAAAATATGATACAGAAAACAAAGCTATTGATAACTTTAAACCTACGGTGGTAAAAGTTTCAACCCATAATTTATATCATATAGTTCAAACTCGTAATCACTATAATATAGCAAATAGCATTCCAGCGAGCACTTATAGCACGACTCTGTTTTATGGAAATAGTAATTTACAGTTTTTAGATTTCAAGATGTTTTTTATTATTTTGCATTATCCTGCCATCTATATTTAGTCGTATACTAACAACACAATAACGTATAATGTCTGTGTGTATATATATATATATATATATTAATTCTACGATTATTCATTGGTTTACTCTATATTAATATTTGAGAAAGCACTTCATAATATATGGGTTATAATTTGACATCGTGGAGCATGTGGAAACCAGTGTCAGGATCTAGAGACTGACATTAAGCTCTTTGTTGTTATGCACCACCCTCTTGCTTATTAAAGCCACCAGGCAGCAGCGTGCACAGTGCTGTGTCCGAAATACTGTGTCTGAAGGGTATAAAGACCCAGTATAATTACAGGCTGAGAGGGATTCCTTCTAATTCCTCAGAGGTTACAACGCAAATGCTGCCTTCTTTGTTTGAAATTTGTTGCAGGTGTTCATGGACTGCAGTGTTAGTGTTAGTGGCTACTAATTTATTAGGTAGACTATAAGTTCGTTTGTAACTTTTTTTTTTAAATCTGGAAACCTAATTGCGGTATCGAGGAGCACCGCCTTCTGCATATGAGCCCGGAGCGGTCCGTCACGGAGCCCCAGTCGCCTCAGATGACCTGAGAGGCTGACTGGGATTAGCCCGTTTGCAGAAACATGAATAATTTCGGTCGGCATACCACCCCACATGTCGGTCACCTCGTGAGCCAGGTCCAGATATTTTGTCTGCGTATCTGTTTCAGCTTTCACGAGGTTTTTGTCACAAGGAATGGTGATGTCGACCAAAAATATCCTTGACTGTGCCCGGTCCATCAGCACAATATCAGGCTTATTCGCAAGAATAGTCCTGAAGTTTCGTCAGGAAGTAATTACGGAGGCTGCACACTTCGCGATTATGCATGGTGAGAGTGCTTAAAAAGTCGCGCCCACCATGTTTCCGCGGCAAGTACAGCCTCATTACTGACGATCTCAGATGATGCATCCTGTGGGACGTCATAACAGTGCGGACTTTTCTATCCAGAGCGTTCAGTTCGGTCTGAGTCCACCTGAGTATGCCGAAGGTATACATGAGAACAGGCATGACCTAACCGTTATAAGCGTGTGTCTTATTAACGTCCGACAAAAGACTGTTAAGCACTTTTGTCAAGCGTGCATAAAACACATCGCAAACTGACTGTTTCATGTCCGTATAATTCAGCCTCCGATAGGGTCCTTATGTTGATGGGCATAGATATTACTCGTTAATTATTATAATTATCTTGCGCTCGAAAATATTTGATGATGCCGAACTCGAACGACTACGGCGTGAGGCTATTCCCTCATCGAATGAACCGGCTATAGTTAGGGATGCGGCTCCTCAAGCCACAGACCAGCAGCCACATGTAGAGGCTGCTATGGATCTTCCCGCTCTGGTTGATTCAGGCGATGATGTAGTGGTCACCCACGAACTGGAGCAGATGAGGAGTAAATTGGAGGAGGCGATTGTCGAAACGCGCTGTACGCCTCTCGAAAATCGACCGCGACTCCCGCGCATAGCCCTAACAAGCGGAATCGGGATGTCGTAACGGCCCTGAACCCATTGCTGGCAAGCCACTTGGAAATCAGCCTGGACCTTTGCGAAACGGACTCTCTTACTCTTTGGCGCTGCTTTGGCAGTTTGCCGCATTGTTGGTGGCAAACTTCCCACGTCTGGACGTGCTACTGGGCAAAGTAGCGCTGTTCCAGCCTGGAGAAAAGGATTGAGGACCGTATCGCAAAGGCAAGGGTTTTCATCGGCAGACTGATAAGCTTCAGGTCGGGCAATAATAGGCCGAGAATTGTGCGTACCGTCAGGATGGCGTTTGCTGGGACAAATATCAGTTTATCCCAGCCGGATATAACGCAAAAACTGACGGAGCGCATAGACGATCTGAAGCAGAGAATCGCTGCTTGGGGAAGTATTGTAATAAAAATAATGAAATATCGTATAACTTTCGCATTCGTCCATTATTATCATTTGCGATTTATTATTGCAGTGGGTAAAATTATAAGAGCTCTTAAACGAGCAGTTTGTAAATATTTAACATATCTGCATTTAATATAAATGAAAATTTTGTGGAATAGTCTGTTAAACAAAGGAAGCCTGCAACAGAAAAAGGTAAACATAATTTGTGGCAGGTTCTTTACGAGTTTTAATTAAGCCAGTAGTTGGTACTTTGTACTGCATACTTGGGAACTTGTGATTTATTAACTAGCCGTTTATTAACAGTGATATGACTTTGTACGGTGGCTGTACATAAAAAAAATTAAATGTAGTTTTTAAATTGCGCGGAAGTCAGACGCAATCTGGGCTTCATGCCAACATCATAAATTCGATATTCTATGTATTATAATTTTTGGATATTTTGCATATCTTAATTGACTGTTTAAAAGGCATTTTATTTCTAATACAAAATATCTTTAATTTAGAAAATATAATTCTGAATAGCCCATTGTGTTAAAAAATTAAGAAACGCTATTGTGAAGGGAAAACATAAAATGTTAACACAGGTATATCATCTGAGGAACGTCAAGTATAACTTGTTTGAGTGTTCAACCATTAAAGCTTTTGAATGGATGTAAGTCAGCGTGACTCAAGCAGGTGCAGAGATTTACGGTGTACATTTGACCCAGACCTCTAGCTGCAAATTGCCTTCACAAAGGGGCCGATGACGCGCGGCATAAAACGTCGTCGTCGACGTCGAACCAGCGCGACACTGTCTCAACAGTTTCCCGCCTATTTTGTAATATTTTATATTAATATATCATAGGTTTTTTTTCTTCTTCAAACGTCAGCACTCCACTGTTGGACATGGGCCTTTATTACTGTGGGGAGAGTAGGGGGGGGGGGGGATTGCCGTAATCGACATACATTGGCTTGGCGATTGCAATACTGGACGTCTACGTTCTTTGACGTTGCACGTTGTCGCCGAACTGGGTTTGTTATTATTAAATCTGGTTTATTATGAGATTATTATGCTTGAATATCTAAGGCAATGAGTTTTTTCTGGAATTTTCTATAATCGCATCTAACAACCTGAGTAACACCCACAGGACGAAATGTGGTAGGTAATGGATTGTCTTAAGCCAACAGCACGTGGCACGTGTTTATAATAGTCATATAAGTTTACTGGTTATAATATGTTCGTTTGGGGAAAATTGAAAAATAGAAAGTAAATTTAAATTAATAAATAGTAAAATTTAACAAAATCAATTTCTGTTTGTCGTCTCGTATTTCGTGTAAACTCATTTACATAACTTTGACGTATTAAATTTCTTACTTAACAGTTTTTTATTTATTAACAGTCATTAACGACATTCATTAGTTGGCTTTATGGTAAATTAATGGAAATCATATGTTACTCTAGATATTGCTATCACAGTTTTATCAAAAGTAATATGGAATAATGGATAGTATCAGTTAATTCCATTTGTGTACCGTCATTTTGATCTAAAAGTAAGAATATTTTTTTTTTGTTTTTTATTTTTTTTTTGTTTACAAGGAGTTTGTTTTTGCTAAGAGGAAAAATCTTACCAAAGCTCATAAGTCACGATAAGGTATTTTGTGACAAAAAATTATTGAATATTTAAAAGTAATTTATGAGCGTTATTATTAGACATGGTATTAATCGTTACGAACGAAAGTTACTACGTCATCAAGACAATTTCATGAAGATAGACTTTGCTCCTTATAGCATGTTATTTGGACGCATAGCTTAAGAGATAATGAAAAATTAAAATAATTCAACACTCGGCTCGGCGCGTGAACGACGCATAAGCCACGCTGTGAACGACGGTGCGCGTGGTTTCATAACATATAGGCGTAAGCGAGGTGGCTACGTGCCATTACATTTACCACATGCTCGGCTTTGAAGGAAAACATCGTGAGGAAATCCGCATGTCTGAGAAATAAAAAAAAAATTCGAAGACATGTGAAATCCGTCAATTCGCATTGGGGCAGCGCGGCGGACACTTCCTTGCCCTAAGTCCCTCTCAGAAATGAGAGGAGATATATTTCCAGCAGTGGGACATTTATAGGCTGTAATTTTACTTTTATTTTAAATTTATACGCTACATGTATAGGTTCAGAGGACCGAATTTTCACCGATGCGACGTGGCGTAGTACTCTGTACTCTGCCAATATTCCAGTACTCACTTCACTAGACCACCCGATTTTTGCTTTATAAATTATTAATCCAGTTTGGTGTGCACGTTTTTTACTTGTACTAGGTGGTAGGACTTCGCTTTGCCGCCTTCGGCTATAGGTTGGTCCACTCACTTTCTTGTCTGCCGCCGAGCAGCATTGGACCATCTGTCAGTTTGAATGGTAAAAAAGCGTTATTTCAGACAGTGGAGTATTTAACTAAATGGCATTGAACATGTGACTGGTGGCTGCGACCTGGCTATTACGTTGGCTTCAAATACCAGTAGGTTTGAGCGAAATTGCAAGTCCCCATGCCTCTAACACTGAACACGGGTCCCATCAACCTGGTTCTCCTATAGAATAAGGGTGACAAACGAGCACATAGTTCACCTGATGGTACGTGGATGCTGTGGCTCATAGATATCTACATCTATTCTCCAATAAAAAATCAAAATGCAGATGCGTTGTCACCCCGGAGAATTGAGATGGAATGCCCTATTTCCAGTAAAAAGGGGCCTCCGGTTCCCTGCACTCACCATACGAAACATAGCGGCATTAAGCTTCTATTTTGCGTAGGTATTCTGTGAAAGCGTGGTCCTTCCCAGGTCGAGCCGACTCGTTCATGCTACAACTATAATATAGCTGCAGCGTGGCCCTACCACGCTTAAAATGGTTATGGAAAAACTTTTGGCACTTAAATATATCTCGCACAGATGCTAGTTTTGGATTATTAATATCAAATTTTGATAGTTGTCACCTTGGTGATAAGAAGACAAAGATGTTTTTGGAAAAATCTTTTAATTACACACTTATATAGGCAAATAAAATAATTTAATAAAATTGGAATAAAAATGTTCAAATGCTAACACTGAAGGCGACGGAATTTGCGAGACAGTCTGAACCCGCGCGACGTCGTCGAACTAGCGAGCGCACATTAAGTTCGATTGTAGGGCGAACGTGGTCTAATTGCCAGCATTGTGTCCGCATGCAGATGTGAATGGGCTTTGATTTGGGCCCGGCGCGGCCTGGGGCCGGGGGACAAATCGCTCGTTACGACTGCAGGTAAACTTTCATTGAGCGTCGGAAGGCGTCGGACGTGAGAGGCGGCCGACAAAATGCCCTCGTTATTCGCCGCCGAATCACTCGTTTATTGTGCTCAGGGAAACGGTAGACGCGGTCGTCGAATCACGAAAAAGACTTTAATGAGGCGTGAGAACGTTCTAAATGAACGATTGTACAAGGCTCGCTTTAATGAAGAATTGACATTTAAGTGGCCTAGGTTATCGCGGAATAAGCGTCGATTGATGTCGAGGATTATTATATTGTAATTTCTGCTATTCAAGCCTTATTTGGATGAAAAAATTAAATAAATTATATTTTGTTTTGACAGAAAAAATTGGTGCTAAAATAAAAATAAAAAAAGCGATAACGTATATATATTATTATTTTTAATTTGAAAAACATTTAATTAGTTCCTAAAAAGGTTTTAACAATACTATGAAAACTCTATACAGACCTCCTCGTTTTGAAACTAGGTTAAAAACATATTAACACATTATTTTCAAAACAGATACATCGTGACGACTTCAGTTTATCTCGTTTATCTGTTTGTATTCCATACCAAAATCAATTTTTGGAAATTTCGTCAGTTCATCGAACCACTTGTTGCTACGGAGGGTGAAAGAAAAACTAGATCGTCGAGAGGTCGGGTAAGAGGTGATACCCTCCCCATTCACAGTCCAAACTAACAACAAGCCAATTAAAACCTGACTGCTGACATTTTTCATGTCGGCGCATAAGAAGTGGATTTCCGCATGGAACTAGTCACCTTAAATGGTATTTTAAGTAGTTGATACATATTATATGTAGGTACATATATACACTACATAAATAAATATAAATTAAAGGACACATATTTCAAAGTTATTTTATTATGCTACATATAATTTACTTCTTGTCTAATAATGGCGTTTTGTGATTATTAGTATTCCAAGCAATTCGTTTCAATATATTAAAATGTAGAAGAGTATACTCAGCAGGCGTCTTCAGCAGTGGATGTGTGAACTTTTCTCATCGGATGTCTAAACCCCATCCCTCTGTGTTAATCGTGGAAGCTGCTAAAGGCATTGCAGCGACCTTAAGGAAACCGTAGAGTTAGACGGCTCACCGTTCTTGAACAGATTTCTCTGGGAGACAACGTTGCCGAGTGTAGATTTGGGTTGCGTCATTGCGTTGACGAATCCTCTGGGCGGTAATAATAATGTCCTCCAGACCGAATTTCGGCACAGGACCAACGGCTTTACGTGTTTACGGGAGTAAACCAAAAAAAAAAACGCTAAACCACCGCTGACACTTAATATAGAAAATATTCTTTACGTTAACGTTAGATAAACATTATTAGAGAGTAGATACACAGTGGTATACGTTGTGAGCAAGGTTTGATATTAGCTTTGCAACAATTTGTGATAATTTGAAGAAAAAAAAAGTGACAAAAAAGCGAAAGCCATATAAAAATATACGTAATCAACAACAAGGCATTCGTCATCGCGGCCCTCCTTGATGATGATGTTGAAGAAACGGGATGTTTTGGGTAGCGGGCGCTCGAGATGGGGCTCCGAAGGCCTAGTAAAGTAACAACCCTCTAGGTGGATGATAATTCGGAACTGGTCTCGAAACAACTGCAAATGATGCTGGGGCAGCTGGGACGTGCCTCAAGCAAAGCAATGCGATTGTGCGGGCTCGGTTGTGCAATAACGAAATATTGCAGTAGTATGGTCACCGCTTCAGTTCCTCCTTGTTGTAATTTCTACTGCTATGCGATGCTTTTACAGTCAAGTAATGAGTTATATGGTGGAAAATCATATGACTAGTAGTTAACTTATAAACAATTTTTAAAATAATCAGAACATAAGAATACATCACTTAGCATCAATTTGAATGTCAAATCGTTTACATTCAAATTGATAATAAATGATCTAATAGCTCCATTTATAAAGTATGAAAATTTAGCTGCGTGGTCATCACAAATGATTGGGGTCGAATGTCTCGTTAGCTCATTACCAGCGTTGTGTACATCTTCAGATCAACCAACTGAACTAAGTATTTAGCTGCAGCTTGGCACTACAATATAAGCGGACGCTGAAAATTCCGGAAAAGAACTTAAAAACAAAAATAGTTCATAGGAATATTTGATATAATATATTATATATTTCCTCCAGCAGACGGATTATCTATCGTTGTAATTTAAATCAATTCTAAAAAATACTCCATTTCACTTTTTTATAATATTTTGCGACGTCCTAAAGATATTACGACAAAGATTAGAACTTTGTCCAATTTGAAGAAAAAATCAATATTTTTATTAACATTGCATTTTTTTTGTAACATTGACTTTAACTGCGCACTTTTTAAATTAGTAAATGATTTTTAAACAGCATTTTATTTTTAACATATCCATTTGTTTATGTTTTGAACACATTAACTTCAAAATATATGGGGTCAGGATAGTTCCTTCTTAAAATTAATTTGTTTGAAAAGTCAAAATAAAAATAAAAAAGTTATAGAAAGAACAGTAAATTTATGATGTTACGTCAAAATAGTTTAGTTTTGATTGTATCGATATTCATTTTATGTAATATTATGTAATCTATCCAAACACAAAGCTATTATAATATGAACTTTGAAACTACAATCTTCTAATTATACAAAAAGCAGAGAGGGAGTTTTAAATATTAACGATAATAAGCTTAATAATATGCCGCTTTAAGAGACCACGTTTTGTACGCGAATGGTGATCCCCGTACGCCATAAGGACAGGTGGCAAAAGTGCCTGCGGCGCAACGGTAACAGAGCCCGTTGCAATAGACGGCATGTGCATTTCGAGCCTTTCTAAATGACAATTAACAGTTTGTTGTTAATTCTCTTATTTGATTAACATATATATGGAAAGATATCTTCGACTATAAGGGCCGATTTTCCAATCCTTATTAAATTTATTCATAGAATAAAATACAACATGAACAATTTAAAAATTACAATTCTTTGAATAAAATAGTTCAATTGTTTTGCTTTCATATTCTGTCAGATTATAATTTATTCATTTGCCGTAAGAGCAGTGTTTTAATGTATTTGAATACGATATGTACCCGTCATTACAATCAATTCAAACTTATTCATGCAGCTTTTCCTCATACATCGAACTATATGGAACCTGATGAAACATAGGTACATACATGAAGTCGATGAATGCACGTGGTTCAGCTGCGTGTTTCCGGCAATTTGTGGAAGAGGTTATCTATTTGTTATATGCAATTTCAAAAACATTTTCATTTTATGAAATTTATTAAAATTAGTTTATATAAAAATGATTTTATAATAAAATCAGATGTGTTTTGTGAAAAAGTTGTTAAAATACAATATGAAACAATAACCAGAAGGAAGTTAGTGTAGAACATTTTTTTTTCAATAAACTGTATCCCAATTAATTGCTCCTTAAATGCTCCAGTAGAATCCGTAATTGCTCCAGGTCTATTACTATTAGTTAATTTGTAATTATCTTTTTAAAATATAATTATCGAAAATTTAATTTTGCTATAAAACATAAAATATCTACTTTTTAAATAAAACTGTATTCCATTTCATTGCCCCTTAAATGTTCCAGTAGAATTCGTAATTGCTCCAGGTTTATTACTATTAGATAATTTATAATTAATTTAAAAAAAAACTTAATTATCGAAAATTTAATTTTGCTATAAAACATAAAATATCTACTTTTTTTAAAATTAAACTGTATCCCATTTAATTGCTCCTTAAATGCTCCAGTAGAATCCGTAATTGCTCCAGGTCTATTACTATTAGTCAATTTATAATTAATTTTTAAAAATGTAATTATCGAAAAGTTAATTTTAATATAATAAATAGTAATAGACCTGGAGCAATTACGCATTCTACTGTAGCATTTAAGGAGCAATTAAATGTTTAAAAAAAAATTAAAATTTTTGTACAACCGACTTCAATGTAAATTATTAAGAATAACTCAAAAACTATTGGTCAAACCTTGATCAATTTATATGGGACCACATGTGAGGCATCAGCTTTCAAACAAAAAAAGAATTATCGAAATCGGTTCACCCAGTAAAAAGTTATGAGGTAACACACATAAAAAAAAAACATACAGTCGAATTGAATACATCCTCCTGTTGCAGTCGGTAGAAAATTAATTATAAATTAACTAATAGTAATAGACCTGGAGCAATTACGGATTCTACTGGAGCATTTAAGGAGCAATTAATTGGCATAAAGTTTAATTAAAAAAATGTTCTACGTTAACTTCCTTCTGGTGAAACAATATCTCGTAAGAGTCAAAATCATCACTCGGGGACTAATTTTTTTTAAATAAAATTAGGGTAACAAATTGAGCACACAGTTCACCCGATGGTGAGTGGATGCTATGGCTCAAGGACATCTTCATCTATTATCGATTAAGAATCAAAATGCAGTTGCGCTGTCACCCCTAAGGAATAAGATGGAATGCCTCGTTACCACTAAAAAGAGTCTCCGGCTCTATACACTCACCATACGGAACACAGCAGCATTAAGTTGCTATTTTGCGCTGGTATACTGTGAGAGCGTGGTTACACCCAGGTCAAGCCAACCCATTCGTGCTACAACTATAATATAGCCGCAGCGTGGGAGAGCCAAGCACGAATGGGTCAAAATTTAGCTTCTGCAATACCTAATAAAAAAGAAAGAAAGAATGAAGAAAGCTGCTGGAGTGACAGCCTCGTATCGGTAAACGAAGTATATAGCGGCTCCCACTTGATATAGAGAGATAGAGTGATGACCTGATAGGAGATGCAGGAAGTAGATTGGTGCAGGTGGCTCAGGGCCGAGATTTGTTGCGTTCCTAATGTAATGATAATAATAATTATTAATGATGATAAATACCTAGCTATGTATAAAAACGAACAATCAAACTAAACAATCCAATCACTTACTGGCACTGTGTCTATTGTTTTATTCGCTTGGGGTGGACATGACTGCAATTATTGGACGAATGCCAACCTAGCTTTTTCTGTTACTAATCTTTATGTTTACCGGACACTAAATAACCACTGCTATCAATCTATAGTATGGTTTCGTATGGTAGTGACTCATTTGCCTGTGAAAGGCAATTTTGGGTGTATGCTTTTAATATAAAGTAAAATGCAGTTAAGCATTAAGTCCGCCATTTGTTAAATTATTTATAAAAGTGATAATAACCTAAGACACAGTAGCCTAGCTCAAAAAGTAGTTGGTTCAAATACCAGTTTAAATCCGCCATTCGACTATAGTGGTGAACCACGTCAAACAGAAGCATATAAGCTTCCTTGGTGTGGTTAACGGGAGTTTTTTTTTATAGGATAAGGGTGACAAGCGAGCACACAGTCCACGTGATGGTAAGTGGTTGCTGTGGCCAATAGACATCTACATCTATTCTCGTTTGCGAATCAAAATGCACATGCGTTGTCAGCCGTGAGGACTAAGATAGAATGCCTCATTTTCAGTAAAAATGGTCTCCGTTTCTCTACACTCACCATACGTAACACAGCAGCATTAATCTGCTATTTTACGCTAGTATTCTGTGAGAGCGTGGTCCTTCCCCGGTCGAGCCGAACCATTCGTGCTACAACTATACAATTAAAATAGCTGCAGCATGGCTCTACCACGTACCAAAGGAGTATATAAAGCATTATTAGTTATGTTAATAGCGTTAATAGTATTTTTTTAAATATACATGTCCAGACGTACAGGTCTCCTCTATTAATACAGTATGAACGGTGATGATGGACTTAACATATCTTTGAACTATTTAGTCAGTTTCTACTTAGAACAGCTTTTACGTATATGTCATGCACGTTGAAAGTTCCGCCACGCTGCACGCCTCAATATAGCTGATGAAGCGGAGGACTCATCCTAATACTTGATATTTCAACCACTGTTTTAAATATGAGTATACATAAAATAAAACATAAAAATTCAACTTGTACAACGTGAATTAATCACAAGCTGTGTAACAACGTGGGGTCATGAGGTGGGTTCAAAATATTTAACTGAGTTGAGTCGGCGTAATAATTTTCGAGTGCAACTGTGAACCTTCAAGAGGTGTCAAGCGTTCTTTGTGGAAACGTGACATTTTAAGCCACTTGTAAAAATAAACAATGTCAAAAACTTAAACATTTAAAACTTGTAACAGGTTTTTAAGCAACGCAATTGTTTGTTTTATATAAGTTATAAGTAACATTAAATTTGTTTTGTTAGGAACGTGTTAATATTTTATATTAACTGCTAAAATACTAACTATACTGTGTTTATTTCCATGTAGTGATTGAAAGAATCTCTCATCACGTTTTGACTGGTGAAAATTTAACTGTTAGTTTTTTCACTATTAGCCTATAAACAGATCTACGTTGGTGGGCATCAGCTATAAAAGTAAAGTAACTGCATTTATACATCCCACAGATGGGCATCGTGCTCCTTTCATTACTGAAAGTGTTTTGGCAGGAGAGAGGCAGTGTGCTGTCTCAATGCGTGTTGTCAGGCTTCACATATCTTTGAAATATTTATTATTAGCTTTTGCCCGCGATTTCGTCCGCGTAGAAATTATACTTTAAACCATAGGTGATCCACCAATAATCGCACTTTCATAGTAAATTTCATCACCCTCTTTAGGGATGATTTCCGTGATCAAAGCTGTTCTATTTCCTTCCCCGGGACTTAAACTATCTCGATACCAAATTTCATCTAAATCTGTTCAGAGGTTTAAGCGCGAAGAGGTACATTAGCTCACGCGGCGATGGGTGATGTTTTCCCCCATCTCGCCTGCAGTACGCCCAATCACCCTGCGCGCTCCGGACCGCACAATTTTATAGCGTCATTACTTTTAAATATTTGACCAAATTACGTAGTTTAAAAGACAAAGTATATCTACTTTGAACATCAGAAGCGATTAAAGTATTTATTTTGATAAAATCCATTTGTTACTGCAAAATGTGCATTGGAAATAAAGTATCAAATTTTATTGTATTTATGGTTCACTATTTTGGTTATAATGGCTTACACATAAAAGATAGATATATTCTGTCGCGGATTTTTTTGTAACTATTTAGGAGAAATAATTCCAGCATACATTATATTTGTGTAACTCTTACAGTTATTGCACCGCACGCCAAAGTAGCTCGCAGATGACAGATTTTTTCCGACTTACTTAACACTTATCGTTATATTTTTACCAATTTACAAAATATCTTTATTAATTATAGCCTATGTATTGTTCCGATGTATTAGCTATATTATTGTAAAGTTTTATTAAAATACATTCAGCAATTTTTGCGGGGAAGAGTAACAAACATCCACACATCCTCACAAACTTTCACCTTTATAATATTAGTAGGAATTAATAGGAAGTAGGATTTGACCGACGATGGCCGATGTAAGAAGTATTTTCAAGCATTTCAGATAATGTCCCTCAGACAGAATTTTGGTCACGGCCGACAGTCACACGGAAACTAGCAATCTGCGCAAGCTGCGCACAGGTACACCTCAATTCCCTCACTCTCATAGTCCGATGGGACGGAAACCAGACACGACCGAAGAGAGATCTGGAGCAAAACCAACGACCTCACGTACTTTTCAAAGCAAGGAGGTGAAACACCGCCATATTCCTAACTCCGGGCTGATACTGAGAATGTTTTGATAGAAAAAGCCAATAATTGATTGACCTGACCAACGATGCAGTTAAACAAAACATGCCAGATATCAGTTGGCCAAACGCGGCAACTATGGCAAAGTTTTCCTACAATGAGAGAGGCCCATGCCCAGTCATGGGTTAAAGAGAAAGTTTTATTATTTCTATTATATTGATATAATTATGCAAATTAACCAAATAGATAAAATAATATATAAAAATAAACAAACTCCTCCAACAACAATATATAAAGTAAAGTAGCTATAAAAATATTTACTTTCTATTAAATTGAGATTGAAAGGTTTTTCATCCGACCATTTGCCTACTGGGTGAGCAGTGGAAATTAAATTCACGGGCACACACCAATATGTTTAACTTTCAGAAGAAGACAGAAGTCTGTGTTTGCTCAGACAGACATACTACGTTGTAATATTTCCCACTTATATAATAAAAATTTGGCAGGATGGAGTGATGACCTGGTAATACATGCAGGTAGCTCAAGACCGTGTTTTGTGGCATTCTATGTACAGTCTATGTACATCAGTGGTAAGTCCACTAGTGGTAAGCCTGGTAAATGGTAAGTTCATAAGTGGTAAAGGATGTAATGATGATGATAATGTTGCTGATATTATAGTAAGAATTAGTAAGTAAATATGCTTGTACAGCTTCACTTGTTTTCTCCCACTAAATTCTTAATACATCATAAGTTATTCTAACATTAGCACTCTAATATATGTTTCATACAAGCTGCCTCAAAGAATACAGGCCCATGTGCACATGATTTCAATATTTCATCTTTAAACATCTTAAAAGCTGCATTCACACTGCGGTCTAAGGCCTCACTCCTACAATTACGCGCTTGTGTCATATTTACAGCGCAGGTAATTGCCATTCAATTACGAGGTTGGCCCGCTGCGTGTTAAAATGAGAGGTCCGATGTCCGTCAGTGCAGTTCTCTCTGTTGCACCTACTGTATAGCCGGTTAGCTATCAATCATCGCGCACCCCCCGTCGGGTGCCTGTAGGGATGGGAATCGTCACAAAGCGAATATCTCAGTCCGACAATGCTCGATAAGTGGGCAAACGCTACGCTAAATTGATTTCGAACCGTCCCGAATTCGAATGTTGTTTAGCTGTATAATTTGCCACGTCTATCTTGTTAGTCCATTTGTGAATACTCTTATTTTTCATCCATCGCCTCTAACACATTATGTTTATCTGTATTTTAATAAAACGTGATGTTTTATTTATGTCGATTTATAAGAAACAAGAAAGTAAGAGCCACGGAGATTTGTATTTCAAATTGGCTAATTGAATGAAGTAAAATGAAGCATTAGATCTTATAATGATTGAGTGATACGTCACTAATAAAGGTGTTAAACAATTATATTGTTTTACACCTTTATTAATAACTAAATATATTATAATGTGTACTTTTGAAAGCATTTTTCATTAATTAACCGATAAATCTTTTCGGGAACATGAATAAAGTCATTTAAAAACAGCTTCCTAATAAATAAAAATATGGTTTATTAAAAATAATTATGCAAGTAACCAAGAGAAACACTTCTTATCGCATCAGTATTTTACGTTTTAATAATTAGCCATAGAATTCATTACGCGCGCTAATTAGTGGACGAGGAACGAGGATATTATGTTCATATTATATATTCAAATCGTTAGTTACGTTCTATTGCATCTGTATTTGATTAATATTCAAGATAACTTCCATACCCTTGTTAATTTAATTAGTTGCATAACTTAGTTAGGTTTGCTTTAAAAACAGTTAAGGGTAAATCTATAAAGTATCGTAAATTATCTATTGTAAATATTATTTCAACATCGATAACTTAGTGTACACAGCTCTTAAAGCGCCATGAACTGCTACAGGTATGGAATCTTTTGCTTTTATGCTTTCTCCCTTCGATTTGATATTCCGTCCATTTTGAAATAGAGCAAAATATAGCGTATTATCGCGAAGTGAATTTGTTCTATTGCATTGATAAATCTTGTAACGAAATAGAATCCTCAGAAATACCTACTTGAATTATTTAATTGGTGTAGAATAAATAAAAATATTAAAGTGATTACGTTTCAGATACTATTGATATTGGTTTCGACTAGAATTTGAATCTAGGATTTGCGGCTTGTTAGCCTGGTGCTGTTGGTAATTATCGTAGCCGACGCGGTCGTATGCAACTAAGCAATAAAGCAACCGTGCTTTCCACTATTGTTGTATTCAAATTTTGTAAACGTATTTAGAGCACGCTAGCAGTTCGTCTATCGACATATGAAATAGTCTTATATTTATAATAGTACATTCCCGTAGTGCTTAATCCTAAACTTAAAAATATCGCGTCTTCGTGAGATGTTTCTTGTGCCAATATATTGATCTTTTCAACGACAACTTAAACTATTTAAGGAGTCCATTTAGCTTTTCTACCATCGTATTTAATAGAATGTTTTGTTTCTTTTTCCTCTCTCGGATATCAACCTACACGCTTATAGAAGAAAAACCCACGAAGCGAAGTTAACTACAACGTAGGTAAATTAATCGGAGATTTTTCTTGGAAAAGTCCGAGGCTTGCCTGTTTCAATTACGTTTACTAATGACTTGACTTGAGCTCACTAATTAGCCACCTCGCTAATTAATCGCGACGGGTTCACCTTGTAACGCGAACGTTGCCTAATAATATACGATTTTCTCGTTTACGTAACCTTTTTGTTAAAAAATATTCATGAGAATATTAATACATAATAAATATCTAACAACAAAACTTATACGAAATAACTTATTTCGTATATTTAGTAGTCAGTAACAGTCATAATAGTCAGGCAACATATTCTTCTCCTTTCCCTTCGTAGCCCGTAAAAGTCATAATAATTTCTTATAATTATTTTGATTCAATCCGTAGAACTCAGTTGAACCGTGTCAATTATTCATTAATTGATTACAGCTATCAAAAGTCCACTGCTGAACATAGGCCTCCCCTAACCTAACCCTAACATAACCCTCTGCAGAATATTTGCCATAGTTGCCACGCTGGCAGGCGGGTTGGCAACCGCAACCGCAATTTCTTATTATTTTGAGCTGTTACCAGGAAGATGCTGCTGCCTATCTCCTGTTTCATTCACTCTGTCGCCTCCTACGACACCCGTGTGACGACGTGGGGTAGTTGATTCTCTTACGCTGTCACTGTACGGCATGCTGGATCTTTATGAGAGGATTTGCTTGCTTCCCGTCGTCGATCTACGAGTATATATATTTTGTGTTTGGCGTACGCCAAATGGTTATAGGAAACTACGAGAAGCATAAATGTACTGGAATTGGTAAATTATTACAAGTATTCGTAAAATGAGTCTATGGCATCATTAGGAAACCATCGCAGGCAATCTTGACAGAAAAATAACTCAAATCTGTGGTCCGGTTCCTAAAGACACTTCAACGGAAATAAAAAAATCATATCGGCTATTATTATTAAGTTTTTATAGTGTAGCGATTTTTCATCCTTTAGGATATATTATGTAAAAAGTGTCTCCGGTTCTCTGTATTTATCATAGCGTATTTCGACGTTGATATTCTGTGAGAGCGTTCCTTCGTCGATCAATTTGTGCTGCAGCCATAACCCATAACACCTGCAGGGTGGCTCCACCACGTTTACGGGTTTCAAAGCACATACTCATAATTTTTTAGAATATTTAGAAATGTCAATAGAGTCAAGCAAATATACTAGATGTGATGTTCATCACTTATGCAGGTGCGTTAGTTTCAAAAATAATAACCCACCCAGTAACGAATGTTATATTTCACGCATGCCTGCACCTGACTATGTAAACAACCTTTTGCCATATCTGCTGCAAATAATTATTTTACGGAAAAAAAAACAACAATGACTGTTGTTTTTCTAACAGAAAATGAACAAAAAAAAATTAAAAAGCACTATGGAGTACAGTGTATATTAAATGGAATAATTGTAATTGGCTATTTATCTCTTGTTTTTTTTTTAAATAGTTCTTAATTACAGCAAAGAGGATTTCGTGATGACGCAATGGTCATTTAAACGACGCTATCTACATCTTATCGCTTGTAGTTAAGAGAATTGAGTGTTTAGAAGAGAAATGTAAGGGTGTAGACCCACTAATTTCTTTCAGCTATTAAAGCTATGAGTCGCATGTTACTTTAAAATAAAAATAAAATGTTGTTAAAAGTTATAATAATTGCTGAGCAATTAAATGGTAAACAAAATTTTATTTTATTGGCGTCTCTCTGTCGCCTCTGACTCTTATATATTATACGTAATACGTACTGCGTACTCGGAGGTGAAGAAAAACATCGTAAACCGTAGTCTTCCATTTCATTTTCCATTTCCTTGCCCTAAAACCCTCTCAGAAATGTGTGGAAGCCTGTGCCCAGCAGTGAGACGTATATAGGCTGGAATTTTACTTTAATATAATATTATATACTATAATATTCTTACACCGGTATTACACAGCTATAGGTTCCCCTTTTATATGTGACTTATACCAAAAAAAAACGTGCCAACAGTTTTACTTGCCTAGCATATAGTAAAAAGCGATTAATGAGATATTAAGGTTGTGTGTAGGATAGGGCTGACCATCTACACTTGTTTCAAATTTTTCTTTTTTTTTTCGCAGCAGTATCATATCGAGGATGAGAGGCCTGACGTTATGTAATATTTGTTAGTTTTTAATAAGACGTTGGAAATCTTTTATTAGCTCTGCTTTAACAAAAGGTCGATGCCTTAAAATTCATTATATCTCAACATTAACTTATCCAATTAAGTGCATTACGCTTATCTTAGACCTCTCATTATAGTAAGTAATGGTGTTGTAAGTGGTACGAGAGAAGGCTCCATTATTTAACGTCACCGATTGGTACTTCGGCCAGCCATCAGTTACGCTGTGACATGTGAAACTTGTTCTTGTCAAAATATCCACTCTAAACCAATTTGAGCTTTATATCATGTAAGGTAAGTGAAGATTTTCGATATTTGTGTTAAAATAATTTAGTCTGTTGACACTACGGACCGTTATCCTACACTGAGTTCCAAATAATAAGTGCATGCTGTATTAGACCACGTGATGACTGACGTGACAAAGTCTCGTTATAATCGGAGAGATTCATCATTATATTCATATGCGTATAATTGCTTTGGTGTCGGTATTTTTAAATGTTAATTCTTTCCTAAAGCACATCACGCATAAAATATTTATTCGTGTGTATACAAGGTTTTGTAATTAGAAAAAAGTCTACAGAAAAATGTTTTTTGAGACTGTTTGATACAAATTTTATTTTAAAACTTTAAAATACAAACTAGACATTTGAATGTATAACAGCAAACATCATTAATTTATTATTGACATTAAATTCGTTATTTTACACTAGATACTAAGTGTGGGATTGGAATTATCCATTTAAGGCAACGACATTTAGGTAAAATTATGTAGCACTTATCTAAGTTTATTAAAATTACTTAGTTATTACTTAAGATTAATTTAATTTATTTATGAAAGTTACACTTTTACTATTTATTGATATCAAATATCATCTTTAGTCTTAATTAATCCGTAAAGAATTCATTGTTGAATATGGATCTCCCCAATTAAAGGGGGATTAGTCATATATAATCTCACGCATGGCAGACGGACTGGCGATCGTACTATCAAATGTCTCGCACCCTTGACACTAGTTTCCGTCACCGGTTCGTGTATTTCACTCCTGGCACAAAATATATATGTAGTTACGTCGCCATTTATCAGAGGCCGCAAGATTTTTTAGCTATTGCACTTAGTCGACTCTTTCGACACCGACGGGATGTAAATTCCACCACGGTACTACTATAATATGAAATTCAATTTGTAAAAAACACCATGATCTAAATATGATCTCCAGAAGAAACATTATACTTAATTATAGATTTAAAAAAAAATTTAACTTAGGTAGTTATTAGCTTAGGTTTAGTTCATAACCAAATAATGATCATAACAGGTTTTATACAAAAAAAACAGTTGGAAAATACATTTTCAGACTCACGTTACCGGGAACTAGCTCCATAAAAGCAATCTTTCGAGTACTAACAGATGTAAGTGTATGTTACATATTATATTGATCATGAGCTGTGATGATCCTAGTTGAATAGTAGGTCATAGCCATAAAAATATTGTATTATCATCGGTTCTTAATATGTCTGCAAAATTTCAGATTATTCATACGTCTGGAAGTGGGTGAAAATTGAATTACATTCATACATATATACAGGTTAAGCCACTATAAAGCGTGTAAAAACTAAAACAAGACGCATTGATCATCCTAGGTCATCTTAGTGAGAGCACCAGGTCACAGTCATGAAATTTTCAGTGTTCAATACGTCTGCAAATTTTCATTGACATTTGATGATTTGTACGTGGTAGAGCCCGCTGCGCTGCAGCTATATTAGTGGTATATTTGTAGCACGAATGGGTCGGTTCGACCGGAGTAGGACCACGCTCTCACATAATACCAGCGTAAAATAACAGCTTAACGCTTCTGTGTTTCGTATGGTGAGTGTAGAGAACCGGAGACCCTTTTTACTGGAAATGAGGCATTCCATCTTAGTCCTCAAGGGTGACAACGCATCTGCATTTTGATTCTTAATTGAGGATAGATGTAGATGTCTGTGGGCCACAACAACCACTTACCATCAGGTGGACTGTGTGCTCGTTTGTCGCCTTGAAAACTGAATTAAACGTTCTATTACATTCATACATACATACATACAGCTGTAGCTAATAAGCGTGTTAAAAGCAGTTGCTGGTTCTCTTTAGACCAGTAAATTAATTATAGTACTAGGGTTATTTTTAGAGATCTGTAGTCGTAAAAGAAATTGTTATAGTTAAGTCGTGTTTGTGTCTCTTAAAGTCTTCCACAGGATTGATATTTGACTACTATGTAAGTTGGTGTTAAAACCCTACAAAAATATTTTATAATATAAAATATTAAAAGATTATGTCATACACACAATTAAATTGCAATGTAATTTAATTGAGTTAATATGGCTGTCTGGTGTAAACTATTGGCTTGTCAAATATGTAATTGTTAAGTTAATAGGTGTTCTACTTCACCATAATATTCTGAACAAACTAAGTAGTTATTAGCAGTAATCTGTCGCAAGAATTTTTTTTTCTGTAATTTATATAACGTATTAGGTTTGGTTTTGTTTAAAAAGCAAATGTTTTGTTTGCCATAAGACATTTTCTTGTTTCTGAATACTTAAGGAACCCGACCTTATGTTAGATCTAACGCACGCTAGATATGTTTTTTTTTCAAAACTATCCTACGTAGGTTAACTAAATTTGATGATGTCAGATTATCTACACTATAAAAGAAAATTACGCGCCTTTAAACACTTGAGGAGACATTCCTAATCGGATTATGGGGCGATTGTGATAGTGGTTGGTATTGAGGTGGATGCGATAGGATCTTAGAATAGGTGCGAGTCACTTAGAACCAAGCACGATCATTTAGAACGGCTTTATCATTGACCTTTTCAAGCGTTGATTTTATTATAATTCAAAACATAGTTTTGTGTAAAATATTGCACTGGAAATAATGTTCGAGTTGTAAATTTTAAGGCCTAAATTTATGATGCATGTTATGGACGATTATATTTTTAATTTCTTTGGCGGGATAATTTGCAAAAGTAACACTAAAGAATATTAAAATACTTTTTAACCTCAATATGTCCATTGCGTTGTTAATTATCATCGTAAAACAATCTATAATTGTTTAATCTTGTAGGTATAGTCGATTATTGGAAATATCAAAATAGTCGACAGATGACGGAATCATCATCATCATCATCATCACAAGTCCACTGCTGAACATAGGCCTCCCACAAGGAATGCCACAAAGCACAGTCCTGAGCCACCTGCATCCATCGACTTCCTGCATATCCCACCAGGTCGTCACTCCATCTAGTGGGGGGTGGCCCTACACTTCGCTTACCGGTACGAGGCTGCCACTCGAGAATCTTTTTCCCCATCGGTTGTCGGTTCTTCGAACTATATGGCCAGCCTATTGCCACTTGAGCTTACTAATCCGTTGGGCTATGTCGGTTACTCTTGTTCTACTGCGAATATACTCATTTCTAAGTTTATCGCGCAGAGAAACCCCGAGCACAGCCCTCTTCATAGCTCGCTGAGCGACCTTGAGCTTCCTCATACGGCCAGCAGTGAAGGATCATGTCTCAGATCTATAAGTCATCACTGGCAACATGTACTGGTTGTACAAGCTCGTTTTAAGTTTAGAGGTATATCTGACGAGAAGATGTGACTTAATTTCCCGAACGCAGCCCAGCCAAGTGTATCCGACTATTTCGTCGGACTATTTGTCCCAGGTAAACATAATCGTCACCAACTTCGAGCTTAGTGCTCCCAACAGCTACCGGCATAGGTGTGACATGGACGTTATACATGATCTTTGTTTTGTCCATGTTCATCTTAAGACCTATCCGTTGGGAGGCACTATTGAGGTCATTGAGCATAGTGCTTAGGTCCTCCAACGATTCTAAGGACTATATAGTCAGCAAATCGAAGGTAAGTGATGTACTCGCCATTGATGTTAATACCGTATCCTTTCCAGTTCAGTACGTCTTCCAATGCAGCGGTGAAGAGTTTCGGGGATATAACGTCACCCTGTCTTACATCTCTCTGCAGTCGGATAGGTTTCGCACTCTGGTTCTGTACTTGGATAGCCTTCGTAGCCCTACTGTACAAACACTTCAGCACTTCGATATATCAACAGTCAACTTGGCACTGCTGAAGGGACTGCAGCATCGCCCAAATTTCGACGGAATCAAAGGCTTTCTCATAGTCGACATACGCAAGACATAGTGACAGATTGTACTCTTCGGTCTTCCGTACAATTTACCGAAGGGTATGTAAGTGGTCTATGGTGCTAGAGCCTTTTCGGAAACCGGCTTGTTCGGGAGGTTGGAAATCGTCGAGTCTGTGTGCGAGACGATTCGTAATGAATCTCGAAAACATACGTAGACGCGGCTGAGAAGCGAAATCGGTTTGTAGTTCTTCAAGAGAGCTTTGTCGCCTTTCTTGAATAACAAGATCACCGCACTTCTGCTCCACACCTCCGGTGCAGTGCCACCATGGAGGACGGAATTAAAGAGCTTCTAAGAACTTCAAGTACCAGTTTTCAGAAGCTCCGCTGTAATTCCATCCTCGCCCGGAGACTTGCCGATTTTAAGGTGCTGGAGAGCCATTCTAGTCTCGCTCAGACTGTCGTCCGGAATATCATCGGAATAGTGTCGGATAAGACTTACTCTTGGATCGTTACTAACACTTGCGTGTGGCTCCAACGATGATTTGTACAGCTGTCCATAAAACCTCTCAATCGCACTAAAAATCTCAGGTGTCCCAGAAACGATGCTGCCACATTCGGTCTTCAGCTTCGACAGTTGGCTCTTTCTGGCAGACAGATCTCTGGCAAAGACTTTGGAGCCCTGGTTGCCCTCGATCGCTTCTTCAATACGAGCTGTATTAAAGTTACGTAAGTCCCGCCGCATGCATTTGGAGTCTGTCTGTTCAGTTGCCTGTATGCTGTCGAATCTGCTGAAGACTGCAGCTTCATTTCCCGTCTAACAGCCATGAGATTAAGAGTGTGATCGGAGATTTTTTGTGTTCTTCTGCGGCGGGTCTTGCAGAACTTAGCTCCGACCGCATGGACAGTTTCCACGAGCATGTCATTCATATCGTCCACTGCATTGCAGATGACGGAATAGCCGTCTTGAAATTGCCAGAACTATGGAAAGTGGTGACAGGCATCTATGTCTAAAATGCGAGACGTAAGTACTGCAATCGCTAATTGAGCTGCAATGTGTACTTGTAAAGAAAAATTCTTCGAATGAATTTTTTTTTCAAAGGGATTAGATTGACTTGGTGGAACGGGTGGGCTATATACAATAGTTGTAATTCTTTGGAATTGCTAATTGAACTTTTAAATACCAATCAAACACGTATTCGGCGACATAGGAAAATGCTAGACGGTTTAAGAAAGAAAACCTATATTTGGACATGTGGAATCCGTTAAATCACTCTGGAGTGGCGTTGGGGACTCTTCTCTGCTGCTTGCAGAAATGAAGGGATGCCTCTGTCTGACAATGTGTCGTATGTATAATTCAATTCTACATTACAGTAATTGTATTAACATATTTGTAAAAATAAATGCTAGGTAATTAAAATTTATCAACTGTTTTATTTCAGTGGTTTCTTACTTGAACTGGTAATTAAGTATTTGCATGTTAATTGATATTTACCTATGAGGAAATATTTCAAGCGAGTCCGATGTTTGGCTCCAGTAATTAAAGTGAAGCTTTTACTATGGTAATATTATTCAATTAAAGGGAAATTGCGCTTAAGTTACTTGTTGATACTAACTTGCGATTGGTTTCTTCCAGTAAAGGAATAAATTTGAATAAATAATATTAAAGCCCGATGTTATAAGTCATATAAAAACATGAACTACTCGTACTAATAATGTCAGTTAATTAATATTGTACTCTCTATGCAGTTTGTTAAAATTGAGATTTAAAAGTAAATCTAATTTGCAAAATTTATAGCTACTTTTAGTTTTTTCATGATTTATTCATAGAAATCAGACTTTTTTTAGTTTGAATAATAAAACTATAATTAAAAACAATTTTCAAAAAATAAAAACGAGTTATATTTGTAGGCAGAATCATAAATTTAATTTTTATTAATAGTGGGGCCCTTTTCTGAAGAGTCTCTCTGTCTCTTGCTACTCTTTTTGTATATAATATCATTAGTTGCTACCATCCTGTTGTCTATTTCTGCCGCCAAGCAGTAGTGCACTCATTGTTAAGTTGCTTTTTAGTTTTTAATTGTACATATATAGTTTTTACTTTCTTGATGAATATCATAATGCACTTAAAATTTTCTGCAGCTATACATAAATTGGTAAAACAAATCATAACTTACCTGCTTTTAGGCAAACATTACAAAAATATTGCCTTTATTTTATCCACCTTCTAAAAGGGAGGGTTATCAATTCGACTGCACCTACTATTTTCTTTATTTTGTATTATATGTTTCACGATATTTCTGAGGTAAGTTTAACGTTTAGGGTTGATATTTCAGTGGTCAGGTAAAAGTTATTTATACGATAAAATATAACATACAATAAAAATACAGTTGTATGACTATGATGGTTTCATTCTTATATTTAGTCAAGTTATAATTTAATTGATGGATAACTTTAATCTGATGGTCAAAAAATCAACCACCATTCGATATGAAAAATTAAAAAATGTAATATGTGTAATAAAGTAATATTATTTTTAGCTACTCGTATGATCCTGCTCTCATACGAGTATATTAAGGTAAGTGTAATTTAATGTATTTATTTCGTTCAGGTATTGTTATTCCTAATAGTAATATATGAAATTAAGAAATAAATACTCGTAAGGAAGATATTTGGATATCTGAAGTTTCATATCTCAACAATTTAATGTTCTTTTTTTCTTTATAAGAAGCTAGTTTGTGAGGAAGCGGCGGATTAAATGTCGACAGCGCCCTAGGCTAGCCTAGCACCTCATCACCCCTCTAGCGGCCATATTATATCTATTACAAATTAAAACTACTCATTTTGCAAATAAACTATATTATAATTTATAATAGTTTCATAATTGCAAAATAATTAGGATACGAGTACCCTTAATAGGTGGGCATAAATTAAAAATGTGATGAGAGAGTAAGAGCGATTTAGGAGTAATCAAATACGACAGTATTTTTTTCTTTTAAAAACTTCTGCGCGCCCTTTTAACCTTGCGCCCCTAGGCACGTGCCTATTTTGCCTTAAGGATAATCCGCCACTGTCCGGAGGTAAGATCTCATCATAACTAACAAAACGAACCCAAACTCAGCACACCTATTACTATTACTACTCTTCGAGGAGTTCCAGTAACATTTACCGAAGTACACCTTCAGGGCACTCCGTCAAGTCCGGGGTAAGGTCTCATCATAACTAACATAACGAGCACAATCTCGGCACACCTAGCTCTACTCGTCGAGGAGTTCCAGTAACAGATACCGAAGTACACTTTCAGGTCACTCCATAAAGTCCAAGACGTATAAGTATATTTATATATAAATCCTGCGTACTTTTAGCGAAACAAAATATTGTAATAAAAATCTGTGATTATAAAAATAATAGTCAAGTATGTATCAAATTTGGTTTTTGGAATATTTTGTATTTCTAGAGCGATCGATATTTTTCAGCACGAGCTGCTGTAAACAAATGATACAGTAATCCACACACGACGCGACGGCGGCCGAGCCCGTAGTGAAGTGAGGCAAAGCAAAGTGTATTTAGTAAAATAAATTATTACAAGGCTGCTTAAAACACCGAAAATTTCGGGATTTCTCCGCCGAAAAAAATTAACTATAACTAAACAAAACAAAACTAAACTGCCATTTATATTCCATGGCTTCCCAAATGATAGATGAAGAGATTAAAAAATAGATTGAGTTGAACAATTGATATTTTCAAAAGTTATCGTGTTTACACCTCCATCCGGACTTGATAAATCTACACCATAAGCCACTAAAACCACTTTTTTATGTAAAAATAGCAATAAATCGATTTAAAAAAAAAAAGTAAGTTCAACAACCATTTATCTTTCTGACAATGTGCTTTTTATATAATTTCTAAGTTCATTATGATTGTTAGATACGATTTCATGCGACAAAACGTTGGAATCTTGATTATTAGGCGCTAGTAGAACATACCTACGCGCTTTGCGTTTAAGGCATGCAATAACAGTTATAAGTTTTATATTATACTAGCTTTTTACCCGCGGCTTCGCTCGCGTGAGCTTCAATTTAGGAACATCATTACATGCTGTTCCGTGCCAAATTTAGCAAAATTCGATCACTTTTAGAGTCACCTCGGTGTCTGTGTCTATATGTCTTGCAAATATTTTTTTTGAATTCTAAAAGACTATTAGACGTAGATGATTGGTATTTGGTATAGATACTCGTATAATATGCTACAGGAACACGTGAATATATATGTCTAGAAACACCTACTATTTTTTATATCGGACGTGTCTTCCGATGTATCCATAAGAAAGGTACGAGTAAATTGTCTTGGAAACAAAATTTATTATTATTATTTACATTTTACTCTTTACATTCATTCATAATTAAAGTTAATTTAGTTATAACAAAATAATGATTGGTCTTATTTAATATTGATTGGCACCACAAAATAGATGTAGATATTTTTTTTTACTTTCGAGTAGACTTCTAAATTTCATAAATGCAGTTCTATAATGATGTATACTACACATGGAATAAAACTAATGTTACGGATTTTATCACGTTTAATTTAAACTTTTTTTTTGAATGAAAGTTCCATATAAACCCGCGTAAAAGAACATATCGTTGATGTGAAGCAGCGACGCTCCGGGAAGTCTAAAGTATGTCAACATGTTTAGTATCGTCCCAACCATAATATCGGATCTGATAGACAACAAATCCTTGCAATAGAACACCGATTCCTACCAATGATGATTCGCGAGGCTATTGAAATTAAAAAACATCCTAATTTTAATAGGGAAGATGGCTGAGTGCTACTATCTGCTAAGGACCCCATAATTAATAAAATTTAAATTAAAACCCAAGCATACTACTGCATTCTATTCTATTCTCTTCTAACTATGACATCAGGTCGTCAAACACCTTAGTCTTTCTATTACTATGGGTGCTGTAAAGTGCAGTGTAGTGGCGATGTAAGACTATTCAATACCCACGACAACATCCAGCAACCAGGGAATGTCACTCGGTTTGGGCAAATGACCAATAATAAACACACTGGCCATATAAAAGAACAAGGGTGACAAACGAGCACACAGTTCACTCGATGGTAAGTGGATGCTATGGCCCATAGACGTCTACATCTATCATCGATTAAGAATCAAAATGCAGTTGCGCTGTCACCCTTAAGGAGTAAGATGGAATGCCTCGTTACCAGTAAAAAGGATAACCGGCTCTCTACACTCACCATAGAAGACACAACAGCATTAAGCTGCTATCTTAGCTGGTATTCTTATGAGAGCGTGATCCTTCCGCGGTAGAGCCGCCCCATTCGTGCTACCACTTTATCCTTTCTGATGGCTGAATTATATTTGTGGCTACATCTGTCGTTGTATTAGTTAGTAGAGCAACGACGCGTTTGCTCTACTAACCAATACAGCGACAGATAGCTGGCGGGAGGAGATTCTGGCTGCGGTTGAAACTTACACCTCGTCTGCAATTGCGGCGGTTTGGTAGGTGGTAGCGCTCACCGAGGACTTTTGTTTGGCCATATGCCCAAACCGAGTGACATTCAGTGGCGGCTGGATGTTGCCGTATTCTGTATAGCGTTTACACGCATTGACATGTTTACACTACCAAGCGCGCTACTACCTACGCGACTTCGGTCGATGTTTACACTACCAAGGGGCCAATACCTCTTTCCTAGTTCGCCAGTTATTTTGCTGTGGACTTCGATGCAGTACTCAACTTCGGGGGAAGCGCATTGTTTAGGTTATGGCTCCACACACATTTGTGTGCGCTTCTCCCATAGTTTTTATAATGAGAAAGAGCGAAGACTTTATAGGGTACTTGTATAAAAATAATGAGAGCTCTTTCCAAGCGGGAAGGGAATAATTTTAATTACACATTAACTGATGTGATCTCTGGTTTCTGGTTGCTTGGGCTCTGGCGAATATTCATTATTCTAAGAGATACCTAAAAGATCCGAGTTACTAAACTTTTTTGGCATATGTAGGTATCATTAATTTTTTAGCCCTGTTATATACGAGTATATTATAATTATATTCAATGTACTGAAATAATTACACTTCTAAAATCATATTATATGTGTTGATTTAGACAAAATAACGTTAAATTTTATGATTTTCGATTAATTAATATTTTGAAATATACATCATTATATGTCCTATCATTGGCCTTACAGATTAGCACCATAAAATACAGACTGCTTTTTTCATGTCCGATTTTTCTTATGTTTGATTCCCAGCTCAAAGAAGTGACTTTTTGAAATTTCATGAATGTAGAACCCATAATTAAAATCGCTATCTGTAATATTCACGATTGTTTTTCTCCAAATTCCGTTAGCATACGTGCGCAAAAAAAAACAGGTTGGTTAGAAAAAATGTAATGTCTCTTAAAATGTGAATACTAGAATAATCGCAAGAAACTGTATAATAGCCTCATTAAAAGTAAAAAAAAAATGAGAAGCCTATATGTAACGATATAACTGTTATTAAAAGCGTTTAAATAAAATTCTGGTGGTCGTATGAGGATAAGTTACGGAGGGGGAGTATCAATGCCAGGAGTTTCTCTGCATGACAGAATTCATAATGAGCATATCTGTAATAGAACCAGAGTAACTGTTATAGCCCAACGCATCAGCAAGTTGGCCGGCAAATAATTCGAAGCAGATACGACCGATGGGAAGTTTTCGAGTGGCAGCCTCATACCGGTGTCTAAGCGTGGGGTCTAATGGGGAGCCATTAGATTGAGTGACGACCTGGTAAGACATGTCGAGGGATGAGTGTGACTCAGGACCGTGTTTTGTAGTAATCATTGGGGGAAGGGGGAGTGCGGGGGGGGGGGCTGTGTTAAGCAGTAGACTTGTATAACTTGTATAAATTGTACCAGCATAGCTTTCACTTAACGGATTTTTAATGGCCATGTTAATGTATACTATATTACTACTATAAAGGGTGGTAAACAGAAAAATTATTTTGCAGGGCTATGGTAGACCATAGGCCAAAAAGGTTTGCAAATAGCAACACTTGATTTCTCAAAAACCGTTAGAGGGAGGAGCACGCTTGTAGCGAGGAATTCTGCATCGCTTTACGCAATTTTAGTCACGATGGAGCGCTTCACGGGACAACAGTGTGCTTTTTGTGTAAAACAATTTTACATAAATAACGATTCCTAGGTTACTGTACTACGCTTATTTGGAATTGAACACGGACTACGCCGTGTAAGTGAGTGTCCAAGTGTTAATTTAATCGAAGCTTGGGTTAAGAAGTTCGAGCAAACGGGATCGACAACGAATATTAAACAAACAGGGTGGCCACGTTCAAGAAGAAGCGATGAGAACATTCGGGAGGTTGAAATTTCCGTAAGGAACGATCCAGAATCATCGATGCGTAAGCGTTCGGCGGCTCTGGCAATACCAAGGACTAGTCTGCGGCGAATTTTGCACCTGGATCTCAAACTACAACCATATGAGCTTCAAATTGTTTAGGAGATGAAACCAAATGATTATATTCAACGTAAGTTATTGGCTGACACTATGCTGGAGCGATTCTCTAGCGTTGAGAATGTATTATTTACGGACGAGGCCCATTTTCACTTCAATGGGCACGTAAACAAGCACAATTGTCGATATTGGAGCAGAGAAAACCCTCGCTTTAAGCAGCAAAGGCCACTTAATTCACCTAAAACGACAGTATGGGCTGCCATATCAGCAAAGGGCATAAACGGCCCGTATTTCTTTGAAAATAACCAAGGAAATAACGTACCTGTGAACTCAGTGTAATACGTGAAGATGTTGCGAGAGTTTTTGACCCCACAGTTACATGAGTTTGAAGGATACAACAGCAGGACTTGGATGCAACAAGATGAAGCAACATGCCATACGTCAAATGTAACTTTACCGGTGGTCAAAGAAATGTTTCCTAACAAATTGATTTCTCGCAGAGGTCCTCCATGGCCTCCAAGAAGCCCGGACCTTACAACTTGCGATTTTTTCTTGTGGGGATACCTGAAAAGTCGAGTGTACCTTAATAAACCGACAAATGTATCCTAATTAAAAGAAAACATCAACGAGGAGATATCCGCGATCCCTCGCAGCATGTGTCAGCGAGTTTTCCAAAGTTTGCGTAGTCGATTGCAAGAGTGCCAACGACGAGACGGGGCACATCTCGACGATGTCATTTAAAAAAAAAATCACTAAACGTTTATTACGTTAAATAAATGATCAACAAAATAACATTTTTAGTTTTATTTATATTCATGTTTCATATGTGCAAAAATGTATGGCCCACCCTGTATTAAATTAATACGTAAGTACTCGTTTAAGTTATAATTTCTGTGTAAAAATAGGTATATTATTATCAATTTTTTAGGGTTAAGTAAAAAATAAATTTTAACCTCTATTGCGTATCCAGCGTACCGGCAACGGGGGGCGATCGATGTCAGCCCTCGCGTCTCCCAATCAGCTCCATCAAAACTCGAGCTCATTACTCAAAATCAATTAGCGTTATTAGTGCGGCGCTTCTTCGTTAGGCTGTGATGGAGGGTAATTTATTGGCATCTCTTAATTAGGGATAAGTCTAATTGGAGGCTTAGTAGTAACGAGGCCCTCGAAATCTGACGTCCTGACGAACAAATTGGTTGGCCGGGACTCGGCCCGCGTACTCCACTTGCCCTATTGCTACCATTGCCAGCGATATTTCGAGGTGCTTACTTGATTTTGCTCGCGCTATTTGTTTTGTACCGCCCTGATAAGTACTAAAAACAATTCCAACGCTAAATGTTTGTAACAAAATAAGAAACAGACAATTCTGATATGAAAAACCTCTTTAATCGGGGAAATGCAATAGAATGTTATCTATGAAATTTTGACTGCTTGGAAGCAAGGCTGCTCTGGCCGTGGGTTCGATATTCGTTCGAAAGAAGATTGTCATGGTCTTGTTTTTTTAGACCATGAAAGAAAGAAATTACTAGTGTGGGGAGAGGATTTTAATGTAAACTGAATAAACATTAAAAAACTGAATTAGATTGAAGTAGTTTTATATACTATACAAATTGTTGATAACTTTCATTAGTAAAACTAAACTTGAGATATACTAAATTACAAGCGATATTTCATAAATTAATCTTATTTAGGTTCTAAGAACTTTAAGTATAAGGCCTATCAACGTGTTGTATAGGTGTGTAAAATATTTTTTTATATTTCTTTTTATGGTTGTGACTACACTTGAACTACTCTTCCCAAAAAGGAAACTACGCGTGGTTATGCTTAATTATTTCGCTTGGTTATTTTTGATGTATAATTCAAAAAATGAAATGTGTACTAAATTTTCACAGGTTTCTTTTTATCTTCTTATTAAGTGCTATTCTTGATGTTTTTATTAAAATTGGAGTAGCAGTTACAAGTATTTATATTTTATACTAATAATATTTTGTTACAGGACTTAAGAAGTAACACCTTAGTAGAGTAATTTGCGTGTTATAGTATACTTAGATAGAATGTGCGTAGTGAATATACGTAGTGGCAGTCCGTTTGGGTTAGTGCTACCCTCTTGCCTCTTACTAACATAAAGCTGTAATGCTCCCCAAGCTGTTTAGATTCGGTTTAAAGGGTAAGAACTAGGTCTAATTAGTGTCTTTAAGGCATTCTAACTTAACATAGACTATAAATATTATCATAAATATGCAGTGTAGTGGCGGTGTAAGAATATCCATACCATCCCGCACTATGGGATCCCGTGGGTGTCGTAAGAGGCGACAGAGGGAAACAAATCAGGAGATGGGCAGCAGCATCTTCCTAATAACGACTAAAAAAACTGCGGTTGCCAACCCGCTTGCCAAGCGTGACAACTATGGCAAATATCTCCTCTATGAGGCTGTCTATGGAGGAGGCCTATGTTCAGCAGTGGACTTTAAAAATCTGTAACGGTAACGGGATATAAGCAAAATAATTATACTCTAAATTGTATGACTTAAATTAAATTCCTGTTTAAATTTAATTTATTAAGCCACAGAAACCTTGTATCATGCGAACATTGGTTCTCCGCAATAAAAAAATGTTGTATATTTTCCTCCAGCAAGCGTTTGCGGCGAGGTCTAAGTGGTGCGGTCGCTGTGGTTCAAAGCGGTCATATTAAAAAACGAAGAAAAAACGCAACTCACAAATAAAAGTATTCAGACAACGGAATGATCAAGTGCGCCGCGCGATGTAACGCGATATTTTGTGATGTGCTTTATTCCGACGCAGCCTGAGAGAACTGGTCAACATCTATAATTAGATCCGATCCTTTTGACTTCGTAGTTCAAATGTGCGATATTTATTAATGATAAACTTCGCACGCGACTTTGATCGCGTCGATTTTCAAATGAAACTGAAAATCCATTCAGTTTTTTATAGAAATAAGGGTGACAATTATAGAGTGCCGACCTGAGAAGACATGCTTTGTGGCATTATTTGGGGGAGACCTATGTATAGGAGTGGACTAGTGAAGGGCTGATAATGAATGAACGATGACAAACATGCACACAACTCATCAGATTGTAAGTCGTCATAGACATAAGTGAATGTAATTACACTATTAAGAATCAAAATTCAGATGCGTCCCTGCGAACTAAGATAAAAATCTCATTATCGCTAAAAAGGATCTCCATTTTTCGCCACAATCACCATACGAAACACAGCAGCATTGCACAAAAATTTCTTTTATATTTTACACTTGTAATCTGTGGGAGCGTAATTAATAATTTCCTGGCCCTGGTCGACCACTGATCGACCCATTCATGGTGCATCCATAATACTCTGCAGCGTCGCTCTGCCACGTGAAAATATTATTGCAATGAATTATATTTCATTAGTCCCTGGACTAGTTTCCTATATGCATATACGAGTATTTACTATTCTGAATTTACGTTTCTCTGTTTTTTTCCTGATTGAGCAAGTTTAATGTTACATCCGGTTTGCTTTTTATTTTGTAATGTGTACGGCAAAGGAGTGGAATAATTTACCGACGTCTGTCTTTCCGTCCGATTACAATCTAGATGTCTTCAAGGCAAGAGTGTAACAGGGCTTCATCGCCACTAACTATCAAGTGGGATTGTAGTCAAGCACTGGCTTACAATAAGAAAAAAATATATAAAAATTAGTTTTCTAATATATTATATCTTCACCGTGTAGTGGCGGTGTAAGATTATCCACTACCCCATATTGTCCCGTGGGCAAGCCAGGAGATAGGAGCAGCGTCTTCCTATAAGGGTGACACTGAAAGTTCTTAGATAATCAAAAACTGAACAAACTAGCAACTTATTGGTTTTATTATATCTTTTCAAAATAGTGTCCATTTACATCAATACGTCGCTGCATCCGATGGAACCACTGAGAAAAGCACTTTGCCCACTCATCCTTAGGGGTCTCTTCGACAGCATTTTGAAACGCAGCCACTGCTTCCGCGGCGTCCATAAAACGTTTTCCTCGAAGTTTTTCTTTTATTTTCGGAAATAAATAAAAATCGCAAGGTCGGGGCTATAGGGCGGGTGACCCAGTAATTCCACGTCTGACGTCGCCAAGTAGTCGATTGTTTGCATGGCGGTATGCGACGAGGCGTTGTCGTGGTAAAGGAGGATCCTAATACGAGGTCGTTTCTCCCGAACTTTTTCCAAGACAAGTTGCAAACAATTGTTAGTGTACTACTTTGCAGTAACTGTTTTTCGATCCTCTAAAACAATTGTTACGTAGTGACCTGTCCTTCCGAAGAACGAGGCCACCATCTTTTTTCCCACGCTTCGACCTCTCTTCACTTTAGTTGGCAACTCCTCGGAAGGAAACACCCAGACAGCAGACTGTCTCTTAGTTTCAGGATCATAACCTTTCGTCACCCGTAAGTATATCGAACACAGCATTTGAGTCACCTCCGTTAAATCTTTGAACCATTTCACGACACCAATCAACACGACGGAGTTTTTGGGCCTCTGTCAAATTATGAGATATCCACCGGGCACAAAGCTTCCTGACCGCTAAATGTGCATGGAGAATTTTGTCCACTTGACTCATACCGATGCCTAAGCTTGTCCGAATCTGCTGATAAGTCACTATTTTGTCAGTCTCTATCATACGCCGCACAAGAGTGATGTTATCTTCAGTGGTCGCCGTGGAAGGCCGTCCCTCACGCAGATCATCGGTGAGATTAGTGCGACCACGTTTAAACTCATTAAACCAGTTGTAAACAGTGGCATGAGATGGGGCTTCATCGTGAAAGGCCAATCGAAGTCTATCATAACTTTCTTGTTGACTTAAATGACATCGAAAGTCATAAAAAATCATTGTACGAAAATTTTCTCGCGTTAAATTCATGCTGACGTGACACAGACAATTTTCAATTTGCCGCCAAATCGTAAACAAATACAAATTAATAAAATACATACACAATAATATTGGCAAAGAGTTCCATTTTCAAAATTTGAACTTATTTTTTTATTATATCGTTTACAAGTGGCCAGTTCTAAAAACTTTCGGTGTCGCCCTCGTAATAACAAGTGGAAAATAGAAAACAGCGGTTGTAAACCCGCCTGGCAAACGTGGCAACTATGTCAAATATACCCCTTATTAGGCAATATATGGGGAGGCCTATGTTCAGCAGATAGCCTGTTACGGTAACGAATATATTATATTTTAAGTTAATTATGTGAAAAAGAAACTTTTTATTACAGTGGTAACCTTCCATCGTTTCGTGAAGAATATTCCCTCGCGACACGACCGTAGAGGTATCAGGCACAGGAGCAACAGCTTACCGAGGCACGAGAATTTCTTTATTTCTGTTAAGAGATTCTCGTGCCCAATAATTGATTTTCAGTCCCATCCGGGATTCCAACGCGGAAACATGATCCGCAGTCGCACTTACGACCACTAGAGTCACCAAGCAGTCGTTTTCGGATAACTATTATAGTAACATACAGTCTTACTCAGAAAAAACAACATCATCTTTTCACTATAAATGACGGTAGAAAAAGACCGGTATGAGTAAGCAATAATCAACGATTATAAGCAACGTCGTTTGTGCATATATTTGAAGTAAAAACAGTAAACTGCTTTTAACTGTTCATACACATTACTTTAAAATTAAAAATGTTGTATTTTGCATATTTTACTTGTAGAGTAGTTGTGCTTATGATGATTCGATGCTAGTTAAACACAAATTTCACTCTATTACGCTGCCATTAAAACGACGCCATTTACATATTTTATAAGTACGTATTTTTTGCTTATGGGCTGGAAAAGATAATAAAAAGGTAATGAAATTGCGTTTACTAGATGTAAAATTTTAGCAATTTATTCAGTATTCATAAATTGACCCGCAATTAAATCACATTTCTCATTTACATGCATAGTTTAAAACAATATTTACAACAATTACCTAAAAGTATAAAGCGAAAATTATTATATTTATAGTTTTTTTATTTTGTTTCCTATGACTATTCTTATCCTTTGGGCGAGAAAAAAACAGTTTTGTTTTTACCAGCGGCGACGACTATTCGCAGCTTATATGGCTTCTTTAGAATCTTCAAAACGCCTTAACAGTGGTGGTGGTGGTGGTGGTAATAAAGTCTAGAGCATATGGCACAAATATTATATGACATCTTTCAGAGAAACATATATATTATAGATTTATATATATATATATATTATACATTAGTATTATTCTTATCGTTATCAATAAGTAAGTTATAATCAAGTTATATAGTAGTATAAGCAATAACCGACCTTAACAATTGCTGTAACACAATCACGTATTGAAAGACGTCCTAATAACAATGCAGTAGATATATTGAACATGATTTTTGAAAGAAATTCAAACGAATTCACTACCAGGCCAATACATTACCTCTTCTTAGGAGGACGTCTCGGCGGACTAATGCCTACAATGTGTATTATAAGCATTTAATATAATAATAACGTAATGAAACGTCTCACGCGAGGGGTGCGGGGCGCGGCGCGGGGCAGAGGAAGAGGGAGCCGCGGAAACCGGTCCGCGGAGGTCATCGGCTGCGAGCCTTCCGCGACCAGTGTTGCCTTACTACGACATTATGCCATTACCTACTTAACCATTTTATAAGCATAAGCACATTGGACACAGTTAGAATCATGAATAAGTTTTAGGACATAGTTTTTACGACTACTTTTAGTATTTGTCTTAAAATAACCCCGTGAACATAAACCAAAATACATATGTATATTCCAAAACAACAAAAACTTTATTTTTCGTATGCAACAATTTTGTTTAGCTTGTAAAAATTAATTTTATTTTTAGATGATATATTTTTTAAAACTTTAATTATTCTGAAACTTTGCTTTTTTCCTTTATTACATGAGGTCAGTCAGAGCGCTGGTATCCCCATGACAGGTTAGGTATACTTCGACGCGCCGCCCGAGAGTATGTTAATGCTCCATTAAGATTATACTAATTGAAAGCCAATAAATACAACGGCTATGAATATTAATTTTATTTGACTTCTCGAGCCAAGTATCAACTAAACAGGACCTGCGAGATGTTCGCGTGCGACAAATTGCAGTTTTAAAGTTTCGAATACTCTGAACAACTTTCATTATGTCAAATTAAAATCAGGTAATTGTATTTCCAATTAAAGCTGCTTTTAACGTAAAAATACCCGTAGGAACTGTATAATATTTCGCCGCTATCTTCAGCTAAAAGCATGATGTCTCGATGTTCCTGTCAATCCCGTTCAGGACGTCGATTACGTAGGACAAATCAATTACCGCTCGCATTCCATCGACAGCCGACCGATGAATTCTCTGTCACGATCCTATCGCCCAATGACGAGACCTCTCGTTGGATATGCCACGTCCTCAGGCAACGGAATGCAGAACATTGCGCGGCGGATACCCGTACTAAAACCTAGATGGTCATACCAGACGCAATGGAAGACGCGCTTCAATCAACTGACTATAAATTCCTCGCGTGCGTCCGTACATACATTCGGTTGGTCAGAAACGCTGTGTACTTCGAGTACGGCTCAGATTCGACCACGCCAAGAATTTCGTGTTCGGATCTCGAGTCGGAATGTTATCAGTACGATGCATCGGCGCTTGGAATCAGAGATGTCGGGCTCCATTATTACGTTTGTTCACCACTATTTATATCCGATATGATAATTGAGATGTAGCTGCAACAAATCCCGCTGCGATACTAAGAGTTTTACATTATCTTAACGCATTAATAGTATTACGACTGTATGGCGTAGTATTTAATAGTCTCTGCCTACTTCTCTGAGTAACGGGCGACAGAGTTTATTCTATTTTAGGTTATTTTTGTAAATAAATAGTATATGTATGCTGTCCTGAATTTGAATCCCACTCAGACGAATTTTGATTGTTTTCAAAATAGACACTGCATCCAAATCTACTTCCGATGTAATTGCATATTACCTACACCATGTATTTAGAATTGGAAGCTCTTTGTGGCCTTAATTATGTGTAAGAAAGCCACCAATAGAACTTCATTGCTGGTTTGAATAAGAATGACAACCTAAATACCCATATTTGGTTTGTATGTCTGCAATTTCTATACATGAGACCCTTCTGTAGGATTTTTCCGGTGTTGCATTAGTAACGTTTTATAAAAAATATTAAATGCTCTGTTAAATACTTTAATGAAACTATAAGGGTTTCCCCCGTGACCATGGGTGCTCCAAAGCAATCGAAACGCCGTAAATTTGAAATAAGCAAAAATGAATAATAAATTTAAAAAAAAACAAACAATATTTTTATTAAATGCGTAGTATTTCCGTAAATAGAAGAAAGCATTGTGTGAAGTCTGTTAGAGTTAAATCTTCAAATTATTTTGGCCTGTTTAGAAAAAATGTAACATAACAAATAAAATTTTCATTGTTTAATTATTGTAAATTTCACGTGTGAAGTTTCGCCGGTTAATGACGGGCCGGAGCGGTTTTCCTAAGTCGCCAAACTGCTAATTATTTTTCGACCGGTATTGTTGCGACATTTAATAGCTAAAGTGACGAGTCCTCGTCTAAGCGGTGGTTTGATAGTCGCCAACTGTTTACACTTTACAGTAACGTTGAATTTTATAGGTTTGTTAACCTTGTGCTTAATTATCTTTTAAAATTTTTTTTTTATAAAAGAGGCGGCAAACGAGTATGCTGCTGATCTGATGACAAGTGATCACCGACGTCCTTCGCGGGCGTAACACTAGACTAAACCCAGGAGCGTTTGAGGAAGGAGCAGGCTCTATTCTTAAGGATCTTTAAGTGATATTGGTTCAGAAATGATGGTGATAGCAGATTCCACTAAGTAGTCGGGCGAGGAAGAAAACTTCCGGGAAAACGTACGGTGGTGGACCGCCATAATTGTAACTAATTCGACTTCCTGCATTCTCTTACCAGTTCGTCACTCCATCTAGTGGTATAACGCCTTACACTTCGCTTACCGGTATGAGGATACTCGAGAACCGTTCTTCCCCATCGGTTGTTGGTTCTTCGAGTTACGCGGCCAGCCAATTGGCACTTCAGCTTACTGATTCGTGAGGTTATTTCGGCTTTAGATTCATTATGTTGTGCAATCTATTTGAAACCGCTGAACCCAAACTGATGAATTGAATTACTCAGACCGGTGATGAGGAGCAGCATTTAGCTTGTGGCATGCCCAGCGAAGAAAGACTGGGTTATCTCCCAAGAAATGAACCCCTGCTAACACTATTTCTATAACGACGACGCTGGTGGGGAACGAACTCGCGTACTATGAAATTAATGGCAATCGCTTAGATCTGAGCTACTATTATTATTCAATTCAATTCATTTAGTTTAATTTAAATTGTTATTTCTAAAATAAAAATATTTTTGATATTTCTGTTAATAAAAGGGTACAAACGAAAGCAAATATGTCTTAGCTGTTATAATATAAAATAATTTAAAAGCATTTGAAGTACAAGTTAACATCTAAGCAAACAAAGTGGCATTACAGCGTGCAAGACCCAGCGCCCACGCAGGGTCCCCTCGATTTTATGTTAATCGAAGAGCCGTGTCCCCGTCGCTGCAGACACGGTTAGGTGCTACGGGACATCCAGTCACAGATACATTAAATACGCCATTATCCACGGCCGGGAACAATTTCACATTTACGACTCCACACTGACACATCGTAAATAACATTTATTTAGTTTCTATTGCAGCGTTATTTGCACGAAGGTGAATAATCTCAGTTTCGAGGAACGCGTCGTGTTCGAAACGAGGCCATTTTGGCATGATAACTTACTCGCATATTGTTTATTAGGGCTTGTATTTAAATAGCCATCATACTAACCACCATAAAACGCTGTAATATGACTGCAATTAATTGAACTTCTATTTCTGTTTTTTTGCTGCCCATTTTACTTACTTTAGTGCTGATTTTCAGTCCTCAGATAAAATTTATAATAAACATAACAACATAACAACAGTTACAATAAAACAGTTGTATGAACAAAATAAATTAATTGCTTCACTTTAAAATTATGTTGCTGTGTGTGTGTGCTGTTTTCGTGAGTCATTACAAATCGGTTTCCAAAAAGGCTTTAGTACCATAGACCATATATATACATACTCTTCGGTAGATTATACAGAAGATCGAAGAGTACATGAGAAAAATGTACAATGACAGTATGTCCGTATGTGGAATATGAGAAAGTCTTTGACTCTGTCACAATTTTGGCGGTGCTACTGACACTTCAGCGGTGCAAAGTCGACTGTCGGTATATCGAAGTTCTGAAGTGTTTGTACACGGCTACAATGGCTATCCCAGAACAGAACCAAACCTCTCCAAATGCAGGGAGGTGTAAGTTTGGGTGACGTTATTTCTACAAAACTCTTCACCGCTGCATTGGAAGACGTTTTCACTGCTGGTCGTATGAGGACGCTCGAGGTCGCTCAGCGAGCTATGCAGAGGGCTATGCTCGGTTTCTCTGCGTGATAGACTTTGTAAATGAGGATGTTCGTAGTAGAACCAGGGTAACCGACAACCGACAAGCCCAACGGATCAATAAGCTGAAGTGGCAATGGCCCGGATATATATATAGCTCGAAGAACCTGCAACCGATACGCAAGACAGGTTCTCGAGTGGTAGGCTCGTACCGGTAAGTAAAGGCTTGGCCGCCCCCCCCACTAAATGGAGCTACGAATGACTTTGATATTCAGTCATTAATTAATACATAATTATCAGTAATTTATTCGATGAAAAACGTTTATCTGACGATGGAAAAATCATCAACACATAATGTTTAATTTATTACACTGCATTAATTAGAAATATTACTAAGCAAGTATTACAAATGTTTTATAGACATATTAAATGTTTTGTTTTAAATTTACTGTGTGGTGATGAGTTAAGAGCATTCGCAAGAAGCCTTTCTTATAACGTTTTGTCTGGAAAATCTAAAAGCTTTACACCTGACAGAGGGCGAAATAATGAGAAGGCGAAAAATTCGTAATACATGGAATGATTATTTGTTTTAGTGTATAAAAACCAGATTTCTAACGAAATTTGTAATGAAAATAATACAAAAACGGTTTACATTGAATTAATATTTAACTAAACAATTGAATAGTTGTGCTTAAATACCTGCCGTGCTGCTAAATAGTTGTATAACCTGTTTAAATACCCGAATAACATGAGGTCTTTTAACGTGGTTACATTACGATTAACATAACAAAACGGTTAAGTGTATACCTAATATACAATTTAGTAAAAAAAAACTGTTAATGCGCATGCTGCATCTGAGAATTTAATAGTTATAAATTTCACCTTCACGTACTATTAATTACTCTTTCTGGACTTCAGATTTTTACATAGAAATATATTATATCACGGTTTACGAATGTCTTATATTATAAAACATGAACGAATCACTGAGAACTTTAACGATAGTTTATTAGCAATCGTTCTATGTTATGTCAGAAGCATTACTTAGTAATAAAATTATAAATCGATAAAATGTGTGATATAATATTGTATTTCTAAATATGTATTTGGTATTGTATTTGTTATGTTTGTTATTTTTATAGAAGTACCTTAACTTGCCTTCGTGTAATTTAAAATGTCCTAACTTCAGTAACATCGTCGTCTGTCCTCACAAACATTATTTTTCTTTAATACGTTATAATTGTGCTTTCCTATCTTATTCTTCATCAGCCCATGCATTTCACAGCTGGAAATGGGCTTCTTCTGTTGTATGGATCGTCGCGCTTGGTGGATTTACGGCTGTTTTTTGTCTGACGTATACAAGATGATATACTGCCACCTATCGGAAGTCATAAGATTTTTCTGGCATTTTCCATAGTCAGTAATGGGGTGATGAATTCATTTTTTTTTTTTTTGATTGGATGGATAGATATTTTGCGGCTAATCTAAGTATTCCACTAAGTAGAAGTATTCCTTTTCCGCCAATAAATCCGTTTAGGCAGGTACCACGGTCAATGGTAGCATTGTTTGCACTGCTGGGTTCCGTTCTGAAGGGCCAGTATAATTTCGGGGTGTAAGACATTCAATCTGTAGTCTACTTTGATTGAAGTTGACTACAGATTGATTGTAGTCACTTACCACCAGGTGAACTGTAAGTTCGTTTGTCATTTCAGTTTGACTTTAAACTTACGTTTGGCTGGCGAAACTTAGGTTTAGTTTTGTTTCTAGGTATTAGAAACAAAAGGCCTAGACCTCGACCATTAGGTCGACACAATGTTCAAAATATAAACATAATACTTAATTATTGTTAATTAAATCCACTAAATATAACCGTGTAGTGGCAGTGTAAGAATATCCACTAGCCCATATCGTCCTATAGGTGTCGTTAGAGACGACAGAGGGAAACTGAAATCATCCAAGCGAAGTGACCAAAATACGTCCCATCACACGTCAGAGGGATTGACGCGGTAAGAAAGAGCTGCCAGATATCTTCAAACTGTTCAATAAAGCAGACCCTGATGACATCCCAACTTTCGTGACGTTTCATCACGTTTACGTGACCTGATTGTTAAAACATATCGCCACGTTGAAAGCCAAAATCACCGACATCCTTTTAAATTTGAAAGGATGATAACGAGTCGAAACAGTGCTAAGGAAGGAGTTTACTATGTTGCGCAATATAAACGCAACAGCTGCAAATTCTTCCCCATAGAATGTAAATATGACACGCGGTAATAGTTACAGCAGTCATATTATTTGACGATGATTGCGACTCCGTAACCTAATACCGTCTGTCAGTGGGTTGATGACCGTGAAACTAGGGCGACCTCGGTCGTCATTGCATCACCATCTTAGTTTGACTGAATCCTTATATGCTCCTCTATCGACGCCAATTTCATGGCAAGAGAAGACGTTTGCGAAAGTTTATCGGAAAACTTCACGTCCGGCACCCTATTGTGATCGAAACGAAAGGGTGTGGATAAGAAATGTTTTCCCATAGGAAACCGCAACCAGATCGGTAACGACGGGCTTACTGTTATTGAGAAGAAACATCGGTTGAGACACGTTTGCAAACAGCGCGGGGCCGCCAAAACCGCTAGTACAACTCTGCGTGTTGTGGAGCCCACCATACTACTCACTACGGGAGAAAACGTGCTGCACTTTATGAAAGAACGAAGCCGATGCCACATAGAGGATCAGATTTAGTAGGTACCTATAAATACGCCTATCCAGATATTAGCTCTTTTATCGGCGAAGCCGGCAACCCCAAAAATTCTTCATATCGATCTTGGCCTCTTTTCTCAGTTGTGTTTTTGGTGGGAAATATTCTACTTTCCCTTTTCTTTTTAAACTAACACACCCTTCCGGTATCGTTTTTTGTTTAAAAAGAAAAGGATTGCTACTCGAATTCTTCTGTCATGGATGCGTCTAAAAACACAAACTACGAGTACATAATAATATGGTCAAATGTCCAGAAACACCAAAATAGTATTGGTGAAACATTTGTTCCGTGCGGAGATTGACTTACGGCCAGCAGCAACACTGTCAAACGCATTACCACGAGTTGTTAAATATCATAATTTTTATGTTTCAATTAGATGTTTAGGTGTAAGTTTACGAAGAGAAACGAGGGTAATGGTAAATTAGGCAAGACCAAAATTTATATTTTTCATTTCATCCACAGTGAAATGTACCTAAAATCATTCGAAATAATACCTTTATTTTGTTTGACTTCACTTGAAACGAAATAACATAATCTTAATACAATACCTACTCATGTTTTATCAAGACTAACAATTGAAACAAAACAGCGAGGCAAGCATGAGGGCCTCCAGCTTGAATGCCTATTAATTTAGAGGGTTGAACCTCTCCGTCTCTAATTAACTGAAGACCCAAGCCGCATTCGGTGTAATTAGTTTCCTTGGAGGGCAGTTCTCACGCTTTCGGACCTTTGAAACATGAAATAATAGGAACGAGAAATTTTATCGATTCAAATTATGTAAATTGTACAAGAATAAACTTCATACGCCTACAATACCCAGCTTAAGGATGCCACGGGTTCAATTATTTTTTATGGCTAATAAGCGTGATGGATTTACGTAAAGAGGGTTCCGTACTCTAGTTTTTTATGTTTAAATTTTAAATGCTTAGAGTACATAAGGTTAAATGTAACCTGCGTAACAAATTATGAAGATTATGTGGCGGTGAACATTTGTTTCGTATATTTATATTTATATGATAATTTAAATATAGTATCTTTATTTTTATAATCAGCCTGTAATGCTGGATATGGATCTCTCACATTGTAGGAAAGATTTACCTTATCGCTACGCTTGGAAGATGGATTAACGAGTACGAGTTATATTGGATACAAAACAGCGAAATATTATTTAATTTATCGAAACAACCGAAATATCATTGAACTGCCTTAATTATATCTATTTTTTTTTTAATTTTGTGTGTTTTACTGACAATGAAACCTTACACGTATGGCGGCCGTGGCATAAATTGAGGTATTAAACGTTTTTCTTGCGCACAGGTGCAGTGCGACGAAGACGTTATGTGAAATGTCATTGCTGGCGGTCAGCTGTCGCAATTTGTCTGCTCGTACGTGAAGCGGATAATAATCTGGCCTTACAATAATTAGGTGCTCATTGAATTAATTGAATTCCTTATCAGGTGATTTTTTCCACAGTTAACCAAGTCGCGTGCTTTTTGCTTTACCATCAATAAACTTACACTGCAATACAGTTTTTGTTTCTGCCACATCACATCATATCGACGGCCTTTTTAAGTATACTGCTGAGCATAGACATTTCTAAGAATTCATCACGGTATGCAGGTCGGTTGGCGTGTGCAGAAGCGATACCTTTGCACTGGTCAGGTTCATTCTCAACTCCAGAATTTGAAATTAATTTTGAGCGTTTTTGGATACATTTTTGCTATGGCATGTTAGAGCTTTGTTCTTCAATCAGAAGAGTACATCGCAGGGGTGTGGCATTTGAGGAAAAAAAAACAAATTCCACAAAATACTTACACCCTGTCATAAGTCATAAACGTCAACAAAGAAAAACACCAGTGTTCCATATAATTAAACGAATTTAAGCCCTCAAAAGTGATATTAATCACAAAAATGTCATTTACAATGTACTGAGAAATCGAAAAATACTAAAACAATGGCTCGACAAGGGTGGTCAAGAATCCTTATTGAAATCTCGAACGCGTAATAAAAGCACAATTAAATGCGGAGGACAACGATGAAAATATTAATTAATGTTTCGGAATGGGAAACATGTTGCTAATTAAATGGCGATATCGCATAAAACGTAATTAGAGGCGGGCAACATTCGTTTCTCACGAGGCGGCCGATGCCCCGTCTGAGCCGTGCTATACTGGCCGCACGGCGCTTGCACATCTTTCGCATTTATGAAGGAATGCAACACACGCTCATAATGTGCTCATACAACGCAAAAACAGGTTACAACTCAGCGACTCGTACATACTCGTATATACGGCAACTGATTAAAATACATGTGCTTAATAGTTTAAAGTTTTTGTCGCCAAGACCTGATGAGCCAAGTGCGATCACCATAATTAACATTTCATTAAACGACTGCCACAGAGACGCGACGTTGATATCGAAAAATTCTTAAATTGTTAAGGGAAGAGATTATAATATAAATTCCGCAGGCGAAACTATATACATTCCGAAGTCCCCGCTGGCTTTATTAAATGTACTGACTGGCAACTATTAGCTGCGATGATGGACACTTGAATGGGCGGCGTAATTAAAAAAGTCAATGATCACTTATTGTAATTAGCGGTGTATCTCGTGGCCGACAAAAAATTAATTGTTTCCCGACGTCTATCAATCTCGGGCAGTCTCTCGACACGTGCGAACATTCATCGCGACTGCTTTCTTTCAGTTAAGGAACAGATGCATTAAAAAACTATATATTTTTTACTATTATGAGCCAGTGCTTGACTACTATCCCACCTGATGGTAAGTGGTGATGCAGCCGAAGATGGTATAGCGTACTAACTAAGCTAAACAAACGCCTGTCCACTCTTGCCTCGAAGACACCTGCATAATAATCATAAGATTATGAATATGGTATATTATTACCGTTACAGCCTATTAAAAAACCACTGCTGATCAAAGGCCTCCCCATGTATTGCCTCGTAAAACGCCTTACCTTAATAATTTATCGTATTTTTAATAGGAGTCCCATTAAATTTTCAAGAATTCTTTATTTACGAATACTTAACAAAAGTTTTATAGTGTTAATTTGTGTTATTTCGTCGCCGATTCTTAACTAAGCAGACGATAAAGATAATTGTGACACGAAATTACAATGGCTTTTACAAGCGTAGCTTATCCTGGAATCAAACAAACAGAGTACGCCTGCTTATTTCATAATGAGGTTATTGGCTAGCATTCTAGTCCTTATCTATGTACTGGTCCGTAGCAAAGTGCAGCACCAAATTGGCGTGGCGGCTGGCGGTGTAGGTACGGGCGCAGCCGATCGGCCGCGCAGATATAGCTAATTAAGGACCGCGTGCGCCGATCTATTTGGAGAGATCGGCCCGCTGACGTGTGAAAATACCCAATTAATTAACGCGAAACGTTCACCCGGTTGGGGGCATCGCTCCTCGCGTGCCTTAAAAGACCTAGCCTAACGCTCCCGAGCTTCCATTGCTCATTCGTTTTGGAGTTTCCTATTGTGCAAAGAGATTTTTAGGCAAGTAACGGTGCTTTGGGGCTTAAGAAATTTTTGTACCAATTATATTCAGGTGTACAGTTTTAGCATATTATTTTTATGTTAATTTTTAAAAAGGCACTTTCTTTGCCAAATGATGTCTTTTAACGAGTTTTACTTCGGGGACCGTTGTTATTTATCCAGTAGGTTTTAGTATGTAAAACATTTTAATAAATCGTAGTATTGAAGCGGGGTGCGAAAACAAGGATATAATGGATAGGATTATTGTTATAACAAGGCAATAGATGGAGCTAGCGATGGCCGTTGGCTGTAAAGCGAGTGTTAATGGCCCATTAGCGGGCGGCGTGGCGAGTTTCTAATTGGCACAAGCGCGGGCCTGGAAAGCATGCGCTACGAGTAGATGCAGCGATTTCCCGCACGCTAAACAAATCTGTGGTTGAAGCAAGTCTAGCCGTGATTGATTCATATCAATATTCCTTTCTGACTATTGCAATACTGGTATTGGTCGTTAGCAGTGCCGCGATTATATTGTTGTTTATCGAGATATCAGATAACGCGAGAAATTATGCCTCGACGTCGCGATCGCTGATTTAAATATTTTGTTCTCTCTATAGCGTGTTTGTAAAAACAAATTATTAATAGTTTTTGACACGTCAAGTCAGGCTTTTTTTTAAGTTATTTTAATATTATGTAATATGTAATATCTTTTTTTTTGCAAGCATAAATAAGTTTTTTTGTTCCTTACTAATTTAGTTTAGTTTTAATTTAGGCCAGGCTAGGCTATATTAAAAATCTTTTAAAGGTTTAAGTGCCAGGATGAATAGTAATATTAAAATAAGTATTTTTCATATCAAAACAATATTTCTTATCAAAAAATATATATACAAAAATGATAGTGATAGTTTGCCTTATTAGAAGCAATATTTAAATTATTGTTTGCCAATCATAATAAATGCTCTGAGATTTTCTTTCTCAAAATCCGTAACGAGGCTATCTGCACTAGAACAAGAAGTAAACTGAGATATATCAATGGATACATTTATAGTGGTAATTGGTCGGAACACTTCGAAAAACAAACAATTGCAAGAGGAGATTAGTGGAGTGACAATTTTGAATCGAGTCAGTAATATTCTACTCGACCTATATCCTTCTACAACATGCAGTAGTGTACAAACTTGATTATGAATGTAGTCTGTTACATAAAACAAACAAAAAGATTAATAAAAACCCACGCTCTGTAACATCCCCGCCATTTTATCCGATTTGATAAATCTAAAATCCTCGCAAAGGAACACTGATTCCTACCAAGGATTTTTTTTTATAGAATAAGGTTGACAAATGAGCACACACTCCATCTGATGGTAAGTGGTTGCTGTGTCAGATAGACATCTACATCTATCTTCGTTTGCGAATTTAAATGCAGATGCGTTGTCAGCCGTGAGGACTGAGATAGAATGCCTCTTTTCCAGTAAAAAGGGTCTCCGGTTCTCTACACTCACCATACGAAACACAGCAGCGTTAAGCTGCTATTTTACGCTGGTATTCTGTGAGAGCGTGGTCCTTCCCCGGTCGAGCCAACCCATTCGTGCTACAACTATACTATTAATATAGCTGCAGCATGGCTCTACCACGTAAAAAATTATTTCCCATCATCAAATTATTTCAGGATAAATTTTCTAAAAAGAAGAATTTAAAATATTTCTTAATTTTTTAATATTGAGACTTTTTGAGCATTGTTTTAAATTTGTAACACAAATGAATTACTTGTTAATCCATGAGTATCCAAGATTAGTCCTCAAGTTAATCGTATGTAGGATTAATTTAGGCTAATATTTTTGTGTTCCACTTTTCGTAAGCATTTTTTTGTTTACTAAATTAATACAGTTGAAAAACTTTTATACTGGCACCTAAATCGAAGTGTACTTAAAAAAATTGTGTCCAGTATAAACAGACCCCGTTCTAAGAGTCGTTCTCGACAACTTCGTAGATTCGCACAATTGGTAGGCGGCGTCACCAGGAAATTAAAGCGTGGACAGCGGCCCTGCGAGAATCGTCGTCATGTCATTCAAACAGCCACCGCTCTATTAATGGATTCAGAGTTGATTGTTTTCTGTTTCGATTCCATTCCTTGAAAGAGCTTTACAAGAGCTTTATGCGATTTTTAATTAACCAATGTAGGCTAAGTTTTGTTTACGTTTTATTTTTATCATGGCTTTTTTCATATTTTATACCAAATAATTTTTTTACATTTGTAGAGTACATAAAAATGTCTACACTGGTCTGAAACCTTGCGCAACCAGAGTATGGCCTAAGCTGTAAAGTGTGGGAGGAATGTAAGAGAGAAAATAACTCTTTGTTTCCATTTTAAATATAAACTTAAAATTATAGCACTAGTTTCTACGACAATCAGTTGCTTACTGCCATTGATTTAAACATTTTTATAGATTAAGGATGATAAACGAGCACATAGTCCAGTGGATCCTGTGGCCCATAGACATGTACATCTATCCTCGATTAAAAATTAAAATGCAGATGCGTTGCCACTCCAGAGGACTAAGATGGAATGCCTCGTTTCCAGTAAAAAGCGTATTCGGTTCTCTACCACCATACGAAACACAGCAACATTAAGCTGCTACTTTACGCTGGTATTCTGTGAGAGCGTGGTTCTTCCCGGTCGAGCCGCCCCATTCGTGCAGCAACCATAATATAGCTACAGCGTAGCTCTACCACGTATTAATCATACCTTTTTGTTTATATCAATACTTGTTAATTAATATAATTAATAATAAATAATAATATAGCCAAGGTTTGTCGTTTACAAAACGTACCTAATATCTAATATATAAAATTAATTTATGTTTGTATGTATATTATGCGCTGCCATACCGTTCATCAGATTGCGGTAAAACTTTGTCAACTAATTGCTTGCACTTCCGCGAAGGTTATAGCATAGTACAATTAACTTACAATAGGTGGCGCGCGTATCGTACCGACAAATTTATTTGAAAGTAATAAATCACTTAACCTCAATAAATGTATTATCATTCCTAATTAAACAATACATATAAGTCTTCCAAATTTGAAACGATATTTCCACAATTATTTTTCCTGCGGCAGCAACGTGCAGGGTATACCAGCTAATAACAAATAATAATGTTAAAATAGAGGTTTGTAACTTTGCATCGGTATTTTTAACCAGATTATAGATTACAGCTAGGGCTTTTCGAAAATGCACCAAATGACGTATTTCTCAAAAGATTTGATCATTCTTACCACGTCGTGCAAGCAGGGTTGTAGGATAATGGCGACACCACGTTAAGCACGCTTCGATCAGTTCGGCTAGTCTCGTTCATCAATTGTATATAAAAAAAATACTAGGAGTGCTAGTAACATTACTAATAATCTTTTTAACCACTCTAACTCAACTTATGATATTTGTGCTAGGATAAATTTACAACAGTACGTGAATGGCAGATTCGCATCCACGACTTTTGAGTATCGCAGTCCGTATCATTAATCAATAGGCTACCGTTACGTCAAATGCTGTTACTTTATACTGGAATAATAATATAATATAGTATAGATATAATAAAGCGGAAGAGTTTTTTGTTTTTTTGTTTGTTTAAATACGCTAATCTCTGGAACTACCAGTCCGATTTGAAAATTTATTTTGGTATATTATAGCCAGATTCGTGAGGAATAGTATAGGCTATCTAGCATTAGGCTACACTTCTCAGCTAGTCTTAAATATTGATTTTTGTTTACGAACTGCATTATTGGTAATGGTTAGTGATATGTAAGTATATACAAAAAATATTGCTCTTACCTCCATCTAAAAAAAGTCCGCGATATCACATGTCTATTTCTTATACATAAGCCACAATAGGGTATTTTGTGACAAAAAAGTATTAAAAATTAAAAATTGATTTATGAGCATTATTATTAGCCATGACATATCACGTCTTACGAACGAAAGTTACTTCAGCATCAAGACAATTTTATGAAGATAAACTTTACTCTTTATAGCATGTTATTTGGACGCATAGTTTAAGAGATAATGAAAATTTAAAATAATTCAGCACTCGGTTCGGCGCGCGAAAGGCGGCTAGTCACCCGATGAGAACCGAGAGGAACCAAGAAGTGAGGTGTCATGTCGCACGGCTTAGATGCGTGATATACGCGGTGAAACTGCGGGACACAGCTAGCACTAGAATAAATATAATGTAACAATTTATATATCATTTTGGAAGAAGGAGTTGCCGAACTCCTTCTAACTGTTATAGTACTGTAGAATAGAATAGGATATGACGTGATAGGATAGAATATAATAGAAAATATCATTTATATGCCTTTACCAGTAGTAATAACCACACTTCGTAGTATTCGAAATAATTTTCGACTTCCTTCGGGAACACGGGCGTTCTGGTCTCTCGCTAAGGCTGTTCAAGAGAACTTCTGTCAGCCATCTCTTCCATCTCTGCACAGGGAGGACGACTCACTGGCCCATGCCGCAAAGGAGAAAGCTGATCTGCTAGGCTCTCTTTGTGTCCAACTTGACTCTCGATGATGGGAGGAACACATCGCCGACCATCCCGCGGTGCGAGTGCTCCATGCAGGATGTGCTGTTTACACAGCGCTCAGTGCGTAAAACACTCCTCTCCCGGACGTTACAAGTCACATCACAAGTCAAGTGGGCCTGATGGAGCCCCCTATTATGCTGAAGACGTGTGCTTCTAAGTTGGAACCGGTTTTAACGCGTCTTTTCCGGTACTCCTATTCCCTAGGCGTAGTCCCAAACTCATGGAAGAAGAAAACTGCCAGCTTGAGGATCATCAGCTGATTAATGACCCCCAGTATGGTTTCCGTCGGGGTCACTCAGCTGGTGATTTTCTGGCTTACCTAACTCATAGATGGGCGGAGGCAGTACAGTCCAAGTGGGAAGTCCTGGCCGTTAGTTTGGATATTGCGAAGGCTTTCGATCGGGTTTGGCACAAAGCGCTTCTGTTAAAGCTCCCTTCCTATGGGCTTCCCGAGAAATTGTGCAATTGGTTCACCAGTTTTCTTGCAGATCGAATCATCAAGGTGGTAGTAGACGGTGCATGCTCCGATTATAAACCTATTAATGCTGATGTTCCACAAGGCTGCGTGCTACCACCAACGTTGTTTCTTCTGCATAAAGTAAAAATAAATCTCGTAAGGTAAAAAAAATGATTTTCAATAAGAATTACACATGTGATCTATATTGAATAAAAAAATATTCTATTCTATTCTATTCTATATATTGATATGATTAGTTGCAAACCGGTAACATTCATTGCTATGCGGACGACAGCACTGGTGATGCTTTATACACCGGCCTGTATACACCGGAACAAACTTGTGTCTGAAGTCGAGTTTTTGTTGGACAAAGTGTCCTATTGGGGGCAACTAACCCTAGTCCGGTTCAATCCCCAGAAGACACAAGTTTGCGCGTTTACCAATAAAAAGAACCCCTTTGTCGTGTTTCCTTAGTTTCAAGGCACTCCCCTTATTGCCTCAGCAAATATCGGAATCCTCGGCGTCGATATATCGAATGATGTGCAACTTCGTGGTCACTTGGAAGAGAAGGCCTGAAAAGATTGGCGTGCTCAGCAGAACGGGACAGTATTTCATGCCGGAACACCGCTTGCAACTTTACAAGGCGCAGGTTCGGCCACACATGGAACACTGTTCCCATCTCTGGGTCGGGGCCCACCAGTGCCAGCTCCTTTCACTTGACCGCATCTAGCACAGAGCGGCTCGAATCGTCGACGAACGAGTGCTTTCCGCCTGGCTCGATTCACTGGCGCTGCGAAGAGATTTGCATCTCTTTGCATTTTCTATCGTATTTACCACGGGCAGTGCTCTGAGGAATTGTTCAGATTATTTCTGCCATCAAATTTCACCAACGCGCATCGCGACAAACTCACGATATCATCCACACCGTCTGGATACTTGGCGGTCCACCACTGTGCGTTATACTAGGAGTTTTCTTCCTCGCACGACTACTTTGCGGAATCGTTTACCACCGGCGATTTTTCCGGACCGATACGACTTAGGGACCTTCAAGAAACGAGCTTATTCCTTTTTAGAAGGCTGGCAACGCACATGCAATTCCCTTGGTGTTGCAGTTGTTCATGGGCGGCGGTTGATACTTACCATCAGGTGAGCCACATGCTCGTTTGCCCCTTCTTCTACAAAAAAAAAATTTAAATACCTTAGGTTTTTTTTACTGCGCCATCGAGCTTGTTATAATCCAAAAAAGTGCATGTTACAAAATTATTGGTGCCATGAAAATCGAGTTGCTGGCATCGTACAAAAATTAAGGCGAGTGTCCGGTCTCAACCACCTCGCTCAGATGCGGAGTAACCCGTTATAATAAAGTTCAAATTAATCGGTTGTAATCTCGTCTGTAAGAATTTAAAAAAATGTTTAATAGTGGACTTAAGTTCGATTTGAATTACATTAACGTTACTAAAGTCTTCGACGTGGTTTCAATATTTGTTTTTCATGTTAATTAACTGTGCTAGACGATTACATTTAGCTCGTGTTTTTATGTAGTTCTCCAGGTCGTAACTATGTGTAATTAAGCATGGACACAGAGAGAAGCAAACGGCAGCCGAGTGTCAGTTTAATTTCCTGATGCAAACGGATTTATGGTCCAGTTTATATCGGTGTAGGTATGGTCGACAACATTATTAAATACCATTTATTCGACTAAAGAGCATATTATGTTCTATTTGTTCCAACTCATTAAAGTAGAATTCGTTGATAAAGCACAATTCTAGTTTTTGATTTATATATTATAAACTAGTGCTTGACTATTATTTCAGCTGATAGGTGCTGATGCAGATGAAGATGATAAAGCGCACATAGGGATAGGGAGACAAAACCTTATTTGTTCTGAGGACACACTAATTATAATTGAAATGTATTAAAGGAAGAATGTTAAAGGAAGAAAAGAAAATGTAAAAAATTTCCATTTCTTTTCTGTACTTATATCGAACGCCAAAACACACACTACACGACGGAAACCGTACTGGCGGTCACTTTAAGTCACTTTAAGTCGGGGTCGCTCGGGTGATCTTCTTCTTTACCTTACATACCGATGGGCGCAGGCATTCGTGTCCCAGGGGGAAGCCTTGGCGGTAAGTATAGACACAGCGAAGACCTTCGATCGAGTTTGGCATAAAATACTTCTTTCGAAACTTCCCTCTTATGGACTTCCCGAGGAAATGTGCATTTGGATCACCAGTTTTCTTGCAGGTCGGAGTATCAAGATCGTATTTGACGGTGCTAGCTCGGACTACAAGCCTATTAATGCTAGTGTTCCACAAGGCTGCGTGCTATCACCTATCACCTCTTCTGCATATCAATGATCGGTTGCAAGCCAGTAACATTCATTGCTATGCGGATGACAGCACTGGTGATGCTTTTTACACCGGCCGCCCCAATATTTTTCGGGAACACATCGTCGAGTATCGAAACAAACTTGTGTCTGAAGTTGAGTCTTTGTTGAACAAAGTCTCGGATTGGAGACGACTAAATCTAGTCCAGTTTAACCATCCACGGATACTGGGCGGTTCATCACTGTACGCCTTACTAGGAGTTTTCTTCCTCGCACCACCTCTTTGTCGAACCGTTTACCACCAGCGATTTTTCCGGACCGATACGACTTAGGGACTTTCAAGAAACGAGCTTACTCCTTTTTAAAAAGCCTGCAACGCACCTGCAATTCCCCCCGGTGTTGCAGTTGTTCGTGGGTGGTGGTAAACACTTTCCATCAGGTGAGCCACATGCTCGTTTGCCCACACTTCTATAAAAAACCACAGTTTGGTTAGAATGTGTGGTAAGTGTGGTATGCATGTGACGGAAAGCTTTTTGACAGGCGTTATGACACTTAAGTCAATTAATTTATTTGTTTATTTTTATTATATTTTGTTTTAGTTTTTGATATAATATTCTTACTGAACTATTTATTATTTTATAAGTAAATATTTTGTACTAAGTATTTTGTCATTACTTTTGCAACGTTGAGTACACGTAGTGCATTCGCCAACCCTAGCTACAGAAACGATTATGACTCGAGCCTAGATAGGATGCACTACATACACACATATTATTTTATGCTAATTATTCATTATTCAATTATTTGCATAGGAATATACATAAATATCAATTGTTAGTATAATATTTACATAATTTGATAGAAAATAAATTTTGACGATTCGATAGCGCAGTGGCTAAGCATTTTGCTACAATGCTGTGCGCCGCAGGTTTGAATCCTGCACGTAATAATTCATTATGATATTTGTTTTGGGTCTGGGTGTTTGTGCATATGAAATTTACTAGTTTTTTACTAGTGATTTATTAGTTACTGTTGTTACGCGGTTCTTTAAGATGATCGTGTGATCTAGTGGTCCAGAGTACATTGTTACTCCGTGTCACATGTTAAAGTCAAATCTCACCTGGAACCGAAGTGATCCAACACAAATTTGGATATAAAGGTCAAACCTCAGCTGGGTCCGAAGTGATCCAACACAAATTTGGATATAAAGGTCAAACCTCAGCTGGGTCCGAAGTGATCCAACACAAATTTGTGCCAAACATATTAAATTGTTGGATGTACTGTAGTGGTCCCCGTTGTTAGGTGCTAGGGCTTAAATGACATACAAGCAAATTAACTAAACAGTCTGTACTGTGTTTAATTACTTGAACAATTAACAATTATTGCAAACTATTCAGTTATTAGCTGCAGTTACGGTTAGATCGATCATGTCTACTACTTTAGTAATACACAAAAGGAAGGAAACAACTAACAGAAATAAAAATGTTGCAACGTAAAAAAATCAATAGTACACTACATTGGAAAATGAATAACTATATATTATGTTTATGAGCAGAAGTGGCAATGGGCCGACCATATAGCTCGAAGAACCAACAACTTAAGGGGGAAGAAATGTTCTCGAGTGATCGGTAAGTGAAGTGTAGAGCGACCCTACTAGATGGAGTGACGACCTGGTAAGACATGCATTTAGGTGGCTAAGAACCGTGTTTTGTGGCATTCCTTGCGGAAGGCCTATGTTCAGCTGTGGACTTGTGATGATACTATTAGATCTCCGGCGTAGTTGATAGCTACTGAAGTTATTGGCAAGATATTGCCATTGTGAGTTAACTTTTTTGATTCCAAAACAGGAAGAGGTTCATAATCCGCCTGTATATATATTTATGTATGTTCGGGCTAACTTTGGGTTTATGGAGCTCTATTAATGATTCTTCATTCATTAAATAGGTTATACTTCAAGAATAGTCCCATAATCATCCACTTACCATCAGGTAGAATGTGTGCTCGTTTGCCCTCTTATTCTAAAAAAAATTGCATCCCCAAGGGTGGAAAAATAGGGGATGAAAACTTTAACATTACTATTTAGACATTCAAGTTGTTATGTTGAACTTGTGATGTTCCTTAGTCCACTCTAAAGGGTAAAAAAGAAAACTAAAACTAAAAAGAATAAAATAATTTCAACATAATAGCTTCTGAAGTCGGGGCTATAATTCTTTGATACATTACCGGCTTCAGAAGCTATTGTGAGGGCATTGTTTTATTCTTTTTAGTTAATAATAAAAAAATAAAAAAGTTAATAATAATAATTTTTAAATTAATTTTTCATAAACTTTGCAAGATACAAATAGTATTAACCATTATAAAAGTTCAGTATAAAGTTCAGTATTAAGTAGCAGTTTTAATAACGTCTTGTCTGCAGATAATTCTGCATTGTGCCGGGTAAGAAAGTGACCGAATGACGTTTAATTTCCTTCGCAGTGGGCGCCACTCTCGCTGTTCCACTACCACTGTGATCTGATAGTGCGAGATTCAATTAACACTGCAGTGTGAAGTAGCGTATATTGCTTCTCACCGTGAAATCGCTGTGAAATAATATGGATCGTTTAAATTTATACGGTTGTTGCAAAATGATGAGTGGTTTTATGTTTATGGTAATAAAATATACACGTGTTAGATCGTTCTTAAAATAAAATAAAATGGTTACTTTACCTCTTCATTTGATTTTAATATTTGTTAGTTTTTATATATGATTTAAAACTCTTTTGAAATATATCACCAGCGCTTACCACTTACTATCAGGTGGAATAGTGATCAAGTACTGGCTTAGAATAGTTAAATAAACTGACTAAACAATTAAATATTTTTAAATTCCATGTAGTAATGTTGTCGGGTTCGGATCTGAATTTTTTTATTTTTATTATTTTATTTTTATTTTTTATTACTTGATAGGGAACGCATCCGCATCGCCGTAGGAATCCAACTAGGAGCGGCGATTTGTCAACCCCATCAGTGCCTCTGTGGTAGCAGTGTCGACAAGTTTGGGCTCCATGGACTTTTGTCTAAGAAAATTGCTGGTAGGTTTTCACGGTTCTTTGAACGATATCATCCGAAGGACTCTTGTCTCTATAAATGTTCCCTCGGTTTTAGAGCCTTGTGAAATATTTATAGACGATGGCAGGAGACCCGACGGTATGACATTGGTCCCTTGGGAGAGAGGTAAAGCCCTAGTGTAAGATACTACTTGCGTAGACACTTTGGCGACCTCTCATTTCAAGGGTACCTTGTTTAGAGCCGGGGCGGCATCAGAGGCAGCTGAACTGAGTAAGTGGCGTAAGTATGAGTGTCTGAGAGATGACTACATATTTGTGCCATTTGCTGTAGAAACTATCGGTCCGTGGGGTCCACGTGCGGTGAAGTTCTTAAAGAAACTCTATTCGCGACCAGTCGTTGCTGCTGGTGATAAGAGGGCTGGTTCTTTTCTCGCTCAATGGCTAAGTATAGCCAATCAGCGAGGGAACGCAGCCAGCGTTCTGGGCACGATACCACGGGGAGTAGGACTGCATTATAATTAAGTAATTAGTTTTAGTTTTTTTTATTATAGTTTTTTAATATTATATATTATATTAATTATTTAAAAAATATATTTCACGTGGATTTAATAATTTAAATTATCAGAACCCTATTCTTAATTGCCAGGTCATCAGTACTATCAAACATATACTATATCTAAATATACATTTAAATTTGTAACAAATGTAAAATCAAGATATTCTATACATCTATACATATAAATAAAATTGACTAAGCTCAGGAGGTTATTTGCATGCTATTATAAATAAGCAATTATTATAAATAACCATTTAAAAAAAATGTCAGTCTGTATGTCGGCCTGTCTGTCTGTCAGGGTTAATCTTAGAAATAGCTGAACCTATTGTGATGAAACTTTACGAACAGGAACAGGAAGGATCTAGGTTAAATTGCATCCGAAGAACTTGACTTTTAAAAAAAAACGAAAAATTGATAAACGAAATAGTCTTTGATTATTTTAAATCTAAATAACGCCACATTAATGGTCCTATCCAGATGAATTGGATGGATTAGTATGCTAAAGTGACAATGGACCGGCCACATAGCGGGGAAAACAGGAGAAATGTTCCCGAGTGACAACCTCGTACCAGTAAGCGAAGTGCAGCTTCAGGACCGCGCTTTGTGGCATACCTTGGGGGAAGCCTATGTTCAGCAGTGCAGTCGTCAACAGGACAAATATATTTATTCCTTTGCCAGTTGAGTTATTGGTCAAATAAAGCCTTTAGGACGATTAAAAAAACTCAATTGCTTGCTCTATCCTCAGAAGAATAAGTTATTGTTCCGAGGCTATATCATTAATTATTAAAGTTTACTATTTAGTAAACTCCATACTGTGGTTTAAATTTATCATTCCTATTTTAATTACGCTAGTACTTCTTTATTACTTTGCATTTATAGCGGAATTTAAAAAAAGGAGGTTAACAATTCGACTGTATGTTTTTTTAACACGCTTTTATTAGGTCGACATGTATGTACCTACCTAACTAACTATGTAATGGAATCTAAGGTAACTAATTTAACCATCTTCCAAGGGTCGTAGCGTAATGAAAATTGGCAGCTGTATGTAGTTCTGATGACATTACAATAATATGGTACTGTCGAACTGATCTGATGATGGAGCCGGAAGATACGAACTGGAACTTCATGATGGAAAATCGTATCATAGCTGTTTTGAATTTCTTAGAAAAGTCTTGTAATGAACTTTGACCACGATTAGGTTTCAAAGTCTGATGATGAAGCCGGAAGATAGGCACTGGCATTCCATGATGGAATATCGTATCATAGTCGTATTTGCACTTGTGAGAAAGGCCACGTAATGGACTTTGAACACGATCAGGTTTCAAGGTAACGTTTTCGTTCTGGAAATTTCGACCTTCAGAACCAACCCCGTGGACGGCCGGAGACCAAAGTGGAAAATGAAGAATTAAAGGCTATTGTGGAAGCGGATCCATCACAAAGCACTTCAGAGATAGCTGCAGGCTTCGGGGTAAGTAATAAAACTGTATTAATCCACTTGAAGCAAATCGGGAAAGTAAAAAAACTTGAACGATGGGTACCTCATGAATTGAGTGAATCGAACTTGCAAACACGCGTCGACTGCTGTGTTACTTTGCTCAACCGACACAATAATGAAAGGATTTTAAATCGAATCATTACTTGTCATGAAAAGTGGATACTGTACGATAATCGGAAGCGCTCGTCGCAATGGCTGAACCCTGGAGACCCAGCTAAATCCTGCCATAAACGAAAATTGACTCAGAAAAAGTTACTTGTGAGTGTTTGGTGGACTAGCGCCGGTGTCATTCACTACAGCTTTCTAAAATCTGGCCAAACGTTTACGGCAGATATCTATTGTCAGCAACTGCAAACCATGAAGGAACAACTAGCTGCTAAACAACCGAGATTGGTCAATCGCTCTAGGCTACTGCTGCTTCACGACAACGCAAGACCACACACTGCACAACAAACAACCACTAAGTTAGATGAGCTACAATTGGAATGTCTGCGACATCCACCGTACTCCCCGGACCTTGCTTCAACAGATTACCATTTTTTCCGGAATTTGGACAACTTCTTACAAGGAAAAAAATTCAACTCCGATGCGGCAGTCCAAACCGCCTTCAAAGAGTTTATTGATTCTCGCCCCCATGGTTTTTTTAGTAAAGGGATCAATGAACTACCTATGAGATGGCAAAAGTGCATGGATAACTACGGTGCATACTTTGATTAATTAAATATATTTAAAAAAAAATGACTATATTCCTCCCGTACAAAACGCTAATTTCATATGTAAGGACCTAATATTATAATTAAAAGCACATAGTTTGCACTTCAGCCCAGAAATAGAGACAACTTGAACGATCCATAATTTATTTTTTGTTTTTACGTGCATTTATAAAAGCGTGTTTTTCTAGTGTTTTTTAAACTATTAATTTATTATATATTACGCGATATCTTCGTCAATTGTTAACCGATTATGCAGGTGGATGCCGGTGGGTCAGGACAATGCTATATAGCCTTCCTTGACGGGTCTCTCTCATCATAATATGTTCAGCAGTGGACTTGTGAAGGGCCGTGATAATGGTAGTGATGATGATTAATAAAACATGGTTGTGTTGGCTGCTTCAGAGAATTATTCATTCTGTCTCGTCCTTGGTGTAAATATAGCTTCTTTATATTTTGACTGCTTTGTTGGTCGTGTCGTAAACGTGACTTCTGATCTTTTAGTCCTGGGTTCGAATCCCGGTCGGGCCGAAGTCAGTTATTGGGTTCTCAGTAGCGGTCCGGAGTCAGGAAATTGACGGTATTTCCACCTGTGCCTCACAAAGTACCCAAACCCGTTTTTCTTTTGTTATTAAATAGGTTATGCTTCAGGGGTAGTTCCTTATAAGTTTGGTGAACAAATTCCACCTTTAGGGGTGGCAAAATAATGAATGAAGTTGTTGATGGAACTATGTAGATATTGAGATTGTGATATTCCTTAGTTTACTTGAAAAGGTAAAGAGAATAAAATAATTACATATTCTGCAGTCGGAGATTATATTCTTCTATACCAGTGGTTCTTAACGTATTAGTAACGACGGACCATTTGATCGATTTTTGTCTTCCCACGGACCACTAACTTTTAGACATATTATAAATGAGAGTAGGATTTATTTTTAAGTTTGCTCTTTAATATAAACACATTTGTGTATGGCGTTATTTTGCGCCTTTTATTTTAATGTAGTAACACCTTATAAGCCACAATGCAGCGATAGTGCACACCGCAAATATCTCCAAAAATATTGTCAACTTTTTTTAACTGAAAGAATTGTACGATGCTTTCGCGGACCACTTTGGGTACCTTTTGGGATCACCAGTGGTGTGCGGACCACCAGTTAAGAATCACTGTCTATACCATATGTCTAAGCTTCAACTTCACGCACGCGCTCAAGCAGGCACTTACGCAATCACGCACGCACGCACACACACACACTTTAATAAAATGTTATAATTTTTTTCTATAGTTGAAAAAATTGTTAAAATTGTAATTTTTTTTGGTAATAAGTTTATAGTAAAATAAGGATGCCTTCTAGCACAAGTAAAGTTAGTAAATACTTAAAAGCTTTTTAATAAAAATAAAAATAAACGATTTTCAAAATCGATTTAGAGCAAAATTCAAGCGAAAGTAATCGGACATGAGACGCCAATTTCATTTTCAGTTGGCAGACATAAAAACCGACGACCGACCGACGAAATAATACATGTGCATAGAGCAGAGTAGTTCAAAGAGCAAAACAGCGTCCAAGTAATTTCCCTGGCCCGTTTCACGTAGCGTTCGTCGCGTGTTTGCTAGTTAGAATTCGGGTGTAGTTCGGAAATTAATCAGAGCCCATTGTGGGCGCTTTGTCGCGGAGCCCGGTGCCAATTATTGGCTGCGAGGCGCACTCCCGTAATTGAACCTGCTCGAGGCATTTCCCAACTCTGCCAAAGCCCTAATTCGGTAACTTTTCTCATTGAAAAAAAGAATCGCAAAACGGATTCTGTCATTCGTGTCTGTCATATGGATATTTTAATTTATGATTTTTAGGTAATTCAACAAATTGTTGCCATCGATAGCACATATAAATCAACGAGCTTATAAAGTCCACTATTGGACAAACTATGAATACGATAGCTTGCAAGCATTACTTGGAAGATTTAGAAGATTGGCTTGCTTGATTGTAGAGCACTGGTCATGCTGTTCCCTATCGCTTGTCTAAGAAATTTGGGTTAAGCATATTTGGATGAACTTTCAGCCTAGAGGCGGTCATCACCCTCGTCTATAAATTGGCAGAGTACACTACATGCAGGTCAGGGCAGCAAAACAAAGTTTAAAACTTTACATGGTGGTAGGATCTCTCCGCCCAGGAGTCCATTTGGATAGTTTCCGCCCTCTTACCTATTTTAGCCGCCAACTAGCAGTGCCTGCACTGCTGCGTTTAGGTCTGAAGGATATAGAGAGCCACTATAATTACAGTCTGTGAGGCATTCCGTCTTAGTCCGCAGAAGCAGCACCGCATCTGCAGCCTTCTTTGTTTGAAGTTGTGTGCAGGTGTCTGGCAATAGCCACTTACCACCTGGTGAACTATAAGTTCGTATGTCACTCCGATTTTATAAAAATAACACACTCTTTTTATAAAAAAATACACGTGATAGGGCCACGTTGAAGCTGTTTTATGGCTGCAGCACGAATGGATCGAATAATAGCAAAAAAACTACGCTTTACGGTATACCAGTATTAAAAAGGAGCAAATTGCGCTGTTTCATATGCAGAGAACCAGAGACTGTTTTACTGGTTACGAGGCAGTATGGATGTAAACGGATCTCCATTTTAACCCTTAATTGATGCTGGACTGTACGAGCTCAAACACAACAGTATGGTGATGTGTGCAAAATTACTATTGCAAGGGCATCAGCTCTGCGTCAACCGACCCGCCTAAAGTTTTTTGAAAAAAAAGAGGCGTAAGTACTAACAGTATTAGAAAATAAAAAAATATAACTTCAGATTGGTTTATGGAACTGTTAGATGAGTAAAAAAAATGCACATTGTAATAGGTCAAGAACGATAAGAAACCACTATACTACAAATGATAGGAATACTTTCTGCCAATCACGAGTACTCACATGATCTGGATCTTACCTAGGGAGTAAACCTTGAGAATAAAATATGTCTATTTTATTCTAGAATATGTCTCTGAACTGTGTCAGGGTAGCGAAACAAACATAAAAAAATCTACTCGCCAGCCTAGTGTAACGCGTCGGATTTCGGCTATAAAGATGCACGTCTGTCATACTCTGTGGAAAATACACCTACTGATTTAATTTAATAAAAATTATAATAATTTAATATATTTATGCTCTTATCTTTTTCTTTCTATTATCAACCCGTTGCTGTCTACTGTTGACATGAGTCTTTCCAATTATAATGTATGTTCATATATATATCACGTGGTAGAGCCTTAATGCAGCTATATTACGGTTGTAACACGAATGGGTCGGCTCGACCGGGGTAGGACCACGCTCTCACAGAATACCGGCGTAAAATACCAGCTCAATACTGCTGTGTTTCCTTCGTATAGTGAGTGTGTAGAGTGTAGAAACCCTTTTTACTGGAAATGAGGCATTCCATCATTGTCATCAAGGGTGGAAACGCATCTGCATTTAGATACTTAATTGAGGATAGATGTAGATGTTTGTGGGCCACAGCATCCACTTACCATTAGATGGACTTTGTGCTCGTTCGTCACTCTTATTCTATAAATATATAATATGCATAATTTAATTCCTCCGTCTCCTTCCACACAAGGAGCATCTGTGTTTCCATACAAAATTCATCAAAATGGGTCTAGCCATTTTGGAGTATTTGCGAGACTAACGAATAGCAATTGATTTTAATATATAGAGATGTGTGTGTGTTCACAAAAACAAAAATAGTTTTAATTAAAATAATATATACAAACACAAGCTAGTGATACAAGTTACTCGACTCCACAGAGTCAGTAATTAATTTGGGGGTAATATATATTATGATATCACAATAAAGCCCCAAAAATATACAAGGTCTCTCGATTAACAAACTTTAAATTTTTTACTAAGCAAAATTTTATAAAAAGTAATAACCCTTAGGAATGAGGTGATCGCTTCCAAGCTGTTTCTTATATGAATGTTGTAAATAATTGTAACACCTATTTTATATTGTACAATGCTACAGTGAAAAAACGTCCTGCTGGGTTATTCCCAGGTCAGAGGTATTTTTCCGAACCAGTGGTCAATGTAAAGAATTACTTTCAAGAATAATTTTTGTAATGATTTCTTATATTTACACGAATAATCGACATTGACCAAAACTAATTTAACGGATTTTATCGCGTTTAAGTTGACTTATTTAATTTTTTAATTCAAATGTCTCAGTGTTATATTTACCACCATCTCTATCTGAAGTGAAGACACCCACGTAAAAGAAAGGTGAGAAGAATACTCGTTCGCCGCCATTAGACGGCAATCTGATTACAATGTTAACAATCAATCACGAATTTCTTGAAATCTTGATCTTTTATGGTTTAGGCAAGGATTTTTTCTTCTTGATTTACTATGGAATTAAAAACAATATTCGGATAACTCTAACAACAATTTTAATAGAACCAAATGAAGGACAACTACGCGTTAATAATACTAATCCAATATACGATAGGAATTATTATTATATTGGGACGTGAGAGAATCCACTACCGCATATCATATCCCGTAGGTGACGGAAGAGGTGACATAAAGAAATGAAACAGGAGATGGGCAGCAATACATGCCTGATAACACCAACAATAATAAAAACTACGTTTGCCAACTGTGGCAATTATGTGAAATATCCCCATTATGAGGCAAATTATTGGGGAAGCCTATGTTCAGTAGTGGACTTTTTGCTGTAATGAAAAAATATTTGGATACAAAAAATAAAATTTATCACAAAGAATGCATGCATAAACTCTCACGCCTGTCGCCCAGAGGCGTAGGCAGAGACTACGGACTTTCATATGCCACGATCCTGACACACCTCTCTCGCCTCCTTAATTCACATCCATATAATATCTACGTACATGCTGACATGATCCGTGTACCCCGTCCTCTTTGTATATTCGGCTTGCACATCCCAAATTTTTCAAGTTTCTTTAATAATAACCCTTAATCAACACCTTAACATAAAAATTTTCCGACAATGTTAAACAGGAAGATTCTATAATGTATAATAAAATATTAATATTTTGAAACTTCGAAAGTGACCATTATTATTTAATCATCCTAAATCTTGCTCAAATACATCGTAACATATACAACGTCAAATTATAGGGTTTCGGACAAACCGTCCCTATTATAGTAGCAAACATATCGTTAATGGTATCAAAGCATGGTTAAAGTACTCAAAAATGCGGGACACGACAGGTGAAAAAACTTTATTTTAATACGATAGGTGCAATTTATTCTACGCTAAGTTTTATTATAAAAAAATATACACTTTACTTCATATTAAATTTTCAATATTATTAATTCGCCTACTCTTATTTTTCGTATACGACGTCTTTGACATGTTTTGTTCAGTATATTATTTGAAAACCATTACAATGTTGATTGTAAATAAATTTATTTTAGGCTTTATTTGCGTCGACTAGTATGACAGCTATAGCCATAGTATTAAACAGCAGAAGAGCAAGACCTTGACTGTCGCTGGGACTTCAAAGAACATTTCGAGCGTCTAGTCTCCCGGATCGAAAGGTTAGCGGGTGCTATGCATAGACTGCTGCCTAAAAGTAAGTCGCCTATGTGCGGGAGCTATAGGGTCTATATATAGATCTGTATATAGGAGATGTGGGATTTGTATATACTTACAATCCTGGCACGCTTTCTACCTCTAGATATACTGGCGGACATGGATGCGAAGGTGTACGACCGGATCCGTGCCCTCCACCAGAGTGGTGATAGTGAGCCAGATAAGGCGCTCGAATCAATTAAACGGCAGGAACGTCAAAACGCTTTGGCGACATGGCGCACTCGACTTCACGAGGAGAGTTATGAATACCAACGCGCCGTTGGAGCAATCTTGCCGGTGTGACAGAAAATCACCGTGCACGGCTGCTTCAGTGATTATCTGTGTAAGATCAGACGCGAGGCGACGGCAAACTGCTTCCACAGCAGTGGGCGGGACCAGGACTCCGCGTCCCATAAGCTTGCGGTATGACCACCGTGAGAACGGGAGCGGACGATCCTGCTGAACCGGTTCAGACGAAACCTCTCCTTGTCAGCAGTCGTGTCAGCTTTGCTGAGCGGGGTTCGGCGTGGAAAGCCGAGCCACGTTTTGTGAATCCGTTATGATCTAGAAGAAAGGTGCTCAGCTCTACCGGGTGAGAGCGGATCCCGCTGGGAGACGACGTTGCCAAGGCGTTCGTCACGGCTCTCCTCTTGATAACGGTGTTCGCCTACCAGAAACGCGTAATTTCAAGAACCCTATTTTAAATACTTTGTGCAGTTAGTCATAGAGTAGTATTAATTAACTGTTTTAAGTTTATGAGGTGTCAAAAAAAAAACGAGCGAGCCTTACAGTAGTTGCACATGATGTGTAACATCTGACATCTCATCATCAATAAGTTGTATTTCGTAAAAAGTCAAAGTAGTGTCGATAGCGAGTAGTAGTACGGTACGGCTTCTTTACTCATGTGGTAGTAGTAGGATCGCTACTCGCGCGGTTTTTATGTCAACATATCGAGTCAGAAGTTAATTTTAATTAGGATGTAAAGAGATTTGTTGGATATTATGTTTATTTTACTCTAATTAGACTATTTAATTTAAATTTTCTATTGGATTTCCCATTGTAATCTAATTAGACTGATTAAAGTAATTTTGAAGAGAATTTTGAGTGTTGTTAGAATTTTTGTATTATTACGTAAGTTTAAAATGAGAATTTTTGTTTGTTAGAGATATTTCAATAAGTCAAAGTCTCAAAAGATTGATTAGAACTAATATTCCAATTGGAATTATGAAAATCGGATAACCCGTTTAGAAGATATGAGCAAAATTGTATGAGAAAAATGTGAAAACCTGTAGGTATTATTTAAAGTTTATGTTCTAGAAACTTTTTAGTTATTATAGTTCTATAAAATGTTTTTTTTTTATATAAGAAAGAGATACTTATGGGAATACCAATGATAAAAATAATAACTTTTAGTTTTAATCAAAATTAAAAATATCAATTGAGCAGTGATAGAAATTGACCTCAAAATTTATAAAAGCTAAATCCTGAAATATGTATACGAATAATTGTTCATTATTACGCACTTTCATTTTTTATCAATGATTTACACTTTTTCAGACACTTATTATCAACAGTAAATACATTTATTGATATTGTTTACACATAAAATTATATAATAGCACTCTTTATACTCAACACTGTAGGTTAAACGCACAGCTGATGCGTTTTCCTTCTCTAATTCCCTTTGTCTTTCTCGTCACATCACCCCATCGATCACTAATAAAAACTAGATACAGAATCAGTGACAAAAAATGTCCTTACCGAATGAGCGCCCACTCGAACATTTGGGTGCGCTTTTAATTTGTACGTAGCTTTGTGAATGCAACTTTAGGCAATGCATTTAAGGTTGAATTTACATTAATGTATATTTATTTCAACTAGAATTACGTCAAAACAATTGGCGACAGTTTTTGGAGAACTTTTGCATGGGATTGTGTATCTAGTTATTTATTAGTGATCGATGCATCACGCACACACTCTTGACTGACAATAACAACCTCTCTAAAAATGGGTTGGTACCATCTGACGGCCAACTCTACCACGGCGCGCACTCATTCAAATCCGCGCGCTTCCCCGGCTTCCTGTTACGCACTTCCGTCCCTTTTCACGAAATCACTCCCACAGATTACAGGAAAGCGAGAGGAAAGATGTTACACATCAATAATTTTTTTTAAGGCAACCAGCACCCTGCCTCCAAACAGTACGGTATACAGTTTCCTGGAAATTGAAATTATAGTTTATAATTAGCATAGCATATATATAATATACTTGTATATTTTATATAACTTATTTCCTTGACTTGAGCCTCCTCTCAGAAATGAGAGGAGGCCTGTGCCCAGCAGTGGAATGTGTATAGGCTGTAACTTTAGTTTACTTTAATCTATACGGTTGCAGACACTCGGGGCTGGGGCCCCGAATGCCTAGTAATAAAACATCGTGGTAGCACTGCGAGGGATCTGAGGGCAGCAAGTACTGCCCAAAGGTCGTGCTAATAGTGTAGCAAAGAGATGGAGGAGCCCCGGTTGCGTGCCGAACGGAGATCCCGGGACCCCTCCTATACGCTGATGGTGACCACCGTTGGGTTTTAGCCGGTAGGAGTCAGTCATAAACTTTTCGTTGCCCCGTAGCGAAAGGTAGCCATGATGATTTCACCTCCAAAATAAAATTGAATTTAATAGAACACGAGCAACCAAACTTTCGAACTGCACTGGCACCGCTGAAATTGCTCAATTAAAATATATTAGGTGAATATAATTCGTAGAAACTCAATTAATTCCAACTGATATTTTTAACAGCATCAGATTCTGCTACAATTAAATCTTGTTGAAAAATATGTCAAATTCGATATCAGAAAAGTTGTTTTATGTTTTCGTAATGTGTCTTATACATATTTCTTAAGGGATATTTTATATTTCACAAATATCTAAAAATCTATGAAGAATTTTCTGATATAGTAAATAGAAGAATGAGAGGTTATGTTAAGGATTTAATAAAAAAAAAAACATTTCGTAATTTTTTTGTTTTAAATAAAAATGTTAATTTTTTAATCGCAGTAGAAAATTAGTATGATAAAAAGACATAATTTCTTCGTATAAAACTATTAATTTTAATTAAAACTGAAAAAATCTTATAAAATCTAATTATTAATAATCAGTGTTGCCTGCCACCTCTTACATTAATTACACATCGACATCGGTTGTTCATACTTAAAATTAAATTGTCAATGTCTTGCTAGTTATTTGGATTTTGAAATCATCAAAAATTCAACCATATAATATCGACATATCGGTATAATATTTCTTTTCCTGAAGTGTTACAATTTTTTTAATATTTTTGGCTGCTTGGCGTTGACATTTTGTTTGTTACTATAATTTTGAACGGTTTAATGATCTCATATATTTGATTTTGTACGTGTTAGGAAATATTTGAGCAAGATTGATGTTATCAATAATTTGGCTACTATGTATGATTGAACAATAATGATCACTTTAGCTGGTTCAAAATACTTGAACGTCAGATAGAAGGGAACAATCAAGATTGCTCCCTTCTATCTGACACTGACTGTACAGCAGGCTTGACATCATTCCACCTCCAGCCCTCAGCATGTCTGATGACCATAAATTACTAGGTGGTAGAATTGCGACTCTGTGTGTGAAATGACCTATTTGCCGCAAATAACAGTGCTTGCACTGCTGCGTTTCGGTCTGATGGGTATAAAGAGCCAGTTAAATCACAGGCTGTGAGGCATATCTTAGTACTTAGAGGTGATAACGCATCTACAGTCTTTTTTTGAAGTTAGCTGCAGCTACACATGGACCACAGTAGCCAATTACCATAAAGTGGACTCAAGTTCGTTTGTTACTACAGTTTTATAAAACAAAACATAACGATATTAAGACAATAACACATTTAAAACATTCACGGGATCGTACTGTCAAAACAAAACAACGATACGATCCGTTAAAAAATTTCTGTGCAATGCTCAAAATGCAGTTAACAAGCACATCATAAGCAATCACTAGCGAGTGAATGAAATAAATTGCACGTTTCCATTTACATTTTTCGTCGCTGGAAAAAAACCCAAATAAAAACATGTTTCGTTCGGCAAGTTCACAATTTGTACGGTTTGTTCCGGCCGGACAGGGCTGGTGTTGCGCTGCGCAATCTGCTGATTGATTACAATGAAATAATTTGTGTGAAAGTCCAAACTTTATCAACATTTTTCTATATGTACAAGTTCAGAGTTTGTGAACTAATATACAGAGATTGATATTTTTAAAAAAAAACGTTACACTAGGATTTTCTCCTGTATCGTGGAGGCAGTTTACAAACATAAATTGCACAAGGACAAACATTCAGACCTGGAACAATTACTTGCAGGTCATACAAATACTTGTTCCGTGCGGGATTCGAACCCGCGGCCCTCAATCTATATGTTTCAATAAATATTATTAATTTAAATAGTACAAATCTTGTTCTACAATTTGTAAGTATCGTTAATACGATCAATAGCAGATTTTTTTACGCGGTAGAGCCACGCTGCAGCGTTTTATGGCTGCAGCACTTATAGGTCTTTCACGTTCACGTTTATTAGGCGGCAGTACTCTTTTCATGTCTGGGATCCCGTCTGAGTAGATACCTATTTCTGCATATTATGTGTTCCAGTCTGAAGAGTACAGAGAGCCGGTATAGTTACAGACTGTGAGGCGAATGCCGAAACGTCTATGTCCATTACGTGAGGCATTCGCCTATGACGGGATCGTCTATGTCTTAACAGGTGACAACGCGTCTGTAGCCTTCTTTGTTTGAAGTTGATTTTTTATAGGATAAAGGTGACAAGCGAGCACACAGTCCACCTGATGGTAAGTGGTTGCTGTGGCCCATAGACATTTACATCTATCCTAGTTTGCGAATAAAATGTCTTTGTAAGCCGTGAGGACTAAGATGGAATGCCTCTTTTTCAGTAAATAGGGTCTCCGGTTCTCTACACATACCTAACACAACACAGCAGCATTAAGCTGCTATTTTACACTGGTATTCTGTGAGAGCGTGGTTCTTCCCCGGTCGAGCCGACCCATTCGTGCTATAACTGTACTATTGATATAGCTGTAGCATGGCTCTACCACGTATGAAAAATGATTACAGGTGTCGTTTGACATTTCAATTTAATTAAAAGAAGGTCAGCTTAACAGGGAATGGCACACGATTTCACGGAATACCAGCGTAAAAAGCATCATTAAAAACAGCAAAATACTGGTATGTTGCGTATGGCTGTGACAAAATATGGAGACTCCTCTTGCTGGTAACGAAACATACCTTTAGAAACTGCAGGCTGCATTTTGATTCTTAATCCTCTTAATCATCGAAGATAAATAATCAAAATGCACGTCATCCTCTTAATCGAGGATAAAGAAGCGTAGTCAATATATGTGTCTTTAGACCACAGCTTCTTGTTACTATCAGGTGGACTGATTCCTCGTTTAAATCTTTTCTCTAAATGTTACGACTACCTTGGCGGCGGCTCCCTTTCAACTTTCTACTACTTCTTCAACTATCGTAATCGTTAATTAAGACCTCAATATCTACCACTATGTAACAGTGCAACCACTCTGGTGTTTAGGCCCAAGTTTATACTCCTTTGAAACTAAACACTAACTTACTGTCGTGGTAACTATGAGGCCGGATGTTTTTTTTTTTTGTAGAAGCAGGGGTGATAAACGCAAACAGTCAATAAGTAATTGTAAGTGGATGATTTGGCCTATAGATACCAGAATCTATTAAGAATCCAAATGCAGATTCGTTCTCACACTTGGGGACTAAGATGGAATATTTTGTTATTAGTGAAAAAGGTCTTTGGTTCTCGTCAATCGAAATACGAAAAACAGTACCATTATGCCGCTATTTTACATCGGTGCTTCGTGCGAGCGTTGCAGCCATAACACGTTTTAGCATGACTTTACCACGTAAAATTTAATTTTACAGTACTAACAATTACATTCCTGTTAATGAACACAATATTATGTAATTTACATCGTTAATAAAAAGAGAAATTTTGTCTAAATATTATGATTATTACTCTGTGAATGTATACGAAAAGTATGCTACAAAAATATACAAAAGCGGTTCTAAAGTCCCCGAGTAATACAGGAGTTTAATGAATTTAAACGGATAATAGTCCAAGGGTTAGGATAAAGCGAAGGCATTAAAACAATGGCGAGTGTAACGCGCTGGTAGCCGCCGCCAAATTTGCATTCCTCATTGCGAGAGGACATAAAAATTCTCTCATTAACCTGGGGTGGCCAAAAATAACTACACTGCGGACTGTCCCCTTTGCGACCTGATAAACGTTCGTTCGTCCGAATGCAATGCTTTGTTGTTTTTTACAGTATTGCATTTTCTATGAGATGTGCATTAGTTTCTACAAGTTTTTATTAAACTTGCTTTCTTCGTATATCTTTCCGATTCAAAATTGTAATCAAATTTTGAAACATTCGCTAACATTAGATTGAGCTGAAATTCGGCATACTTATGTATCTTCGATAACAATGCAATAAAATGGTACCATGAAGCTGATCCCATAATGGGCCCGTATGATGGGCTTGGCAAAGCCTATGAAAGCTTGTTTTTAAATAGATTTTGTATTCAATTGAGTTTCTGTATTATTTCTTCCACCATTTCTACTGAGTTGTATTTAATATTTTATCATCATCATTACAACCATTCACAAATCCATTGCTGAACATAGGACTCCCCCAAGGAATACCACAAAGCACGGTCCTGAGCCACCTGTATCCATCGGCATCCTGCATGTCTTACCAGGTCGTCACTCCATCTAGTGGGGGGCCGCCCCACACTTCGCCTACTGGTACGAGGCTGCCACTCAAGAACCTTCCTTCCCCATCGGTTGTCGGTTCTTCGAGCTATGTGGCCAGGCCCATTGCCACTTCAGTTTGTTAATCCGTTGGGCTATGTCGGTTACTCTGGTTCTACTTCGGATATCCTCATTTCTAAAATTATTACGCAGAGAAACCCCGAGCATAGCCCTCCCATAGCTCGCTGAGCGACCTTGAGTTTATATAATTTATGAGCTTATATTTAATACTTATATAATTTTACCTGAAAAATAAAAAAAATAAAGCAGAAAAAAGTAAAGAAGATGAGTATAAGGGAAAAGTAAATATAAAATAAATTTACCTATACTCATCTGACAGAGGATTTTTTGTGATATTAGAGTGACTATTGAGCCAACATCCCACTCTACAGTATGTGGCTACTGCAGCCTATGCTCCTCTGTAACCAATTTAAAATAAAGAAAATTACCTACTGATATGTTGACCCTGAGGGAAAAGGAATGCTTAGCACGTAATTAATAGCTATATCCCTTTAAATCGAAACAAATTAATTGTTGCACTGCTGCTTGACGTAAGAATTACTTAAGAGGATGGAATCGCCCCAGTCAGACTCTTAGACCAAAAAAGAGGATAAAATATTTTAAAACAAAGGAATAGAAGTGAGAAAAAAAATTAACCAAATTGTTCATAATATTCAAATCAAATAAAATGTTTGCGTACCAGGAAATGTTAAATTACTCCACCGGATTTAAGCTTCCACTACGAAACACAAATTTTTTTGCATACTTACTGTCTTTGCCTCATGGACAACTTCACCATTTGTTTTATTTTCTTATTAAGAATTGGATATCAATGCGTCGTAATAAGAAACCAATGACGATCGCGTAGCGGCGTAGTCTGAGTAGCTAGCAAAATATCACGGGTCCGGGGTTCGACTCTCCTAGGGATCCATAATTAGTATAAAACACAAAAAGTGAGGTTTGGGGCCGGCTGTGTTGTGATTGTATGATTTAAATACAGAAGATTTAAGTAACTAAAGAACGGCCGGTTAGGAAGAGTGAATGCATTTGTGTTATAGCATGTATACTTATGTGTACCCTTGATAGGTGTTTCCGATTATTTGGAAGTTGTCGTGGAGATCTAAAATCAGAATTGTAGGCCCCTAGATTATATTAGAAATAACAATTTTAACGTTAAAATACTATTTGTTACTATTAGAATAAGAGTGACAATGACAGACTTTCTCTTCCTGGAAATAACTTATAGAAAGTACGAGATTTTGGCCATATCGGATGCCGGAGGGTTAGAAAGGATAATTTTCTTACCTATATAAACTATATAAATAAGTTTTTAAAACTAGACAGTAACCATAGGCAGCCAGCAGCAGAAGCATTATAACGATGTTCTGTAAATGCCTCTTAGAGTATTTATAAGCAAGAAAGGCCTATATTTAAATCCATGTCTGTGAAATGAAATCATTTCACTACTGTTCGGCTGATAAACTCGTAATACAGATTGAAGGAATTATATGGAAGTGTTAATGAAATGAAAGTTTTTGGCTGCTATAAATAAAAATATTAAAATATATAAGCAAAAATATAAATGTAAATATTATCTTACCGTTATCCATCAAAAGTTGAACAAAACAACGTCACATGAACATAGGACTCTACGCAGTAATCGGGTATTCCCGCCTGTTTTCATTACCACTGCTTAACATACCGGGTTGGGCTACACCGCGGTGTAGGCTCCAGCATTCCTCGGGCGGCACGTGTCGACTTTTTATTGTGCCTTGTTTATTGTTCCCCGAGAGTTCCCGTAACATTTGTAATTGAATATTATTCCACAGTTTCCAGCTTAAACATGGCGCACAAAAAATATCCGTTTACATCACGCTGACACCGAATATCCTCTTTTTAGTTTGCCACTCGTGACATTTTTGACGGCGACTTTACAAATTGGAGACAGTTTAACGAGGTTTAACGTGCATGATTTTTATAAGCCACAGATTCGTTTTCATTTTAATAAATCGAGTGCTTGTATTATTTTGCATTACATGATGAAATATCGGACGTTCTATAGTTTTTTATTTTAACATAGGTAATTGGTTTAATACTTATTTTGTCCTTTTTTAATCTTTATAAAAGCGATAGTTACTCACAATCGAAGTTTCCACTATCTTTTGGAGGCGTTTTACAAATTGATAAAATCTCCTTAGTAAAGTAACAGGTAGACTCATATTATGGCATATTTCGTCACGCTTATCAAGCGAGTTTGCTATTGCCGTACTGGTGTAGCGATATTTGACGCCGTGCCTCGGTACTACTCTAGCCTATTTTAGATCTCGCTTAATACGCTATGGCTATTCCATCATCTCTATCATCATCATTATCATCATCATCTAATCGTATACTCTAATCTTCAAAGGATGAAATGAGAAATGAGATGTTATAGTCTCACTTACCATATGGTACTGTATTGTACAACATAATGCACCAAACCAAAAAATATTCAGTAGGATACTAGAATATTCTATAAGATAAATTTCAGGTCGTAGTAATGGCATTGTTCCATTAACACAATTTTACACCCGCCATATTAAAATAATAAAAACTTATGCCTCTCTTAATTAAATAATTTAGCGGCGGGCTGAGCGGAGATATGTAAATTGTTTAGGGGATAGATCAAACAACCCTTTTTTATGACTTTAATATGCGGTCGGTGGTGCGGGGGTGAGTACGAGGCGCGGGACAGAGCGCGGGGGCGGGGGTAAGTTATGAAATATTTAATAACGGCGCACACGATTCCATTTGAATTACTTTCGAGGAAATGACGATGTTGTGAGTTGGTGACACTATGGTAGCGAAATAATAAATAAAATATCATTAATTATCTCTTTACAAAACACATCGTAACCAAACAGCGGCTAACGAGTATCTATCAGCCCGTGTTAAACTATGGGCGACGACAACTGTGGGTGCATAGACTTAGAATATACTTACGCCAGTATATTCTATGTGTGTGTGAATGGTGCGGTGAGGACTATGGAAAATGCCAGAGGGATCTTAACAAAAATAGCGATATAACCATTTCGTTTACATCAGACATACAGTATCCAGATCGGCGATGGAGAGCAGCGTCAAAAGTACGAGACGTTTGGAATTGCAATCGCCAATCTGCATGTTGTGCGTGCGTGGATTAAGGCAAAATCTCTATACAACGGAAAAAATATTTTTACGTGGTTGAGCCACGCTGCAGATCTTTTATAACTGTAGCACGAATGGATCGTATCGAACGAGGAAGGACTACGCTCCCACAGAATACTAGCGTGAAATAGCAGCTAAGTTTCGTATGGTGAGTGTAGAGAACGGGAGATCCTTTTTACTGATACTTAATGAGTGCACCTCTATTTTGATGCTTAAAAAGGATAGATGTAGGTGTCTATGGGCTACTGCATTCACTTACCATCAGGTAGACTGTGTGCTCGTTCTTTGTCACTCTTATTCCATAAAATAAATAAATATCTATATTCAGCAGTAGATTTTTAAAGAACTGATAAAAAATTAAAATTTTATAATAATTTTAGCAACCTTAATATATTTCAAAAAAAAAAATAAGGACGTTTATGTCAGAGTTTAACATCGAATATATTATAATTATAATTCAAACGTTGTTTATTGCAGAATTATTACAGTTTAAATGCAATTGTTTGGTTTTAAATTTTCTAATACCGTGTTATAAACTAATTGCAATTAATGTTGCAATTATTAAAAAGTACCCTTTGAAAACATAAAAATAATATATTTTATAAGCGTGCGTTCTAAGTGTGCAACCGGGCTTACGCGAGTCGCTTCACTGTCTCAAATACCGAGGGAGTGTTTTAATTAATGTTTCCCGACAAATTGCGAAAAAAAGCCCGAGTATGACGTCACATCGTCCACATGTGTGTCGTACGTCGGTGTGATGATAACGAGGCTTATTAGGGCAATGGGTAAAGTGTCATCAAATTGCGTAGGTCTTTTAACCGATGACTGCGGGAGTACGAAGACTTGTAAGAAAGGGTTTTCGTTAGATGATGTCGTTAGTAATAACAACATATTTAATGACTTAATTTATTTAAAGTATGGTAAAATATTTTTTTACTGTGTTAAATTGTAACTGTGTTAACTTTAAATAATATAATCGTGAATACCAAGTATATGTAAAATTTTATGAATTTTGAGTTAATGAAAGTTAGCTTTTAATTTCACGTATCCTTTTTATAAAACTGAAGTGGCAAAGGAGTCCACCTGAAGGTAAGTGGCTACTGCAGCCCATGGACATCTGCAGCCAACTGCAAACAAAGAAGAGGACCAAGATGGAATGCTCACAGCTTTTAATTATACTGTTTCTCTTTACCCTTTAGACCGAAACACAGCAGTGCAAGTCGAACCATCCGTGTTGAAATCATTAAATAACTGAAGCGTGGTGGATAAATAGTATGGAACCACTATTTATTTAATTTTTGCCGCTAAATAACTTATGATTTCAACACGATGATTTCAGCACGATTGGGTCAGCTGTCAACTTATGATTAAGCACGAATGGGTCGGCTGTTATTTTGGGGCAGAAATAAATAAATACTGGTGGGACTACTCTGTAGTTGTGTTATGTTTTCAGCACGGATGGGTCGGCTCGACCAAGTAAGGAACACGCTAACATTGAATCCCAAAAATTATGCAGTAATAGTAACATGGGATAATCCGTATGCTAAGACAGGGGTTCCCAAACTTTTAATGTAATGGAACACTCATAAAATCCCTTTTATTTTATGGAACCGCACATCTAATGATTACATATCATAGACATAGTGCAATTGAAATTTTATAATATTTTCCTCGTTAACTGGTTCCATAACAGTAATGGGTTCTTCTCATCTTATATTTTGAGCTATTTCAAAATAATATTTGTACATAAGTGTAAAATTATTTAACAAGCCATAATAAATAATTTCGCGGAACCCCGGTGACTTTTCTGCGGAACCCACTTAAGGAATTTCTGAGCTAAGGGACGAGAACTAGACCCTTTTCTGGTAATGAGGCATTGCATCTTAGTCCTCAGATGTGACAACGCATTAACGTTTTCATTATTATTCAAAGATAGATTTAAGTGTCGTGATGTGTGTGATGTGCTCGTATGTTGTGATAATTTCATTAAATCTCAAACAGGCTTTTAAGCTTTGTGTTACCCATAAAAATCACCACCATTATCATTTTTAAGCATATCTATTAAATAATTTCTTATAGGTAGAGTACTACACATTTAATAAAATTTAAAAGTTATACCGCGTTTGTTTTAATCTATTTTAAACTTATAAATTTACGGGGTATTATTGTCACTATTATCCTCGACTTCATCGTGATGATATAGGAATTATATACCTAATAAAATCTGTTTTGTTGATGAGATTGATGAAAATTGAATATGGCATGGCATACACGTGAACCCATCTAAATGCCAAACGATAATCTTAGGTAGCCCACGATTATTATCGAAAAGTAGATATTCCCACTCTACCATCAATTATCTTTAAAAATAATGTCATACCATTCTCTCCCCATGTAAAGAACCTTGGTCTGTATGTTGATGGTTGCTTAACATGGAACAACCATATACAGAAGGTGAGTCGCAAAACTACTGGAACTTTGCGACCTCTGTATCGATTAAAAACTTTCTTCCCACCAATACTAAGATTTTATTTGTCCAGTCAATTATTCTACCGATTATTGATTATCTCGATGTGTGTTGCTCAGACCTGTCTCAACATCATCTTAATACATTAGATCGTCTACCTAACAACTGCATCAGATACATTTTTGGTCTTCGTAAATACGACCATGTATCTTCTTTTCGTGCTCAGCTAAATTGGCTGCCTATCCGTCAACGCAGATATGTTAGAATACTCTGCACCCTTTTCACAATTCTGAACGATCCATGTGCTCCCGAGTATCAGAAATCCAAATTTCAATACCTGGAAGATTCTCATAACCGTTCTATCCGTTCTGCGGCTTCTCTTAAGTTGCTCACTCCTTTACACCGTACTGGTTATTTATCTCACTCTTTCGCCCTCACGGTCATCAGACTCTGGAACGACATCCCTTTTGACATTAAAAAAGCTCTCAACAAGTTTGTTTTTAAAAATCAAGTCCGTAAGCATGTGAAAAAATCTTGCATGTTTGAACTAACACAGCTCTTATTTTCATTTACTTAATTATGTATATTTCATATTTGTTCTGACATAGATAATATTTATATGTATTGTGTACTGTATGCATGTATTTGTGTATGTATATATTTATATATGTATATATTATGTGTACCTAAGTATATATATGTGTGTGTATATGTATATTTATATGTGTATATATATATATATATATATATATATATATATATATATATATATATATATATAATATTTTTACATTTTTTAGCCCTTTCTATTTTGATTACTGCTGCACCGTCTCTTGTTTGTCTATCTCTGTTTAGCCTAATGGTTGACTGGGAGAGAATGCCCTATGGCATTAAGTCCGCCATATGTACAACTTTGTGCATGAAAGTTTAAATAAATAAATAAATAAATTTGCAGAGATGTGTAAGACAGGGTGACGTTATATCCCTGAAATTATTCACCACTTCATTGGAAGACGTTTTCAAAAATAGAATAGAATAGAATAATTTTTATTCAATATAGATAATACTTATTGAAAGTCATTTTTTATTTACCACTGGTTCGGAAATACCTCTGAAGACCCTGCAAGAAACCCAGCGGGGCTTTTTTTTAAACATATTTCGCTTTACAATAATTTTGTTTGTACAAATTTTAAATGAATTTTAATAGAACCAGCATTTCGTACATTTTCTGGGATTTTGTTGTAAAAGCGTATACATAAATGAATTACTAATTCTGTGGAGTCTAGTAACTGGTATTACAAGCTTATGTTCGTTCCTAGGGTTTAAAGTATAAACATCTTTATTCTTATCAAAGCTATTTATGTTTTTATGTACACACATTACATTTTCATAAATATATTGCGATGCTAAAGTTAATATGTTTATTTCTTTAAAATTTTCTCTAAGGGACTCTTTACAATTTAAGTAATAAATATAATTAATAATAATAGCCCGTTCGGCTCTCTTTTGCAAAACAAATATGGCATCGATGTCAGTCGCATCACCCCATAGCAAAATTCCATAAGACAATGTAATGATGAATAAAATCTAATTTAACTAGAAAGTTTCTCTTTTAGTTCTCCAAGTGGTCAACTAAAATGCTAGTTTAATTAAATCGATAGTTTACAATACTTGATCGCTTAGTTGACTCAGTTCCGACAGTTCTGCGTTCTACAATTCCGCTAATTGGCCGTTTCCTTTGATTAGCAAGCATCTAACCATAAACAAATTGATTTTGTTTGCCATTACCTTTATGGACATTTTTATGCCTATTAGTTTATTGCTTATTTAATAAAACTGATAACATGAGCCACTTTTTAAAATAAATCTTCAGTGGACTAATTAAAATGAGATATTTGAGCTTGAGTTTAAGCTAAAATATCTCATTTTGAGATATTTCAGCTTGAGCTTAAGCTAAAACATCTCATTTTAATGAGGGCTAATAATCTTTCGCTCCCCAGATGTCGCTAATTTGGGATTGAGGTGAAGTTTTTGGAACGAAGTTCCTTATCGCACGGTACGAATTTGTCGGATGGGGGCTAGGCGAGAAAATGTGTAAGATTTTTCCGTCATGACCCCTTTCTATAGTGCGAGCGAGATGGAATAATATCCATCTCCTCGCACTTTTTCTTATCTTGCCATGAAAGAAATATTATTTTAAATAACGCTTCATTTTAATAGACGCTAGTAATTCATTTATTTGTATTTACTAATCAATAATATAATACGTTTATCAATAATAATATACTACGAAAGGAACTTTATTCCAACCGAGTGTTCCACGACACTCACGCATGTTTTTTTTTTTACAAAATGTCACTTAATTAAGAACGTAGTTCTAAATAAATATTTATGCGTTAGAGTATTACATTGATACAAAACAATGCTTCAGTGCTTTGCTCTTTAATTTTTTGCACCTTTTTGACTCGTTATTTAACTTTTCTATTTTAAGGAATACCCGTAGATTGGTTTATTTGTTTCTAATCTAATTAATGTAAAATTTTACTAATATTACAGAAAGAAACATTCTCCTTAATTAAGCACCCTTACATTTTTCTAACAAATTAACTTCCCCGCTATGAAATTTGACAGAAAAAGTCGTGGATACCCTCATTAGTTCACTGAAGATAGAAATTAAAAGATATTGCAGTAATTATATGAAATATAAGGTAGTGTCCTTACATGAAATGCGCATTGAATCGTTTTGGTGCCTTTTTGAGTATAGATAAAATAAAAGATATTGCATTTTTTTTTATTTAACTATACACATATGATGTGCTGCTAGCTCAGCACGAATGGGTCTGCTCGCCGGGGCATACGGGGACATACTTTACAGAATACCAGCGTGAAACAGCAGAATAATGGAGCTGTATTCCGTATGGTGAGTGATGAATGTAGAGAACCGGAGACCCTTTTAACTGGTAAAGAGGCATTCTATCTTAGTCCTCGGGTGACAACGCATTTGCATTTTGATTCTTAATCGATGATTGATATAAATGTCTATAGGCCATAGCATCTAATTAAGTACTATTAGCACAGAATAAATAATAGTACTACTATTAGTTGGAGTTTGTGCTCATGTGTCATTCTTATTCTATAAAAAAATACCCAATGATAAATAAAATAAAAATAATACCCTGGTGAACCATGCTATGGGAACGATATAAAATATTTCCAATCTTCTAGTCGGGATAATTTCCAGAGATTTTTCAGTTTTATACGATAACCTCTATACATATTGTGCGAAATGCGAATTTCATTATTTATGCGATCGACAACAGTCTTACAACTCAGTATTCGACTTTCACTTCAGATTATCTTTCTTATAGTCTACTATTAACTACGCCATCTTTGGAATAGACTATCTGAAAAGTTATGGTGTCCAGCAAACATAAATTATTTTGAAAAGTAAGTTCCATAATGAAGGGTGTTAAAAGTTACAGCCTATATACGTCCCACTGCTGGGCACAGGCCTCCTTTCATTTCTGAGAGGGTTTTAGGACAAGGGAATGTCCGCCGCAGTGCCCCAATGCATGTTGCCGAACTTCACATGTCTTCGTTATTAATTTTAATTATATTTACTTATTTCTCAGACATGCAGGTTTCCTCACGATGTTTTCCTTCTCCGCACTTACATCAGCACTTAAAATTGCAGTTAACAATTTCATTGGTGCCGGCGGGTATCGAACCCTGGTTGCTCGGGTACCGTGAAATTTACAGCGAGCGCTTAACCCATGAGCCGTAGTAGGCTCTGCAATGTAGGGTGTATAATATTTTTTTATAGAATAAGGGTTATAAACGAGCACACAGTCCATCTAATGGCATCTATCTTCGATTGAGAATCAAAATGCAGATGCGCTGTTACTTGAGGACTTAGATGGAATACCTCGTTACTAGTAAAAGGCACAAGGTACATTGACAACACATTATTCTTACGCCGCCACTAGCAGAATATTTCATTACACTGGAATTTTCAAGTTATCAAAATTATGAAGAAAAACCAGTTTCTTCTCCCTGTTTCATTTCCCTCTGTCGCCTCTTACGACACCTACAAGATGATAAGGAGTAGTTTATATTCTTTCACGGCTACATGTGTTCAATGTGCCATGTAGGTCTGGGACTGAATGTGCCAACTGTGTTACTTGCCTAGCGTCTAGTAAATCTCTATATATAAAAATCAATTGCTCCTAAGTCTTGCTAAAACTCAAAAACGGGTCGACCGATTTTGATGAAATTTTTTGTGTGTGGTTGAATAGGTCCCTAGATGGTTTGGAACATTTGGAACCGGTAGTTGGCGCTGTTGTCGAGATCCAGAAATAACCCGTGTGAAGCCGGGGCGAATTGCTAGTAATAAATAAATTGATGGTTAAATTAGAAAACTAATTTAATTGCTCTTACCCCTTTTTAATAAACGGTAGTTTAACATTTCCTCGTGTTGTTAAATGTTCCAAATCTTTACTTACTAACGAGATATAGCCATAAAATTTTGCTGGTTTATAATAAAAACTGGCCAAGTGCGAGTCGGACTCGCTCATGACGGGTTCCGTAACATCGTACGACATTTAATACTATGTATGCAAAAAAACACGTTTCTAATAGGGCGCTCCCTTTAATTTTTATTTTTTTATTTTTATTGTTTGTTTTTATAGCGGCAACAGAAATACAAATTCTGGGAAAATTTCAACTGTCTACCTATTATGGATAATGGAATACAGCCTGCTGACACACAGACGGACAGATGGGCGTACAGCGGAGGCTTAGTAATAGGGTCCCGTTGGTTACCGTTCGGGTATGGAACCCTAAAAATTAAAGGTTATGTATTTTTACTAGCTGGTGGCAGGTTTTATGTGGTGGCGGCATTAAAGAATCCATCACTCACCCCATTTCACCCAGTGGGTGTCGTAAGAGTCGGATACGGAAAATACAAAAAAATCTAATGGCTACCGATAGATTTCTTTTAATAAAATTGAAGTGACAAACAAATTTACAGTCCACCTGATGGTAAGTGACTTCTGCAGTCCATTGACACCTGCAGCCAACTTCAAAAAAAAGAAGGCTACAGATGCGTTGTCACCTTTGAGGGCTAAAGTAGAATGATACATGGGCTGTTATTATACTGGCGATCTATACCCTTCAGACTGGGACAAGTAGTGCACGCACTGATATTTGGCGGCTGAAGTAGGTAAGAGAGTGGTAACTATCCAGATGGACTCCTAGACAGAAAAGGAGTTCTACCACTTAGTAAAAGTAGATGGCGGTATAAGAATGCCGTTTACGCCAGACGTAAAATACCGTTTCTGTATATGAGTTGTCGAAATACACGTTAAATTATGAATTATCGAAATTCTTGACGAGCGGCTACGTAATTTAACAAAGGTCTTGTTACAGAGATAGTTCATTATTACAATTTGTGTAATCAACAAAATAAATCGACTGCAATTCTAAAATTTATAGAAAAAAAATTAACATAATAAATATAACAGAATGTCATCAATACCACAGAAGAAAAAATAGTAGGTACTACGTCAATACACAAATATACATAATATTATATCTATTTATAACGTGACGCCTTGTCGAGGTCTTACTGATGAAAAATGCGTACCTATTTCTTCTGTCGACGTCATTTATACATTAAAAGTTAGCAATTTAAATATAATGAAAGAGTGTCGTATGCTAGCGCGCTAGGTAAATGCTGTGATTTTTACCGGATTTTTTGGGTTCGACCCGCCTGCCAAGCATGGCAACTATGGCAAAAACCCCATTCTATTGGGAAGCTTGTTTTCAGCAGTGGTCTCTTGATAGGCTGTAACGGTTTGAGATCTGAAGATAGGAGATATACATTGTCGAGCGCAACATAATTTGTAGCTGGTCTGGCATATTTTAGGGTATTTATTTGAGTTGGTTATAACTCATAACATTATCTTTCGGATTTCTTTATGTTTCATTCTAATATTCTTGATACTCGTGAAACTCACGGCAAAAAGTCGAATGCTATAATATTATTACTATCTTCGGTTAAGATTCATTACTAGAATCTGAGGATCAACAGACAAGAATGCGATTCACATCGACCCTTAACACGTGTTCTTTTTGCTCTTCGTTCCTCTCACGAAGATCTTAATATGAGTAATTTCTTTCGATGCAAACACTCCGAAGGTATTTTAAGTACGCACGCCCACGCCGATGGGCGTGTTCTGCCGCACGCTCGTGAAAACCAGATAAATCGATAGCTAATTCGAAATGGCTCATTGTTGTCTGCATCGATACAAAGAAGCACAACTTTCACATTACTCTAGCACAATGCCCCGGACACTAAGACGTAATCTCAAATGAAAAACGTTTCCATAACGTCCAAACGTCGTTACTCAATGAAATACAAACGGTGCTTCATGTTTTACACTGACACACACAATGGGTTTTTACGCGTTTCGGTAAATTAAATAGACGAAGAACAAAGTAGAAGTAAAGAATCTTAAACATCATTTGTTCGCTACTGCAAATCTTCGTCGGTATTTCTACTATAATTTGCTTTACCTTTATCTATTGAACATGGGTTTATAGTTGCTGGGGTTTTATGAAAATCTAAATATAAAAAAGTTGAACAGTCTGTTTTGTCATATGATTGCAGATCTTTATAAAGCATCTGAGCCATCTTATTTTATAGATCGTGTATTTAATCTATTGGAGAATCGAGTACCATCATCCTAACGGTTGACTTGATACTAACGGTTGATATATTATAGCAGTTACCTTAGTTTTGCAGTATCTCTGCAACAATTTCAACTGCAAGCCTTTAAATTGAAATTTTATTCTTCTAAAATGATAATGAAATTAGATATGTCCCGATGCCGTGTGGTGTCAGCGTAAGAGTTCTATCTTGTGGGTGTCGTAAGAGGCGACTATGGAAAATGCCATAAAAACTTATGGCGGTTTACCTTCTTTATCATTTACCATTTAATCACCACATGGCAGCAGCTTCAAACGCTCGGACGTCTGGTTTCACCCTTACAACATCTGCGTTCATCGCACGGGGATACGAACAGTATTTGTAGAAAAAAGATGGCATTAAATTTAAAGCTCTAGTCTACTTATCCTTGTTAAAATTAATTTACAATTCAACCACAAGCATAATAAAAGAACCAACAAAGAAAAAGGAGATATAAGTTTGTGCATTAGCAGAAACATAAGGGCGTGGTCATAATGCAAAGAGCGAGCACGCGTGGGCAACAAACATGGCGGACGTAACAACTTAATAAGCGGTTGTGCGTGATTTACGTGCGCCCGCGGCGCCGGCTCACTCGCCCGCGCCGCCATATTTATACTAATTTATGACAGATAAACATCGATTTTCGTTAGTGATACCATGTTCAAAAGCAACAGTCGAGTTTGCTATCAAGTCATCGTGTCGCTTATGAAATGTTTATTAATTGAAGGTAATTTTAGTTTGTAAATAATTGTTAAAACCTTATTAAAAGTAGCTAAGTTAGAATAAAGTTAGTAGAAAAAGTATTACTAGTAACTTTACATGACAGAGTATAAAAGTTCATCGCCCCATTTCATCCCGTGGGTGTCGTAAGAGGTAACTATAGGGAATATAACTATGGGAAATGCCAAAAATTTTTTAACCATCTCGTTTACGTCAGACGTAAATCCCCCGGACCGGCAACGGGCAGCAGCATCAAATGTCTGGGCACTGCGATCATCAACCTGCCTGCTAAGCGTGAGGCATATCCTCCTTACAACGGCAGAATCCCATGTCAATCACTGTACTTTGATAAAGAAAAAAAAAAGAAGCGAGTCGTTTATTAATATAATCACGTGCTAATTGTTGCTTTTGCAATAAATCACTTGCAATATATAGATCATAAATATACCACAAGTACGCCATTCTGTAGCTTCATAGGCCGTAGACCCCACTCGAAGCGGCACTCGGGCCGAGTTATGGTCGGATCGATCGTAAATATCGGTGTGAATCGGAAATAACCGGAAAATTTCCACAACTTGTCTAATGACTTATTGTTGTTTATGTTATTGTTGTTACGGCTTCGTGTTGTCGTATTAAGTTTAAGAGCTATTTCGTGATGAATGTTATGGCTGTTGAAATCGCGTGGCTGCACTTTCTTGAAATTATTCTATATTTAGCTAACGTACAGTTGCCACATGTCATGTTTCTCCAGGAAATGTCCTGGTTTTTGGGGTGTTCGAGAGTCCTGTATAGTTTTAAATAGAGGCCTGGGATTTTAAAGCGTTGACTGTGTGATGTTGAAAAATATTATAAAATTAATATAGTGCAAAAAATATTTTTTATTTAGTTTAATTGAAAATAATTTCATAAAAATTGTAATGGCTATTAGTTGAGTTTCGTTGACCTTGTATTCATTGCGTATTACTATTAACTACTGCTCTTATACCAACTTAAAATTCTGGTTTTTATTATTTGGAGATGGCACCCCTAAACTAACATAATATAATATATTATTATATCGGGGATTTATAGGAAAAAAATACACCTACGTTGTGACGACACAATAACCCATATGAAGAAAACATCTGACTCATTGTTATGTAAAAAAAAATTGGAGACAACATCCGTGCAAAATACATTTTGTGGGTATTCCGCATCCAAACGAATACAATAGATTTCTTGTGTCTCTGACATTACTCAGGACACAAGGTGATTCCATGAGTGGTCGGTTTCGATAATTATGATAGTTTTCAAAACACTATCAGGAACACAGCAGTATCATCAACGTTGTGATGTAATATTAATCAGTGATATTACGTGAAAGCGTATAAAATGTTAACGGTATAGTGGCGGTGAAAGAATATCCATTAACCCATATCAACAGAGACAGAGGGAAACAAACCAGGAGATAGGTAGGAGCGTCTTCCACACAACTTAAAAACACAACGTAAAAAATAAAAAACTGCAATCGCCAACCCGTATACAAAGCGTGGCAACTATGGCAAATATCCCTCCAAGAAGGCAATTAATGGGGTAGGCCTATGATCAGCGGTGGACTTTTGATAAGCTGTAACGGAAACGGTATAATACGTCACAATATTATACTCATAAAATATAATTTACAAGTACATTGTAATTACAAAACAAATTTAAGTTTGGCTGGTGGAGGAACACAAAGGAATATGGTGTTGTTAAGGATAGACTCTTTATCTTGACAATAGTACTCGGCTCGCTAACGAGGTGATTCTGTAAAACTAGTCTGCCGGCCCATTAACGGTCACTCGAAACTCCCTATACCGACTTGCGGACGAGTCAATTACTTGAAATATAGAAAAATCGACAACTCATTAAAAACGTTTCATACGTTATGTTGTGTTTTATCTTACTTTTTTTGCAAAAATATAATAATAATAATAAATCTTTATTTCGGATAACAAATGAGATCCATATCAGAGAAGTTAGAAAAATCACAAAATATTAATAATAATACAGCTAGGTGGACGGAGGAGGTAAAATGACACGCACGCACCCACGTACGCACGCACGCACGCACGCACGCACGCACGCACGCACGCACGCACGCACGCACGCACGCACGCACACACGCACGCACGCACGCACGCACGCACGCACGCACGCACGCACGCACGCACGCACGCACGCACACACACACACACACACACACACACACACACACACACACACACACACACAGGTAAGTCAGCCATGCAGGAGCTTAATAATTTGCCTTATTATAGGACAGTCATGTTTTTGTGCTATAACCCTCAGGATACTGTTGGCGCTATTCCTTGTTCTGCTTAGTAGCGATGCGGCTTTTTTGCGCATTATCGTGTCAAACCCGTCGGTGCGGGCTTTGCAGAACATGCCTGAAGCGCTGCAGAAGCGGGGCAGCCTCAAAAGAACTCTAAATGCATTGTAATATTGCACCTTTAATGCTTTATACGCCCTTTGTGTGTAGTTGGCCCAGAGGGAACACGAATAGAAAGACTGGCAGTATGCCTTAAAAAGAGTTATTTTAACGGCACTACTGCATCGTGCAAACCTACGGGCCAACATATTACTCCGGGTCGCTAAAGCCTTACGCTCCCTCTCCATGTCCATTTCACCACGCAAATCCTCGGTCACGTAGTGTCCCAAGTATCTGAATTGTGATACCCTCGATAAAGCAGTGTTGTAGAGTCTGATAGGTGGTATGTACGTGGGACTCTTGTTATTAGCTTTAAACAACACAAACTCACTTTTCTTTATATTATAAATTAGACCGTGTTCATTTGCATAAGCCTCACAAATTCCCAGAAGCTTTCTGAGCGCACTGACCAAGGGACTCAGCAACACCATGTCGTCGGCGTAACTTAGGTTGTTGACACACTTTCCATCCACATGGCAACCGACCTTAGTGCTGCTGAGTCTCTCGAGCAGCTCATTTATATACAAGTTAAAAAGTTGAGGTGAACTTATTCCACCTTGTCTTACGCCACATTTCAACTCGTACGGTTCAGAAAGCTTATCTGCCCATTTTACATGATTGATTTGATGATTGTACCAATAGCGGAAGATACCCAGGAGATCATTAGAAAAATTAGATTCGGCAAGTTTTTTCCATCCATAGAATGTAATACGACATCAGGTCAAAGGCTCTCGACAGGTCTAAGAATCTATAAACGGGGGTTTTGCGATTTGTATAATATCTGACTGTATGTTTTAAACCTAATATTGCACTTTCTGTTGACAGCCCTGCCCTAAAACCAAACTGTGCATCATGAAGCTGAAGAATTTTTCTAACTCATTGCTTAGTAGTCTGTCGAGGACCTTTGCCGTCACTGTTGCTAAAGATATAGGCCTGTAATTGCTCTTATCTGAAATGTCTCCAGTCTTATTCTTCACTATTGGTACCACTATCGTTTTAACCAAATCTCTAGGCAGATACGCATGACTTATGCACAGTGAATAAAACATGGAGAGGACGCGAGGAAGGTAACAACCAGCATGCTGCAGATGTTCTATGCTGAGACCGTCATGTCCCGGAGACTTACCCCTAGACATACTTCTGATTATCTCTCTGACCTGTTTAGCGGAAAATCTAATTGGTGTTTCTATTAGATTCGGTTCAGCATAGACCATCTGTTGTGAAGAACTGAGAGGAGACTCTACACTAAAATGTTCTTTGAACATATTGGCTATGGCCTCTGTGTCATTCTCTCTGTCTACGCTCATAGGTAGGTCTGGTTTTACATTTAATTTATTAGTTTCTTTCCAAAATTTCCCAAAATTATGTTCTGTATAATTAAGTCTTTGGTTATGTAAGTAAGGATTTAAACAAGATTTCCTACTTTTTATCTAACAGCTGTCAAATGATGAATAAATGCTTCTCCCAAATATTACGTTTACTATGCATGGCTTACTTAATTAACTAACTAAAGTATCTGTTCATAATATTATTTTGAGGAATTTACCAAACCTACCGAAGCATCCAACCGGAGTTATGACAGTCTATTTTAGATGACTTGGAGGTTGTACAAGTGTCTATGGGCCGCGTGCGCGAAAACTACGCTTGCGTAAGACATGATAGGTCTTACGCATGCTTTGTACAGATGGAGCTTGTGTCTTAAGGACAGTTTGCTCTTTCTGTTAACTAGCGGGTGGAGGCAACTAGTGACGATTTTGGCTCAAATGCGAACATTGCGAATGTGTTTCGCGAATGTCATACCGTGGTCAAATGTGACCCCTAGGTATTTAGCCGTTGATTGCCAGGGGATCTAGCGGCCGTACAGGGTGATTGTAGATATAGATTTCTTGGGATTTTTGTTTTAACGCTTGAGAGTGGGCATGGTTTGAAAATGTATTGCTACACTTTTTTCGTGATTCACTTCAATTCTCCATAAGCGGAACCTATCGCCTAAGCGGTTGACTGCTGTTTGGAGCATCACGGTGAGTATTCTTTATTGTGGTGGGCGACGTAAAGTGCCGTGTCATCGGTGAAAAGAGCAGTATTCACTACTGGGTCCTTCGGGATGTCACTCGTGAAGAGTGTGAAGAAAAGTGGAGAGAGAACGGAGCCCTGTGGGACTCCAGCCTTAAGAGGACGTTTTGTAGAGCGAGTACCCTCTATTCGATAGCGAACGTGGCGATTGGCAAGAAAGGCTCTGATGATGTGGGTGAGCCTATCAGGTACGTTGAGTTTATACAACTTGTAAAGCAAGACGTCGTGCCAGACTTTATCAAACGCTTTTGTGACATCGAAGAAGAGGGCACCGGTAATGCGAAAGCGTTCCCGTAGCCCTGCCAATATGCGATGTTAGTGGAACACCATGGGGTTTTTGTCGGTGCGAGTCAGACATAACCCGTCCTTGTCTACGTAAAGCGGGTATGCGTAGGAAGTTTCCCATGTAAATGGCGGGTTCAAACTTACGACTTTCTGAGTTTCCAGTCCGCACGATAAAATATAAATCAACATATCTTTCAAAACAAATTTTTCAAATAAAAAAGAACATATTTTCCAAACGTGCTTAAAAACGACATATACATATTCAGCAAAAGAGCTTAAATTTCAAATTCATACAGTAAATTGTAACAATACGTCGAGAGCGACAAAAATCCGCGACGTTCACAAACAACGGGTCGGAGCGCGGAGCACCGCCAGTGCGATACATCCGATCTTTCAGTTTGTGCGACCGCCTTGAAGCCTCCCTCGCTCAACAGGCTTATTCCACTTTGATTCTGCTCTTCGCACGTTTTAAAATAAATACTCTCGCCTGAAGAGCGACGGGAATCACAGCGTATCGGTAATAGATTTAAAAATGGAATTATAAATCTTCTTTTGATGTTAGTGCTTAGCCATATTCATATTATTACAAAATGGTTTATTAATATCTAGTATCGAGCTAAACGATATGAGTCCCACCAGTCTTCGCGTTATTTGACATGTGCTGTCGAATTTCATACTTTATATTTAGTTCGCATATTTTCTTTATTGAACATACTCTAGTTTAAACCAGAGATTAATTATAAACTACTTTTTTGTAATAAGACGGTAAGTGTGTAAATAATAACACTCATATGAGTTGTACTTGCAAATATAATATTAATGGTTTTTTATAGTAGAGGGGCAAACGAGCATACGGCTCACCTGATGGTAAGTGACTACCGCCGCCCATGAACAACTGCAACACCAGAGGAATTACAGGTGCGTTGCCGGCCTTTTAGAAAGGAGTAAGCTCTTTTCTTGAAGGTCCCTAAATCGTATCGGTCCGGAAAAACGCCGGTGGTAAACTATTCCACAGAAAGTCATACAAGGAAGAAAACTCCTAGTAAAACGTAAAGTGATGGACCGCCAAGCATCCAGATGATGTGGTGTGGTGTGGATCGGGAGTTTTGCCGCGCTCGTGAAATTTGGCGGCTGGAATTAATCCGAACAATTCATCAAAGCACTCCCCGTGGTAGATGCGAAAAAAAAATGAAAAGAGATGCAACATATCTTCGCAGCGCCAGTGAATCAAGCCGATCGTAGAGGACTCGGTCGTTGACGATTCGAGCCGCTCTGCGCTGGATGCGGTCAAGTGGAAGGAGCTGGCACTGGGGTGCCCCGGCCCAGAGATGAGAACAGTATTCATGTCTATTTCTTATCATATGTTTATTTATATATTTTTTTTTATAGAATAAGTGTGACAAACGAGCACACAGCCCACCCGATGGTAAGTGAATGCTGTGGCCCATAGACATCTACATTTATCCTCAATTAAGGATCAAAATGCAGATGCGTTGTCACTCCTGAGGACTGACTTGGAATGCCTCTTTTCCAGTAAAAAGGGTCTCCGGTTCTTTACACTCACCATACGAAACATAGCAGCATTAAACTGTTTTACGCTTGTATTCAAAAGCGAAACCTATGTTTATTATTTAGTTACGTTATTTAGTGTTTATGTCTTTCTTTATTAAATTTTGTTTCATGCTACATACTAAGACGGATTGACAGCTACGAGCTACTCGTATGTAGCGCAGTGCGAGCACTGTGTACCACGGACACGAATCTTGCACGGAGAAGGGTTCGTATGGCCTACTAAATAAATAAATAAATGTCATGAATCGTTTATTTTCATCAATGATCTAAATAATAAAAAACTTTTCAATTGTATAGCTGTAAAAATTATAAGTAAATAGATATTTATGTATGAGTGTTTTTTATAAAATTAAAGTGACAAACGAACTTACACTCTACCTGATCACTACTACAGACGCACAAGTTGTGCCTGGCTTTGGTACCTAGCTATTGCCTGTGTGACCATTGAAGGAAGGCTAAAGATGCGTTATCACATCTGAGGACTAAGAAAGAACGCCTGTAATTGTACCTACTGGCTCTCCATAGCCTTCAGACCGGAACACAACAGTTCAAGCTGTTATTTGGCGGCTGTTACCAGACGGACGCCAAGGCAGAAAAGGAGGCCTACTACCTAGTTTCCGCTGTTTAAGTCATCATAATATATATTTAACAATAAGCTTAGATAACGTAACTCAACCAAATTATAGCATAATGCTCCTTATAAAATAATAATCAATCACAGCAGAGATACCTGGTAATGACCATCGGAATATCGTATTAATAAACTGGAACTGCTCATTACGGCCCAGTTGAGCCACGATAACACATGATAACCGGTAATTAGGGCCATTGGACTCAACCGTTTTCGATAACTTTTAATGTATGTTAATTGTAGTGGTGGCTTAGCCCGAGGAAAGACCTTTTTCGACCTCTTTTGGGTGTTATCGATCTATCAACTCTAAGCGGGACGAATTTCAAACGCATAAGGGCTTATAAGTAGCTGGTACTTTTAAATCTTTGGAGGGTGTAAGAAATAGTAACAAAATATTAGATTCAATGACTTCGTATTTCCGGTTTTGTTAACATTGATGAATTCGGCGAAGCATAGAGCAAAATACCGTATATATTTTACACTTCGCTCATGTGTGAAGGTGTAACGGACATTATATTAGGAATATTTTTTAATATTTATTTATTTAATCCTTCCTATTTAATCCTAAACACCTTAAAATAAATGATGCATAATTTAGGGTACTTAATGCCATATTGCATTCACTGCATGTAACCCTGGGCCACAATGAAAAAGTTTGGCAAACTGGTGGGGCAAACAAATTAATAACTATTTATAAGTACCATATATTGTCATTAAGGAGTGTGAAACGTTAAACTGTTTTGTTCCCGACAAACTGGCTTACAGTTTGACAAAATTAAAAAAGTGAAGAATGTACACTCTTTTTAAGAATAAATAAATAAAAAAATAACCTTAATGAATGACAGACTGATGGTGGTGAACGAAGCCAAGACAACTGTCTGATAAAAAAACAACAAAAATACCAATCTCATCAGTGGAACTGTATTGGCTCCGCTATAATCATACCTACAGGACGTGCTAAGTATGAGTAACACTTTTGAGAAGTGTAAACCTACTGGCATATTCTTGGTAAGGCTTGTTTCTAGTAATAGTCTAAACCAACTCTATACACGTGTAAGCCACAATGGAGCTGGTTTAGTTAAAGGATTATATCTCATAAAAATTTCGAATAGAAGCTCATAGTCTCAGTGGTGATTTAAGCTTCCTTATCCTTGAGCGTGAGTTTTTAATAGAGAGGAGGAAGCCTTGTGTTCTAAAGTGTTTTTTTTTTACCTAAATACGGCAGCTAAGTAATGAAAAATATTAAAATCTGAATAATTCCTTATATAATACCTTTCTTCACAAGACTTACAGGAAGTATTGATAACTTAAGCCGAAACAGTAAATTAATAAGCAATATCACACATATTAGATATACGTGGTAGAGCCATGCTGTAGCTATTAGTAGCATAGTTGTAGCACGAATGGGTCGACTCGACCGGGGAAGGCCCACGCTCTCACAGAATACCAGCGTAAAATAGCAGCTTAACACTGCTGTGCTTCGTATGGTGAATGTAGAGAACCGGAGACCCTTTTTACTGGAAAAGAGGCATTCCATCTTAGTCCTCACGGGTGATAACGCATCTGCATTTTGATTCTTTATTGAGGATAGATGTAGATGTCTATGGGTCATAGCAACCACTTACCATCAGGTGGACTGTGTGCTCGTTTGTCACCCTAACCTATAAAAAAAATATTTAATAAAAAAATAATTTCAAAATAAGTATTTAAGAGGCAAGAAAAGACAGAATGCAGAACAGAAAGTTATAGAGGCTTTCTGTACTATACACCTCTTTCACCCAAGACACGTGAAGTCCGCTAACACGTATCGGGGCAGCGTGTCAGATTTTTCCGACCCAAATACCATCTCGGAAATGAGGGGAAGCTTCTGCCCAGCAGTGGGAAGTATTTATAAGCTGTTACTTCTTTTACTTTTTTCTTTTTTAATCCTTTTTTTTCAACGAACAAAGTTACTCCATTCTATAACTATTAAAAATTATGTTAAAGTGAACACATACGAAACTCCGATATTCTTGTAAAACCAACAAGGACTTAAACATTAGCTACGCCAAGTGCACACACACAGAAGGAACGCACGCAATTAGCCTCGATCCGCGCACACAGTTTGATTTTAAAATTTTCCGCGCGCAAACCGTTCACCACAACACTTTTGTGTGTTTTTCACGGCTTCAACAAGCGCGATACTGAAAAGCCTCAGGCTCCTAATTAGACTGAAGTCGGACGTGCCAATTAATTCAAGTTTCACTCGGAAACTTTGCTGCGTCAATTAATTTCATAGTTAATTAGCAAGCCCGGACAAAACCGCGTCTGCCAAAGAAAGGCTAACGATGCCCGCCCGCGGCCGCCTACAATGCACCAATTACATCAGCTTTGTTGCAGAACTCTATTCGTATCAGAGATTCATTCAATTTGACTCCGACGCGCTCTATGACCGACGCCGCGCCTCGTTTCATATATTATACCTGCGTTAATTTTTTATGAAGTTTTCTTTGACGATTTGAAATATTGTAAGGAAAAATGTGATTGGTTTTTATGAATTTCAATTAACATTTTTATGAAACATGTGTCGTGGAGCACTCGGTTGGAACGAAGTTCCTTTCGTAGTATATTATTATTGATAAACATCTATTAAAATGAAGCCTCATTTATAATAAAATAATATTTCTTTCATGGCAAGATAAGAAAAAGTGCGAGGGAGATGGATATTATTCCATCTCGCTTCCTTATAGCCGCCAAGGCCGTCTACACTACGTCAGAAGGGTCGTGACGGAAAAATCTTACACTTTTTCTCGCCTAGCCCCCATCCACCAAATTCATACCGTCCGATAAAGAACTTCGTTCCATAAAATGATTTTGTGTCTTTCAAACATGTAAAGCTTTCAAATGATACCACTACACCTAATTAAAGAGAGTGTTATTATTCGAATGAAATAATGACAAGAGCAAATCTATAATAATAGATATAGCAAATAATATATTATATAAGAATAGATAGAGCAAATAATATATTCTTTTCACAGCTGCTATCGGTACGACACTGGCGGACCACCGCGCGATAGTGTTTGCCTGTGTTGGGTCTCGTATACAGGGCGTTTTAAAATCAAGACTTGTATTAATAACAATGCCTTAATAAAATCATTAGTGAAATTGAATGGCAAAAACGAATGCCATGACATGTCCGATACAAATTTATAATTTTATAAATGATAACTTTAAACAATGTTATAAAACCAGCGCATATAAATCAAAAATTAAAATAAAAGCTAAGCGAATAAATAATGAATGGTTGAATAAAAAAACTTTAAAAGCATGTGCATACAGAGATAAATTATTTAATAAATGGACTAAGGACAGCCAAAATAAGATCTTAAAACAAACCTACAACAAAGCAAGAAACTATGCAAACTCATTAATTCAAAAAAGCAAAAATGAATGGCTAAAATTAGAAATAAATAATAATAAAAATAATCCACGATATCTTTGGCAAATATTAAATAGACTAACCGGCAGAATAAAACAGTCGATTGATAATTTATTACTGAAAGCCTTCAGCAATGGCAGGAATACAGCTAAAAACATCGCATACACATTTGCTACGACTTTTGATGAAAATTTGCAACAAATTATACCAAAATGTATAACACCTCTACTGGATAAGTCAATCTATTGTGAAAACGCCAATGTATCTATGAGGTATATACCTGCAGACACGACTGCAGTGGAAAAAATCATTAAGTCTCTAAACCATAATAAAGCTCCTGGTATTGATGGTATACGAGCCATAGATATTAAAAAAATATGCTCAGTGGTCAAATTAGCTATTACAAATCTTATAAATGCAAGTATTAGGAACGGCAAGTATCCTCAATTACTAAAAACGGGCATTGTTAGACCTATACATAAAAAGGGTAATAAGTCTGACTACAATAACTATAGGCCGATCACTATATTACCTACCATTAACAAAATAGCTGAGAAATATGTTAGTAGACAGATCTATAACTTCTATGATAAAAATAATATACTGACTAATAAACAGTTTGGCTTTAAACCTCATAAAACACCACTCAGCTTTTAACGGCGTTCACAACAGCATCTATAAGCATCTAGATGAGAAAACACATATTGGTAGTGTTTATAGACTACAGTAAGGCTTTCGATACACTTCGTCATGAGCAACTACTAGATAGTCTGAACGATAACGGTATCAGAGGACCACTGCTGTCGTGGTGTAAGATTACCTCACCGATAGAAAACATGTGGTTAAAGTGGGTGATTCAATGAGCAACATAGTAAACGTATCTGTAGGCACTGCACAAGGGTCCGTAATAGGACCTTTACACTACATTACCTATGTAAATAGTATGGCTAATATTATCAGGCGATGTGACATTTACCAGTATGCTGATGATACTTGCTTGGTTGCCGCTGGGAGCAATATAAACGACCTCTCAACCTCCTACAAGACGATTTTAATATGCTTATGAAGTGGTCACATGATAAAGGATTAGTCTTAAACGCTGCGAAGACTAAGTTATTGTACATTAGCTCTAGTCAAAATAGGAGTAAGGTTATACCTAGGCTCATTGCGCATGACCACCAATGCCTTCACAGACGACAGGTCCAAATGAAATGTAACTGCGAATCCATAGACCTGGTAGAATCACAGACCTACTTAGGACTCGTGATAGATAGTCACCTAAACTGGAAAGAGCATATTGAGCATGTATGTGATAAACTTCGTGGTATGCTTGCAAAGTTTTCTATAATTAAATATAAAATTCCGTATAAAATACTTATACAGCTATATAAATCAATTGTAGAGTCAAAAGTAGCATATGGTTTGTCTAGCTATGGTAGAACGTACAGATCACATCTAGAACGTATTTATCTACTACAATCACGTATTTTAAAAACTATAGTCCCGGATAGTATTAAAAACCGGTATAAAGAATCAGATTACCACAACCTTTTTAGTCATTGCAAAATTATACCTATACACGAAAAGGTAAAGTTTACCCTTCTTATAGAAGAATTTTTCCATGAACATCTAAAAATTCCACATACATGTGAATACTCTAAAACTCGCAACTCAGGAAAACCTAAATTAGCCTTACCTAAATACAATAATTTATATGGTAAACGTACCATAGAATATATGATTCCTAACCTAATTAACCAGCTACCAGTATCATTAAAATCAGAATTAAACCAAAAAAATATTAAATTAAAATTAAAAAATTACTTTATGGAATGCACTACTAATAATTTAAATTATACATAATATGTTTTTAATAATAAATACTGCGATAACGCCCTAAAACAAGCGCCCTGTATAAAATATAGGATCCATGCGCGGTGGATTGTGTTGTGCAATAGAAGGTCACGCAATTAACAAATAAATAGTGTATTTCTCTTTTTCTTACTACACCCTCATATTTGTTATTGTCGGTGATATCGGTACACGGTAAAGTTTCTGTAAACTTATGATTGTACCGTAATGTAATGTTTAATTAATGAATGTAATGATATATTAAATAAATAAATCAATAAATAATAATTCGATTTTTGGTAAGATTTTATACCTTGCTTCTACTCGCGGATTCGGCCCAGTGGAAAGAGGAAAAACCTGTTTGTATATTTTCCGCGCGATTTATTTTATTTTCTCCTAGTAAAATGTATTCTATATGTTAAACTAGGACTTATTCAACCAGTGTACCAAACATAAAAATAAATTCTACGGTTGGCATTCAAATTGTAATAAAAAATATATCAATGCAAATAAAAACATAAGTAATAATAACAATATGTCCTCCAGACAGAATTTTAAGTCACGGTCAGTATTACAGAGAATAGCCATCTGCACAGATCAGGATGAAAATGCACGCGTATGTGTATTTTCATTCTGACCTGTATAGCATAGGTGCACCCTCTACATGCAACACTCTCATAGTCCGAAAGGACGGAGAATCCGACAAGACCCAAGAGAGATCAGGTGCATTATCGACGACTTTACGTGTTTTCGGCACGGAGGTGAAACACCACCAAATTCTTGACTCCGGGCCGTTACTGAATATTTACCCGGGATTTGAACCCAGGACTACATGATCAGTGGTCGCGCTCACGACCACAAAGCGAACGAGGCAGTCATTATAAGTAATAGCAGCATTTTCTTCACTCATGTGGAGACCTACCACAATATATTCCTACCTAGTATAGTTTTAAGTTCTGTTACACATAATAACCCATATATATATTTAAGAAAAGAAACCAATATAACTTCGCCTCCAGGTCCTTCAAAGAGTTATTGCTAAGGCAAAGTCAGAGCACATAGGCAGAATTGGCGAGAAACTAGTTCGCCTTCCTTCGGGAACCTGCATTCTGGTCTCTCGCCAAGGCTGTCCAAGGAAATTTCAAGCCAACACTACCATCTCTGCACAGGAGGATGACTCATCGACGCAAAAGAGAAAGCCGACCTTTAGGCCCCTTTTGCGTCCAACTCGACTCTTGATGACAGGGGAACACACCGCCGACCATCCCGCAGTGTGAGTGCCCATGCCTGATGTGCGATTCACACAGTGCTCAGTACGCAAAGCACTCTCCTGGACATCCACAAGTCGAGTGGGCCTGATGGAATCCCGCCAATTGTGCTGAGGACGTGCGCTCCAGAGTTGGCACCGGTTCTAACGCGTCTTTTCGGTACTCCTACCCCTAGGCGTTGTCCTGAATTCATGGAAGACAGCTGTGCACCTGATCCCTAAAAAGGTAAACCGCCTGATCCGTCCAATTACAGGCCTATCGCCATCACCTTGTTCTCGGAAAATAATGGAGTCAATTATTAACTGCCAGCTCATGGTACTTTGAGGAGCACCAGCTGATTAGTGACTGCCAGTACGGTTTCCGTCGGTCGCTCAGCTGGTGATCTTCTTGTTTACCTAACACATAGATGGGCGCAGGCGATCGAGTCCAAGGGGAGGCATTGGCCGTTAGTTTGACATAGCGAAGGCCTTCGATCGGGTCTGGCACAAAGCGCTTCTTTCGAAGCTTCCTTCCTATGGGCTTCCGAGAAATTGTGCAATTGGATCACCAGTTTTCTGGCTGATCGAGCATCAAGGTCGTAGTAGACGGTGCGTGCTCCGATTACAAGACTATTAACGCTGGTGTTCCACAAGGCTGCGTGCTATCACCAACGCTGTTTCTTCTGCATATCAATGATATGTTGCAAACCGGTAACATTCATTGCTATGCGGATGACAGCACTGGTGATGCTCTATACACCGGCCATGCCAATATTTCGGGAAAACGTCGCCGAGTACCGGAACAAACTTAGTGTGAAGTCGAGACTTTGTTGGACAAAGTCTCGGATTGGGGGCGACTAAATCTAGTCCAGTTCAATCCCCAGAAGACACAAGTTTGCGCGTTTACCGCTAAAAGGAACCCCTTTGTCGTATCACCTCAGTTTCAAGGCACTCCCCTTGTTGCCTCAGCCAGTATCGGAATCCTCGGCGTTGACATATCGAGTGACGTGCAGTTTCGTGGTCACTTGGAAGAGAAGGCAAAATTAGCCTCTAAAAGTTTATGTGCTCAGTAGAGCGGGCAGTATTTCATGCCGGCACACCGCCTGCAACTTTACAAGGCGCAGGTTCGGCCTCACATGAATACTGTTCCCATCTCTGGCAGGGCCCCAGTGCCAGCTCCTTCCACTTGACCGCATTCAGCGCAGAGCGGATCGAATCGTCGACGACCGAGTTCTTTCCGATCGGCTTGACTCACTAGCACCGCGTAGAGATGTTGCATCTCTTTGCGTATTTTATCGCATGTACCACGGGAGTGCTCTGAGGAATTGTTCGACCAATTCCAGCCGCTCAATTTGACCATCGCACATCGCGACAAAACTCGCGATACCATCCATACCATCTGGATGATTGGCGGTCCACCACTGTGCGATTTAGAAGATGTTTTCCTCGCACAACTTCCTTGTGGAACCGATTAGGACCTTCAAGAAAAGAGCCTACCCTTTAAAGGCCGGCAACGCATCTGCAATTCCTGGTGTTGCAGTTGTTCATGGCGGCGGTAGTCACTTAACATCAGGTGAACCGCAGGCTCGTTTGCCCCCTCTCCTATAAAAAAAAAAAAAAAAAAAAAAAAGGCGATAGAAGGAAACAAATCAGGAGATGTGCAGCGGTAGCCAAAAAACGATTGCGGTTGTCAACTTGCTTGCCAAGCGCAATGAGGCAATCTATGGGGGAGGCATATGTTCATCTGTGGACTTTGATAGGCTATAACGGTAACACAACAAAGACAAACATCCAGATCAGAAACAATTATTTGTAGGCCTTACAAATACTTGTGCGTGTGGGCTTCGAACCCGCGGCTCTCAGTGCCGTTACTCACTGCTAAGCCACTGCGCCACGGAACCGTGGCCTCCTGTCTGCATCCTGTCAATGTAATGTCAACCGTGTAGTTGTTATGTAAGCATATCCAATACTCCATATAGTCCCGTGGCTGTCGTAAGAGGCGACAGAGAAAAACAATCCAGGAGCTGGGCAGCGGCGTCTTTTTGATAACATAAAGAAAATAAAGAACTGCGGTTGCTAAGCCGCCTGTCAAGTTTGGCAACTCTACCTATGAGGCAAACTATGGAAGGCCTATTTTGAGCAGTGGACATTTAATAGGCTGCAAGGCTGCTGTTCTTTGACAATCATTCCTATTATATAAACACGAGTCCCCTCAATGTTCCGCGAAGCAATAAATAAATGTGCGCATTTTGTTCTATTTGGAGGCATTGTCTTACATCAGGCAGTAATGGCCCACGAACGGGCCCGATGTACCGCGGAGAATTTTACAACATCACGGCGAGACGTCGGCATTCAGGCAATAACTCCGTGCAAATAAAATTTTAACCTCTGCTTAATATCAGGCGGAACATTTCGACGAATGAACCTGGCAAATTGACAGACAGTAAAATATTTTATTCGTGCAATAATTTAATTTGTTAGAAAAACAAGGCGGGCGGATGCGGTGTGCGGCGGCGGCGCGGCGTTCCGCAAACATCTTCCACGTGAATTAAGCTATTAAGCGCCGAATTCGGGAAATAAACTTCATTTATAGCAATCGTATCGACATATTATGTACCTCAATGCCTGTTCGATGTAAGTTTACATTGGGAGTTTGTTTTTCTATGCGAGCAGCTATGCAGGTCTAATAAGACTATAGTCTTTACGTTATAGCATGGTGCGGTGACAGCTTACACTTTGACGTGTTTAGAGATGGAACATTGTTAAATCGATTTAAAAAAGGCGATTAACGATACACAAAGCAAAGCAAAAATTATCGATTAGCTATTATATCGATAGCACTAAAATTAAAGCCGAAACATATATTTCTTTATAAACTACAATGCATGTAAAATTAAGTTAAAGTTTAATACAAATTATGAAATAATAGTTACATAATAGCTGTTCCCGGACCTCGCGCCTATTACGATTGGATTTCATGGGTTTTAATTTTTTTTGCGCGGAATCCTAATTTTGTTTCTAATATAAAATTAGCCTGTGTTACTCCTTATAACACCAGCTATCTGTCAGTCCCAGCTATAAGCCGGAACATACAGACAGTAAGACAAACATTTTAAAAATTGTTTTTGTCTTTTTGTTATAAATACCGTATATACTTTCATATGTATTTAGTAAAAGGCTGTTATTTTGATATTACAAACAGACACTTCAATGTATATTTATATATGTATTAATTTGAAAATAAAAATCATCTTCTATTTCATTCATTTAAACAAATAAAATGGCTGCCAGCATCTGTAATTTTCAGTACAGCGTAGACTGCACCGGCAGCTTTTAAAGGTACGAGTGCTAGCGCCTTTTGCTATATGTGTATTAGTTTTGCCAGGTCCAATGGGCCAAATATCGGGACGGAAGGTAAAATAATCGAGAATTTGGTTTATAAATCTAATGAAATAAAAATAAAAATAGGTTTGTAGCCATTTTGGCCGCCATGAGTTATGATAAAGTCTTTTGACACAATGCGTAATTTGCTTTATAATTATTTTTGACGTGACAACGTCTTATAAATTGGTTTGCCGGGTGACACTTCAAGAAACTGCGTTACGCTCCGCTCACGTTATGCGCTCACAATGAGAGCGAGTAAGAGGCACGCGTCCCTTCCACTCGGGCATGGTTAGCCCGCCTAAGAGCGAGAGAGACAGACATAATAAAATTATTTTACCACTCAAAGTCGTTGTCACGTAAAACTTTCGCCCGTATACCGACTTTACAGGCAACCAATTTTTGCCTGAGCTGACCATCGAATAATTTATCTTCCATGCATAGGAAACACTGCATATTTGTCTATGTGAGTTTTGTTTCCGTAAATCAGAATTTGTTGAACGATTAGTACCAATTCCAATACATATTTACGTGATTTTTATATATTTGATTTATTTCAAAACCAATTTTTGATAGTCTGTGGTTGTTCGTTATGGCATTGCATAGTTTAGCGTGGCACATCACTGCCGTAAGTAGGTGGTACCCATCTATGAAGTACAACAATATCTGTTCATAGATTTTATCTAAAAAAATACGAAACTTCATAGGCGTGAGCTGTCACCCGCACCATGCTATAACGCAAAGACTATAGAATCACTGCGATCAGTAATATCTAATTGTGAACGCTAGGCGAAATACTTACTCGTAGTTTCATAGACGAGTGTTACGTTTGCGCTAAGTTAAGGGACAGTTTTTAGTTGTTGTTTAACAGCGTTGTACAGAAATCTGAAGGATAGCTAGCATAACATAGATCATCTTAAGGGAGATATCCTTGAGATGATCTATGTTAGCCAATATAATTAATTTATTTTATAAAAATGAAAAAAAAAGGGTAAAAGTAATGTCTTGTTTTGCGGCCTTCAGCTCGTTAAAATTTTCACCATGAGCGACATTTGGAGAAGGCCCAATTTTTAAAAATAATCTAGGACTCCCCGCATCGGCGCTTAGGTGAAATCTAACGCTAAATCCGGCGTTCGACCATCGGCATGAGTCGACCCCATTCGCTTTGTTTTCCCTTGCGATGTCATTAGTGGAAAGCTCTCGATATTTTCGCAAGCATCGATTATTTTTAATGGGGCAGCCGGCGGCAGAGGTATGCCGCACGTCGCCCTCGCGCTTACCACCGTAACTCGACCATCTTCAATATCGAGAACATTTTGACCACTAGAGTAGACTTCATTGCCATCAATACAATGTGAATATTTTACGTTGCTTTTTATTATGGGTATTTTCTTGTAATTTATTTTCTATCACCATAGAGCAACACCAGCCACTCTGTCAAAGTATAAGTCCACGCGGTCCTGTGTGCAATAAAACTGGTTGCAACCGCACTGCTCACTAGACTAAATCTAGTTCCGCGGCTGTATCAACGTCCTACAAATATGCCGAATCGTTCAGATTTTTGCTGCAAAAAGATATCTGCCACGTCAAATTTACAAAAAGATGGCGTTACCTTTCATATGAAAGGTAATTTTTAATCACATTATTGCTATTGCATGCCTTAAGCACAAAGCGCGTAGGTATGTTCTACTAGCGCCTAAAAATCAAGATTCCAACGTTTTGCCGCATAAAATCGTATCTAACAATCATATTGAACATTTAAATTATATAAAAAGGACATTTTCAGAAAGATAAATGATTGTTGAACTTATTAATATTTTTTTAAATCAATTAATTGCTATTTTTACATAAAAAAGTACACGATAACTTTTGAAAATATCAATTGCTCAACTCAATCTATTTTTTAATCTCTTCATCTATCATGTGGGAATCCATGGAATGTAAATGGCAGTTTAATTTTCTTTTGTTTAGCTATAATTAATTTTTTTCGGCGTAGAAATGCCGAAATTTTCGGTGTTTTGATTAGCCTTAAATTTATTTTACTAAATAGGCTGCCTAACTTACTCAGTTCGGCCATTCGGTCTCAGCCGCCGTCGTGAGTGGATATTGTATCGGTTGTTTGCTCAAAAAGATCGCTGTACAAATACAAAATATTCGAAAAACCAAATTTGATACATACTTGATTATTATAATAATCACAGATTTTTATTACAATATCTTAAAAGCACAGAATGAATAAACTACGTAATAATAATACTACGTACTAAAAGTAAGTAGGATGTATATAGTATTTAAGTATACTTATACTTAAATACGTCTTGACTTTATGGAGTGACCTGAATGATGATATGATGATTATATGAGCATTATGAGTCGTGCACTTTTGGATTTTCCAAACTTTTTTTTAATTGAAGTTTGACATAAAATTATTGGAAAATTGTAAGTATAATGATGAAATGTAATGAAATATAAGGTTATTAGTGAAAACTTGTGTGTATTTAAACTACTTTAAGAAATTTACGTATAATCATGCACAATTGAATTTACCAATAGTTTTTATTTCTTTTTAAACTTAAAATTACAATAATAACGGTCGTGTTGTTTCGGATTTATTTACCAACACAGGCCGCTTGCCCTCATACAATATGCAGATCGGTCGAGCGACTGATCCGAGTCTGTATCCGAGTTGTCGCTGTCACCAAACGATACCGTTATATGTATCTATCTATGTGTGTGTGAAATTGTTAGTTTATTGTTTTAATTGCTATGTGTGAGTTTCGTAGTAACAGATGATTGTTTTTGTGTGTGCAGATTTCCCCCCGCAAAATATGACAGACAGCTCTGTATCGGTGAAAAACGCTATGGTTACTCCCCTCTTGATCGCCGGTGGCCCGTATTGTTTAAAAATTTGAAATTATTACAGCTAGCTTTTATGCTTATAGATCAGTAATCTTGAACATACTGTTATGTGTTTACATACACCCAAACAACTCCTAAACTTAAAAAAATCTAAAGAACAATAATAGGAATAAATCTACATTATGACATTTAATTTCAATTATTTATGTATAATGTATGCAAATTAAATAAGTAAAAATTCAAGTATTAACAAGTTTGTCTTAGAGAGGATTCCTTCGGCCAGACGTCACGAGTTCGCGAAGTATTCCTCCAGCCGAGTGCAGAGTGCGACGTGGCGGCCCGCGGGCGCAATCATTAAGGAATCATTAAACGCGTTCACCTAACGACTAACCCTTGACGTGTCACCCCTCACGCTCGCTTGGATATCTCTATTTACATCTTGCCTTCAGAAACACGGGTAAGATTTATCAAGTTAACAATCCACATGGCCAAAACTAATAGTTTACTTATTCTAATTCCCGATGTTTCCGGTGCCTTACAACACCCTTGGTCACGGCAAGGAGGGGGTACTTAGAATGTTCAACTTCCTGATGTCATAGTTAACCCTGGTTATTTTTAGATTAATTTTGGTCTACTATTACGCAGAAAGAGGGAAGTCTGCAATTTGTGAAAATGTTCAAGATTGTCTCCGCTATTACATCTTTGATAAACTACAAATCTTCGCAAAATAATACAAATTCCTTCGAATAATGATTCACGGAGCTATATAATTAACAAAATACATTAAAATTTCATTAGAGAAGATAGCTGTGTGCTACGTGCTGCTGGGAATCTAATAAAATTAAATTCAAACCCAAGCATACCGCTGCAAGACTTGACGATACTGTAAGCTCGTTCTACGTAGATCGGACAAAAAAATTATATTCAATCATCATCGGGACGTCAAACAATGCCGTCTCCCCGTGACCATAGGTGGTGTACAGCACCCGAAATGTCCCGACAACAAAATAAGTAAAGTAAATCAAATTAAACGCGATAAAATCCGTAACATTAGTTTCATTTAATGTAGGTATAGTATTCGTGTAAAAATAAGAAATTATTAAATCCACATGGCACCAATTTGGAGACGTTTTAGGTAGTTGAGCGACGTGTCACACTGCTGACGTGACGGGTCACAGGTAGGGCCTTTAAAAAAAAAATCTAATACAGACGTGTTAAGTTTTGAAGAGTTTATGGACACATAACAAAGAAATAATGAGACAACGGTAAAAGCATTTTTTTTTATAATATAAGGGTAATAAACGTTACAGTCCCCCTGATGCTAAGTACATACTACAATCCATGTACCTGTAACCAATTTCAGACAAATTAAACTACAGATGCAAAGTCATAGTTGAGGTCTATGAATTTTTTTTCATCATTATCATCAGCCACTATATCAGGGCTTCTCACGTTTTAGGGAGAATTATCACTTGTCAGCTTTATCGTCACGCTTGGAAGGTGGACTGTTGACAGCATCACTGGACCTTTTGCACCTTTGAAGCTGATCCCCGTCGGCGGGCTTGTTATTTTATGCCTTTCATATACGGCATGGCTATACCGCCACCTACCGAAAGCAATAAGATCCTTCTGATATTTCCCATAGTTGCCTTTTACGACACCGATGGGTCGAAATGGTTTGATCTTTACCGTCTAGTGAAATTTATAATTTATTTAGTTGGACGAATAATTTTCATCGATGCGTTAAGACTGACTGAGACGAGGAAGGAAGCGATCACATTTCATTCACAGTTACACCTGCATTTGGGATTCAAAAGCACTCAACCCGCGCTTAGTTGCAGGGATCATCTCTGCGCTGCGCGACCGCTTCACATATGGTATGAGTTCTTTGAACTCCATCTATGTTATCAACTTCCACTAGAAATTAAAAAAATATAACGTCATAAACGCGAGCATAATACACGTTTACGGAATTTAAAACTACGAGATAGTTGGAATCTGGTGGTGCAATGAAAAGAGTGCTAACAAAGTCACGCGGCGGCGGGTGTCGCGGCAAGCAAATGAGGCGCGACGCTTGCTGCTAACTAAACCAATCGGCCGTACAACCGTCACAAACCAGCGGCTGAAACGCGGCGGTGAATACAAGTTTTGGTATGCACAGTGAAATCATCTAAATATAAGAATTTTCGAATATTATTAGGTTAGTTTTTTTGAAGTGAAACTTCTTTAAAAACGTTAGGGTGAAATGACCAATAGAAAATTCCATTTCACCTTTTGTCTGACCAAAAGTGAAATGATTTCCCTTCTCCGACTTCAACTGGCAGATGAAAATTTATCAAAAAAAAAGGAACCTAAATCATTTTTACTCCATTTATCACATACGTCAGAAGTGATCGCGCATATTATATACAAACTATTAGATGCTTGCGTACTGTATAATGTACATAAGCTTGAGAAATCTCTGAATATTAGGTATTCTAAAGGCAGCAAACAAAACACCGTTTACAGGCTACAATTTCCAACACATTTTAGTGTCTATTACTTATTAGATAATATTTATAAGTTTCACTTCTAACGCGCTGGAATCTCATGCTTTTTTCTTTAAAAACTTTACTCTTACTAAAGGAATTTCTCCTATACCGTTAAGGTATAGCAACATAAAAGTTATTTTCCTTTTGTTAAACAAAAATTGTACCTACTTAAAGCGTACAGTCCCGCAACAGTTATTTGTGGACTATAAAAATATTTTTTCATGGATGAATCTAATCTGAAACCCACAACATCGCAGCCAAATGCTTTACTACTAAGTTGCCGAGCTTGGATTTATGAAGAAATTCTTTCTATAGGTTAAGTAAATTAGCAGGGTTTGTTGCGTGAAGGTAAGGTTAATATTTGAGGAAAATCCTGAGTTGTATATACTTGACGGATGAGGGGAATCCCTAGACCATTACATTTGGAATTGGGATGCGTTATATTTTATAAGTAATAATTATGAATGATTTAATTGATGAATATAACATTTTAACAAAGCATCATCTCAAAAAGGTCTTGGAATAAAAAATAATGGCAGAAGAAATATTGTCAAAACTTCAAACTAGATAGTTTAAGGTTATTCCCTTCCTTTGTTTTTCGTAACTCTATATGAATTTAAAAAACCAAAGAGTGAGTAATCCAACGCCGCGTTCAGAACGCTACTCTGCGGCGGTCGAACGCAGAGCGCTGCTAACGAGGCGTCCACACCGCGACACATCCCAACTCGTCTGTAACTGATCTGTTATTCATTCATAAAGCGTCGTTAGAGCCCAGGCGGCACCACCGCCCGTTTGAAGCGATCATTTAGCATCATTTGTGGGAATCGCTTTTATGTCTCATCTGTTTTTAATGCTCCCGCTAAATCCTTTCGCCTTCTCTTGTCCCTCGGAAATAAAAGTTTGTGCAACAATTTCAGGAATCGGTCAAATTGAAATAGGTACTACCTTTATTTTTCTACAAAATGAAATGGTTCCCTTTTGACTTCGTTATAAAAGTTTCAGCACTAGTACTGTAGACATGAACGCTGCGTGTTAGACTTTTTTCCTGTTAGTGGATTTTCTTCAGGAATCTTTATTGAAAAATACAACAACTAACTATCACAATATTAAAAGTGTAAACACCGCAACTACGTGCAAAACTACAAGAACGAAACCATATACTGCAGAGTTACTTGTGACGATTTAAACTTTGAAGTACTTCTATCTTTAAAGGTATTTTTAACGATTTTTTTTAATATTCTCTTAAAATTTCCTATACACGATAAAGAATATTATACAGTAAATTTTAACTATTCAATTTTCAGAATCTAAAAAAATTATACTGACGTTATAACAAAGATCAATTAGTGTTGTTGTACAAAATTTCTGTTCTGAGCGAATTATTGGGTTGTTGCATAAGTCTCATCGTCATCCACTACCCCATATCATCCTGTGAGTGTCGTAATAGGCGACAGAGAGAAACTGAAACAGGAGATGGCAGCAGCATCTTCCTGATAAGAACTGAAATTAACAAAAAACTCGCAACTATGGTCAATCCTATGACCTGTAACCCCATGAGGCAATCTATGAGGGAGGTTTACAATTGGCAGTGAACTTTTGATAGGTTGTTTTGTAGCGTTTCCCACAAAACTAGGCTCACAGAATAAAGGAGAAACTCCGAATGGATAACCTTTTTCATAAAAAAATAATAATCAGACCGAATTTTTGTTACGGCGGCCAGTTTCAACGGAGACTGGCCACCTGCGTAGGACAAGATTATAGTGCACGAGGATGTGCACAAGCACAGGTATAAACTGTACTTCTTCACTCTCTTAGTCCGATGGGCCTGCAAATAGATACGAGAGCAAAGCGATCAAGCGCAGGGCAAACGGCTTTACGTGCTTTCAGGCGCACGGGAGTGAAATACCGCCAATTTACTGACTCCGGGCTGCTACTGAGAATTTCTTGACAGAAACCCTAACATCTTTTTGGCCCGTCCCTGAATTCGAAAGGGGATTCCATGATCGGTAGTCGTGCTAACTGCCACTAGAACTAACTATCACTACCACCGGTTATAAAAAATAAACATCCCACGATTGAACCCAGGCCTCCTCTCTCTTTTTTTGGTTGTTGATATTTATGAAAATGTACATAGAAACTTATATAGCTTTGATAAATATAGATGTTCATACTTGAAACACTAGGAACAAACATAAGCTTGTAAGACCAGTTACTAGACCCCACAGAATTAGTAATTCATTTATGGGGCAATGTATACGCTTTTACAATAAAATCACAGAAAATGTACAAAATTTGTCAATAAACAAGTTTAAATGTTTTATTCAATAAAATTGTACAAAAAGGGTTAATATAATATAAAATAATACATTAATGAATATAACCTCTGGGAATGAGGTGATCGCCACCATGCTGGTTCTATTAAAATTCATTTAAAAATTGTACAAACAAAATTGTTGTAAACTAAAATATGTTTAAATAAAGTTCCGCTGGGTTTCTTGCTGGTTCTTCCCAGGACAGAGGTATTTTCCGAACCTATGGTAATTAAAAAATTACTTTCAATAAGTATTATGTAATAATCTATATTGAATAAAAATCATTCTATTTTATTCTCATTTGTGAAAGCAGGGGAACAGTCCGCCGCACTATCCGTACGGTTGATGGACTTTACATATTTTCGAAATATTTTTGATTGGCTTTCTACGTTATTTAGGTATCTTAAACGCTGAGTATGTGGTCAGTAATTAAAATTCAAATTTATTAACATTTCAACAATGGTAACAGCCAAACTCAGTTTGTATGTGTAGCATGAAATGTATGTATTTTAGGTTTTATTTTTATTTATTAAAAACGTTACAACCACACTAGGCATTTCTTATGTATTGTGGAGGCATTTTATATACATCAAAATAATATGGACATACATCTAGACCCACAACAATTATCGGTAGACTATACAAATACTTGTTTCTTGCGGGAATCGACACTGACAGCGCTGAACATTGAAATTTCAGGCCAGCAGGCCTTTGAAATAAAATTAACGGCTTAAAAATAAGTCGGTAATAAGCTAATAGAAATAACTGTAATATTGTTAAAAACATACGGCAACTGAAGCAAAAGACGTTAAAATATTTTTTATTATAGAATAAGACTGACAAACGAGCCCATTAACTCGCCTCAGCATCCACTTATGGATGCTATGGTTCATAGACATCTACATCTATACTCGATTAAGAATCAAAATACAGATGCGTTGTTATCCCTGAGAACAACGCATCTGTATGAATAATGCCTCGTTGCCATTAAAAAGGTCTCCGGTTCTACACTTATTATACGAAACACAGCATCATTAAACTGCTATTTCACGCTGGTATTCCGTGCGAGTGTGGTCCTTCCCCGGTAGAGCAGATCCATTTGTGCTACATACCATAATATAGCTGCAGCTTGGCTCTATCACCTCTATCTATCTGCTCTACCATCATACCATCAACTCATGTCTTTCAAGGACAACAAATATAAATGTAACGACTTACAAATTCGCATAATGAATCATTTTTAAAGTGCATAAAATTATAATTAAAAAACATTTTCTTATGAAATCAGTTTTAAAAACATAATTAATAGAATCGGTTGATACTTAGCAAAAACCCATTATGGATGTTAAAATTATTTAGCTAAGATCCGTGTAAGAAAATAAAAAATAAATTTATTAACAATATTTTTATCATCGTTAATAGTTTTATAAAAGTAAGTCAAATTCTTAAACGTGGGTCAGCGGAACGCCAAAAATATGAAGTTACTTGTAATTTGTATTGCGAATACGCGTGTTGTCCATGTGTTATATGCACCGTATATGCACTTATAAGCACAGTTGCATCTCACGAGCTCACGACATCCCCCCAATCCGTCCTTGGCGGTAACGAGCGCGCTTCGTTATCGCAATCGCTAGCCTCATTATGCGATGTTATCACCATCGCACATAGCGACTACTTACGCACGTACTATTTTATTTTGCAGTCTTTCAAATTTAAATTTCTTCGCGTTAATAATAATGTAATTAAAATGTCGACAGTAATTTTTTATTATCAATTAAAATGTAATCGTTTATAACAAATATTGTTTGTGTACGACTGTTTTAGTCAAGCGAACAAAGAAATATGCAACTAAGGTATAATACCAGGAACTTTAAATGTAATTGCTGCCAAGTGAAGAACTTTGGGAGATTTTTTTTATGGTCCACCTGATGATAAGAGGATGCTGTGGCCCATAGACATCTTCATTTCTATCCGCTTTAAAAATGTCTATCTCATTTCCAGTGAAAATGCTCTCCGGTTCTCTACATACAAAACACGGCAGCATTAAAATGCTATTTAATGCTGGTATTCTGTGAGAGCGTGCTCCTTCCCCATTACAGCCTATAAAAGTCCACTGCTGAACATAGGCCACCCCCATAGATTGTCTCATTGGGGGATTTTGCCATAGTTGCCACGCTTGATAGGCGGGTTGACTACCGCAGTTTTTTTATGCAACTGCCCATCTCCTGTTTCAGTTTTCTTTTGTCACCTCTTACGACACCCACAGTACAATATGAGGTAGTGTATATTCTTACAACGCCCCTACACGGTCCTTCTCCGGTCGATTTTTATTTTTAATAAAATCATATTTAATATTAAAATTATTTTTGGAAGATAGAATGAAAATAAAAAAGTTACTGAAAATGCGAGCAAAAAAAGTTAAATCTGAGTATGAAAGGTATTCTCCTTTTTCTTTATCAGCCTGGAAAAATCTACTGCTGTACATTGGGCTCTCTCATTGTAGAGCGAGGACTGTTTTAATCACCACGCTTTTTCGTAACGCTGAGTACCGGAACAAACTTGTGTCTGAAGTCGAGTCTTTGCTGAACAAAGTCTCGGATTGGGGGCGACTAAATCTAGTCCAGTTTAATCCTCAGAAGACACAAGTTTCCGCGTTTACCACTAAAAAGAACCCCTTTGTCGTATCTCCTCAGTTTCAAGGCACTGTATTTCATGCCGGCACACCGCCTGCAAATTTACAAGCCGCAGGTTCGGCCTCACATTGAATACTGTTCCCATCTCTGGGCAGGGGCTCCCCAGTGCCAGCTCCTTCCACTTGACCGCATCCAGCGCAGAGCGGTTCAAATCGTCGACGACCGAGTTCTTTCTGACTCACTGGCACTGCGTAGATATGTTGCATCTCTTTGCGTATTTTATCGCATCTACCACGGGGAGTGCTCTGAGGAATTGTTTGGACTAATTCCAGCCGCTCAATTTCACCATCGCACATCGCGACAAAACTCGCGATACCATCCATACCATCTGGATGATTGGCGGCCCACCACTGTGCGATTTAGAAGATGTTTTCTTCCTCGCACAACTTCCTTGTGGAATCGATTACCACCAGCGATTTTTCCGGACCGATACGACTTAGAGACCTTGAAGAAAAGAGCCTACTCCTTAGGCCGGCAACGCATCTGCAATTCCCCTGGTGTTGCAGTTGTCCATGGGCGGCGGTAGTCACTTACCATCAGGTGAGCCGCATGCTCGTTTGCCTCTCCTATAAAAAAAAGGCTTTATGCAACTCCACATATTATATAACGTCTGACGTAAACGAGATGGATACAACGCTCGTCTATCGGAAGTCATAAGATCTTTTTAAATATAGATCTTATTGCTCCATTTCGTTGCGTGGGTTTCGTAAGTGTCGACTATGGGATATGCCGAATAGAAATCTATTATGCAGGTTCAAAGTAAATTTTATTAAATTACTATTATATATATCTATATTTTTTTTTTTGCTAATACAAGTCAATGCTTGTCTATTATGCCACTCGGTGATAAGTGGTGATGCAGCCGAAGATGGTAAAGCGCACTGACTTATCTGAACAATAGCCTATTCACTCTTGGCTTGAAAATACCCACATTATAATCGGATGAAACGACAGATGCTGGCAAATTATTCCACTCCTTTCAACACTTCAAAAGCTTACGAAAAATCAGCAACTAATGCAAACTCTGTTAATGGTTTCAGAAAAACGGCGGCTTGCTCTAACGCATAATTAAAGTCTATATAAGTAAATTAATTAATTGTATTTTTCATTTAAATGAGCTCAGAAGTGGAGTTGGCTACAACGAGACATATCTCGAATGGGGAACACTAAGTATCTCATATTAGGATACCTTCCTGCTTGCATAGAAAAAGTGTATATTTTGTTATATTACTTATATTACAGAATCAGAAGCACTATTGCAAAAATCTTTATAGTTAATATACATTAAATCTAATTTATTATCACGTAAAATTACCTTCTTACATGTGATATTTTACGAGAAATACGCAAAAATTAAAATTGTATCTTATATCCGGCACCTTTACCTTTCTTTCTATTTTGGCCTGCAAAAGCTGAAAAAAACGAAACATTTACAAAGAGAGCTATCAATTACGTTCATCGAAAATCGCTTTCTCGCCAAATGTTACAAAATGAACGTGAAAAGATTGAGAACACAAACGAAAGTACCCCAATCGAAATGGAAAAACGATCGCGGCAATTGCCATAAAAAGATCGCGGGCGAATAAAACGAAGTAGACATTGTCAGCGATGATTTGAGCCGGGCGAGCGGCGGCAGCGCGGCGCGCGGGCCGAGGGAGGCTACACGGTTTGGGCGGGAGGACATTTTTATCCCGCGTTTGGAAAAACGCATTCCAAAATCGAAAACCCGAATAGATGACATTTGATTTGTTTTCAAATAAATTGGATAAAAATTCCAATTTTTTCCTGGTTTATTTTGTGTGAATACTGACTATTGTTTTTTAAATTGTCGACAAGTTCTTGAAAATAACAATATTTTTATTTAAAAACCTTAACCTGGGTGGATTCCACATGGTGTAATTTTAATTTGACTTTGAACTCGAAAAGTATTTTATGGCTTAAATTAAAAAGATTTAAAAACAATTTTACGTTTTTAGTATTATATAAAGTATTATAATATATAGGTAGTTTGATTTAAACATTTAAATATTAGTTTGGTTCAGTGTGCAGTGTTCGCGTAAATATAATAAATCATTGAAGTGTTTTTAAATTAATAAGGTAAATTTGATTTGAATATTTTTCATAATATAATATTTTACAACAATGAACATGTCGCCTGGTGGTCAAAGTACCTCTCCACTAGGTTGCGGATCCTGGGTTCTAATCAATCAATAAAATATAATTGGATATTTGACACCATCATTAATAAATTAAATACTATTTTCATACATTTAATAGTGCCTATTACTTATTCGATTTTCCATTTAAGTCAAATTAAATTTTAAGTACCTATTTAAAAATGTACAAATAAGACGATAATAATTTGGCTATAAAAACTATGACGACATCACAGTATATTCTCATACAATTTCTTTATAAATTAATTCTTTATGTTTGTTTTGACAACTCTTTAAAATTATTTTAACTATCTAGTGCCTAATACCCAATTATGTAGTCGGTTTTTGTCTCAGTACGTATACGTGTTTTATCTATGGGTTCTCGGGTCTGGTTAAGTTGTGAATATCTTCGTCTCTTTGATACAACCTCTGGATTTTTCACAAAACCTAAACTCTGGGCACGGATGGGTTGGGATTGGTGATATGAATATCCTGTGTTTGCGTATACACTTGTGACATTTCTATTGTGTAGTGAAATGGACCAGGAGGAAATCATCACTACCTATTATTTTATAAAAAATATAATCCCTAAAATATTTCTGGTTCCTTATGTTAAGTTCATACAAAATGTAAATAAAAGAATAGATAGATGTATCACAAATAAAATAAACTCAAAAAATAAATAAAATATTTAAAAAATTAAAGAGATACTTAAATAAGTGGTAAAATTCGGCATTTTGAACAACCGACTTCAATATAAATAAAATAAGAACATCATCAATGTAGTCGAAGTCAATTAAATACGCATTATTAAGGATCACTCAAAAACTACTGGTCAGATCTTGATCAAATTTATATGGGACTACATGAGAAGCACCAGCTTTCAAATAAAAAAAGATTCATCTAAATCGGTTCACCTAGAAAATGTTCGGAGGTAACGCACATAAAAAAATATAGTCGACTTGAGAACTTCCTCATTTTTTTGAAATCGGTTGAAAATATAAAAGTTATGAATTTATAATTCGTTAAAAATATTATAAAATTTATAATTGATAAAATGAGAGTTAGAGTGACTCATTCAAATGAGTGAGGCCAATTGAAAAAAACGCGATAGTCTAGTTGTAATTATCATATTGGGATATAGTATAATAACTAATGCAGTAGTCCGGCAAAAGCTAATACATACCTCATTTCTTACGAAAACATATGTTATATTATATATTATTATATGTTATGTTAACGAAATATTTGTAAAATTTAAACTTTGTATAAACTTTAATGACATTCCGATGAACTGAAAATTGTTATATAAATGTCACTCAAATGAGTCACAACTTTTAAGAAGTTGATCGCATTACAAATAGCGTTATTATTTAAGACATAAATCAATCTTAAGAGATTATTACCGATATAGTGCCATTTGAATAATAACTTTAGATACTAAATAGTAGGCCTTAAATTTCAATCAAGAAATATTTATAAAATCGTGGCATAAAATGTGCTCTTCATTTATGCAAAAATATTGTATTTTTTCAATCACATTTTTGAAAGGAATCATAACTAAACGTAGGTTCTCTATTTAAATTATTTTTGGTATGAAAAATAATAATTTAACTACTTTATGCAAAAAACTCAGAGCTGATTTATACTGATAGAAAACTTTTTGAAGTTGCCTGCCAGAGCATTTTGGTGACTCTACGAATATTTTAATAAATTATTTTTACACATCATTTTCAGTCAGTCTTATTTACAAAACCTCTCTTATTCATTATAATTCCCTGAAATAAAAATCATTTTGGACTCACTTGTCAAGCGTGCATGCGGTGGTACGGCTATAAGTAACAAGTGTTCACTGTTTTTTGAAAATGTACCACTACCAAATTCCTGAGTCCAAGCACCGAGGGAAATTCGGAATGAAAATTCACGAAGTTTAAATTGTCGTAACGAGTGAAAGAAGTGCCAATATCCGCGCGGGGATGAGCAGCGGACGTCTCGTCGTAAGGCCGACTGAGCGACTGGAAACTCGCGATACGACGTGGAATGCGCCGCGCCGCTGGGCGGTTACGATATGGAACTCCGCCCGCGTCCCGCCCAGCCGCAACCACGCCCACGTGAATTAATAAAGGCGGTAAACACCGCCGGACACGCGGACAATGCTGCATTGTCCTGTGTCCAAAATAGTTTCAATTAGAAACGAGGACAAGGCACAAAAGCCTTCGCTAGCGAGTCATTCACAACGAAATTGACCGCTGCATGCGCGATTAGCAAATCCTCATGCAGAGCAGGTTCATATTCCTATCTATTTATTTAAACAGATTTTATGTCTTTACAACCGTTGAATACACTATATTTGTAAGCAGCAAAATATTTTTAGTTATGTGTATAACGATTCTGCCACTAACGAGAGAGGCTTATGGCTAGCAGTAGAATTTTTCGAGCTGATGATGATGATGATGATAACGATTACATTATCCTATTTTAGCTACTTTTACTTGCTCAATGATTTTACTGGAAAAGAGGCATTTCATCTTAGTCCTCACGGCTGTCAACTGTATTGCTGATTCGCAAACGAGGATAGATGTACATGTTTATGGGCCACAGCAACCACTTACCATCAGGTGGACTGTGTGTTCGCTTGTCACCCTTACCCTATAAAAAAAATATGGCCAGGAGTTGTCATGAAGGAGCAAATCATTATGTACTTTTGTATAATTTTTAATTCTCCTATACAATACGATATTGCAGAAGAAACAAAACCAAAAGAAATTTCTGATGATTTCAAAAATAGGAATAACATGCTTTAAATATAAAGTTTATTTGAATTTAGAATTCCAATTCAAGTCAAAGCAGTTAAAAGTCAACGGTCAATCAAGCCAGTCCAAGAAAACGGCGATTCCATTGGTAATAACCTAATTATAACGCCAAAGAAATTCTGCAGTAAAATAGAAGAATTACTTAAATAGCTAATTTGCAGAAGAAAAACAGAAAATATACCCAAGTGATCAAACTACAACAATAACAATAAATATGTACACTTTTATTTTAAAAAGGTAAGAATCCGTTAGACCGCAAAAATAATTAAAAGAAGTACCGCATGCAGTCCTAATGCAATAATAAGCGGCACAAAGTTAATTTAAATATAGGTGTATTCAGTTTTTTCTCAAATAAAATAAGGATGTCATACGAGCACACAGTGTACCTGATGTTAAATGGATGCTGTGTCCCATAGACACCTACATCTATTCACGAAAAATAATCAGAATGCAGATACATTGTCACCCCTGAGGACTGAGATAGAATATATGCCTCGTTACCAGTAAAAAAAATCTCCAAGTTTACTAAACTCACCTTACGAAACACTGCAGTGTAAAACTGTTTATGCTGGTATTTTGTGAGAGCGTAGTCCTTCCTCGGTCCAACCAACCCAACTTTTGGAAAGAAATCTTATGACTAAAATGTTAAAATGTGTATCGTGTTGATCACAAACGACTAGAATATGGTAAATGATCATCGAGGGCAAAGCACAGAACAGTTATTATAATAGAGGTGGCTAAGCACTGCTTAGCTCGAAGCAAAGTGGTGTTGTGCGTACGGCGAGATAGGAAAAGTATTGTTCATTGCGATATTACCAGGATCTAGATCCATTGATTGATACCTCTAATGCTAATAAATGATGAAATTAAAGAATCGTATTTGAGAGAAATATAGCCCGCTGATAAACAAAAAATCTTATGTCATGAAAAGGTTAGAGCCCCGGTAACTCAAGATTAGTATATACTATGACAACACCGCATAAGCTGTAATTTTTATTTTATGCGTCGCATAATAACGAAAAGAAAACCATCAATCAAGACACAGAGAAGCTACATAAATAACGATCTTGAGCTAAACATTAATTTATCATAACACTTAACATAGTAAAATTTCTAAAGAAAGGTTAATTAAAATTAAAAGCGCATAAATGTACGTGGTGGAGCCAAGCTGCAGCTGACGCCATGCCGCAGTTATATTACTAATATAATTGTAACACGAACGGGTCGGCTCGACCAGGGAAGGACAACGCTCTCACAAAATACCAGCGTCAAATAGCAGCTTAACGCTGCTGTGTTTCGTATGGTGAGTGTAGAGAACCCGAGACCCTTTTCACTGGAAACGAGGCATTCCATCTTAGTCCTCACGGGTGACAAAACATTTGCATTTTGAGGATAGATGTAGATATCTATGGGCTACAGCAACCACTTACCATCAGGTGGACTGTATGCTCGTTTGTCACCCTTATCCTATAAAAAACTTAAAAAAATAAAGTGACCGTTTTATAGTACTGCAAGTTAAATTACGTTTGATTTTCATAAAGTTGATATTTGAACGGAAATTAAACTAGGAACTAATAGTTATTTAGTTCCTAGTTTAATTTCCGTTCAAATATCAACTCATTATTATACGTTATAAGTTATTATTTGTTATTTTTAGAATTTCATCTTTCAGTTATAGCTCCAGACTAAGTTCAAATGTATGCTTTGAATAAAAAATTATTTCTAACAAGTAACATCTTGGTAGCTTAGGATAAGCTCTCGCTTTAAAAATTTGTATTACACGAGCAAACCAAGTTCGCTAATAAAATTTTAATTGCAATTACTTAGTGCAAACTTAGCGGAGAAGAAAAACCCGCAGTTTGGGAAATCAAAAATACTATCATAGATTGCCCCATGGGGGAGATATTTGCGATAGTTGCCACTTAGCAAGCGGGTTGGCAACCGCAGTTTTTTATTTTTAGTCGTTATTAGGGAGACGCTGCTGCCTATCTCCTGATTTGTTTCCCTCTGTTGCCTCGTACGACATCCAAATACCTTACGACACCGTGTAGAAGCTGTGTAAAAATGTCCACTATCCCATATCATCCCGTGGGTGTCGTAAGAGGCGACAAAGGGAAACAAATGAAAAAATAATACAACATTAATTTGAACAATTACATTGAATTTCAAAATAGAATAAGGGTGACAAGCGAGCACACAGTCCACCTGATGGTAAGTGGATGCTGTGGCCCATAGACATCCGCATTTATCCTCCATTAAGAATCAAAATGCAGATGCGTTGTCACCGCTGAGAACTAAGATGAAATGCCTCGTTTCCACTAAAAGGGTCTCCGGTTTTCTAGACTCACCATACGAAACACAGCAGCATTAAGCTGCTATTTTACATATTAAATCCGCCTACACGTATTGGTGCAGCACGACGTACTCATTCGTGTCCAAAAATATAACTATAGGAGGTCTCTGCCTAGCATTGAGATGCATAACATGTAACTTTTTTTATATAAAACCGAAGTGACAAACGAACTTACAGTCCAACCGATGGTAAGTGGCTACCGCAGTACATAGACACCTGCAGCCAAACAAAGAAGGTTACAGATGTGTTGACACCGCTGAGGACTAAGATGGGATGTCTCACAGCCTGTAATTACAAGTAATACTCGTACTTACCTATTTCTACCGCCAAATAGGAGTGCAGCGAGGGTCAAGTAGCTAGAAGGATGATACCTCAGAGACAAAATTCTAGACAAACAAGTGGTAAAATAAAAAAATTTGTACAACCGACTTCAATATAAATTATTAATGATAACTCAAAAACTACTGGTCACACCTTGATGAAATTTATATGGGACCACACGAGAAGCACCAGCTTTCAAATAAAAAAATAATCATCAAAATCGGTTCACCTAGAAAAAAGTTAAGAGGTAACACACATAAAAAAACTTTGAATTGAGTACCCTTTTAAAAGTCGGTTAACTCTGGTTAAAACTGGTTACTCCTTTTTAAAGTCGGTTAAAATAGGAGTCCTATCACCCAGTAACTTTAATTACTTTTATATATAAAATACTAACTACTATTAAATATTATTTTAGAGCAACTGAACAGTGAAAATTTCTTTACGCGTTACGTTACTGAATCTGTTCAAGATGTTCACGGCTCACAGCTCACTTGCTCGAATCATAAAGTGTCTGCTTACATAGGAACTACTGAATATCCGTTTGCTTTACTGACCAGGAAAGGAAGGCTCTCTCGCCTGAGTAAACAACCAAACTATTCGATTTCAGAACAAACATCTACCCTTCAAATTTATCGAAAATAATCGTTATCTCACTGAGTTAGAAATCAAACACGTACAAACTATTTGCTTGTCTTATGAAGGGAAACAATCCACACGAAATTTAATTAATTTAAATAAAAGAATGAATATTCAAAAAAGTTGACAAGGCACAGCAATAAATAAAGAGGACTCCGCTTTCATATAAGAAGCAATTAATAATTATTTCTGTAAAAATATGTCACAATCTCTAATTTCTAATTTTTAACGTAATAATAATTTAAAAGTTTAATATCATCATAGTAAAAGCTTATTACGAGTCTTCAATGAAGCTGTAAAAACCAAAAAGGCTAACAGCACTAACATCTCAGAATAAAGATAAAGATACTTGACCCTAAAATATCTGTATTCCTTTTCTTTCATTGCTTTCCAAGCCGTCACCCCTTATAGTGGCCGGCCGTCCTACAACCCTCTTACTGGTACCACATTTTTCCCCGTCGGTTCTTCGAGCTATATGGCCAGAGCATTGCTACTTCAGTTTACTGATCCATTGGAGTTTGTTACTCAGGTAGCACTGCGGCTAGTAGCATAATGATGCCGTGTATTTCATAGTTGGTGACGAAAACTGAAAATTATTTTCACTGTTAACGAGACATTTCATCTTTGTTCTAAGGGGTGACAATATATTTGCATTTTATTTTTTAACCAAGGATGGTTGTAAATGTCTATGGATCATAACATTCACTTACTTCTTCGAGCTATAGGCCGCAGTATTCGCAAACCATCAGGTGGACTGTGTATTCGTCTTACTACTATAAAAAATACTCATATCGCTGGGCAGGCTGGTTAGTGAGCACAAAGCAGATATCTAGTGTAATGCTGCTTCCCATCATCAATATGTGATATCATAATTGGAGCTTGGCATTTTCGAAAGAATATGCCATATTTCGGCAGCCATTACAAGTTTCATTATTGCGCTGGTTTCACCGAATGTACTGAGGTTTACTATTGAAGAAGTAACTTTTTATATAGAATAACAAACGAGCACACAGTCCACTGTTCGCCTGATGTTAAGTGGATGCTGTGGCCCATAGACATCTACGTTTATCCTCAAAAAAAATCAAAATGCGGATGCGTTATCACCCTGAGGATTATGATGGAATGCTTTGTTTCCAATAAAAAGGATCTCGGTTCTCTACAGGCACCATTAGAAACATAGCAGCATTAAACTGCTATGTATTCTGTGAGAGCGTCATCCTCAGTCGAGGAGGCCCGTTAGTGGTGCACCTATAGTATGGCTGCATCATGTCTCTACCATAATGCCCCTTATTTCCTTTTTAATATTGGAAACCATTTACAATATTTTTCTGTTTGTTTGTTTGCAGTCCTCTGGGTCTAAGCAACTTTCAATATTTTTTTTATCTGAAGTATTTATTTTTTACTTAATTATTATACTTTATTATGCTTAATCGTCGAGCTTTTTAATTTGGATTTTACAATAACAAAACTACGGTTAAAGTTCACACAATAATACGTCGATTGTTACATCGAAATGAATTCAAAATTATGTTAACAAAATTTGTATAAACTGAAAGGCGTTATTCCGATCAGTTGACTGCAGAGCAAATACTAGGTAGACATTGTCAGGTGCTTTGGTCACGTCTTCCAATATTTATTTTACCAATATTCAACCGCTTTAACGGCGAGGGTCGTTTTGTTTCAGAAGGAACATTGAAATGGAATTCGAAAGCTAAAACTCATTGGAGCAGAATAATAAAATAGTAAAGATAAGGAGAAGTAGAATATAGTAATCAAATATCTTCAATTAACTAATCACAATTGCTAACAACTATAGAACTGCTCTTATGTTTTAATAGTTTCAATTGAAAAGGTAATTTACACATTGTGTTATCACTTATCATTATATATAATATAATATTAATAAATTTATTTTTTATAGGATAAGGGTGACAAACGAGCACACAGTCCACACGATGGTAAGTGGTTCCTGTGACTCATAGACATTTACATATATAAGAATAAAAAAAAGGGTCTGTCTGTAATATCGAAATAATTGCCTTTTATTGAGCTAAGGGAGTTAGTTGCATGCCATTAAGACATGAATAACCAATTTTAACCTGCCCCCGCGTCGCCTGGGTAGGATCTAATAATGTGGAGTTATTTTATAAATTATTCGATTTCTCAAAAAAAAAACTCCAAGTTCTCAAAATATAGCCTAGATCCGTACTGGCTTTGCTCTCTATCTGTTTCGTAAAGTTTTCAGACAAATTTTTAAAAATGGTTATCTATGTCTTAATAGCATGCAAATAACTCCCTAGGCTTAAGAAGCCACTTATTTCAATATTGCAGACAGACACTTCAATTTTATTTATATGTATAGATTAAAGTCTACCGCATATACACAATTGTTGAAGCTGGCGCGGGTCTCTGGTATCAATCGAATATAATTATTTTTCTGTGCAATTAAATAACATTTAATATATTTTAATTTTATTGTGCACAATTACGACGGGAAATACTGATTAAATTTTGAGTGTTCCACCAGCAATATGCTTCTGCATATCGTTTAAGAACTAACGCGAAGGGACCATGCTCGCACGGATTACCAGTGTAAAATAGCCACATAATGCTGCTGTATTATAATACGTATCGTAGTATCGTAGGTAACAAGAATTGGAGACTATTTTTAATAATGAGGAGGTATTGTACGTGGTAGAGCCAAGCTGCAGTTATATTTATAGTATAGTTGTGGCACGAATGGGTCGGCTCGACCGGGGAAGGACCACGCTCTCACAGAATACCAGCGTAAAATAGCAGCTTAATGCTGCTGTGTTTCGTATGGTGAGTGTAGAGAACCGGAGACCCTTTTTACTGGAAAAGAGGCATTCCATCTTAGTCCTCAAGGCTGACAACGCATCTGCATTTTGATTCACAAGCGAGGATAGATGTAGATGTCTATGGGCCACAGCAACCACTTACCATCAGGTGGACTGTGTGCTCGTTTGTCACCCTATTTCTATAAAAAAAAAAGAAAGTATTCTAGCTAACACCTTAAGATCGACAACGAATCCGCATTTTAATTTTTAATCAAGGATAGAAGCAGGTGTCTTTTGGCCATATCATCAGGTGACTGTGCGCCCCTTACTTTGTTCAAAAAATGATTTTCTATAGGATAATTTAATTTTCATGTAGATGATTAAAACTCGCTATCATGATAAAATCTGATTATTCAAATACAATTCCATGTGGTGACGGCGTAAGAGAATCCATCACCCAATTGCATCCCGTGGGTGTCGTAAGAGGCAACTATGGGAAAAACCAGAAAAATCTTTTGGCTTCCGGTAGATGGCGGTATAGCCATCTCGATTACGCCACATATAGAATATCCGATCCATTTGAGACTTCAGGTACTGCGATCGTTAATCTGCCAAGCGTGGCTGATGCTAATGAAAAAAAAAGATTCAAACACAGATGTGAAGTTAAAAATCCTATTTTGAGGGGGTGCTTATAGGGAAGTTAAAAATCGCAAATAATAAACACGCTTTAGGCGGAATCACCTGCGCACGACACCTACAGTAAACTTTATAATGCACAATCGAGTGGGGGGGAGGTTTCGATATACCCTGAATTACACCTCGCCACCATCGATATGACGCTCTGATAGTGACGTAACCTCTCGCTCACTTTCAATCCACCGGTATTAATAAGTATATGTAAAAATGCGTAGTGGGTATATCACCATATCATCCCGTGAGTGTCAACCGGCCAAGTCCATGCTAGACTGGTAACAATAATCAGTGTTCAGCCCCTTACCTTAATAATTGGATAGTCAGTTTAATCCTGCTACAAATTTAAATTTCAATCCTAAAATTTTGAATCGGAGCCAGTTTAGAATGGCTTTTCAGCACCTTAAAAACAATAAGGCTCCAGGTGTGGATGGAATCCAGCAAAGCATCTGAAAGCGGGTGGTAAACCGATACTTAAAGTCCTTCAGCAGCTGTTCAATTCCGTCCTACATGGACGCGTTATTCGGAAAGCGTGGAGCAGAAGTGTGGTAGTTATTATTGAAGAAAGGCGACAACGCCCTATTGAATTTACAGACATTACAGACCGGTTTCCCTATTGAACCGCGCCTACGTGCTGTTTTCGAGAGTCATTACGACACATATTCGCACGGAGACTTGATGACTCCCAGCCTCCCGACCAAGTCGGTTTCCGAAAAGGCTTTACTACCATAGATTACATATTCTTCGGCAAACTTTACAGAACTCCGAACAGTACATTCTGCCACTTTGTCTTGCATATGTGGACTATGAAAAAACATTTGATTTCCTCGAATGTGTCCCTTCAGTGTTGCCAGTTTGACCATCGGTATATCGAGGTGCCAAAGTGTTTGGACATTATGCCTATGATGGCTATCCCAGTATAGAACGAGTGTGCGGAACATGTAGAGAGGTGTAGGACACTGTGACGTGATATCCCTGAAACACGTAACCGCTCCACTGGAAGACACTTTTAAGCTACTAGCCTGGAAAGGCTAGTAGCTTGAAAATTAAATAGCGAATACATCCACTCACTCTCGATTTTCCGACGATATAGTCACTATGGCAGAATCGCTGAAAGACCTTAGCCCTATGTTCAATGACATCAATACTGTCTTCCAAGGGATAGGTTTTAAAATTAACATAAATACAAGACGAAGTTTATGTGTAACGTTCATATTAATGAAGCTGTTGGGAACTGCTGAATAGTATGATGTTCACCTAGAGTCACCTAGAGTATGATGTTGACAATGTAAATATATAAAAAAAATTGAACTAGTTACTCTTACAACACCCACGGGATTATATGGGGTAGTGGATTATCTTACGCCATCACTACACGGCGCCTGCACCAATCAAATCATTAATTGCAAACGATGAAGAAAAAATTGTAAGGAATCCTGCATATCAGAGGAATAAAGTATTTCCAGTCCGCTAACACACATTGGAGCAGTGCGTCGTACTTCTTGAAATAAAGATACAAATAAACATATTTAAATTGCATCTCTTTTTATAAAAGTCTCGCTAAAACTCGAAACTGGCTCGACCGATTCTAATGAAATTTTTTGTGTGTGTTTGAGTGGGTCCATGGATGGTTTAGATTCACAATTGGACCTGGTAAGTGGAGCTGTTGTCGGGATCCAAAAATCCCCCATGTGAAGCCAGGGCGGTTCGCTACTATGTAATAAAAGTGATTTACTTTTATAAATGTCTGTGACACGACGCAAAATTATCGGCATGTAAAAGAAATAACTACGCTCCCCCTCATGTTGCAGATCACGATTGGATTCTTCTATTAAACGCAGTAATACGTTAACGAGGTGGCGTTCGTCAACTTTCTTTCTCCGCCGTCGAATGCTAAGCACTCAATTGACATTCACGCCGCGGACCCATCGACCGGGAAATACTTTTGTCATACATTAAACGTGGAGTTTTTTTATGATTTATCGGGGTGGAGCCAATTCATGTCTATTTGCTATTCATTTTCGAAGTGAAAATGTGTGTGTAAGTTTGGTTTATTTTAAACGTTTCTATATAATTTTTGTCTTATCTTCGTAAATTGTGAACCAATTTCAATGATTATTTTTTTATTAAATAAGTTTTACTTCAAGGGTTGACATATTAAGAGAAAAAAACTTTATATCCCCAAGGGTATTGAAATAGGGGGTTAAAGTTTAAATGGTAAACGAGCTAGTGTAATTACTGACTGTGAGGCATTCAATCTTAGACCTCGATCATTGCTCATCTGTCGCCTTATTTGTTTGATGTTAGTTTCTGGTATTGCTTTTATGTATTGTAGGAATCAGCAGCCATGTTTGGCACTATAAAAACGTGGATTTTTGTGTAAAATTTGATTTAACGAATCGTATATACAATAACCATTACCGTTACAGCCTATTAAAGTCCACTGCTGAACATACGCTTCTCCCATAGATTGTCTCAAAGGGGGATATTTGCCATAGTTGCCACGCTTGGCAAGAGGGTTGGCAAACGCAGTTTTTTATTTTTAGTCGTTATTAGGAAGACGCAGCCATCTCTTGATTTGTTTCCCTCTGTCGCCTCTTACGACACGCACGGAATGATATGGGCTAGTGGATATACTTACACCACCACAACACGGTTTTATCATATATGATTTTAAGTAACTTGTATATTATATTTGAACATATTTAAATATAATAATTTATAAAAGTAAAACTTCTAAAATAAAATATTTTAATTGTTTAGTACCTTTTAATAATATCTATAACATTTTCAGGTAACTTAGCTAATATGCACATGAATGTAAATATCCATAACTTAAGTAAAGCTTTCCCTAGGGTTATTTATCCCGGCTCACCTGTAAGTAGAGACGTCACGTCAGCCGACGTGTCCACGTCTGACACCCATCATTGTCAAAGATATAACTTCTGCAAGAAAATACAGTCGCGAATATATTTCCCGAGACCTAATTCAGGGCTGCCCTCGCGATGTGTTCAGTTCGTCAAATTTATCAGGACTTAGACTAAACGAAACAGAAATAATTTCAAATATGAGATAGTAATGTTAAGGTAGTATAGTTTAGGTTAGGCCAAATGCGTTTTTGGTTCACAAAAGTATTGAGTATGAATGACCTTTTATTTATTGGAGTATTTTCATGGTTTATGGAACTTCTCAATTAATTTAGAAGATCTTTTTAGTGACACTATCCGATATAAAAATTTCAGTTGAAGCAATTAGCTGCTACACAGAGCAAGCGAGTCGACAATCACAGTATTATTATTATGTTACCTGTTTATACTACATGTTTATCTGGGACAAAATGTCCTATTAAAGCTATGTCCAACTTCGACTGAGGTCATCTAACGAATCTAGCTCAACTGTGTCGCCAGAACCTCAAAACAAGAGTGTATAACCGGTACGTGTTGTCAATGCTGACCATTTAAGGAAGCTAAAGGTTCGCTCAGCGAGCTATGGTGAGGGCTATGCCCGGAATTTCTTTACTTGATGGGATTCTAAAAACAAAGCCTAGTGGATGAGTAAACTGAGGTGGCAATAGTCCAGCCGTAGTTTGAAGAACCGGCCAACCGTTATTAAAGAAAGGTTTACATAATGATTTCTTATATTTACGCGAACACTACACATTGAATAAAACTATTTTTACGGATTTTATCGCGTTTAATTTACTATTTTAATTCCCGACGTTTCGGGTGCTTTACAGCAACCCATTGTCACGGGGGGGACTGAGACCTTTTTTTACATCTCAGTCCCCCCCGTCTTCATTCAATAAATAGAGGTTGTCGAGTGATGCCTCGTAACGTTAGACGAAGTGTAGTGCGCCGCCCTACCAGATGGAGTGGCAACCTGGTATGAGGTTGACTGGTAGGGAGGTCGATGGATGTAGGCGGATCAGGACCGTATTTTGTGGCATTCCTTTGGGGAACGCCTATGTTCAGTAGTGGACTTGTGAATGATGATGATGAATAGTTTCAATAATAAAATGCCGCATCATAATTATATTAATAAATTTTTCACTTTAATTGTTTTAACCAGACACGAAATATACCAAAATATAAAAAAAAACTTGTAGCTTTATTTTCTCAATATTTTTTAAATATTTTTGTAAATATATGGTGCATATCGAAGTAGAAGACGTTATAGATGCACTCGTTTCTCAGGTGCCCGTGTCTTCTAAGAAAATTAATGTACTGATTGCGCAGATGGTGGCAAAAATATAAACTATATAGGCAAATAATTTAAACCAGAAATAAAAAATGAAGAACATATCCCGACATTTAAATACCAATACATTAAAGATATATTAGAAGTAATGCAACAACCCTGACTGACTTCAAGGAGTAGTACGTTTCCATTCGACTGACAGTCGGCGACATATTTTATTCACGGCGCGGCGCTCGTAATTCCGTCGATGCAGATAAATTGTTTTACCGCGGGAGCGAGCCACGTCTCAAGACTTTGGCGTTTGCATGATGAGCTCGTTTTTTATGCTCGAATAAAATTGTGTTAGCCACCGGCGGGAGCGACGTGTGAACGCCGCCATAGATCCATGAGAAATTGTTTTCGAGGAAGCTGCTTTGATATTTATGAAAGTTGGCATGTCGGGGCATTCGTTTGAGTGATAGGTAGGCGGTAGGTTTTTTGAATCCCCTAGACAAGATCTTTGGGGTTTTAATTGCTTGCTATCTATATTTTAGTAATGTTGTTGCTTCTTTTTCTTAATCGCGTTAATTAAAACATTTTGCTCTGATTTTTTTAACACTTCTTTTTACGTTCTGGGCACTAGCCCAATAAAAAAATGTATTTTTGATGAAAAAAGCAGACTTGCCCAATTGCGATATTTTAAACATTATAGAAGATGTCCAACACATGCTAGCAGAATGTGTCAAATATCAAAGATAAAGAGAGAGTCTGGTGCAAAAATTTAATATTAATTTGGGTGATACGGGTTTGTTTTTGAGTATACTTGCGGAGCCACACTCAGCGGTAGCAAATTCATTAATTTCCATATTCTTACCACATTGATTCCCCCTTTCTAAATACTTAAGATTTGTGTAACAGGAACAAGGTATGGTACGATAAGGCTGACATATCCTTGTAGGATAAAAACATTTTTAAATAAAGATAGATAATAAAAAAAAACACTTCTTTCAATTTAAATACGTTGGTTTGTGCATTCATAGGTAAATTTCTAAATACAATTATCTCTACGAACTTTATACTGATTGGTCATATATTTTGATTTAAAATAATAACATTACTTTTCTAAGCTAGCCTTCATAATAAGGCTATGTGATTGATTTATTTACTACCTCTTACTACATTAAGAATTGAGCACAAATAAGACATCAAAGTGCTGGCTGGGAGTCTCGTTCACTTTACGTGGCAAACAGCCACCAGTTGCGACATTACCACATAAACAGGTTGACGCAGTGCTTTACAGGCTCGGCTCGGGACCGCCGCTGCCTGTTCTATCAATATTAAATCCACCGACAGGCAAATATCAGCACATGTTAGCAAATGTCTTAGTTTAATCAATGGTGTTTCGATAAGCTACCGGCAATATTTACGTAAGGAGCAATGTTCATTAAATCCAGACTGCTTTAAGAAAATTAATTCGGCAGCTATAAGATGAATAAAAAATAACTAATTTCCAACTTTATTTTTTTAGCTTTGAACTAAATACGTAAATAAACTTAACTTTAAAATGTAAACCATTAGGTCATGGTCACGTCAAAAATTACTTAGTTACTGCCTTAATGACTTAAAAAGTCTGTTACGGATGGAAAAGACGGAATTTAAAAACGTGTGCACATTTTAAAAGTGGCAATGTTCCAATGTCTTTTCAGGAAATAACAAAATTATATATAAAATTCTTTAAAATTTTTACCATAAAAAAACTTAAACTAAACACGTAAATTATCATAAAATCTTACTTTATTTGTGCTATTTTCATAGCTGACCTTATTTGCCTATGATCAACTTACTTTCATTGGCATCGTAAAATACCTTTAACCATTTCATTACTAAACAAGTTTTGATAGACGTTTCTAAGACCAGCATCTGACTCAGATCAGTTCCATGGTATTTATGTGTGGTATACATTTTCAACCGGAAAGACATACGAAGAAAACAAGTTAATAAAGCTTGTTAACTGTTAACATCCCAGCCTGGAGAATAAGAATTGAGGAACGTATCGCAAAGGCTAGGGCCCTTATCGGCAGACTGATATGCTTCAGGTCAGGCAATAATAGGCCAAGGATTGTGCGCACCGTCAGAATGGCGTTTGCTGGGACAAATGTCAGTTTGTCCCAGCCGGATATAACGCAAAAACTGACGGAGCGCATAGACGACCTGAAGCAGAGAATCGCTGCTTGGGGAAAGCGGATTCGGCGATATACCGAGAGGTCGACACGGTTCAACCAGAATCGTCTCTTCCAGAGTGATCAGAAGAGGCTCTATGAATCATTGGAGCGACAAATGGTACGTGGAACGGGCCCAGCACCGAATCAGGCCGACACTGTCGCATTCTGGCGCGGCCTGTGGTCAGAGCCCGTAAACCACAGCAAGGACCCTTGGACGGAAGTTGTGGCGAGTCAGTGTGCGAGTGTTACGCCCATGGACCCCGTCATCATAACGCCGGATGACGTAGCTGAGGCGGTCCGTAGGGCCCCGAACTGGAAAAGTCCGGGACTCGACGGGCTGCATCACTACTGGCTGAAGGGTTCGTGGTGTGTCATGCTGTCCTCGCCCGACAGTTTCAAGAGGCTCTCGACCAAAAGTCACTACCAAGACTCTTCACTACTGGGATCACTCATTTGGTTCCTAAGACCGGGATTCCACAGTCTACCCAATAAGACACTGACATCCATTTTGAGTACGCGAATCATTCGTCACCTGGACTTAAATCAGGTGGTGTCGCGTGCTCAAAATGGATGTCGGGCGGTGGTCGTGGAACCAGGAACCACTCCTCATTGACGCGGTCATTGGCAAAGTGGTTAAACGCAACCGTCGGAACTTCTCCGCCGCCTGGTTAGACTATAAAAAGGCTATAGAAAGACCCTCGAGCTGTACAAGATTGACTGTACAGTTAGAGACTTCCTCGAGCAGTGTATTACAATCCTTTGGGGCAGTGGGTACAATCCTTTGTCATCTAGGCGAGCGGATGACGGATGCGAAAAGTCGCATAAGGATAAGAAGGTATCTTCCAGGGCGATTGTTTGAGTCAATCTGGTTTGCCTCTCCTGAATCCTCTCAGTACCTTACTGGAGGATTCCGGGAGGATTTCAACTTCGGAAAGGAGGTACAAAAGTGACCCACCTTTTCTATATGGATGATCTCAAGTTATTCGTCTCCAGTCGCTCCCATCTTATGGAATTGCTAAACATCACTTGTGATTTTAGTAATACTATTAGAATGGAGCTGGGGACGGATAAGTGTGCGGTCCTCCATGTTGAAAGGGGAAGAGTTGCTAACTCTGAGGGCATAGACTTATCTATGCCCATCAACTTAAGGACCCTTTCCGAGGCTGAAACATACCGATACCTGGGTATGTCACAGAACATCGGTATCGATGAGGCGGTTATGAAACAGTCAGTTTGCGTTGTATTTTATGCGCGCTTGACCAAAGTGCTTAACTGCCTTTTGTCGTGTGTGAATAAGACACACGCATATAACGGTTGGGTCATGCCTGTTCTCATGCATACCTTTGGCATACTTAGGTTGACTCAAACTGAACTTAACACCCTGGATGGAAAAGTCCGAACTACTATGACGTCCCATAGGATGCATCAACCGAGATCGTCGATTATGAGGCTATACTTGCCGTGGAAACATGGTGGGCGTGGCTTTTTAAGCGCGCTTACCATGTATAATCGCGAAGTGTGCAGCCTCCGTAATTACTTTCTGACGAGATCGGATGATCCATTCAATAGGGACGTCATCTCTTGTGATAAAGGGCTTACTCCTCTATCCTTAGCCAACGAGCAATGGCAAGACCCGGCAGTACAGAGCATTTCCGACCGGGAGACGATATGGAAGGAGAAGGAGCTCCACGGGAGGTTCTACAAGGCTCTACATGAGCCTATCGTAGACACAGTTGCCTCCCTCAACTGGCTACGTTTTGGTGACCTCTTTGGGGAAACCGAGGGTTTTGTCTGTGCGATACAGGATCAGGTTATTAAGACCAACAACTATCGGAGATACATCCTAAAGGATGGCACCGTCGACATCTGTCGAGCTTGTCGCCATCCCGGAGAGTCACTTAGGCATGTCATCTCCGGTTGTTCGGCACTTTCTAACTCTGAGTACTTGCACAGGCACAACCTAGTAGCCAGAATTCTACATCAGGAGCTCGCTCTCAAATACGGTCTTGTCGACCGGAAATTGCCTTATGAAAGTACTTGTACTTGCCGGAAGCCGTGCTCGAAAAGGACCGCGCCAGGCTCTACTGGGACCGGGCCATCATCACAGACAGGACTATTCTTGCGAATAAGCCTGATATTGTGCTGATGGACCGGGCACAGGCTAAATAAATTACGGTCGACATTACTATTCCGTATGACGAGAACCTCGCGAAAGCCGAAACAGATAAGCGAACAAAATATCTAGACCTGGCCCACGAATTGTTTTATCTTTAGAGGATAAACTGGTGCAAATCAAATGCTCTTACTTTTGCTCATCAAGTGGATTCGATACTTCAATCATTGCAGTAGATAATAAAACCTGATTTGTATTTTGATTAGAGTAATTAACGATAATCTCATCTTGTTCATCCGCGAGGGTGAGGTGGTTTGAAGAGGAAGACGGACGGTGGAGCAGACTGTTGTGGCGCTCTTTGCAGTCGCGCTCGCGACAAGGCCCCATGCGACACTCGCTTTCAGGGTGACCCTGCCTTAGGCAATTGACACACAATTTATACTTCGTTACGTCCATCATTCGCTCGTCAATCCCCTTAGCCCTAAATGTGGGGCAATCGTAGATTCTATGATGCTCGTTACAAATAATGCATGTAAATATGTTTGACCTTTTACTGTAATTATTGCTTGTGCTTGCAAATGTCTTTATGGTATTATTGTTTTGATGAAACTTTTGAGCGTAATTATAATTGTTATTAGCTGTATGACGAATATTGCCAGAAGGGCTTTTTGAAATGTTATTTGTATCGGTCCTATTGTTACGACTCATTGACTCTAGTACATCGGCACGATCAATCAGAAATTTATAAAATTGTTCAATGACGGTACATCACTCGTTAATGTATTGCGATATTCCTCCCATTTTAATAATGTAACACTATCTAGCTTAGATGCTAACATGAATATTATAAGCGTCCCATTTATCAGTGGGTTGTCCTAGGCTAGACAAAGCGCGTAAGTACCTACTTGGTTACGTGATCGACCATAAATCTCAAAGACCGTTCCGATTCGCGTGTTAATTGTTTTACATTAAACAATGCGTTTAAGTGATGATTAACTAATATTCCTTTGTTATCATATCTATTGCAAATCATTTTCCATGCCTCAGAATAATTATTCGTTGACACTTCTAAGTTAGAAATTATTCTGGCCGCGTCACCTGCAAATAAGACACGAGATAATGAAACTTGTGAATATCTGAAATGCGATCATTTTTATGTATCAAATTCTCAAAAGTGTCCCGAAACTCCAGCCACCGGAAATAGGAACCATCAAATTTGGCAAGTTGAATTTGAGGTAATTTCAAACCTGCTTCACGGCAACCAGGATCATCTACACAACATGAGGCGTTGTGCACGGAGCTGCGCCTTTTTCGCATTCTAATTTTTAGAAAATCTTTCAACTAAAGTTTTGGCTTTGGCGCTGTTTATTATTATCTCTTGCTCAATATTGTCGCGCTCCTCAATTTCAGCCGAAATATTTTCATGATTTAAAATTATACCTGTAGTCGTTTCTGCGAACGGGTTAATCCCAGTCAGCCTCTCGGGTCATCTGAGGCGACTGGGACTCCGTGACGGACCGCTCCAAGCTCAAATGCAGAAGGCGGTGCTCCTCGATACCGCCCGCATCGTCCGCCGGTTTCTTTCCCTTTCCCCCTAACCCTCGGCCATTTGGTCTCCCCTGCCGAGGGCTTCCATCTGGTTGGGTTTTTATCTATTTATGTATTTTTCATTTACAATTATATATTTATACAGCCCAACCAGATGAGAAAACTTTATAGATACCCCATAATAATAATAATAAACTTTTATTTAAATAAAAGTACAATAATAAAGTGAAGACTCTGATCTGGTATGGAAAGTGGATGTGGCCTATAAACAACAACATCTATCCTAGATTAAGAATCAAAATAAAGATGTGTCACCTCTGAGAACTAAAATGGATTGCTTCACAGTTAATAGTTATACTGGCTCTCTATAGCCTTCAGACCGCAACTTAGCAGTGCAGGTACTGCTGTTTGGCTGCTGAAATACGTAAGAGGGTATATTCCCAAACGGACTCCCAGACGGAAAAGAAATCCTTCTATCTAAATCATGTTGTCATTTCTGCAATGTGTCTGAAATGCGTCTGCCAGTGTATGCACTTGTACACTTCGACAAAATAGAACATTACAAAAGCCAATTATATAAATTACTATTATACTTACTTGAATTATATGAATTACTATTATACTTACTTGAATTTTAGCATGGTAGAGCCTCTTTTCACCTGCTTACAGTTTAGCACGAATGGGTCAGCTTATATGGGATGGGTCAGAATATCTAAGAAAAATAACGGCATAATACTGCAGCGTTTCTTATGTTTAATGACCAAAAACGGAGACTCTTTGTACAGCTAATGAGGCATTCCATCTTAGTTCTTAAGGGTGACAACGCAATCATGGATATATATATAGTACCTTATTAGTATAAAAACATGAATTAATGCTTTTATACTACGCACGCAATATTAAAATATTATTTGTTATACTATAATACTACTATTCTAAAAAAGAACAATTTGTTCTTGTTCTAAAAATGAGAGTCACTCAGTAAGAATGGTCGGCGTATTCCAAGTTACAACGCGCGTATTCAAAGTACATTACAAAAATCAACGCCGGGAATTCGTTCAAAGGTAAGTATGCCAAAAAGGAAATCTGCTTTGACCCTTCCACCCACACGGCTTCATGGAAGGATTATTAATGTTTATACTGAAAATAATGCGCGGTTGCGGCGTTCGGTGCAAATATTTGAAGACGTAGTCAAAGGGTAGCTTTTGCTGGCGTCCTTTGAGCCGGCCGTGGTTTGCGGTCAGATAAACCGATTACCGGGTGCTGCTATGACCAGACGACGTTGCAACAATATAGTTTTATTATAAAATTTATATAAATAACAATTGATTAAATAAACTTAAAATTAAAAGTGTAGTGAGATTGCATTAAATTATTAAAAAAGGCTTTTAGCTGAATTCAGTAGTTCCGGTGGTAATGATATGATTTATTAAAATGAAGTTAAATTTATGAATGGGAAAAGGTATAAATATAGTTGCGAATGAATCTTCCGAAGTGTACGTACATGCTCTAAAAGACGTACGAATGTTCCACGTACTTCTTTAAAGTACAACCATCAGAGCAGATTATTCGTGCACGTTCACTTTACGACCGTCTGACACTAAAATGTTTTCAAATAAAATTCCTTATCCATCAAAATTTCTCTTTCCTTTAACACAGCGCAGCAGCCTACACAGGTTAGTTCGAATCACAAAGATATAAAGTTACATACATATGTCTACTCCATCTCCTGCAAAAGTCCACCGCTGCAATAAGAATAATTTTATTGAAAATAAGTGGAGCTGTTGAGTTTTACGGCAGACAGAATTTTATCGAAGTTTTATGATAAAACTGTTAAATCAATGTTTTTTAGTTCGCTGTATAATAATTAATAAGTTACCAATATGATATACTAGCTGGTTTTATTTTTATCCCGTGTAGTAGCGGGTAAGAATACCCACTACCCCATATCTTCCCGTGGGTGTCGTAAGAGGCGACAGAGGGAAACTGAGGCAGAAGATGGGCAGCAGCATCTTTCTGATAACAGCAAAACAACAATAAAAAAACTGCGGTTGCCAACCCGCACGGCAACAATGGCAATATACCCCCCATGATTAAAGTTACGAAGAGACGGCCCCCAGTCCCCGGCGGCCCCGCTATTCCTGGCTGCGGTGGCGACCATGGTAACTGCGGGGCAGGGGGTGCTAAGAATCTCCTGTGGAGGTTCGGTTGCCACCTAAGACGACTCGACCTGGCAACATATAACACTCGCACCCCTAAGATCGACGAGAAGCTCCTGGAGCTGGAAGAAGAGATAGACAAGTTGCACTGGAATATTATAGGATTATCTGAGGTCCGAAGACAGGGGAGGACATGATAATCCTCGAATCCGGCAACTTGTCTATCACCGGGAGGGTGACCATCTGTCGCAAGGAGGTGTCGGATTTATCGTCCACAAGTCTCTCGTTAACAACGTTGTAAAGATTGAGAGTGTGTCGAGGAGGGTTGCGTACCTTATACTCAGAATCACCAAACGGTATTCGCTGAAGGTCATACAGGTTTACGCACCAACCTCGGCACATCCCGATGAGGAGGTGGAGGAAATGTATGAGGATATATCTAGAGCCATGCATTCCTCCAAAATCCACTATACGGTGTTAATGGGAGACTTCAACGCAAAACTAGGCACAAGAGAGAACGGTGAGCTGAAGGTAGGGAAATTTGGAATAGGGCAACGGAACGCAAGGAGCCAGCAGCTTGCCGACTTCATGGAGAAAGTGGGACTCTTTATGAAGAACTCTTTCTTCCAGAAGTGGCCCCACAGGAAGTGGACCTGGTCGAACCCCGACGGTTCGACAAAAAATGAGATTGACTTTATTATAACGACCAGAGGACAACTGTTCAGTGATGTCTCAGTGATCGCGAGGGTGAAAACCGGCAGCGATCACCGAGTGGTGAGAGGCACACTGAACCTAAACGTTAAGTTGGAAAGGTCATATCTAATGAAGTCAATGCTCCGTCCCCCTCGTACTCTAATCCAGAGTTCCGAAACCTTTCAGCTCGAGCTACAAAACCGTTTTCAGTGCTTAGAAGATTGCAATGCAGTGGACGATATGAATGACAAGCTCGTGGAAACTGTCCATGCGGTCAGAGCTAATTTTTGCAAGACCCGCCGCAAAAGAACACAAAAAATCTCCGATCACACTTTAATCTCATGGCTGTTAGACGGGAAATGAAGTTGCAGTCTTCAGTAGATTTGACAGCATACAGGCAACTGAACAGACAGATCTCCAAATGCATGCGGCGGGACTTACGCAACTTTAATACTGCTCGTATTGAAGAAGCGATCGAGTGGAACCAGGGCTCCAAAGTTTTTGCTAGGGATCTGTCTTTCAGAAATAACCAACTGTCGAAGCTGAAGATCGAATGTGGCAGCATCGTTTCCGGGACACCTGAGATTTTGAGTGAGATTGAGAGGTTCTATGGGCAGCTGTACACATCATCGTTGGAGCCACACGCAAGTGTGAGTAACGATCCAAGAGCAAGTCTTATCCGACACTATACCGACGATATTCCGGACGTCAGTCTGAGCGAGATTAGAATGGCTCTCCAGCACCTTAAAAACGGCAAGGCCCCAGGCGAGGATGGAATTACAGCGGAGCTTCTGAAAGCGGGTGGAAAACCGGTACTTGAAGTCCTTCAGAAGCTCTTTAATTCCGTCCTCCATGGTGGCACTACACCGGAGGCGTGGAGCAGAAGTGCGGTGGTCTTGTTCTTCAAGAAAGGCGACAACGCTCTCTTGAAGAACTACAGACCGATTTCCCTTCTGAGCCGCGTCTACGTGCTGTTTTCGAGAGTCATTACGAATCGTCTCGCATGCAGACTCGACGACTTCAGCCTCCCGAACAAGCCGGTTTCCGAAAAGCTTTAGCACCATAGACCATACATACCCTTCGGCAAATTGTGCAGAAGTCCGAAGAGTACAATTTGCCACTATGTCTGGCGTATGTGGACTATGAGAAAGCCTTGATTCCGTCGAAATTTGGGCGGTGCTGCAGTCCCTCCAGCAGTGCCAAGTTGACTGTCGGTATATCGAAGTGTTGAAGTGTTTGTACAGTAGGGCTACGATGGCTATCCGAGTACATAACCAGAGTACGAAACCTATCCAACTGCAGAGAGGTGTAAGACAGGGTGACGTTATATCCCCGAAACTCTTCACCGCTGTATTGGAAGACGTTTTCAAGCTTCTGGACGGGAAAGGATACGGTATTAACATCAACGGCGAGTACATCGCTCACCTTCGATTTGCCGACGATATAGTCCTATGGCAGAATCGCTGGAGACCTAAGCACTATGCTCAATGACCTCAATAGTGCCTCCCAACGGATAGGTTTTAAGATGAACATGGACAAAACAAGGATCATGTATAACGTCCATGTCACACTATGCCGGTAGTTGTTGGGAGCACTAAACTCGAAGTTGTTGACGAGTATATTTACCTGGGACAAATAGTCCGACTAGGTAAGTCCAACTTCGACCGAGAGGTCAATCGACGGATTCAACTCGGCTGGGCAGCGTTCGAAATTACGGTACATCTTCTCGTCAGGAATACCTCAAAACTTGAAAACGAGACTGTACAACCAGTGCGTGTTGCCAGTGATGACCTATGGAACTGAGACATGGTCCTTCACTGCATCCTGGATGAGGAAGCTCAAAGTCACTCAGCAAGCTATGGAGGCTATGCTCGGAGTTTCCTGCGTGATAAACTTAGAAATGAGGATATCCGCTGTAGAACCATAGTGACCGACATAGCCCAACGGATTAACAAGCTGAAGTGGCAAAGGGCCGCCATATAGCTCGAAGAACCGACAACCGATGGGGAAAAAAGGTTCTCGAGTGGCGTCCTCGTACCGGCGGACGAAGTGTAGGGCGTCCCCCCACTAGATGGAGTGACGACCTAGTAAGATATGCAGGAAGTCGATGAATGCAGGTGGCTCAGGACCGTGCTTTGTGGCATTCCTTGGGGGAGGCCTATGTTCAGCAGTGGACTTGTGATGGGCTGTAATGATGATGATGTTTTTTTTAAATGTTCCCGTAAAGTCAAAACTACTCATGGGCAGCTGCTGTTGCAGGGCGACCACGCTTGGCAGGCGTATCCTGAGAGCCTTAGTAACCCATATAGACAAAACACTTGTTTGAAAGTTAGTCTGATTCTCGGTACCAGCACCGCAATTTCAGTGTTCATTGGAAGTTTGTCAACACACATTGGCGCAGCGTGCCAGATTATTTTCTGCTTTACCTTTTCCATCAACAGAGAAAATGTCAAAAATATCTACTGCCATCCGAGGTAATGGCAGGATAACCATTTCGAAAATTGCCAGTTCTAAAATTGAAGTCACTATGTGGGCTTAAAAAGACACTCCAATGACTGATTAGCATAAAAAATAACGTAAATGTATAACAAAGTTAAAAAAGTACATACAGCGGTGACGGAAGCTGTCTATGGCACGAAACTAAAAAAATAATTAAACCTTCAGGTGGAACATAAAAATTTTACAATTAAATATCAAATATTACAAAATTACATTGATAAAAATCCCAAAATTTATTCCGCTTTTTTGAAAACGCCGGTCATTACTTACAACGTTATATTAATTTTATTAATTTAATTTAATAAAATTGTAGTTATTATAAACACCCGACAGTACAACACAAACTTACAAAAGATTTTTCATGTACCGCCGATTCGTGAGTCAATACATTCGATTCGTGTGTCGAATTCATCATACGAGCATTATGTTCATACAAAAACTCATCCTTTGGTTATTTTTAGTATTTCAACCTTGTGTCTACCCATTCATAAACTAAACTTTTTAGATTAAAATTTTAATCCGGGTAAAAACTATAATTTCTACTGTAATATTACCTATATGATCTGTTAATTTTTACTACACATAAGTATGACACAGGATACAAAACAAGGCTCCAGGATCTTGCATTCTCCTTTATTTGAATGAAAAATTGTAATCAATTTCTTACCTTTTGAATTAATTATTAACTTTTTATTGAAAAATTTAGCTTTTAAATAAACCTAGTTTTTACGGATTTTATCGCGTATATTAACATATTTTATTAACTGACTTCAAAAAAAGGAGAAGGTACTCAATTCGACTGTATATTTTTATGTGTGTTACCTCAGAACTTTTCTAGGTGAACCGATTTTGATGATTTTTTTTATTTGAAAACTGGTGCTATTCATGTAGTCTCATATAAATTTGATCAAGATCTGACCAGTACTTTTTGAGTTATCCTTAATAATGTGTATTTAGTTAACTTCGAATACATTGATGATGTAATCATTTTATTTATATTGAAGACGGTTGTATAAATTTTTTAAATTTACCGCTTATATATATGTATATTCTTTTGTAAATTGATAATTTTAATCTGGAGGTAGCCGTGGTTAACTATGACATTGGGACTGAGTCCCCCCCGTGACCATGGGTGCTGTAAAGTGCTCGAAACGTCGGTAATATAAAATAATGATTTCTTATATTTACGCGAACACTACACATTGAATAAAACTACTTTTACGGATTATATCGCGTTTAATAACTTATTTTTATTAATTCCCGACGTTTCGGGTGCTTTACAGCACCCATGGTCACGGGGGACTGAGGTGATTGACGTCCCGATGTCAGAGTTAACCCGGAGTACCTTCAGCTTTTTTAATTATTAAATTTTGGTCCGATCTACGCAGAATGAACTTACTGTGTCTTGAAGTCTTGCAGTGGTATGCTTGAGTTTAGTTTTAATTTTATTAATTACAGGATCCCAAGCAGGTGGTAGTACCCAGCCTCCCTCTCTATTGAAATTAGGATGTTTTTTTTAATTTCAATAGCCTCACGTATCATCCTTGGCAGGAATCGATGTTCTTTCGCAAGAATTTGTGGTTTATCAAATCTAATGTAATGGCGGGGGCCGTCTAGGATATGATCACAAGTTATTAAGTTATTAAACGCGATATAATCCGTAAAAGTAGTTTTATTCAAATATAAAATAAGTAAAATAAGTAGTCTTCGCGTAAACATAAATTGTTAAATTTAGCTTAATTTACACCCAAAAGATCTCGTCACATTTTTTTACAAACTGTTCTCAAGAAGTATAAAACTTTATATAAACTGTGCCAGCATACTCGTACATGTTCGTGTGAACATTCGACATAGAAAAAAAAGCCTAAGCCAAGGCTTCAGTCAGATTCTAATGATAAATACAACGTATAATAAGTTTATACGTTGTATTTAACATTAGAATAACATTTACAAGGTAAATAGAGTAATAAGAAAATGTAGGCCTTCATATACATATCCTTTTAACTCATATCGAATGCCTCATCCAGCACAAGGAATCTGTAACCTGTTGACTTATTCAGGAGTCCTAGCAAAGACTCCATTCCACCTGCGGTTAGGTGTAACTTAACGAACCCTCTCTGAATCTTTAATATGGTTTCATTTAATGTAAGCTAGTTGCCAACCATGGATGGTCCGCTGTTTGTTTTGTAACTACAAAAGCAGTCCAATTCAAATCAAAATAAAGCCAAACAAATACAGTTCAGTAGGACACTGTGTGATTAGGCAAAAAACAACGTAATTTTTAACCCCCGACGAAAAAGAGGGGTTTTATATGTTTAACGTGTGTATCTCTGTGTCTGTGTATCTGTTACCTGTGAACAGATTTAGATTTAGTTTTTTTTTTGTTTGAAAGGTGACTTGATCGAGAGTATTCTTAGCTATGATTCAAAAAAATATTTTTAGCCGTTTGAAGATCATCAGCTCTTTTTGTTTCGGGGGTATTTAAAATTTGTTAAGTAACTAATTTAAGTTATGAAGTTTATTTTCATGATAAAATAAATATTTCTTTTAACGTTAAGAAGGTAGTTATGTTTGTTTATATGTTAATTATATGATTGTATAAATAAATTAAAACTATTGTTACTCAAAATTAACACTTAAAAATCCAGCTAGCGACAACAGCCATTAAAAACGAAATTAATTTCCAAAGTAAATGTCCCCGAATTACCTCTTTACCTGCGTAGTAAAATCAAGAGCGGAATTAATTCCATTACCAATACAAACACCCAGCTTGACGGCAAGCACCCGCTTCTCAAACTAAGCACTCGGTTCCCTACTTCGCAAATTAGATTTCGTATAAAGCCTATTTTAATTTGCGCCGTCGCTAAACATTGCGAGCTCTTTAATGTTTAAGCGGGCGCACAAACTCTCGCTATTGACAGTGCGCGGGCCACGGCAGCGGACGGTTGACATTCGTCTACAGAGCAAATATGTTCTTGGTGGCTCGACCCCGGCCGGGCGCGATAATAAGCTTACCGGCGCGGCGCGGGGTGTACGCGCCCCGAGCGCCGCCCAAGCATCGCGGCTATTATTAAATTCTTTTGTTGTCCGTACCTAAAGCATGCCCAGTTATTTACGTACAATCCGACAATGGGATCAACGGGAATATCTCCAACCTGCACTATCTTTTGAAGTCGACCTAGAGCCGGGATAGAACGGGTTATTTCAAACGTGAATTTTTCCCCTCTTGGGTCAACTTTGTGCGGAGTTATTTCGACAATTTAATACGCGAAGTTGAAATATAAGTAGCAGGTGCTCACACGCTGTTACGTACGTTACGCCTTCATGTATAACTTGTGCGAGGCAACAGTAAAGCTGTATAATTTAAAATGAGAAAATCCATTCACCCTTTCCGGATTTGGGAGTCTAAGCGCGCCTCATTTCGTGAGCATTACTCTCTGTTCAACAATAAAACTCATTAATTCACCCGTGCGGTCTCGTTTTATAAATGTTTCACGTATTAATAAAATTAACAAAGCGCTGGTAATGCGCGCGAGGGCTATTTCTCGACAAAGAGACGCTGCAGAACACAATGGAATCTAAAATAAATACGACGACTTTAGCAAACACAGTTCACAAAGAGTCCACCTGGCGAGTGAGAGCGGAGGTTGTGGTCTCCAGCGCTGTTAGAAATTAAATGGCCTGAGTGGACTCCGTCTAATGCCCGGGAGGCATTCCTGTGAGCGTTTTGCATAATTTCCTTTAACTTATAGCTAGTGTTTAGAAGCTTACCTACTAATTTTATCCGCTATTAGAAAAACGTTATAATTTTCAGTTCCTTAACACGCAACTTAAAATAAGAATATATATACTTATTACTTAAATAATATGACAAATAAAAGAAAGTTATTGAATAATAGTTGTGAAATAAAGAAAAGGGCCGTTGATGAAAAAATATTACAAATAAGTAAAATTTTATTGTCATTATTGATAACTTTAAACATAATTAAAACTTAATTCTAAAACATTAAGCTGAATCAAATTTGGCAATTAATCAAATTTAAGAAATTTCCTTTTAATGTTGCATCACCTTATAAGAGTAATACTCTTTCCTTGGTATGTAAAGTTGGTTATGGGGATATTACAAAAATTTCCTCCGTTACATGAAGATTTAACCATCTTTTAAGCTAGGTATAAAATACTTAGACTGGTGAACTGGCGATGGGCTGGGCTGAGCTGGGATAAATCAAAAACGCGAGAAGTAATAGTACTGTGATCGCAAGTTCAAAATCAATTAGTGTAAATCCTCTAATTAACCCCTTCTTTGAGTTTGTTTAGCTACGGCATAGGAGTAGTGAATGGAAAAATTAAAGCCCTGATCTTAAAATTTGAAATAATTTTATTAGTTTTAGTTTTCTAAAGTCGGCTTTAACTTTTTATTAAATGTTATTTTTTTACTCTTTTAAGTGGACTATGGAAAATCACAATCTTAGTGTTGTCTAATAGTTACATTAAAAACTTCATCCCATATCTTGCATCCTTAGAGATGGAATCTTTTCTTCAAATTAATATGGGGCCACTCCTATTTAATAAAAAAAGGATCATCAAAATCGGTTCATAATTGATGAAGATATCACATAACATACATGAATAAAAAAACATAATATAGAATATTCGACTGAATTGTAACCCCCATCTTTTTTTTTTGAGGCTGGCAAAAAAATTAATTATATATTAATATTTTTTATTTCAAATACAATTTTGTAATTTATTCTAGCGAAGAAATGTAACGTGAATTAACAATAATACTTACATTACATTTGAGCTCACAAAGGCTTTTTTATTCGTGTTCATAATCCTGTGTTTTCTCCACTAAAAAGAGCTTAGAGTTTTTGTCCGGCGCGCCGTATCGCAGTGCGACCCTCGTTGCGAGATCGCTATCGTTGTCCGGCATTTAGTGTCGGCAAACCGCTGCTTATCGCCCAAATTACACCGTTTTACTGGATACTCTCAAAAACAGTACGATGTGGACACTTTCTGTGCTTTTAAACCATTGATCGCAACCACTGGTTACCTACCTTTTATTTGTAATTAAAAAAGTAAATAAAACTAGTTTTTATGGATTTTATCGCATATATTTAATAATTTATATATATTCATAATAATTCAGGGTATCTTCGGATAGAACAAAAAGCCTTCTTCTTCTTTAGGTGCTTATATCTTCACTTATTGAAGAAAAACTTTTTAATGTTTTACAAAACAAAAGTTGTCTTCTCAATGACGTTATGTAACTTTTTCTATAAACAAAAGCTGTCGGTACTCGACATACCCCACGAGTCTTCCGTGACCATGGGTGCTGTAAAGTACTTGAAACGTCGGGAATATAAGTTAATATACGCGATAAAATACGTAAAAACTAGTTTTATTTTAAAGTGTAGTGTTCGCGTAAATATACGAAATTATTACAAAAGTAAAGTTAAAGCCTAATACGTCCCACTCCTGGGTGTATGCCTCCTCTCATTTATTTAGACTCATATAATTTTGTTTAAAGTGTATATATATTAAACCAAACAAATTTATATCAATAACTCATGTAGTAAGTTTAATTTTTTAAAGTAATAGATTTTAATAAATATTGTTGCAAAATAAATACATTTTACTAAATAACAGTTGACTAATGAACGATGAAGCAGTTGACTAAATATTATATGTACAACAAACATAATAGAACTTAATATTTTTTAATAATTAAACCATCTTGCATTTTATATAAATGTGGGTAAATATTTTGCATAAAATAGAATAAAATATTTTAATAATATAATTGATAAATAAATAATACTTACTGAATGCCATTTCTACTTTTTATAGGTGGTAGACTCCTAGAAGTCGGTCTGGGTACTAACCTCTTACCTACTTCTGCAGTCAAATAACAGTGATTGCACTGCATGGCATCTAAGTCCTCAGAGGTGACAACGCATCTGGAATCATCTATATTAAAAATACTAGTTTAGTAAACACTATAAAAAGAAATCCAAACGTTTTTCAGTTATTTTGTGTAATTAATTACGTGCAAAATTTTATATAAACAACTATATTTGAAAATTCAAATAATATTCGTTATTAAACACGTAGTAAGGGAAGCGAGCTTAGCAATCTCCAATTCGACCCTCTATGGGCGGCGGATTTTATTGCCATTCGTATTGTCGGCCAGAGATTTACTTTGACAAGTCGGATATTCCTTTGTTGACTCTTCGTCGGTTTTTCCACAGCCTTTTCTTTTTTATCGCAGCCTTATTCTCCGACGTAGACTTAATAATGACTAATATGCGGTAAAAGCTGACTTGTTTCTGTCAAATACCTTTTGAATTATCGTAATATTATCATCATTACGGTTTTCATTATTTCAAACTGTTATTGATTTGTATATTCAGAAATGGAAAAGCAAGGACGAACAAAATTTACTTGTGCTTGCTCCTGCCATACTGTATGAACTAATAATGTATGTAGAACTAATAATATGCTTTATGACATTTTTTATTTATCATCTAGTGTTTCACAAACCTCTCCATAAGGTAGGTAGATAGTTTTTGTGTTTTTAAAATTTTCAATTATGTTCTTTGTAAAGGACAATAAATTGCTGTAAAAATTTCTTTGACTTGTGCATACGAAGGTGTATGTTAAACGCATCAGGTAACACATTAACGGTGTTTCCACCAAAGCCTTTGTCTGCACTCAACGAATTACGGGGAAAGGCGAAAATTTAAATACCCGCCGGGACTGTTTTACATGTAAGAGATGCACTTTGCATGTAATGTGGCGATTAAATGAGGCGACAGTGTTTCAGACGGCATCCGCCATGCAGCGAGAAAAGAATTATCAGTAATGAATTTCAATTTCCTTGTTTTACTACACTGCGACATAAAAATTTAAAAGAAATTTCGCGCGAAAAGATTATACTCGAGTTTTATATAGAAAACAGCTCTTTTTGGTTTTAAATTGAAACCTTTGCACATTTTTGAGTTAACAGGTCTGTTTTATATTTGTTTACTTATCATGTTCTTTAAAAGCTTACGCATCATATTCATTTAATCCTTAATGATAATTCGTAATCGAAAATGTGGACATAGGTATAATTTAACTCCCGTTGGTAAAGATTAAATCATGTTTAACGTCCAAATTACACTAATATGGATAATTGTTGGGGACACTACGCTCGAAGTTGTTGACGAGTATATTTACATTCAACAACATGTCCGATTAGGGCCAACAATTGGACATTTTATCCCAGGTACAAAAAGTAAGTCCAACTTGGACTAAGAGGTAAGCCGACGAATCCAGCTCGGCCCGAATAAAACTGCATTGGGGTGGTTCGGGTAACTTCGACAAATCTTTTGTTCGATATTCTTCAGACCCTTAAGCAAAAGTATACAGTCAGATCGTGCTGTAGGTGATGACTTACGGAGCCAAAACGTGGTCCTTTATTTCTGGCCATATTGTGGAAGATCAAAGTCACGCAGCGGGAAGGGAATAATTCGCTGGGACTCGGGATTTTTCTGCGAGATCATATCCGTTACGAGAATATTTGCAGGAGAAAAGAATAGCTGACATAGGCCTGCGGATCAAAAAGCTGAAGTGGCAATCGGCCAGTCATTTAGTATGGAAAATCGATAAAAGATGGGGAACAAATGTTCTCGAGTAGCTAGCTAGCTATCAAGCGCAGCGACCCTCTACAAGATGGAGAGTTATCATAATGAAACACGCAGGTAGCCAACGGATGCAGGCAGCTCAAGACTTTAGTTTGTAGCAATCTATTGTGAGGCCTATGATCAGCAGCGGATTTTTGATAGGCTGTGATGAATAAATATAGAAAAATGGTGAAGGAGAAGTAGAAGACCGAAAAATTATTTGTAGGCCTTACAAATATTTATTGTACGCAGACAAATGTTTAGACACTGCGCTACAGTGGGGTGAATTAGCTGGTACGATAGTTTAAATGCACAAATTTAACTTTTCTACAGAAAAAAAGTATTTACAAAAAAAAAAAATACCTTTGTCTTTCCTCCCGCATGTACTTTTCTTGTATCGTAGCTGAGTATACATCGTTAGACGATGACACTCGCCACAAAGGTAAAGTGCATAGGGAGGAAAACTCAATTAAAACAACGTCGTGGCGCTTGACTCACATTACACGATTAGGCTAGCTATGGACGTTGTATAGTTAATGAACGTATCGATATGTATTAGTACGGGTATTTTGCATACACATCTACTATAATGAATTTTTAATGAATATTTTACGTAGTTTTGATGTTCTAATGGAAGCTGTAATACCTTAAACAACTTAATAAAATAAGGAACTTATCAAGTTCATTGATTTTCCTTTCTTACGCATGAAGGTATGTAACATGACACATCCGAGATTACTAAACCTAATTCAAACTATTTAATAATAATTCGGGAAAAGTTTCTTCTTATTTTGTTTGTATAAAATTGAAGAAAAATCTCTTTGGTTGTACTGTTTGCATCTGGCTGGTTTTAATATCAATGAATATAGGACATTAAGAAAAAGAAAAAGAAAATGAAAAAGTAAAAAACATTGTCCCGCCATTTTTCAATTGTTTTTCTGTCCGCCAAAATGAGTAAATCTAATGAAGAAATTTAATACATTCTGAAGTTTTATTACAAAAAAGGGAAAAATGCAACTCAAGCGAAAAGAATTTATGACGGCTATGGACGTTAATTCAGTGTCAGTAAGAGTAGCACAAAGCAGTTCAAGCGTTTTCAGACCGGGAATCTTGAAGTCAAAGATGCAGCTCGCTGTGGTCGCCCTCATACGGATAAAGTCGATACCATTTTTGAAAAAGTTGAGCAAGATCGGCATATTAGTAGTTACGACAAAGCCGAGGAATCGAGGATTGACCACAAAACAGTTTTGACCCATTTGAAAAGTCTGGCTATACAAAAAAGCTCGATGTTTGAGTATCACACGAGCTCACTGAAAGAAACCTAATGAATCTTTTACTCATTTGCGATTCTCTATTTACACGTAATGAAACCGAACCATTTTTTAAAAGATTGATCACTGGTGATGAAAAGTGGATTACCTACGACAAGAACGTGCGAAAAAGATCATGGTCAAAGGGTAGTCGACGTGTGACGGTGAAGGAAAACATCGTGAGGAAACCTGCATGTCTGAGAAATCAAAAAAAAATATTTCGAAGACATGTGAAGTTCGCCAACACGCATTGGGGCAGCGCGGCGGACATTTCCTTGCCCTAAAACCCTCTCAGAAATGAGAGGAGGCCTGTGCCCAGCAGTGGGACGTAATATAGGCTGTAACTTTACTTTACTTTAAAGAGTAGTCAAGCTCCACAGACTGTAGTGAAACCCGGATTAACACGCAATTGGGAGATGCTGTGTGTATGGTGGGATTGGAAGGGCACCGTTTATTATGAGCTTTTACCGCTAGGCAAAACCATCGATTCGGATCTCTACTGCCAACAACTAATGAGACTCAAGCAAGAAATTGAGAAAAAACGGCCGGAATTGATCAACATGAAAGGAGTGGTCTTTCATCATGATAACGCCAGACTACACACATCTTTGGCCACTCAGCAAAAATTGTGAGAGCTTAGTTAGGAAGTGTTAATGCATCTGCCATGTAGTCCTGACCTTGCACCCTCATATATTCACCTGTTTCGGTCTCTTTAGAATTCTTTCGGTAGATGGTAACAAGTTATCGAACAAAATGGCACATAATATATATTATAATTAAATGTAATTAAACATAAAAATGTTTTGAATTTGTATATAAAATACGAAGACACTTTTTCCCGACCTTATACTTTACCGAGGGGAGTAGGTCTGTTTGATAATTTTAATATTTTTAGTTTATTTTATTGTAACAAGTATTGTATGTACATATATACATGTGTTAATATATACATTATATATGTTACAGTGATCCCGTATAAATTCAAGCGTTTATATTTTATAAGTAATCCAGTTACTTCAAAGTTATTGCGTCTATAATAGATGCGATCGCACCCCAACTTGCTATTATTTTCAATCCTAGTATCAAATCAGGTGTGTTTCCTGATTTAATAAAACATAGTAAAGTTATACCTTTATTTAAATCTGGTAGTACATTGGACCGCACTAAGTTTAGACCTATTTCTTTTCAGTAAAATGTTTGAAAAAAATATACTAGATCAAATGTTAAGTTTCTTTAACGTAAATAAATTACTCCATAAAAATTAGTTTGGTTTTACGTGGGGTCGCTCGACTACTGACGCCGGTATTGAGCTGATTAAACATACAATTTTCTGTGTATGGGAGAATTCGGGGGATGCTCTGGGTATATTTTGTGATATTTCCAAGGCTTTCGATTGCGTTCACCATGAGACATTAATCAGGAAGCTACATCATTATGGTGTAAAAAACATAACACTCAAATTTATTACATCGTATCTGAATAATAGAACGCAAACAGTTGTTATTGATAGAAGCAGTTCTTCCGGATCGGTATCATTTTTGGGTGATCCTCAGGGCTCTTGGCCCCTTCCTGTTCTTAGTTTATATTAATGACTTACCTTACTTGGTAGGGAATAACCATGATATGGTTTTATTTGCTGATGTTACTTCGTTGATTTTCCGACTTAAAAGGCAATTATTGAAATACGACGAAGTGAATAATGCTATATCAAAAGTAGTACACTGGTTTAACGTCAATAATTTGCTTTTGAACGATAATAAAACGAAATGTATTAAATTCAACACATTTTAAACAGATGAATACCAGTTTACTTTCAAATGGGAAGGAGCTGGGCCATTTGGAATCCACTGTTTTTTCTCGGAATTACATTTGACGCGAAGCTTCAATGGGGCCCTCATGTATCTAAACTAGCTAGAAATCTTAGTTCTGCAGCATATGCTGTAAAAAAGATTAGAGGCCTAACATGTGTTGAAACAGCTAGATTAGTTTATTTTAGTTATTTCCATAGCATAATGTCATATGGAATCTTGCTATGGGGTAATGCGACTGACATTTAAATTTCTCATTTGAATCTCTAAGAGAAAATTTTAAAGAAATAAATATATTAACTTTGGCCTCTTAGTAGTATTTACGTAAATTTAATGTATGTAACCAAAAATATTCTGTAAATACTGGGAACAGTCACAAACTAGTTATACCAGTTACTCGACTCCAAAGACTCAGTAATTTCTTCATGGGGCAATGTATACGCTTTTCAAACAAAGTCCCAGAAAATATGCAGACCTTATCTATCAAAAGGTTTAATGATATTTATTGAACAAAAATTGTTTAGTAAGGGTTATGATACTACTAAAGAGTACATGATTGTAAATAACCCCTGGGAATGAGGTGATCGCTACCATGCTGTTTCTAAATGTCTTCATAACAATTGTATAAATATTATATTGTAAATTGTGATTTAAAAAAAAGTCCCCCTGGGTTACTTACTGGTTCTTCCTAGGACAGAGGTTTTTTCCGAACCAGAGGTAAAAGTAAATAATGACTCAATAAGTATTACATGTAATCTATATTGAATAAAAATGATTCTACTCTATTCTATTACTCCATGATTTTTTAAGGGCTTGAGATGTTTAATTTTGTTTATAGTCTCGTAGTTTCTTGGACTGTAGGAGAACGTTGTTCTAGCATCGTTTGGATTTTACGCTTGATATTGTGACTACAAGTAGGTAGTAGACAACATCATTAATAAAAATACTATACCATATAACTTAAATCTGTTGTTTTCAGATGTGCATTAAGCCTGATCGGTTTTAAGATTTAAATACAATTACATTTGTACAGAGGTTTACAAATTACTGGCTTATATACTTATAATCGTTGATTATCGCTTACTTAAATTAAATATTAATTACCTTCTATACCTATTTCTTTCCATCATATTTAATTTATTGAATGGAGAGACAGAGCAACTTTAAGCATTCCTTAAATTGACTTCGATTTTTATGGGTAAGGTTGTTACTACATGTTTATTTGAACAGAGAAACATTGCAAATTGTTTTGACAGCTAATAAAAAAGTTCACTTGATATGAGTGCCTTATAGACTGAGCCCGTGAACGCCAGACCATCCTTATTTTATAAAAGCTGATAATTTCTCTGCGCATGCTCCCAACATAGGTAGAAACGATGGGCTACTATGACGTTTGGATCATTGTGACTTTGGCAGGTAACAGGTAGCAAAGGTGTATAAAATAGCAAGTTAAATTTGTCAAATTATAAAGCCTGATTTTCTCATATTTTCTTCGGAATCATATAAGAAATCACGTCATCCGTTGCCAGACACTTAGTATCGTGGCAACCTCTTGCCGAACACCCTTAAACTTTAATTATTTACTTAGGCACTGACCTCTATATAGTGTACTTGGGTAACTGTTCTTCTAACAGTTACCCAAGATGTTTCCTCAGTAGCCCGACAGTTTCAACAGTTCTAACACCTGGCCAGATAAACACATATAGTATAGCTGTAGGTGCGAGCGCGAGGCAGTATACATTGGAGTGATCCGAGTGAGAAAGTTATTTGGATTCATGGGATAATTTTATAATGTAGAAATATTTGTGACTAAAAATCAATGTTTAAAAAATTATTGACAATAATTTTCATATTGATAAATGAGTAAAAATAAATCTAATAAATTAGTAAATAATGTTTTAGGTTTCGTGAACTTTACTATTAAAATTCATTTTAATACAAAATTCGAAATTTCATGGAGATTACATACAATTGTAATTTTTACCCTATGAATAACTTTTATCTGACGATTGAAAAATCAGCCCTAAGTCATTTAATCAGGGTTTCTCCACATCTGTCCTTCTTCCTCTTCAGCCCGAAACAGTCTTGTGCTACCACCATCTTGGTAATACCACGACAAGAAGTTTTGTCGTAATCATCTCCTTTGGTACGCTAATAAGATTTTGCACAACGTATGGAGTCAAGGCCAGATCTTTGTAAACAACATTATAAATACGCAATCACACATACAACTGTTTTCAAATATCCATTTTTTTTAATATGTCTTTGTGTGCTGGTTGAGAACAAAGATTTGATCAATGGCGTTTGACATAATGATATTATGAATCCATGTTTGAGAGACTTGACTGCTGACCTTTGTCTTTTTTAACTAAATCGGTGCGACGACATATTGAATGTTGCCTAAAATTATTGATATTAATCAATCATTCTGAACAACTTAAGTATATTTATACCAAATATATATTTTCCCGAATGCTACGTATTTTTCTCAGTTTTGGATGTAGTAGACCTGGCCCATTTTGAAACAATTAATAAAACAATAATTTTCCAGCGTCAGCCTTTTCATTTAATTACAATGTGAATCTTGAAAGCAACAGTGAACAGGCTTTTGAGCTTAGCCGTTTTCTTCAACATTACTCTTCAACATCGGGTGATATTGTCATTAACCACTGGTTTAGACTGAGTGAAAACATATTAATACATAATAGTACATATTAAATATATCTTATTTAAATGCTTCATATAAATCGTGCATTGAAATACTTATTCTTCATTATCAGACGAAAGCGTGTGTTATATGTCTATAATAAGCAGTTTTAACGTATGCAGACACACGATAAGTGATAAACGTGGAGATAATCAGTTATCTCATTCGTTCCTTTGTTTAATTCATTTCCCGCATCATTTGCATAGTTAAATCTGAGTAGTATATTTGTGGTTTGATCTTGTTTCTCCGCTGGTTTATAGGAACCTGGTTTCTGGTAAGTTTTTACTACAAGGGAAAAATTAATACGCCGTCATGAAGTGTGACGCAGAGAGAACATTTTCATTTCACTTTTTTAAATACTCGTTCATTACGGACTGAGTTTTCAGTCGTAGGTAAACGCCGCACATTCCATTCCTGGACACAAACATATTCCATAGTAGAAAGGATTTACCATGACTACCACGCTTGGAAGTTGGATTGGTAATCGCTGTCCCAGATGTTGACACCATTTCCTGACGTCGATCAGAGTATTTTACATACCGCTGTCAATTAGAGGCCATAGGATCATCCATATATTAGTATTTCCTATGGTCGCGTCTACAAACACCCGCGGAGCATATTCAATAAAAAAAATCTGTTCAGCCTTCCACCTAGAGTAATTTACAAATTGATGTTTGATAGAATCATAGAAATGTTATAGACCAAGTGATTAATGAGGGTTCTATGTACAATGCCCGAGCAGTATGAGTAAAAATCAAATCGGTCCATGTAATTTTAATGCATTATTAAATATTAAACCCTACTTTTATTTACTTGTATATTTCATGTCGTTTTTTCAGGAGTTTTAACCTCACCTAATCAGAACAGGACTTGAAATTCTTCTTCTAGCACTTTGTCACTATATATAATAACCTAAAGCTACTGCTCGCTACACTCGTCGTCGTACCTATATCTCGTAAATATGACTCGGGTCTAAAATAAAAAATAAAACTCTTTTTTTCACTCTACCCAATAGGTGACATTTTCGATAAATTCTAGTTATTTTGATATTTTCATTAGCAATTGCCATAGACTGCCCTCTCATATACAGCATTTTTAAACGGTTTGGCCATTATGAGTAATGACCTAGGTTATTATCGCATGGTCCACGACAGACATATTAAACAAATAAACCTTAATTCATAAAAATTTGCTAACACTTTAAAAAATGTTTTTCTTTCTTGACTTCTTTAATCCTTAAAGGGTGGGCAGCGTTCAAAAAAATTATATGAAAAATTAACTTAATTGTAGAAAAAGAAAATCTTTTATTGAGGTAAATTTTATGTAATTAATTCTACGTCGTGTATAAATATGTAGGCTTAGAAAGTATCTACTACCATAGTACTACAGAAAATGCAAAGTCATTTTTATCTTAACGATGTCGCGGTGGCATTTTTCTTGGGGGCGTAAATGGGCGACGATTTCTGACCAATGACCGTCTTGGAGGGAGGACTCGCTTTTGTTGAAACGAAATTAGGATGCTTCAAGCGAGAATTTGAGTTCTTCATTTGGAGTTTCATTTCATTATCGCTAAAATCGATTACTTATTAAAGTATATTGTAGTTAAACTTGTTATCAACATAACGAAATAGGTATTATTAAATATTAAATAGATATTATTTACATTTTACTATATTATCTGTAGTAAAATTTCGTGTTAAAACCTAAAATAATGTTGGATAAACTATTTGTATCGCATTAAATTTAGGTTATTTTATATTCTCGACGTTTCCGAAGGCTTTGTAGCAGGTACAAATCTATAAACAAGTGGTAAAATTAAAAAATTTGTACAACCGACTTCAATATAAATAAAATGAGAACATCTCTTATATTTACGCGAACACTACACATTGAATAAAAGTATTTTTACGGATTTTATCGCGTTTAATTTTACTAATTTTTTTTATTCCTCCGTGACCATGGGTTGCTGTAAAGCACCCGAAACGTCGGGAATCAAAAAAAATAGTAAAATTAAACGCGATAAAATCCGTAAAAATAGTTTTATTCAAAATGAGAACATCATCAATGTAGTCGAAGTCAATTAAATACGCATTATTTAAGGATAACTCAAAAACTACTGGTCCGATCTTGATCAAACAAACACCAGGGTAAAATAGCCGATTGTTGCTGCCGTGTTTCGTACGGTGAGTGTAAAGTATCGGCGACCCTTTTTACTCGTAACGAGGCATTCCATCTTAGTCCTCAGGGGTAACAACGCATCTACAATTTGATTTTCAATCGAAGAATGTAGGTGTCTGTGAGCCTCAGCACCCACATACGATCACGTAGACTGTGTGGTCGTTTGTTACCCTAATTCTATAAAAACAAAACATAGTTAATTGCTGTGTTTTGGATCAGTGATGCAATCTCAAATAAATAGGAAAAATTAGTCAAAAGTTGTGAAACATGATACACTTTATAAATATCTCATAAACTAAAACTGAACACTAAAAATCGTTTTACAATGCGAAACAAATAACTTTTATTTCTTTTATTTACATAAAGTCAAGATGCTGGCGCTGTAACGATGCTTAAAATTTTATACTTCCAAGTCCCGAGTAAGAAATGTTTAAGTGCTATTATTTGAAACACCTTCGAGTCCCGATGGCGTAATTCATTTTCAAGTTGGCTCATTAATTAATTGGGCGTCTGCCGCGATGGGCCGCGTGCTTTTTACGACTACAATAAACTCTCCCGTGTAACTGTCGCCGCGGGTGGCGTCTTTATTTCTAACAATCATTTTAACGTCACAAATAACATTTCTCAAGCCAAATGATGTCACATTAAAATACTGTATTGCCTTTCAGAACCTGTTGTAGTACCTGCCTATCATACAAAAATGTTTGAAGATTTTCTTCATTCATTTTATATTTTAATATAAATGTAGTTACAGTAGTAGCAACAGACGTGTTTATTATAGGGCTCATCTGCTTCAAGAAATGAGCTAACTCTCATTTTCATCAACAACTCATTTTTAAGTGTTGAAGTTGTTTGTGGGCTGTGGTCGACACTTACCATCATGTGAGCCGCGTCCTCGTTTGTCCCTTCTTGTAAAAAAAAAAATTAAAAAAATTAAAAAATTAAAGATTGAACCGCGCTGCTCCAGTGTAAATTTTCAGATTCGCATGGTATCGGAATATTTTTAATTATTTAGTCACATAGGTTTTTTCCTTTTTTCATAACTCTTTCCACAGACTCCCATTCCCACAAACGTGGTAAATGAGCTTAAAACTGCTGTAAATTTTTTAATGGAAATTTGATTGTTTATTTCAATAATATTGTTTATTATACTTGTTCTTACCACTCACCTTCAATATACCGACGGTATAGTCATTAAGGCATAATCGCTGCAGGACCTCAGCACTATGTTCGATGACCTCAATAGTGTCTCACAACAGATATGTTTTAAAATGAAGATGGTCAAAACAAAGGTCAAGCGTAACATGTTATATCACACCTGAGCCGGTAGTTGTTAGGAGCATTACGCTCAAAGTTGTTGGCGAGTATTTTTATTTCGGACAACTTGTCCGACTACGTAAATCCGACTTCGACCAAGAGGTCAATCGACGGATCCAACTCGGCTGGGCAGCGTTCGGGAGATTATGCCCCATCTCCCCGTCACGTATACCTCAACACCTGAAAACAAGAGTGTAATACCAGTGCGTGTTGCCAGTGATATCATTTTATGGATCTGAGACGTTATCCTACACTGCTGGTGTATGGGGAAGCTCAAGGTCGTTTAGCGAGGTATGAAGAGAGCTATGCTCGGAGTTTCTCTGCGTAGGTAGCTAATTGCTTCGATAATGAGGATATCCGCAGTAGAACCAGAGTAACCGACATAACGCAACGGATCAGTAAGCTGAAGTGGCAATTGGCCGGCCATATAGCTCGAAGAACCAACAACTGATGGGGAAGTAAGGTTCTCAAGTACTAGCCTCGTGCCGATAAGTGAAGTGTAGGGCGGAGATGCAGAAAGTTGATGGAAGCAGTTGACTCACGACCGTATGTATATGCCGCTTATAAGGCATTATTTAGGGGAGGCCTATCCTCAGCAGTGGACTTGTTATGGACTATGATTATGATATAAATGTTTTTTTTTTGATATATGATATAATTGGCTGATTTCAGTATCTCGACAACAACGCCACCTACCGGCTCCAATTGTGAATCTAAGCCATTCTCTAATCAACTTAATCACACACACAAAATTTCATCAAAATCGGTCCAGCCGTTTAGGAGGAGTTCAGTCACATACACCCGGACAGAAAAATTATATAAAATATAATATGCATGTGTTATATATATAAACTTTTCTCTTAAATCATTCCTTCTATTGATGAAAACTGCATCAAAATCCGTTGCGTAGTTTAAAAGATCTAAGCGTACAGACGGCGGTAAGCGACTTTGTTTTTGTTTTTATACTATGTATAGAGATTTTTATATTCTTATTAAAGTTACACGGTTGCTATAACCGTGTAGTGGCGGTGTAAGAATATCTATTACTTCATATCGACTCGTGGATGTCGTAAGAGGTGAAACAGAAAAACTGAAATAGGAGATCATCTTCCTGATAACAAGTTAAAAATTATAAAAAATTGCGTTTGCCAACCCGCCTGCCAAGCGTGGCAACTATAGCAGTCTGTGGTGGAGGCTTTATTGGATAGATTACTACTTTAAAACAGCAGTTTTTCTTGGCTATGCTTGCAAGAAACATGTTTATTTATCAATAAAATATTTAAAAATGTATTTATTCTTAATTATATTATTGTTGTTTGATATTAAGGCATGATTTATTATTTATTAAAATTTACACAAAAATAAATAAAATGTCATAATTACAGAGAATTTTTAAATACTTATTTATTATAATCAAATTATACACGCAGTGAAGATAAAAATGTTTTCTCATGCCTCTCTGCTGTGGTCTTTCAGTCAGTTAAAACAAGTCATAAATTCGACGTCGTTTAAAACACATTTAATTTTTGGCTTTTGTACTTAACTCGGGTTCTTAGATCAATTCGGTTTACGATCCTTTCTCCTTTCTTACATCTAGAAGCTTTTCGACGCCGCAATCGGTTTACGACGGTTTTTGGCAGAAATTTACAATTTTACGACCTCAAAATAAACCAACCAATGTTTCAAACGAAATGGTTTTAAAGTTTTAGCGGCTTACATTTATATTTATATGCAGATAAGTAATACATCAAAGCGGATATCATAATTTATTCTTTCAATGACACTGAATATTTATTTTTAATAAGTTAGTAAGTAGTAAGTAGTTAAGTAGTCATCCATCACATATGACTCGTACTCAGCAGTCGATATGTGATGGTCATCCATCACATATCGACTGCTGAGTGCAAGTCCTTTTTATGATCGGTAAAAGCACGAACGTGGTCAGCGACCAATACTGACATTGAATTAATATTTAATTTGACGTGTAGTGTAAATTTTCGGAGCCCTGCGATCTTTGGCACCTGAGTCGAGAGGACTCTGACATTGTGACTGCCAGTCTGTCTATCAAATGACGATGGTTCTTCTTGCCGATTTCGACCCACGTGACAACTTCCTACGAGTATATGACCTCTGCAGGAGATATTATAAGACTACTATTCACTAAAACATTGCAGCTCATCATATTTTATTTGCCCAACTAACAGTCGAAAAAATTATGAAATGAAAAATGTCTCGATCGGCTCAATGGTTCAAAAGTAAATAAATGCTCACTTTTCTTACTGCACTTTAGCCACCGAATGTTTTTAAAAACATGGTGGTTATGAGAATAAATAACGTAGTCATGATATAGGCTGAAAAGCCATTTTAGCTTAGCTTTTATGACAAAGTTATTCTCAAGCCATTAGGAAAGGTCACGTTAGGAAGGCTTCATATATATAGTGTAAGACTTTATGACTTACACAGAGATGCGATGATGACAACGAGCCATATAATAAGTAGATAATTAATAATTAAGCACTTAATAAATTTTTGTGAAACATTATTAGGTAATGTATTTAAAATATAAAACCAACGTAAAATACAAGGTCGAGGAATAGAATAGAATAGAATAGAATCATTTTTATTCAATACTATAACCCACCCTGGCTTTGCCTGGGTGAACAATTATCTATATAGGTCTAATATATTTCAGATTTAGCTTATTAGATATAACTTATTTTAAAACTTCTTCATTTAACACATTTTTTAAACATTTAAAATTCATAACTCTGAAAATATTAACTTTATCGTAAAAATATAAAAATTGTCCTGTTTGAAAATAACAATTGCTTGCAATTGAAAAAATCTGTTTACAATATGGTGTTGCCCCATTGCAACATGCATTTATATCATCAGTAGGACAATTTGAACAGAATCGCATAAAAATTGAGGTGGAATAGTTTTCGGTACTCATGCGCCGTTTCCTCCTGGACTAAGTGGCCGATTTATTATTCACGTGTCTGCTCGTTTGGGTTGCTTGCTTTTACACGTTATTTCCTCCGCATACCGCAGCTCCTACAATCATTGCCGCGCCGACCGCCATCATAATTATATTATCGTGCGAGTGTTTTTATGTGTATAAAATGGTTATTGTGAGTTATCCTTAGAAGATAGACATATACTGTCACGTACTTTTTTAGAACTTTCAAGAGGAACAATTCAGCTATACATTGTTTTCATGCAACTTTACCTATTGATGCAGCGCACGCTGTGAAAGCTCACAAGAGGCACGACTTTTTCCGACTTAGTTGACAAATATCATCAACTTTTTGCCATATTATAAATATATACACATAATATATAGCCTATGTCCATCTGGAATAATGTACCTTCCAAAAGTTGAAAGAAATTTTCAAATAGGTGCAGTGGTTCCGGAGATTACCCTCCACATATATACAAACTCTTGAAATTCGCACTCTCTCTTTATAATATTAGTATAGATTGTGAGTTATCCTTAGAAGGTAGACATATGTTGTTGAAGACTTTTTTAGAACTTTCAAGAGGAACAATTCAGCTGTATATTATTTTCGTGCAACTTTAACCATTTATGCAACGCACGCTGTGGAAGCTCTCAAGACTCTTTCCGACTTAGTTTTTTTTTATAGGAGAGGGGCAAACGAGCATGCGGCTCACCTGATGGTAAGTGACTACCGCCGCCCATGAACAACCGCAACACCAGGGAACCAGAGGAATTACAGATGCGTTGCCGGCCTTTTAAAAGGAGTAGGCTCTTTTCTTGAAGGTCCCTAAGTCGTATCGGTCCGGAAAAATCGCTGGTGGTAAACTATTCCACAAGGAAGTTGTGCGAGGAAAACATCTTCTAAATCGTACAGTGGTGGACCGCCAATCATCCAGATGGTGTGGATGGTATCAGGAGTTCTGCCGCGATGTGCGTTCGTGAAATTTGGCGGCTGGGATTAATCGAACAATTCCTCAGAGCACTCCCGTGGTAAATGCGAAGAAAATGCAAAGAGATGCAACATCTCTTCGCAGCGCCAATGAATCGAGCCGATCGGAAAGGACTCGGTTGTTGACGATTCGAGCCGCTATGCGCTGGATGCGGTCAAGTGGAAGGAGCTGGCACTGGGAGTCCCAGTCCAGAGATGGGAACAGTATTCCATGTGAGGCCGAACTTGCGCCTTGTAAAGTTGCAGGCGTTGTGCCGGCATGAAATACTGTCCCGCTCTGTTGAGCACGCCAAGCTTTTGAGGCCAATTTGGCCTTCTCTTCCAAGTGACCGCGAAACTGCACGTCACTCGATATATCGACGCCGAGGATTCCGATACTGGCTGAGGCAAATATCATCAAAAATTTTAGCTATAATATAAATATATACACATAATGTATAGCCTATGTCCATCTGGAATAATTTTCCTTTCAAAAGGTGAAAGAAATATTAAAATAGGTGTAGTGGTTCCGGAGATACCCTCCACATATATACAAACTCACAAAATTCGCACTCTCTTTATAATATTAGTATAGATATAGATAGATTTTTATTTTAGTATAGATATAGTACATAATACTTATTGAAAGTCATTTTTACTTTTACCACTGGTTCGCAAGAAAACCTCTGTCTGTCTTTAGTAGTATAATAACCTTTACTAGACAATTTTGCTTAATAAATAATTTAAACCTTTTGATAGAAAAGGTCTACATATTTTCTGGGACTTTGTTGTAAGCGTATACATTGCCCCATGAAGGAGTTACTGACTCTTTGGAGTCGATAACTTGTTGCCATCTTGTAGGTAGTGACATAATCCGTTGCTGTAGAAATCTTGGGATTTTGATCAAAAATGCAACAAGTAGTTTTGACAGTCCTCTCTTACAATTATTTGCGTAGTCTAACACTACGCAAATAATTGTAAAGAGACCGAAACAGATAAAATTCTGAGGTGCAAGTTCAGGGCTATATGGTGGATGCATTAACACTTCCCAACCAAGCTCTCTCAATTTTTGCTGAGTGGCCAAAGATGTGTGTGGTCTGGCGTTATCATGATGAAAGACCACTCCTTTTCTGTTGATCAATTCCGGCCGTTTTTCTCAATTTATTGCTTGATTCTCTCATTAGTTGTTAGCAGTAGAGATCCGAATCGATGGTTTTGCCCGGTGATAAAGCTTATAATAAACGATGCCTTCAATCCCACCATACACACAGCATCACCTTATTGGGTGTTAATCCGGTATCGTTACAGTCTGTGGAGCTTGACTACCCTTTGACCGCGATCTTTTCACACGTTCTTGTCGTAGGTGATCCACTTTTCATCACCAGTGATCAATCTTTTAAAAAATGGTTCGGTTTCATTACGTTTCAATAGAGAATCGCAAATGAGTAAAAGATTCATTAGGTTTCTTTCAGTGAGCTCGTGTGGTACCCAAAAATCGAGCTTTTTGTATAGACAGACTTTTTCAAATGGGTCAAAACTATTTTGTGGTCAATCATCAATTTCTCAGCTATGTCGTAATTACTAATATGCCGATCTCGTTCCACTTTTTCAAAAATGACATCGGCTTTATTCGAATGAGGGCGACCAGAGCGAGCTGCATCTATGACATTAAAATTCCCGGACTGAAAACGCTTGAACTAACTTTGTGCTACTCTTACTGACAGTGCATTAGGTCCATAAACGTCACAATTTTTTTTTCCCGGTTTTAGTCGCATTTTTCCCTTTTTTGTAATAAAACTTCAGAATGTATTGAATTCACTAATTTTGGCGGACAGAAAAACAATTGAAAAATGGCGAGAAAGTGTTTTTTACTTTTTATTTTGCTTTTTCTTAATGTCCTATATGTACTGATATTAAAACCAGTCAGATACAAACAGTACAACCAAAGAGATTTTTCTTCAATATTATACAAACAAAATACGAAGAAACTTTTCCCCGACCTATTATTACCAGATCTAGTCTAATTATTTTTTAATGAAACGTAAAATAGTATAATTAAGTTGTATTAAGCTTCTATTTTACGCTGGTATTCTGTGAGAGCGTGTTCTTACTCCGGTGGAGCCGGCCCATTTTTGCTACAACTATAATATAGGTAGCTCCAGCATGTCTCTACCACGTAAAAGACTTCTTGTAAAAATATATTGACCACTGTAAAGTATACTTCTATAAACAAATAAAAATCCAACTATATCGGATAACTTTTTATAGGAGAGAAAGTAAACGAGCATGTAACTCTCACCTGATGGAAGGTGATCATCGCTGCCTATGAACATACGCAACACCAGTGGAATTACAAGTGCATTGCCAACCTTTTGACTCCGTAGAAGTCATGTTACATATATTAAAGAACAAGATATTAATAATCTCTTCATTTGTTAAAGTTGTTAAAAATCATTGCGTCTTTACCAAATTTAAATGATGTTTTTATAGATCAAATAGAGGTATACTATAAATCAGTACGTAATGAAATACTAGTTCATTACGGAACAAATTATTGCTTTATATTCATATAGACGTAAGGTGCCTGTGTAGTGCGGGCGTAAGAGAATTCACTACCCAATAATATGATATCGGAAGAGGTGATAAATAAAAACTGAAAATCTTCCTGAAAATAACTCAAAATGATATAAAAAATATGATTGCCAAATGCCCAACCTGCCTGCCAAGCGTGGAAATGGCAAATAACCAACCTATGAGGCAATCTGTTGGAAGGCCTTTGTTCAGTTGTGGACTTCGATAGGCTGTCATAATAACGGTTATGATAATGATGACGTCATTCATATAAGCTTGCTATTTTTCGCTAGTATTCTGTGAGAGCGTGGTCTTTCCCCGGTCGAGCCGACCCATTCGTTCTACACCCATAATATAGCTGCAGCATGCCTCTACCACATATAAAATATAACTTCTTGAATATAATGTTTTATTTTAATATGTTTATAAACATTGTTATATGCATTGGCATCCGTTTTAAGTCCTCTGTCCAACACGGGCATTTAGAAAAGGGCCAAGTAGGTGGATTAGTGTTGGTGTGCACAGAGAGAATTTATGTTGGCTCTACTAACGCATTCACCATTTTGTTGGAAATGGGTGCGATATTTTTGTATAGATTGTAGTCAGAGGCTTGCCTGTCAATTCAAGTACCACTGTGACATTTGCATAAAAAATTGGCATGCTTCTCCTTATCTCACATTGCTACACGTAGCACAAATGCCAAGCGTCAAACTGCGGTAGTAGTATTTATAGGGTTTACAAATAATTGTCAATTTACGAAGACATTCCTAGTGATTTTGTGGTCGTTTTACTTACTTATATAATACTAATAATGTATATACATAATTCGAATGTTACTCAAAGAAATTATATTGCCACAAATTAAAACACAAAGTGCAAATGAAAGTTTAACCAAAAATGATAATTCACCGCAAAATATACAAAGCTGTCTTCTTTCCTCACCTGCATTTAAGACGTGCGTTCACAAAGCTTCATTTTGAGGGACTTTTAATAGCAGCTACGCAGGCCGAATGTAAATTACTCTCAACTAGGGTTGCTACATTCTGTTTCATTTTTAATCATATCATAATCATAAACACTCAAGCCTGTCACCCAGAGGGATAGGCAGAGACTACTGACTTTCATTCATGATCCTGACACACTTTTCTCGCCTTCTTTACATCCATATACCTACGCATACATGCTCTTCGGTTAAGGGTATTCATTAAAATAGTAAATTTTTCATCTTATGCAAAATAAAACATTAAAAGCTATTAAAATCCTTTAATTTCTTGATTACTAAGGGCAATAGACAGTAATTTCTGTTTGTTCCAGTAATTTGGTCTATAGCTCAGTCCAATAAATAATGATAGACGGAGTGCTTCGTACATTTGAATTGACAACGAAACTAAGCCAAAATAATACTCTACTTATTGTAAGACCACGCACTCTCGTACACATATGCAATCATTTGCAACCAACAATATCGTTTCTTATATTTACGCGAACACTACACATTGAATAAAACTACTTTTACGGATTATATCGCGTTTAATAACTTATTTTTATTAAAATAAGTTATTAAGTGCTGTAAAGCAAGTCCCCCTTGACCATGGGTGCTGTAAAGCACCCGAAACGTAGGGAATTAATAAAAGTAAGTTATTAAACGCGATATAATCCGTAAAAATAGTTTTATTCAACCAACAATATGGTTTTAAGTGCTTACGTTTTTTGTAAAATAAGATGACAAATGAGCACACAATCCACATTCATGCTGCAACCATAATGTAGCAAAGGTGTGGCTACCACGTTAAAATGTTTGTTAAAGGAAGGAGAAAGATACACATCTTTATCAATATCATAAAAAGTCAGTTTTTTGTCATTTGATATGTAATTATATTTTACGCGGTAGAACCAAGCCACGCGGCAGCTTAATTATGGCTGCACCACGAATGGGTGGGCTCAGGGAATCATGTTTTCACACAATGGAACAGGAAACAGAAGAATAACGCTGCTGTGTTTCGTATGGTCAGTGTAAAGAGCCAGAGACCCTTTTTACTGGTAATGAGGCATTCCATCTTAGTCCTCAGGACACGCGCATCTACATTTTGATTATAAATCGATGATGTAAATGTTTATGGGCCACGGCATGCACTTACCATCAACAGGACTGTGTGCTCCCTTGTCATCTTAGTTCTGTAAAAATAAAAATAACAAGGTTATAATAATTTTTAAAAATCAATATGTAAATGTTGTTAATAAATAAAGGTTTAAGTTAGTAAAAACATTAGTTGAAAACATATTCAATTAATCTTAGTGCTTAAAATTGATCTGCGTTCTAATACTAACTGACAACCCTTTCTCAACATTTACACAGTTTCCAACTGTAGCACCTGACTATTTACGTTATTCCCCTTGCTTTTGCAATTTATAACTTTCCACAAGTTCAACGGGACAAAATTGTTAGAGATTTAGCTAACGTTACGTCTGTATAATTTGTCTGACAACTGCGTGAATTACCGGTCAGATTACCTGACTGCTAAGTTTTGACATGTAAGGTAGCGTTCATTTTATGCCATTTTATCTATTTCTGCTGAATCCAATTGCAATGTTGTGTAGTTATTTCTAATTTTTCACCTTTAATTTAATTTATTACCGTTCCATCCTATCCCCCTAAGCCTCCTCCATAGATTGCCACAAAGCATGGTACTGTGCCGCCACCTGCGTTTATCAAATTTTGCATTTTTTATCAGTTCGTTACTCCATCAAGGGGAAACAGAAACAGAAACTTTTTTATTCAGTATACTATATATATATATATATATATATATATATATATATATATATATATATATATATATATATATATATATATATATATATATATATATATAATACTTATTGAAAGTCACTCTTTTGTTTAATTACCACTGGTTCGAAAAAACCTATGTCCTGGGAAGAACCAGTAAGAAACAAAGCGGGAATTTTTTTTTTAAATAACAGCTTACAATCATGTATGTTACACAATCAACAACACAACAAATTAGAAATAGCTTGGTAGCGATCACCTCATTCCCAGGGGTTATTATCATCCATAAATTCCTTAATAAACGTTATAATAATAACCCTTATAACGTTATGTAATTTCCTTAATATGATAACATTTTATACAAACTTAGTTTAATAAAGTTTTTGAACTTTGAGCAGGTAAAATTTGGTATATTTTCTGAAATTTTGTTGTAAAAGCGTATACATCGCCCCAAGAATGAATTACTGACTCGGTGGAATGCAGTAACTGGTACTACTACCTTGTGTCTGTTCCTAGTATTTACGGAATGAATATCACTTATTTTTGTAAAATTACTTTTATTTTTGTGTACGTACATTACATTTTCATAAATGTATTGAGAGGCCAAAGTTAATATATTAATTTCCTTAAATTTTTGTCGCAGCAATTCTTTAGGCTTTAAATCTCTCTTCTGTAAAACAAATATAATTTCAGTGTCAGCAGCGTGTCCCCATAGCAAAATACCATACGACATTATGCTATGGTAATAGCTAAAGTAAACAAGTCTAGCTGTTTCAACACTGGTAAGATTTCTAATCTTTTTTACAGCATATGCTGCAGAACTAAATCTGCTTGCTAGTTTTGATATATGGGGCTCCATTGAAGCTTCGCGTCTTGTGTGATTCCAAGAAAAATGGTGGTATCGACAAGACTCAGTTCCTCCCCATTTAAAATTACATTAGTATTTAATTGTTTGACATTTGGAGTCATGAATTTCATACATTTCGTTTTAGTGCCATTTAAATGCAAATTATTAACATTGAACCAATTTACTAATTTAGATATAGCATTATAGGGTGGGTACCGTCCTCTTCACTTACCGGTACAAGGATTCGCTTGCCACTCGAGAAACTTTTTTTCCCTGTTGTCGGTTCTTCGAGCAATACTAGTTCTACTCCAAGCATAGCCCCCTCCATAGCCGGCTAAGTGACATTAAGCTTCCTCATACCGCCATCATTGAACGACCACGTCTTAGATCCATATGTCATCACAGGCACTGGTTGGTACACTCTTGTTTTCAGGTTTTGTCAAATACGCGACAAGAACATGTATCGTTATCTCCCGAACAATTTTCTTATTAAAAATTGTGTGAATAGACAGTAGTTAGTTTGTACCAGTTCTGGCTCACTGAGTCAGAACTGGTACAACTCACCATCTTCTCATTCTTTGTTCATAACTACCATACTATTCTGAATCATCAATAAAACACATTCCTTAATTTTGTTACAATTTTTATTTCCAAAATGTTATTGCTTAATTATGTATAAAATAGGAGCGAAACATCTCATCCACTAAAATATCGTTGTACAGTGTGTTCCCTGTAAATATGCTCGTAAAACTATGCATTGAACATCCCTGAAACTTATATAGCAAATACATTAAGCAATATTCACCACAATTGTGTACATATTTCTCAGAAGAATAAAACCCACAAACGGCAATTTAATAGATCTGTTTACAAAACTCATTGGATTGTTGGCTGCTCACATACCAATAAGTTGTAGTGTTGGTGCTGCATATTCTTTTCCAACGACAAAACAGCTTGAAATACTACTGAATATGATGATTTAAATAACTTATCTGGAGCCATTAAAAGGCATATGAATTCTCAAAAACACATGAATACGGTAATTTAGTTTAGTAATTTTGCTAAAAACAACAAAACCATATCTTGGGCTTGCCCTAGTTTGGAGCCCTAGCTTCGCCACTGTCTGAAGGGTATAAAGGGTACCTATAGTCTAATTAATATAGGCTGTGAGGTATTCCATCTTAGTATTCATATGATGACCTTCTTTTTTTTAAATTGGTTGCAGATATCCATGGGCTGCAGTTACCATCAGATGTACTTTATGAAGTTCGTTTTCAATGTTATAACAAAAAACAAAATAGGACGACGACTTCTCTACACCGCCGCTTCACGGCCTCTTCTTTACCTTCCACCACACCATCGCAACAAGAGAGACACAATGCATTTTTATATTTCAAGGTGTTAGATTTTAATATTGCTACTGAAAAACAGCATTAGTAATTTCAAGGAACAACATAGGAAATTAAATGAAAATGGTATGTGTCCGAAATAAAATAGGTTTTCTATTAGAATATATTTATTTAAACGTTCAAGAACTTATATCTACTCGTAAAATATGAAGGTCATTTTACATCAAGAAAAATATTAAGTACTGATAAATACTGATAACTGTTACAACAAAATAAAGAAATAATTGCAGCCTATTTATTTGTAATTATCATTTGTGCCAGCCCTAATTGAACATGTTTTTTTAAATAAATGGAAAATGAGCTTCATTCCTCCTGATATAAGTGGCTGCGACCCTTAGATATAACTTCGAAGAAGACCACATATAGGATGACACCCGAATACTAAGACGGAATACCTCACAGCCTGTACACATAACTTAACCCCTTACCTCCAAACCGAAACACAGCAGTGTGTATATTGCTGTTTGGGGCCAGAAATAGGCAAGTGGGTGCTGCCAAAACATACGGACCTACAGACATTAGACCTATCTCGTAGTTTGACCTAAAACCAGCTAAATGTGACTCTTAATAGAGGTCACATTGCAAAATGAATTAGCACTTGATGCTTGATGCATAATAGTTATGAATCGTGTGAAGTCTAATAATGTCACATTAATTTGGTCTTCAATTATACCTGACACGATTTGCTTGATTAGTTAATCTAAAAATATATTTTAATATCTTACACCGACACCGTCTTATTACAAAAAGTAGTTTATAATTAGTCACAGGTTTTCAACTAGTCTGTTTCAAGAAAGAAGTCCCGCGAACAATATACGAACTAAAATATTAAGTATACGGAATTTGACAGCAAATGTCAAATTTCGCAAAGACTGTGGCGCCGCGGCTAAGGGACTTTTGTCACAGTCGCTTCTTTAAGCCCTAGACAATCTATAAAGCACGTTTTGTTATAAGACCAACAGTATTTCCGCCAATAAAACATTAACAGTAACGGCCTTACTTATAATCGTTGATTATCTTTTCACCTGTCTCTTTCTATTGTTATATAGTAAAATGAGAGAAAGCAACTTTAGGCATTTCTTTAATTGGCGTCGATTTTTACGAGTAAGAACGTAAGTATCTCTACCTAATAAATGAATAGGTAGCATTGCAATTAAAAATTTGCTAGTTATTAAAACGTCAATAATTATGTTATACTAGCGATCCGCCCCGGCTTCACACGGATGATTTCTGGATCTCGACAATAGCGCCACCTACCGGGTCCAACTGTGAATCGTGTAGATCATACCCACTCAAACACACACAAAACATTTCATCAAAATCGGACCTGCCATTTTCGAGTTTTTGCAAGACTAACGGACAGCAATTGATTTTTATATATAGAAATAAAATATTTATTATAACATAATACAGGATAACATGTTTAACAGCTCACCTGGTCTAATATTCGAATGATAAATACTGAAGAATTTGAACGTCATGCTTTAAATTAAAACAATTACCTTAGAGTATTTATAAGCAAGCTATGCTTATAAATACTAGTAGTATATATATATATAATACTAGTAGTATATATATAGTACTATATAATACTAGTAGTAGTAGTAGTCGATCAACTTAAAACACTTGGCAACACTTTTTATGAAGTGTAAGCAAATTAGTTGCCATACTTATCTCTGTCGGTTTTCCTGTCCATGATCATCCATCAAAATATTATTGAAGAGTGAACTTGAAGATTGATGATTAATTAATATTGTTATTATATCTATTCACAAACATAATATTCAGTTTCATAAACACTATAATATTCAATATTATTGTTTTGTGTCTGCAGTCGAATCATATTATATTATGATAAAACATAACAATTAATAATATGATATAATTACTTGCTAATTTTGCGAACACATAATTCAATTTTATTTAATTAAACGTGGTTTCATAATCATGACGTAGAGTGGCTGGAAAAAATATATTTAAAATATAAAGGAAGTTTAGAACTTGGAACAAATTGATTTTTTTTATATCATAAAAAGAAGATGTTAATAATTCTTTAAAGTAAATACACGCCTTATTTGTACTTTATAAATAAAGAACGATCAAAATATGCTATCGGTGCGTTTTGAAAATATTTTAAAAGGGTTTTACTGAATACTACGCGTATACAACTATACAATACGGGAAATATTGTTAGGCGTAATATTGAATCGTACTTAAATACAGTTGTAGTACTTTAAAGCATTGCTCCACTACATCGATTAAGTTAGGTCCATTCCTCGACAATCTATCCTCTCCTAAAAGGTCAGCGTCCAATACTAAATTTGTATATTACATTTACTACTGAAATTTCATTAAATTTTCCTTAATGAAAATTGTGTCTCAAAAATAAATTCGCCCTGCTTCGCATCTCGACAACAGCGCTACGTGCCGGGTCTTATTGTGAATCTAAACCATCCAGGGACCCACTCAAACACACAAAAAATTTCATTAAAATCGGTTCAGCCGTCTGGGAGGAGTTCAGTAACAAACACACGTACAGAAGAATTATACCTATAAAGATAAAAAAATTATAGGTTGTCATAGACTTAATTTTTAATTCATAATCACTTTCAATATCAACAATTCGTTTTCAAATACTTATTCTACTTGGTCCACGTATTAATTTCACCTAAAACAACGTGCGTAAGAAAACACGCACATCAGAAAATTCAGCAATCAAATGTATATTACGAGTATCTAACAATTAAACTATAAAACAAAAAGTTTTATACACATGGGTAAATCTTTTCGATCATATTATCATAATCGCTACATGTCAGATTCCTTTATAATTAAAAAAGAACAACTAAAAAATAAATATTTTGAGAGTTTAAATTCAATATCACAATAGCACGCGAACCAATAAGATAATCAATATCATTAACATTGACTAACTAGAAATATTAGTGTGACAATAAAGAGAAAATAAATATGATATCGATAACTTTACTTACATAACATTCGATTTAATATTTGTCTCTATTTTATAATAATAATTATAATAATATTTGTCTCTATTTTATAATATTCATTATAATAAAATTTGTCTCTATTATATATAATTTTTAACTATTATATTATGAAAACAATTCAACCACAAAACAAGAAAAATGCAAATTAATGACATATTATATAAAATAATATTTACAATGTCTTCAGTAATTCATCTACGTGTTAAAAATTAATGCTACAATTTCTTTATTACAGGAAAATATTTATTTGTGATTTGGCGAGGTATTTTTTTTCTATAAAATGAGTCTATAGTTCTATATATCACCACCGACCTATAATTGAACCAAGTGATTGGAACATGGGATTGGCGTTCGTACGTACGGCTTTCGTGATATGGGCTATCAAATGCCGACTAGTCTAATAATGGCCATGTATCATACATTTTATGCGTGTACCTTGCCACTACGAAGTAATGTTATATAAGATCAAGAAAGACTAACCTTTTTATATATTTACGTTCCATTATTTTAAACCTTATTGCGACTGTAAAGTACCAATAAAGTTTTTGGCAATTCTGTAGTTACCCAGAAGGACTCTTTAGTAGAGGTCCTAACGCTCAGTACGAGTATAATATGCGCGGTTGCAGGCGATAGGTAATACGATGTAAGAGGTTACCATTTATAACAATAGTATATAATATTGGGTTTCAGTTATGATCAATAACATAACATTCAAATTGGACTTAAATGCACTAACATGCGTACACATAATCATTTACATGATTTGTTACTCGTAGATTTTGTTAGCATTCAAATGCATTGAATACGTTTTTGTCTACAGTATTAAAACAGTTATACATCCACCTCATTTTATGAATAAATAATAAATATATTCTATTTTACAACATTGCTGCATAAAAAATTCACGAGTATATTTTAGATTTAAGTTAAAGTTAATCGTCACTTCATCTGCTGGGTTCACCGTTCATTTCAATCTGAAACAAAAAAGATAAAGGTACTTTATCTACTGTACAGTACAGTCATTTCATTTTCGAAAAGAGGAAATAACCTAAAATTTATTAATTAACTCAAATTCCTTTATTATTTTATTAGGTAGGTAATCAAAATGTTTTTACGTGGTAGAGCCATACTGCAGCTATATTATTGTTTTAGCACGAATGGGTCGGCTCGACCGGGGCAGGACCACGCCCTCACAGAATACCAGCGTAAAATAGCAGTTTAATGCTACTGTGTTTCGTATGGTGAGTGTAGAGAACCGACCCTTTTACTGGAAATGAGATATTCCATCTCAGTCCTGAGGGGTGACAACGTATCTGCATTTTGATTCTTAATTGAGAATAAATATAGATGTTTATGGGTACAGCACAGGTTCTATAAAATAAAATAAAAATGTGATTCCAAACGTGTAGTGGCGTAGAACCAGGTGACCATTAAGTTACGCGGCCGATATTACATTAAAGTAAGATAATAATGATGATTCCAATTTGTTAGGGTTACTAACAAAGAGTCATCATAGTTAATATTTACAGCCCCTCACAAATCCACTGCTGAACATAGACTCCAAATAATTCCATAAAACACGGTCCCAAGCCACCTACATTCCTCGATTTCCTGCAAGTCTTGCCAAGCCGTCACTCCATCTTGTGGGAGACAGCTCCTTATCGGTACGACGCTGCCACTCAAGAACTTTTCTTTCCAAAACAACTCGAATATTAAAATAATTTGGAGAATCTCAACTAAATCTAACGTTCATTGCACATGATTGATGTCTTGTTCTTCCTGCGGTTTTCAAGCAAGGCGACAGCGAATAATCGGAATCTATCCACTGAGCAGGAGAGTACATTATAGTGCCATAAGTGTCAGAGCCAACACAAGTTTTAAAGGGGCTCGTTCTAACTTAGATTGAACTTCTATATATATTCTATATATAAAGATATATATAGATTCTGTATATATAGATTGATCTTAAACTATAAGATATAGACTAGAACTAGATATATAGATGAAGACTAGAGCTAGGCTAGTGGCGGTGCAAGAACATCCACTACCCCATATCGTCCCGTTAGTATCGTAAGAGGCGTCAGAGGGAAACAAAATACATGCGACAAAAATTAAAAACTGCGATTGACACCCTGCCTGCATAGCGTGGCAACTAATGCAAATAATCCCCATATGAGGCAATCTATGGAGGAGGCCTATGGTGGACTTTTAGGAAATAGGCTGTAATGTTAACGGTAACGATAGAATACTTTATCACTAGAATAATTTCTTAAAATAACTTTAATCGAACATATTTTTTTAATAAACTAACAACATTCAATTTAATTTGTGACTGCGGTTAACAGCATGGTAATTGAGGATTACGTTATGAAAAAACTGTGATGTTTGTGGTCACAATACCCAAGATTTGAAAATCTACATCTTACATCAGGTAGGATGTAGATTTCCATCGTATCAAGTATCGTATCACTGCTAGCAACGCTATATAAGGAAAATCATAATACCATCAGTGATTGTTGACAACACCACCACCACCAACAGAAATTTATGTGTAGACCTGTGGCGTACCAGCCATGTATTCTTGTCATGTCATGAAGCTTCCTCACCTTATCGACACCTTGTCCTATAATGAGAGGTGATGACGGCGCTGGTGATTCAGCTGTCTTGTTGACTAGATTCCGTCGCGTTTCACCTGCGTGTTCATGTGCTTCCCTCGGCAAAAACGCCATATTGCTGGCGTGAACAGTTCCGCGTCCATTTTGATATCACGTCGGTTGTCGAAGAACCAGCCGACTAGCGCGCCGACAGAAAGAGTCGCGACCAAGCCCAATGGCGCGATCCAGTGGTACGATATACGGAAGAGTGGAAATATTGTTTCGGGGTCCTGAAAGCAATGTTAAAAGAATTTTTATTAGGAAGTTAAAACCGTAATTGAAGCGAATATCAAACTGTGTTTGTTGCAAATATTTTTTCAGCAATTTTATCATCATCAGCCCATAAAAGTCAACTGCTGGATCGTAGGGATTTACCTTAATTATAACGCATGGCAAGCGGACTGACTATCGCAGCACCAGACGGCTCGCACTCTTGGCGCTGCTGTCTTTTATCGCTCTGTTCATCTTTCGAAAACCATGCTTTTTCTGAAATCTCTTACGTCGCTTAAGGAACGAAATAAGACTAATGGGTTCTCTTAAGCCGCTACCACACGGTAGTTAAAGAATGACTGTTTTTTTTAAACAGTCAAATCGGAAAGTTATTTGTAGACAATACCGTACCGTGTGGTTGCGGGATAAGAAAATACATCATCCGTTTCATCCAACAAATCGAGTTCGATTTCCGCCGGCACCACAGAAATTGTAAATTGCAATTTCAAGTGCTGATTTAATCGGCGGTGAAAGAAAACATACTGAGGAAAGCTGCATGTCTGAGTTATGAAAAAAATATTGCAAAGACGTGAAGTCCGCCAACACGCATTTAGACAATGCGTCGGACACTTCCTCGCTCTAAAACCCTCTTAGAAATGAAAGGAAGTCTGTGCGCAGCCATGTCTGAAACGTTGGTCTAGTGGTCGTTAGTGCGACTACTGAACATGTGGTCCGCGATTCGTATTCCAAGTCGGGCCTTAATTAGTAATTTAATTTTCACGTTCTATCAAAAGTCCAATTTTTTGACGCGTTTAAGTGGTCTAAGGAACGTCACAAGCCGGAATGTAGTCGAAATAGTTATATTAAAAACTTCATCTTCTTTTTTCCCAATCTTAGGTTTGGAATATTTTCTTAAAATATAAATAACACCACCCCAAATACTTCTACGTATACTAGAACAGGACAGGCTCTGCAGCCTTAATACATTGCGCACTATGTTACGGTCAATTCTCCGTAATCCCTTTAGTCGACTGCGAGCGGGTGAGAAGATTAGTTTATTATTTTGTTAAACCGCGAATGTTGTTTTCGATAATTTAACACTGATTTTATTTAATGTCACTAAGATAAGGTTATAATTATTTATGTGTGCACTTTGCACGTTACGTTTACGTGTACGTTTTCTTCGTGTTCAGTCAACGTGATTTGAAATTTATTTCAAATAAGTATGTAACTTTATTTCGTACTAGCGACCCGCCCGGCTTCGCCTGGTTAGGATCTATTAATGTGGCGTTATTTAAATTAAAGTTAATTAAAGCCCATTTATTTCGATCAATGTTTCGTTATAATAAACAAAAAATCTTAACTGTGACACAGTTTTTGTTATGAATTGCAAGTCAATTAGTATATATAGAAGTATTTTATGGAAGAGGAGGTGTTTGGTGTGAATAGGGCATCAGCGTGCATACGAGTGGTATCGCGGGCTCGTAGGTCGCATTGGTGCACTGCAGGGCGTAGGGTCGAGGCGGCGCGCGCAGGCCGCGCGCGGCGGCCGCCTGCGTGCCGAGCGACGCGGCGCCGGCCAGCAGCGCGCCCGCCAGCGCGCCCGCCGCCGCGCCGCGCGGCCCCACCCACCAGCACGCCATGCCCAGCGAGAACATGCCGCACGTCGCGCTCGCCGCGATCGCGGAAAGCGCCGTCGCCACGCCTGCTCCGCGCAATGTACAACAAAATATTCTTTTTTATACAATAAGGTTGACAAACGAGCACAGTCCACCTGGTGGTAAGTGGATGCTGTTATCCATACACATCTACATTTATTCTCTGTTAAGAATAGAAATGCAGATGCGTTGTCACCCCTGAGGACTAAGATGGAATGCCTTGTTTCAAATACCAAGGGTCTCCTGTTTTCCTCACTCACCATACGAAACAGAGCAGCATTAAGCTACTATTTTACGCTAGTATTCTGTGAGAGCGTGGTAATACCCAGGTCGAACCGACCCATTCGTACCACAACCATAATATAGCTGCAACGAGGCGTAATAATCATCATCATTACAGCCCATCACAATTCCACTGCTGAACATATACCTCCCCCAAGGAACGTCACAAAGCACTGTCCTAAACCATCTGCATCCATCAACTTTCTGCATGTCTTACCAAGTCATCACTTCATCTAGTGGGGGGGCCGCCTACACTCCGCCTACCGGTACGAGGCTGCCACTCGAAAACCTTTCTTCCCCATCGGTTATCGGTTCTTCAAGCTATATAACCGACCTATTACCACTTCAGCTTACTAATTCGTTGGACTATGTCGATTACTCTGATTCTACTGAGAATATCCTCATTTCTAAGTTTATCTTTACGTGGTAGAGCCACGCTGCAGCTATATTATGGTTCTAGCACGATCACGAATGGGTCAGCTCAACCGGGTAGAACCACGCTCTCACAGAATACCAGCGTTAATTAACAGCTAAATGCTGCTGTGTTTAGTATGGTGAGTGTAGAGAACTTTTTACTGGAAACGAGGCATTCCATCTTAGTCCTCAGGGGAGACGACGCATCTACATTTGATTTTTAATATTTATTCGACACCATAATTCTATAAAAAATGCTATAAGAAAATTCACTGCCCTATATCGTACCATGGGGTCGTAAGAGGTGACAGAAGGAAATGAAATAGGAGATGAGCAGCAGCATCTTCCTTATAACAAATCAATAATAATGAAAAACACCTACGACGTAATTTATGGGGGAGGTCTATGTTCAGGAGTAGACTTTTGATAGTCTGTAATGAATTAATGAATAAAAAGAAGATTTTTTGCCTTCAACTCTGCGGTGCGGTCTCAGGTGAAGTCTACTTCACCTGAGACCGCCTCTTCCACGAGGATGCCTCGTGTAAAGGCGATAATACACGTGGTATTATCGACGGTGGTGTCTTTTCCAGTGTAGTGGGATTGGGACTTGGGAGTAGTGGTGCTTGGATTAGGGGTGACGGGGATATTGCACGCAATTGAGCAAGGGTGGGAGATGCTCTTCAAACTAGGTAAGACACATCATTTTATATCATTACGCGGATATAAACAAATTAATCTTATACAATTTTAATATAATGGATTTCCGCAAAGTAACGTATTCTGTTAATTATCATAAGAAAATCAATAATTTTGTTCCGTAGGTGTCTTAAGAGGTGACTATAGGAAAATTCATAAACACCTTATGGTTTATGATCGATGTCAGTATAATTTTTTAAATTACGTTAAACGTAAAATAAGTCAAATACGCAAAATGATTGGCACTGACATCGTCAATACACCTGCCTATGGTGACGATTGAGGTCTGAGATTTTTAAGCGCCAATAAAGAAAATAAGAATTAGAAGACGCCGTGTGGTCATCGCCCTGTCTTTCACTACATAACTATTGCGTATATATTAAAAGATATTAAATTGCGATCTCTGACGATTTAAAAAAAATATATAATTTACAATTTAATTAAGAAACAAAAGCATGTCGTTCGTAATTTTCTGTACGCGGTTAAAATTTTTCTTCGATATGTAAGCAGTTTGTCACTTATTTAGGTTCTATATTTGAAAAAATAGCTAATACTCTTCGACAGAGCGTCCTTTATGGCGTATATGCCAAATCATAAAGATCCAGACTAGCGACGAAGACAAAAGTATGACAATGATGACAGATCATCTGTCATGTTCCTTTAGTTTTGAATTAAAAAAACCAAACGCCTGTAGTTATATTGCATAAAAATGTTGTTATGAAAATAATAAAATAGCCTTTGTTATAACTTTATATATTCCACTTTATATTCTTATTTCTGTTTGCGTGTACATACACAATAAATTGAATTGAATTTTTCCTAAGCAATTGCCATAAAAACACATAAAAACTTGTTACTATATTTTTATTCGTAGCTTTTGTTTATTACGCTTTTTTTTTAAAGAATACTAGTAACGCTAATAACATTACTAATACTCCCGTTAACCACTCTAAGTAAGCTTAAAAATGCTTGTGCTATGAGTGGATTGCCACAGTAGTCGAATGGTGGCTTCGAACGCACGACTTTCTGAGTTATTATTCTGAGATTATGTAAAATTTTACGAAAGCGCCTATTAAAACTGTTTTGACACAATGTCTGACTTTTGTTTCGAAGTAGCCACAAATTCCGTAAAATTTATAAAATTAGCATTTAGTGATATAAATTAATTTTTCATAATTTATATAACTTTACCTAGTACGCCGCCAAGTTTCTCGATAACGATGAGCATGACAACTGACACGATGGCCAGTGTGGCGGTGAACAAGCGCGCCAGGATACCCTCCGTCAGCGGCTTGAGCCGCAGTTGCAGCCACCCGTGCATAATGTCCTCCACCACCACTAGCGCGCACGCGTTCAGCACCGCTGACAGTGAACTGTCAACACAGAACAATCGCATTATATTCTGGTACGTTAGGCAATTACTATAAATGTTACAGGAATTTTGAAACCTGAACCTCTTCAAGGTGGGTGTAAATAGGCTTCTCCTGGGCAAACTCGCTCCATCGTAGACCTCATCGTTGCCCTCGGGCCAGATGGAGGTCAAGAGTGAGCCCATTTTTAATAAAAAAAAGGAATGCCCGAAGAACGGGTAATCCAAGGTTTACACGGTGTTTTTGGATAAAATCTGCATATTTACAAATTATATAAATGTTCGTGGCCTTAGGATCACCCAAGGGTCACTCCAACTGCCTATACTGTTGCTAACTTTACTTGTCAGGTGCTTCCGTATTTTTGACCAATTTAACGGTAGTATTAGCAGTAATAACAAGTAATATAAGTGTATTATTAATATTCGAACTTTAGGCAAGAAACACCGAGAAAACCTAGATTTTACCGTTCTTCAGGTGTTACACGTAACATCTTTATCTCTATACATATTATATAAAATCTGGTCTGTTAGTGATCGTGTAACTTCTGAACGACTTGAACGATTGAGGTCACATTCACACAATAATTTGTTGAGACGATGGTTCACAGCTATGCCAGGATCCAAAAGGTGGCACAGAAATCAGCCAGTAATATATGTATATTGTAATATTAGGTCCTTACATATGAAATTAGCGTTTTGTACGGGAGGAATATAAAGTCAATTTTTTTTGTAAAATATATTTTATTAATCAAAGTATGCACCGTTGTTATCTATGCACTTTTGCCATCTCATAGGTAGTTCATTGATCCCTTTACTAAAAAAACCATGAGGGTGGAGAACTCTTTGAAGGCGGTTTGGACTGCCGCATCGGAGTTGAATTTTTTTCCTTGTAAGAAGTTGTCCAAATTCCGGAAAAAATGGTAATCTGTCGGAGCAAGGTCCGGGGAGTACGGTGGATGTCGCAGACATTCCAATTGTAGCTCATCTAACTTAGTGGTTGTTTGTTGTGCAGTATGTGGTCTTGCGTTGTCGTGAAGCAGCAGTGGCCTAGAGCGATTGACCAATCTCTGTTGTCTAGCAGCTAGTTCTTCCTTCATGGTTTGCAGTTGCTGACAATAGATATCTGCCGTTTGGCCTGATTTTAGAAAGCTGTAGTGAACGACACCGGCGCTAGTCCACCAAACACTCACAAGTAACTTTTTCTGAGTCAATTTTCGTTTAGAGCAGGATTTGGCTGGGTCTCCAGGGTTCAACCATTGCGACGAGCGCTTCCGACTATTGTACAGTATCCACTTTTCATCACAAGTAATGATTCGATTTAAAATCCCTTCATTATTGTGTCGGTTGAGCAAAGTAACACAGCAGTCGACGCGTGTTTGCAAGTTCGATTCACTCAATTCATGAGGTACCCATCGTTCAAGTTTTTTACTTTCCCGATTTGCTTCAAGTGGATTAATACAGTTTTATCACTTTTCCCGAAACCTGCAGCTATCTCTGAAGTGCTTTGTGATGGATCCGCTTCCACAATAGCCTTTAATTCTTCATTTTTCACTTTGGTCTCCGGTCGTCCAAGGGGTTGGTTCTGAAGGTCGAAATTTCCAGAACGAAAACGTTGAAACCAAAAACGTACCGTGCTTTCTTTTGCGACACCAACGCCGTACACATCATTAATCCTTCAAGCTGTTTCTGCAGCACTGGTGCCACGATAGAACTCGTACTCGTAAATATACCGATATTTCATGTTTTCCGTTGTGCGGTAATAAGCGACGCCAAAGAAAAAAATAATGAGGAAAAAACAAATGATAGACTGTTTTCAAAACTCAAATGTACCAGCTAAATGAATTTATAAATTTGAATTTGGAATTCTTAACCAAAGAGGAGATATTTCAGATCAAAGTGGTCAGTACGACAAAACGCTAATTTCATATATAAGGACCTAATATTATTTTTGGTTTGGTGTCAAAAAAAAATCACAAATACTGAAAACGCTAGGTAGCGCTGTGCTCGAGCTACACCGTAAGAAATTACGAATTAAACGTATCATTATCAAGTATCTGAGAAGAACGTTTATGACAGACTGGCAGACACACTAACAGTGAGTTGTTTAACGTCCTGATGTCATAGTTTACGAAGACTACAATCAACTTTTAAGTAATAATGTTTGGTCCGATCTACGTAGGACGAGCTTACAGTATCTTGAAGTCTTGCAGTAGTATTGGGTTTGGATTTACTTTTATTAATTATGGGATCCCAAGTAGATGGTAGCACCCAGCCATCTTCTCTATTGAGGTTAGGATGTTTTTAATTTCAATAGCCTCGCGAATTATCCTTGGTAATTCTTTAAGAAACTGACATAGAGACACAGACACCGAAGTCACACTAAAACTGATCGAATTAGCACGGAATAGCATTTAATGATGTTTCTAAGTTGAAGACCACGCGAGCGAAGCTGCGAGTAAAAAGCTAGTAAATAATAATTCCCTAACCGTTATTGTTGTGAGTCACAGCTGAAATCATCTGAGAAATGAGATCATCTTTCTTTTTACATCATCAATTTTTAAGTTCACTTTCATGTGCCTTGTGTTGTTTACATTAAACTTAATCGTTAGATCCTTACTCTCACCTTATTACATAACCTATGCAAGGCAAAGCAATGCTGAACAGTTTACCTGTGTTACTATAATACCATTTAATAATAATATGACCAAACATATTAGCTATGGAGTATATACACGTATATAGTATAAACTTCTAAGTCATTCAAGTCACATCATTCATATATACATATTTACACTGATTAACTATTGTGCTTTTTTTTCTTTTCGTCATCTCGAGGATAATAGCTGAAAATCAGTGTTTGCTCTCTGAGCAATATTAATCGCTGAGCTAGGACCCATTTGTCAAACTGCAACACACATGTACATTTAGATTTTAAGTTTTTGTAAATTTTTTTTTCGTAATATGTTACTTTGCTTTGTACTTAGTATAGTCACTGAATTTACGTGTGTGATTGGAGAAACAAATAAATGCTTTATCTATCTATCTATCTACCGAAGTTGCACACTTTTCGAATGCGTTAGAAATTTATACTATGTATTCTTTTTTTCTTAGAAAATGTTGTTACGTACCTTAATCCAGCTCCAAATACGCCAGCGAGGAACACACCAGCCAATCCAGGCAGGTGCTGCACCTTGGCCACGTAGGTGACGAATGCTGGCAGCAGCCTGTCATCCACTATAGGCTTGCCGGACTCGGCGCAACCACCGCGCACCCACGCTGTCCACGCAGCGAGTCCACACCACACGCATAGTGTTATTGCTAAGATAGCACCGACACAAAATATTGCTAACGCTCTGAAAAATAATTACATGATACCTTTGTTATACTTTGACTCATTTAACTTTTTATATTATTTTTGCAGATTATGGCAAGATGCTGTCGTTCTGTATGAATGTCTTCCTCTATATGTCTTTCTCATTACAACCAAGTCTTTCTCATTAAAATCACCTGCCAAGCGTGGCAACTATGGCGAATATCCCTACTATGAGACAATCTATGTAGGAGACCAATATTTAGCAGGGGACTTGGATTGGATGGGCTGTAAGAATGAATGAAAACACTCTAATAAGTACATACATTTTTAGAATTATTATGGCTCACAAATGAACACATATTCCATCTCATGGTAAGTGAAATGGAAGAAAAAGTGGACACATACGTTCATACTCGATTAAAAATAAAAGAAAACAGTACCATGGTAGCTCAGAGGCTTAGCTGTCACAGAAAATTTCACAGTACTCAAGTAACCCAGTTTTATTCGCTGCCGGCACCGGTGAAATTTTTGCAGTTTTAAGAGCTGACGTGCTCGTCATTGAAGGAAAATATCGTGAGGTATAATACATGTCTGAGATATAAAAAAAATTGAGAACACGTGATGTCCGTCAAAACGTACTGGTGCAGTGAGGCGAACAAATTGCTCCATACCTCTCAGAAATTATCAGTGTAGGACGTTTAAGGCGAAAGGCATAAAATCAAAATACGAATTAATAAGTAATAAGTAATAGTCATAATTTTTAACGTTTCTCAATAGATGGTAGAGATCTTTTCTGCCTCGAAGTCCGTCTGGATTGATATCACATTCTTGCTGTTCTTATCATAGGGAGTACTGCACCTAGTGCTGTGTTTCGTTTTGAATGGTAGAAGAACCCGTGTAGTCAGCTGTAAAAAATTTCATCTAAGTACCCGGAGGTGTCATCGGAACTGTGGCCTTCTTTGCTTAAAGTTGGTTGTAAATGTCTGTAGTATCAGTTACCACTACAGCAAAAGTTCACTGCTTAACATCGGCTACCTCCATAAATTATGTTAAGAGTGAGGGTAGGTTCAAACTCCCCCACTCGTTCAAGCAGTATAAAGTACTGCGCAGACAATTAGCTTAGGTCATTCAACGAGTCTCAATTGTTGTCGTCATTCTGTCCGTCGTGGTAATTCTTTTAGTACCAGCAAAGAAGGTGATGTTGCAGTGAGGCCGGCCTATATCGCATCGTGATGGGCTATGTTGCTGTTGGTTTGCATGTATCATTTATTTTAGAATATATATATTGTATTTACTTTTAATGCGTTCCGCAAATATTTTAATAACGTAAAGTCTACTAAGTAGTGTTCAATTATTTAAATAGTTAAAGTCTTATCTAACAATTATTATATTATGAATAACTATGGCAAATATCCGCATAGAGGGAATATATAGCAAATAAACTCTTAGGGTATTTGCCACTTGAATAGGGAAAAAGTACATGACAATGACTTCCTTTTTGAATAAAACTACACTACAGTAATATCATGAACGACATGTCGTTTGTGTACTCGTTACTTTATTAACAAGTCCTAATATGTATCTTCTATATTATCTTATCGTATCAACGAATTCAGTTCATGATCACCTAGATTTATATACGTGTATCAGGTGTAGTTGTAGTACAGCTTACGTATGTCTTATAATTATAGTAAAATAGGCGGCCAAGTGCGAGTCAGACTCGCGCATGAAGGGTTTTGTACCATCGTAATACACGTTTCTAGTAGGGAAGCCCCCTTCATTTTTTAATTTATTTTTATATTTATTATTTGTTGTTAACAGAAATACACATTCTGTGAAAATTTAAACTGTCTACCTATTACGGATCATGAGATCTGACAGACGGACGGACGGACGGACGGACGGACAGCGGAGGCTTAGTAATAGGGTCCCGTTGGTTACCCTTCGAGTACGGAACCCTAAAAAGTGAAGTTACTTCACATACGTTTTGACTTCTTTTCGTTGTTAAAAAAAAGCTTTGTTTTCATTTACACTCGTTGTACAGTGAGTAGATAAAGCATTTAAAAACAAAAAAACCGGCTAAGTGTGAGTCGGACTCGCGTATGAAGGGTTCCATACCATCGTACAAGATTTAATACTATTAGGTACTTTTATGTATTGCCATTATTATAATCCACTATAATGCCGTTAAAATCGAGCAAAAATCTCCAAAAAACACGTCTCCTTTATGGGGACCTCTTTAATTTTCAAATATTGTTTTATTTTATTATAATTATTTTTTAATACAAAAATTAATACAAACTCTGTGAGCATTTCAAGCATCTTCTTGTTGCCAATCGCGCAAAAAAAAAAACACGTTATTAGTTGGGGAGTCCCCTTTAAATTTTAATTTATTTTATTTTTATTATTTGCTGTTGAAGCGGCAACAGAAATACACATTCTGTGTTCAACTGTCCGCCTATTACGGATCATGAGATACAGCCCGCTGAGAGACAGACGGACGGACATCGGAGGCTTAGTAATAGGGTGCCGTCGGTTACCCTTCGCGTACGGAACCCTAAAAAGGTTCAATCTAAGAAGTTCAATTTACAAATTTCCTAGTAAAAATGGCAAAAACATAGGTTAACCTGGAATAGGAAATACCATTAAATAATATTAAAAAATCTGTGACCATATTCAGAACGTATAGTAAATAGTACAGATTATTAATTATGAAATTCGGTTAGTTTGTCATTTCTTCTATAAATTTGTCCATAACAAAAATTAATGGACCTGAATTTTTCAGGTTTCAGGAAAAAAAAAAATCAAGTTCTAATGACATAATTTTTCATCGAATGAAACCAGTCCGATGCTGATATCATTATTTGTTCTCGAGATATAAGATTCGAAAATTAATCTCGTACGTGCATAGTTGTAGGTATTTACATACGTGCATACAAACACACACATCATTCTAAAAACCATAGAATTTGACTCTCCGAATCCAAAGGTCTCTAACATTAAATGTTGGAAATAAGTCAAAATGTGAACTTTGAATAATAACTTACTATTGAGAAATTAAATATAGGTTAAGTTAGGTTAGGTTAAATACCATACAGGATGGTGCTGGGTAAGCTCGGGCCCTGGTCGCCCCCTTTGACGAAGACTCTCGATCCGGATCTTCGGGGAAGGGTGATCAGCACGCACAATCTAGGGGGACCGACGGAGGAAGTACGTCGCCTCTATGCGGGAGTTATACGGTCCGTAGCTCTGTATGGAGCGCCTGTATGGGCAAAAAGGCTGGCCATCCGACGCTGTAGAACTAAAATCTACAGTGTCCAGCGGAGGATGGCTCGCTTTCCCCGACTAGATACTACAACTACACTAGATACGACACTAGATACTGGCGGAAATGGAAGCGAGTGTGTACGCACGAATCCGTGCCCTCCGCCAGAGCGGTGGTAGTGAGCCAGAAGAGGCGCTCGAATCAATTAAACGACAGGAACGACAAAACGCTCTGGCGACACGGCGCACTCGACTCGAGGAGCGCTATGAACGCAAACGCGTCATTGGAGCAATCCTGCCGGTCTTCGAAGCCTGGATGCAGCGACGAGCAGGAAGACTCACCTACAGACTTACAAATAATTACCGGGCATGGGTACTTCGGTGATTATCTGTGTAAGATCCAAGGGACCAGGAGTCCGCTTCCCATACGCTCGCAGTATGCCCAGCGTGGGAACGGGAGCGGACGATCCTGGTGAACCGCATCGGACGCAACCTCTCCTTGCCAGTAGTCGTGTCGGCGGTACTGAGCGGGGATTCAGCGTGGAGGGCCGTAGCCACCTTCTGTTTAGAAGAAGGCTTCTGAGGGGGATCGGGAGAGCTCGGATCCCGCTCGGAGACGACGTCACCAAGGGGTTCGTCACGGCCCTCCTCTTGAAAACGGTGTTCCCCTAACAGAAACGGGGCCTCCGGTTTGCAGACGCTCGGGGCGGGGGCCTCGAACGATAATAATTTAATATTTAGTAAACATTTGCGCGATGATACGATCAGCAAAATATGTCGGAGAATACTGTGTGTAAGACTTAACTTTTTTCATAGTATAAGGGTGATAAACGAGTACACAGTCCACCATATGGTAAGTGGATGCTGTGGCCCATAGACATCTACATTTATCCTCAATTAAGAATCAAAATGCAGATACGTTGTCACCCCTGGAGACGGAGATGGATTGCCCCGTTTCCAGTAAAAAGGGTCTCCAGTTCTCTACATTCACCATACGAAACACAGCACCATTAAGCTGTAATCTTACGCTGGTATTCCTACCCCGGCTGAGCCGACCCATTCGTGCTACAACCATAATACAGCTGCAGCGTGGCTCTACCATGTAAAATAAATTAACTGGAACCGTATTCTCGCTGAAAAGGTTATAATATATACTTTACAGAATATATAAAATAAAATATTGTATAAAAATAAATAAAACAGGGGAGACCAAAAGGCCGAGGGTAGGGAAGGGAAAGGGAAAGAAACTGACGGATGATGCAAACGACTTATTATTATTATTACAAAACGGATAGTAAAAGAAAATGAAATAAATTAATGTCAATAATAAAAACTATAATTTCTCTACCTCATGTGCGGGTTGGCGGATTTTATCCTCGAAATATAATTTATTTCTCAGACATGCAGGTTTTATCACGTAGCATGCGGTACCTATAACCGCAATTTAAAAAAATCTGTTGTGCCGGTACTGGATATCGAATTTGAATATTATAAATGTTAAGGCAAATATCCTTAGTTACTATGGCTCTGTACATTGTTTTTAATACTTGTTTTTCTTTTAATTTTTCATATTTATTATTCCGTTACAAAAATAGACATGGGGATGTTTTCATATGTGAGGCTTCTTAATCCCCTAATTTGTATGAAACAAGACTTACGCAATGGCCTTTTTCTTGGAGGGCAACGCGATGTACCGCTGCACCATAGTCTGGTTGACGGAGTTAAAGCAGGTCCAGTACAGAAAGCCGCCCACCACCGCGCCCCAACCGGTCTGTCGCTCATAAGGTGAAAAATTCCAACTGAAATGATTTTTTCCAAAATAAACATGTACTACATTTCTCATTTTTTTATAACAGTGCAGTACACTACTACTCAATATCATATTATGTCATAAGAGGCGACAGAGGATAACTGAAACAGAATATGAGCAGAAGCATCTTACAACAACAACTCAAAATATTAAAAAACTATGGCTGCTAACCCGCTTGCCAAGCATGACACCTATGTCAAATATCCCCTTAGTGAAGCAATCAATGGAGAAGGCCTATGTACAGCAGTGGACTTTTGATAGGCTGTGTTAGATGAATCAACGAATGAATTAGGCTACGAACACCATAATATACAGTAGTCATATCTTGCTAAGTGTAATACTGTAAACAAACTCTCGCTTTGCTTCTAAAAAAAGAAAGAAACATTTTTATTGCACATACCGGGTGTTTGTGAAACGCTCCCGAAAACGAAATCAGATGATAGTACTAAGGATACCTATGATGATGGGTCACAAAGAAATTCGATCCCGAATAATCATGAAAATACTTAAACATAAAACCAGCAGTGAAACTTAAAAAAGAAAATCAGCTGACAATAGGGTCAATATCCTCGCGGGCGCCGAACTCTCATCTAGATCGGTACGAAACAATGCATTAGGTATACTACTCACTCTGCCCTTCCCTTTCATACACACGCTGCCTCGTGTCGCCTCGCGCTGTAGAATTTACATATGCTTCAAGGACGTTACTTCATGCGCATTTGTTATGGCGGGATTGATTAATAATTTTAGTTTTTGAGACAGTTCCGTCTTGACTATCACGAGCGATAGTTCAATTGTTTTGTTTATTAAATTATTGTCGTTATTACTTGTTATTTATTAATTAATGATATTGTTCTTGTTGTTACGTTTTGTGTTTTTGTTTTGTTTTAATAATGCCTAACGCGTAGGTACGTTTATAGTGTTCGTGAATACGGCAACATGTTAATGTGCCTTGGAGAATCTCATAAGGCCACGGAGGATCGGTAAGCTGTTTCATACCTAATTTTTTTAAATAACTTAGTACTGAACTGATCTGAATAGGTACATAACTGAATACATCAGAATAATAAACATACCTACACAATGGATAAAAAAGCATGACTCTAACCTTCTGAACATTTTATTAAAGTATTTTTTTCATTAGCGGGGAATTGAACCAGTTATTTGGTTTATTTAACCTAATTTTTTTTAAATAACTTAGTACTGAACTGATCTGAATAGGTACATAACTGAATACATCAAAATAATAAACATACCTACACAATGGATAAAAAAGCATGACTCTAACCTTGTTAACATTTTATTTAAGTATTTTTTTCATTAGCGGGGAATCGAACCAGTTATTTGTTTATTTAACCTGTGAATTCGAATTAAAGTGGCTACGTGGAGACAAGCACAGTGGCAAATAGTAGGTTAAGTAGATAAGTTAGGTATTTAGACAAGTGTTGTAAATTATTAGGTATTGTGGTACCATCGCTAGTTGCGGGCTGCGCGAATTCGGCGTTCGCGCGTACATTGACCCCTAGTCAGCTGATTGTAATTCAGTCATTCCACTGCTGGTTTTATGTTTAAGTATTTTCTTGACTTTTTTTACTGAAATTAACGTTTTATTTAACTATACTAACACGATGGATCGTGAATAAAGCTAATAAAACGTTGTGAAAAGATGATTTTTTTTTCATCAGGATCGATTTTATATTTCACCCATCATCAAAGATATAGTTAGTACTGTCGTCTGTCTTCGTTTTCGGGAGCGTTTCAAAAATACCCTGTATACACCGCAAATGCTATTATGTAATTAGCGTAACCTAAGGTAAGTAATCACCACATGACATTACAGTTGATGCCGATGATAATGGCGGCGTGGATGGCTGAGTTAAAACGTTTTAAGTAAAAAAAAAGAGGCATCGCATACTAACTTATTCAAATCCAGTCTTCCTGATTCACTGGCCACGTTAAGTACGGTCCGGAAACCACCCACGGCAATCGTCCCAGCGGCTGCCACCAGCAATACGCCGATGAACATCACGCCGGTCTGCACCGAATCCGTCCACACTACTGCACGGAGACCTCCCTTAATACCGAGACATTACGTGATATAAGACCAACTTACATAATACAGTCCCTTATTGGTAGTAATGACTTGTCTTTTTTTCACACAGTCACACTGATGGTGAGTGGATACTGTGGCCCATAGACATCTACATCCATTCTCGGTTAAGAGTCAAAATGCAGATGTGTTGTCACCCCTGAGGACTACGATGGAATGCCTTCAGTAAAAAGGGTTTCCGGTTCTCTACACTCACAATACGAAACACAGCAGCATTAAGCTGCTATTTGACGCTGGTATTCTGTGAGAGCGCGGTCCTTTCCCGGTCAAGACGACACATTTGTGCTACAATCACAATATAGTCTGTAGTATGGCTCTACCACGTATTGTAAAACAAAATATAAAAATAAGTAACTTAACAAAAAATACTCACTAAAACCGTGTAAATACCACATATTGCCACCATAATGCTACCGACGGCAAAAACATTAAATCCTGTCACTGGAAAATAAAAAAAATGAAAATATAAATAAAAATTCGTAAAAAATTATTAAAAAAAGAAAAATGCTACCAAAAGGTGAGGCCTATGTCTAGCAGTGGACTTCTGCAGGCCACCAATGAAGAAGAAGAAGAAGAAGAAAATAAAAGCAAAACATAAATGACACGGCTATCATCTAGGATTTTCTTTTACATATAACGGTTTTAAATATTGCATGGCTCTGTAAGATAGCTCGTTCTATGAGATATTATAAATTTAAAAATAATTTCGGAATACTGAAAATGAAACATTAAATTTAACTTACATTGATTGAATGCTAAAGCTGGAACATAAACGACCATAGGTAGAAACAATACCTGAAACAAACATAAACTTCCCATTAATATAATTTAAATAAGCTAGGTTCGTATTCGTGGATAGATAATAGTTCACTAAATAGAAATTACATAAGATCTATTCTTAGATTACGTTCGGGACATCTTCCATCGAAGAAATTTTACTATTTTAATGAAAGAAGTGCCATCACCAAATTGCGACATATGCGGAATAGTAAAATATGTCCAACATATTTTGATGGAATGTGTCCGGAATGAAACAATTAGAATGTTATATTTTGGTAGTAATAGGAATTTTCGCATTGGCACCTTGAACAGTATTTTGGCTTATCTAGTGTCGGAGGAGGCTAAAATGCTGGTCAAGCTAGCAGACTTGATTCTGTGTGGGGAATAGGTGTGGCTATTTATAGTTCCACTTATTCCTTAGGTGTGATTATTTATAGTCGCGCGTGTTCCCCGCACATAACTATTGTTACTATAATACGTTTTATGTTTAATTTTGTATTCAATTGTAGTGATTAAGTAATTGTAGTCATAACGGGAGGATCATGAGTGTAGTTCTACACTCATGATCGGAAACCGAAAAATGTTCGCCTTGTTGTGGTGGCGAAAGAGAATCCGCCACCTCATATCGTTGCGTGTGTGTCCTAAGAGGCGATAGAGGAAAACAAACAGGAAATGGGCAACATCATCTTCCTGACAACAGTTCAAAATAATAAAGGTTACGGTTGCCAACCCGCCTGCCATGCGTGGCAACTAAAGCAAATATCCAGCATATTTGACAATTTAGGGACGAGGCCTATGTTCAGTTCAGTAGACTTTTGATAGGTTGTAATGATAACGATGATGAGTTCTATTCTTTTGAATCTTTGCTACCGTTAATATTTACGGTAGAGTGAAAACAAAAAAGTAACATCTCCGAAAATATGAATGAAATAAAAACAGCACAGTTGCCCCATTAAAACCAAAAAAGTAGCAGCCTACATACATGTCACTACTGGGCACAGGCCACAGACCTTTTGGCCAAAAAAAGTGCCAACGCCGATCGCCTCAACTGGGGAAATTCTAGGATATGCAGTTTTTCTTTCACCGCCGAGAACGTGGTAAATCGACACATCAAATTACAATTAACATATATGTAAAAATTACCGCCTTTGACAAGTAAAATAAAATAACATTTTAACTTGATTTGTCTAATAATATGAAATCTTAAAAATACAAAAATCTTAAATGACAAACTGATTTATAAGTCTCATTAAAGGTATAAGAACTAAAGTAGCAGCTTACATACGTCTCACTACGCTGCATAGGGCTCCTCATTACCTATAGTGAGAAAAGAGTATGCCGCAATCCTTCAACTACTACTCAGACATTTAGGTTTGCCCATGAAATTATTTTTCACCACTTCACCGGATACGTGATTTTACGTGCAGTACGGAAATTTTACGTGCAGCACGTAAAATTTCCCATAACAGATTCATTTGTCCTCAAAGGTACACGCTTTGATCCCTTGCCATGATGAAATCTCACGGCGAGCTACACGGCTCTCGTATTTCTTTAAATAAAATTCATAAAAACTGAAACAAAGCTTTTGTACGATTGTTGACAATATCTACCTAGTAATTATAAAAAAAAAAAAAATAGAAACCCAACGATGCCACGAACTATCCCATCAAATAGAAACAAAATCACACAGTTCACTTAATTTGCAATTATTTTCATCAGATAACGTGATAACATATGAAGTTGGTAAAATGAAACCTATGCCGACAGACACCCAATATATTCAACTAAAGAGCTCCTCTCTTAATCTCAGCTTTGTGTATAACAGTGTTGTTAGCCATTTTGCCAAACGTGGTAATTGTGGTAAATCATCCCGATAATGGCCACCGGTCTAGATATTTTTAAGTGTGACAATATTTGATGCTGCACGAATAAGTATTCAGTAGCATTGTAAAATAGTGGCTCAAGAGCCGCCCCGAAGCCGGGAACATTTATTTATTATATAAAAAAGGCATAAAGTGATGTTGATACTGTTGAAAATCTGTTTCTGTTAAAAAACACGCTATCAGCGCCGCTAGCGGTGAAAAACTATTTGAAGATATGATAAAAATGTAAGTTATTTATATTATTTAATATATTAGTTACTAAAGGCAAAATATAGGCTTTTTTCATTTGATGATAGATGGCGCTGATAATTAAACCGTATATCGTCAGCGGAGTTTCAAATTGTTATGCAAAGGTTAAAAACTAATTTTAAACTTTATTTACAAATATGATATTTATTTGAAAAAACACCCGTCATCCCGCCTATTAACTAACATAATCATATATAATATAAAATTAACATCTAAAGGAAGAAAAATACTTAACCTTCTTTTTAAGTTCCGTAATCGGATAAAAAGTAGGCTATAAGTTGCCCCGGGTTACTAACTACCTACATATAAAATTAAATGGAAATCGGTCCAGTAGTTTTTGCGTGAATCAGTAATAGACAGACAGACAGACAGACAAAAATTCTAAAAAACACTAATTTGGCTTCAGTACCCTTTATTTAGTCCCCTGTACTTGTTTTTTCAAGAGTATATTAGAATTACAGACACGACTTTTCTGCAGATTTATTATGTGACTAGCATTTTACCCGCGGCTTCGCTCGCGTGAACTTGAATTTAGAAACATCATTAAATGCTATTTCGTGCCAAATTTAGCAAAATTCGATTACTTTTAGAGTCACCTCGGTGTCTGTGTCTCTAGGTCTGTCAAAGATTTTTTTTTTGTATTCTAAAAGACTATTAGACGTAGATGATTTGTATTTGTAATATATATGTAATAGCTACAGGAACACGTGCATATATGTATATGTCTAGAAACACCTACTATTTTTTATATCGGGCGTGTCTTCCGATGTATCCATAAGAAAGGTAAATTGTCTTGGAATCAAAATGTATTATTATTATTTACATTTTACTCTTTACATTTATTCATAATTAAAGTCAATTTAGTTTTAACAAAATAATGATGAATTTCATGGTCTTCTATCAATTTACGGTATGTTTATTTGAAATAATTCATTCATATCATTGGTCCTATTTAATATAGATTAGTACCATAAAATAGATGTAGATATTTTTTTTTACGTTCGAGTAGACTTCAAACCCAAGCATACTACTGCAGTAATTTTTACCAAATTTAATACTACTGCATCTATTCTATTCTATTCTATTATATTCTTACTATGACATTAGGTGGTCAAACACCTCAGTCCTCCCGTTACCTTGGGTGCTGTAAAGTGCCCAAAACATCGGAAATTAAAAAGTTAAAATTAAACGCAAAAAAATCCTTAAAATTTATTTTATTCCTTATTAATTTTATTGACAGTGAAAGTGGGAAGTACTAAACTCATGAACGGGAGTAGAAAAATGTTCGCCTTGTTGTGGCGGTGAAAGAGAATCTGCCACCTCATACCGTCCCATCGTAAGAGGTGACATAGGAAAATAAACAGGATATGGGCAGCATAATATCTTCCTGACAACAGATCAAAATAATAATAGCTGCGGTGGCCAACCCGCCTACCAAGCGTGCTATATCTATAGCAAATATCCAGCCACTTGACAATTTATGGGGGAGGCCTATGTTAATTTTAGTGGACTTTTAATAGGCTGACGATAATGTGTTCTACTCATCTTTGCAACCCTTACTATTTACGGTAGAGTAAAAACAAAAAAGAACATACCCGAAAATATGAATGAAATATAAACTGCATATATTGCCCCATGAAAAGTAAAAAAGTAGCAGCTTACATACATGTTACATCAATCAACAGATTCATCCTCGAGGGAATCGTACACGTTTTGCTCCCGTGCCATGATGAAATCTCATGGCGAATTACACGGCCCTCGATTTTGTTTAAATACAATTCATAAAAACTGAAACTAAGCTTTTGCATGATTGTTGACCACATCTACCTACGACCTACCCACGAACGAATTTTCAATTATTTACATCGTATATTCAGTAGCATTCTATTATTTAATTTTATCATGACTAACCATTTTAGTTTATTTAGAAGTAAATAGATAGCGCCATTGTTAGATGAATTAATGAGAGCCAAAACTATATTATCTAGTAATATCAGCGATAGAAGCGAACAATATAAAAATCTCTTAGAGTGTTGAATAAGGAAGCTATTATAAATACTCTAAGAAAAACCTTATCAATTCTCATATTTTTGATATACGTCATTTTTATCTATTGAAATTATTCCCCTTTTCAAATAAAATAACAAAAATACTAAAAAACTAAACGTTAGAATTTTTAAATAATTATAAAAATCTAATTATTTAAATTTTTGTAAGTTATTTATATTATTTACTTTATAACTATGTAACTGAAAGCAAAATATACTACTTTTTCCACTTGATGACAGATGGCGCTGTTTTGATAATAAATCAGTGTAGTTTCAAATTATTTTACCAAGGCTATAACTATATTTTAATCTTTATTTATAAATATGGTATTTATTTGAAAAACACCAGTCATACCGCCTATACTAAGATATAATAGAAAATTAACATCTAATGTAAGGAAAATACTTAATCTTATTTTTTCGAAGTTCCGTAATCGGATAAGAAGTAGCCTATAAGTTGCCCCGGGTTACTAACTACCTACATACAAAATTTCTTGTAAATCGGTCCAGTAGTTTTTGCGTGAATCCGGAATACACAGACAGACAGACAGACAGACAGGCAGACAAACAGACAAAAATTCTAAGAAACACTAATTTGGCTTCAGAACCCTTTATTTAGTCCCCTGGACTTGTGTTTTCAAGAATATATTAGAATTACAGACACGACTTATCTACAGATTTATTATATGTATAGATAGATGTACATTGGTTTCTTTTATTTAAAAAACATCTTTGCTATTTTCAATTATAAATAATTTTATGGATATAATGGAAAGAAATGTCAACGACCTACCTTTCTAAAAACTGATAGAGCGTAACATTAGTTAAGATTGCATCTAAAGAGAAATTAATACCATCAATCTTTTATATAGCATCATTAAAAGAGTTCTCGCTACGCGTGTCATTTGTAATGAACACGCTTTTATAGTTTTATTCTTCGACGTTGATATTTCTACGACGTTCCAATTTATCTCTTATGACGATCATAACATTACATTTTTAAATGGTCAATTGACCATTGTCCATTGTTGTGAATTGTGAACTCGTAACGTTCTAACGACAAAGTCCGGAATTGTGAAAAACCTTGGCTCGTAATTGACACTTATAAATAGAATTACATTCCAACGTGTGGTAAAGTAAACAATTGAATAACCCGTTATTTGGTAATGATTTGAAATTAAAATTAGTTTGTTATGTGGGCAACTGAGTTTTAAAATCTTTGTTACACTTTAAAGCATTTAACTTAACAAAGTTAAGTCCTAATTCTGTAAACAAGTGGTAAAATAAAAAATTTGTATAACCGACTTCAATATAAATAAAATGAGAACATCATCAATGTAGTCGAAGTCAAAAAACTACTGGTCAGATCGTGATCAAATTTATATGGGACCACATGAGAAGCACCAGCTTTCAAATATAAACAGAATCATCAAAATCAATTCTTAGAAAAAATTTCTAAGGTAAAAATTCCTATGTAGGAATTGAGAACCTCCTCTTTTTTTGAAGTCGGTGGAAAATAGCTTATAATAAAGTAGATTGTCAATTAAAATACATTTCAGTGTCACACCAAGGATCCATACTGAAAAGAGCTACGATATTTTAGGATCTCCTTCTTGTTCACCAACCTCTATAAATCCTGTACGTTTTGAACCGCGTTCTTTTATTAAGGGGTTTAGGGTAAGGAAAAGTGTCCGCCGCTTTGCCTCAATGCGTGTTGACGGACTTTACATGTTTTTTAAATATATTATTTTAAACTTTTAGATTTTTTTTTGGTGGAGGGTTGACAAGCGAACACACAGTCCACCTGCTGATAAATGGGTGCTATGACTCATAGAAATCTACATCTATCCTCAATTAAAAATCAAAATGTAGATGCATTGTCATCGATGAGGATTAAGATGGAACGCCGCTTTACCAGTAAAAAGGGTTTTCTGTTCTAACGTAATAATGAAACATGTGTCAAGATCATGATTTTTACTACCACATTTAAATACATATAGATAGATTTACAATAAAATCAATATTATTATTCAAAAATACAGCTTATGTACGTCCTACAGGCACCTTTATTTAGTTGAGCCGACCTATTCATGCCGCAGTCGTAATATAGCTGCAGCGTGGCTCTACTACGTATTGCAATATTTTTCTTTATCGCCGAGCACGTGGAAAACTAGCACTTCAAGTTGCAATTAATAATTTCATTGGTGCCGGCGGGTTATTTAGCTAGAAAAAGATTTGGCTGTAGTATGTTTGTATACTACGTAACAAGCGGGCTTGTGAGCGCAGAGCTGTGCTCCTCTGCACTAGTCTAAGGGAGTAAAAAATGTTTGAAAAATCTAAAAGTGCCCATTCGAACGCTTATATTTATTAATTATTAATCTGTAATTTACAAAAGGTAAAATACATTATTTTTATCCAATTTATTATTATTATACAAGTAAAATACATACAAAAAAATTTAATAAGCCGCTTTTAAATAAGAAATAACCGTGGCAACACTGCTGTTCAGTGGAATGTACCTACAACAGTCAACAAAAAGGAATGTGTCAATTCATTCTGAATCAAGGAGATATTTAGGTGACATACTATTTATTAAATAATTTTTTGAAAAAATTGTACTTTTTACAATAGTATGCATTGCAAAACTAAATAAAAGCAGCAGACATATTCATTACTATAGGAAACATTCTTCTTCAACTTTTCAAAACGTGTTATTGCGGTATATAAATAATAAGTCTGATCGTATCGTGCAGGACAGGTCAACATTAAAACTCAACCTGTCCTTTTCGCGTTCGAGTACTGTTCGAATATTCGCCGTGGTTCGAATTTCCAGAATATTAATGTACAAAAACATATTGCTGCTGTTTTCTGGCTAGAAAGTTCCAGAAAACAAATACCTATTATCAAAAATAAGATCGTTTAGCCTATCGTTGCTATTTAGACTGTTAAGCTTATAATATATTGAAACTTTTAAAGCGAATAGGTGTAGGTATATTAATTGATATTGATCGAGGGGATTTGGCATCAGCATCATCAGTGACTTAATGTCCACAGCTGAATTTCCAGTAACAGTAAGGATAGTTTTATTTATTTCTGTGCACATTTAATTAATTAAATATGATTAAGTTTGTGGGCGTGTTGGAGCCTCGATTAAACACGCTAATGCTTCCTTTGAATTTATTGCAAATGTAAAACCTAAAACAAACGGCAACAAATTAAAATTACAATTATTGAATGATAAGTTCTTGCCATTTTCTGTCGGTGAAATCATTGCTTTATTATTCGTCAAGTTGCCAAGTGCCAACAAGTTACTGATGATAATAATTGAGAAGCTCGTTATTATAGAAGTGCCAAGATTGCAATGTATGCTGACAAATTAATGTCGGATCGAATCAGCAAGGATCTTAACATTTGTTCCGAGTAGTCGTTGTTATGAGCTATTATTTATATTTTATTGCTAGACTTAATTCTTGTAATCTTGTATACATGTTATAAAGTTGTTATCTGACTCTAAATACAAGATTTATTTTATTTTCATTTCATTCATCATCATCAACATTACTACAGCCCTTCACAAGTCAACGCTGAACATAGGCTTCAAACAAGGAATGCCACAAAACATGGTCCTGAGCCATCTGTATCCATCGACTTCCGGCACGTCTTTCCAAGTCGTCATTCCATTAAGAAATTCATAAAAGGTTAATAAAAGTACATAAAATGTAAATAAATATAGCAAACTGTTGTTTGTTTTCCAAGCAATCCCACGACGGGCAAAGTCCATAATGAGCGAGTCAGCTAACGACCTTTTAATAGAAACTGCTGATCATACACTTTACGGTCGCTGTTTTCATACTTTAATTTAGATTATATATTTCGTGCAAATAAGTTGAAATTGGCAATGCTTATGTAATGCCTAAGAATGCAAATATTTTGTAGGAGGAGGAAATGTTAAAAAATTAAGAAGACACTTGCACAAACATACGTTTACATCCGATGGCTAAAAACAGACAATAAAAAATTGACGTTTCATGGTGACTGATACAATATAGTGTGAGGTTTTTTGCTACTTCTTTCTAAAGTAGCAAAAAACCTTACATTAAAACTGTTGTAAAGAATGGACCCTATTCTAAAATCAACGTTTATAAATTCTAAAATTATAGGTATGTTAAAATTGAATTACGTTCCAACGTATGATACAACATAGGTAAGTAATTTTTATAGAATGAATAGTCCAAAGACATCTACATCTATCCTCGATTAAGAATCAAAATGCAGATGCGATGTCATCCCTGAGGATAAAATCTGGTTCTCTACACTCACCAAACGATACACAGCAGCATTTAGCTGCTATTTTATGCTAGTACTCTGTTTTAATAAAGGCATATTTTTTTTAGGATAGAGCGACAAACGAGCACACAGTCCACCCGATGGCAAGTAGTTGCTGTGACCCATAGACATCTACATCTATTCTCAATAAAGAATCAAAATTCAGATGCGCTGCCACCCGTGAGGACCAAGATGGAATGCCTCTTTTCCAGTAAAAAGGGTCTTCGGTTCTCTACACTCACCATACGAAATTGTTAAGCTGCTATTTTACGCTGTTATTCTGTAAGAGCGTGGTCCTTCCCCGGTCGAGCCAAACCATTCGTGCTATAACTATACTACTAATATAGCTGCAGCATGGCTCTACCACGTATAAAACGCACGTATTTAATTTCTGTTATATAAATAAACACGCTTACGCTTCTTAATATATTTGTGTGCATTTTCGATCATGGAATTTTTAAGGGATTGCTAAAGAAGGTATTGAATACAGTAATGTTACTGTTAAATTTGGGCTTAAGAACAGGAAAAAAATAATTAAAATAATAATAACATACTAAGTAATATTTGCCGATTTTTGTCGGTGAAAGTGAAGGCAATCAAACCAACATGTTATAATTTTCGTTTACACATTTATAAATTGTAAAATAAAAGGTAATTCAAATGAAAAGTCGTAATAATATGAAGACTCGCCAGACGGCATTAATTAGCGTGTAACACAATACTATGCTTTATAGTGGTATTAACAGCGCTTTTCCACACACAAACTTAGATTCATCCGTGGTATAACAAATACAAATTAAATACTATGAGATCTTGGGTGCGCATTATTTTGGGATTCCAACCTTTTCTTCCCATATTATGATGCAATTTCTGTGCAAGTGAATAATTTAAATCAATAAATTATGTTATATTCCATGACTTGTCTAGATTTTAAGAAATGCACGTACTCGTATATACGTGATCATTTACATTTATACGTGGCAGAGCTATGCTGCAGCTATTAGGTCACACGCAGGGGTCGGCTCGATCGTGGAACAAGCACGCTCTCACAGAATACCAGCGTAAAATAACAACTTAAAGCTGCTGTATTTCGTACGGTAAGTGTAGAGAACCGGAAACCCTTTTTACTAGAAACGAGGCATTCCATCTTCGTCCTCAGAGGTGACAACGTATCTGCATTATTTTTATTAATCGGAAATGGGTGTAGATGTCTATGGGCCAAGGCATTCACTTACCATCAACCCAACCTTCTGACTATCTACTGTTTGATTTCCTTGTGTCGCCTCTTACGACACCCACGGGAGGAAATGGGATAGTGGATATTCTGATACCGCCACTACACGGTCAGCCAACGCAATCAACCTTGCAACAATTATCTGAAACATGTACATATATGTACATAGAATCGGATAAATGTCTACAAAGCTACTGCCAACAAACAACTCGCACATCCAAATTAATTGACAAGTGCATGGCGACGGAAGACAAAAGGATAGCCTTCAGATTTACAATTTTCATGCTATAGTAACAAGAACGTTTTTTTTATTTACGTTCGACAAAATGATGTAGGTAATTGTAAATAATATGGATGTCAAGGAATTATTATTTGTAATAAATATGCACAAGGGAGAAAAATGGGAGTGAAAAATGAGTAATTCGACCATAATGTATATTTTTATTGATATGTAAAATTGGCCAGGCTAATGGTTAGCAGCCGTGAATTTGGGCTACACTAAAAACTAAACTAGCATACTGAATTATTGAAATTGTAATTTTCAGAGGCAGATTAAATGCAGACAGAGCCCTAGGGCAGCTCTTCAACGGCGCCCCTTTGATGGCCATATATTATAAAATATAACTACTTAGTTAAATATAATTAGGTAATATAACAGATGGGCGTGAATGGAAAATGTGATGAGAGAGTGAGGGCGATGAAGGAGTAATCAAGTAGATGGGACGCGTTTTGGAAGCTCTACATCTCTATAGAAAGTATAATTCTTTATTTTATGTACATAGGTACTTTTACGTGGTAGAGCCATGCTGCAGCTACCTTGTGGTTGTAACACGAATGGATCGGCTCGACCGGGGAAGGACCACGCTCTCACAGAATACCAGTGTGAAACAGCAGCTCAATACTGCTGTTTCGTATGGTGAGTGTATTAAGAGCGTGGTCCTACCCTCGTCAAGTCGACCTATTTAGGCTACAACCATAATATAGCTGCAGCGTGGCTCTACCACCTACATAATCATATTAATAGTCGTCATAATTTCCCGAGTTAATTCAAATATTTTTTAATCAGAATAGACTACTGCTTTATATTCGTCAATATTAATTATTATTTACTTCAATCTTGACGCCGCTCTCTGTCCTCCAGACCGAATATCGGTCACAGTGGCGGAGTCTCAATAGAGGAATAGCCAGCCATTTGCGCAGGTTGAGATTATAGTGCGTGAGTAAATGTTTGCGCAAACAGATGCACTTTCTATTGTGCATACACTTTCTAATGTAACATATAGTCCGATGTGACGGCAATTCGTAACGGCCGGACCAACAGCTTTGCGTGCTTTCTGAGGCACGCCGTTGAAACACCCCCATCTTCTTGACTCCGGGCTGTTATTGAGAACTTCTTGGCAGAAAAACTTTACTTATTTTGACCTAACTCGGGGTTCCCGGGGACTCATGATCAGCTGGCGCGCTTACAACAATTAGACTAAAGGCAGTCAAATTTATAATTGAGCATATTTAATTGGGTTATAACCCCACATATCATATGATAACTTTCTAGCATTTCCAAAAGTCACGTTCGACACTAGGTTACTAGGTGAAAAAATGGATTGTCTTACATCGCAACCACACATCGGGTTACATACATACGCATAAATCGAATGTCTTAGTGGTCAGAGTACTTGAGTACCAGTCGTTATTCTCTGTTAATATGTCTTTTTCTTCTTTTCAGCCAGCCTGTGATTGTCCACAGCAGGGCATGGCCTTCTCCCATTTTTATAGTCGGTGAACTTAGCAGGCGGATTTCCAATAGCAGTACTCAAAGTTTCGCACCTTTAACGTTGCTGCCCGTCGCTGTCATGGGTATTGTACATAATTATGACATTTACAAGATGGTATTACCGCCATCTATTGGAGGCTATGTGGTCTTACTGGCTTTTCCTATAGTCTCCTCTTACGAAATCCTTGGGACTGAATAGGGTGATGGGTTCTCTCAGCTGACAACACACGGTAATCATAAATACGAGTATTAACTACAAAATCTTAGTTGAGAAGTGAGCTACATCAAAAACAGAGGATTTGGATAATCAAACAACCTAATTTTCATATGATTACTATCCTTGAGACGTCCTTACGATATCTTTTGGTATTATTACGTATATACATTTAAAGACATTACAAAATATGTCGGAAGTATGTAACCACTCCTTCGTATACCAAACGGAAATTGCCGCCGAGGAGGAGGATTACTTTGTCATTGTCATAAGGCAAGTTCAACAGTGGAGCATGAAAGGGCTGTATTTGTTCTAAAATATTAACATCAGTTATTCTTATCAAAACAAAACCATAACTCTTTATTAATAATATTACACAAAGTAATATAATAAGATGGCGCTGAATATAATATGAAATTCAAACTCACCTCGTCCAATAAAAACAGAACAGAGGCCAGAGCACGAACGTGTCGATTGAATCGCAACTCCAGATACTGCGGAAAAAAAGCAAGTCATTAAAACGATGTATTTAAAAGCAAATAAAAAAACTAACAATAAATAGAATAGAGAAGTAATAATTTTCTGCTTCCAGATGAGAATTCTGTACCTTTTGGACCAAAACAGTAATTAGCCCATAAAAACCCCATGATATGATATGGGCTTCTTCCACTTAATGGAATATTTACATTAATCACCATTAATGATTGGTGTAACCGTTTTAGTTACATCTATCAGAGGCCTTTATTTGGCATTTCCTGTAGTCGGTTCTTACGAAACACCCTTGACTGCACGGGAAGATGAGTTATCTTACGACGACAAAGAATAGAAAGGTGTATGTTTATAAAAAAAACTCTAAGTATACTATTTCTTAGAACAGGCGAGCAATATATACATATTATAAATTAAAGTCCCCTGCCGCGTCTGCCTGTATGATGTTTGCGCTATATCAGTAACTACCATGGGGATTTTATTCGGTTTTCACCAGTAAACAGTTTGAGTCATGAGGAAGGTTTAAGTATATTTATGAGAATTTTTGCAAATTAGCAAATTTTATGAGGATATTTGTTAATTAAATCGGGAAAATCGCGCCTCCTGAGACCTTTCATGGTGTACGCCGCGTAAATCGATAAAGTTACATGAAAATTATGTATGTTAGGATTTTCTCTAATAATTCTAAAAAAAATCGTGGCGCTGTATTAAGATTTACTCGCAATAACTTATAAGAAAGCTTTAAAATATATGTAACTAGCGACCCGACCCTACTCTAGTTTCACCTAGATAGGATCCATTTATGTGGCGTTATTTATTTAGACTGAGATAGCTAAAAACCATTTACTTATTTTATCAATTTTTCGTTTTTTTTTTTCAGAAAAAAAACCTTCAAATTTTTCAGTTAAAATATAGCCTAGATCCCTCCTAGAATTGCTCCCTATCTGTTTGTAAATATTCATCACAATCGGTTAAGCCAATTCGAAGATGAGCCCGGACAGACAAAAATTTTAAAAAAGTGTCTGCCTGTAATTTTTTAATATTACAGACAGACGCTTCAATTATATTTATATGTATATATATATAGACATAATTTTAGATACGATTTCTATTTATGTGAGACGTATGTGCACTAAGTACAAATCCATTTCCAATTAACTTTAATTTTCATTTAATGTATTTTATTTCGAAAGCAGTTCTCTATTCCAAACGTTTTAGACCAATAATTTAGTTTTCATGAGCCTCTCCTATTGTTGATAGAAATTGCGCTAAGCGCTCAGCTGGCGGGCGATTTCGCAGTACCAGACGACTCGCAACTTTCTCGAATTTCTGATTTATAAAAATAGACCAACATAAATCTTCCAGGACCTATCTAAACTAATTTTAGAAAATAATAATAGATTATTACAAACATTTTCAATGCATCCTCAAAGGCATTCTAATAAGGCATACCCGCCTCGCGGGGGCAAGGACGGGTGAAGAAGGAGATATATGGGCCCCACCTATCGCTTACCAACAGGTGGACTGTGCGTTCGTTTGTTATCCATATTCTATTAAAAACAAAACTTTTAAATATTATTCTTTTAAAAGAAAAAGAAAAATTCAAAAGATACTTTATATCAATTTATTTCATTAAGCTAGCCTTTTTATTAATGTAGATTTTAGTGACCGAGTTACGCTACAAGTAAATTTAGTAGCCAAAATTGACGAAATGAATATTCAGTTCAGTTTTATGAATATTTCGTTTTCATAATTATTCAAATATTCAACCTCTTTAAAATGTTCTAACCGAAATAACTATAATGTTTACATAATAATTAAAAAGTTTTTATAAGAAAAAATACCAAATTAACTGATGCGGTAGCGCGGCATTTGTAGAGGCCATATGTTGTAAATAATGCCATACCAGTTTTTCTACAACATTTTGACAGCAAATATAATAATATTTTTTCTATTATTATCTACGTTCGTTCGATTTTGTTATCATAGGTAATAACATAAAGTTCAGGGCCATCAGGGCCAAAACTATATTAACATAAATATTCACTTATATTTTATTTTCTGAGGTGACAAACTATGTATATGCTTTTGAATAGTGACTGTAAAACTGTGTCTATTATGTTGTTCGCTCGGTACTTATTGCTGTTATATCTGTTCTATATATTATGCTGTTCTCGCAAATTAGTTTACATAAGGTATGGAAAGTGAGTTCCTTCACCGTCGAGGACGTGAACATTTCGAATAATTGATTCCCGTACTATGAAATGTAAATCGTCGTTACGGCACTTATCTTTTACGACTGAGGTACAACAGTTTATAAAGTATTTATATCATTTTTACAAACGAGCATCTTATTGAATATCGAAGTATATATTTTTACGCAAGTATATATTTTTACGCAGTACAAATATAACATGTAAATAAAGTAAGATATTTTTACGAATGGTTTTATAAGATTCCCTTTACTCCAATCAATAGTCGTTATTAAATATTAGCGGCCTTGCTTATAATCGTTGATTATCGTTTGCTTAACTTAAGTAATTGTCTCTTTACCTGCCTCTTTCTATTATTATTTAATGAAGCGAGAGAAAGAGCAACTTCAAACACTTGACATCATCATTAAGAGATTCTTACGAGTAAGATCGTAAGTGTATAATTTACAAGTAAATAAGCATTTGATTTGCACTCTCAATTACCAATAAATGTCGCAGATTATATATAGCGCATAAGTCGATCTCTATTTTTAATTCGTTAATAACCTAAATTTAAAACTATTGAAGCTAATGGAAAAGCCGAGATATCTCATGACTTCCGGTACAATGCGGGTAATGTAAGCCACATATTATGAAACACTCAGACCGGTGACAGTATGTAGCGTCAAATATATGAGACATCTGATTCTGATATTGCCACCGACAATCTGCCTGCCAAGTGTCGATTACGGCAAATATTTTCTACTCTAATAGATTCGTATCCAGCAGTAAACTGTTACTAGTACTACTACTACTAATATTATGATGACGTAAAAGAAGAAAACCAGTGACTGGTTATTGGTAAAAAAAAAATATTTGTTTAATCACAAAACAGAATGACATTTTTACTTGATAGTAGGATGATAGGTACTTACAAGCGAAATTTAAACTGCCAATAATTCCAAAATCTGTGATGTTAAAATGTTTCCTATTTTAGCTCAACTAGTACTTCAACTTACTCTCCGTGTGTTTTTTTTACAGAGACAATAATAAAGACAAAAAACGTTCTAATTGAAGGAATACTCCAATTTTAAAATACTTACAAGGCACTTTAGAGATTCCAACTTCGCCAATCATGCACTTTGTTGAGTATTGCTCTTTAAACTGAGTTAAAACACTATTACAATACATTTTTATTTTTTCTTGTACTAGACGACTTCAATATGTAATATATAATTTTGTGTATTTTATCAATATTATACAGATCGCAGCTCCTTACTATGGGCACATGAGTAAAGAACTATGGGACTCTCTTAAACACTAATGAAAGACATGGTGTTGAAACAAAAAAAATGTTGATATCAAAAAGCTTTATTTTGAAATTACAGTGAAATATAAATATATAACACCACAGCAGATGTAATACGCATGCACACAAAGCATGCAAAGTATGATTGCCAGTTATTAATCGTATATGGCTTCAAGTTTATGGGTTTTATTAGATACCGAGTTTTGTACAATAAAATATTTTAAAAATATTTATAATATATTCGACTAACTGTGTGACGGAAGCTTTGTTCGGTTTATAGCGATAGTTACTTATCGGAAAATTTTAGATAACCGAAAGAAGACGCAGCATTGTTCGCTTCCTGGTTCCTTATTAGATAATATGCATTTTATGTGACTTTAATAATGATAATACATAATATAAACGTCTCATTCTACTTCCAAAAGTATATTTCTATAAACATTTTTGCAAATTGGTGTGAGTCCCAAATTATTATTACAGCTTTTTTTACATGTTCGTTTACAGTCAAACGATACAACTTGATTTAAACAATTCTTTCGTGCTAGTACAAAGTCCACGTCGTTTTGTGAACAACTGACATAGTTGATAAATTGCGTGACATTTGATAAGATCTACACACAGATTCATACACTTGAGATAATTTATACACATCGACGAACAGCGGATCGATTATATTAATATGATATTTAATATTATGCAATATACTTTTTTTTTTAATATCTTTATTTAAACATTTATTTATAATCGTCATTATCATCATCAAATGCTGTAGTTATCATCATCATCATTACAGCCCTTCACAAGTCCACTGCTGAACATAGGCCTCCCCAGGGAATGCCACAAAGTACGGTCCTGAGCGACTTGCATCCATTGATTTCCTGCATATCTTACCAGGTCGTTACTCCAGGTATACCTCAAAACTTGAAAACTAGATTATACAAAAAGGGCGTGTAGCCAGTGATAACAGATGGATCTGAGACGTGGTCCTTCATTGCTGGCTGTATGTAGAAGCTCAAGGTCGCTTAGCGGGCAATGGAGAGGTCTATGCTCGAAGTTTCTCCGCGTGACGGACATGCAAATGAGGATATCCGCAGTAGACCCAGAGTAACCGACATATCGAAGAACCGACAACCGATAGGGAAGAAAATTTCTCGAGTGGCAGCCTCGTACCGGTAAGCAAAATGTAGGGCGGCCCCTCACTAGATGGAGTTACGACCTGGTAAGATATGCTGTAGTAATTGATTACCTAAAATATAAATGTGTAAACAAATTTCTTCACGATATGTTGGTGCGTCAAATTATAAAAATTCATCTGAATTCTTATAATTCATCATATCTTAAGCTAGCCAATTGTCGATTACTGTAAGATTTGTAATTTAAAACAGACACATATTTTGTTTATAATCATCAAAGCTTTTGTTTCAAAGTATCCGTTAATTGTTTATTAAGTACACATTCAAGACTCGAAATCACACGACATTTATCTATCAAAATTCACGTCAATCCATTTGAATCATACAAGAGCATCGATCCGTATGCGGTAAAATTCCCTCAAAACTTCCTGAATGAACAATAAACAAAATAGGCGAGTTCTTATAGTATGGAAATCATTTTCAATCAAAATGAATTCATTACAAATCAATAAAATTAAATTGGAAAATACTTTTTCTGTCTTCATTTGCTTAGGCGTAATTTAAAACGGACTAGGGACGTGACGAATAATCGTGGAATGGAAGCATTTATTGACGACCTTTACAAAAGATTGATAAAAATATTATGGCATGCCTAAATATCAGACTTTGATAATGTCTTAAGGCGAAACCGGTCTTAACAGGGAATAAATCAAAATAAAACTAAAACAATCAATGTCAATCAATCAAATTTCACAAAGTGACAACAATTATCGCATCGCAAGTATAAATTATAATTTAGTTAATTATCTATACATATAAATAAAAATGATGCGTCTGTCTGTAATATTGAAATAACTAGCTTCTTTTAAGCCCAGAGGGTTATTTACATTAAGCATTTTACATTTAAGATATAACCTTTTTTTTTTTCATTTTTGTCTGACTGTCTGTCTGTCTGTCCAGGAAAATATTCGGAATGGCTGCATCTCGATTGTGATGAAATTAAGTGATCTACTACTAAGTTCTATCTGTTCGTAAAATTCTGAGTGATCGAAGCTATATCATTTTATAGATTTCGTGTAAAATCACAAATCTGATAAAATAAATTGTTTTTGACGATTATTTCATATATTATAAGAAATATAAAAAAATATCATTATCATAAAGTTTTCATACAAAAACGATTTTTTTTAACTCAAAAACATTTTACAATAAAACTATAATTATCACATAAGATAAGGTGTTAAAAACTTTTTATGTTAAATTGATATAACGTAAATTTTCATTTTAAACATTTTCCCATATCACAATCGCATTTTAAAAAACTGAGTTTAGTGTATTTTCGATAGTTGAACTACTCACCCAAATACCACTATTAGAGATTTGCAGAATGTTTTCGTTAAGTTATACGTGGACGTAGTCGCGGATAAAAAACTAGTATATTAATAAATAACTTAAACTGCCTAGTGGAAATGGATACAAATGCGATTTTGGAGTTTTTATTATTATACCATTGTGTTGTGAATAAAGAGCTCTATCTATATATCTCATGTGTGATTGTTGGTTTGTATTTCTTTCACGCAGCACCGGGAAAATCAACATGATCATTTGTATAGAGATAGTTTAAGAGACGACGATCTGGAATACTGTAATTACCTCTTTAGGTCTTGGAATAACACATCAGCTGTGAGTCTTTGAAATTATGTCATTCTCCAACCTTAAGAACCGAAGTTAAGAATATAAGCAATAGTATTCTTTTAAATAAATACCACGACGTAATTTTTGGTATTTACCTTTATAAACGAGAAACCATGGGGTGATTTTTTGTTAATTTTGCATTAATTTAAATTTTTAATATGGGAGTATATATAAACAATTTAGTTCGTGCAGTGTTTTTGATATCTTTTGTAAAGTTACCACCTTACACTTAAGTCAATAACGGCTTAGGTGTACTAGGGGCACAATAATATCCTAAACTATTTAGTACATCTAATAAGGTTGGGAGGTTCTATCGATATTTTGTCATCAAAATATCGATATATATTGTCGATATTTTTGAGCGCGATATATCGATATTCGTAGTTTATTTTAGAGTATCGAATTCGTATCAATTTCGATATATTTTAAAATGTTGTATTAATCGACAAAACATTAACAAAAACAGCTACAAAAGCATTCATGTGCTGTTGTCGTTTTTTATCGTCGTCCAACCCTCCAGTAATAAAATTTTACCCTACTACATCATGCAAGACATGACGATATACCGATATTTATCACGCGTTATATATCGATACAGCTCGATACTGTTTAAAAATATCGATACGATATATTATATCGATATATTTTTTCCACTTGCCCATCCCTAAATGGAACTATTGTACATACACATGAGCATACACTGAAATCTTGAAGTACGTATATGATGACTAAAGTCTAAGTGTTTACCTTTGTTCACAGTAATTGGTGTCTTATTCGAATCTCAATCTAGTGATTTTATCTAACTCTTCGAATATGGATGCAAAAAATGGCATAAAGGCAATTAGGTTTCATTGTAGGTATCAGTTCAAAAATGCTATAACGAACGACTAGAATAAAGAACAAATAAAGAAATATGATTATTCGCAATACTTTTTTCTGAAAGTAAGACTTCTCCCGCATAATTACCGATTTTATTTATATTATAATTTTTATCATATTGATTATTTACAAGAGATGGCGAAGAAAGGTTTACGAGTGGCAGCCTCGTACCGGTAAGCGAAGTGTAAGGACCGTGCTTTGTGGCATTTCTTGGGTGTACTCATGTTTAATAGTGGACTTGTTAGGGCTGTAATGATGATGATGATTAATATTTTATGCTTGACACAAGTAGTGAACTCTTCAATCTACTCTATGGTGTCATCAATAACAATAGTTTAAAAAATCTATTAAAATTAACTATTGCTTATAATACAAAAACAATTTAAATTGGTGTTTATAATAACCTAATGTATAAAAGCAAAAATATAAAAACGACACCTTAATAAAGTTCATATAACAAACATATAAACCTTCACAGACGACTGAGAGACAAATGTGTTTGTCGTTAAGAGGAAAAAAGCACGCAAAATTTTCCACATGAATAATTATTACACCCATGAATTAAATGCAAATTGTGTAATAATTTATTTTCCTTATTTAGTTTTTTATTAAGTTTAATGTTAGGTACTTATTAAGTTTTTGAACTAAATTTATTTAATTGATTAATTAATAAAATTAATACTAATATAATAAATAAATAATAACTAAATTAATTTATTAAATTGAAAAGAAAAAAATATTTATTAAGCCATAATTTTTTTATTAGCTTATTGTCTTTCAATATACGCTAAAAATGCTTATATTAGAAATGGTAAACCACAATAGTCAAATGGCGAATTTGAACCCACGAGTCAGAAGTCACTTTTTAAGTTGACCAACTCTGAAACGAAGAGAAGAAGTAATTTCTTTCCACTTTATCACAATCCTAATAATTAGATGCAGCGGCTGTTTATTTTGAAATATCATGATATCCACTTTCAAAACGAAACGAAACGTATGTAGCAGAAAAATTATCGGCGAAACTATGGAGTTATTTATTTAAAGAAAGTAGAAGAAGAAGGCTAACCAATTTTAATTGATTTAATGATAACAGCGGTTGAGTTATCTGATAGCTATTAAATTATGTCAGTTAAATTAAAAAACTTAAAGATTTATTGAGCTCTCTGCTGTATGGAATAATACAGCGAGTTGCCAACGTAACGTATGTCAAAAAAGTGAAAGTGACTCGATTCGGAAAACTACCAACTCCACACTACACTGAGACGTTTGCATGCTTTTAAAGAGCGCATGGCCTTAGTCAGTTTAACTACTCGTAGCTAGGTTGCGGGCCGTGTCCCTCCCGAACGGGTTCCAACCTTGTCGTGGCGGGGAGGCTTAGTAGTTTTGGCTTGGTCAACTATGGTAAACGAAGAGAAATCCACATGGCTGGCCCGAGGTGAAGGGCCGGCCCAAGGTGGCCATTCCAAGTGGGCTAGGCAAGCCCACTTCGGATATGTGTTGGTGGGCTGAGGCGAGAGGGGTCTCCTCCTCTTCCCTCCCCCTACTGTTGCACGAGGTGGGGTCGCAGGAGAAGAGGAGCCACTTGCCCTATCCTCCGCGACTCTGGCGGGGCCACACCGCTGATGCGGTAGTGGTGGGGCCGTGGAGGGAGAGGAGTATCGGTTTTACATATGAGATAACAACTTAGCCTTAACGATGTTATCTCATAACCATCACATGGGTAAATTAAGACGAGTGAGAGTAAATAAGTACCTCTATAAAGGCGTCAAACGAGGCTCTTTGAGACCTTTGAAATTAAAAAAAAATTATAATAATAACAAAGTTGACGTTATCAAATTTGGTTAGTACCATTATTTTTGTTATTTACACAGTCGCTTACCTCATAAGAAGAGGATAGCCTTAAGGTGCAGAACACTGGTAAGTAAACCGACGCCACCAGAACGCAGCTCATGGTCACCCCGACGACGACCAGCCAGTACTGACTGCCGTAGTTGTAGATCTCAGCCGGTGTACCCAGTATCGTTACACCCGACACATAACTGTCAAAGATTTTTTTTTATTAACACATAGAAACAACTTAGCAGTTGTGCTTCAGCAGAATAGTTATTACAAAGTTATCTATTTCTTCTGTAAGGCTTTACTCCAGTAAGAGAGCCAGCATAAATACAATACAGGCTGTAAAGCATTTCAATCTCAGTACTCAGGGTTACAACGCAACTGTTGCCTTCCTTGTTTAAAATTGTTCATGGGCACTACCAGGTTAACAGCTGTTAGCTCGTTTGTCACTTTAAAATTATAAAAAAAAATTAAGTAAGCAATAATGCCGTGTGGTGACGACTTAAGGGAATAAATTCATCTACCCATTTCATTTCCCGTGGGTGTCGTGAAAGGCGACTATGAGATATGTCAGAAATATCTTGTGATTTCCGGTATATGACATTTTAACCATCTCGTTTACAATAATCATAGAAAACGCCGACCAGTAATCATGTGATACTGCAACCCATCATCCCGACTACCAAGCGTGACATTTAAGAAAAATCTTCCCTATAAAGGGGGAGGCCCATTTTCAGCAGTGGACTTTTACGAGTTTATGAAGAAGCAATGTTTTTTTTTCTTCTTAATAGCCTTTTTAATCTATAGCTCGATAAAGGTCTCTTTGAAAATATGCCAATTGACATCTATAACAGGAATGACTTGCTCACACTCATCTGCATTTACTTTATTGATTTACCACCATTTATCGGTAGCCAAACTCTCTATAAGTTTGCACCACGTGCAGTTGAGACTGACAATTCACAAGATATTATATTGCCTTTTCACATTACATTGTTATACATTTTAGTGTCATAAAATATAACAAATCTCAAAATCAACGTGGTAGCGCCATGCTGCAGCTATAATAATTGTATAGTTGTAGCACGAATGGGTCGGCTCGACCGAGGAAGGACCACGCTCTCAAAGAATGCTAGTGTAAAAAAATAGCAGCTTAATGCTGCTGTGTTTTGTATGGTGAGTGTAGAAAACCGGAGACCCTTTTTACTGGAAAAGAGGCATTCCATCTTAGTCCTCACGGCTGACAACGCATCTGCATTTTGATTCGCAAATGAGAATAGATGTAGATGTCTATGGGCCACAGCAACCACTTACCCTCAGGTGGACTGTGTGCTCGCTTGTCACCCTTATCCTATAAAAAAAATATAGTAGCGCAGTCCTCGTGAGCTTTGTATTAAAATATCTCGGGGAATCCTTTTTCGGAAAATATCCCAAGACACAGGAATTAGGACACATTTTGCTCGGGGTATCAATCATTCCAAAAGCAAATACATGGAAAAAGCGGTAACTCATGCTAGGACTGCCTAAATGATTTAATATTCTATAGCACGTGATAATCATCACTCTGTAACCAAATTGGGATTGGAGTTAAGTCAAATTATGAACAACTTATTTAAGTAATATCTAAGGCTCCGGCTACACGCAGCGACTTGTATGCGCAAACAATTTGTGCAAAAAATTTGCGCAAACAAAATGGTGCATGCACAACGTCCACACGATAGCGTCTTGCATGCGCAAACAATCTGTAAAAAATTATCGCAAAGAACATGTTGTGTGGCGTCCTTACGCCGCGCCGTCTTAACGTACAGGCGTGCTTGTGCAACTTTAGTTTGAGCAAATTAAGCATTTTTGCAAGCCATTTACATACCGTTTTGCCGGCTTAACGTACATGCTTGCTTGTGCAAATTAGAATTTGTGCAAGTAAGATTGAGCGTATAGCCGGGCCATAAAACCCGTGTTGAAGTATTTGCATTCAAATAATAAATATGTAATTAACTACATACACTTTGTATTATATTTTTTATTTCTTTATACATTCAGAATCAGCAGCCGTTTGAGATAAATCTTATAATATAAAAAAAATACAATTTTCATTACGTTATTTTCCACAAGATTACGTTCCTTACGGACCATGTAAATATAAAAAACGAAGAATTTAAGCTCTTAACCTTTTTCTTTTTGTTTAAAAAAACACAACAGTATTAGAACCAGCCTCAAATACGTTGCACTTTTTTCAAGCTATTTTTCTACTAAACTAGTTAAAACCTTGTTTAGGTTTATTAAATTTCTACTGTGATAGATACATTAATTGCGTAGTTACTTTTCATTAAATTGTCTGCATTAAATATAATCAACAACTCTAATTGACTCCTCCAATCCTGCCAAATTACTATGTCCATCTAAAATTAACTATTAATTTCATATCATATTTTTATTATAATTATAATTCTTCGTAAACTTATAATAATTCGTGAATATAATTTAAAAAAAACAGCACAAAAATGAATATACAATATTGATAGTCGCATAAATCATATCTTGTTCCAGATTTTAAACAAACTGAAAATAATTTAAAAATCTGCTTTTTCTTAAATTAAGAATTTTACCTGGCTATAAGTGACATGGCCACAGGAAATGTGGACATTGCTCTTCCTCCCAGCAAGTAATCTCTTATGTCGACTACAGCTTTGGTCCGTGAGCCAATTGCACTGTACCATACTCCACCTGCACATGATGCCGTGCAGAGAAGTCCAAATGCCACATAATCTCCCACACCAAATCCACCTTCTGTCATCGTAAACGACATCTTGATGTTAATTACCTGTAACAAAACAAACGAATTCAGTTTTGTAACATTATAAATTTTTCATAATATTTTCATCAACCCGAAAAAGTCCACTATAAGACAAATGCCTCAGTTGTTGTAGAGAGCGATACTGCGATTATCGCAGTAACAGCATGCAATTTTACGTCTGGCGTAAAACGAGACGATTATACCGCCATCTATTAGCAGTTATAAAATGTTTCTGACATTTCTAATCGTTACCTCTCAGACTATACTTATAGCTGTAGCACGAATGTATCCATTGATGTATTTATGATTTTATGGAGTAAGATTAAGTGACATGGGATTATAGGCTGGAGAGTGACATTTTTTTATATAATATATAGAATAGGGTGACAAACGAGCACACAGTCCACCTGATGGTAAGTGGATGCTGTGGCCCATAGACATCTACATTTATCCTCAATTAAGAATCAAAAGATAATGACGCAGATGCGTTGTCACCCCTGAGGACTAAGATGGAATGCCTCGTTTCCAGTAAAAAGGGTCTCCGATTCTCTAGACTCACCATACGAAACACAGCAGCATTAAGCTGCTATTTTATGCTGGTATTCTGTGAGAGCGTAGTCCTACCCCGATGGAGCCGACTCATTCGTGCTACAACGATAGCTGTAGCGTGGCTCTACCATGTAACAACATAGGCTGACTGTGACTGTTTATCCCGAAAAAATGCCAAAATAATCGATAATCTTGTCCCCAATGCTACTACTATTCGTATCTACATCAACATGTACAAAAATAGTAAATATTTACTTAGACTCAAATTTATGCCTCTTCTAAATGTGAAAATTGTATATTATACACTTAACTACAACTACAACTACTTCTTTCATCTCATATTTTTAAACAAAATTTTTTTACACATAACAATTACAATACAATCACATTACAATGCAAATGCGTTGTCACCCCAAAAGACCAAAATGGGATGACTCATTACATATAAAAGCTCTGATTCTTTACACTCACGATACAAAACACAGCAGTAATATACTACTATTAAACGCGGATATTTTGGGAGACAAAAAGGTTGGATCGAAGAAGCATGGGGCTGTGGCCCATAGACACCTTTTTTTTCTTGGGTAAATGCCTACGCATTCCCGTCTCGCGGGGGCAAGAACGGGTTATGTCGGATTCGCACCGACTAAAACCCCATCGTGTTCCACCATTTCCGCATATTGGCAGGGCCACGGGAACGCTTTCGCACACATCCGGGGCCCCACCAGCGCCGGCCGCCCCATGGCAGCCCCTCCTCGGGGAGGACTTCTCCTCCCCCCTTCGTTCTCAGGTAAGGCGCACCAGGAACACAAGGCGCGCCTACCTCCACGATCTCTTACTGCAACTGCGAAACTGACTCCCCCAAGTCCGATACGTGGGGGCCATGGGGCCAGGAAAAACGAGCACTTGGAAGCACTAGCTTTCCCGACCCCAGCCGCGGGTCTGGTCTAAGGCTCCGCCGGCAACCAAAATTCGGCTGCGGAGGGTAGGGAGAGCGGCGCCTCGCAATACCGACGCTCCTCTCCCCCCGCAGCCCCACTACCACCGCATCAACGATGCGGCCTCGTCAGAGTCGCGGAGGATAGGGCGAGTGGCGCATCGCCATACCAACACTCGTCTTCCTCCGCGATTCCACCTCGGCTGCAGCGGTAGGGGGAGAGGACACCCTTCTCGCCGCAGCCCATCAACATACATCTGAAGTGGGCTCTCTAAGCCCACTTGGAGTGGCCACCTCTAGCTGCCTTACATCACGGGCCAGCCAAGTGGGTTTCTCTTTGTACACCGCGGGTGACCAAGCCGCGGCTACTATATAAATAAATAAATATTAATTTATTTATTTATTCTTTATTGCATTCCTTAAAACAAAAGAATACAAACATCTGATTATAATTAAGAAATAAAATATAGATATGTTGTCACTCCTGAGGACCAAGATGAGATACCTTGTTGCAAGTGAAAACTCCAGTTTTTGTCTTTTACCATACGAAAACTAGCAGTATTATGGCTACATTTTTATACAGATGTTTTGTGAAAAACTGCCGAGAACAATTTTCTCACTGCAGCCACAATATAGCTATCTCTACCACGTGAAAAATACAGGCGTTTAATTTTAAGTTATTTGAAATTCTCAATGTTTTGAGTACTTTGTAGTACCCATGGTCATAAGAAAAAAAGGTGTTAACCTTTCCGATGTCATAGTTAACCCGGACGACCAACAGCTTTGAATAATTGAATAGTGGTCCGATATAATGCAAAAACAGCCGAGAGTAGATTAAACTCTTTCAGTGATATGCTTGGCTTTGTATTTAGTTTTATTAATCAAAATTGAGAGTAAAATAAATTCTATAGAAATTCGGTCTCTAAGAAGGGATAACTCTGAATGATAGTGTGAGAAAAGTGTAGTTTGCGAGAAAATGTGACCAGGATTAAGAAAGGAATGCTTCGGTGATTTGGATTAGATATAAAAAATTAATGAGGAAAGAATGACATAGCAAATTTAAGCTGCAGAAGTGAGTGGCAGAATCGGAAAGGGAAGCTCTGGACGTAAATTTATCGACCGAGTTGGCGATATGTTTAAAAACCACCAAATTAAGAGTACCATTAACCGACGAGCGATGTATGCAAAGATATACGGATGTATAAAAAGCGAGAGAGGTGTGTCAAAATCGTGCCAAATGAAAGTCCGTAGTCTCCGTTCGACCGCTCTGGGTTACAGACGTGAGAGTTTAAGCTTATGTATGTTTATGTTAATCACTGAACACCTAGTTGATATTACCAATCAGCCAAAAGAAAAAATATTTGGTATCATCGGCAGTCCTCCGCGACCATAGGAGCCAAAAGGTTATGTCACCTATCTATGCAAAGTCCTTGTGTTTGTTCAACATTCAAAATTCAGTACATAAAGGTACCTTCGGCCAGAGAAGCAAAAAATGAAATTCTAAACACATCTTTTTTAATATATTTTAAAGATACTTTTATAAACATTAAAAATAAAGCACTCAACTGTAAAAAACTATAATGTACTGTTAAATAAACAAAACTTAAAAATAGAGGTTGCCAAAATGGGGCAGACTAGCAGCACAAACTAATAACAAGTACTGGACTAACAGCCACAAGCGTCATAGAATGCAGCTATATTATATGACGTACGTGACAACCTCTTCAAACATTCCATAGAAAAGGCGATATACAAAAAGCTCAGCAATGGATTTTTTACGAGCTTTTATTTATTTACTAGCGATCCGCCCGATTGATCTCTCGATGTCGACAACAGCGCCACCCACCGGGTCCAATTGTCAATCTCAACCATCCAAGGACCCATTCAAACACAGACACATAATTTCATCAAAATCAGTCCAGCCGTTTTTGAGTTTTAGTGAAACTAATGGACAGCAATTGATTTTTATATAAAGAGATTTATTACTTGAGACATCTATCCTTATAGGTCGAACCCAATGCGATACTCTCCTCTTTTTTCATTTCATTATAAATAAATCTTATACTACGTAGTACTATTATTTATTCTGTGCTTATACTAATAATATTAAAGTAATTTACTAAACTGGCAACTAAATATGTCAATTTCAACATGCACACGGTTGACCACGTGAAGAGCTCGAGTTATAGACATTTTTCCCAGGACATTAGTTCGTGCTGAAGGCACGGCGAGCAGTGGCGGACGCCTCCGTCTCGTCACGTAGCGGTCTGGCACACAGAGAAAGTGCCGCAGAACTCCCGGGTTATGTTCTTTGCCCCGCAGTAATTTCAATACATATGTAGCAAGAGCAGACCTCTCGATGTACTTCTAATTTATTATATTCTACCATACCCAGTACAAAAAGATAAGATGTCAAGATGAGTTGAAGAAGATTTTACACGCTCGTGTACTTCTTACCTTTTTTCCCATTGTTAAAAATGTAGAGGCAAATTGTATTAATGACACAAAAATTATAAAAATTATATTATATTTAAATAAATATAATATAACACATAACACCACAACGCTTAATAAGACGTCATTAAACGTAGTGATTATATTCTCTTTGGACGTCATCTTCATTATCATAGATTATTGTATATAAATTAGATCATTAAGTTCTGTAGCAAAGAGTATATAATCAGTAAGTTTTAACAACATACTTTTATACCGTGACAAGCATAGTTTATATTATAATGACAAGATTTATTACCCGTCATTTATTCACAGTATTTCAAAAGTAATCACTTTGGTAAGCACAGTATTCTTCACGCAGAAGTGTACAGTAATAAAATGGGAATTGAAAATTGCAATGCATACGTTTTATATGCGGTAGAGCCATGGCGCAGCTATATTATGATTGTGGCACGAATGCCTCGGCTCGACCGGGGAAGGACCATGCTCTCACAGAATATCAGCGTATTTTTTTAATAAAAAATATTTTTTTTTTATTTTACAGTCCACCTGATGGTAAGTGGATGCTGTGGCCCATAGACATATATATTTACCCTCGATTAAGAATCAAAATGCAGATGCGTTGTCACCCCTGAGGGCTAAGATGGAATGCCTCATTTCCAGTAAAAAGGGTCTCCGGTTCTTTACACTCACCATACGAAACACAGAAGCATTGAGATGATATTTTACGTTGGTATTCTGTGAGAGCGTGGTTCTTCCAAGGTTGAGCCGACCCATTCGTGCTACCACCATAATATAGCTGCAGCGTGGCTCTACCACGTTTAAAAAACTGTGTTTGAAATGGTGAGTGTAGAGAATTGGAGAACCTTTTTATTAGAAACGAGGTATTCCTCTCGGGCCAGGAGGCATCATAGTCCTTAGAGGTGCCAAAGCATCTGCATTTTGATTATGTTTGTTAAAGAATAGTGAAAGATAGATGTTGATGTCTATGGGCCACAGCATCCTCTTACCATTTCTAAAAAATAAAAAATACATGTACTTATAACAATAATCTAATACTACGAGTATTACTATATGATATAATATGAAAGTTTGTAAAGATATTATGATTCTTGTAAGTTAAAATCAGTGTTGCGGGTCTCCGCAGGCTATGTTGAGGTTTTCTTTTGCTTTTCCTATGTCATACTACACAACACATGCTATGAATGTTACTTTGTTCATAAATTGTATTCTGAATTTTTTCGTTATAGTTCTAATCACAGTATAACTGTATATTTAATCCATCTGTACTGCACGTAGCGTAAAAACTGTAAATTTTATTCGTCCAAGGTTTCGTCTCTTATTAGTGTTGTTTGTATGAGCAACAAATAAAGCTTTCTTCCTTTTCCTTTCTTTCTTATATTTCTTACTCTATCACGCATAAAAGACTAAACAGAGGAAGATTGTTCCAGATTAAATGAAAAAATAAGTCTTTCACCACGAGACAATAAAAAATACAGCGAGAAAATACAGTTTCCAGAGATTTGCTCTATTCGCCGATTTACGGCGAAATATCTACTTATTGCAGACTTTTTAACTTTCCAAAGATTATTTCAACCCTCGATGTATAAGAAGATGTTTGCCGGTTGGATGGTTCGCCCATTCGCCCTGTGGTTGGCGTATGTGTCATAATCGACATCGCAGTAAAGAAGTTTCAATATGGTATTTATCAAATGTGGGAGCATTTGATGAGTACATTACAATAAACTAAGTATATAACTAACTATATAACTAACATACTAACTATATAAGTTAATAATAGACCGACTTAAGTCAGTACAAACAAATTTTATGACACTGGTAGTAAGATTACGAAGCGGCTTAAAAATGTATGCAAGTTTACAAACTCTAGCTGAAATGTAGTTCATATGCTCTTCGAAAGAGAGTCTGTGGTATAACACCTAAATATTTTGTGTTCGTGGCCTTTTCAAGAAAGCGACACGTACAGGAGCTAAGAGGTAGTATACAGCAATCATGAACATATAAGTTTAAGTTCTTTTGGCCTTTTAATGCTAGTGTGCTAATACAAAAGGGAATATATTTAGTTTTTAGTTGCCTTTAAAGATAAGTAATGTGTAGCGAGCCATTCTTGAACTGTTATTAAGACCAGTTTGTGCAACAGAATAAACTTCTTCCCAAGATTGACCGTAAAAGGTAAGTGCGGTGTTATCAGCATAGCACATAACCTTGCAATGAAGACTATTAATTTGACAGAGGTTATTAATTTAGCATAAAAAGAGGGTAGGGCCCAAAACACTGCCCTGGGGAGTTCCGCGTGTAATACAAAAATCGTCGTTCAAAATATCGTCAACTTTGGTGCACTGAGTGCAATTGTGTAAGTAGTCGCATAGCAATTGGAGTTGGATACCTCTGATGCCTAATTTCTCCAAATTGCTAAAACTTCGGGGAAAGAGACTGTATCAAATGCTTTCGCAAGATCTAAAAATACAGTTAAGATTTTAGAATTAGAATCTAGGTTTATAGCAACGAAATCCAAAAACAATCTTACTGCTTCTTCTAAAGATTTAAATTTCCTAAAACCAAATTGATTTTCAGACAGTAATTTAGTCGTTTCTAGTTATTCTAAAAGTGCGTTGTTCTTTTGGGCTTTTTTAATTTTGCGCAAGTTTGAACGTATATGTTCATATTTGGGCGAGTGTTCGGAGTTGTACGATTAGCTGATCGTGTAGTAATGTACCAACGCTTCTCTCTCGTAGATGTTATAAAGTCGATTAAACACCACATCGGCGAGATAAGAAACAAATTGGCGAAACAATGAAATATTATTGCGCCAACTTTCACGCATTAATTATCTAAAAATTCAAAACAACCACAATTAACTACGCAACCACAGTTTATTATTATTTTGAATTGTTATCAGGAAGATACTGCTGCCATCTGTTTCATTTCCGTCTGTCGCCTCTTAGGACACTTACGGAATGATATGGACACCTTTCTATATTGGAACTATTGGAACTATTTCAAGTCCCTTATAACTTTTTTTGATGATATCGCACCTTAATAATAAAGTCATCGACTTGTATCCTGCCCAACTAACATGTATCAAACCACGAATCAATGATACATAGTAGACGCAGTCGCTGATAATACGACAAAGTACAAATCTTTACCAAAGACCATGCTGTATATGAGATCGAACAGATCGAATCGGCAATACATCAATTACGAGCAATGGTTTAGGATTAAAAATAACGAATATGCCATAGATGAGACGTCACTATACTATATTTAAAATAGCATTAAACAGAAGTTAATAAACGTTTTTTATAACGCACACTTTGTAATAAAAGTACAATAAACATGTTACAATTAAGATTGATGCTAATTTATTGATATATTTTTACACCAACAGTGTAAAAATAAATAATTAAAATGATTACAAATAAGTGTTTATTTGTAATCATTTTAATTATTTATCTCATGATAATTAAGTGGCTATCATTTAGATATAATAGTATTTTATATTATTTAAAATTCCAGTGTCAACGCCAAAAAGCTTAAAAAAGCAGGAATAGACAATAGCGGGAACGTTTTTAATTTCATTTATTAGAGTTGTGACGGCAGGGTTTTTCTAATTTTGCCGGTTTATGATGTAATCTATCATTTTGCGTAAATAATCTGTGATTGTCGTTCAAATGTAAATTATATTTGTAATGTTAGCAAAAGAAACAGTTTATTGTAAATAAAGATGCCATTATAACACAATCTATACATATCTCGGAAATAAATCAGAAGATCCCACTTCCGATTTCGGAAAAACAACAAGAAGATCCCACTTCTGATATCGGAAATACACCAGGAAAGGTTAATTGTTAAAAATAGTAAAAGTGTGAGATTGAATGTTCTCTTGCTTACGCAAATAATCAGCATTATTCTTGTTTTTTTAAAACGTTACTCCCACACTAGGATTTTCTCCTGTATTGTGGAGGTAGTTTACAAACATAAATTGCACGAGGACAAACATCCAGACCCGGAAAAATTTTTTGTAGGCCATACAAATACTTGTTACGTGCGGGATTTGAACTCGCGGCCCCCAGCGCAATAACTCATTGCTAAGCCACTGCGCCACGGAGCCGTCAAATCTCATTATCAGTAATAAGACAGCGTAATGCACTGTACATTCAGTATAGAGCAATTACTGTTCGATCATACCGTAACACGTCCCAGCCATAATCACACACCAGTGTAACGTGAGATGATTACATGATAACAACAAAGTATGCACAAACCAACAGCAACACTACAAATCTCAGTGTAACACGAAGCAGCCTCTCATCAACACCATCTTCCTCGCCTGCACCAGAAGAACCACCACAACGGACAGAACCAAGATACTATCTTAGCACTCGTAGCATGACTTCACTCGTAGAATGACTTAGGCGGAATCTCCCGCGCTCGGCACCTACACTGAACTTTATACAGCACAAACGAGTGGGGGCTTCCTCGATATACCCTCAATTCCACCTCGGTACCATCGATATGACGCTCCGCTAGAGTATGGTAATCTCTCGCTCACTCTCGGTGTAAACTGTATTTTATAGACGCACCGACATATTTATGATTTTTTTACTGTTTTTTTTTTAAATTGTTTTGTTACCGTTATTACTACTGTTGTTTATGAGTTGTTGGTACAAAGCGTTATGTTTAGTTGAACAATGGGTAATCTCGGTGCGAGCGCGAGTGACTCACAACATGCAATTCCTGAAACTGACCAAAGCCAACGGCGACCAAAAAGTGGCCCGAACGTCGACCCTGACGACATAATAATGTCTCCCATGGAAAACAGATGTCAGTCATAAATATTTTTAAGCGAGTTTCGGAGTCCTAGCCGGCAGATACAACTCCTTATAAAACTCCTATAATTAACAAAATTGCAGACGTTGCAGGTAAGGATCATACAATATTTGTAATTATTATTTTGTAATAAGGATCATGCAATCTTGCTTTGCTTCTGTGTTTAAAGGAGAGGAAAGTTTTTGCCTACTTGATAGCATAATTGATGATGTGGTAGAAATATTTATTAAAAGTGTTGGTAAAACATCTTCATCTACATTTGATGATAATCATGAAATAATATGTTGAAAACAAAGAAGTTTCATAAACACCTTCGTGTTATAAGTTGTTATATTAAATAAAAAAGTGGTTAGAAAAATGACTTTTATTTCCATTAATTTGTTATGTTGAAAACATAGACAGAGAATCCAATAGACGGCGGGGTCGCGTAACCGCTATTCCGCCTTTCATTCACGCATCATAGTGCTGCCATTTTGGCAATATTACCCACAAAATAGGGAGATTTTGTTTTTGAAGCGTATGTCAGTAATTCTAGGCCACTTTATTCACATGTTATAAGGATAGGATAATTAAAGCAAATGAAGCAAATAGGTAATATTAATAACAAATATTAAAACATATTTATTTGTTAAGAAATTTAGGCTCCCAATTCTTCTTAGCGGTTGCTAAAATTCATTTTCTTTTCATTTCCGAATCAATTGGGAAACTGACAAATTAAAAAAAACATCAAGATGAATAAATTTGAATGACATAATAAGCACAGGAATATTGACACAATGGTAAATATGTAGTATAATACATTAGGTACTCTCGCTGTAATTGTAAGCGATGAGGTCGTACCTCGGGTAATTATAAACTTTAACTAGCAACATAGGTTTGAGGTTATAATATCACTAATATAATCTATATATGATATAATCATTATAATTTATAGAACAAAATGACCGTGAACATTGCTTTAATTAATATTTCCACGTAAATCGTGATTCAGAAAGTTATTTAAATACAAATTCATGAAATAAGTTTACTTACGCGTGAAATGTAACGCCTTAAATTTTTCGTTCACTGCGGCTTTTACAGCCCATAACACTACACGACATTATGATATGGTATAAAATCAAATAATTTTCTAACTTAAAACGTACAATTATCGAGTTTTATTTGCAAATAAATTTTTAAACAAAATAATAAACATTAAACATTCCGTAACAGTTGCAGTGTTTGCCACTAAATTGAATGCCAAACAGCTTGTTAGGTGATACGGGAATAAGGACAACAATATAGTAGCTATACCTCTTTCTTACAAGTGCTAATATGATATATGCGTCCTTTGTTTTGAGAATGAAACAAAACATATCACGCTGTCTATTGGATTTTCTGTCTACAGTTGAAAACTTGTAACATGTAATGAAGATGTTGTCATTGTTATTAAAAATGACTGTCATATCGTTAGTTTTTGTATTTATAGTCTTTGCGTTATAGCATGGTGCGAGTGACAGCTCACGCCTATGAAGTCGTATTTTTTTAGATAAACTGTCATACAGATATTGTTGTTCTTCATGCATGGGTACCGCCCACTTACGACAGTGATGTGCCAATCTAAACTATGCCATGCCATAACGAACAACCACTGACTATCAAAAATCGGTTTTGAAATAAATCAAATATATAAAAATCACGTAAATATGTATTGGAATTGGTACTAATCGTTCAACAAATTCTGATTTACGGAAACAAAACTCACATAGACGAATATGTAGTGTTTCCCATGCATGGACGATAAATTATTCGTTGGTCAGCTCAGGCAAAAAATAATAATTATAAAGCAAATTACGCATTGTGTCAAAAAGACTATCATAACTCATGGCGGCCAAAATGGCTACAAAAAACCATTTTTTTTAATTTCATTAGATTTATAAACCAAATTCTCGATTCTTTATACCTTCCGTCCCAATATTTGGCCCATTGGACCTGGAAAAACTAATACACATATAGCAAAAGGCGCTAGCACTCGTACCTTGTAAAGCTGCCGGTGCAGTCTACGCCGTACTGAAAATTACAGATGCTGGCAGCAATTTTTATTTGTTTAAATGTCTATATGAATGTTGCAATCAACATGAAATAGAAGATGATTTTTATTTTCAAATTAATACATATATAAATATACATTGAAGTGTCTGTTTGTAATATCAAAATAACAGCCTTTTATTAAATACATATGAAAGTATATACGGTATTTATAACAAAAAGACAAAAACAATTTTTAAAATGTTTGTCTTACTGTCTGTTTGTTCCGGTTTATAGGTGGCACTGACAGATAGCTGGTGTTATAAGGAGTAACACAGGCTAATTTTATATTAGAAAAAAATTTTACATGCATTGTAGTTTATAAAGAAATATATGTTTCGGTTTTAATTTTTAAATCGATAGCTAATCGATAATTTTTGCTTTGCTTTGCGTATCGTCAATCGCCTTTTTTAAATCGATTTAACAATGTTCCATCTCTAAACACGCCAAAAGTGTAAGCTGTCACCCGCACCATTCTATAACGCAAAGACTATATGTTTTGTTTCTATAGTAAGTATCTTCTCTCCTACATACCACTAATATTAACATAATTACGAAAAACTAAAATTTTATCAGCCTACGGTAATTTAGGAACACACAATTTAGTGACATATTATAACAATAATGAATTTCTCAAAGTTATGTTAAAACAATTTAATGAAATGAAATTATTCATTAAAATTATATAAACTTAAATTTGAATTGAAATGTTTTGCACTCCTGTTTCTACGAGCTTCTTTTTTCTAATGCTAATAAATGAAGTAAAGAATGACTCAACAACACTAACTTACAACTTCTATAAATTCACATTTGGATATATATGTATTATAAGCAGAAGCAATCAAAAGCATGCAACATTGAAAGTTTTGCCATTCACCAGCTGAGCAGGGGTGAGTACCTAGTCGATATTCTCGCCCTTGCTTCTGATCTGCATTCAATGAATTTTTCACCATTGGGCGAAGAGAGCCTCGTCCGATATTTAGTATCATGTAGTTGAAATTAGTATTTTGAGAAAGTGTTGGTATGACCCTTTACACCCCAAAATATTAAGAGCTGTAGCTGTAAATTGCACCATAGACGGGTCGTAACATCAAGGTTGGCGCCGAAAGAGATTGGAGGTCAAATAAAATCAATCTGACGATTCATATGCAGATGCGTTTTTATAGTAATTCAGCATACGAAACTCAGCAACATTAAGCTACTATTCTATGCTGGTATTCTGTGAGAGCGTGTTTCGCAGTCTTCACGTTCACGGTCTTGCTGACCCGTTCGTGAAATCATAGTATAGCTGCATCGTGGTTCTACCACGTTAAAGATAGAAAGAAGATAAATTAAAATTAAAATAGTTAGGAAAATTCCAAAGAGCACGTCTCATGAGCGTGTCATTTAAATTCTATGAAAAATATAAATTGTATTTCTGACTTTTGAAATATATTATTTAAGTGTATTAAATTCACGCTCTATTATTTTAACAGTTTTTTATTCAACCCGTTTTTTTTTCAAAGTAGCATTATAAAATGATTTTTTAGAAAATATAAAATTGATTAATTAGTGTTTTCTTGATATACGGCTACTCATATTATCGTATAAGTGCAATATGGTTATGATAGAGGCATTTTTAGAAGACAAAATTGCTTGTCCTTGATGTGTCGAGAGTAAAGCGCTACCTAATAACGCTTCGCGTTATGTGGCGTGCAATATGCAATTTTATTTTATTTATTAATTTGAACACATACAGTTTTACAAATAGTATTATTTAAATTGTTACTAATAGTGAAACAATAGTGAATTTTTGATAAGATATTGTTCATAGTGATGTGATCCTAGCCGGTATCGACAAAAGTAATAATTTGTAATTAATATTGAAAGTAATACCGTTTAGTGGCGGTGTAAGAATATCCACTACCCTATATCATCCCATGGGTGTCGTAAGAGGCGACAGAGGGAAACAAATCAGGAGATGGGCAGCAGCATCTTCGTAATAGCGACTAAAAATAAAAAACTGCGGCGGCCAATCCGCTTGCCAAGCGTGGCAATTATGGCAAATATAACCCCTATGAAGCAATCTATGGGGGAGGCCTATGTTCAGCACGTTAACGTAACGTATGTATTAGAAGTAATTAAGAATTTTATGTATAATGTAAAATAAACACGTGGTAGGGCTTCTTTTCTGTTTAAGAGTCCATATTGGTAGACTACGCTTATACTTATTATTACGCTATATATGTATATATATATATATTTCTGCTGCTAAACAGCCAGACACCAGATGTAGATTTTTCGTGTTTTGTTTCATTGGTGATTAGCAAACGCCAATCACATATTAATCATGTTACCCTAAAGAGATACAAGGAACAATAGTAAAGGTTCTTAACCGCGGGCGGATAACAACACTACAAATTATCACGACGCATGTGACCTTGTAAAATTGTTTAGATAGAAATATTACCTAATATACAAAAATGTTCCACATGTTTAAATGTTATGAAACGATTATTTCGTGTAGTAAATTCAGCGAATGAAAAGAAATAAATATAAAGGAGTTGATATAAAATTCGTCCAACTAAACGGAAGCGACTGGACATCACTTAATAATCACAGCCTGCCCACGTCTGAATAAAGCAACAGTTTATAAAATTGACACACTTTGTTTAATTTAAATCGCAAGTTGATCAAAAGCAGCAGGGGTTTTAGGCAAACGAGGCCTGGGCCTTGGGTGGTAAACTTTGAGCTTTATTTTTCATTATTCTAAGAAATTTTCAATAAATTAATTTAATAAAACATGATATATACGAGTACATATCATGCTTGGCCTAGGATGTCATAACTTAAATTCCTTCAGAATGCTTTTTCTTCATCACTGAATGCTTCTTTTTCATCATTGAAATTTTAGGATGGATTAGCCTTAATCACCACGCTTGGCAGGCGGATTGACGTTCGCAGTAGCAGACGTCCGCACCTTTGAGGATCCCTCACGTCGCTGGTCCGGGTATGTACGAGTATTTCATATCTGGCTTTAACGAGATGACATACTATCGGCCCATGAGAAATGTCATAAGATTTTTCTGGCTATTTTCATATTCTAATAATTGTAATAACTTGAAAATAGTTATAGGTATAAAATTATTGATCAGAAGTAGATGTGCTATGGAAAAATATACCAATTTTGCGAATATGCTTACCGAATACGCTACATTTTGCGAATTGACGAACAAAACTCCAGAGCTTAAAAAATTTGAACAAACCTACCTACTTCTATATACTTCCTACAAAATGGTGATCGGGGGCAGCATTACTAACGAAAACGTCATCAACATTTCTTCCAATTATGGTAACATTTTCAGTTTTTAGCTTGCATACTTGTTTATCTATTATTTTATATAAATGCTTCGCCATAAAAAAGCCTTGTGCAAATGCTTGTTTCTTATCCTTAACGATATCAATAATAATTACTACTTAAACGATATAAAATTATTTTCGTAAAATTTGCTTATAATATTATTGAATTTTCAGTAGTTTCACAAAAAAATACTTAAGCGGTTTTTTACTGCATTTACATTTGAAAAAAAAATGTTTGTAATTAAATTAAAAAAAAAATACAATTAATTATATATAGTACTGGCCGTTATAAAGCACCACCAGTGCTTTAAGCTTTAATATTTTAAAGTACTGGTGGTGCTAACGCTAATTACACTAGCTCGGTGATACAGGAAAACTAACTTGTCTAAAAATTAAAAATGTACGAGGTTATAAATTTCGCCGGTTCGCGCTTGAGCATGGCAGCCTGTGGCCTGTTTACTGCTTAAATTTACTTTCAAAGCAAGAGTAAGCATCAGCAAGCAAATATTGCTTAACCTAGCTAGGCAGCAGTAAGGCACATTTGATCTGTTTCTTCACTTACTTTTAATGAAGTGCGTGTCAAACTAGGGTACCTTCCCATTCCCAACGTAGGAATCAGTACTTAGTTACAAAAATATTTTGGTGCCATTTTTTAAGAAACAGCCCAATAAATAGATTTTTTTAAACGTATTTCTACAACAGGAAGGGTATCTCTAGTTAAGGATTTTTTTTTAGGATATTAATGCACGAATAAATAAGTTATTTAATTTTTTACTTATTAATTTAGTATCGGGTTATAATTATTGATTAGTTAATTATAAAAATAAAAGTTAGACATAAACATATTACCTATTATATCTTCCAAGAGTATAAAAAATCGTTGCGGAAACGTTTCAAAATATGTCGCATATATGGTACTGTGCCAATCATAAGAAGGTCATAATCATGAACACGAATCAGCAATATCAACGACTTGTTTCGCACTACCTACTTTCACTAAAGTTAAAAAACCTATAAACACAACTAAAATAACTTTGAAATATGTCACTATAGGCGATAAAGTACATTTTTTTCTAAAGTTTGAATTTCCCGCACATTTACGTCACTAGAAATGTCAATGTCACACCAGAAAACGCTAGAATAAGTCGCCACATGTCATTTGGGAAAATAACATACGTATTTTTTTCAAATATAAACACATGAATGTAAGTAAAACAACACAGTGCTGCTAACGTAACAGCTCTGACACTGAATCATGGGAATGAAGTATGTATCGGTGCATATGGCAAAACTAGTCCGACTTTAATAAAATGTGAGACGCACACATAAGAAACAGCTGTCAGTCGCGATCGCGAATACCATACCATACAGAAGGCGAAGCGAACTACACGCACGTTACACAATTATACAAAATATTATATAATACAGCGACTTCTAGTGATCGCATGATAAAACTATTCCGCTACTATTCCGACTGTTTTATCGACGCTGAAAATAAAAACGAGTAGAAGTAAATTTGTAACTACCTATTTATTATAATTTTATAGTAAAATACAATGTCAAGAAATAAAAAGTGAAGACATTTTATATATGAGCATATAAGATGTACTTTGTACGTATTTACATTTTTTTAACGAGTAGTAGGTATTACCGAAAATAAATTCGAATCAAACACCAAAAAGAACGAAACTCATGCAACATAGTGATGAAATGCTCTTTGGTAATTTATATTTAAAAGGTTTTAAGGTTTTAGTACTTCCCTTTTGTCAGGATTGACATTTTGCAATATCTTCCTACCTAAATGTCACATAAATGCATTTTTTAAGTTAAACTTAGGCCACCAATATGCCATCTAAACCTAAAGAAACAGCAAAGAAAATATTACCACCAGTAACAAGGCCGGAAATAAGCAATGCAAGTTTAAACTTTGTTCCAAATGAAGCCATAGAAGGTATTACCGAGAGACTGGCTCCTATTCAAAGACATTCAAATATTTTTTGCAAGTGTCACATTAGTCAAGACTACAATTTATTTGGATGAAAATAAAACATTATATGTTTCACGAATTTCAATTAAAACCGTAAAGTTGAGCTTATGTTTTAAAACATTACATATCTATTGTCCTTATTTGTCGGGATATATAAAACATTAGATCAGGTTATAAATCAAAAATATTAAGAAAATGTATCGTTGAGTGATACAACTTTTTTTCACATGTCCCATCAAATAAGCTGTGGAATTTTACGAAGAGAACAATTGAAAGTATATTTGTACATACTTTATATCTTCAATTTATCTGTTTTAAAGGTTATCAAGAAAGAATAGAAAGTGGCGTGAATTGGACTCTTGAAGAGGAAGCGGCACGTCATCACAAGCAATATTATAATAAGCATTTAACGCAAGTCCCTTTTACACAATCATTGAATACCAAAATTAGCAAAAGTATTTTAAATAGCTTTTTCGATAAAAATTGTACTATCAGTCTTAAAGATCAATGGGAATTGATATTACCCATCACAATATGGGATAATGAAAAATTCGCTAATGAGCAAAGCAGAGTATGCTTTCGTAATTTTAACTGTATTACTGATGATATATTAAATTTAATTAAAAAAGCTGTCCGCATTGGTGATCGCAACATTTTAGAACAGGAATTCAAAAAGGTCACTGTTTTAAGGGTAAACGACTCTAAAGTAAGTACGTTAAAATAATAGTGCTATATGTACTAAAGATTCTTTACATATTTTTGCTCACAAAATTCGTGTTTTAGATGACTAAATTAGACAAAGGTCTAACCGGGTTTCAAAAACTTGTCCGACTCAATTTGTGTGGGAACTTCCTCGGTAAAATCGATGCTAGCAATATACCACGTGGAATAAGGGTTCTTGAGTTACAAAGCAATTTGATCAAAACTGTAGACGACGTTGCTACGGATTTACCTTTTTGTCTACAATATTTAGGATTAGCAAAAAATATGTTAGGTAAATATATTTTGTGTAATTTTCTAATACATTCTGTTTTGGTGTAACAATATTATGAAAAAGAAAACACTATAAGAACTGTTTTAACTTTTAAGAACATTTTCTGAACAGAAGGTGTCGAAGGGTTCAGTAAATTGCCTAGCAGTATTACTATTTTGGACTTGTCTGATAACGACATCTGTGATTTAGTGTCGACACTAAATGCTCTTACAACGTTGCCAAATCTCAGTTCTCTACAGCTTGCTGGCAATCCATGCGCAGTGAGTATGTTTTATGTAATTCTATGAGTATGGAAAAGATGGCGCTAATTTCTAATATTTGAAATTCTTCGAACATTCAGGGAAAATATTACCTATAAATATAATTTGAGAAGTCATTTAAACTATTGTGACTTTCTCTATGATAGCAGTACTAGGTTTAGATTTTTGTACTAAACACAATTAACACTAAATTAAACATTTTAATTTCAAACAATATACATCAATAACTTCCCAGTTGTAACATTTAGATTAACAAGCCTCCTAAAATTGTGTTCTTTTTTAACATTGAGTTATATGTACTACGTACTAGAGAAGCTATTCCAAACAAAAAATGTGCGCTACTCTATTGTCTTCGCGCATGCGCGGTAGATAGTAAAATTTTACGATATTATTACCTATTTATTCACTTGAACAACAAAAAATTTTACTTACTTGACTACTGAATTGTTATTTATGTAAGGTTTAAACTTTAATTTGAAATCTCGTATTATTATCACCGCTCCACACTGCATGAATATTGAAGCCACAGTAAATGACACTAAAGTAAGGTGTACGGATTGCAGTACAGTTCAGTTGAATGCGAAATCTAGTGCGTAGTACATATATATCAATGTTTTTTGAAAATAACTTTAATTTTACCCAAGTTACCCACACAAAGGTTTTTGGCCGAAACCGGTACTTCTTATTAAAAAAAAAATCTGGTATGATTCTTTGATCCATACATAGAATTTGGGAACAAGAATAGACAAACTAAACTTATATAGGTACTTTAGAGAAAAAAGAAACTATGCTTAATTCCTTTAGTATTTTTGAAAGATAAATAAACTTAAAACCTTAACAATAGTTGAAGTTAATGGTAAATTAAACAAGCGAAAACCCTGTTACTGTATACTTGTGCTGTCATAGGAGAAAAATAAATATTAAGGAATAATTATGGGTGATGGAGATAAATCAATGATTGAGACTCTTTAAAAGGGTAGATAAATTTAACTAGGATTTACTTATTATTTTGTTGAAGTTTTTACAAACAGTGATGCTGCGCCAGATATAAATTAGATTGAAAAATCAGTGGAAAAATCAATGGTAAAATCCATAATTTGAAAAAAATTGAGTACCTAAAGAAGATTGGAGGCAATTTTCTTCCATATAAAGTGCGAGTCTGAAACTCCTAACCAATTTCGACCATGGCGATCACTTCAGTTTCGCTGACTTGGCGTCCATTTCTTGCGTCCCATCATCTTTAGAAAAGGCTTGCACATACGGCAGCTCAGCAGCCACGTCAGAACACCATTTTCATAATAATATATGATTGCCGATAGTGAAGGGCCAATTAGTTCATCGCGCTTGCAATCAACACAAGCACACAGTTGAGTAATAACAAAAGTAGGAAATCATCAAATTTAAAAGTTTGAAAAAAAAAAACACGAGGCAAAGAAAATACATTTTTCATATATGAATTTTGGTTACTATCTACGAGTATCTCGTACTAAATACTGAATTATTATTGAGTCGACTTTTGTGCTTTAGCATTATATAAAATCAAAAGCAAATTTACTATGTAATATGAGTAGGTATGGACCCCATCTAATATATGAAAATTAATATTTGTTTCTTCGTATTTTATGCGCTGCCACACGGTTCATCAGATTGCGGTAAAGCTTTGTCAACTTATTGCTTGCACTTCCGCGAAGGTTATAGGCATAGTTTGACAAGGTAGGTGGCGTTATTGTAGAATCCAGATACCTAACACCCGTGCGAAGCCCGGGCAGATCGCTAATAGGTTATGAAATTCTATCCAACATCCGACAGTGACATCATAACGACAAGATTATTATTGAATTGATGTTAAAATGAGAAATGAAATATTACGCCTCTAAAGCATAACAGTCGCCTTACAATACACTAAGATATTTAAAAAAATAGAAGAGCGAAGAATGTTTGTTTAGTGTTGAATTAAATAGGCACAGAAAAATATCACAAAAATATTAAATGTACCAAGCAAACTTTCAAAAAATGCGGGAAAGGATTTAAATGTATACGTTGTCATATACTACATATTTTGCATGTTGTGTAATTTTATGTATATTTGTTGTTATTAGAACACACCATATTTTTATGTATAATATGATTTCAATATGAATGCATCATATTAGAAGTTTCTATAAAACAATTCAATACAGCAGTTTTTAGACACGTTCATTATTCAAAGTGTAATATAATATGGCGAATGGTGTATTATCATCCCATATCGTCCCGTAGGTGTCGTAAGAGACGACAGGAGATGGGCGGCAGCGTATTCCTAAAGGCGGCTACTCACTTGCCAGCCGCAGGGGCAATCTAGGGTGTAGGAGTGGGGATGACCCTTAATTGCCTCCTTAATTGTGATGTGTGTATGCAAGCAGGGGCAATATCCTGAGTCCGCCCTGCGGCAGGGCGGCAAGGGTGCAAGACCTTCCTTGCTCCCTAGATCATAGATGCCGCTGCCGTGTGTGTAATTGGGGCAATTTCAATCAATTCATCAGCGACTTTCGCGCGGAGTATACGTGTGGGTACAAGTCACAATGAATACCAATAAACAATGTGAAATTTGGACACTGGTGATAGAAGTGTATAAAGCACGGCTTCTTCACCCAATACCTCCTTTTTGTCTTTTTTGCGGTAGCACCGAAGAAAGAACGTTATTTGAACGTGGTAACGTTTTTAAACGTGGTAGAGCCATTCTGCAGCTTATAAGCACTATATTATGGTTGTAATTATTAATTAATTAGCTGTTTTATCGATAAATGTGGGTGTCCATGGGCCACAGTATCCACTTGCCATCAGGTGACTCATTTGTCACAGTTATTCTATATAAAAGAAGCCAAGGCTATATATACCGATTCATTGATATTTTGATAAAACTGGCGCCATTCTCAACGCGTGTGTCCAGAGAGACGTACACTCTCATACTGAACGGCAGACATGTGTGTAGAGACAGTTCTGATATTGCCCCGATCACTGTACCCCTAGATTGCCCCTGCGGCAGGCAAGTGAGTAGCCGCCTTTATAACAACTAAATAATAAAAAACTGCAGCTGTCAACCCGTCAGCCAATCGTGACAACTATGAAAAATATCCCCCCTATGAGGCAATCTATGGGAAGGCCTAAGTTCAGCAGAGGACTTTTGATAGGCTGTGACGGTAATGGTAATATAATATGATGTATGATTTAAAATTTAAAGGCATATTAGGCAATGTTAAAACTTAACGTAAGATAGTGTTTTGTATACACAACACTAATACTTTTAGGTATGTGCAGCATACGCTCGAACTACTTTATCTAAATTACCAAAACTACAATGGTTAGACCTGCGTGAGATTCTGCCTTCGGATCGGCCTGATGGAGAATTCGATCCTCATCCTGATGACTTACTGTCAACATATTTTAACTTCACTATTTTCCGAATTGTGTCTGCTCCTTTACCCCCAAAAGCGGATAAGGTAAGTGATGAAATAAAATTAATGAATTCTAATATGTATAGTGATAAAAATAACCCCAATAAACCACAGTACATCCGTTTATTTTATTTACTCCTTTTCTGTCTAAGGAGTCCGTCTGGATAAGTACCACCCTTTTACATATTTCTGCCGCGAAGCAAAATTGCACGCACTACTGTGTTCCACTCTGAAGGTTATAGAGAATTAGAGAACCACTATAATTACAGACTGTGAGGCATTTCATCTTAGTTCTCATTGATGACAGCGCAACTGTTTAAGTTGGTTGTAGATGTCCATGGACTGCTGTAGCTACTTACCATCAGGCGGACTATAAATTCGTTTGTCACATCAAATTAACAAAAAAAAAACAGTTAAATAATTTAATGTGTGAGAATTATTCATTAAGAAGGAAACTATTAGCATGCACATGCATGGTCATAATTCAGTATCTTCAGTATTAATTTTTGGTCCGATCTACGCAGAACAAATACTTAAGTTAAAATTAACAACAAAGTAAAATTTGTTTCATTTGATGTGTAGTATTCGCGTAAATATAAGAAATCACAACAATTACGAACTAAAGATGAAACCAGTCATTTCTCACACAGGGAGCTACAGCCTCATTTCATGTAGAGTTGGAACTTCCTTTGTTAGATGCAACAAGGAGAAGATTTCTGATGTTTCGAAATAATGAATCCCTGACTGAAATGTTGCCGCCGCCAGAAGACGATGAATGGGTACCACCCAGCAGGATGCTATCGACCGTGAAAAGTAAATCTGTTCTGGGTAAGTCAGTGTCGTATAATTTCTTGATTTATTGACCTTGTATTTTACGTGGTAGAGCCATGCTGCAGTTATATTCATTGTATAGTTGTAGCACGAATGGGTCGGCTCGTTCGGAGAAGAATCGCGCTTTCACAGAACACCAGCGTAAAATAGCAGCTTATCGCTGCTGTGTTTCGTGTGGCGAGTTTAGAGAACTGGAGACCCTTTTTACTGGAAACGAGGCATTCCATCTTAGTCCTCACGGGTGACAACGCATCTGCATTCTGATTCGTAATCGAGGATAGATGTAGATGTCCATATACCATCAGGTGGAGTGTGTGGTGTGTGCTCGTTTTTCACCCTTATCCTATAAAAAAAACCTTGTTTATGATAATTTTGAATAAAATGAAATTTTAATTTTCCCTTTTGACTGGACTAAGGAATATCACAATCTTAATGTCATCTAAATAGTGACATAAAAAATGTCATCCCTTGTTTTTCCACCCCTGAGGAAGAAGAAATTTGACCTCGAGTCGAATCGTTGGCCTCCTCCTTTTTTGAAGTCTTCTTCAAAATCAAGATCTAAGTGCATTTTTGCACTACTTGCAGCAACGGCGTCGCCAGCCGATGGTCTAGAGGGGCAAGTCCATATATAAACGATGGGAAAGTGTAGGTACAAGACCATATGAAGCTTTACCCTTCTATTGCAAGTCTTACCTCTACGGCGATTGTAATAAGGACGGTACAAATTCCAATGTGTATAGCTCCACGAGCTCTTCACTGTCAAATAAGACAGGTTGCTTTGCATGTGACTACATTTTTTTGAGTCTCTAGGGAGAGGCAGTTGCCCCCTCCCCTTCCCCCACTGGTGACGCCCTTGACTTCCGGTAATAGAAACAGGCACTACTCACTATGTACGAAACGCGGTGCGTCAGCGATATTTTACAGTTCTACAACAGTGTTTTGTGAAGAATGCCAGTCTTCTCCGGAATTTAGTAGTCAAGTGTATGTGTACATAAAATGTACATGGTAGAACCATCCTGCAGTATATTATGCCCGCAGCATGAATGGTTCAGCTCAATTAATGTCCTCCAGACCGAATTTCGGCCACGGCGGTACACAGGTGCACTCTCTATTGCCTCACTCTCATAATCCGATGGGACGGTAAACCGACACGACCGGAGAGAGATCAGGCGGAGGACCAACAGCTTTACGTGCTTTCCGAGGCACGGGGGTGAGACACCGCCAGCTTCCTGACTCCGGGCAGCTACTGAGAATTTCCTGATGGAAAAACTCAATAACTGATTTTTTGGCCCGACTCGGGATTCGAACCCGGGACCTCATGATCAGCAGTCGCACTACTACAACCACTAGACCAACGAGGCAGTCAATAAAATTTTTCAATTCAGCTCAATTAGGAAAGGACCAAAAGAAGACACAGAATACAGAATAGAGTAGGAAGTAGCAGCATAATGCTACTGTGTTTCGTTTGGTATAGTTGACGAGAACCGGAGATCCTTCTTACAGGTAACGAGGCATGCTATCTTAGTTCACAGGGGTGACAAATCATGTGTATTTTAATTCTTCATCGAAGAGAAATCGTAAATGTCCATGAGTCGCAGCATCCATTTATCATCAGGTAGACTGTGTGCTCGTTTGGTCACCCTTACTTCTATAAAAAAAATAAGAGCGATGTAGTAGTAGTAATTTGGACAACTGAATGTCAAGATTAAATTAGAGTGCTTTATAAAGCAGTTTGCATTATCAATCATTAACTCCAAAGGTCTTAAAAGTAATCCTAGGGTAACTAGGTTTTGTTAATTATAAGCTCCATATCAAAAAAAAATCGCCCTCTGGAGTTTGTGGTCGAAATATACATTTTTTATAGGTGAAACATCGTCACATGGATCAGATGTATATAACCGCTTAATTGCTGTAAACTCCCGGGAAATTCGTCACTATACTACATTCGAAAGCAACCGGATCCAATGGAATAAAGTCATGAACTTCCAGGAGCCAGCTGTCAGGATATTCTGTCCTAACCTCATTGCACTAAGAGACACTTTCCGAACAGTCGTTACCCTAAGGCTTGTATATACTGTGGTACTTCACATTATAAAAAAATTGTAGAGATTATTTTTTAAAGTTTGTATCCTAGTTCTATACGAAACTACATCTGAAACGATTTTTATTATGTTGGTAAGGATTTCCATATAGACTCAAATGCTAACTAAAACTGTCTTCGAGATCGTGACGGACATCTGTGACATTATCATATGGCCGTGTTGTGACGGCATAAGATACTCCATCACATAATTTAGTCCCTTGCGTGTCGTAAGAGGCGACTATGAGAAACTCCGTAAAAAACTCAAAGTTTCTAATAAATCGCGGTGTAACTATCTTGTTTACGCCAGAAGTAAAGAAATCACATTGGCAATTGGAGTATCGTGAAAAGCGCAAGTCGTCACTGTCATCCCTATCCTCTGTAAGATTTATTTTATAGAAGAGGGCAACGAGCATGCGGCTCACCTGATGGTAAGTATCGACTACGGCCCATGAAGAACTGCAACACCAGGGGAATTGCAGGTGCGTTGCCGGGCTTTTTAAAAAGGAGTAAGCTCTTCTCTTTAAGGTCCCTAAGTCGTATCTGTCCGGAAAAATCGCAGGTGGTAAAAAATTCCACAAAGTAGTTGTGCGAGGAAGAAAACTCCTAGTAAATCGTACAATATTGGACCGCCAAGCATCCAGATGATGTGGATGGTAAAGTAAGGTTTTGGGTTCGGCAACTAATTTCTTACTACTTTCACTATCAATCACCTCGTACAAGTATGGTTGGTACTTTGGACTATATTATAGTCCAAAGTTATAGTTCATGCAAATAGCTTGAAGCCGAAGTGCGGTTACACCTAGATTTAGTCGGCTTAATTAGGTGAAGGCGATATCGGTTGGTTAAACTAAGGTGTATTCGATTTGTCCGAATAATTTATAAAAAATATAAATGTGCACGACATTGGGGCAGCCAAAGGGTACCTCATCTGCACCTTCGTTGATATTACTTACGTAGCACTTTCATATTCCAGCACATTTAACAGAAGTCATAGTCATTCTAATTATTATTCGGACTTTACTACGCTTAGTTTTACCCGAAAGCAATCGGTTACATCTAATATTAGCCATAAAAACATCGAACACATCAAAGCTCAGTAACAAATGGCTGCACCAAGTTGTAACCGCACGTCACCCTGATATATATAGTTTTACAAATGTTGAAGTATTACATAATTTTCATAATCCTAGAGTGCTCCTTCAAAACAAGTAAAGGGTGATAAGAAGAGTGCTCACTCGATGAAGACACTTCCATCAGAACAAAGGGCCACGATAGCGACTATAAAGTGTGTCCTGAAAAGACCGGATTGGAGTCAAACGTTTCAACAATTCCATTGGGACGATTCTCTTGGTAAAGACGAAGCAATACATTGGGAAGATGGAGATCTATCTGTAAGCATACACTTGTTTGTACATTGTGAACGGAAACAAAAGATATGCTAGTTTTAACTATAATAATCATAAATGGTATCTCTGAGCCAAGTGCATAACTCTAAAGCCGTTGGTCCTGCGCCTGATCTCTCTCCGGTCGTGTCGGATTGCCATCTCATTGCACTATGAGAGTAAGGGGATAGAGAGTGCACCTGTGCGCATACACTTGGGCACAATAATCCTGTACCAATATCCACGCATATAGCCTAGGTTAAGACTGGCCGACGTGTCCGAAATTCGGTCTGGAGGACATTATTATTATTGATTGATATACTTGTGTTTTGGATTTTGTTCAAATTAAATTTTGATGTTGATTTTACTTTTATTTTATAGCTTGTATCAGAATCATTATTTCATTTTATAATGATCCTGATGATGAATTTAATTTTTTTTTGTAAGCAAATGAACACGCCTTTGAACGGCCGATCTACTAAACGCACCAACGAATCATGTCAGTTTTATACTGTGCATAGTATAATATTATCCTCGAGTCGACCATCCTAATGATTTATTTAATCATGACACGTGTTTTAACGTCTGTACCTACCAAGCGCACTAACGTCATGCAGGCAGACCGGCTCCATCCCAATCACATAAGTGATCTACACGCTAAGGATAAGCCACCCTAACGACGGTCTAGAGCTAGACAATCCGTTGTCGCCAATTATACTATTTGTAGTATATTACGCTATCTATAGAGCTACCAAATCTTATTAAACATACGACGCAATGTACAATAATATGACTATCATTTTGTTGTTATCTAAGTTAGCGAATAGGCCTGCTAGATAAGCATAAACTCGGTAAAAACAGACATTAATTGTATTATCCTCCTCGATATTTCCGACTCGATATGTCCGTTGTGTTTTAATAAATGAAACAATATTTGTCAGAATTCTGCTAACTAGCTCCAACTCACAAACGAATCTTCTACTAAACTGTCTTATTTATGAGCACTTACAATATACATGCCTTATCTGTCTGCTACATATTCAATCACAAATGGACCGTTAACATCAGTTCTTAATTATTTATTATAACAATATTGACATAAGTTTTAAAATTTTTTTTTGTAATATGCATCAACTAAATTATTATTTGAATGCATTGAAGCAATATGAACTGCGTACTATATGAGACATCAAGACTTGGTTTTTGCAACACGCGTTAAAGCCCACGAGCTCAAATTTACTTAATCTGTGCTATACAAAGATACTCTGTGCTTTCGACCACGCGCCCCGCACCATAGTTAATAAATACACTATATACCAGAGACCCCGCACCTTGCTACATATCTATTTATCTATGTTCCGCACTGGCGCACAGATTTTGTTCGTGATTTGTGTACTTCAGTGTGTGCATGTATGCATGTCTGAGAAAAAAAAATTTATTGATATTAAAAATTTGCCAACATACACTGGAGTAATGCGGCGGACTAACTTCTCCAAAACTCTTTCAGAAATGTGAGGAAGCCCATGTCAATAAGTGGTTCGTATCACGTAAACGTTTACATTATGTATTAATTTTCTTAATGAATAAAACGATTATTTATGTACTTTTATAAACAAATAATATGATTATGGCTGTCAGATGGCATCTAATCTCAAGACTATCAATTATAAGACCATTCGTTAATGTTATCCTATACTACATAAGTAAACAATTCTTGCATATATGTGTTTAGATAATGTTTGTATTTAGATAGGTTTCATCCCTGATGATAAAAGCTTGTTTGCTCATACACTAACTTGATAATGCAAATATTAGTGGGCATAATTAATGAAAGTACCTATTAAATAAATTAACTTTGTATAGTAATAAAGATTTTACAGTTTAAGCCGCATAAAATTGACAATACATAACAATAGTTGTTATGGTTTTATATTTATCATAAAAATAAGTTAACGTATTTGATTTTTTTTATATTTTCAGACTTTGCACTATAGTCAAGCTCCAATTAAAGCAACGAAAGGTAAAGTTGAAACAGACCTAGGTTTCGTTAGGCAACAACCGCCTGAAAATCTTACATGTCATTTTGGATTTGGCATTGATACTCTACGATCTTAATTAATTTTGATGATATACTGCAGTTTGATATATTTAACATTTGCTAATAAAATTCTGTTATATATAATTATCTGAGCATTTCATTTATTTGTATATAAAATATACATTTAAACCTTAAAAGCCAATGAAGTAAAGATTGGACTTTCATAGTAATTATTTGACAAATAAATAACAATTCGGAAAAAAGGTTCTGGAAAGGAAGAACTTGTGAAATTTTTTGCTATTTGATTTTCAAACAGTGGCATATAATTATCACTGTTATATAACTTTAATTGCTAAGCAGTAGCTAAGTACGTTCATTATAGCGTAGAGTTGTAAGAGACAGGCCTAGGTTTAGCACAAACAACTTGCCTACCTCCAGGGCCCTTTACCAACCAATCACTCATTAGAATCGTATCGGGTTTAATAAGTTCCTAACGCATAAAAACCTATTTTTGACAGGTTTTGACAGACAGAAACCGCCATAGGATTATTGGAGCTATACTTCAACGATTCGTTACTTAAGTTCGTAAATCAAAAGTGTTTGTTACTAGTTACTTTAGCGTAGCGCTGGGAGGTGCAGAAGAAATTAAAATAGACCTCCCTTGGCATGTCGTATTTTTTCCTCGTCACCGCTTAAAAACTTGCTATCAAAAAGTAAGTTTATGCTTATTCAGACTTTGATATTGACTCAAATCAAATATGCAGACACATATTAGCAGAGCTATTTCAAACTCTGGATTAGTTGGATTGAATTCTCAACAATTGTATAAGATAAAACAAGTAGTTTTCAATTCGTTAAAGGCGCAGCTCCCAAATTATTTCGATACTTTATTTGATTTTAACTACCCGGACCACATAATGTCGTCCACACCTAATTTCTGTCTCAGTGGTCAACGGAGACTAGCCATACAAGAGAGAATTACAGTACACAAGTGTGTGCGCAAGCACATGTGCTCTCTCTCTATCTCTCTAGTTCCTCATTATCATAGTCCTATGGGACGGCAATCCTACGAAATCGAACAGAGATCAGGCGCAAGAACAACGGTTTAACGTGCTTTTCGGGATAAAACACCGTTAACTTCCTGACTGCGGGCTACTACTGAGTATTCCTTGACAGAAAAACTAAACCGGGCTTCGACCCGACCTGGGATTCGAACCCGGGAACACATGATCAGCAGTCGCGCTATCGCCCACAAGACTAACTAGGGCTAGGCAGTCACTCCGGATCGAGACAGAAACCTGGACCATAAATACACCCGGGACTACATACACACCTGGGACCACAAATACACCCGGAACCAAATTAGGTATTAGCAGTGGCACTTACGGATACTAGACCAATGAGGTAGGATGGTTACAAATACTTCGGAGCAGGCCAAAAGTTGTCAGGAATGTTAATACTGCTTTGTAACATACTTTCTATACATACAGTCTAAAATTTTAAAGGAATATTCTTTGAATTAAATGAGAAAATATATTGACAACCAGACGATTTCGAAAGTTCCTAAGGTCAGTGTATTGATATGAGTGATACAACATAATGCGGATAAATACTACTACTACTTTAATAGTTTACTAGATCATAGGACTCCTTTCTATCACCCATATAGTTAGGTGATAGCTGCCCACCCTCTTACTCATTTCCGCTGCCGCTGCTGCTGTGTTCTGGTATTAGGGTATAATTAAAGACTGGCATTCTAAATTAGTTATCAGAGGCATTGACTCATCTGTAGCTTTCTTTGTTTGAAGTTGGTTGCAGGTGTCCATGAGTTGCAGTAGCCACCAATAATCAGGTGGACTGTGAGTTCGTTCGTCACTTTAGTTTTATAAAAAAAAAATACAGGAAGTGAGGATATACTTACGCAGCGAAGTTATACCGTTCCCATTGACCCTTCAATCACCTGCCCTATCTTGTAGTAATAATTGTTTCTCGCCTAATATATTTATGTAAAAATCACAACCTCTCTATATTTGAAGACGGTATTATTACAAATAAAAAAAGGGCGCATGCCACACTGAATACCGTCGACAATCACGAGATGTACACGGCATCGACATCGAAATGACCTCGCCAAGGTGGTTATTGTATCGCAGTCGCACCGACCAATCAAGAACCGGTCTAAAAAACATAAAACAAACATTCTCTGCAAAACAATAAATAACAGCCAGGTATTTTTTGTAAAGGACTTTGAATTTATATACATTTACTTTGTATTACGTATTTTGTATTAAATATTGCTAGCGATAAGGATGGTACCTATTTAAATCGGTATGCTTTATATCAGGTTTCTAGGTGAATATTTTTTATTTCCAAATTCCAGATTGCGAAGTGTTACTGTAAGGGTTATTTACGTGTTGTTATAAGGGTTTACTTTGTCTCACACACCATACTAGCTCGTCCCAAGTGCGCTCGGTAAGTTTCAGGTTGCGACAGTCTAAGGCTGAGATCTATAGACCATACTTTGACTTTACTCAGACTTTACTTTCGAATTAAGACAATGTCGGTATTTATAGAGCTAACTTCGAAGTCGTACTGAGTGCGCGCTTAGCAAAGCCTAAGTCAACGAAATCGACGACTTACGTAAAACTCAGGATATTATCCGAAACCACCGTATTAATTTTAAATTGTTGTTTTTATGTTACACTAATTATTTATAACAATAAATAGGTAGTTTAAGGCCGTAGTTTTAAATAGCATTAATCCATTTTCTATTAACGTAATTTCAAACTTATTTCGAATTTCTTAAAACCTTCTTTTTTATTTTATTTTTCTGATTTTGCTCCCTTCTCATCCGTTCCCGTTCTGATACGCCCGTTTTCTATTTCATATAATAATAATAACTTATTTATGAAATACAATTTGGACTGTTTTAGATTTTTAAATATATTTTTTTTTAATTTTATACAATAAAATCAAGAACATTATGCCTGGAATAAGGCATCCATTAATTTTTTGCCTGTCTGGGCCTTAGCATTAGCTTAGCTTAATCTTAGCCCGATATAACTATAAATTCAGAACCAAAGATTATGCTAAGCATATACTCAGCTAAGTTTTTCGTAAGTAAAGTCAGAGCAAAGTCAAAGTACGGTCTATAGATCTGAGCCTAAGTGTACTCTTTGAATGTTATTGATATATAAAAACTGATTTTTTTTAAAGTAAGATATATTTAATGAAAGTATCGGTAATTATTATCGATGCTCATTTATTATTTTAAATCAAGGTTATTGATGCCTCTACTATAATACTCTGGGAGCAGAATTGAAGAACTTTATAAAAGAGTTTTTCACTGCCTCCGGATACGAAAATTTTCCTTTGAAGTGCACCGTATGCAAATCCTGAATTATATTAAAAACAATTTGAACAGGATCTGACAATTACGGTGGGTAACCGAAAGTTTTTAGTCGATACTATTATATTAAGAATCCGATGTACAATATGTGATTAAGCAGTTTTTTTTTTTTTCAAAAATTGGCTTACCCTCACACTAGAATTCTCTCCACTATCGTGGCGTTTACATACATAATAACTTAAATTGAAAATTTTAAAAACCCAAGAAAAGAACTCTATCACAGCTAACAAAACATCTGATGAGCTTGAAACGGCTGAACCGATTTTGATAAAACATGTCTAAGAGCTAGAAAACCTGCTTTTAAATAAAAAAACCACACCCAAATCGGTTCACCCGTTTAAGAGCTACGGTGCCACAGACAGACAGACACACACATAGCGGTCAAACTTATAACACCCCTCTGTTTGCTTAAAAATAAAGTAGTTTTACAAACACTAAGACTTGAAACAATCATATGCAAGCCATATAAGCACTTGTCCCGTGCGGGATTCGAAGCCGCGGCCATGCAGCGTCGCAGTTGCATGCTTAGCCAATCAACAAATTCGTCGTTGTCGTGGAGAAATAGTAACTAATTTACTACTTCTTAGTATTCTTCAAATGATAAGTCTCGACAAGTTTGGGTTATTTGATAGCGAGCCGGTCTATCATCGATTGCAAATCTTGACACATCTGCTGTAACGGATATTGCCGGGATAGGATCACAATATATAATATAATCAAATGCCGCTCATACAAACAAACATACAAACCCATCCAAAATATGGCCCAGTCTATAATTTTATGACATAGGATAGTTTTTAGAAGTTTCGTCAATTAATTGAATTGACAGGTTTGACGGATACCTTCTTCTGCTAATTATATATTTTTTTAAATCTGTCTGTCCTTTATTCAATCTATCTGATGTCCATTAAGGAACTTTATTGAAGTTTTACCATCTAATACTGCACAGTGACATGATGGGTTATGTGTAGGGTTCCCAACCCTCCCGGATTGCCCGGGAGACTCCGGTAATAAAGGTTAATCTCCCGACTTCCCGAGCTGCAATAATTTCTCCGATTTTTCTAAAATTATACGCATCCGTCGCTCGCACGTGCCGTTCACTCGCTTTGCGGTCACACAGTACACCGCGGCCGCGCGCCGGTAAATCTGTTCGTCTCGCCGTCGACGTTGTCGATTCGGCGGTATCTGTCTCTGTCACGCACGCCACGTGCGCCTCGCGTGCAACAGACACGGCTGAATATGGTACTTCCCCAACTTCACAACTGCTCGAAATCAAAGTAAATATAAATTTAAAAATTAATAATTGATTGAGATTTTCTTTCAATCCACCCCCCTCCCCTCTACACGATTTCATAAAATTCTCCCGGGTTGGTCCTTTTGAGAGTTGGTAACCCTAGTTATGTGCAACAAGATTATTACAATTTTGTCCTAATTTTATATTTCTAAGATAGTCATTCTCTGATATACCAAAAATTTAGTTTTATTCGTAAAATGTCAATTTATTTTCCGAAGTCATTGCGTTGTTTGCCAATCTCCTTCATCTCCTTCAACTCGATCCTAGCTTCCTTCGGAACTTTACCATAGAAAACTAGCGTAATGTCACCGACAAATATAAAGATCTTACAATTATGTACATTAAGATTGCATAATATATTAATTAATCCGCCTACCAACCGTGTATATTACAAAATCCATTACTAAAGTCTACTGACGAAACTTCTACTAAAGATTCCGTTTGCAACACCGATGAGCGAAGAAGGCAAAGGACAATAGGTGGATAAGCATCCACATCCTCAATTAAATAAATGATATGACCAGAAAGAATCACGATCATAACTGGGGGGGTCACGACCCGCATTCGGGTTAGTGCTTTGTGAATGGCTGAAGTGTCGCACGAGCGTTGGGCCAACCAGCTCGAATATCTACTATCATGCCTTGGTTACGCTGTTGGCATTGGAAATATTTGGAGATTCCCGTATTTGTGTTATAAAAATGGCGGAGGTATGTTATTCGCCTAAATAAATTATTCTTTTACTTATTAGTTATTTTCTACGTCATAAAATATATTAAGGAATGTTTTTACTGGCAACGAAGCATTCTATCTTCGTCCTCAAGGTTGACAACGCATCTAAATTTTGATTTTTAATCGAGGAAGGATGTAAGTGTCTATGGGCCACAGAATACACCTACCATCAGGTGGGCTGTGTACTCGTATGTCACCTTTTTCATAAAAATATATAATTATGTTACAAGCTTTTCCATTATCAACGGAAACTTATGGAGTATCCTCTGTGTCTGACTGTCGCCACTGTTTCACGTAGATAATTGAAAGACATAATTATAACAATTGCAGACGTGAGGTTAAAAGTAAAAAAAAAATAACTCAAGAGGTTAGATTTGAGGGAAATGTGAATTCAAAAAACATAATAAAATATATGTTATTGTGCAATTTTATATATCATTCATATCTTGTAATAAATGCGTATATGTAAAAGTAAAGTAAAAATAGATCACAGTTAATCGATGTAAGAAAATAAAATGTATGAATTTCAGTAAGTTAATTATTTTTGTTAAAGTGTTATAGTACCTATCATGTATAAATGATTCTCATTTTTCATAGAATATGAGTAACAAACGAGCACACAGTCCACCTGATGGGAAGTGGATGCTGTGGCCCATAGACAAATATCATAAGAAATTTTAATGTCCTAAATCTTTCTTAAGACTTTATCATGATCATCAACATTATAGCCCTTAACAAGTCCACTGCTGGATATAGACATTCTGCAAGAAATTACACAAAATACGATCCTGAGCAACCTGCATCCATTGACTTCCTGCATGTCTTACCAGGTCGTCACTTCATCTAGTGGGAGGCCACCCTTCACTGCTCTTACCGGTACGAGGCTGCCACCTTTTTTCCTTATTGATTACTGATTCTTCGAGCTTTATTGCCGTCCCATTGCCACTTCCATAGCTCGCTGCGTGACCTGGAGCTTCATCATACAGCCAACGGTGAAGAATCCGTCTTAGATTCATATATCATCACTAGCAAAATGCACTTATTGTACACTGTGTCGTAATTTCCTGAGCTCTACCCAGCCGAGTTGGTTCCGTCGATTGACCTCATGGTCGAAGTTGGACTTACCTCTCGGTCAGATTTTCCTAGGTAAACTACTACGTGGGAGACGATTCGCAAAGACTTTCTAAAGGAACACAGAAGGGATATTGGTAGTTCTGAAGAATTGAAATAGAGCATTGTCGCTTTTCTTGAAAAACGAGTAGCGCAGTGACCCAAAATGAGACTTGGCCTCTGGTAGTAAAAGACGCCACTTAAGGAAACAATGTTTTACGACTAACAAATATTTTTTTAAATAACTATGAGTTTCCATTTGTTACTTACCACGCTAGCAATTCAAATCAATTTTCAAAGATCAGTTTTTAAAGTATTCTTTTTTTAAATTTCGATTTAAGATGTAATGAATACTAATGTATTTAAAATATCAGAGATTTATGCACAGCCAAATCTAACCTGAGCCACATCGACCCGTGGGTGTCGTAAGGGGCGACAGAGGGAAACTGAAACAGGAGATGGGCAGCAGCATTTCCAAGATAAATAAATAATAAAAACACTTTGGTTGCCAACCGGCTTGCCAAGCGTTTCAACTATGGCGAAATCGCCCCCTATGAGGCAATCTATGAGAGAGGCCTCTGTTTAGCATAGGACATCTATAGGCTGTAATGGATGTTTTTTTATAGAATATGGATGACAAACGAGCATACAATCCACCTGATGGTAAATGAATGCTGTAGCCTATGGCGATAGATAATAATTTTATACAACTTTTGCTTACTATTTTATAAGTTTTAAAGACACAAAATAGAAGTTATAATTGGTTTAAAACTATAACTCAAATTACAGGTGCATTTCTCATACCATACTTTTTAACATTATTTGTATGTGGTATCCCACTCGTATACCTGGAGACGACATTGGGACAATTTTCAAGCGCAGGATGTATTTCTGTCTTTAATATCAATCCTCTGTTTAAAGGTATGTAATGACTATGTGTATAATGGTTGTTCGAATTTTAAAAATATATAAGAAGAAAGAGATTTGAATGTAACTTTACTTTGTAATGCTTTGACATTGGTCCACAGGAGCTGGCTATGCCGTTGTCGTCTTAAATATAATAGCAGTGACATACTTTGCTGCTATTATGTCTTATCCACTACTTTACATATACCACTCGTTTAGTTTCCCGTTGCCTTGGCAAAGTTGCGGTAATTCATGGAATACTGAAAAATGCACTGAGGTACTTCCCATTCCTATTTTTAAATACAGTTACGATTTGAATTGATATAAAGTATAACATATTATTATTTCAGATAACTGGAAATTCTACGTTTATAGCATCAACGGGATCGCTTACGACTCCTGAAGACGAATTCTTCCAGTAAGATAACACAACGTGCTGACAAATGACTTAGTATTAAATAATAAGCCAGCAACACGAATTCGATCGGCTATCCAATTTAATAAAATTTCCAATTTTAATTAAATTACCAAACCTTTGGCCATAAAGTGGCATATTCCTTGTAATAATTTTTTCCCGGTAGAGCCATGCTGCAGCTATATTACTGGTATAGTTGTAGCACGAATGGGTCGGCTCGACCAAGGAAGGACCACGCTCTCTCTGTGAGATTAAATATGTGAGGTTAAATAGCAGCTTAACGCTGCTGTGTTTCGTATGGTGAGTGTAGAGAACCGGAGACCCTTTTTACTGCAAACGAGGCATTCCATCTTAGTCGTCACAGGTGACAACGCATCTGCATTTTGATTCGTCATCGAGGATAGATGTAGATGTCTGTGGGCCACAGCAACCACAACATCAGGTGGACTGTGTGCTCGTTTGTCACCCTTATCCTATAAAAAAAAAAACAGAGCCATGAGACGAAACAAATGAAATTTTATTTATATTACACCTTTGTCACATTATATGTTATTGATGTAATGCGTTGTTTTAGTATACGTCTACTACAAATGTCACCAAGTATTTATGAGATTGGAGGTATCGTGTGGCCTGTATTCATTTGCAACGTTATATGTTGGATCCTCGTTTACCTCTGCATATGCAACGGTGTCAAGAGCGTCGGTAAGGTGAGCTTGGAAACGCCGCTCTAAAATGACGTTCTTTGGCAAGTTGCCGCTTACAGTCACACCGTTTTTCTCGAGACAATTTAAAAATAGCATTTCTATTTTTCAGATTGTTTACTTTACAGTTTTGTTCCCGTATGTGGTGCTCTTCGCTTTATTTATACGCGGCGTGACATTACCTGGGGCTGCACAAGGCGTTCTCTATTTTATACTACCAGATTGGAGCCAACTTAAGAACCCAAAGGTTTTCAAACCGACTCAATCAGTATTTTTTTCTGAAAAAGCATTTCATTTATACTAATAAATATTATTTTAGGTATGGGCAGATGCCGCAACCCAATTATTTTACTCGCTTGGTCCAGGATGGGGAGGTTTAGTTAGCATGGCCAGTTTTAATAAATTCCACTACAATAATTTAAGGTTTGCTTTAATCTTTTACTTTATACTTAATAAGGTACAAAAAATGACATAGGAAATGTTTTATTACGTCAATGTAACGATCAAGATATTAATATTTCAAGTAGTCATTACTGATGTAGGTAATAATAATAACTGTAATACGAAATAACAATAAGTTTACATTTAGCATTTTCGTACTCTTTGTAATGACCGGCCTGTAAACCTTGACGCATGTTTATCATATTGCACAAATAATCTAATATCGTGTTATTAAATCAACGTTTATTTTTAGGTCATCAATAATAATACCAATAGTGAACAGTGGTACAAGTATATGGGCTGGGTTCGTCGTTTTTTCGGTATTGGGCTTTGCGGCGGAACGTGCCGGTGTGCCAGTGGGTCAGGTTGCCACTGCCGGACCGGGGCTAGCCTTCATCACATATCCGGCAGTTGTGAATTTAATGCCAGCGCCAAACTTCTGGGCAATAACCTTCTTTGTCATGCTCTTTTTTCTTGGCATCGACACAATGGTTAGTTCTTATTTTATATTATTTTTCATGTGCAATTGTATACATGTACATTATTTTTGTAACTATAATTGTTGGTGCGTCATTTAATGATCGTGTCACTTCTAAAAGTAAAGTTGACCCATTGAAGTTATATTTACTCGGTATATTTGTTTTGTCGAGACGATGGTTCATAGCTATGCCAAGATCCGATCGATGGCGCTATAGTTAAATTATTAACTAATTAATTCTATATGTATAGACAAAATCTTCGAAAAAAGCCGTTGGTCCTGCGCCTGATCTCTCTCTGATCGGTTTGTCGTCTCATCGGACGATGAAAGTGAAGGTCCTGTTTTGCACAGATGCCTCTGTTAAAAATGACCACCGTGACCGAAATTCGGACTGGAGGACATCATAATTAATATGTATAACATATACAAGCTTGAGCATGGCTTGAGCTAAAAAAAAGAATCACTATCTGGGCCCTTTAGGTGGCGCTTTGATCGAGTTATTAATAAGTTTTATATTTACACTGTAATAAGTCCGGAGTGAATTCGGAGTGAAACTCATCACGCCACCTACTGGAAAGAATAGAACAACTTTTGCCGGGCCAGCTAAGGTTTATATAAACTATAACTATATTTTAACAACATGTAGCTACGTCTGTAAACTATTACAGAGACTGTTTAACGTGATTTATCTGCATCGCCAATTATTTTTTCATTGCAGTTTGTTACTATAGAAGCCGTAATTGCAGGATTACTAGATGAGTTCCCGAAATTGCGCCTACACAGAAAACTATTAACGCTTTTGACTTGTTTAGCACTCTTCTGTATCTCAATCATCTGTAACACGAAGGTCGGTATCTTCTAAGTGATACAGCCATATCGTGTTCTGTCTGCAAATGTATAGGGAACCAGCATCTTCACCTTCATGAGATCTGACTCAGTATTTAATTACGGTAGCACCAAAATTGCAAACGATGATAAGTAAGCTCCTTATAAAACAAACAAGATTTATTCAAGTCCGCTTCTTCTTCATGCATCCATACATCTCAAAAAATAGTTGGAAATTTAACTGTTAACTCTCGTTTACCCTAATCGCTGGACCTTGCTCTCACTGATTTGCATTTTCTTTGGATATTTAATAACTTGTTAGAGGTGAAAATTTAAACTCCAATGATAGGGTGAAAACTTATAGTATTCTATGGTGAAACACCTTTAATAATTCATCTATACTCATCCCTAGGCTTTCTCTAGCAAAAGCATCAATGAACTTCCATTAAATGGCAAAAGTACATCTATAATAACGGGCGATGTTCCGATTACATAATAAAATATATAATATTCATAAAAATAGTTTAAAATGTTCTATATAAAAACACAAAGTCATAGCTAAGAACCTAAGAGTATAGGTTAAAAAATGATTATAACAAATTTGCATTACATGAATACACATTACACATAATAATAAGATTATGTTTCTACTATTTTTAAACTTTATTCGTCAAGGCTGGATTTCACATCATCGGATTGCTGGACTCTCACGTGGCCATCGCTTGCGTGCCAGTAGTTTGTGCTACGGAACTTATTGCCGCTGTGTACACATACGGCCAAGATAAACTAAGTATAGACGTACTTTTCATGACCGGACGACCACTAAGATGTTTTTGGCTGATTTTATGGAGATATATTCTTCCGGTGGTACTACTGGTGAGATCATTTGTATTATACAAAAGCTATAAATTACCAAAATCGAATACAAATCAACTAGAAAAAATCGACATTTGCACGTACTTTATACTTATAATGATGGCATAATTTTTACTTCGAATAACACATTGCATTTAGTGCAATGTATTATTCGAAGTAATTCTCAAAATTATATTAAATGAAACAGATACAGGAGTACAATTTCTCTTGTTGTATTTCTTGTAATTATGTGGCATTGATTTTAATGCCTGTTATCTTTAGTGTAATATTATATACTTATAATTATTGTTTTAGGTGATTACTGTCTATTCATTGCGAGGGGCATCCGGTCTGGCGGGCTGGTGCGTTGCGCTTGCATCTGTCATATGCATTCCAATCCACGCACTCAGAACTATTTACATGTCCAGAGGACCCATTTTCGATGTAATCATAAAAACAAATCTTTATACTGAACTCTTTTTGTCTTCTTTTTCTGTCGTTTTTCCTTTCTTATAACGAATTATAAAATACTGACTGAATTTAACGAAATGATGTAACACTTATTACTAACTAACGAGCGGCGCCGGCTTCGCCTGGGTAGGATCTATTAATGTGGCGTCATTTAGATTTAAAAGATCGGAGCGGGAGATCTCCCTTTTTCCATTCCAACCAGTATCGGCAGAATTCGATGTCGGCACGGCATTGCTTTTAAAGTAGATGTAACCCTCTTAGTAAATTAACTTTCGAATACTATTGAAAGCTAGTAATTACACTATGTCTTCTTATAGTGCTGCAAGTATTAATTTCTTAAGTGATAGAGCCATTCTGCAGTTGTGTTTTGGTTGAATGGGTCGGCTCGACCGTGGAGGACCACGCTCACTCTCATACAACGAAATGTCATATACAAACCACTAAATAAAATAACCTCCCACACAAAAATATATATGTCTTTTCAATATTCAGATGTACAAATTTCTAATCTATATTATTTTATTGTAGAGAATACGAGAAAACTGTCGGCCTAATTCAAAATGGGGTCCATCTGAAACTGATATCCGGCTGCGATGGAATTCTTTTCGCGACAAGAAAAGGCACTCCGTACCTCTAGCTATCATGAATAATGAAGCTTACAACTTATAATATATAACTGATTATAAATATTTGTATAAAAACAAATTGGTATTTAATATCCTAAATCTCCCAATCTCGACTGTTGATAATATGACTCACATTTAAAGTTACATTATTACGAAGATAGGTAGAACCGGCATGGTTTTACCTTCGTATGCACTAATTAAATCTCAAAATTGACACGAATATTACACTTTGAATAATTGTGTAATTGGTCTCCCTGAAAAAGGGCTTCATGGCCCTTTTAAAATTTTACGTCAGATACAACAAAAGCTGGGTCTTCACATATATTAATTTTTAGTAGAGCCACGCTGCAGTAAATAATGGCTGCAGCACGAACGGGTGGGCTCGAACGAAGAAGGACAACGCAGAGACTCTTTACTCTCTAACGTAACGTAACGGGGCGTTCCATCTTAATTCTCAGGAGCAACTGCATTTTGATTGTTAATGGAAGATGTCTTTAGGCACAGCATCCACTTAACATCAGTGCATTATGTGCTCGTTTATCACCTTTACTCCTGTATAAAAAAGCACCAATATTTTATCAGCCCGACAGGTTTTATCGGATGGATTGCCAGCGCCGCACGGCCTACAAAATCCTGTCGGACCTCACTCATGTGTGAGCTTACATAGCGCTGTTCATAGTTGTCAGTTCGACATCTGTTTTTCATCTACAGCTTCTATATTATAATTGCAGTGAATTTGAGTTTGTTTTTCGGTTATTAATGTCTTAAAATTTCAAAGTAAATATTTTCGTTCAGATTAGATGTACCAAAAATTTTATTTTATGAGCTTGCTAGAAAGAATGAAAATAGCTTCAGCTGCTATCGGATCCGTAATTCGTCTAGTGCTAGACCAGTCATCCAGTAGTCCCGTCCTATTGGATAAGACGAATAAAGTTAATTCCAAATCCAAGCATATAAGTGCAAAGATTTCTCGTCAAATCTTGTAGTTCTGCATAGGTCGTACTTAACTTTCGATTAAGTTGCTTAAAGTCCTGAACTATGACATCAGGACTTTAAGCAACTTAATCTCTATAATAACATTTAAGAAAATATTCCACCCTAAGTTTGGGAAAATAGGGGCAAGTTTTTAATGTAACTATTGCATTGACATCTAGTAGTTACCTTGAGTTTGTGATATACCTTAGTCCACAGAAAAGGGTCAAAAATTAAACTTTTAATAAAGAGTAAAAGGTGACTTCAAAGAACTGAAAAGAATAATGTAATGTCGGAGCTTTAATTTTTCTATACAGTATGTCTTAGCTTCGACTCCTCAAGCTGTTATGTGGGAGTTTTTTTTAAAGTCAACATTTACTTTTTAAACCAAACTCTACAGCACAGAACACAATTACTCTCTACCAAGAGAAGAACGCCAACTTCATACTAAAAAACGGAAACACGTCTTTATGAGTGTACACTAAAAGCGCTACAGTGAGCGCCCATAAAAAACTTTTTTAGCGGGAATTTCAAACCTTTGTATTTTGTACTTTGAACTTTTTATTTAAGGCATATTCGAGTAATTTTGGCTCAAGCCTCACAAACCTATGGGGTAAATTCCCATACATTGGAGAGGTTGCACCAAAATTACTGGAATATATTTTAGATTAGTATGTGAGATAAAATAAAACTATAAATATGTATAGTTATGTAATTTTATTTTCTGGAAGACAGATTGTTTTATAAACTATACATTATTATTGATGTTTCTATTGCTTTTGCATATAATATTTCCACACTTGTTACTGATATATAACACATGTTATTGTCAGAGAGTTATTCTTCACAGAACATTAACGTAAATTTAAATCAGCAAAATTCTCATGGTGTAAACTTAACTCAGCCGAAATACGTGATCTGAAACAGATACAATTCGAGTCAATATAGTAATACCTACAAATAACGGTCAATAAATTCAAAATGTTTATAGACTTACCACAATATTGTCATAAGTTTTTCTCTTCCTATTATAGGAAACCTGCAGAAAGTGATGAGATGATTTTGTGCTTTTTATTTGCATAACACTTAACTTACTTTCGATGATGATCACACATCGTGCATAAAATTTTGAATTAATGAATTCATTTATAGTCAATATCTTATACATAGTTAACATCTCACAAAAAATCTTTACTGTATATTCACGACGATATTATGACTGTGTATTCGCCTACAAACGAAAATGAAGTATTCTGAGCCCATAATAACTAAATTTAAGCGAAATCAATAATAAATATTAAAATCTAAACCTATGAAATAAATTTGAATAAATTTCAGAAAATATTTTCAAAATGAAAGACGTTGACAAACAAATGTCATTTTTTCTTCTTCTATTAATTCATGGCTTCTTTTGATAGAATTCTGCTAATATTTAATAATTTAATTTTAATCAATTAATAGGTAAATTAATTGTGCAAATCTCAAAGTAATATGTATGTAATTATACTTTAAAGAGCAAACCAAAAAAAGCTTAACACAGAATTAACATTTTTAGTTTCTTCCGATATAATATGAATTTTTGTATCTGATTTTTAAAATGGCAAGCTAAAACAACATGAAGGAAAGAAACAGGGATATTTTTTTCTCGCTTTATTTTTACAAGCCCAACATGCACATTGACAAAGTCATGATTGTGTGCAGATTTTTCAGCTTTCATACAAAGTTGCATCACCCTGCTCTACAGCCACTGTGTGTGATTATGCACTAGCTTCGGTCAGTCAGGAGTACGAATTTCGAGGTTAATCCTGTAGTGTAGCCACCACAATAGTATATATTAGTGTTAAGGTAGAATAAGTTCGGATCAGTATAATTAAAGTTATAGAAGCATCAACACGTCTCCTAATTCACACAAGACCTTTCCTACATATATCACATGGCGACCCTGCCAGGCGGTGCGCTGCTACAATGTACGCGCACCGCCGGGCTTACATAAAGAGAGAAAAATTAAAAAATAAAATAATGGAAATCATCATGGAAAAATATATTATAACGGAATGGACGCAATACCGGATGTGACGAAAAACAAATAAATATGAATACAAGAAGAGGCCACAATAATAATTGTATAGGAACTAACTAAAAATTAAAAATATGATGACCAAAGTTCAAAATTCAAGAAACGGCAGATTAATTTTAAAAGGAAGTAACAGTTGTACTTTTGCAAGCTTCGTCCAGAAGAATATGAAAATTGAGCCACAAAGAAAAAAGAAGAAAATTTGAGGTAACATCGAATCAGCATATTTTTCGTCATTTCTTTTAACATTTCTTAAAAAAGTTTTAATTATTATAAAAAAGTTATGTTTTAAAATTTTGTATTTAATATAATATGATAAAGTTGAGTTTATTAATCAGATACTTCACGATTTAATTGATACCTTAATATATTTATTAGTGCACCTGCTAAAAAAATCATAATGCAATATTAAAATTAAGTTACTTTTAAGCTCTCTTGTATGTTGGCACAAGACGATTTTATATTCAATTTTATACAGTTATTGTTTATTGTTATATATTCTTTTATTACTGTGTCCTGCAAAACCGAATGAAATAATATAGTAGATTACATTTTACGTACTTAAATTTACCATGATTTATCATCAATTAATTTTCGTATGGTTAAAATAATACTAATGATATATTCCGTTGTTATTTTTTTTTCTGTAGTAAATTTTATTTAAATGGTAGTATTCAATTTTGAAAAGGGTTTTAAATATTCGCTATTGTTAAATGTATTTTTCTTCTCTAAAGGCAATGAACCTTAAATTTATATGCTAACCTACATATAAATTAAAATTGTTCTTTGAATGTTAAAATAAATTAATGTTTTGTTATATAAATTTGGTAGTAGTTGTAGTAATTTTTCAATAATGTTGTGTATACGAAAATAAACATCATATTTCTAGCAAAAGTAATTTATAAAATAATTATGTCTTCTTTTTAAAAGAAGACATAAAGAATTTTCGATGTATGTAAAACTAATAAAACTATTCACGATGTAACTATCTTAACTTCTGTATAAATTCAAAAATATTTAAAACTATCACTTTAAGGTACATTTTACTTTACTTGCATTCATATTATAACAGTTTGTACAAGTTATCTTAAAATTAGGTGTGAATAACACTGTGTGGTCATAGTTCTATGTAATCGCAAACGTTTCCATATACGTACTTTAGTAATTAAAACAAAGGTGTCTCAAATCGCTTGCGCTGCTAGGAGTGGGATTGCAATTTGTATTTTGATCTATCTCTTGTTATGTTTTTTTTTTTTTTTTTTATAGGATAGGGTGACAAACGAGCACAGTCCACCTGATGGTAAGTGGTTGCTGTGACCCATAGACATCTACATCTATCCTCAATAAAGAATCAAAATGCAGATGCGTTATCACCCGTGAGGACTCAGATGGAATGCCTCTTTTCAGTAAAAGGGTCTCGGTTCTCTACACTCACCATACGAAACACAGCAGCATTAAGCTGCTATTTTACGGTGGTATTCTGTGAGAGCGTGGTCCTTCCCCGGTCGAGCCGACCCATTCGTGCTACAACTATACTACTTATATAGCTGCAGCATGGCTCTACCACGTGATTATGTGATTGTTACTGAAAATGATTACGTTGCTTTGACTTCTTTGTTCTGTATCTTAATATGAAATGCAATAATTTATTTTGGTTTAATATTGATTAAACTTTTAAATCATAAGATAACAGTTTGAATATCTAACACTTATGTGGATTATGAAAATAATAACTTCGTTCAAAACGATTTAGAAACTCAATTATATTATGTATACAATTAATTAATTTCAATTTTGTTGTGCCCATATTGTGAGCCTCAATCCCTGACTGACAATGATATACCTAAATATTATAGGAGACTGTATAATATAAATTTGTAAAAGATGTGAGTAGATTTATGGCTAAGTTACGAAATACGGAATTATAAATCAAAAATATTAATAGTGTGTAGTTGTGAGAGTAAGGTAAAGAAAATTATCGGAGGTTAGCATATCCACATACAATCGGCCTGATCAGCTGAGAGTTTGGAAAACCTAATAACCGATTAATTTTTAAACGTTTTTTTAAATCCGAACAGGATTCGATGGAAAACCAGAATGAGTTCTAACTATTGTTATTGAGTGAAATAAGAATTTATCAAGAATTGTATGGGAATATTGTCCATTATCTTGATCATGTATGTACGCGAGTCGTGTACGTGAAAGTTATGATACAATTAAATAATAAATTATATGAACTGAAACGCTATAAATGTAAAGAATTGGATGAAGTGATATTGGTCATTGTCTTGATCATGTATGTACGCGAGCCGTGTACGTGAAAGAAATGACACAAATATTGAATGAATATGTAGCTAAAATGCTGTGAAGTAAAATGAAAAATAAATAATTGTTAAACAAGAATGAAGTACATAAATATATGAAGTAAAAGGAATAAAGAGAAGTATTGAAGTGTGAAAAGAGATATGATAATGAAATGAATACTATGTATTATTAAATATCGGAACTAGATGACTTGTCTTAATGATTAAGGATACGAATAAAAAATAACAAATGTTTGCGAAAATCAAAACATAATAATATTATATTATGTTATGTTACATAATTAAGCCTGATTATGTCAATTACTATAACTAATGTGACTACACATTTTACGTGCCAAAGGTTTAGCCAAACGCCCTCATAAATCTAGACATTATACCTTAGATTATAATTTTCATTTAGATATTCTTTAATTATGTTTAGAATAGTTTTTAGGTTTGATAAAAATAGATAACTTTATTTTTATTTTTTTTGTCGGTGGGAGGTGTAGTGTAGCCACCACAATAGTATATATTAGTGTTAAGGTAGAATAAGTTCGGATCAGTATAATTAAAGTTATAGAAGCATCAACGTCTCCTAATTCACACAAGACCTTTCCTACATATATCACAATCCATTTTAAATTCAAATGGTTTAAAGTCAGGAGTCATATAGAGGTCAGTGTCGGGAGTACTGTTGACGAGTTGATAATGATATGAAAGTTATAAAAAGTACTGGCAGCTTTGTACTTTTCAATTGTAATTAAAAACAAGACATCAATATAATGAGATTTTGGCTGTCGTTAAATTTGACAGTCAGTCTGTCACATGTTAGGCTTCAAAATCTTTCCCGTGTAACTATTTTCCAATTATCAAAATTCTTGTTATGATTTAACATTTTAGAGTAAATAATCAAAATTTAAAGTAACATTTAACAAAATGGTAACAATGGATCATCAAAGCGATAAAGACAAAAGAGTAAAAATTCAGGTAATATTGTAACTTGTGTAAAATTCAGGTAATGTTGTTACTTACTAAAAATAGGTTATTGCATATTATTGTCCTTATAATAGTGTTTAAAATTCGGTCATTCTGTGCAATCTATAGCACATATAGACCTAAATTATACCTGGATTATGTTTACAACTTGCGCTAATGAGTGTAAACAAAGATACTAAAGTCTGTTTCTAGGGCCTCAGACCAAATAAAAGTTTTATTTTGTCTGAGTCTAGGCATGCGGAAAAACGGGCAGTGACCTTTAACGCCGTCTACAGGAGTAACCAACCTTTATTGGTGTGGTTCTATAAAATTCTATCAATCGTATCAGTGCCAGAAAAATTAAAAAAATATATTATTTAAGTAACATTATTATTTATTATAATTATGTTAGTACATATAAATGATGTTATGATTATTTATGTGTCCTGAGTCTAGAGATCTTAACAATTTAAAAAGAAGTAAGAAAACGTGTTTAGCGCATTAAGTAATTAAAATTTAATTCAATTCAATATTTATTTTCACTGTCGTCTTGTGATGACGAACACGCAGAGGAGTCCGTTACATTAATTATTAAACAATTGACATATTTAATCAAGGCTAAAACAAGTAAACGAAATCAAAACTATCGTTTGGATAGCAACCACATTCCAGAGCAGCATGAGCCACGCTTTGTCCCTATTTAAGTTGTCTCTCCGCGCGACATGCCTAAATCGGTTTGTTATATCAGAATTACCGCGTCGCCCACCGCACCCCGGACAGATAAACGCGTTGCTAAGCGGTAGCGATAAAAAAATGTATGGAAAGCGACAGGTATCGTTTTCTATCAACGCATACATAATACCATAGACTTAGAATATATTAGCGTATAGACGACCTGACAGCCCGAAAACGCAAGACTAATTTTGATTTGTCATTGTTTGCGTTAGCTAGTGATGTACATTTTACTTACACGGACTATCGAAAAATGATTGCTAAGGAAGCGGTAAAAAGATTTAAAAAAATTGTTTAGTGCACGAAATTGAATAACTTCAAAAATTTACTGAATTTTTACCATGATAGTTCTAAAATAATTCAAAAATATTCATATAACATGTTCCTGGGAATAAGCTGAACCTACCTGCCTTTTGTTGGATTTTAATTCAAATGTATAAAATCCCAGGTGACTCTACCGATAAACTTAAAATAACTCGCCAAGAATCAGATCGGAAAGTTGTATTTTCGAGCTATGGAAAAAATACCTTTGGAAAAAACTTTACTGCCATGGACAGTTTCCTCGCAATTTCTTTTTTAACATAACGTTAATCAATAATCTATAAATAGGTGGATACTTCATTAAGTATATATGTATTTATACTTTATAATATTTTATAAAATGTTTTGCTGTTGAAATAAAAAACGAGGACACGGAATTTTTCATCTATTACTTTTAATAATTACAAAAATTTTATAACTAATAATTAAATACATTATAGAAATTAATTTTAACAATCGACTGAAATATGAATTTAAACTTAATAATTTGAGTAAGGAAACTTGTAGGAATCAGTTAATAAGATTGCTCTGTTTAAAGGCCCATATGCCTCATCTTCATCATGCTTCATGTTTGTAAACTTTCATCTGTCCCTGAAAAGTATAAAGTAATAATAAACTTATTATCATTTTAGCTGCATGAATTTTAAAAACATAATGATCTTAACAGAATAAAGTGCACCAAGTGTCTGAGGATACAGATGCACTCTCTATTCTCTCAATCTCGGTATGTTAAGAAAATGATCACTCATTCATGGACTGACCGCGCCAAGAGCAACTTAAACTCGCAAATCTATTGATCCGCGCAGCTATTACTTAACCACGAGTTCCTCTTCTCTACGACTTACGCTGTAGGCGACGAACACAATGTCGTCGGCCATCAAGCATGAATCGGGAATCAAACGTTGTGAGTTTTTTTTTTTTTGCGCCCAATGCAAAGGCACCCTCCGGAAGCGGGGGAGGGAGGTGGTGAATGCTCCTAGCATACCACGCAGCCGGCTGCGTGGTTATGTGAGACTCACTGCGACTAACCTAACCTAAGTGCCTACCCACTAAACACCACCTTAGGAACGGTTTTAGCCATAGTGGCCTTTCCGCCGGAGATTTGATGCGACCCCATTAAGGGAAAGGGGCGCAGAGCGTTGTGAGTATCAAATACTATGGAATTTGTACTATCGCGTCTCATTCGCGGGTGTCTAGAAAAGTTGTCGGGTGTCGCTAAAAGTTTTGTCATTGTGACTTGGGAATATAATCCGAAGCTCCGCTCAGCCCCTTGGGGAAAATAGCGTGACGCTATGAATATTGTACTAGTGTGACCGTGAGGCTGTGCGGTTGGTTAAGTAAGGTTATACATTTATTTTGGTTGATAAATAGATACTTAGTTGGGTTCATAATGGCTTAAAGAAGATAATCTCAAGATTTTTTTATCTTTAATGTACTACAGTTTTATAATGTATAAAAATCTGTCTCTATTTTTATCTAAAATTTTGAAAGTTAATTTTTTGAAGTCTTATTATAAAAATATTATACTTACTGGTACAAATAATGTAGAAATGACTCCTTTTAATAAAATTGTTTTTATTCTACTTTTTCTTTTATACTTGTCAAGAAAATGTTTGCTGCAAATTGTTGAGTTCTTCTATGAATTCCAACAACTCGTCCAATTAACCTTAACCATTTTTTCTAATTATAGAATCCGGAGGGAATCTGTTTGACAAACGCCAAAATAAAATTACATTTTAGAACGCAAACCGAGGACTTATTTTCTTGTTGTGTGAGCAAGTCTATCGATTCATTATAAACATTCAAGATAAATATCGACATTAATTTTGATATAGTTGAGTCAATCCCTAGCGTACATGTAAAATATTTTGTATAAAAATGTATTTACCAAATTCATGCAAATTATCAACAACATGACTTTTTTCTTTGCAAAATATCAAAATTAACAAAATAATTAAAAATATTCTATATTTTAAACAGTATAATTTTCTTCTCCCTTGCACATTATGTCGGTCTATACGCCAGTACATTCTAAGTCTATGCATAATACGATGTGTCGTTGAGCGTTTTTCTGCCTGCCCTAGAAACATACTATAAAAGTGACTGTATGTCCGGGCTAATCTTTGGAAATCCTAAACTGTTTGTAATGAAACGTTACAAACCAATAGGGAACACCTGGCTATATTTTATAACGAAAAATTGATAAAATGTAAATAACGCCACATTAAGCCGGGGTGGATCGCTAATCAATATATTTATTGACTAGCGATCCACCCCGATTACGAGTATTCCAATTTACAATTTTTTTTAAATGTTTAAGTTTCTGTTTTAGAACTATTACATTTTATTTGTAAATACAGTTCTATTTTAGAAAGAAAGAGATATTTATTTACAACTTTTATTTACAACTATGCCCACGAAAATATTCAGATTATTTATTTTCTTCATAATTTTCACAGAAGTTTAGGTAAATCTTATACATACATACTTGTAGTTACATCGTCTTACAATATAGAGTTATTTTTCAAAGAGTAGCCAAATTTTATACTTAAGTTCAAATATATAAATAATGATATACCGTTATTGCAGTTTTTTGAGAATTCGAGTAAATAAGGCTTCTACTTTTTTGAGATTATTACAAATTGAATGTGATTTATGGGCAACAACTACGCGTACGCGCGCTCCTCTGTGTGCGTTTTAATTGAAACGAATGTGTGCGTGCGTAGTAAAATAGTCGGCGTTAGATATTTATGAATGACAATCAGTTAAAATAATGCGTTACCACGTATTCTGAATTTAAAAGATAAAAAGGACAGAATGTTTGAATTTTTTTATAAATTTTTCTTCACTATTCGCCTATATTACTCATTCTGAACCTTCTCTGCAAATTTGGCCGTATATTGCAAAATAACTACTACATTACTGTATAAAAATAAAATAATCATTACCAAAGACAATTTTGAAGTCGCATAAAAGTATTACTTGAAATAGCAGGTACTAAGTAATTCTCTGATTAAAATCGATGTCTTCAAAGTCACGTTTTCTATCGTATCGAATTCGTTTTGCTATTGAGTGACTTTGTATGACAATTGACCAAACATATTTACGTTTAATAAATCAAACGAAAACGTTAGTTTAAAAAAATAATAGTTTAAAAAAACTAAAAAAGCACGCTTTTGTAGATAACTGAACTAAAAAGTAGAAAATTATTTTCAATAAGTTTAAAATAAGAAAATAGTGATTAATATTAAAAAAATCGTTTTATTGTTAAAAAAACGTGGAGTGCTTTTTCAGATATTTTTATGATGACGGCAATTTTACAAATATCTACAAAAATATTTACAACAAATTACATCAAGCACCCCACGCTTTTTACAATAAAATGTTTTTTTTTTATGTTAATGACTATTTTCTTATTTTAAACTTATTGAAATTTATTTTCTACTTTTTAGCTCGGTTATCTACAAAAGCGTGTTTTTTTAGATTCTTTAAACTATTATTTATTTTCTATTTTTTTGTGCGGCTAACTGCAAGTGTGTTTTTTTTGGAACGAAGTTCTTTTACGCGGCTTACAGTAGATTGAACTGGCAGAAATCGTAGTTGTTTAATGAATTATTCGCAAACCCTGAGGATCCTGGCAAGGATAATGAGACAAACTATTTAAATTATTGCATTGTCATCGGTCCTTGATAAGTGTGCGAAGTTTCAAATCAATCCGACGTTTTGAAGGGGACGAAAATCACTTTCAAAAATTCCGTTACATAGATACATACCAAGCTAATAAAAGCGTGTTAAAAACTTGTGCTAACGTCACTGATCTATTTCATCTGTTTTATTAGCTATTACCTATACATTTATGACGACTTTTAGGCCGGCCACATACATACGGAATTCCGTTTCGGGATTCCGTTTCGATATTTCGATTCGAGAGTCCTAACGCAGCAAGTCCATATAAAATCTATGACCCGCCACACACGTGCAGTATTTTTCCGTACGGAATTTTCTCCGATCCGAGATTCCGTATGACCGCATGTGCGTTCGGAATCCCGAACGGAAAAAAGCCGCTCCGAACGCAAGTCTTCCATAGATTTTGTACGAGTCGCAACACACATTCGTAAATTTTGTACGGAACCCGCTCAATGTTCGTCGCACTACCGAAGCGAGTAGGTATGTTATGTATGTTTTTTACATTAAATCTTATATGTGTATAGCTTTTCGTAACCTTTCATCTTATTTTGTTTAGTAATTTGTTGAAAGAGTTTACAGACATCCATATTTAAAAAATATCTCTGGATAGATAGATCTTTTTACATAATATTGACTATATTGCAAGCTTAGTGTGATAAGGGGATGCACCCAGTAACAATGACACAGCAACAATGGAATCGCTATCAGAAAATTGTCGTCATAGACTTGCTTCGTTCGGAATTCGAACCCCACCCCGATATCCGTCACACACGTACGGTAGTTTTCCGTTCGAAATTTTGCGGGCAAAAGGGGATTCCGAATGTGTGTGGCTGGCCCGTTCGGAATTCCGAAACGGAATCACGAAACGGAATTCCGTATTTATGTGGCGGGCCTTAGTCTCCTTTGCGGGACATATAGAACATTTATAATTACATATCTGCTATGAAGGAGTTAATTTATAGAACACATAGTTTTTTGACTTAATGTGACACAGATTTAATGTGTAAATCGATAGTATATCCTTACAACTAATCGATATTAACAATCACTTTGGACCGATTTTTCAATCCTATGATAAAATGAGTGATGTTTATAATATTAACACGCGCAATTTAAACTTGCTGTTCCAAAGTACACCTTCAATTAAACTAATGCCTCATTTTTGTTTAGATGTATAAATATTTATAACATAATTTCCTATACCATTACCGATTTGCCTTTGCATATATTCAAGGCGCATGAAAAAGGCATTCTAATGAAGAGAGAATATTTAAATATGATGATTTTTTAAAAGATAAGAATACGTGGACATAATAAGCTTTCTTAGACTATCTTGACTTATATAATATATATCTAAATATATTAAATAAGATTAAATTATATCTGTTGCGAGAAAAATACACTACTTGTGAGTTTCCTACCGCTTTTTCTCTTAAGGTCTTCTGCCGTAAAAACTTGTTGAAGTAATGACGTAGTTTTCCTGACGTTCATAAAGTCCTTTGAAAAGGCAAATTTTGAGTAAAAATATTTCAACTTTGACTTTGATATATTACTTTATATAGGTGGAAGGGGAAGATGAATTAGGCGAAGGTGAAGTTGGTAGAAGAAAAATGAAACGGTTTATGTTACCAAATCTACCTCGTTGGTGGCAAGCGAAGATCATACAATATGCGTAAGTGAAAATAAATATTGTGACTAATGTTGTTATCTTCTGCAACTTTTATTCGAAACGATCCTATTTACTGATAACGAGATATTCCTGATTTAATTCTTAATCAAGGATAGACCTAGATGGCACAGCATCTACTTACCTCAGGTAAGTACCTGTCGGTGGATATTTTACTTCTATAAAAAAATAAACATATAATAGAACGGGACGAAAATGTTTTATAAACTTACGCAACACTATGTTTTCCTTTGCAACTATAGTACGTGAGGGTAATTAGGTCATCCGGTTAATATGGTCACTTTCTTAAAACTCAAAACTACAGCCTTGTTCGTATAGATGGTTCTATGATACGATAGCTCTTCATCAGTCAATCAAATAATAAAAGGTCAAAAGGGCGCTACTTTATCGACACCATTTTTACAGTTGAGAATATAGTAACAATTTTAGTCGATTTTAGTATTGTGTAGCGTAATTAGTTTTTTATAAGTTGATTTTTCGAAGTGTTCCTAATTATTGGCAAAATTTGTTTGCTATTTTTTTTTCTTAATATATTAGTTATAGTATATGACTTTGTGTTTTTGTCTCTGTCCTCCTCATAGTTTTTTTTTTCTTCAGGACAACAAGCAATTGTGTAATAAAACATAATACAGATCTTATAAAAGGGGAAACCAAGTAATTAGACAACCGGCACCGTTATCCACAAAGTAATATAACAATAAAAGTAATATTATAATGCACAGCAAACACATTGTATGATACCACAAGTAGATGAATAATTCGAGATTTTATAATAATTATATATAATAATATATGAATAATTTCGAGGTTTTGGTTTTATAGGGCAGCAAAGCTTAAGGTGACCATATTACCCTCACGTACCTTAGTAGATCTATCACCTACTCCCGACAGATTCGAGTCCAACCAATTGAATTCGATTTGAACTCAAGGGAACTCGGGAATATGAATTATATTCCTGAAACTAAAACAAACGAACGGTGGCTCGAATTGGAATTAACTTCGATCGAGTATTTCGTTAGGGTTGATAAATTCGTACTCTTCACTCGATCAAATAGTTTCCAATCGATTAAACCGATTGAAATCAAAAGTCAAAATTCACGATAACAAAAAAGGTATGTACTTTGTTTGAATCTTAAGGGGTTGATTTTATACATTTGATTTCTTCCTTTTATATCGTCGTAGCTCGTCTTGAGTCTTTGTAAGAAACGCAAAACATGGACATTCGGGCTAAAAAATGTTGAGTGTTTGTTGAGATGCTTACTTAATTTTGCCTATGAGCCTATATAGTCTTTCGTTGCGCTACCAAAGGCGGATTAAATGTCGACAGCGTCCTAGGCCTTATCGGCGTTCCTCTGACGGCCAAATATTATGAATTATAACTACTCATTTTGCAAATAAAGTATATTATTAATTATTTATAATACAGTTTAGTTACAAAATAATTAGAATACGCGTGATCTTAACGTGAAAAATGTGATGAGAGACTGAGGGCGTTGTAGGAGTAATCAAGTACACGATTTTTTTTCGTTCAAAACTTGATTGCTCGCCCTTTTTGACCTAGCGCCCCTAGGCACGTCTACTTTGCCTTAAGGATAATCCGACACTGTGCGCTAACCAAAGAATTGAGCACTATTGAAACCTCTTCCCATTTATACTTAATTTAATTGTGAGTTTGCTGCACACATCTTAAATAATCTTCAGCAATTTTTGTAAAGTAAAATACTTTATTTGTTCGTGCTATGGACGAGGTAGGTATACCAAAAAAGTCTTTGACAATAATTAAAGAAATTATACGCACACCAAAACAGTTAAAATTTTTAAGTACTCCAATTTAAAACTAGTGTTTGCTACTAAAACTGCATAAGTATAAGAAGTATTTAAATTTATTTTTATCCACAAGAAATATTTGATTTGACAGTTCAAAGAAAAGAGGTCCATTGCTCATGTTTCTGTATTTAATTAAATATTGTTATATAATATCTAACTAAAATAATACTAACCGTGTAGTGGCGGCGTAAGAATATTCACTACCTCATATCGTCCCATGGGTATCGTAAGAGGCAACAGTGGAAATAAACCAGGCCTTGGGCAGCACCATCTTTCTGATAATAGTAAAATTACTATAAAAAACGACCTTCTGCCAAGAGTGGCAATTATGGCAATATATGACCCCCATGACGAAAGGTACAAAGAAACGACCCCAGTCCCCGGCAGCCCAACTATTCCTGGGTCGGTGGCGATCATGGTAACGACGGAGCAGGGGGTACTAAGAATCTAAGGTAAGTTCGGTTGCCACTTCAGACGACTCGACCTGACAACATTTAACGCAAGCACCCTAAGGACTAACGAGGAGCTGGAAGAAGAGATAGACAAGTTGCGCTGGTATATTATTATCTGAGGTGCGGCAACTTGTTCTATCACCGGGAGGGCGACCATCTGTCCCAAGGGGGTGTTGGATTTATCATCCATAAAGTTTCTCGTTAACAACGTTGTACAGATTGGGAGTGTGTCGACGAGGGTTGCGTACCTACCTAATACTCAGAATTAACAAACGATATTCGTTGAAGGTCATACAGGCTTACGCACCAAGCACATCCCGATGAGGAGGTATAGGCAATATACCACGATGCCTCTAAAGCCACGCATTCCTTCAAAACCCATTATAGAGTAATAAAATGTGTATAGTGTTAATAGGAGAGTTCAACACAAAACTAGGCGCAAGAGAGAACGGTGAGCTGAAAGTAAGGAAATTCAGAATAGGACAAAAGAAACCAAGGTTTTAGCAGCTGACCGATTTTAAGGAAAAAGAGGGACTTTTCATGATGAAGTTTTACTTCTAGAAGCGGTTCCAAAGAATGTGGTCTTGATAAAGCCCCGACGATTCTACAAAAAATAAGAATGACTTAATTATAACGACCAGATGGCAACTGTTCAGTGATAAAAACCATTTTAGATCGATAAAAACCGTTTTCAGTGCCTAGAAGATTGCAATACTGTGGACGATATAAACGACAAGCTTGTGGAAACTGTCCATCCGGTCGGAGCTAAGTTTTGTAAGACCAGTTGCAGAAGAAACTCTTCAATCACACTCTAAATCTCATGGCTGTAAGTATAATTTAAAATGAAAAATGAATGTAAAATGAAGCTGCAGTTTTCATCTCTGCAGTCTGCGGATATGACAGCATAGAAGCAACAGAACAGATACATCCCCAAATGCATGCGGCGAAACTTACACAACTACAATACAGCTCCTATTGTAGAAGCGATTGAGTGGAACCAAGGCTCCAAAGTCTTAGCCAGATATCTGTCTACCAGAAAACCAAATGTTGTCATTTCCGGGACAACTGAGATTTTGGGTGACATTGAATGGTTCTGCGGACATCTGTACACGTCGTTGTTGGAGCAACACGCAAGTGTGAGTAACAATCCTAGAGCAAGTCTCGGCAAAATTAGAATGGCTCTTATGTATCTTAAAAACGGCAAGGTCCCGGGCGAGGATGGAATTACGGCGGAGCTACTGAAGGTGAAAAAAGGGTGAAAAAATGGTACTTGAAATCCTTCACAAGCTCTTCAATTCCGTCCTCCGTGGTGGTACTACTCCGGAAGTGTGAAGCAGAAGTGCGGTGTTTTCGTTCTTCAAGAAAACGACAATACTCTATTGAAGAACTACAGACCGATTTCCCTTCTGAGCCGCGTTTACTTGCTGTTTTGGAGTCATTACGAGTCGTCTGGCACTCAGACTCGACGACTTAAAGCCTCCTGAACAAACCGGTTTCCGCAAAGCTTTTAGTACCATAGACCACATATACCCTTTGGCAAATTGTACAAAAGGCCGAAGAGTAAAATCTGCCACTTTCCCTTCAACAGTGCCAAGTCTCTCGGTATATCAAAGTACAGAAGAGTTTGTACAGTAAGGTTGCGATGACTAACCGAGAACAGAATCAGATTACGAAACCTATCCAACTGCAGATAATGCAGGGTGACGTTATATCCCCGAAACTCTTCCCCGCTGCATCGGAAGAAATTTTCAAGCTAATGGACTGAAAAGGATACGGTATTAACATCAATGGCGAGTACATCACTCACCTTATATTTGCCGACGATATAGTCCTTATGGCAGAATCGCTAGAGGGCTTCAGCACTATGCTCAATAACTTCAATAGGGTCTTCCAACGGATAGGTGATGAAATAAGGTTATGAATAAGATAAATGATGATGATGAAATAATATCTATTCTAAGATTTAGCCAGGGACCTCAAATATTAACCGCTAGATGGCGACGATGATATAAGTGTTTTCTTTTATATATAATTTTTTTTAAAGAAGCGAATTTTTATTTATTAAAATTGTCGAAACATCAACTTTAAGCATTTGACAAATAAACGCTTAATTGTTTCTTTGTCAAAGCTTTCGAAGTAGAGTTCAAAACAAAAGTGAATTTGAATCAAAAACGAAATCGAATTCGAACTAAAGGCGGAAAGTACGCCACAGTTCTGCAGACTAAAATACACTTACCACTGCTTAAAGTTCTCTCAATTTTAAATAGATGTAACTTACCGAAAGAATAGTTTACGGTTAAAACGCGCTTCTTATATCCTATACTTTAAAGGAGCTTTAAAGGTGCCTTCTATTTACGCGAGGCCCTGCCTATATGAGGCAAAGTTGAAAACCATGGGATTATAGTCGGTGCGAGTCCGATATAACCCGTTCCTGTCCTGCGAAGCGGGCATGCGTTGGCATTTCCCTATGAAAAAAAAAAAAATTGGTGTTAGAGAAATGCTTTTAAAGCCGAGAATATTTTTAAAGCCGAGAATTATTAATTAATTACATTAATAAACTTTAAAATAGCATTCGGGCATGAGACAACTTTCAATGTTTATTAAAGTATATCACTTTCGTTATCGGGATGGTTATAAGTATATTATAGATCTTTTTAGCATATCCTAAAGCCACCATTTATGACACATACTTTACTTATACCACAGAATAAATAATAGTTAAAAGAACTAATACATGAGGTGTTGAATTCTCTTACGCCGCCACGCCTTCACGGCAAGACCTTACTTCAAATAATCGTATTTATAATTACTCAGTTTCATATTTAATTTTTTATTTATTTGCTCTTTATTGAACACTATAGTAAGTGTAGGTATATGTCTAATACTGAACACAGGCCTACCCCAAGCATTGCCTACGCCACCTGTATCTCTATGCACTCTATCTAGCAGAGAGCCGCGCTACACTTCGCTTTTCGGTACGAGGCTGCCAATAGAGAACCTTTCTTTCCTAACCACCAGGATATTCTCGTTACGAAGTCAATATGCAGAAACTCTGAGCATAGCCCTCTCCGTAGCTCGCTGAGCGACTTTGAGCAACTTCATACGACCAGAAGTGAAGAACCACGTCTCATATCCATATATCATCACTGTAGGTACAATAGATGATCTTAATTATAGATTAATTATCTACCAATCAACCTTATATACGCGCCCTCCCAGTTCGGGACAATAGAAAAACACGATGGTGGTACAAAAAGATGAGAGACAAAGTAAATCAAATACATTAAAAAATTTATAGACCTATGCCTCGATTTGGAAATCATAACTTTCAAGCATTTCGAGATTCGCGACCCATAATTTCCGACAGCTCGATGATTATATCATAAATAATATATCATTGTAGGTCGCTGGAGGTCGCTGGAGGTAACAATGCCTTATGCGTAGCCTTCTTTATTTGAAATTAGCTAATGGGGTTCATAAACAGGTGTACTGTTAACTTGTTTGTCATTCCAAGATATTGTAACACTGATACACACGAATACAGTTAGCAAGGAGCCTAAATAACTGTTTATATTAATTGATTCTACCACTTGCATCTTAAACAAAATACAAACCTGCCGGTATTTGACAATATTGCATAAATATAATAGGTATGTAGTCTGCAATTTTTAAATATAAATGTTCTTGAACGATAAACAACCGATGAAATAATAATATTGATACTGCGGTTATTCCAGTGGGGTCACCTTTAAAGCATAGGTCATATTTCGTTCGCCGCTCAAGCAACATCCATTTTTAAAACCAATATTTTGAAGAACTTATCTTGAAGCTCTTTATTTCTTCTAATACGAGGAATTATAATATATAAATATAAAAATCAATTGCTGTCTGTCTTGGAAAAACTCGAAAATGTCTGGACCGAATTTGATGAAATTATTTGTGTGTGTTTGGGGGTTCCCTGGATGATCTAAACGATTCACAATTGGACCCGGTAGAACATAGACATTATCCTTAAATTGCTTCATTAGGGGGATTTTACCATAGTTGCTACGCTAGGCAGACGGGTTGGTAATCGCGGTGTTTAATTATTTTCTGTTGTTATTAGGAGAATGCTGCCCGTCTCCTGTTTCAGTAACCTTCTGCCGCCTTTTGCGACACCCTGGGTATGATATGGGTGGTATGGTGGTATATTATTCTCTTAAGCTGCCAATACACAGCGAAAAAAAGTTTGTATTATTGCATAGATTTTTTTATTATTTATATATTACTAGCGATTCGCCCCTGCTTCGCACGGGTCATTCCTGGATCTCGACAGCGGCGCTACCTACTGGGTCCAATTGTGAATCTAAACCATCCAAGGATCCACTCAAACACACACAAAAAAATTCACCAAAATCGGTCCAGTTTAGTGACAAGCACACGTACAGAACAATTATATACATAAAGATTACCAATTGACAACAGGTATCACACCTAACACGTCACGTGCTTGCATTGAGTATGCTCCGAACTTTACTTTTATGAGATTTTTATATAATTTTTCCACTTATTATTTGTTACCTTTGACCTGCTGATAACAAATCAGTCGCATAAAAACATTTAAGCAACTGATTTGCTATCAGCAGGTTACTTTCTAATCAATGAACTAAACACTCCTACGTAGTTTTGGCTTATGTAACTTCAATCTGTTTTTCTTACTGTCACGTTCTAATTATAGCAAAACTGGTACGTCTTAGTGGATATTCCGATAATAATTCGAACATGACAGTAAAAAAATAAACAAAATAAAGTTACATAAGCCAAAGCTATATAAAAGTGTACAGGTCATTGATTAGTATGTAACCTGCAGATAACAAATCAGTTGCTTAAATATTTTTCATAATAATAATCATATAATAAAAATGTCCGCAAAACGTATCAATTAAAATAAAATCCACACCAAACTCGTTGTTTAAAATAATGTAAGATATAACAAACAAAACACATTAGACCTGTTAAAATGTAACTTGACTAAGGTACCTATGTTTTTTAAACTTTTCTTCTGGACCAATATCCAACAATGTAGCAAAATTGCGAACTTTCTAGTAAATAGCAGGAGTCGTGTTGTATTTGTTAAATAAATAGTTTATGCAAGGCGTAAAAATTTTAAAACCGAGTGCAATTGAACCCTATTGAAAGTTTATTATCAGAAGTCAACATTTAGAGGCATAAATTATATAAAGAAAAAATATCACCTCTTCCTTATTCGGCTGTATGTTAAAAAAAAAAAGTGCTAATATATACATACTGTCGACAAAAATTTACAAACAGACAAAGTATTAAAATCCTCACCTTTATTTTTTCCATATAATTGCGCCTAAAGTACCGTAACGAATTAAATAAACGAATCTGCAATGAATTGATGTCATAAAATGGAAAACAACCTAATTATTTTCGTGGGACTGAAGGCCGCATGGAACCCGGCTGACCCGGTCGCGGCGACGTTGGCGCCATCCGGGTCACCCTGATCGGGCAGTCGGGTAACCGGGACGTTTTAGTATGCGGGTCAGTAAACACTCGGGGATAAGCGACTGTGTATTCTAGTACCTTTATTATATTTTCTTTCGTCAAAAAAAGTAAAGTGTAAGCCTATAAATGTAGCATTTGTAAGCTCAGGTCTTCTCTAATTTCTGATAATTTGAAAAATGTTTTAATATCTTAGGTTAGGCAGGTTTCACGTTGTTTTCCTTCCTTCCGGCCTGTGCTAGCTGAGATCGAAGTTTGGTCACTCGCGTACTATGTTACTATAAGTTTAAGGCGAGTGCATTTTTCCTAAAATATTAGAGGGCCCAAAGCAAAAAAAAATACTTTTACATAAAAGTATGTATACATTTTCACGACCTCATTCAAAAAATCCTTAAAAAATGTTTATATAATGTGTGACTGTAACCCTTATTAGTAGGGTGGAAAATTTCATTAATTCTGGTTTTCAGTTTAGTTTATCATAAAAGTTTTCACGGCTTAAATGCAATAAGCAATATGCGTAACATTTGAACTTAAAATTATAATTTTTGGGCCTGCAGGAACTGTATGTTTATTTTATACTAGCGACCCGCCCCGGCTTCACCTGAGGAGGATCTATAAATATAGCGTTATTTGAATTTCTGATAATCCAAGACCATTAGTTTTTTAAAAAAAATTTTTTTTTACAATATCACCAATTTTTTCGAATAAAAAAATCCCCGTCTATATCACTCCATCTATCAAATAGCCTAAATCAATCCTAGCCTTGCTTTATATCTGTTCGTGATGTTTCATAATAATCGGTTCAGCCATAGTCAGACGGGTAGACAGACAGACAGACGGACAAAAATTTTGAAAATGGTTATTCATGTCTTAATAGCACGCAAATAACAACATAAGCTCAACATTAGGCAGGTATTTCGATATTACTGATAGACATTTCAATTTTATTTATATGTGTGTAGATTACAATTCAATCACGCGACTATCGCACCGAATGTAACAGCTGGCCTCCTTATCATTTCCTATCCTAGAATATAATTTTAACTTCTTGTACGTCAATTTTCCAATTACAACTTCCTTTCATGTTTTAATAAGTGTCGATAAGCTTCGGTCGTGACTGCGCGGAAAATTATCCGTGAAACGTGTCAAAGCGTATTAATGATCGCGTGTGAGACACGTGGGTGTGGAAACGATACGGGGGAAATGGGGTGGGTTGGCACTTGGCGACTGTAATGGCGGCAGCAGTCATTGCACCTTGAGCCGTTTGTGGGACAACATGCAACTGTCGTAATCGAAAGCATGCAGCGTATGAGTTCGAGCGCGTCGGAGAGTTCCTTTTGGACTACGATAGAACTGCTAGCGGACCGTGGCCGGAGGCGGTCAGCCGGAGACTTTGATGACAGCACCACACCGATCGAGCTAACACCGAGGAACGCGTCCGCCCTGAGGTCACCCTTTATGCTACGCTTGCACTAAAAATTTAAAACATGTTCACATTTAATTCGAATTCTTTATAACGATATACGCGTAATTGCACACATAAATCTTATATGTAGTAGTTTTTTAGTTATAAATAATGTTATTATTATAGCGGCTTATATTTTATCTTGCAATCTGCGGAACGTACAATAAGTTTAGGGTAAAGGCATTATTTTCTACGGATATATCTAAAAGGGTCGTAAATCAGCAATGAATTTCGGCCAGATATCTGACAAGTTTACGCTATCGAGACATGCTTTGTTACGGTTCGGAGTGCTTTGAAGATTTAATAGTAAACGTATACGCATTTTACGTCATTCGTGTCCACTTTTAATGCACTCTTCTGAAGATAGATATCTTAATGTTAACACTTTTCGTTGTCATTTTTTAAATAAATTTTGGTAAAAGAGCGATCAATAAAATAAATATAACAAACACAACACGAGTATTACATATTAATGTTGATAATGAATAGATATTAGTTAATGAATAGATAATAGCTATTAATTAATGAAAAACATGTAATCAAATTGGTATCAGAAATCCCATCTTATTTTATTATACTACATGTAAAGTTACGGCTCTATGAAAACAGACCTACGTTATTTTTATTACTATTCGATGGGATGAACGTCAAAGTGTACCTATATGGATTTCTCCACCAGGAAGTTTCGACAATTTAATGTTTCTTTGAATAATTTCGAACGTATGTACATCAAAACATACTTGTACATCTCAAAGGAAATGTATAAAAGTTTATGACTACTCTTGATCAGATTTGTTGTGAATTGTGAAACAATTTACTAATGTTTATTTATTTATTTATTCCTTGGGTCTTCCAATGGGCGAACTTATTGTCTTGTAACATTTTCTGCCAGTCAACCCTGAGTGCATAGAAAAAGTGGGAGAATAAGAAAAATGTTGCAATATTTTAATATTTTTTACGTTTTTATAACCGATTTCTTCTAACTGTGAGTTGAATTTATCGAAAATAAAACTTAGGGCCAGTATGGTGAGTTTGCGCAAATCTCCCGAGTAACTTGGTGTTGGCACATTTTTTTGTCCTATGTCCAAAAACGAAATTAAAAAATGTTATTTTCGTTTACTTAATAGTCTCATTCAAAACTAAAATGGTACCATCCATTAACTGAAACTGTTATTCAAAACAATCTCCTTTAAAATATATGAATTTCACGTACATTATTATACATATGAACATATTATCATTACCTTATGACAATATTTAATATACACTAAGTACATCTTAAACGTTAAGAACTTCATAAAAATTCCAACAAGTCTTAATATAAAAACGTCTAAAATTGCGCGATAACATTAAATGTAAACTATTAACCTTGAAAATAGCAGTTTCGCGAGAATTACGATAAATATTAAAACAATGTAAATAATTTCATCATTTGTGAAATATGTTTACTCTTTTGCATCAAAAGTTCGATAATAACTTTATATAGTTTTTGTTAGCGCTTTTTCGAATTTTATCTAATGACTCCTCTTAACACGTAGCCTGATACAAAACAAGTAAGCTTCTTTGATCAGTGACCGTTCATGTAAGTATAAGTATAAAAAAATGGAATTTGGTCACCAGTATAATACTCGTAGGATGTCATTTTTAAAATTCGATTATGGTATTTTGTACGAGTACTATCACGCCGTCATTTCGTCTCTTAGGTCGTAAGGTAGTGGTGGTCCTGGACCCGATAATTCCCAGAATATTACCGTCATCTACATCCGACCTCAATAATCTTTCAGCACTTAATTAGCACTTAATTCCTTGCTAATATTTATCGTATATCTATTATCGTCACTGCGTTGCTAGCGATACGTTTTGCCAGCAACGCAAATTTCAACAGTTCATTGCGGTGAAAATTTTAGAGCACTTAATTTTTAAACTTGTCACCTAATAAGCCCCTAATTTTGTTTTTTTCTAAATGCAAATTTCTGACTTTGCGTTACTGGCGAGACACAACTCATCTATTATTATCAAACGGATCAGAAGTTATTATCAAACATGTGTATTTTTGGAACGAAGTACTTTATCGGACAGTACGAATTTGGCGGATGGGGGCTAGGCGAGAAAAAGTGTAAGATTTTTCCGTCACAACCCCTTCTGACGTAGTTTAGACGGCCTTGGCGGTTATAAGGAAGCGAGATGGAATAATATCCATCTCCCTCGCATTTTTTCTTATCTTGCCGTGAATGATATATTATTTTATTTTCAATGACGCTTCATTTTACTAGACGCTAGTAATTCATTTATTTGTATTTGTTAATTAATAATATAATACGTTTATCAATAATAATATACTACGAAAGGAACTTCGTTCCCACCGAGTGTTCCACGACACTCACGCATGCTTTTTTTTTTACTAAAATTTTTAAACTTTTGTTAGACAGGTCATGCATATTCTTTTAGACTTTGTTGGTCAAATACTGGGTCCGGCTAAAAATCATTTATTGAATTTTTACTTTCAAGAAAATCTCAGTAGCAACCCGTAGTCGTGCACTACAATCCTGCCCTGCTCTAATGGCAAGTCCGAGTTCGTCCGGTCATTGGAGTGACCGAAATTTTGTCTGGAGGACATTATTATCATTAAACTTTAACACCTTAGACTGCAGATCCAAATATAAATATCCAATAATGTAATAATGTTTATATAACAAAATAATTATTATTTTGTTCAAATCATTAAAAAGCCCTTGTCCGAGTAAGGGCAAGGGCGGCTAGGACTCGCGCCCTGAGAGTGCCAAGAAAACATAATAGTTGTATGAATTTAATTTATCCCGGGAATCGATCTCGATCGATTCGATTCCTCACAAATGGCACAAATATGTAGTCATCGCTCAGAGACTCATATTGCTTTTGATTGCGTTGACTTAGAAGCTTGAATTTTCAACACATCTAATGGTTCATGTACCTAGTACTTGATAAGTTGTACGAACGTATGTAGCACGTTACGTGTACGTAGTACCCAGTACTTGACGCCTCTACCTATTCCTAAGGTCTTGACAGACTAAAATACGGATGGACAGACAGACGGATGGATGGACAGACGGACAACAGAGTGATCCTATAATGGTTCCGTTATTTTCTTTTGAAGTGCGGAACCCTAAAAACAAAATAAGGAAGTAATTTATCAGCACCTACCAGACATTTATTCAACACGAACTGATAACCTCCGTGATACAATATGCTACAAATATGTTTTTTATATTACGTAAAACTGACTTTTAGGCAATTAAAGGAAATTACATGACAAAAATGTGTAGTATCTGTTCCCAAACATTTTTTACAAATGTCAACAATATAAATAATGAAATATTTTATACCGCCCACTTCCTGACGACGTTCTTTGTGATGATACAACGCTAACTTCCTGACTCCGGGCTGCTTCTAAATATTTCTTGACAGAAAAACCCAGTAACTGATTTTGGCCCGATCTGAGATTCGAAACCGGGACCACGTACTCAGCATTGAATGCCTCATTGGTCTAGTGGCCATAAGCGCAACTACTGATATCTCTATCTAATATATAAAAAATATTTGTTTATTCGTATTTTATGCGCTGCCATACCGTTCATTAGACTTCGCTAAAACTTTGTCAACTTATTGCTTGCACTTGCGGGCATAGTACAATTAACTAACAGTAGGTGGCGCGCGTATCGATCCTATAAATTTATTTGAAAGTCATATATCAATCAATTTCAATGAATGTATTATCATTCCTAATTAAACTATCTAACTATTCCAAATATAAAACGATATTTACACAATCATTTCTTCTGCGGTTGCAACGCGCCTGGTAACAGCTAGTAATATATAAAATCAATTGCTGTCCGTTAGTCTCGCTAAAACTCGAAAATGGTTCGACCAATTTTGATGAAATTTTTTGTGTGTGTTTGAGTGGGTCCCTGGATGATTTATATTAACAATTGGACCCGGTAGGTGGCGCTTTTGTCACGATCCAGAAATCACCCGTGCGAAGCCGGGGCGTATAGCTAGAAAGCAATACAACTAAGCCTAAGGTGTGTGCGGCGTAGGGGCATTTTCTCATTTCCTATATGTTTCGAGAGTCATTACGAATCGTCTCGCATGCAAACTCGATGACTTCCAGCCTCCCGAACAACCCGGTTACCGAAAAGGCTTTAGCACCATAGACCACATACATACTCTTCGGCAAATTGTCCGAGGAGTACAATTTGCCACTATCTCTGGCGTATGTGGACTATGAGAAAGCCTTTGATTCCGTCGAAATTTGGGCGGTGCTGCAGTCCCTTCAGCGGTGCCAAGTTGACTGTCGGTATATCGAAGTCCTGAAGTGTTTGTGCAGTAGGGCTACGATGGCTATCAGAGTACAGAACCAGAGTACGAAACCTATCCAACTGCAGAGAGGTGTAAGACAGGGTAACATTATACCCCCGAAACTCTTCACCGCTGCATTGGAAGACGTTTTCAAGCTACTGGACTGGAAAGAATACGGTATTAACATCAACGACGAGTGCATCACTCACCTTCGACTTGCCGACGATATAGTCCTTATGGCAGAATCGCTGGAGGACCTAAGCACTATGCTCAATGACCTCAATAGTACCTCCCAACGGATAGGTCTTAAGATGAACATGGACAAAACAAAGATCATGTATAACGTCCATGTCACACCTATGCCGGTAGTTGTTGGGAGCACTAAGCTCGAATTTGTTGACGAGTATGTTTACCTGGGACAAATAGTCCGACTAGGTAAGTCCAACTTCGACCGAGAGGTCAATCGACGGATTCAACTCGGCTGGGCAGCGTTCGGAAATTACGATACATGTTCTCGTCAGGTATACCTGCCAGTGATGACCTATGGAACTGAGACGTGGTCCTTCACTGCTGGCCATATGAGGAAGCTCAAGGTCGCTCAGCGAGCTATGGAGAGGGCTATGCTCGGGGTTTCTCTGCGTGATAAACTTAGAAATGAGGATATCCGCAGTAGAACCAGAGTGGCCGACATAGCTCAACATATTAGTAAGCTGAAGTGGCAATGGGCCGGCCATATAACTCGAAGAACCGACAACCGATGGGGAAAAAAGTTCTCGAGTGGCGGCCTCGTACCGGCGGACGAAGTGTAGGGCGTCCCAACACTAGATGGAGTGACGACCTGGTAAGACATGCAGGAAGCCGATGGATGCAGGTGTATATTCAGCAGTGGACTTGTGAAAGGCTGTAATGATGAATGATGATGATGAATTCAATGATTTAAGTTATAAGTAGTTTTTTAAAAGCGCCTATATGTTACAATGGTAAAATTAAGATGTTCTACTTCAATTGAAAAGTAACCTAACAGCCGTTAAACATCTCACTCCTGAGCACATGCATCTTCATATATATGAGAGGAGTTTTGTTTGGAACAGGGAAGGACTCATCACGTTGCCCTACTGCATTTTAACGGACTCATTTATATACTTTCAATTTTTAAAATTTAGGTTGGTTAGCAACGTTTTGCTTTGTCATCCAGTAAGTGATAAATCAAAATTTAAAAGTACTATTCCGTTGGTAGAATCAAACTTAATAACCAAAAAATTTTTCGTTTGTATTACTTTCCGAACGTTTCTTATGTATAGCAAATCGTTACAATATTGTACTTTAATAATGTTTAATGTTATTTGCTAAAAGAAAAATTTAAAGTAGACAAAAATTACATTTTTAACACAAGTCTTATAATTTTCTTTTAAAAATATCGCTTATGAAATTTCGTTTATATTATGAGAACGTCGTAAATCAGCACTTAAAATTGCAATTAAAAATTTCATTGTTGCCGGCGGGGATGGAACCCTAGTTGCACACGTACTGTTAAATCTACTACAAGAACTTAGCTCCTGAGCTACTACGGCTCATGTTGATGAGTGAATGTTTTATACCACGAATTAGCTTTTTTTTATAGGATAAGGGCGACAAACGAGCACACAGTTCACCTGATGGTAAGTGGTTGCTGCGGCCCACAGACATCTACTCGTACATCTATCCTCGATTACGAACCAAAATGCAGATGCGTTGTCACCCGTGAGGACTAAGATGGAATGCCTCGTTTCCAGTAAAAAGGGTCTCCGGTTCTCTACACTCACCATACGAAACACAGCAATTTTACGTTGGTATTCTGTGAGAGCGTGGTCCTTCCCCGGTCGAGCCGACCCATTCGTGCTACAACTATACTACTATTATAGCTGCAGCATGGCTCTACCACGTTAAAACAAAACACCTAGAGATTTGCAATGACAATAAACAATGTGAGTCAGAGTCAGAAACAGTCAAAGACTAAAGACTTCTGTCACATTACTTTATGACACCAAGATGTCAAAATAATTATCTATTCTTCTTTTTCATCATCATCAGCCCGTAAAAGTTTACTGCAAGACATGAATGGGCCCCTCTCATTGTAGGGATGTAAGGATAATTGTCATGTTTGGCAGGCAGATTGACGATCGCAATACAAGACAACTCGCACCTATGTATGTCGTTGCAGCCCGAAGCCAGTCTGGATATTTTATGTTTGGTTCTGACGTAACCGATATTTTCATACCACCGTTTATCGAAAGCCATTAGATTTTTCTGGCGTTGCCCACAGTCGCCTCTTACGGTTACGTTGCGGGACGTAACGGGGTGATGAAATAATTTACGCCGCCACTACACGGTAATCCGTAATCGTACCCTCCTTGTCATTGAAGTTTGTAATACAATGTTTGTAAGTTATTATTAACCACTTCCTAAGTTTCTTTTTCTTTTTCAAACGACTTCAAAAAAGGAGGAGGTTCCTGACGGAGACTCAGAGACGCCTGAACCGATTTGGGAAATTCATTTTTTGTTTCAAAGGGTATACTTCCCCAGTGGTCCCTCTTAAATTTTATCGAAATCGGTCGAAGGGTTTTTAAAAAATCAAAAAATTATATTCATATTGAAGTCGTTTGTACAAAATTTTAAATTTACCACTTGTTTATTGCATATATACGTATCTTAGTTTTATTTTAAATATAATATTATATTGCTGCAAAAACAAAACTGGCAGAACTTCAAATTACCCAAAATAAACTGATAAAAATACTATTCAACTATCCATATTTAACATCAACCTGTACAATTTATATAGATACAAAAATAATGAATATCAAACAACTATATATTTACCACACATGTGTTATCATGAGAAAAATTCTTACTAAAAGTATTCACACAAACATAACACTCACCCAATATAAACAAATCAGCCAACGTAGCACACGACGAGCTAGCTTAGTAGTCTTACCCAAAACTAGAACCTATGGCAATAAAATGCTAACTTTTGAAGGAGCACAGCTTTATAATAGAATACCCTCTAGTATAAGAATTTTATTTCATTCAAAACAACTTAATCAGTATATAATTACGGATCGATCACTTCTGGAGAAATGAAGGCATTGAATGGGTATATCTAGTTTGTAACTGATGACGACGAACTTTGTGTAATTGAATGTGTTAATATTGTTCTCAAATGAGTGACATATGTCTTTATTGAGAATAATGTTTCTTTAAACCTAAAGGTATATTAAGAGGATACGGCCACCTCGGTGTTTAAGTCACCCATGCACTTGATCGGTTTTATGATGAAATTACTCGTTATAAGTATAAAAATATCTATACTATTTCAAAAAAGGGGAAAGTTCTCAATCCGACTGTATATAATTATACAGGGTTATTTTTCAAAAAGTAGCCAAATTTTAAACTTAAGTTCAAATATATAAATAATAATATACCGTTATTGCAGTTTTTGAAAATTCGACTAAATAAGGCATCTAATTTTTTTTTTAAATTATCCCAAATTGAATGTGATTTATTGGCAACAACTACGCATACGCGCGCTCGTCTGTGTGCGATTCAGTTCACAATGTTATTGAATATCAACCCTTACGATTGCGTGCGTGCAATTTTTCTGACTGAACCTTTTTTGCAAATTTGGCCGGTTATTACAAAATAATCCTGTATATATATAATTCATTCATACTATATCAAAGTTACTTTATGTACGAACATAGTCTTCTCACATTTCAGGCGGGTTGGCAACCGTAGTTTTTAATTGTTATCAGGTAGATGTTATTGCCCATCTCCTGTTCATTTTCCTCTGTCGCCTCTTACGACATCCACAGAATAGCATGGGGTAGTGGCTATTCTTACACCGAAACTGCACGATTCTTACTACACTTTTGAAAAGATAATAATAAGATATACTTCAGGTGTGATGTTATATTCATTGTAGCAAAAATTCTATCCCTTAAATAATGAGGCCTAATAATCTTCCGCTCACCAGATGTCGCTAGTTGACACTGAGGCGAAGATTTTTTGTTACACAATTTCATTTAATTGAGAAGCTAGTTTTAAATAAAAGTTTATTAGTTTCTAGAGTATAATATTAATACACAAAACAATATCTCAGTGGTTTGCTCTTTAATTTTTTGCACATATTTAACTCTTTTTTAATTTTTCTACTTTAATGAATATCTGTGGTTTGGTTTATTTATTTATAATGTAATTATTATAAAATATAACTAATAGTACAGAAATAAACTTTAAACTTTACATTTTTCGAACAAATTATCGAACAAAATATCCCAAGTGGTCCCATTTAAATTTTATCGAAATCGGTCGAGCGGTTAAAAACTCAACAATAAATTACATATATTGAAGTCGGTTGTACAAAATGTTTAATTTTACCACTTGTTAACAATATGTCTTGTGTTTTAGCACCGACATTATAAATGTGAATGCTTTTTTTATTTATAGTTCTCTGGAGTCGGATTTTACTTTTTAATAAAATAAGTTTTCCAAGTACATGATGTAACACATGTTTTATGGGAAGTTTTGAATTTTCTACAATTTTGTGTATTTTTAACTATCATTCTAAGCCATTTGAAATATTAATTAAGATTTACGATTACATTTATTACATTGGGGACTATTGTAATTAAAATCTAATTCAAAAAATATTAAGAGCAATAACTAACTTGCTCTGAATTAATTAAAATTGAACGATTATTTACTTTTAAACAAATTAATTTTCTTTAACAGATTGTACAAATGCTTGTTATTATTCAATGACAACGTTTATCAGTGTTATTGAATTATTTTTCATAAAGTACCAATACTTCCCATTTTGTCGCTCTGCCCACATGCTCTATCGCCACACCCTACCTATCTTAATTTAGCTATGACCCAATTAAAAATTAACCTCGGTTACACTATCTCGACTAAAACCTTCATGTTAAATAAATCACCTCTGATTATATTTAGACTTATATTTTTTTTTGTATGAAAACTTTGTAAATGAAAAAAAAAATATTTTAACAAACCTTTGAATATTATGCTAAATGATTCATTAATTCTCAAAATTACCTTTACCAAATAATAAAGCCCTAATTTTATAAAACCAGATTTTATTGTTACTGTCGGATCTTCGATCATAGTAAAATTTGCGAGATGGAATTCAAAAGTTAGTGAGCACTCAAACATAAAGATTGCGGTATCAAAGCAATCCAAATAAAGTTAGAATGTATTATTAGATAATAGATACGTACGGGCAATATCTCGTGTGGTGGCGAACCTTAATAGTAGGGAAGCCCATGATGCTAAATAGGGATTTACTCGAGCGTCGTGAGGACCTATTAGATTTTGTAGATTAGTTGATAGGAAGAAAAAAAAGTTATATAATGTTTCCCCTTCCAGTGGTGAGGGAAGCGTCTACAGATTTTCAAAAATGTAAAAACTACTACAGATGTTCAAAAATTAATTCCAGCGCGTCAGATATTCAAAGGGGATGTTAAGTGAACCCTAAAAATTCTCCCATTCAAAAGACTAAAGATTCGGAAGTAACGCAAGCTCGTAGCGAATTTTTGAAAATGCGAAATTAAAATCGCCTTATTGAAATACTCGAGGGTGTATATACAGATGGGAGTATATCGGTGATGATACGCTGCCAATACGATACGGACCATCAAATACCAGATGTTAAATACAGACCAGATTAAGGATATGGAGAAGCGTCAAGGAAGCGCGACTTGTAGTACTGCGATCTTTAATCCGCCAGCGAAGCTACGACAAATCCTTCCTGAAATTAGAAGATACGTGTCTAGCAATACAAAGTTAAGGGCTGACAAAGAAAGAAGGAAGGGATGAAAGAAGAAAACAAGCAATGCCAAAATATATGCTTTAGCAGTTGGAATTCTAATCCAGACCCTTCGACTTAACCACATTATGTATGACCTCTAACGGCCTACGGCCGGTCTCAATAACATATCTATCCCATACTAGAAGTTAAAATGTGTACCATTGGTATCTATAGTTACATTTTTCCATTTCAATAATCAAAGATAGATAGAAATATTTAACCATCACATTGATCTACCGTTTGGAGGGCTTACCGACTAACCTAAGTTAAGTGGGTTCATAGAAAAAAAACAGCTGACTGTTTCAATAACGTTTTGGCAGTTAACTGGTGATAGTTCAAATTACCAGATGTCAGAGTTTAGTCTATCGCCCAATTTCGAGAGTTAGCAAATATTTGTCGTGTTTTTAAATAAATAAAACATATTTTATTTCTAAAAAAAGGGATTTGTTCAGTGATGAAAGTGATTATGAAATGTATGAAATCGGTGTTTTTGATTCCGGAGGTATTGTAGATACTGAAAATCGCCGAGTTTATACTCGAATAAATTACAGAAGTGATTTTTCTGACTCTGAATTTACATATACAGATTCAAATTAAATAAAACGTCCGTGGATAAGTTATTATTGAAAATAACACCAGCCTTAAAAGTAATTTCTTGGAGGTGAGTAAAGAAACTAGTGAACAAATTTTTTACATATGTATGGTCGAAATATACCACCCAATATTATGTATTTTGGACAATAAACATGAATGTTAATTATTGTAACATTTTTGGAATAAAAGAATATCAAAATTTTATTAAGTTATTTCAGCTGAGCTCTTCGATTTTTGGTTGTGGTGTTGTATACACCTATCAAGTAAAGCAAGTGTCAATGTCAATGCCGAACGCCAAGCGCTGCGTTTCGCTTTTTAAGATAAAACTTTTGTCATTATTTTAAATTTAGAAAGATGTGTATGGAATAATCGTCAATATTATATTAAAAACTAATAACTACAATAATTGAAAACATTATATAATAATCATAATATTTTAAATACATCATAATATTTTATTATAAAAGGTGACGAAATTCACTTCGAAGTAAAAACAAAACGCTTAGGAGGGACGCATTAACCAAACTTATCATGAGCTATCTGTCTTTTATCTCGGCTAAGCTTTCGTACATTACGATATTGAGACGACAGTAATAGATAGTTTAAACTTAACTGTTTACCTTGGGTAGTTATCTACTTATAACTGATTGTAGGGAATTGAGACCGGCCGTTAGTCGCGATATTATTATCCCGATAGAAGATGCTCAAGGCAATAATATCCAAATAAAAAAACGAATATCAAATGTTAATATTGGTAAACATTTTTTTGTGCGAGTAGCTATGCATGTCTAATAAGACCAGATTCACTGCGACCAGTATGAACTACTATTTAATTTAATTTTTAATTACTTAATTTTTTTTATTCAATATAGATCACATGTGTAATTCATGGGAAGAACCAGCAAGAAACCCAGCGGGACTTTTTTTAAAGTAAATTTTACATTAATGGTTGTACAAACTATTTAAGTACAAAATTTATTTTAGAAACTACTTGAAAGCGACTACCTCATTACCAGGGGTTATTATCAACCATGTATTCATTTATACTATAATAACCCTTTTTATACAGTTTCAGCTTAACAAAACATTTAAACTTGGTAATAGAGAGAGCCTGTACACTTTCCGGGACCTTGTTGTAATAGCGTATACATTGCCCCAAGAATGAATTACTGACTCTGTGAAGTCGAGAAACTAGTATCACTAGCTTGTGTTTGTTCCTAGTGTTTACAGAATGTATATCACTTTTTTTACTAAAACTACCTTTGTTTTTGTGAACATACATTAAATTTTCGTAAATATACTGAGAGGCCAAGGTTAATATATTTATTTCTTTAAATTTATCTCTAAGAGACTCTCTCAGTTTTAGGTTGTAAATAGCTCTAATGGCCCACTTCTGTCAAACAAAAATAGTTTCTGAATCAGCCGCATTTCCCCATACCAAAATCCCATAAGACATTATGCTATGGAAATAACTGAAATAAAGTAATCTAGCTGTCTCGACACTAGTGAGACCTCTAATCTTTTTTACAGCATAGGCTGCAGAACTTAGTCTGCTTGCTAGTTTGCTTATATATGGGGTCCTCACTGAAGCTTTGCGTCGAGAGTGATGCCAAGAAAAACAGTGTATTCAACAGGGTTCAGTTCTTCCCCATTTAAAAACACATTGGTACTCAGATTTTTAACATTCATTGTTGAAAATTTAATACATTTAGTTTTATTTACGTTTAAATGTAGACTATTAACGTTAAACCAATGCACTAATTTTGATATAGCATTATTCACATCGTCACATTTAAATGATTGACGTTTAAGTTTAAAAATCAAGGAAGTATCATCAGCAAATAATACTATATCATGATTATCCCCTACAAGGGAAGGTAAGTCATTAATATACACTAGAAATAGGAATGGGCCAAGAATCGAGCCCTGAGGGACACCCATTAGTACAGGTGACCCGTAAGAACTTTCACCATTAATAATAACTTTCTGCATTGTATTACTTAAAAATGAAATAATGAGTTTAAGTGCTGTGTTCTTGACACCATAGTACTGTAGCTTCCTGATTAATTTCTCATGGTGAACACAGTCGAAGGCTTGGAAAGGTCACAAAATATACCCAAAGCATCATCTGAATTCTCCCATGCACAAAAAATATGTTTAATAAGCTCAACTCCAGCGTCAGTTGTCGAACGACCCCTTGTAAAACCGAATTTTATGATAACTGCTATGGTAACCGTTAACATAATATGTACAATGTTATGATTACATCTTAGTGACCACAAGGGTACAAACAAACACAAAATAACTAATCGTCATAACATATGACAGCTCGGTAGCTCAGTGGCTATAAACCTTTTGCTGGCTGCAACTCTGTGGGCAGGAGTTTCTTTCAGGTATAGCCCACAAATAATTTCTTCGTGTCTAGGTGTTTGTTCATGTGCAATTAATATTTGTAGAATGTCACCATGACACAAAAGCATTTTAAGTATAGGGAACAACGTTTTTAAAAAAAGTAATATACTAGCTGAATCTCAATGACAGGGTGAGAAATTGTGTGATAAGAGAAAAGTATGGTGTGCAAGATGATGTTGTCACCAGGATGAAGAAAGGAATGCTTCGGTGATTTGGTCATGTAGAAAGAATGAACGAGGAAAGAGTGACAAAGCAAATTTATGTTGCAGAAGTGAACGGCTGAGTCGGGAAGGGACGTCCTAGACGAAAGTTTATTGACCAAATTGGCGATATATTGAGAATGGGCAAGATTAAGAGTGCCTATGTGGATGTAAAGGAGGCGAGGGAGGTGAGTCAGGATCGTGCCAAATGGAAGTCCGTAGTCTCTGCCTGCCCCTCTGGGTGACAAGCATGAGTGTTTATGATATAATATAATATATTCGCACCCGATGTAAGTGTTGTGGTGGTGCCATAAGAGAATCTATCAACGCATTTCGTCCCTCCGGTGTCGCAAGAGGTGACTATGGGAAATGCCAGAACAATGTTACCGTATCTCGTTTACGACATACGAAAAACATCCAGACTGGTGACGGGCAGCAGCGATTGTCAATCTGCCTGGCAAGCATGACGATTAAGGCAAATCCTCCCTACACCGGGAGAGGCCTTTCCGGCAAGAAAATGAAACACCTATGCGGTATGTTCGGCTAGGCAAGGATGTAGTGCCGGAAACACGGACACTAACACCAGATCGAGAAAATTTGTATTTGTACACACATGTTTGCTGCTTGGATCGAACCCAGGGCTTGCAGCATAGTAGCCAGATACACGTACTACTAAACCACACGTTAATCAAAATGTAAAATGTAAAAAATATTATAGTTTATTCAAAATCATTACATATTATCATCCTTACGTAAGCGACGAGACACTGCATCATAAAATTTATATTCTCCGACTTGTTTTAAAGTTATTGAAGCGTGACTGTTTACAGTTGAGTGTAACTTAATATTCAGTAACTAAATGTCTCTGTAAACCTCTCTGTTAATGTACAATAAGTCAAACCTGTTTAGTTTGGGAGACTTATGAAATCATAAAATCACCTATTATGAGTTAACGACATGAATGTGATTTTGTCTTTCAGATATACTAATTATATATATATAATAATAATATATATATATATTATTATTATATATATAATATATATAAATAAATTATATATATATTAATAATAATACTAGACTAATACTACCTACAGATCGGAACGTGTGACTGGAAACGGACGTATGTGGGATTTTTTTTTTTCCAATTTTAATGAATAATATCTATAATGCAGATTTATTATGTGCAAGGACTGTGATATCGCTAAGTAATTAATCCGTTAACTGCTTGAATTTAACAGACGTGCCTTCCCATAAGCTTGGGGTAAAAGTTACGTCCTAATTCTGTTGAAATTGTGCAACGGTACCAAGCTGCGCATCACAGAGCTGCTGAGAAATATACTCGTAAAAGCAAATCTACTGATTGGAGCAACCTAAAGATACTGTGTTTGGATATCCCACATTCGAAACATTTCATTTAATTTACCATTCCAATTTAAAGGCTTACAATTCCCGCTAAAGTTAGCATTTACTATGATTAATTAGTTCCATGGTCAGACTTTAAGAGTGGCGGACATTAATTTGGACAGTCCGTCCGCCCGTCCGTCCTTCCATCCGTTTGTCTGTCAGCGTGCTGTATCTCATGATCTGTAATAGGTAGACAGTTTAAATTTTTACAGAATGTGTATTTCTATTGCCGCTATAACAAAAAATAATAAAATAAAAATAAATTCAAAATTAAAGTGGGCTCCCCTACTAGAAACGTGTTTTACGATGGTACGGAATCCTTCATGCGCGAGTCCGACTCGCACTTGGCCGGCTTTTATTTAATTTACTGCAGAGTAGGCAACTTTAAATTGCATTCTTAAAACAGTCAGTTTTTTTACCTGTTGTTGTTTACTCATCTAAAGTAAAAGTGATTCGTTGTTAAGTTAGTAATAAATAAGCAACCTACTTTAGGTATTAACGAAACGGTTTGTATGTTACTAGCGACATGTAATAAGTAATTTGCATTCCACGCGAAAGAAATCGTAGACAGAAAATCCTTGAAACGATTACGTTCAGTATTGGATTGCAACAACAAAAATATTATTTACATACACAAATTGAATAAACCGCACGTGGACAATTATGTAGAATCGAACTTGCGACACATAGCAGCGTAGCCAAATAGCTTGTGCTCTACGGTATCGTCATTAAATTGATAACACTGTTGACAGGAGCACTTTTCCCATTAACGATGGATGATCCAAAAAAAACTCCCTTGCTATACTCGTATGATCGTTTGACAGCCTTTAGTCACGTAATATAAAGGCGATCACACAACAGCTTGATCCACTATATTTTAAGTTCCGTATTCGACCCGTATGTATGAACGAAAGTATGTATGTATGTATAAATATCCGCGATTGTCTCATAAACAAATAAATAAATTTTGGTTAGCACTTTATTGTTTTCGGTAAGATAGTACGAGAGCGACACTGAAAGTTTTTAGAACTGGCCACTTGTAAACGATATAATAAAAAAATAAGTTCAAATTTTAAAAATGGAACTCTTTGTCAATATTATTGTGTATGTATTTTATTAATTTGTGATTTGTTTACGATTTGGCGGCAAATTGAAAATTGTCTGTGTCACGGCAGCATGAATTTAACGCGAGAAAATTTTCGTACAATGATTTTTTATGACTTTCAATGTCATTTAAGAGAAACGAAACAGAAACACAAGAAAGAAAGAAAGTTATGATAGACTTCGATTGGCCTTTCAAGATGAAGCCCCATCTCGTGCCACTGTTTACTACTGGTTTAATGAGTTTAAACGTGGTCGCACTAATCTCACCGATGATCTGCGTGAGGGACGGCCTTCTACGGCGACGATTGAAGATAACGTCAGTGTTGTGCGGCGTGTGATAGAGACTGACAAAAGAGCGACTTATCAGCAGATTCGGGCAAGCTTAGGCATCGGTATGAGTCAATTGCACAAAATCCTCCATGAACATTTAGCGGTGAGGAAACTTTGTGCCCGGTGGATACCTCATAATTTGACAGAGGCCCAAAAACTCCGTCGTGTTGATTGGTGTCGTGAAATGGTTCAAAGATTTAACGGAGATGACTCAAATGCTGTGTTCGACATACTTACGGGTGACGAAAGCTGGATTTATTGTTATGATCCTGAAACTAAGAGACAGTCTGCTGTATGGGTGTTTCCTTCCGAGGAGTTGCCAACTAAAGTGAAGAGAGGTCGAAGTGTGGGAAAAAAGATGGTGGTCTCGTTCTTCGGAAGGACAGGTCATTGTTTTAAAGGATCGAAAAACAGTTACTGCAGAGTGGTACACTAACAATTGTTTGCCACTTGTCTTGGAAAAAGTTCGGGAGGAACGACTTCGCAGTAGGATCCTCCTTCACCACGACAAGGCCTCGTCGCACACCGCCAAGCAAACAATCGACTACTTGGCGACGTCAGACATAGAATTACTGGATCACCCGTCCTATAGCCCCGACCTCGCACCTTGCCATTTTTATTTATTTCCGAAAATAAAAGAAAAACTTCGAGGGAAACGTTTTATGGAGGCCGAGGAAGCAGTGGCTGCGTTTCGAAATGTCGTCGAAGGACGAGTGGGCAAAGTGCTTTTCTCAGTGGTTCCATCGGATGCAGCGATGTACTCGTATTGATGTAAATGGACACTATTTTGAAAAGATATAATAAAACTAATAACTTGCTAGTTTGTTCAGTTTTTGATTTTCTAAGAACTTTCAGTGTCACCCTCGTATTTCACTAAAGTTTATAAAATAAAAATGTAAACTTTGCAATTTAATTAAATTTATAACTGTAACAAAATTTTGGTGTGTAGTGCCGATGTTAAGAATTCTGTAAATACTGTTTTAGTACCTACAAAAGTACATGAATATTTACTTACGTACTATTGTACTAGTTAAAATATTAACTAAAGAAGATATTACGATAAGTATTATTAACCTTGGTCATTTCAGACACACGGTATATAAATGATGTTCCATTTAACTGGTTGAAATTATATACCATTTTTAGGGTTTTCTTAAAATTATGTTATAATAGAATGTTTTGCAGAATATAACAAAAATACCGTCTACTCATACCGTATACACTATTAATGCAATAATTTAAAAATGACTGTATTTAAATTCATTTTCCGGAGTGAATCACTATACAGACAAGTGTGTACGTTTTCTTTAACACCCCTTATATGTGGTGTTGGCGGGGGCTGTGCCATACTGTACCAGGCCCATTTTATACCTCGATAAAGGTCTCAACTATGACACGAGGCACCTAGCGTCAAAACCACTAAAACTTTACGGCAAAGCCGGCTAGACTGAAAGTCTGCTTTTTCGTCGACGTCTATCGAAATACTAATCAAGACGAATCGGCAAACACTTCACAATCCCGCGCGGGCCATGTAAGTTAGTTCTTAAATTATGAAAATTATTTTGTTTTAATTTTGTACTTTATTAATTGATTAATTATTTGCATGTAAAACATTTTTACATTTTTTTCTGCAGTAATATTTTTCTAGAGTTCATAGAGTCAGGCTTTACTTTGATGAAATTCATTAAATTAGATTTGAGAAAATTAATTAGGTAAGATCCGCGTAAAAACGCTCGCGGATCTCAATTAATTAATTTCATATCTTTAACAGTTTTATTAAACATATTATTACATACATCGTCTTGGTATTTGTACAATTTATTTCACTTATATCCATTTATAGAAAATTCTTCACAGTTTCGATAACAAACACTTAGAGTAATAAATAAATCTTAACTACACAGCTCGATGAGATGGAAAGACTGAAACGACTTATACTTGTTGGAAAAACGCCTCTTAAAGAGTGTCCTCCCGAGTTGCTTCATCATCCCGTTTTCGTTTTCTGGCGAATGGTTAACAAAGAAGTTGCTAGGGCATCAAAGAAAAGAGCAGAAGCTTATTACAGAAAACTAAAGGCGGCACAAAAACTTGATCAGGTAACGACTATTGACAATAGTATCAACGGATTTGTAATTTGTATATACTTTAATGTACACCACAAAACACTAAAAAAACAGAATCCAGGAAGAAAAACTTAGAGCCCAATAAGGCGGTTTTATAGCTAAAGAGATAGTTTTTCCAGACCACTTTAAAGTTAAGGAAAAATTTAACTATTGGATTGTAGGAGGTCTATATATTATAATAAACTTACCTAACTACACTAATAACACATACTAATAACTAAATATATGAAAAAAAATATATTAAAATATATACAATACACTAATATATGTATGCAAAACAAACAAATATGATAGACATAAATAAGACTATGTAGGTATATATAGTATATACATAAAAATTACATAAATAAATACGAAGAAGGGAAACATAGTCTAAACATATGAGTCTATATTTTTGATTTTTATGGTTTTGTTCGCTTTTTCTTTGGTGACTTTCCTTTTGTGATATTCCTATGAAAAAAGACCACTACAGATCCATTGGATAATTATCAAAATCTTTAATGACTCCCAACGGGTAAACTTAAAGATAAAACTACGAAACGACCACAATAATAATCTTTATATATTATTAATAATAATCTTTATATTTTATAGAAGAATTAAGACTTTAATTATATAGTGTATATATAATAGTGTATAGAAGAATTAAAGCCTTAAATCTTTCTGTACATTATGTGTTAACACCGACTTCAGAAGCTATCATGTGGAAATTATATTTTTTTTAATTATGAATAAGCCTATTAGCAGACAGTAGGTTAAGTAGGTAGGTTAACTGTAAAAAGATACAATATAAAATATATATGTTAATATATTATTTTATTCGTACTTTTATTCAAAAATATATATTATTTGGGGCTGATTATTCAAGCATCAGATAAAAAACCCGACCGAATATAAGGAATATAAGCGTGGAACATTTGAACTATTATATTCATACAACTGTAATTTTTTATTTGTTTATGTTATATTTTAACAAATGAATAACTTAGTATATCTAATGATTAAAAATCAGCCCTCATAAAAATAGAAAACGCGTCTATTTTACACGTATAATTTTACAACTAAATCTGAAAGACTCGTATTAACTCATAACATAGGATCGTAATAATATGTGCTTGAATGTCTTCAGACAATGGAAGAAGAGACTGAACCCGAGGAAATTGACGAAGAATCTGAAAAACTGACACCCCAACAATTACTTGCTAAATGTCGTGAAGAGTTGGAAGAACGTAAAATAGCAGACATCGGGAGAGGCGTTCGTTTCACTGAAGAACAATTTGCGCAACTCAAATACGAGACCAACGACATTAAGACACTAAAAAATCTTACGGTAATATTAATGTTATTATAAAATGATGATATTATATATTAACAAAATTTAATATTTCATCACATCAGTTTTACATAATATCATACCACTTCACATATACTATTCAATGAGCGCCTATACACAGTCAGTAACGCCTTCCGTGAAGTTTAATATAATACTAGCTGTTCCCCGCGACTTCACCCGCGTGTTATTTAGGGTTTCAATGTTTTTTGCGCGGAACCCTAATTCTTTTTCTAAAATAAAAGTAATCTAAGTTACTCCTTATAACATCAGCTATCTGCCAGTGAAAGTCCCGTCAAAATCGGTCCAGCTGTTTCAGAGATTAGCCGGAACAAACAGACAGACAGACAGACAAAAATTTAAAAAAATGTATTTTTGTTACAAGTTCCGTATATACCTTCATATGTGTTTAGTAAGAAGCTGTAATTTTGACATTACAAACAGACACTTCAATTTTATTTATTTTTATAGATTACAAACTATTGCCGCGTAGTATCAATAAACGGCAACACACAATATTTTTGACAGAGCTTAGTACAATATATTTTTAATGATAATGTATATTATACTATGCCACTTTTTCCCCGAAAAAAAATTATGATATTTAGGTATTAACATGGATGAAATTATGGTTTTACAGTGAAGAACCTAAAGGGCATGTGGAGCTAAAGCACAAATTAGCGTTCCAAAAATGTACACAAACGTGCATTATTTATGTGGTTTACGCACACACTCATCCGTGGACGAATACGCGTGTGTATAATTCTATTATTTATTTCCGTATTCTGTTTATTTTATTGGTGTTTAAAACAAAACCTGCGTTTTGTTAATATCCATATAATTTTATTTAAATATGTTTTTAAAGTTCAATGTTTATAACACTAATTAATATAATATGAAGTCTCGTTTGGGTGGTTTTTTAAGAAATTTTATTTAAAAAGTTTAGATTATTATTTTATACGTGGCAGAGCCACGCTGCAGCTGTTTTATGGTTGCCGCACGAATGGGTCGGCTCGACCGGGGCAGGACCACGCTCTCACAGAATACCAGCATAAAATTGCAGCTGAATGCTGTTGTGTTTCGTATGGTGATTGTAGAGAACCGGAGACTCTTTTTACTGGAAAAGAGGCATTCCATATTAGTCCTCAAGGGTGACAACGCATCTGCATTTTGATTCTTAATTGAATATAAATGTGGATGTCTATGGGCCACAGCATCTACTTACCATCAGGTGGACTGTGTGCTTGTTTGTCACCCTATTCTATATAAAAAAGTAAAAACGGTTATTTTAAATTATGCAACAAGTAGTAGGTAGGTAAGTACGCTTAATACTCTAACTAATAAAGCGAAGTCACGCAAAATACAATTGAATTTTACCGTAGCATCTAAGTCAAGTTCAAAACTGAAAACAAAATATCTAACAACAACTCTTTATCATTCTAAGTACTGTAATTTTTCAAATACATACTGGGATAATATTTTCTCGATAAAAAAAAACACATAGTTACCTTTGGTTTTCGGCTACTTTAGTTCTGTTTTAAATGTACAATCACTAATAATCGATTATGTAGTGTAGGATTCTTAAAATTTGCTATAATTTACGAGAACAATTAAAATAATTTTGGAGCAAACGTAATTTTATTTAATGAAAGAAACGGTCGTCCATATCAATCGGAGTCAAACGCCACTGTTTCACCAATCACTTGATGCTGATCGACAATCAGTCACAATCGCTCCGTTGAGATATAGATAAGGCTTTGTACGATTTACAAACTATAGTTCGGAAATACTCATTAGGGTGCGTCCATTAATTACGTGAGGCGATTTTGGTGATTTTTCTACCCTCCCGCTCCCTCGGGTGAGATGTCGTGAGATACATGGCTCGACCCACTCACCCCCCTCCAAATCTCACGTAAAATTTTTCAAAATGCGTATTTTACTGTGTATATGTTTTGCGAGATAAATATTATTTGTAGGATTTAGCCATATTTTTACATAATTTAATCCAATTTTCTTGAAATTTTACACTGTTTCTTGTGGGAAAAAATTACGTGATATTTGCCGAGACCCTCCCTCTTCCCCGCGTGAGAAGGTGGGTTGAGATTCGCTTGGTTGAGATTCGGCTCGAACCCCCAAACACCTCAAGTAATTAATGGACGCCTCCTTAGCTATAGTTGTATTATTTTCTTTCTATTATTTTATGACTATAACTGTTAGATTTAAATCGTATTTTACCTATTTACTCCCAGTATTTTACAAATGTTATCTAATTCAAACATATTTACAACAATCTTTACGTGGTAGAGCCATGCTGCAGCTATATTAATAGTATAGTTGTAGCACGAATGGGTCGGCTCGACCGGGGAAGGACCACGCTCTCACAGAATACCAGCGTAAAATAGCAGCTTAATGCTGCTGTGTTTCGTATGGTGAGTGGAGACTCTTTTTACTGGAAGATAGACGTTCATTCATAGTCCTCACGGCTGACAACGCATCTGCATTTAAATTCGTAAACGAAGATAGATGTAGATGCCTATGGGCCACAGCAACCACTTACCATCAGGTGGACTGTGTGCTCGTTTGTCACCCTTATTCTATAAAAAAAAAAGATTTAGAATACCCAGACCGGCGACGGGTGGCAGCGTCAAAGGTGTGAGACGTCTGTCACTGTGGCTGTCAATCCGTTTGCCGAGCATGGCGATTAAGGCAAAAACACTCTCCAATTTTACGTGGTAGAGTAATGCTGCAGCTATTGTATAGTTGTAGCACGAATGGGTCGGCTCGACCGGGGAAGGACCACGCTCTCACAGAATACCAGCGTAAAATAGCAGCTTAATGCTGCTGTGTTTCGTATGGTGAGTGTAGAGAACCGAAGACCCTTTTTACTGGAAACGAGGCATTCTATCTTAGTCCTCACGGCTGACAAACGCATCTGTATTTAAATTCGCAAACGAAGATAGATGTAGATGTCTATGTGCCACAGCAACCACTTACCATCAGATGGACTGTGTGCTCGTTTGTCACCCTTATTCTATATTAAAAAATATCAGCCTTTTTACAAAAATCTACGCTGAACAGAAGTTTCAGCCTATAAACGTCCCACAGCTGGGTGCGTGAGTAAAGAAACGGACCAGAAGCAAAGCTTCATACAACCGCATTATGATAGGTACACTATTACAAGTTTAAGGCGCGTGTCCGCGTGATCACTTGCGACCCATCACGTACAAGGGGAAACTGCTTTAAACCGGCTCGGCTCAGCCTGTACTTAAACTCAGGGCACGTGAGTAATGCAGGGTGTACACGTCGCGCATCGTGCTTGTTTTCGTTTCATGTTTGATTTAAAATAAACAAATTATTAAAAAAGTACTGTGTGAATGAAAAATAATAGAACGTATATACACAATTAATAATTATTATTGATAATATATGCAATTTGTTCAAAGCAGATAAAGTTAATAAAAATATGTCATTTTTTAGTTGTCCCAAAGACTCCACTAGGTAATTAGTACGCGATTATTATTTATAATTTTTAATGTGGTTGATATAGATAGCTCATATATATACGTCAAGATATTTATCGCTTTTGTTGAATTGCTTGAGCAAAAATATCGCGAATATTTACATACATACATAAACACTCACGCCTGTCACCCAGAGGGGTAGGCAGAGACTACGGACTTCCACTTGGCACGATCCTGGCACACATCTCTCGCCTCCTTTACATCCATATATCTACGCATACACGCTCGTCGGTTAAGGGTACTCCTAATCTGGCCCATTTCCAATATATCGCCAATTTGGTCGATAAATCTTCGTCTAGGGCGTCCCTTTCCGACTCTGCCGTTCACTTCTGCAGCATAAATTTGCTTTGTCACTCTTCGTTCATTCTTTCTACATGGCCAAACCACCGAAGCATTCCTTTCTTAATTATTTCTATTTCGAAATAATCATTGTTAATATTGATAGTGATATATTAAAACGAGTGCAATCTTGTATATGCCATGTGAGTGCTTCCTACTAGATTATTTAAGAAAGAAACTTTATATTACATTTAAAATTTACCTTTCAACTAAAAGGCACTACAAATTAATCAAAAATAAAAAAATATTTTATCATAGGTACATAACAAAAAACCGATAAACTTTTTGTTTATTTAATACTATCCTCCCGTGTCAACTCTTCCAAAATAGGTAAAAATTTTGAATGCTCCTTAGAAGCTTTGCCTCTGGACGGTTTATTTTCTCATGTGGTAGAGCCACGTACGTTTAATATCGTACATACTACATACATATCAAAAACACATTATTTTGTTACCGTAGCGGTGTCCATAATTATTGTTTCATAATTTATTAAACCGCGAAAGAAAACTAACAATAAACTGAAAAATAAACGTCTAAGATTCTAACAAACGTCGATCATCACCCTTTGTTTACCGCATGAAAAGCATTTTTATCACACATCGTGTTACAAAAATGTAACTGTTTTAAAGAAAAAATATTTTATTTATTTATTTATTTAGAAAACCAACAGCTTTAAACAAAAAAAAATTACATCAGATTGAATTATCTTAACATAAGCCTTATTACAGGTTTTCGTATGTTATCTATACATAATTAAAAAGAAAGAGCGATACTTCTCGGTACCAAAGTATTAAGCAAAATAAATAATATAACACTGCACATACAACATGTGTGTGTGTGTGTGTGTGTGTGTGTGTGTTAGTGTGTGTGTGTGTGTGTGTTTGTTCAATACCTTAGTCATAAATAACTATTAAAAAGTGTTTTGCATACTTCAATTTTAAAAGTTTTTCTTTTTCGTAATAATTCCAAGTAAATGCGAATTATCTAGTCGGCCGTGAATGAGGTCATACAGTGTCATTTGATCAGGCATTTTTCTTCTATCTTCTAATGAGAGGAGTTTATGGTATACACATCTGTCTTTGTATGCCTGATGTCGTTCTTTAATTTTATAGTCCATGAACTTTAAAAAATTATTTTGTAATACTTCTATTTTGTAAATATATGTATAATATTGTGGACACCATATGTTGCTACCATATTCTAAGATACTGCGAACGTAGGCATAGTATAATAATTTAATACAAGGTAAGTTTGAGAAGAGTTGGCATGCACGTATTACGAATCCTAAGTTGCTGTGTGCTTTATTTGTGATATAATCAATATGATTACTAAATGTAAGCTTGGAATCTAATAAGATACCAAGGTCTCGGACTACCTGTACTTTTTGAATTGTTGATCCATTCAATCCGTAAGTATATTCTACTGGTTTAGTTTTGCGTGTAAAAGTGCAAGTTTGACATTTTTGACATTAACAGAGATACGATTATTTTTGTAGTAATGGTCCAACCTGTTTAAATCTTCTTGAAGCTTATAGCAATAATCTAAATTATTAATTTTAAGAAGTATCTTTTTATCATCTGCATACAGCATGAATGAGGAATGTTTAAAGCTAGTATATATATCATATAGATAAGCGTTATATAGGAGGAGCCCTAAGTGAGACCCTTGTGGTATGCCAGATGTGATTTTTATAAAGTTTGATTTGTGTCCTCCTACAACTACTACCTGAGAGCGATTTCTTAGGTAAGAATCAATCCATTTCAGAAGGTCCCCATGTGTTCCAAGTATTTTTTAACTTACGAAGCAAGATGACGTGATTCACGCGATCGAAGGCTTTTTCAAAATCCGTGTAGATCACGTCAATCTGACCTCCGCCATCCGTATGACGCATGGTCTCTGTAAAGTGTGTTAAGTTACTAATGGTTGATCTCCCTTTGAGGAAACCGTGCTGAAATTCTGTTAAGCCCCAACTTATGGTAGGGTAAATGTAATTAGACTAATTTTTCAAAGGTTTTCGCGAATATATTAAGTATAAATATGGCTCTATTATTCTCGACTTTAACACGTGCTCCTTTTTTAAATATGGGTACTACATGAGCTTCTTTCCAAATGTACGGTAAATAACCTTCCTGAAGAGATCTATAGAATAAAATGTGGAGAGGCTTCGATAGTGACTTAGCGCATTTGGATATAAAAATAGATGGAATTTTGGCACTGCCCGGTCCCTTTTTTACGTCGACTTGCTGTAGTGCTTTAAAAATCTCTTCCTTAGAAACCCGAAAGCAATGTAGATGTAGGTCGTTGCTACTAGAAGGCATAGGTAATTCAACATCGGGATACGAAGTAGCAGGTGGGATAAAAACATTTGTGAAAAATAAGTTCAAGGCTTCTGCAATTGCGGGGCCTTCGCTATACGTTATATTATTATACGATATTCTATGTGGATAAGAAGAAGTACTACCACGTTTTGATTTAATATAAGACCAAAAACATTTAGGGTTATTCAATATGGCTTGTTTGAGTAGTCTCTAAATATTTGTAAAACACTGTTTACTATATACTGATGCACGCTTACACAATAAAGAGAACATGTTGTGATCCGCTAAGTTATGAAATTTTTTCCAAATTTTATGAGCTTTAGCTTTTTCCTTTAATATATTAATCATTGTTTTATTATACCACGAGGGCTTCTTTGTATTGTGAGATAGATATGGTACACTTGGTACATATTTGTATATGCAATAATTTAATTATTTGTAAAAGAAATATACAGCTTCGTCAATATGTCCAGTGTATAAATGAGTGGCCCAGTCAATAATATATAATAAGAACCTTTGCCTCCACTCGGTTTCTTTACTCATGTGGTAACAGCTTCTTCTCATTTCTGAGAAGGTTATGGAGGAATTAGGCCGTCGCGCTGCTCTAGTGTGCGTTGAGGGACTGCACAGTTGCTCAAAACATTTTATTCTTCAGATATGCATGTTTCATCACTATAGTTTTGCTGCAATGCCGTGCACGTAGTAAATTAGCACTTAAAATAACAGATAATAATTTCATTGGTGCCTGCGGGAATCGAATCCGGGATGCATTAATACTGTGAAATTTACGGCGAACGCTTAGCCCCTCAGCTACCACGGCTCATACTGTGGACAAAGGTCACCTCGAGATTGCGTCAAGAGACAATAAATTACTGACACTCTCACACTCACACTATTATTTATAAAAATTATGTTACACGAATATCAAAAGGTGTATCAAAAGGTCTTCACTGTTACTAGCGAATCCCCGTGCACCATCTTATATTTATTACTTTTATTAGATATCGTATGTTTATATACAAGTTACAAGGCTCGTGTCAAACCCGATCTAACCAGATAGCTACTTACTCGAAGTGACCCTTCGTTGTTTTGATTGCCCCGTGATGTAGAACACAAAACAAATGTCTAAAGGCATGTGAAATAATAATCTTGGTCTTTGGACCGGTAAACTTTAGTCTGTATTTCTAAAAAATCTTAGCAAATATTGTAGTTTATCATGATATTTTTATTATTTTGTACTGATTTTTTTTAACTTAAATTACTAAAATGACAAATAGAAAGCACAAATGACAATGGACGAAGACGGAAGTAAAATGTATCATAAATTAAACAAAATACACATACAAAACAATTTTGTACATTTGGATACTTATAAGCACAAAAGGTCAAAGAACTCATCTAGCTCATTAAGTAAAAAAGAGCTACTATAACTAAGACAACTAATAACATTCATTATATTCAATTTGACAATAATTGTTAAAGGCGATAGCTATATATTGTTATCGAACAATACATTACATTTTTCTATCTAAAACTTTCACTCTCGTAAATTTTACCACAAAATAAAGTTAAAGTTAATAATGACCAGTTAGATTTTAACATTACTAATGTTTATCTTTCTTAAACGTGATATATTATTTGCAATATTAGTTTAATATTGTACACGTTTTCCAAGTTACCTCTTAATACTCGTAGTAAGTGGCAATACGCCCGGGCTGGATAAAACATTTTAGTATATTCCAAGTTCTTCTTTTTTATATCATTTACAATTACAAACAATCTTAAACTAGACCCCTTAGCCGTGTGCTGACTGCAGGTTCTATAGCCTCTTATCACACGTCTTATGAAAAGCAAATACTTTTAAAAAGTCAGCAGCTTTATTCACAAATATTTCAGTTAACTGTCTAACTATCTACACAGTGTTACATCTATAAAAACTCCATATGTGTTATCTATGTAAAAGATATGTCATAAATATAAAAACCTAAAGAGACAATTTCATTGAGTTAAAGTAAGGAATGTAAAATAATAAAATTAATTCGATCATATATAAAGAAGTGTAAATTTAAAAATTGCTATTTTATGTGGGATAATTATTAATTTGTTATAAACGTGATCCAACAAAGTACCTTTTCAACTTATCTGTTCTTATATTTATTAAGAACTAATCTTAACTAGCTAGTTCTGTCTTGAAACCTAAGTGTTTTAACGAGTGATTAACCTACAAAAGTCACCCAATCATGCAGTCGGTAATCACGTTCTTGTTGCTACAAAACAATAAAAATTTAAGTGATTTAGAATTAATAAAATATAATACAATGTATATATAGTTTTATGTCCTAATTTGGTTCATTTTTCACTATACCGTGCGCAATGAAATAAATTTTATTAATAACTTAAACCTTAACGGCTATGGTCCATAAAAGAAAAGAGTGATTTCCGACCATTGCTTATTTCAAAACCTATTCGTCGTGAGAATCAATGCTTCAATGGTTTAAAAACGTTTTTAACAAATATATGCATATTGTAGTAGTGACAGAAAGAAAAGACTGCTGGACTGCTGGAAAGCTCAAAATCGTTGGATTGAAAAAAAATATGTGAGCTGTGGATTATATTTATTTTTCTCACACAACTGCTGTCACAAAAATGAAACAAGGATATTTCCTGATAAATATTAAATATAACTAAATAATATTGAAACTACTTCGACCCATAAAAAGTTCAATAAACTAAAATGACAAGTGGTATAGTGGTGGGAAAAAGAATTCTTTGAATAGGTTATAATTTAACATGGTTTATGAGCGCTCATATTCGCTATTAAATTTATGACGAAAATCCTTTAACCAAAGTTCTCTAATTACTTAATTTTACTTAATTTTCAACACACTACTTTGTATATTTTTCATATTTTATAGACTTTTCTTCTTTGTAACAAGATCTTATAACAAAGGTTGTTGGACACTAATTTATGTCTCACGTTTTGCGAACAGTCCCTATGTTTATTTACCACGATGAAATGTTATAAAACTATTTTGCTATCGTTCTAGATTAAGTTAGATTTTCAATACGTAGTGTTACATTTTTTGCCTAAAGAAAAAGCATTGTGAGACCAAAATCAGACAATTTTGAGACAAAGACATCTTCTTTTTCTTTTTATTCATCGTTAGCCTGTAAAATTACACTGCTAAACATGGGCCTCTTCCGTCGTAGATAGCAGGCGGATATGCACCTCGTGCCTCTGACGCTGGTTCCCGTTGCCTGCCAGGGTAATTTAACACTTTCACTGTCCCGTGACCCGCATATGGTTCATTGCTATTGTCTGGAAACCGGATAGTGAAAGTATTAAGTCTGGCGTAAACGAGATGGACTTACCGCCATCTATCGACTATTACCATTAGATCTTTTTGGTATTTCCCATAATTGACTCTTACGGCAATATATTAATGAAATAGTTTGATGGATTCTTTTGCGCCGCCACCACGCGGCACCAAATATTTCTTATAAAATATTTCATACATAATTTTTTGTCTCAATTAAATCGTGATTCATTTAATAATACTTGCCATTTCACTAGACTTCTTTGAGATATTATAATAACATTCGCCATTCTTTCCTGTCCGGATAAATTCAATAACGATTTTTAATTTTATTGGGTAAGGGAAGAGACTTTCTAGTCCAATTATTACACAAGTACTCGTAACAAAAATAGACATAAAGAACACGTTCACTACTGAAACAAAATTACACTTTAAACCGATCGTCGACCGTCGATCATGTGACCGGCTCCTAATCTGAAACTCGGAATATAATTAACAATGTAAGGAAATCAGCCCAGCGGAGTTTGTCATCAATTATAATTACGCACTGCATTATCAACAGACGTTGTTTTGTCTCAAAAACGCAAAGATGGCAACTGAACAAAGTTCACGAGCACAAAATAAAGCGAGACAGATATACGAATATCTACCGGTATCATTAAAATGAAACTAGAAGTAGAAGTACTCATTTTATTCTTGGCAATTTGGAACTAAAAGGTCAAACTTAATCATTTAAAGTCATTATACTCGTACAGATATAGCCTTATAAAACTCTTTTAACATTTTAGTAGTTTGCTTCTGAGCACATAAAAATTGTTTACTACACTACGGCTCGATATCTTGTGATGTTGAAGAAACGAAGCTGATACTAAAATCTTTACAGACACTTACCCCGTGTTGTGCATAATTCTGTCATCATAATTTTGTTTAAAACATAATAAAATGAGTATACATATAGCACTGACTTCGGTAAGTCACTAGTTGGACACACTGAAAATCAGCGCCATGGAAAAAATTCATGGCATTATGCTGAGTGTGCTCCTGTTCCCAGATGACGCCTTGACACGTACGAGTATAGGTATTGTGTAGTTTGTAATATGTAGTATGTTGTAATTTATATTGTATAGCCAATATTATTTGTAAATTATGTGTTTTTTTTTTTTTTTAATTTATCTGTGATGGCGTCATTTTGGAGAATAAACCTTTCTTTCTTTCTTTCTTTCTTTCTTTCTTTCTTTAATAGCACTGTTTACTATATACTGATGCACGCTTACGCAATAAAGAGACCATGTTGTAATCCGCTAAGTTATGAAATTTTTTCCAAATTTTGTGAGCTTTAGCTTTTTCCTTTAATATATTAATCATTTTTTTATTATACCACGAGGGCTTTTTTGTATTGTGTGATAGATATGGTACACTTGGTACATATTTGTCTATGCAATAATTTAATTGTTTGTAAAAGAAATCTACATATATAATAAGAACCTTTGCCTCCAGTCGGTTTCTTTACTCATGTGGTACAAGCTTCTTCTCATTTCTGAGAAGGCTATGGAGGAGTTAGGCCGTCGCGCTACTCTAGTGTGCGTTGAGGGACTGCACAGTTGCTCAAAATATTTTATTATTCAGACATGCAGGTTTCATCACTAAGTTTTGCTGCAACGCCGTGCACGTAGTAAATTAGCACTTAAATAAACAGATAACAATTTCATTGGTGCCTGCGGGAATCGAATCCGGGTTGAACTAATACTGTGAAATTTACGGCGAACGCTTAGCCCGGCTGAGCTTAGCTGAGCTACCACGGCTCATACTGTGGACAAAGCTCACCTCGAGATTGCGTCAAGAGACAATACATTACTGACACTCTCACAGTCACTATTATTTATAAAAATTATGTTACACGAATATCAAAAGGTGTATCAAATCAAAAGGTCTTCACTGTTACTAGCGAATCCCCGTGAACCATCTTATATTTACTACTTTTATTAGATATCGTATGTTTATATACAAGTTACAAGGCTCGTGTCAAACCCGATCTAACCAGATAGCTACTTACTCGAAGTGACCCTTCGTTGTTTTGATTGCCCCGTGATGTAGAACACAAAACAAATGTCTAAAGGGATGTGAAATAATAATCTTGTTCTTTGGACCGGTAAACTTTAGTCTGTATTTCTAAAAAATGTTAGCAAATATTGTAGTTTATCATGATATTTTTATTATTTTGTACTGTTTTTTTGTTTTAACTTATATTACTAAAATGACAAATAGAAAGGACAAATGACAATGGACGAAGACGGTAGTAAAATGTATCATAAATTAAACAAAATACACATACAAAACAATTTTGTGCATTTGGATACTTATAAGTACAAAAGGTCAAAGAACTTATCTAGGTCATTAAGTAAAAAAGAGCTACTATAACTAAGACAACTAATAACATTCATTATATCCAATTTGACAATAATTGTTAAAGGCGATAGCTATATATTGTTATCGAACAATACATTACATTTTTCTATCTAAAACTTTCACTCTCGTAAATTTAGTAAAATGTTACCACAAAATAAAGTTAAAGTTAATAATGACCAGTTAGATTGTAACATTACTAATGTTTATCTTTCTTAAACGTGATAAATTATTTGCAATATTAGTTTAATAGTGTACACGTTTTCCAAGTTACCTCTTAATAGTAAGTGGCAATACGCCCGGGCTGGATAAAACATTTTAGTATATTCCAAGTTCTTCTTTTTTATATAATTTACAATTACAAACAATCTTAAACTAGACCCCTTAGCCGTGTGCTGACTGCAGGTTCTATAGCCTCTTATCACACGTCTTATGAAAAGCAAATACTTTTAAAAAGTCAGCAGCTTTATTCACAAATATTTCAGTTAACTGCCTAACTATCTACACAGTGTCACATCTATAAAAACTCCATATGTGTTATCTATGTAAAAGATATGTCATAAATATAAAAACCTAAAGAGACAATTTCATTGAGTTAAAGTAAGGAATGTAAAATAATAAAATTAATTCGATCATATATAAAGAAGTGTAAATTTAAAAATTGCTATTTTATGTGGGATAATTATTAATTTGTTATAAACGTGATCCAACAAAGTACCTTTTCAACTTATCTGTTTATTTATTAAGAACTAATCTTAACTAGCTAGTTCTGTCTTGTCTTGTTTTAACGAGTGATTAACCTACAAAAGTCACCCAATCATGCAGTCGGTAATCACGTTCTTGGTGCTACAAAACAATAAAAATTTAAAGTGATTTAGAATTAATAAAATATAATACAATGTATGTATAGTTTTATGTCCTAACTTGGTTCATTTTCACTATACCGTGCGCAATGAAATAAATTTTATACCTTAACGGCTATGGTCCATAAAAGAGAAAAGAGTGATTTTGACCATTGCTTATTTCAAAACCTATTCGTCGAGAATCAATGCTTCAATGGTTTAAAAACGTTTTTAACAAATATATGCATATTGTTGTAGTGACAGAAAGAAAAGACTGCTGGACTGCTGGAAAGCTCAAAATCGTGTGGGTTGTAAAAAATATGTGAGCTGTGGATTATATTTATTTTTCTCACACAACTGCTGTCACAAAAATGAAACGAGGATATATCCTGATAAATATTAAATATAACTAAATAATATTGAAACTACTTCGACCCATAGAAAGTTCAATAAACTAAAATGACAAGTGGTATAGTGGTGGGAAAACGAAATCTTTGAATAGGTTATAATTTGGTTTATTAGCGCTCATATTCGCTATTAAATTTATGACGAAAATCCTTTAACCAAAGTTCTCTAATTACTTAATTTTACTTAATTTTCATACTTAATTTTCAACACACTACTTTGTATATTTTTCATATTTTATAGATTTTTCTTCTTTGTAATAAGATCTTATAACAAAGGTTGTTGGACACTAACTTATGTCTCACGTTTTATGAACAGTCCCTATGTTTATTTACCACGATGAAATGTTATAAAACTATTTTGCTATCGTTCTAGATTAAGTTAGGTTTTCAATACGTACTGTTACATTTTTTGCCTAAAGAAAAAGCATTGTGAGACCAAAATCAGACAATTTTGAGACAAAGACATCTTCTTTTTCTTTTTATTCATCATTAGCCTGTAAAATTACACTGCTAAACATGGTCCTCTTCCGTCGTAGATAGCAGGCGGATATGCACCTCGTGCCTCTGACGCTGTTTCCCGTTGCCTGCCAGGGTAATTTAACACTTTCACTGTCCCGTGTCCCGCATATGGTTCATTGCTATTGTCTGGAAACCGGATAGTGAAAGTATTAAGTCTGGCGTAAACGAGATGGACTTACCGCCATCTATCGACTATTACCATTAGATCTTTTTGGTATTTCCCACAATTGACTCTTACGGCAATATATTAATGAAATAGGTTCATGGATTCTTTTGCGCCGCCACCACGCGGTACCAAATATTTCTTATAAAAATTTTCATACATAATTTTTTGTCTCAATTAAATCGTGATTCATTTAATAATACTTGCCATTTCACTAGACTTCTTTGAGATATTATAATAACATTTGCCATTCTTTCCTGTCCGGATAAATTCAATAACGATTTTTAATTTTATTGGGTAAGGGAAGAGACTTTCTACTCCAATTATTACACAAGTACTCGTAACAAAAATAGACATAAAGAACACGTTCACTACTGAAACAAAATTACACTTTAAACCGATCGTCGACCGTCGATCATGTGACCGGCTCCTAATCTGAAACTCGGAATATAATTAACAATGTAAGGAAATCAGCCCAGCGGAGTTTGTCATCAATTATAATTACGCACTGCATTATCAACAGACGTTGTTTTGCTTGTCTCAAAAACGCAAAGATGGCAACTGAACAAAGTTCACGAGCACAAAATAAAGCGAGACAGATACACGAATATCTACCGGTATCATTAAAATGAAACTAGAAGTAGAAGTACTCATTTTATTCTTGGCAATTTGGAACTAAAAGGGTCAAACTTAATCATTTAAAGTTATTATACTCGTACAGATATAGCCTTATAAAACTCTTTTAACATTATAGTAGTTTGCTTCGCAGGCATAAAAATGTTTACTACACTACGGCTCGATATCTTGTGATGTTGAAGAAACGAAGCTGATACTAAAATCTTTACAGACACTTACACTCGTATTGGTAATACATTCTACATTGCGTCTGTTTACAGTAATTGGTTTTTTTTTCTATTTTGTTACAGACCGTGGAAGAGTTGTACGCGCTGGCTGATAAAATCATTGGTACAAAACGTCTGTGAGGTGTGCACTCTTAAATTTTATGTATGAACTCATGTATGTAACTTTTTGTACAATACTTCCCTTTCTAAAACATTTAATTAAATACTATAACGTGTTAAGTGTTAAAAATAAATAATTATAGTAAGTAATACTATAGACGTTTTAATGATCGAATATTTTCACAATATTATTTATAAATATTACTTATAAGGGTTCCGTACCCGAAGGGTAACCAACGGCATCCTATCACTAAGCCTCCGCTGTCCGTCTGTCAGTGGGCTGTATCTCATGATCCATAATAGGTAGACAGTTGAAATTTTACAGAATGTGTATTTCTGTTGCTGCTTTAACAAAAAATAATAAAAATAAATTACAAATTAAGGGGGCTCCCCTACTAGAAACGTGTATTATAATGGTACGGAACTCTTCACGCGCGAGTCCGACTCGCACTGAAAAGCTGGTGTTTCTCATGTGATCCTATATAAATTTCATCAACGTCTGACCAGTATTTTTTATTTTTAAGCTATAACAGACTAATATAATTATTATTAATTAGGGATCTTAATATCAGCTTTTATTTCACATTATTTCACAATCAATTTATTGCAGACAACAAGGAATATCAAAACTAATTAGAAAGCAACAATTTTTTCAACTAGCATTATACCCGCGGCTTCGCTCGCGTGAACTTGAATTTAGAAACATCATTAAATGCTTTTCCGTGCCAAATTTTGCAAAATTCGATTACTTTTAGAGTCACCTCGTTGTCTGTGTCTCTATGTCTGTCAAAGATTTTTTTTGAATTCTAAAAGACTATTAGACGTCGATGATTTGTATTTGGCACAGATATAATAGCTACAGGAACACGTGCATATATGTATATGTCTAGAAACACCTACTATTTTTTATATCGGGCGTGTCTTCCGATGTATCCTTAAGAAAGGTAAATTGTCTTGGAATCAAAATGTATTATTATTATTTACATTTTACTCTTTACATTCATTCATAATTAAAGTCAATTTAGTTTTAACAAAATAATGATGAATTTAATGGTCTTCTATCAATTTACGGTATAATGTTTATTTGAAATATTTAATTCATATCATTGGTCCTATTTAATATAGATCAATACCAGAAAATAGATGTAGATATTATTTTTACGTTCGAGTAGACTTCAAAATTTCATAAATGCAGTTCAATAATAATGTACATACTACACATGGAATAAAACTAATGTCAGGGATTTTATCACATTTAATTTTTTTTACGAAGGGGTTTTTACGCATCTTTGGATGAAAGTTCCATAAAAACCCGCGTAAAGGAACATATCGTTCTCTCCAGGATCCGGGAAGTCTAAAGTATGTCATGTCATATGTCAGTGATATGTTTAGTATCGTCCCAACCATTATATCGGATCTGATAGATAACAAATCTTTGCATTAGAACACCGATTCCTACCAATGATGATTCGCGAGGCTATTGAAATTCAAATACATTCTAATTTAAATAGGGAAGATGGCTGAGTGCTACCATCTGCTAAGGACCCCATAATTAATAAAATTAAATTCAAACCCAAGCATACTACTGCAGTAATTTTTACCAACTTTAATACTACTGCATCTATTCTATTCTATTCTATTCTATTCTATTATATTCTTACTATGACATCAGGTGGTCAAACACCTCAGTCTTCCCGTTACCATGGGTGCTGTAAAGTGCCCAAAACATTGGAAATTAAAAAAGTTAAAACTAAACGCAAAAAAATCCTTAAAATTTGTTTTATTCCTTATAAATTTTATTCACAGTGAACGTGGGAAGCACTAAACTCATGAACGGGAGTAGAAAAATGTTCGCCTTGTTGTGGCGGTGAAAGAGAATCTGCCACCTCATACCGTCCCATCGTAAGAAGCGACATAGGAAAATAAACAGGAGATAAGCAGCATAATATCTTCCTGACAACAGATCAAAATAATAATAGCTGCGGTGGCCAACCCGCCTACCAAGCGTGGCAACTATAGCAAATATCCAGCCACTTGACAATTTATGGGGGAGGCCTATGTTAATTTTAGTGGATTTTTGATAAGCTGACGGTAATGAGTTCTACTCATCTTTGCAATCCTTAATATTTACGGTAGAGTAAAAACAAAAAAGAACATGAAAATATGAATGAAATATAAACTGCATATATTGCCCCATGAAAAGTAAAAAAATAGCAACTTTCATACATGTTACATCAATCTACAGATTCATCCTCGAGGGAATCGTACACGTTTTGCTCCCGTGCCATGATGAAATCTCATGGCGAACTACACGGCCCTCGTATCTGTTTAAATACAATTCATAAAAACTGAAACAAGCTTTTGCATGATTGTTGACCACATCTACCTACCTAGTAATTACACATCCAACGATGCCACGAACGAATTTTCAATTATTTACATCGTATTCAGTAGTATTCTATTATTTAATTTTATCATAACTAACCATTTTAGTTTCATCATCATCATCATCATCATTACAGCCCTTCACAAGTCCACTGCTGAACATAGGCCTCCCCAAGGAATGCCACAAAGCACGGTCCTGAGCCACCCGCATCCATCGACTTCCTGCATGTCTTACCAGGTCGTCACCCATCTAGTGGGGACGCCCTACACTTCGTCCGCCGGTACGAGGCCGCCACCGAGAACCTTTTTCCCCATCGGTTGTCGGTTCTTCGAGCTATATGGCCGGCCCATTGCCACTTCAGCTTACTAATCTGTTGGGCTATGTCGGTCACTCTGGTTCTACTGCGGATATCCTCATTTCTAAGTTTATCACGCAGTGAGACCTGAGCATAGCCTCTCCATAGCTCGCTGAGCGACCTTGAGCTTCCTCATCCGGCCAGCAGTGAAGGACCACGTCTCAGTTCCGTAGGTCATCACTGGCAACACGCACTGGTTGTACAGCCTCGTTTTCAAGTTTTGAGGTATACCTGACGAGAAGATGTGCCGTAATTTCCGAACGCTGCCCAGCCGAGTTGAATCCGTCGATTGACCTCTCGGTCGAAGTTGGACTTACCTAGTCGGACTATTTGTCCCAGGTAAACATATTCGTCAACAACTTCGAGCTTAGTGCTCCCAACAACTACCGGCATAGGTGTGACATGGACATTAAACATGATCTTTGTTTTGTCCATGTTCATCTTAAGACCATCCGTTGGGAGGCACTATTGAGGTCATTGAGCATAGTGCTTAGGTCCTCCAGCGATTCTGCCATAAGGACTATATCATCGGCAAATCGAAGGTGAGTGATGTACTCGCCATTGATGTTAATGCCGTATCCTTTCCAGTCCAGAAACTTGAAAACGTCTTCCAATGCAGCGGTGAAGAGTTTCGGGATATAACGTCACCCTGTCTTACACCTCTCTGCAGTTGGATAGGTTTTGTACCTGGTTCTGTACCGGATAGCCATCGTAGCCCTACTGTACAAGCACTTCAGCACTTCGATATACCGACAGTCAACTTGGCACCGCTGAAGGACTGCAGCACCGCCCAAATTTCGACGGAATCAAAGGCTTTCATAGTCCACATACGCCAGACATAGTGGCAAATTGTACTCCTCGGACTTCTGTACAATTTGCCGAAGGGTATGTATGTGGTCTATGGTGCTAAAGCCTTTCGGAAACCGGCTTGTTCGGGAGGCTGGAAGTCGTCGAGTCTGCGTGCGAGACGATTCGTAATGACTCGAAAACAGCACGTAGACGCGGCTCAGAAGGAAATCGGTCTGTAGTTCTTCAAGAGAGCGTTGTCGCCTTTCTTGAAGAACAAGACCACCGCACTTCTGCTCCACGCCTCCGGTGTAGTGCCACCATGTAGGACGGAATTAAAGAGCTTCTGAAGGACTTCAAGTACCGGTTTTCCACCCGCTTTCAGAAGCTCCGCTGTAATTCCATCCTCGCCTGGGGCCTTGCCGTTTTTAAGGTGCTGGAGAGCCATTCTAATCTCGCTCAGACTGACGTCCGGGATATCATCGGAATAGTGTCGGATAAGACTCGCTCTTGGATCGTTACTCACACTTGCGTGTGGCTCCAACGATGATGTGTACAGCTGCCCATAGAACCTCTCAATCTCACTCAAAATCTCAGGTGTCCCGGAAACGACGCTGCCAGACTCGGTCTTCAGCTTTGACAGTTGGCTCTTTCTGGCAGACAGATCTCTGGCAAAGACTTTGGAGCCCTGGTTCCGCTCGATCGCTTCTTCAATACGAGCTGTATTGAAGTTGCGCAAGTCCCGCCGCATGCATTTGGAGATCTGTCTGTTCAGTAATCTGCTGAAGATTGCAGCTTCATTTCCCGTCTAACAGCCATGAGATTTAGAGTGTGATCCGAGAGTGATTGTGTTCTTCTTCGGTGGGGTCTTGCAAAACTTAGCTCTGACCGCATGGACAGTTTCCACGAGCTTGTCGTTCATATCGTACACTTCATCACAATCTTCTAGGCACTAAAAACGGTTTTGTAACTCGAGCTGAAAGTTTTCGGGACTTTGGATTAGAGCACGAGGGGGACGGAGCGTTGACTTCATTAGACGTCACCTCTCCAACGTTTAGGTTCAGTGTGCCTCATTCATTCGGTGATCGCTACCAGTTTTCACCTCGCGATCACTGAGACATCACTGAACAGTTGGCGTCTAGTCGTCATAATGAAGTCAATCTCATTTTTGTCGAACCGTCGGGGCTCGACCAGGTCCACTTCCTGTGGGGCCGCTTCTGGAAGAAAGAGTTCATCATAAAGAGTCCCTCTTTCTCCATGAAGTCGGCCAGCTGCTGGCCCCTTGGGTTCCGTTGCCCTAATCCGAATTTCCCTACTTTCAGCTCACCGTTCTCTCTTGTGCCTAGCTTTGCGTTGAAGTCTCCCATTAACACCGTATAGTGGGTTTTAGAGGAATGCATGGCTCTAGAGATATCCTCATACATTTCCTCCACCTCCTCATCGGGGTGTGTCGAAGTTGGTGCGTAAACCTGTATGACCTTCAGCGAATACCGTTTGGTGATTCTGAGTATAAGGTACGCAACCCTCGTCGACACACTCCCAATTTTTACAACGTTGTTAACGAGAGACTTGTGGACGATAAATCCGACACCTCCTTGGGACAGATGGTCGCCCTCCCGGTGATAGAACAAGTTGCCGGATTCGAGGATTACCGTGTCCTCCCCCTCTCTTCGGACCTCGGATAATCCTATAATATTCCAGCGCAACTTGTCTATCTCTTCTTCCAGCTCCAGGATCTTCTCGTCAGTCCTCAGAGTGCGTGCGTTATAAGTTGCCAGGTCGAGTCGTCGTAGGTGGCAACCGAACCTCCACCGGAGATTCTTAGCACCCCTGCCCCGCCGTTACCATGGCCGCCACCGTAGCCAGGAATAGCGGGCCGCCGGGGACTGGGGCCGTCTCTTCGTAACTCTCTTCATTGGGGATATTGCCGTAGTTGCCACGCTTGGCGAGCGGGTTGGCAACCGCAGTTTTTATTATTATTTGCTGTTATCAGAAAGATGCTGCTGCCCATCTTCTGCCTCAGTTTCCTCTGTCGCCTCTTACGACACCCACGGGAAGATATGGGTAGTGGGTATTCTAACCCGCCACTACACGGGGACCATTTTAACCATTAAACCATTTTAGTTTATTTAGAAGAAATTAGATGGCGCTATTGTTAGATGAAATAATGAAAGCCAAAACTATACTATCTAGTAATATCAGCAATAGAAGCGAACAATATAAAAATCTCTTAGGAGTGTTGAATAAGCAAGCTATTATAAATACTCTAAGAAAACCTTATCAATTCTGATATTTTTGATATACGTCATTTTTATCTATTGAAATTATTACACTTTTAAAATAAAATAACAAAAATACTAAAAAACTAAACGTTAAAATTTTTAAATAATTTTAAAAATCTAATTATTTAAATTTTTGTAAGTTATTTATATTGTTTACTTTATAACTATGTAACTGAAGGCAAAATATACTACTTTTTACATTTGATGACAGATGGCGCTGTTTTGATAATAAATCAGTGTAGTTTCAAATTATTTCACCAAGGCTATAACTATATTTTAATCTTTATTTATAAATATGGTATTTATTTGAAAAACACCAATCATACCGCCTATAACTAAGATATAATAGAAAATTAACATCTAATGTAAGGAAAATACTTAACCTTCTTTTTTCGAAGTTCCGTAATCGGATAAAAAGTGGCCTATAAGTTGCCCTTGGTTACTAACTACCTACATACGAAATTTCATGTAAATCGGTCCTGTAGTTTTTGCATGAATCCGGAATACACAGACAGACAGACAGACAGACAGACAGACAGATAGACAGAAAGACAGACAGACAGACAGACAAACATTCTAAAAACCACTAATTTGGCTTCAGAACCCTTTAATTAGTCCCCTGGACTTGTTTTTTTCAAGAATATATTAGAATTACAGACGCGACTTTTCTACAGATTTACGAGTATTATATGTATAGATTATACTGATATAAAGGGTGCGAGGTGATATAAAAATATCCGGTTGCATATATCAGCTGCACATGATGCATCCCGCTTATTAACAAAAAGAGACTCTGGGAACCGATAAATAGCGGTATCTTCTCCAGCCTGTAAAATTCAACTGCTGGGCCTCCCGTAATTTTTTTATAGGATAAGGGTGACAAGCGAGCACACAGTCCCTCTGATGGTAAGTGGTTGCTGTGGCCCATAGACATCTACATCTATCCTCGTTTGCGAATCAAAATGCACATGCGTTGTCGGCCGTGAGGACTAAGATGGAATGCCTTTTTTCCAGTAAAAAGGGTCTCCGATTCTCTACATTCACCATACGAAACACAGCAGCATTAAGCTGCTATTTTACGCTGGTATTCTGTGATAGCGTGGTCCTTCCCCGGTCGAACCGACCCATTCGTGCTACAACTATACAATTAATATAGCTGCAGCATTACTCTACCACGTAAAATTGGAGAGTGTTTTTGCCTTAATCGCCATGCTCGGCAAACGGATTGACAGCCGCAGTGACAGACGTCCCACACCTTTGACGCTGCTGCCCGTCGCCGGTCTGGGTATTCTAAATCTTTTTTTATAGAATAAGGGTGACAAACGAGCACACAGTCCGCCTGATGGTAAGTGGTTGCTGTGGTTCATAGACATCTACATCTATCTTCGTTTACGAATTTAAATGCAGATGCGTTGTCAACCGTGAGGACTAAGATAGAACGCCTCCTTCCAGTAAAAAGGGTCTCCACTCACTCTTCTCTACACTCACCATACGAAACACAGCAGCATTAAGCTGCTATTTTACGCTGGTATTCTGTGAGAGCGTGGTCCTTCCCCGGTCGAGCCGACCCATTCATGCTACAACTATACTATTAATATAGCTGCAGCATGGCACCACGTAAATCTGGCGTAAACAAGACGGTTGTACTGCCATTTATCGGAAGCTATAAGATTTTTCTGGCACTTGCCATAGTCGCCTCTTATGACACCCACGGGACGGAATGGGGTGATGGATTTTGCCGTCACCACACGTACACTGTGTAACCTTTGTTCAGAAATTGTTTTCGTGGTGCTACCTTATATGCCGCAAAAAATATGGTCCACTCACGCTACTACTGGTCGCCAGTCTAGTTCTATTCTAAATTCGAAAATGTCAAACTCAACATCTACAAATTGATGATGAACTACAGCATCACTAGTACAAAGGTAGATGATGGACTACAGCATCTCTAGTAGGAAGGCATCAACTCTGTGCTATACAGTGTGGTAAATATGGGTCGATCTTTCGACGTGTGTAAACTTGTTGGCGCACAGGGATTTGTAATATATTGGGTTAATATCCCTTTGTTATTATTATGAGGTAAGTATTTATAGAGTAATCTCATTTGGTTAGGATGCATAAATATATAAAAGAAAATAATAAATATACATTAAATGCAGTAAAATATATAAATAAACATTACATAAATAAATAAAAAGCCAACCAGGTCGAACCCCACGGTAGGGGAGACCAAACGGCCGAGGGTTAGGGGGAAAGAGAAAGAAACCTGCGGACGATGCGGGTGGTTTCGAGGAGCACCGCCTTCTGCATTTGAGCCCGGAGCGGTCCGTCACGGAGTCCCAGTCACCTCAGACTACCCGAGAGGCTGACCGGGATTAGCCCGTTTGCAGAGACGACTACAGGAATAATTTCTGTCAGCAGACCACCCCACATGTTAGTCACCTCGTGAGCCAGGTCCAGATATTTTGTTCGCTTATCGGTTTCGGCCTTAGCGAGGTTCTCGTCATACGGAATGGTAACAATCAAAAATAATTATCCTTGACTGGGGCCGGTTCATCAGCACAATATCAGGCTTATTCGCAAGAATCGTCCTGTCTGTGATGATGGCCCGGTCCCAGTAGAGCCTGGCGCGGTCATTTTCGAACACGGCTTCCAGCAACTATTTATAACTCTATCTGATCTCTATTTATAACTGATTCTGATCCACGAGACCGTATTTCAGGGCGAGCTCCTGGGGTGGGATCCTGGCTACTAGGTTGTGTCTATGCAAGTACTTAGAGTTAGAAAGCGTCGAATAACCGGAGATGACATGTCTAAGTGATTCATCAGGATGGCGACAAATTCGACAGATGTCGAGGATGCCATCCCTTTGGATGTATCTCCGATAGTTGTTGGTCTTAATAACCTGATCTTGTATTGCACAGAAAAAACCCTTGGTTTCCTCGAAGAGGTCACCAAACCGTAGCCAGTGGAGGGAAAATTGTGTCTACGAAAGGCTCATGTAGAGCCTTGTAGAACCTACCGTGGAGCTCCTTCTCCTTCCATACGGTCTCCCGGTCGGAAATGCTCTGTGCTGCCGGGTCTTGCCATTGTTCCTTGGCTAAGGATAGAGGGGTTAGCCCTTTATCAGAAGAAATGACATCCTTATAGAATGGATCATCAAATCTAGTCAGTAAGGAATTACGGAGGCTGAACACTTCGCGATTATGCTTGGTGAGTGCGCTTAAAAAGCCACGCGCACCATGTTTCCGCGCCAAGTACAGCCTCATTACTGACGATCTCGAGTGATGCATCCTGTGGAACATCATAACAGTGCGGACTTTTCTATCGCGGGCGTTAAGTTCAGTTTGAATCCACCTGAGTATGCCAAACGTATGCATGAGAACGGGCATGACAGAACAGTTATATGTGCCTGCCTTATTCACGCCTAACAAGAGGCTGTTAAGCACGCTTGTCAAACATGTAAAAAACAGATTGCAAACTGATTGTTTCATGTCCGTCTCATGAATACCTATATTTTGTAACATACCCAGGTATGTTTCAGCCTCGGAAAGGGTCCTTATATTGATGGGCATAGATAAGTCTTACTTAGAGTTAACAACCCTACCCCTCTCAACATCGAGGACCGCACAATTATCTGTCCCCAGCTTCATTCTAATAGAATTGCTAAAATCCCAAGTGATGTTTAGCAATTCCTTCCATAAGATGATATCCCTTTGTTGTTTATTATTGATATTTATTCGGTGTACTACATAATAGTGTAGTGGTGATATAAGAATATCCACTACACCATATCGTCCCATGGGTGTCGTAAGAGGCGACAGAGGGAAACTGAAACAGATTATGGGCAGCAGCATCATCATAATTACAACTTAAAATCATATATAAATGTAAACATATACAAAATAATAAAAAGTGGTTGCCAAACCGCCTGACAAGCGGTAACTTTGGCAAAATCCTCCCCATAAGGCAATCTTTGGGGAAGGCCTATGTTCAGCAGTGGACTTTTAATGGTTGTAATGGATGGATGGATGGGTGGATATATATCCAGCTGTTCTACCGCTACCTTTAGTAGTTTTGGTACTCTGGCTGATCATGCGATCTCGGGTTCGAATCTTTTGTCGGGCCAAAAATCAGTTATTGGGTTTTTCTGTCAAGAAATTATCAAACAACCCGGCGTCGTTGGTTAAAGTTGGCGATGTTTCATCCCCGTGCCTTGGAAAGCCGTTGGTCCTGCATGTGATCCCGTGGCCTTCCCAACGGACAATGAGGGTGAAGGAATAGAGAGTGCACCTTCTGTTCACAATCCTGTTCTGCGTAGAGGGTTTGTCTCTATTGACACATGCCGCCGTGATCTAAAATCGGTCTGGATGACATTACTATTATCATAGAATATTATCCAGCCGTTAAGTTGCTTTTATAGAATTCCAAAAATTTTACGTACTATTCATAAAACGGGTAAATTAAAAATACAGATATAATAATACTTAATTTATTGCTTTTATTTCACTGCTTAATACAAAATAAGTTTATAGCTGACCACGTTAAAATTTATGAACGCTTTTCTTTCTCTCTAAAGTTGACTAGATTTATGTTACTTTTTTGAGAATTCAAGCGCTGAGAATTTTGTCACCAAATATTGTTCAATAGAAATAATATATTTTATATTTTTATAACAATATTCAAAACACAAAAAGTTCTTTTCATAAAATGTATTGAATAATTGAATAATTCAAATTAAATTGTTAAAAAAAGCTCTACTAATTTGAACTAGTTTACACGAATGTGTTTTTACAATACATAAATTAATGAAAAGGACTAATTTCAGAATCATACTGACTCAATAAGCTGACTCAAACTATATAAGATTTTTTTTTCAAAAACACTAGGATTTTCTCCTGTATCATGAGGCAGTTAACATACATAAATTACACAAGGACAATCATCCAGACCCGGAACATTGTAGGCTATACAAATACTTGTTCCGTGCGGGATTCGAACCCGCGGCCTTTAGCACAGATCTCATTGCTGGGCCAGTGCGCTACGGAGCCGTCAAACTTTCACTTATTAACTTTAAAGATGTATCTTTTTTATCACGAATACGTCAACGCTTGGCTAAGATCCCTCCTGATATTGTATATGTTCTGATAGTATCTTATAACCCAGATGGTAATCTCTTCCAGCCTATAAAATGCCTATTCACTAGCGCTTTGAAAAGTCCCATTATTATAATTAACTATCTAAAAAACTATGTCATGTAATTTATATAAAACTTAATACAAAATTAGCCACATTATCGATTATTACGTTATAATTTACAAACATATTATTTTTTGCAATTTTGAATTAATTAAAATGTTAAGCAATTGTAGTTTATACCACAAACATGAATATAATCTAAATGTAATCATATAATATGCATACACATATATAATATATACAAAACAAATCTCCAAATGTTATATAACCGAAGATAGCCATTTAGTTTTAGCCATTAGCACATTTTTCAACAACAACAGTACTACGAAACGTAGCCTTTGCTACGTCACAAATGGCTTTTAGGTCTACGGCGTAACTGTGCGTAGATGAGTCCAGCAGGCTTGTCTACAGGTTGATAAATGTGGTGACGCGGGTCACCTTTCGTCACATTGGTGGGGAATTTCGACATGTCGATGTTCAGATAATGTTTGTTTGGCATGGTCATTTTGATCCATGTTATCTGTAAAGAATAAAATCTATCATCACACAGTCCATAAATTCTATTTTCAATTTCTTATTTAAATTTTTATTATATACTTATATTTAAGTTTATTTTTAGTTAATTCATTACAGCCCATTAAAAGTCTTAGTCTAAGAGATTTGGCCTTAGTTGCCACGCTTGGTAAGTTGGTAGGGCAACCGTATTTTGTTTATTATTTTCAGTTGTTATATATCGAGATGAGTGCCTTTTACGCAGGCACGGGTTGATATGGTCTTGTAGATTTCTCTTACACCGCTATTACAGCTAAAATTTTATTTATTAATAATTTAAAAAATACTTATAAAACCTGAAAAATACACTTTACGTTATATTTTTTATACTACTTTACGCAAGCAATGCTTAAACAAGCAACTTAATTATATAGGTGGTATAAATGAAGACTCTAAAATATTTTTTTATTACTTTTGCAAACTTATTAAATAGCCTTTTTAAATAAAATCTTATCAATAAAATTGTATAGCATCGTGTAATACTGTTTTTAAACCTTCATTGAATTCATCAACAATACGTCAATAACTTCGTAGTATTGATACGTTTGATGATCCTTGAACTTGACGTTGGCTACATACGTATACATAAAGCAATAAAGGCAATCACATGATGTGATGACTTACTATTCACAACAAGTATGTTATTGTTTACCCGGTATAAAGAAGTCAAATTGTAGGTTTTCTTAGTTTTTGTTTGTTTAGAAAACAAACATGTATTGCAGAATATGGAATACATTTTGCTTTGTTTGTTTTTTTTATGTACAAAAACCTGAATGTATAGTTTAATTTTTATCTTTTATTTCATTAAATAAAAGACACATCTACATGTTTTACTCGATCACTGTTTAATAAATTTAAAACAGTACTCTTTATCCGTATGTATTAATTATTATCTGCATGTTTTTCTTGCAATACTTTAATTTAAGTTCACTTATATTTGTATTGCCAATATACCCTTCTGATGTCTAGTATTCGAAATGTGAAGACGGCTCCCTATCAAATCATTATTAATTAAAGTTCCAATGTTAAATTTAAACTTGCATTTTATTGATGCATGCAAGTTAAATGGTCCTTCGAGCCGGATTTGATCCAGCGTCCTATGGATACCTATATTTTTTTAATGACAAATAAAAATAACTTCTTTATTATGCAATATGGAGCATTATATTTTTTTATATAAATAATTAACTAATTAATGAACATAAGTCGATCCTTTTAACTCTTATCACCGCACGCGTCTGTCCTATATAAGTAAGTACCTACTCAAGCGGTATTTCATACTACATCTACAGTAACATGCAACGTGATAGCTTAGTCACATGACTGGTAGATTAGTTAGTAGAGTAAGGGCTAAAATACTTTGCTTGTAGACATAATTTACTTATTTCTGTTTAATGTCCTTAATCTCATGATAAGCAACGTAAAATAATTTTTAACATCAATAACAATAAATAAAATTCGCGAGCAACACATTTTTTGTTAACGATTTCTGTAAATTAGGAAGAATGGAATATTATCCACAACCCCATATTCTGAGTGTTGTTAAAGGTGGCAGAGGAAAATTGAAACAGGAGATGGACAGCAGCATTTTCCTGATAACAACTAAAATAATTAAAAACTGCAGTTGCCAACCCGCTTGACAATCATAGCAAATATGTTAAATATTTCTCCCATGAGGCAATCTATGGTTGTAGCCTATGATCAGCAGGGACTATGCACGTTTGATAGTCTGTAATGGATAAATGAATGAATGAGATACAAATAACGTACCTCAGAAACTTTTTCAAGAACTGTTTTCTCGGCTTGATATAAGGTGTGCTGAACAGACGGAGAATAAACTCCGGTGTCAGGAGGTCCGGCAAATTTATCCAAAATCGCGTCTTTGACAGTCAGCCAGGCATTGTCAAAGTCAGGAGTCCGCATATTATCATATGTCCATTCGGCTTCAACTACAGTACTACAGAGAAAAAAAAACAAATTCAATATTAGACTTTAAATAGTGTAGACTTTAACAGTTTAATTAGTAGACTTTAATAAGAGACCCTGGCAAAAAAATAGGATAGCATTTAGAAGAAATCATTTGAATTAATAATTCACCTGAATATCCGTTCAGCAGCATCTGCAAGCGTTGTATATTCATCTTGAACGAAATCTACGAAAGCAGATTGTGTCGTTTTCAACACTCGTAGTCCGCTCAAACCCGATTTTACTACGACTGCGTCTGTATAAAAATTAGGCCATTTAAGTAACAATTATAAAATAATAACTATAAGATGCCACCCTAATGAACATCAGTTAGTCAAAACGTAAGGGGTAGGGAGGTAGAAGTAAAGTAACAGCACGTATAATATGTCTCACTAGAGGGCACAGACCTTTTTGATGATGGTTTATGGAGCAGGGAAAAATTCGCTGCACTGTTCGAATGCGAATGCATACACATGTGCTCATTTTTTTATTTTTTTATTAAACATGCCAGTTTCCTTACGGTGTTTTCCTTCAACGCTGAGCACTTGATAAACCAGCACTTAAACCGACAGATGGCGGAATGCTGATGAGGGTAGTACAAGTATCATCTGTGCTAAGTTATACTTTCTGCGCTCACCAACTCACCTGCCTAGCGTGACAAATACGGGCGGGCCTTACTCTACTCTTCCTAAAAATACTAACCCACCGACGCTATCTTGGAAAGGCATATATCATCACACAAAAAACTTAAATGGTGATTCAACAAAAATGATGATTATTTTTGTTTAGTTGAAAAAACCGGACAAGAGCGAAAAGGACTCGCGCCCTAAAGATTCCGAATAAACTTTGTACGTAGATATAGTTTATCCAGCATTTAGATAAGTACACATACTTTTACCAAAATAATAATTTTCACAAATTATAGGTAGAATAAACACCGAGCATTGCTGTCACGAAAAGGTAAGTCGGATGGAAGAATAAACTTTAAATAGTTTTTACCACTTTTTCCCATACACCGATGTATGGGAAAAAGTGGTAAAAACTTTCTCCCATACATCGGTGTACATCAAATGTTTATGCTACAACTGCAAATGTAAGTTTGTAATTGCTAAAAATTTTAAAACTCACCGTGTCTAACTTGAGATACTTCACACCATCTAGTAGCAGTTGGTGAAAAAATGAAGGCGTGATTGTGAGGGGCGCCCGCTTGTAGTCTCTCCCATGGATATTCTACAACACGACACTTAGCCTCACCGACTTGCTTATACATATACAAGAAATGGTTCACAACCACTGCACCGAATTCTTCGGGTGTTTTAACACCATGCTTTTTCGCTAGCAAATATACGGTGTTCTTTTGCGAGTCGGTTGCGACCACATCTTTATTGTCTCCAATGACGTATGGTGATTCGCTTGTGAGTTTCAATTCCGTAGACACTTCGTATTCTCTGATGGCGTGATGTTCTCCATCACGGTAAACGTGGAGGAGTTTGACGCAGCTTTTGCCGTAACCGTGGTCGCTAAGTTCGAAGCGACCGCCAGTGTCGGCTGCCGCGGTGAGTGCGACCCGTGCGTTGCTCGTTGATGCAGAAGCAACACCTTCACCTCCACTTGTGTTAGAGGGTTTCGCGTAAATTCTATAACAATTTAAAAAAATTCACTGTCGTTAGTAAGTTTAAATTGTTTAACAGAAATTATAAATAAATCATTATAATTTACCTGTTCATGCTTGTCCAGGGCATTTTAAATAATTACTTTATTTTTAATGTGTGTAAGAAGCAGCGTCGGCTCATACAGCCTAGGCCAAAGAGACTGCGATAAGAGTCGACCAGTAGCTCATATATAAGAGTAACTTGTGACCCGTGTTATCACTGACGAGCACGCGCCTAATGGGAAATATAACTATCAAGCTATCAAGTCTATATTTGACATGAACTGTGACGTATGAAAGATAACTTTCTAAAAAAATGCCAGCCTGGAGTAAGTAAGTATCCGCAGATTCAGTACAATTAATCATTCCAACTAATAATTTCCGCCTATTCTACAAACTTTGATGGTAGATGGCAGTATAATTTCATCATATTTTTTGGGTATTCCGTTAAAGTTATCGTTTATTTCCTATATATTTGATTTAGTTTTAATTATTGTACATATGAGCTTATATTTATTTTCATATCTTTTTTGGTATAGTCTAATTTTTTCGATATCTTTTTACTTTGTTTTTAAGTTTTACAAAATAGTTTGTAGTAAATTTTTAAACTTTTTGTAAGTCATTCCTTATTTGAGTTAGTTTTTATCTTCACTTTTTTAATCGGTTTATTGACTTTTCAATCACATTTTATTTGGGGGAATTATATTGTCACAATTTATTTCTCGGAGAGAAATTTTAAAAGAAAATATTGGTCGTAAACAATTTTTTTCATATTATGCCAAATGTCAAGCTATTGAACGAGGATACGATCACTAAATACGTTGTGTACGGGTATGATCCATTGTTGATACGTTCTAGTGGGCGTGGTAGTAACTGCCTTGTTTGCCTGAGTGTATCACTCATAGTACATTCATAGTTATGAGCCAAGACCATTAAGCCTGATCTGCCCCTTATGGTTAAGCGATCTAATTTCGACACCTTTCGAGGTATAACTGTGGCAATTACCTAAAGTCACATTTCTACTCCGTACCTAGTCATAAACTTTAGTCATGTGCGTACATAGTAACAGTAAGTTTTTTTTTATATTTTAGTTACATATTCGACAAGATTGATAAATATTGTCAAATATGTAACTAAATTATAACATTTCTGGGATTTAATGTTTGCCTTGTTTTACGTAAAAACTCTACGTATTAATAACCTAATTTACGGATGATCCTTTTTTTTATAAAACTGAAGTGTCGAAGTGTGAACAAACGTACAGTCCACCTGATGGTAAGCGGCTACTGCAGTCCATTGACACCTGCTGGCAACTTCAAGTTAACAAGGCTACAGACGCGTTGTCACCACTGAGAACTAAGATGGAATTTCTCACAGCCTGTAATTATACTGGCTCTCTATACACTTCGGACCGAAACACAGCATTACACGCGCTGCAGTTTGATGGTAGAAATGGGTAGAAAAATGGTACCTACCCGTACGGACTAATAGATTTCTCAATTCACTGTTCTTGCATTTAAAGCTCTTTACGAGACAAAGGAATTGATTACTATAAAGTGACACATACAAAATATCATCAGAATTTTTAACAGTGCCGATAAAAAACCACGTTAGTGATTAACTTTATATTTGTCAATTAGTCAATAAGGGCACGCGTCCCTTGGTCCACATAATTAACTATGTTTATCAAAAGTTCAACGTATAGCGCTACGCATTTAACAGCACACTCGCTTTAATGATTTTCTGTTGTGTAAATTACAAAGGTCAATGTTCCTTCTTCTTTTTAAATGAGATCAAATAAACGAAAAGTTTCTATATTCGTCGCGGAGATCTTTTTTATGTATACTTTTTTTAATAAATAGGAAAGGCTTTCATTTATTGAAACAATGTCTTTAATTCTATGTGTTAGTACCAACTTCAGAAGCTATTGGGATTTTTTTTTAATTTTGAAGTGGGTTTTTAATTTTATTAAAAGTTGAATTATCTTCTATATGCTGATATTAACCATTCTTTTTCCTTTATTCTTCCTTATAGCTTCTTCCTTAAAAAGGAGGATTAACCATATTCGCCATACGCTTGACAAGCGGATTGGTTGCGTCTCGAACCTTTGACTACAACAACTATAGGTTCAAATGAAAGAATCTAAGATTTTAATAACACAAAAAAATTGAACAAGCGCGTTAAACATAAAAAAAAACTATTATTTTTAATGTTGAAACTTATACAAATTAGTGAAATACCAATCTTTACATACAAGTTTATTATGTTCTTATAGTGCTTCAATGTAAAAATAATCTTTAAAATTGTTATTGCAATTTTAAGTACTGATTTACTACGTGCTTGGCGGTTAAGGAAAACATCGTGAGAAACCTGCAAGTCTAAGAAATAAAATATTTCAAGTACACTACTACTCTCAAGAAAAAAAACTAAATCAGATCTTTTAATATACTATACAAATTGCCTAAGCTGACAAATAAGTTAACAGTTCAAGGTAACGTAAATTAATTATAAAAATCATAACAAAAATCGGATCACATGTTATCCCTAGAAACAAATTATCGTGACGAGGGTCACTCATGACCCCATCGCTTAAATCGTTAAGGCAAACAAGGTCGCAGTTTATCACAACGAAAACAAAATCATCGTCAGATACTCTGCGAAAGTGGTTTTTATTGAATCATGCATTTTATTTTTATATAGACAAGAAATAATATTTAACATTGATTAAGAGTAAACAAATCTATTAAACTTTTCATTAAAAAGCTAAAGCTACAGCGTAAAAAATACGAAGCTTCTTTTTAAATATTTAAATACCTAGTAAGTAATTACTTAGTTATTGCTCAGCTTCAGAGTAGCTAATTTACTTTATCATTTGTTCGTCTTTTCGTGTTGTTGGGGCGTAAGAGAATCGATCTTTCGATATTTCGTCCCATTGTTGTCGTAAGAGGCAACTATACAATTTACCAGATCATATGCTACCGATAGATGGCGGTAATACCATCTCGTTTACGCCAAGCGTAAAATACACAGACCGGCGCGGCGACGAGCAGCAACGTCAATGTAATGAAAAGTGTAGTACTGCGATTGTAAAACTGCACACCTAGCGTAACGATTGACGCAAATTCTATCTATACAGCGACAGGAGCCCATGTCAAGCAGTGGACTTCTACGGGTTGATGATGATAAGAATGACATCCATTCATTATAGAACATAGAAGTCCACTGCTGAACATATGTCTCCCCCATAGATTGCCTCATAGGGGAGATTTCCATAATATATCGCAAACCCAAACATTTAATATGAATATTATTTACCACCCTCTTACCTATTCCTGCCTGCCTGTCTGAAAGTTATAGAGATCCAGTATAAGAGAGGTTGAGACAAACTTCAGCTTAGCCCTCGGTGGCAACAACGCATCTGTAGCCTTTTTTTGTATGAAGTTGGTTGAAAATGTCCATGGGCTGCTGTAGCCACTTACCTTCAGGTAGACTAGTTTACTTCAATTTTATGTTATATGAAAATAAAAATTCCAATTAGCTTTTGCCCGCGGCTTCATTTGTATCTACCGGGTTAGACACGGATTAAATAACCGTTTTTTATACCCAAGCGCAAGTTCTTCCAAATTTTAAATATGAGCCCTTTAAACATAACTTAACGACATACGAGTACGTACATTCAAACATACAATCATATTATTTAGACATTATTACATTAGTGAAATAAGATTTCTCTATTTTCACCCAAAGACAAGCTGAACAAGCAAGCCACGCTTTATGAACGTGTCTATAAAAATTTACTTTCTGGGAACATAATATTCGAGTAGTAATGCGTTAAACAACAAAATAGTAAAAGGCAATTTTTATTTTATATACAAAAATGTACGAATTTGAGGCAAATTCAAATTCAATAGACGCAGCGTATATATTTTAAGAGTTTTATTTTTATACTAGCCAAGCACATCACGTTAGTGGGCACAAAGAGAAGAAAAAAAATTTAACCACGCAAATTTTATGATCGATAACCGTGCCACCGTTAATACTCTAACCGACTCCGTAGCTACTTTCTTGTTCTAAAATATTATTTTACGATCGAAAGATTAAGTTCTGAAGACCGCATTCCGTGCTACATATTCACTAGTTTATTTCTTCCGTTAAAAACTAAACTAACAATACTATTGAAAACAAGTGAACAATTTGACAGCATGGCACCGGGATCTTCTATAGATTTATTATAATTTTTTTTCGGATAATGTTATATGTAGTTTTCGTGCTTATTTTCACATTTTCTGAAAAAAATTAAATTATAAGCTTTGAAAATATATCTATTACATCAAGTAAAGATACCTAATACTCTAATTTGATAAATTTTATTTAAAAGAAGTACCTAGCATTTTAATAAATTTGATTTAAAATCACAAGGGAAACGATTAAAAATAAAGAACATTGATTTTTCCCGAGTTTGTCGTCACATCCACACCCAAAGGATGCTCTAGTGTGCAAAACAATAATGAAAAGACAAGAGAGCGAAACGCGCTTTAGTTGTGAAATAACGTAACAAAATCGAACGGTGAGGCGGCGCGGCGGGCGGCTACGAAAAGGATTCCAAGCAGTGGAGTTCGATATCGATAATAGTTCTTAGAAAAGTAAATATATTTGTTAAATAGATAATTATATTTTTTTACAATACTGGGTAAACGAGCCAAAAATTCACCAGATGATAAGTATATAGTAACTACACCAACCCCTAGACACTTGTTATTAGCTTTTGAAACTAAGACAGCATTCTATCTTAGTATAATTACAGACTGTGTGGCATTCTACACAGTCTGTAATTATACTAGCTCTACATACGCGAACTCACGTCTGGAACGTTATATCACCCTCCTGCTTAAACCGGAGGTCGATGGTGCACATGTTGTCAACGAAGGTGCAAGTTCCAGGAGATGCCTTGTAGTCTGTTGTGAGTCGAAAAGAAGGCAATTAATCTGCGAGAGTGTCGTGAAGCAGAGGCGAGCAGTAAGGGCTCAGAGCCGTGCCGAAACACTGTAGCGTAGAGAGGTAGCTTAAAGAAACAGGACGCGCTATTTTAATGCTGCGATGAACCTTGGTAAAGCTATTCGTAGCTTGCAGGAGCTGAAGCTAATGGAAGGTGTTCTCCAGGACAATGACAAAAGCTTGAAGTTGATGTTTTCAAAGGCAACAGGTTGCGTGTTCATATCACTTTGGGGAGACCAATTTAGCCATTGAAGGAAAAGGGGAGACACAGCCAGACAGTGTTCAGGCCGGAGAGCATCTAACACTCCATGTGTTAGTATGGAACTTCGCTTGTGGAGTGACAACAGCACCGCCACACATTCAAGTCTTTGCCGGCTCGATAAAAAAGTAAAAAAGCAATTGATTCCGATGAATTTGAATGCGTATGACCTACAAATAATTGTTTCTGGTCGGAGTCTACGTTCAATTTATGTTTGTAATACGCCTAAACTAATAATAAATTTCTTGTGTTGATGAAAATTACTAATAAAGATTAGTAACATTTTAAAAATAAAATAAAATAAAACAGTGTTTGTCTTCAAATATGGATATACGAATTATTTCGAATTAACTTGATATGAAAACCAATCAATTCACCTGCCACAGGCGTGAAGGCAAATCCTCCCTATAACGTGAGAGACCCTTGTCCAGCAGTAGACATTTACGGGCTGATAAAAACCAAGAAGAAGATATGAAAACAAATATTTCTCACTAACTTGCCATCTTATAAAAAGAGGATAGCACGCATTTTTTTAGAATCCAAAAGATATATTTCGATATAATTATTACCCTGTATCCAACACTAGCACTGACGCGACGCTGAAATCGGCGGAGCGATGTGCGCAAGCGCGGAGGGCGGGCGGCGGCGTGACGCGACGTGCGCTCAGCTGACGGCGCGCCGCGTGACGCGTCGCTACGCAGCCACATCGCACGTCCTACAAGATCCGCGCTCTGCCTGGGATGCCACGCGATCGCCACCAGTCCTAAAACACGTATTCCAAATAGTGCGTAACAAACTATTCCGATGATGGTTAGAAGAAACGGCCGCTACACTGTTAGCTTACGCGGCTTCCGTGACTTTGCATTCGGGAACAAACCACCTGAAGACGGTAAGTGCATTGCAAATATGACATAGTTCATTATAACCTCAAATCGTCTAAACACCGGTAAATATTATTATATGCACACAAGCTTACTATTATATTTTTATCTATTTCCCTTTTGTTAAGATCTAGCTTCAAATTTCCGCAGTCGCGTAATGATCATAGCTGCAGAATATTGAATGTTTGAAATCTTCAGTGTTTTCCCAGTTTCTCATGAAACATGAATCACTTCGTTGTATTTAATTTATACAGTTTTGACAACTTGCTTCCGGCTTTCTGGTAATAGTACTGTATACATTAATTTATGACTACACATCTTTTTCTTTTTTTTTTAAATGACTTCATGGTGCGCAATGCGATCGAGTTTTTGATTCTGTGCTACAAGAAAATATAAATAATATTATAAATATGAATAAGGTATGAGCGATAATTATATATCAGACCCACAGGAAGTCTCGTAGGTGACGTAAGAGTCGACAGAGGGATGCTCAAAAAAGAGATGGGCAGCAGCATCTTCCTGATAACAACTCAAAATAATAAAACTGCGGTTGCAGCTCCGCCTGCCAAGCGTGGTTGTGGCAAATTAGCACCCGTACACTTTGATAGACTGCAACGAAGTTTCTTTGATTTTCTTTTTATGTTTGATGAACAATAATTTATAATAATATCTCTGCTTTAAACTGTTTGTTGTCATTTTAATAACACAAATGAAACCATAACATATAAATAGGAAATAATGACATGTCATAGTTTCGTTTACATTTTTTCCAACCCCTCAAAACGCCCCATTTTATCACACATACGGGAAAATCAAACAGAGTCCCATAATATAGTGACTTTCTCATTGACTAATTTACTTATACAAAAATAACGTTAAAAACTAATTAGTGGAGTGATTTTAAGTTACAGCCCATATATGCCCAAGGTTGGGCACAGGTCTCGTGGTGCAATGAGACCGCCGCGCTGCTCCGCGTATTGGCAGACTTCACATATCCTTGAATTTTTTTTAGATATGCAATTCGATGCGACATTCACTTCGATGTTTTCTTTACCGTCAAGCACGTGGTAAATCAGCACTTAAAATTGCTATTACTGTGTTGGTACTGGCGAAGATCGAACCTGGGTTGCTGTCTTCTCGTACTATGATATTTACGACAAACACCCTTAGCTACCACGACTAAACTTATTAATACTGGTACACATATTTAATGTGTACAAGTTACAGGGCAATTATCTTTTTATTTCATCGTAAATTCAATATGATTTTTTTATCTATTCAATACGAAATAACTCTCTGCTTAGACTAAATATGCCTGCCAAGCCAACGGGAGAAACCCTTTTAAGTTCTGTTGACGAAGAAGAAGGAAACTTGCGGAATCATAAGTATAACTGAGGTTGCCAACCGGCTTGCCAAGGGTGGCAACTATAGCAAATGTCCCCCCCTATGAGGCAATGTATGGGGGAGGCCTATGTTCAGTAGTGGACTTTTTTAATAGGCTGTAACGGTAACGGTAAGCACACCGATCTCGTACTACGATAATAAATATACTAGAAACAACTTCAAATAATGCTGATAATTCCATTGTGGCTTGAGACAGATTGGCGTCCACTATCGCTTACAATTCCTCGTCATCGATCTATGTGGTGATCCCATAGCTCATTTCGTAAATTAAACTTCCACTGCCTAAACAACTTAACTAAAACCGAGCCATACTTTCATTATGTCTGAGGCAACATTTACTGAAGGGCCTTACATCAATTTCCGCGAGCTTTAGGTATGGGATAATGTCAGAACAAACCTCTGGACGTCTTACTCTTAGCGTCGATTGCCCTTAAGAGAAAATCATGCGGAAACCCACTCACATATCTGTAAAAATATTTCAAAAACATGTAAAATGATGTCCATCAACGGGGACTGGAGTTGAGTAGTGTTGTATTGAGTTGTGTGTTGTCTCTTAGTAGCTTCCTTACCCTCTCATAATCATAAATGACAGGAGACCTGTGTCCTGCAGAGAGACGTTGTCTATACTACCAAAAACTATAAATAAAGAATTAAAATGTATATTCAGTGATATTATAAACCGTTGTACAATTAACGAACTAAGTAACAGTTGGAAAGTTACCGTGTGATTGCGGCATAAGAGAAACCGTCACCTCATTTCGTACCGTGGGTTTTGCAAAAGCCATCTATGGGAAAAGCCATGGTAACATCATGGCCTCCACTATATGGCAATGGCCGTCCCGTATATGCCAGATGTAAATATTTGCTGAAATATAATTCACATAAATTATTATTTCATTCATATCATTATAATATTTAGCAGATACGAGGTCGGATAGATGGAGGATGGATGCAGGTGGCTAAGCAGTGCTTTGTGGCGTTCCTTGGGGGAGGCCTATGTTCAGCAGTGGAATTGTGAAGGGCTGTAATGGTGATAATGATGATGATGATGATACGAGTAGAGTCCAGATATATCATCTACAACTGATATAATCCAAAAATAGCCAAAATATTAATTTATTTTTTTGTGTAGCGTGTACAATAATTAGATTGAGTTTAATCGTTTTTGTATGCAATTGTATAATACGTAAATTGGTAAAAATACACATATACCTAATCTGTACACCTATATTTTTTAAGAATGGTTTATAACACTTTTTACAAGTTTATTTTTAAATGAACTCAAACATATTTGAGCTATTTACGGGTGACAAAATTTAAGTATAAAACGATTCACCTCTGCTTCCTTGTACTCCGCGAGGTGAAGGGACCTTATTTAGAGCAATTCCGGGACAACATGTACACTTCACATTTTTACAGTCATACAAGTACATAGGCGCATATAATATGTTTACAGTTTTCAGTTCTATTTTGCTATTTTATCTATTTGTGTAATCAATTATTAACCAAAGGCTAACCTGAATTTGAATAATTGAAATGCCTTGTAATAGTGGCCTAAGAGGATACGGGGGATGTATTCTCTTAGGCCATAGAAATAGAAATATATTTATAATATTATATATTTCATGGAAATAGAAATGGATTTTTTATTCAATATAGACTATATATAATACAATTGAAAGTCACTCTTTTTCGGGAAAATACCTCTGTCCTGGGAAGAACCAGCAAGAAATGCAGTGGGACATTTTTTTGAAATAACAGTTTACAAAACAATTAACAACACAAAACAAATTAGAAATAGCGTGGTAGCGATCACATCCATTCCCACTGGTTATTTTCATCCATAAATTCCTTAATATTATAATAACCTTTTTTATACAATCTTTGTTGAATAAGGTTTTTAAACTTAGCGAAAGTCAGATTTTCTATATTTTCTGGGATTCTGTGGTACGGTGTCTTTACTCATGTGGTAAACGTGCATGAATTACTGTCTTTGTGGAGTCGAGTAACTGGTACTACTAACTTGTGTGTGTTCCTAGTATTTACACAGTAAATGTCTCTTATTTTATTGAAACTACTTATATTTTTGTCTACCTACATTACATTTTCGTAAATGTATTGAGAGGCCAAAGTTAATATATTGATTTCCTTAAATTTTTGTCTAGGATACTCTTTAGGTTTTAAATGATATTATATTGCTCTTATGGCCCTCTTCTGCAAAACAAATATAATTTCGGTGTTAGTCGCGTGTATAGCAAAATACCATACGACATTATGCTATGGAAATAGATAAAATAAACAAGTCTAGCTGTTTCAACAGTGGTATGGGATGACTCCATGGGTATCTTAAGGGACGACTATAAGAAATGCTAAAAAGATGTTATATATGCATCCGATAGATCACAGTATACCCATCTCGTATACGCCAGAAGTAAAATTAACAGTCCTGTGACAGGGAGCAGTGTCGAAGGTGTGAGACGTCTGGTACTGATAAACGCCGACCCCTCTGCAACGAGTGAGGCTCATATCCTAGTAAACTTTCAAAAAAGAATCTGAAAAAGTAGAACTTTATATTTATGTAATTAATGCGTAGTAATATAATTACTAATAATAATCAATTAAGTTAAATAATAATAAATTAAAAGCCGTGGTAGGTAGCTCAGGGGCTAAGCGCTCGCTGTAAATGTCTCAGTATGCGTGCAACCCGGGTTCTATCCCCGCCGGCACCAATGAAATTGTTAATTACAATTTTAAGTGCTGATTTACCATTTCTCGGTGGTGAAGGAAAACATCGTGAGGAAATCTGCATGTCTAAGAAATAAGAAAAGAAATATTTCGAAGCCATGTGACATTTCCTTGCCATAAAAACCCTCTCAGAAATTAAAGGAGGCCTGTGCCCAGCAGTAGAACGTATATAGGCTGTAACCTTAATATAATTAATACTATCATAATTTAGTTTTGCCTTAGCCATTTACCCTTAAATAAGGATTGTTTCTATTATATAAGCAAGCTTTCTAGGAATTTTACATTTCAACCCCGTTAATAAATCAATACAAACTAGCGTTACTTTGCGAAAATTCATTATTAACTTCTTCAATTTAGATTTAGTTTAGAATAATTTTAAATTTAGTTTAGAAATCTATTAATAAAGAAACACAGCACTCACGTGTCGTACGTAGTAGAGTCACGCTGCAGACAGACTATTATGACTGCTGCGTGAATGGGTCAGGCATACCGGGCCACACTCGCATCGGAATCATCCTTCCCCAAGGAAGGTCCTCCTTCCTTGGGGAAGGATGATTCCTGTGGCATCAAAACATCTGAGCCACCTGCATCCATTAACTTTCTGCATCTCTTACCTGGTCGTCACTACACTCTGTACGAGGCTGCCTCGAATGGCTGCATCGATACTTCGAGCTATATTGTAGCCGGCCACTTCAGCTTACTGATCGGTCGATTACTCTTCGCATTGAATACTAGCGTGAAATATCAACATACAAAATACAACAGTTCGCATAGAATACCAGCGTGAAATACAAAATACAACAGCATTATTGCTGACCGGGCCACGTTCGCAAAGAATACCAGCATGAAAATAATGGGAATCGAAGACCCTTTTTCCTAATCAAAATGCAGATGCGTTGTCACCCGTGAGGACTAAAATGGAATGCCTCTTTTCCAGTAAAAAGGGTCTCCGGTTCTCTATACTCACCATACGAAACACAGCAGTGTTAAGCTGCTATTTTACACTGGTACTCTGTGAGAGCGTGGTTCTTCCCTGGTCTAGTCGACCCATTCGTGCTACAACTATACTACTAATATAGGTGCAGCATGGCTCTACCACGTATTATATACTATTCATTACTCATTACATTTAATTGTATAATTTTGTAATAGAAATATTTACGACAACTGCTCGGTAAATATAGGCATAGGCACCGACAGAATAAAACTGCAGTAGCAATGGCAACACTGTACGTGCATCACGCTAAGTAGGATGCCTTTTCGTTGTTGCAACTCATTATTTGCAAATGCATTTGTGAAAAAAAATTATTTGTTGTTTGAATTTCTTTGTGCGTTGTGTTGCGTATGACAATTAAATGATATATTAATTCGTTATTTTATCGGGACAAAAATTACAGTAACAAAAATAGCATCCTACTCGTTTCTAATGATTACTTACTATACAATTCTATTATATTGGGACAATAATTATTATTTATTTTGTGGCAGTATGAAGAAGCTTAAATAATAAGAATAAGTGATAAATTCAAGTTTTTGTTTACTAAAACTGCAGATACTTTTTTTAAATAATGTTTTACTTTAACCGAGAACTGAACTTGCTAATTATGCAAAAAAATTACAACCTCCATTACTACATTCATAAAGGTTAATATGAATCAAAAATCAATGAATAAAATCAATTAATATGAATCAATATATATTTTTCTCATTTACACAATTTTTTCCCTCTGAAATTAAAAAAATAAATAAAAGTAAAGTAGCAGCCTATATGGATCCGACTAAACCGAGGTAGAAACATCTAGTAGAGTAGTAGCAGAGAGAAGTAGCAGTAGTAGTAGCAGATTAGAGTAGAGTCGTCTCGATCAAAAGGACCATGCTCTCACAGAATTCCAGCGTAAAATAGAAGCTTATTGCTGCTGTGTTTCATAAGATGAGTGTAGAGAATCGGAGACCCTTTTTACTAGTAAAGAGGCATTTTATCTTAGTCTTCAGGGGTGACAACGCTACTACATTTTAATTCTTAATCGAAGACAGACATGTAATCTATGGATCACAGCATCCACTTACCATCACGTGAACTGTATGCTCGTTTGCCCTCTTAATCTATTAAAAAAGTTTTCATCACTTTCTAATACATTTTTTTTTCATTTCAGAGAAACATGAAGAAAAGCCAGAAGAGGATTTATCTAATCACGACGTTATATTCTTGAGAGGCATAATGGAAAGTCCTGATTTTGGAAGAAAATACGTTAGTATAATATTTTTTTTTTATAGGAGAGGGGGCAAACGAGCCTGCGGTTCACCTGATGTTAAGTGACTACCGCCGCCCATGAACAACTGCAACACCAGGGGAATTACAGATGCGTTGCATAATTAGGGCTGATTTTGCAATCGTCGGATAAAAGCTATCCATTAAATAAAATATCTTCTATGTATAAATAGTATTATAATAAAAATGTAAATTACCGGTGTCTGTACATTTTATATTTTAATAACAAAAATTATTGAGGGGCCTTAAATAAGTAATAAAATACATTTCTACCATTTTTAGAATTATCCGTCTGTCTATCTGTTTATGAACGTATTACGTCTAAACTAATATTTTTCAAAAGAATCGTCAAGAAAATCATTACAGAGTATCATCGAGTTACATTTGGTCCTTATTTTATTAAAATCGGTTCATTCTATCAAAAGTTAGAATTAATATTCTGAGTACCTATGGGCACAGAATAAATAATAGTACAAGTATAAGGTACGAATTTCTTCAATGGTGGCGTTGAGACATCAAGTGCATTTTAATCTAATCTCAGAAATCATTATTAAATTATGTAAAATAATGTTTCACAATGATATACTTAACGTAACGTAAATGTTTTAAATGGGTTAACGTTTTCGCTGAAACATGTACGATCCCATCCCACCCCATCCATACCGTCTTAGTTAGAAAAAAGTACAATAGTTAAGCAGTGTCATCGATAGATGGTGTTGTGCAAATGTAACACAAAAAGGCGGGCTGTATTTTTCTTTCCCATATATGTGCCTGTTGTGCTTTCATAATTGCTGCTGGTCTTTTTATTACTCATTAGCGGAATAACTGATATACCAATGTAAGCTTTATTATGTAGTCCTTAAATATATTAACGGTAAAGACGTTGTGATGTAGAGCTTGGATGCAAATCAAATCAAGGATTTAAGTTGTATTTTTTTAAATAGCGCCTATCTATTACATGGGCAAAAAGAAAGATGTCGTACTTCAATTAAAGAGGAAACTTACAGCCTTTATATGCCTACAGTTGGGCGCAGGCACCTACATATTTCTGATAGATTTTTTTTTTTGGATAAGGGAAGAGTTCATCACGCTGCCCTTCTGCGTGTTGACGAATTCATTTATTTTTTTACAACTTTTAAAATTTAGGTTTGATTACAATGTTTTCCTTCACCACCAAAAAAGTTTTAAATAAATAAAATTTTAAAAGTTTTTAACGATTTCGTTGATTTCGGCGAGGATCGAACTTAGGTTTTTCGCGTATTATGCGCGGATACTTATTTCTTGAGATACCACGGTACCCCTTCTGTTAATAATCTACCTATAAATTTATTAAAGTACTTACGAATCATCCCTATGCTCTCGAATATTATTATTATTTAAGGTTCTTTTGTATAATGCATCAATCGCGTCGAAATTTATATATAGTTGTTGCCGCCCGGTGCACATTTAACTTTAAAGTTCGCTACACAGACTAATATGATGCTTACGTCGCTATAATATTACAAATTTCTTTAGGATCTGGCATATCCTATCTATCATATGCCATCGATTTAACTATGAATTTGTTAATAATAAGGTTAGCTATAGAAGCTAATTTGCACTTCTGTAGCATTAAGCTTATTTGGGGTTTGTGTGTCCAAATTAAAACCTGAGGTAAAGTTATAGGTATAAGTTAATTCATCAAAGAATTCTTCAGGCGTAGATTTAATTCTTTTAAGCTCAGCTGGCAGATTATTATAGTTGGAGATCTCTCTAACAGCTTTCCACGTCTCCATGGGTTTTGTGTTTTCGAAAGTGATCTTGATAATTAGCCTGCTTTCAAACTCTTAACCAATTTAGTAAAACAATTTCTATGGTTTACGTAGTATTGTTTTAGGTTTCCTTCAGTATAACATTTCACTAGTTTATGCATTCTATTTCTTTTACGCAGACATCTAATATCCATGGTTTTAGGGGTTTGAATTTTCTAGAAACATTGCAAAGAATCGAAATGATTTTAATTATATTATTAAGAGTATTATTAGTATTGATAAAGTAATTAGATTAATACCACTCAGAATTAGCTGTAATTTACTCATCAAGTGGAATAGTGCAGACAAGACCCGTCTGGGAGAAAAGACGCAATCATTTTTTGCTCACGTTTCTTGCCTGCCGAACTGCAAAAGACTGTTGCTTTCTTTCCGAAATGTTACAATATATATAATCCGGGCCGAAAGAAGCCGAGGCGGATCGCTAGTAGATCCGCCCCGGCTTCGCACGGGTGATTTCTGGATCTCGACAACAGCGCCACCTACCGGGTCCAATTGTTAATCGTTGGGATCACCCACTCAAACACACACAAATTTTTTTATCAAAATCGGGCCACGAGACTAACGGATAGCAATTGATTTGTATATATAGAGAAGATATACATATAATCCATGTTTCATCTTCTGTCACAAATTCACAATGTCAACTCTAGCCCGTTTTTATTCTAGGGTGAGTTCATGAGGAATCCAACAGCAACAAAGTTTTCTAACTTTTGAATGTGGATGTAAAAAGTTTTTGAATTTGGCTCATACCAATTCCCAAATGTCCTCGTATCTCTTCATAGGTGATACGCTGATTTTCGTCAATCAGTCGCCTGACAGTAGCCACATTTTCCTCAGTGATCGCAGCTAAGGGTCTACTTTCACTAATTTCATCATGGAGAGAAACACAGCCAAAATCTAATTCTGCGTATCAACGCCTTACGATGCTTAAATGAGGTGCTTCTCTGCCAAAAGCATTTCGAAAATAAGCAGTGCAATCATGCGGCGAGTAAACTTTTAAAATCATATAAAATTATCACCCTAAAATCTTTTGGTGTCAATTCCATTTTGCTGAGGATGACGAACTTCAACTTGTGTTAAAAAAAATTGAGACCTGATTTTCTGCTAAAAATTATTTTAATGAATATAATATGAGTTTATTATGCTTTTAAATATATAACATTAAAAATTCAAACATTTATGAGCAGCCAGAAGCGCAGAAATTCAGTGTGCCCTATGTAGTACGTGTTAAAATTGCTTAGTAATGGAATTGACTGATTCTCGTTGGTCCAGCACACTTATGTGCATTAAAAGTAGTTAATATGTTTCTGTGTGATCTATTCGTATCACATAGAAACAAAACTCCGTTGGGCTAAGTTAGTTAATTTGGTTCTACTGTATAGAGTACTACAATATATAGATCTTTATAGACTATACTAATAATAAGTAGATAAGTAGGTATAATAAAATACAAATCAGACTAGGATGTATGGTATAACACCTTTGCCTGCCTTAATTGGTAAATCGTAACAAGAAATATCAATATTATTTGACAGATATTTCTTCTACCTTTGTCTACTACGTAAACAGTGTTTACTCCAAGAGTATAGTGACTTACTGTTACCTAATTGTGTTAGCATATTCATTCTTATCATAATGCAATAAATTCTAAAATACATTAACTGTACTGATAGACATAATACTTTATTAATTATTAAAAAACCGTTAATGTGAAATCAAGTCGAGTAGAATGGGTGTGTTCATTCCTTTTTACCATATACATATTTTCTGTTTATACTGATTTATCTGCTTAAATAACAACTATTTATTGTAAGAAAACGGTTTTTAATGCCGAATTGCTTAATTTTATATATGGTTTTTGTCTTATTTCGTCATTTTTAATTCATCAAATCACAAAAACGAGTGCCACGCCTAAAACTAGTTTTGATGTTTAATGTATTCTCGCGAAAAAAAATTATATTTAATCTTAACCCCAAGTATTGACGTTGCAGTCCGTGGATTCTGAAGAAGATTTGATCATTAAACCTGTCTCCTTGGATAACGTAAACATAATACGGTCTTTGAGTGAGTACCGAGGCAATAACATACGAACTATTGAGCAAGCAGAACTTGCTATACTACTATCCAGAGTGCACTTTAAGGTATGATATTCCATTTATACTTATTTATATTGTTTTAAAACTATAAACTTTAGGTTTATTTCTTTTAATTTGGTGACTGAAACTTTATTTACAATATTTAAATATTTATCTTCAGTGAATCTTAAAAGAAATAATTGTATAACTATACAAAACCAAATTGTGGTATTTGTTTTAATGTATATTATACACAAATAAGAAAAAAACGGAGGCAATCTATAACATGGTGTTTTCAAATAAAAATTAAAGTACCATGCTTAGAGCAGCAAACTTTATGAAATTATGAGGATTCATGCTTGCACTTAAATTGGAAAAGAAAGTACACAAGTACAGTAAGTTTTATTGTGAACTTACTGTAGGCATATTCAAGTATATCTTTTTTTTCACTCTCTTACAGCCATATGTTATAGGATGCGAAATCACTTATACATACCAGCTATATATTATCTATACATTGTTTCCAGGCTCTTATAGATGCTCATGATCAGATAGGAGCAATCTGGCTAGAAAGAGGCTCAGGTATAGATGAAAAGACTGCTCTAAAAGAAGAAGACGGAGACATAGACAGAAACACTGACAAAGATTTTGATCCTGATTTAGACGAAGACATGCCAGTAGAGACAATTAAGGTGGTTGGACTTAGAAAAGTGCCTGGGCAGCCCTTAGGATTAACTGTAAGTTAAACAATATTTTATCTTGAATACTTCTACTACACAATTATATTTTCCTTTTTTTCTTATGGAAGATGAGGCAACCGAGTATGCAGCTCACCTGATGGTAAGTGATCACCGTTGCACATGAACATCCGCAACACAAGGGGAATTGCAGGTGCGGCCTTTTATGAAGGAGTGTGCTCTTTTCTTGAAGGTTTTTAAGTTGCATCAGTCCGGAAAAACTGCTGGCAACAATATATTCCCCAGCTTGGTTGTGCGAAGCAGACAATTCCGCAGTAAATCGCACAGTAATGGAAAGCCAGCCATTGAGATGATGAGGATGGAATTTCGAGTTCTGTTGCAGTGTACGATGGTGGAATTCAGCAGCTGAAATTAATCCAAACAATTCCTCTAAGCACTCCCCATGATATATGCGGTAGAAGATGCATACAGATGCAACGTCTCTTCGCAAAGCCAGTGGATCAAGCCAATCGGAAAGAACTTGATCGTCGACGATTTGGGCCGCTCTCCGTTGAATACGTTCCAGTGGAAGGAGCTGATACTGGGGTGCCCCGACCCAGAGATGAGAACAGTATTCCATATGTGGTCGAAACTGCGCTTCGTAAAGCTGCAAGCGGTGGGACGGCATGAAATACCGTCTCGATCTACTGAGCACACTAAGCTTTTTTGATACCAGTTTAGCCTTCCTTCCGAATGACTGCAGAACTGTACATCTCTCGGAATCTCGTCGGAATATCGACGCCAAGGATTCCGATGCTGACTGAGGCAACGAGGGGAGTAGAGATGCGCAAAACAGTGTGTTTTAAAGTGATGTAATATGACATTACATTTCGTACCGAGGAATGTTAAGTTATACCATAACTCCAAACGTGACGCGCCACTGGATGGCTATTGTAATGAAATGCTCGCGTTGTAGAAGATATGCTTGCGTTGTGATGTGACAATCGCCAAACGCAATGCCCTCGCTACTGCGCCGGAATGTACACTTGGTCTTGTTATGATATTAATTAAGTCGATTTTTCTTCATACTTTATCCCAATGTACTGAACTATTAATCAAAATGGCATTCCTGGCTTATGACTGGCAATAAACATAGATTGCAATATTGATTATTGACCAATACTATGAATATTGGCGTATTTAAAAATCGATTTTATATACAGTGATTGTGTTTTTTTTAATTGGTTTAAATTATGTTTTTTTGTTTTTCTTTTAATACCTAATCGTTTTGTTTTTATTTACATGGTATTTACAATTTTAGTGACAGCTAATAAATAAGAATTGTGATAGTTTTTTGTCTCCAGACATTCAAGAAAGTGATAGAGACAGCACAAGACGTAACGGCATCATAAAATTGAGTACCTAGCGTTTGAATATTTGGGCAATAGAGTCATAAAGTGCGAGAGTCATGATTTAAAACATCACTAGGCGGTCCGTGGTGTCAATAAAACGTTAACCCTATTACATGAATGATACGGTTCTAATTCTAAATAATAGTTCACTTATTTCTTAGCCAGCCGACCGGCGCATGCTCCTTCTAGCTTACACACACAGCGAAAATTAACAAGATAATACAGACACCGAACAAAGCACTGCGCTTCATGTTTGAGTGTCATGTGCTATGTTTGATTTGGTCGAGTCATGTGTAATGCTACAGTACGCGGTCGGGTTATATGACGCGTAATGCAACAATCGCATTACTTACACAAGTCTAGAGGGGAGTGCCCTGAATTCGAGGAGATACGGGTTCTTTTTTGAAGAAACGCGCAAACTTGTGTCTTTTGGGGGTTAGACTGGACTAGGTTTAGTCGCCCCCAATCCGGAGACTTTGCTCAACAAAGACTCGACTTCAGACACAAGTTTGTTCTGGCACTCGACGACGCATTTCCGAGAAATAATAGCACGGCCGGTGTAAAAGCATCGCCAGTGCTGTCGTCTGCATAACAATGAATTTTACTGGTATGCAGCATATCATTCATGTGCAGAAGGAACAGGGTAGGCGATAGCACGCAGCCTTGTGGAACACCAGCATTCACAGGCTTGGAGTCAGAGCATGCACCGTCGACTACGAGCTTAATACTAACTTAATACTCCGACCTGTAAGAAAACTGGTGACCCAATTGCATAATTTCTCGGGAAGCCCATAAGAGGGAAGCTTCGAAAGAAGCGCTTTATGCCAAACCCGATCGTAGACCTTCGCTATGTCCAAACTAACCGCCAGCCCCACCCCTCCCCCTGCTGTCAACCGCCTCCTCCCATCGGTGAGTTAGGTAGACAAGAAGATCACCAGCTACGGTCATGGAACTAAGGCTGTCTTCCATGAGCCTGGAACGATGCCTAAATAGTAAGAGAACCGGAAAAAACGCGTAAGAACTGGTGCCAACTGTGGAGCACACGTCTTCAGCACAATTTAGGGGATGCCATCAGGCCCACTTGACTTGTTGACGTCCAGGGACAGGAGTGCTTTGCGTAAATAGTACATCCAGCATGGAGTACTCGCACCGCGGGATGGTCGGCAGTGTGTTCCCCCCGTCGACGAGAGTCGAGTTGGACGCAAAAAGAGAACCTAAAAGATCGGCTTTCTCCTTTGCGGCGTAAGCCAGCGAGTCATCCTCCCTGCGCAAAGATGGTATTCACGGCTTATAGAAATTAGCCGTGAATACCATCTTAAATAGTTTGTCGCCAATTTTACCAATGTGGTCCGACTTTGCCCTAGCGATAACTCTTTTGAAAGACCTGGAGGCTGTTTGCGTCCCGGTACGCCGATGCGTCAGCCTTATAACACTCCTGCTTTTGCTACGACGCAATTTTGCAGGAGTGTCCAAACGAAACCAATTACCGTGTAGTGGCGGTGTAAGAATATCCACTACCCTATATCATCCCGTGGGTGTCGTAAGAGGCGACAGAGGGAAACAAATCAGGAAACGGGCGGCAGCGTCTTCCTAGTAACGACTAAAAATAAAAAACTGCGGTTGCCAACCCGCTTGCCAAGTGTGGGGACTATGGCAAATATCCACTCTATGAGGCAATCTATGGGGGAGGCCTATGTTCAGCAGTGGGCTTTAATAGGCTGTAACGGTAACGGTCCAAACCAAGGCTGGGATCTGTCCCCGATATATGGCACTATAGATGATGGGATGAAAAGTTCCATCCTCTGAAGCACCACATCGACGACAGACTCAGCAACGATGTTGGGATCATCCAGCGAGAAGCAAATCCGCCCCTATGGGTAGGATGCAAAAAAAGCCCGCATCTCATCCCAATCCGCTGACCCATAGTGCTACACATGGCGGCAACCTACAGATCGTGCCTGCAATGAGCATACGGTAATCACCGTACTCCGGATAAGGCAGTGATCCGAGCCAAGAGCCAAGTGGGGCATCGACGGAAACCTGGTAGCCGCCCGGATGAGGTCAGCAGAAGATCCAACAGAGAAGGTGTATGATCCACATCTGGAATCCGCGTGGCTGAAGTGACCAGCTGTGTCAGACCATATGCCAAGGCAAAGTCGTAAACAGATCTCCCCACGTAATCGGTAGTACGAGAACCGAACCATTCGTGGTGGGCGTTGAAATCGCCAATGAACACGATATCTGCGGATGGGATCTGTTGTAGCACGGAATCAGTAGCCATTCGGAAGTGGTTAATGAGTCGGTCTGTCTCGGCATTACCGCTGTGGGACCTATAAAGGCACCCATAAACGCGGGGGTGGTCGTCGCCGGCTCCGTTTGCCTCGTGTAGTATGTGTACAGAGCGGAGTTGTCCCCCCCCCCCCACCCCCCAGTATACGCGGGGCGGCCTTCGCATCCACGCCCAGGAGGCAGATTGTTTGGGCGTGGGTGCCCAGTGAGGGATTCTCCAGTATTATCAATTCTGGTAACCTCCTGGGGTAGATTTTTTTTAAACACCACTTTCATATCTGGGGAGGGGGAGGGGATGGGCCACGGGATACATACACTCAACAGGCGAAACGCAGAAGTATAAATTCTACTTCACGCTGATATTCTGTGAGGCCTTGATACTACCCCGGTTGAGCCGGCCCATTCGTGCCACAGCAAAAGCTGCTGCGTGGTTCGTGCTAACGTAACGTAAACGTGCTAGTTTGTTTCAACCAATATGAAAAAAATATTGCTCAAATATTTTAAAATATTCAAGTAATCTATTGTAATAACATTATTATATTAGATGAAGTATTTCAACACCACTTTAAGTTGGATTTTATACATATAGACGTATTGTAGTATAAACTTAAGAGTGCAACTGTATGTAAATATTAAAGTTACAGCCTATATACGTCACTGCTGAACACAGGCCTCCTCTCATTACTGAGAGGGTGGGGCAGCCCAGCACGCGTGTTGGCGAGCTTCACATGTCTTCGAAACATTCTTAATCCTCACAATGTTTTCCTTCACCGCCGAGCACGTGGTAAATCAGCACTTAAAATTGCAATTAACAATTTCATTGGTGCCGCCGGGGATCAAAGCCAGGTTGCTCGCGTACTGTGAAATTTACAACAAGTGCTAAGCCCTTGAGCTACCTAGCAGTAAATATTGCATGACATGAATTTAAATTGGTCCACAAATTTTCAGTTGTCGCAATTGTAGACAATGAGGTAATTGATGAGCAATTTAAACAAGAGTGATGCAAATACTCCATTAGAGATCAAGGATTGTATCATTAATTAAAAATATGAACTCACAACTACCTTTTAAAATCACATCCATATCTATTATGCTAATATTTTGTGTGTAGTTATTTTAAAAACGCATTTTAGAATCATAGTTTTGGCTTAAAATTGATGTCACTAATGAAATGAAATGAGTGAAAGAAAATAAAAAATATATGCGATATATCAATAAAAGTTAATAAGCAAAATTAATGTTATTTTTAGTGTGAGTGATGAGTGATTTTTTTTTATTTGAATGATGCAATTAAGGTTTATAAAACATGTTACAAGAAAATTGTATACAATTAAAATAAAATAAAGGAATATGTGTATGATTCAAATTTTTAAAATTTAAACACTATTTCTAGATGTTTATTTGCTGTTGATAGTAGAAAATATCTCCGTCATCATCACCCTAGGAGGTAGGAAGAGTCTATCCCAGTGTAGATTTACTACGAGCTGTTGACGATAATAATACAATAAAGACTACTCCAGAGATCGCTGCATACAGGGCTAAACATCTCGGTACGCCAAGATCACTCCCCGAAGTTGCTCACAAAATCAAGGGACTGCTGAGCTTCTTCGAGAAGATTTCATGGCTCCAATAATCGTAATACTCCTGCCCACGCGCAAAATACGCGCTTAGACGTGGAGTTGCGGAAAATAGCCCGTCGTAAACTAAACTAAAACTAAAGACTACTACTATACAGGGTTATTTTGCAATAACCGGCCAAATTTGCAGAGAAGGTTCAAAATAGGTAATACAAAATGGTGAATAAAAATTAATAAAAAATCTCAAATATTCTGTCCTTTTTATGTTTTTAATTCATATTTCGTGGTAATGCATTATTTTAACTGATTGTCATTCATAAATACTATTTTTCTACGCACGCACACATTCGTAAGGATCGATCGGTCGGCAAAAACGTTGTGAATTGAATCGCACACAGAAAAGCGCGCGTACGCGTAGTTGTTGCCCATAAATCACATTCAATTTGGGATAATTTCAAATAAAATTAGAAGCCTCATTTACTGGTATTTTCAATAACTGCAATAACGGTATATCATTATTTATATATTTGAACTTAAGTTTAAAATTTGGCTACTCTTTGAAAAATAACCCTGTAATAACCCTGCTTGTTTTGTTAATAGCATAATATTATTTCTGGGGTGTACATTTATTTATTCCAGGTCACCACTGACGAACATGGTCAGTTGATAGTAGCTAGAATATTAGCTGGCAGTGCAGCAGCAAAACAGGCCCTCCTCTCAGTTGGAGATGTCTTGCTAGAAGTTGATGGTGTACGTATAGATTCAGAGGATCAACTTAAGGAAGCAGTGTCCAAACCGAATGACCGAGTAACCCTGAAAGTGGGCCCCAACCTAAAAGAAAAATGTTCACAGTTAACAAACAAACTCAGTGTATGTATTTGGAAAGATTATAATTTTATTGTTTGTTAAACCTGTCTTTACCTTAGAATGTCTATTAATATATTCTTATGTAAAATTACAATATAAAGAGAATTCTAATTGGCAGAGCCATGATGTGGCTGCCAACCCTCCTGCCAAGAATGGAATAGAATAATTTTTATTCAATATAGATCACATGTGTAATTCTTATTGAAAGTCATTTTTTACTTTTACTTTACCAAGTGGGACAACTATGTCAAATATCCCACCTTATGGTGTAGCTCTATTGTGGCTGCAGTACAAATTAGTCAGTTCGAACAGCCATGGATCACATTGTCACAAAATACCAGCAAACTTTTGAATATTGGATTGTGAGCATAGACATACTGGAAGCAAGGTTATATTAATTACATCTTAGTTCTCAGCAGTGGCATTTTGATTCTTCATCCACGACAGATTGTTGGCACCTACAAGTATGAAATATATTGAAATAATTGTTTTACATTTTCAGTGCTATATGAGAGCTCTCTTTGATTATGATCCAAAGGAAGACACACTTCTTCCCTGTAAGGAAATTGGATTAGCATTTAAAAGAGGAGATATCTTACAAGTGAGTAAAGTCGTAAAATTTTATTTTTTTGAAAATGTCATGTACTTCCAAAAGGCTGCTCTGCGCAATTTTTAAATAATTAAAAAAGTTTTAATTGTAAAAATGTGTGCACTGTACAGTTATTTTTATAAATTGTATCTAACACTAACATTAACATTGTCGTGACACAGTAACATTGTCGACTTGTTTAAGGTATCAGATAGAAAAGATCCAAATTGGTGGCAAGCAAGTCATGTTGAAAATCCAGATGTTGTTGGTCTGATCCCTTCACCGGAGTTAGAAGAAAGACGAAAAGCTTATGTACCTCCTGAGGCTGATTTTGTACATAAAATAAGCATCTGTGGTGCACGGGTAACTGAAATGTATTATAATCTTGTGCTAATATTAATAAAGACTATACAGAACTAGCAGTTAGCAAACTGTACTGTTCTAGTCAGACTCTAATCCATATTGTGTCAAACAGTCTGTACTAGTCTATATTAATATTCACATTCATTTTGAAATGTTTTCCAAAAATATGAAATCATCATCAGCTTGCCTACTGGCTCTACCATTGTAATTAAATTAACATAAAAAAATTGGTAGTTTTTTATTATTTTAAGTTGTATCTTCCTGATAACTTACAGTAATTAAAAACTGCATTTGCCAATCCACCTACCAAGCGTGGCAACTGTGGAAAATATCTATCTCCTAAAAATTTATGGGGAAGGCCTACATTCAGCATTTAATAGGTAATTAATGAATTGAATGTATGAAATACAAGGAAGTAGAGAGACAACTAGCACGAAGATATGCTAATGTCTAGATTTGTATTGTGCACTTGTACACAACAAGTAATTTTAGCGATAATTTGTAAACAACCTATTTTCATTCATTCTCTATTTTTGTAATGTGCAGATTTCAAAGAAAAAAAAGAAATTCGTCTACGAATCGCGGTCGTGCGTGCAACTAGAAGGCGCAGAACTGGCGCTGTATGAAGAAGTTGCGCGCACCCCACCATTTCTACGACGTACCCTAGCATTGGTGGGAACTAAAGGCGTCGGTCGTCGAACTTTAAAGAACCGAATGATACAAGAACATCCTGATAGATTTGGTGCCGTAGTTCCGCGTATGTATTCATAATTTTTATACATCAACGTATTCTCCATTTTGTAATTTTATACTTATAAGTTGCACATGGAAAGACGAACGACTATTTTGTAGACCATACAATTACTTGTTTCGGGCGCGAAAAGTGTAGCGCCACAACCATACGTACGCCGGCCACTATGCTACCTAATTTTCATGCAGTATGATAGGTATAAATGATATTAAATCTCTAATCCATATTGTGTCTAGAGACTGTTTTTTAATTAACAGTACTCGTATGTTTAAATATCGCCATGCAAAATGTTTTACCCATAGAATTATCACCCGGTAGAAACGCAGTCTAGTACAAAATACGAGCGATGTCGTTTGCAATCAAATTATGCAAATCACAATTTTATTGATTAATTATAATTAGTCGATAAAATAAAGCTCCTTGGCTTTTTTTCGGGCTGCTGCATGAAGCGCTTTGATAGTTGGCGAGAGGTGTTCGACAACGTATATAGCATAAGATTCAGTTATTTTCTTAAAATTTGATGCCATGGATATTCTCAATGAACACGACTATCTTAATTTTGATGAGGTTTTCGGAATCTTGACTAGAAATGTCTAAACACGACTTAAGAGAAAAATTTAATATGTATAGCTATAACGGATTAGTAAGGGGGCGTTCAAGTATTACGTAACGCAATTCGGGGGGTGGGGGGTCTTATAAAATTTTACGATGCGTTACAGGGGCGGGAGGGAGGTTCGAACAAAGCGTTACGTCACATTGTTTTTTTATCTATATAAAAAAACTGGGGATTTAAAATCTCCCACGTTGGCCTTTATACCCTTTTCGTGTATGTTTTGCTGGGAATCCCCGACTGTATTGTACGTCATTTTTATTTTGTTTTCGTTGTCATTTGTCAGTATTCGTTAGTGTTTACTTACGCAGAAGCACATTATTGTAGTCAGTGTTGTTAAAGTGAGTTCATACTGTAATGTCCTCAAAAGAGGGAGATTTCCATCATCAGCTGTTCTCGGCCTATAAAAGCTCTCATGCTCAAATAGAACGGTGAGAAGATAGAGAAGAACAATGGTGGATCAAGCCAAAAATGTATGTAAGGACAAGGGCCAAGTCAGGAAAACGGCGTAATTAAATGTAAGATTAGTAGTAAAAGTTTATTAGGACAAATTTGAGCCCATTTTAACATATTTTAAACTTAAGCAAAAGTTTATTACATTATGTGTGATTGTTTATTAAATAAAAATATGAATAAATTAAATAAACAATACACGCATATATAATACACCGTGTAGTGGTGGGTAAGAATACCCACTACCCGCGGGTGTCGTAAGAGGCGACATAGGAAAACTAAGGCAGAAGATGGGCAGCAGCATCTTTCTGATAACAGCAAAATAACAATAAAAGAAAAACTGCGGTTGCCAACCCGCTCGCCAAGCGTGGCAACTATGGCAATATACCCCCCATGATTAAAGTTGCGAAGAGACGGTTCCCAGTCCTCGGCGGCCCCGCTATTCCTGGCTACGGTGGCGACCATGGTAACGGCGGGGCAGGGGGTGCTAAGAATATCCGGTGGAGATTCGGTTGCCACCTAAGACGACTCGACCTGGCAACATATAACGCACGCACCCTGAGGATCCTGGAGCTGGAAAAAGAGATAGACAAGTTGCGCTGGAATATTATAGGATTATCTGAGGTCCGAAGAAAGGCGGAGGACATGGTAATCCTCGAATCCGGCAACTTGTTCTATCAGCGGGAGGGCGACCATCTGTCCCAAGGAGGTGTCGGATTTATCGTCAACAAGTCTCTCGTTAACAACGTTGTAAAGATTGAGTGTGTCATACAGGTTTATGCACCAACCTCGGCACATCCCGATGAGGAGGTGGAGGAAATGTATGAGGATATATCTAGAGCCATGCATTCCTCCAAAACTCACTATACGGTGTTAATGGGAGACTTCAACGCAAAACTAGGCACAAGAGAAAACGGCGAGCTGAAGGTACGGAAATTTGGAATAGGGCAACGGAACCCAAGGGGCCAGTAGCTGGCCGACTTCATGGAAAAAGAGGGACTCTTTATGATGAACTCTTTCTTCCAGAAGCGGCCCCACAGGAAGAGGACCTGGTCGAGCCTCGACGGTTCGACAAAAAATGAGATTGACTTCATTATAACGACCAGACGACAACTGTTCAGTGATGTCTCAGTGATCGCGAGAGTGAAAACCGGCAGCGATCACCGAATGGTGAGAGGCACATTGAACCTAAACGTTAAGTTGGAGAGGTCACGTCATGAAGTCAACGCTCCGTCAAAGTCCCGAAACCTTTCAGCTCGAGCTACAAAACCGTTTTCAGTGCCTAGAAGATTGCAATGCAGTGGACGATATGACTGACAAGCTCGTGGAAACTGTCTATGCGGTCGGAGCTAAATTTTGCAAGACCCGCCGCAGAAGAACACAAAAACTCTCTGATCACACTCTTAATCTCCTGGCTGTTAGACGGGAAATGAAGCTGCAGTCTTCAGTAGATTTGACAGCATACAGGCAACTGAACAGACAGATCTCCAAATGCATGCGGCGGGACTTACGCAACTTTAATACTGCCCGTATTGAAGAAGCGATCGAGCGGAACCAGGGCTCCAAAGTCTTTCCTATAGATCTGTCTGCCAGAAAGAGCCAACTGTCGAAGCTGAAGACCGAGTGTGGCAGCGTCGTTTCCGGGACACCTGAGATTTTGAGTAAGATTGAGAGATTCTATGGGCAGCTGTACACATCATCGTTGGAGCCACACGCAAGTGTGAGTAACGATCCAAGAGCAAGTCTTATCCGACACTATTCCGATGATATCCTGGACGTCAGTCTGAGCGAGATTAGAATGGCTCTCCAGCACCTTAAAAACGGCAAGGCCCCAGGCGAGGATGGAATTACAGCGGAGCTTCTGAAAGCGGGTGGAAAACCGGTACTTAAAGTCCTTCAGAAGCTCTTTAATTCCGTCCTCCATGGTGGCATTACACCGGAGGCGTGGAGCAGAAGTGCGGTGGTCTTGTTCTTTAAGAAAGGCGACAATGCTCTCTTGAAGAACTACAGACCGATTTCCCTTCTGAGCCGCGTCTACGTGCTGTTTTCGAGAGTCATTACGAATCGTCCCGCATGCAGACTCGACGACTTTCAGCCTCCCGAACACGCCGGTTTCCGAAAAGGCTTTAGCACCATACATACCCTTCGGCAATTTGTACAGAAGTCCGAGGAGTACAATTCGCCACTATGTCTGGCGTATGTGGACTATGAGAAAGCCTTTGATTCCGTCGAAATTTGGGTGGTGCTGTAGTCCCTTCAGCGGTGCCAAGTTGCCTGTCGGTATATCGAAGTGCTGAAGTGTTTGTACAGTAGGGCTACGATGGCTATCCGAGTAGACAGCGGTGCCAAGTTGACTGTCGGTATTTCGAAGTGCTGAAGTATTTGTACAGTAGGGCTACGATGGCTATCCGAGTAGACAGCGGTGCCAAGTTGACTGTCGGTATATCGAAGTGCTGAAGTGTTTGTACAGTAGGGCTACGATGGCTATCCGAGTAGAGAATCAGAGTACGAAACCTATCCAACTGCAGAGAGGTGTAAGACAGAGTGACGTTATATCCCCGAAACTCTTCACCGCTGCATTGGAAGACGTTTTCAAGCTTCTGGACTGGAAAGGATACGGTATTAACATCAACGGCGAGTACATCATTCACCTTCGATTTGCCGACGATATAGTCCTTATGGCAGAATCGCTGGACGACCTAAGCACTATGCTCAATGACCTCAATAGTGTCTCCCAACGGATAGGTCTTAAGATGAACATGGACAAAACAAAGATCATGTATAACGTCCATGTCACACCTATGCCGGTAGTTGTTGGGAGCACTAAGCTCGAAGTTGTTGACGAGTATGTTTACCTGGGACAAATAGTCCTACTAGGTAAGTCCAACTTCGAACGAGAGGTCAATCGACGGATTCAACTCGGCTGGACAGTGTTCGGGAAATTACGGCACATCTTCTCGTCAGGTATACCTCAAAACTTGAAAACGATACTGTACAACAAGTGTGTGATGCCAGTGATGTTGCCAGTGGTGGCTGACATAGCCCAACGTATTAGTAAGCTGAAGTGGCAATGGGCCGGCCATATAACTCGAAGAACCGACAATCGATGGAGAAAAAAGGTTCTCGAGTGGCGGCCTCGTACCGGCGGACGAAGTGTAGGGCGTCCCGTCACTAGATGGAGTGACGACCTGGTAAGACATGCAGGAAGTCGATGGATGCAAGTGGCTCAGGACCGTGCTTTGTGGTATTCCTTGGGGGAGGCCTATGTTCAGCAGTGGACTTGTGAAGGGTTGTAATGATGATGATGTATAGCTATACTGAGAATACAGTTGGACATGAATCTCTTTGTCTTAGAAGAATAATGTTTTTCGAGTGTATGTATGTCTACTTCTTTGGCATGCTCTGTAGCTCTCTCTTAAACGGCTTGGTGTATTTTCACATATTTATGAAGTGTTGTTAGATTCGTCTTAGTTTGGGAGTGATATTTAAATATAGCGCCTGCGAGTTTTTAAACGGTTTTTTTGTTTTTAATAATCACAGTCACATGGCACTTAAATTGTGGCTGCAGCACGAATGGGTCGGTTCGACCGGGGAGGGACGACACAGTCTCACAGAATACCAGCGTAAACTAGCAGTAAAATGATGCTGTGTTTAGTTTGGTGAGTATAGAGACCCGAGACCCTTTTTACTGTTACTGCAATTAATTCCTAATCGAGGATGAGAAGTCAGTGTCTATGAGCCAGAGCATTCACTCACTATCAGGTTTACTATGTGCACGTTAGTCACTCCTGATTCTATAAGAAAAATAACTTTCCTAGCCATATGTTCTCACAAACCGCAACCACAACACCGCAAATCTTCTACCTATTAAAATTAATATAATTCATAGATACATCACGGCCGCCGCGACCTCTAGAAGAAAACGGACTTTCTTACTGGTTTGTATCGCGGGAAGAAATGGAGAGAGATGCTCTTGCAGGCCGATTTTTGGAATATGGAGAGCACAATGGTCATCTATATGGAACCCACCTTGACTCTATAAGAGCTGTTATTAAAGAAGGTAAGACTCTATTTTTATGTTCTTTAGACTAAAATAATTTTATTTAATATGGCACACGCCAACCATGATGTATCATTCGTGATGACTTAATATTACATCATAACAAAACAATGAAATTGTTTTGTTAATAACAGTTGCAGAAAAAAGAAAGTGAGAAAGTGTATGTCTGAGAAATTAGAATAAGTACCTATTTATTTTAAATGATAAAATCAAAACAAAATGTATTAAAATGATTAATAAAATGATTTCAAAGATAAGTCAAATCCGCTGCAACAGCGCGGCGGACTGTCCTCCACTCCCGCAGTGAGACGCTTTTAATCCAGTAATTTTTCTTCTATTCGAATCCACGTATTTTATTTGAAAAAAAACTAATTTTCAGGCAAAATGTGCATTTTGGACTGTGCTCCGCAATCGTTGAAACTTTTGCATAACAGCAGCGAGTTCCTGCCGTACGTTGTGATGGTTGGCGCTCCGGGTATAGAACAGCTACGCAACTTGACATACGCATCCAATAGAAATTTATCGGTAAGAACTATAACTAAGCAGAAACCAGTAGGTACGCTTTTTAGTGTTCTATATCCAGATTACTTTTACTTTATTGTGATACCTAGACTTATTAGCGTTTTTAATTGTGACATTTAATCATTAAGAATGCGAAGTTCAAAAGTTCACAAACAGTTCAAAAGGATCTTTATGAGCATGGATGACAGCTAAATGATGATGTAATAGGCATTTTTTTTTGTATTTTAGCCATCGGCGTCGTTAAATACTACTTTCGCTCAATTCTTTTAAATCCCTGTAGCATTTTACATTTGAAATAACTTTAAAAACAGAAAATATATAGTCTAAAATCGTAATGTCAAGATGCCATTATTAAATAGATATCAGAGCATGATTTTTGGATCATATTGTAAACTTTGAAGGTGCTTTAAATTTCTAGTGCATAATAGATAAATTAGACTGTCGATTTACTGCATGTGTTTTGACGATGAATATACCGTCCTTATTATAGCTGAATTTGAGCTTTGTAATAGAGTCTCCAATATTGTTCTTGATCTCTAGTCTATTGCCTACACCTATAATAACATAATATTATAATATATGGTATTTTTCATAATATTACCATAAATTATATAGCAGTGTTTCGAAGACAGACCTGTAGACATTTTACCAACCTGTTTTTTTTTTCATTATCATAATCTATAAGCTTTATTTTGTTAACGTGTTGTGTTTGTGCATGCATTGTGTAGTTCGACCGGCAGAGCTCTATTCGGTACAGTTCTCGACGTGCACGAACCCTTGAGTCACTAGCTTCACTATACGAGGTAAGTTAATACTAGCATGTTATTATATAATATAATCTATAAAATATTAGAAACCTCTAGGGTTGCCAATGTACTATATTTCATAGTAATATACTACATTTTTTACTATATTTTTGTTTTTTTATAGGATAAGGGTGACAAACGAGCACACAGTCCACATGATGATATGTGGTTGCTGCGGCCCATAGACATCTAAATCTATCCTCGATTACGAATCAAAATGCAGATGCGTTGTCACCCGTGAGGACTAAGACGGAATTCCTCGTTTCCGGTAAAAAGGGTCTCCGGTTATCTACACTCACCATACGAAACAGCAGCGTTAAGCTGCTATTTTACGCTGGTATTCTGTGAAAGCGTGGTCCTTCCCCGGTCGAGCCGACCCATTCGTGCTACAACTATACTACTAATATAGCTGCAGCATGGCTCTACCACGAAAAAAATATTTTTGATACTGATAACTTATAACATTTAATAAATTTAAATATTTATTTTCGGGTCATTTACTTCTAAAACTATTATAAAATATAATTTCCATTTAGTATGTATGGATACTAGATCATTATATCCCCATCTATCGGAGGGCACAAAATCTTCTGGGCTTTACCCTAAATCACCTCTTACAACACCTACTAGATGAGATGGCAATGTGGTTTCTCTGACGCTGTCACAACACAAAGAGTTATCGATAATCGCTTTTCTACTAAAGTCTGGTCTCTGAACACAGAGGATTTCGTACAAGGACCTTTTTGCCTAATGCCAGAGGTCAAAAACACGTTAAAATTAATTGCAAATCTGTATAATATTGCGAAGTAGTAGAGTGAAAGAAAGAGAATTAAAATTTAAATATATTTATTTTGTGCATATATTATATTATATAACTGGACTTCAGAACTGTTTACAGTTTCAGTTTCGACGTATTGCTTTAAAACTCGGGATACTGCTGATTTCTATATGCCCAAGATATCGGCTGTTTTGTCCTTCATATCTTATTTTATTTTATTATTATATTTATTTACCCATAGGCCAGGTTTCCTTTACATATTGAAATACGTAAAATTATTATCATTAGCTTCTAGTTCTTTCTTCTTTCTTCTTTCTTTCTTAGCATTAGCACTTTCAATAAAATGAGACATTTTTCGTTTCTTTCGCGAAGACATAAATGCCTTAAACGTACATGAGGTACACAGAATTGGTTCCATTTTATAACACAATAACGAAGAACAACAAAAAAAAACTTAACAAGGAATACGAAACAATATAAAAAACAACTTTAACCTCAAAAACTATTTAACCGAGTTTGAGAACTGATAGCCTCACTCATAAAATCGACGTCAATTCAAGCAATACTTTTTAAATTCTTTGTCTCTCTCCACTAAATAACAACAGAAAGAGACAATTATAGATATAATTAATACTTAAGTTAAGGAAGCAATAATCAACGATAATAAGTAGGGCTAATAAACTCTTGTTTAAAAATGAAGAACAATGTGGAGACGAACCAAAGAACCCGCGCACAAGAATAAGCCTAATTGTTATGGCTAAGAGGTTTGCAATATCTGATGATGGCGGTCACCGCCTGTGCGCCGACACCGACAAGTAAAGACAGGACTTTGTTCGAAATTCTTCGTGCCCGGCTGCCGCCTCTTTACGCTATTTCAATGCTGTGACACCTGTAGTGAGTAGGTGACTTACGGTCCTATAAAGTTTAAGGCCTGAACTATGTCTGAATTTCAGTAATCGCCATAAATATTTTATTTTAATACAGGAGGAAGATATGAAGAAAACTCTAGAAGAAAGTGCCCGCATCCAGCGAAATTACGAAAAGTACATCGACCTGGTAATAGTCAACAACAACATCGATACAACTTACTCGAAAATTATGGACGCGCTGCACTCGCTGTCAACAGACCACCAATGGGTGCCAGTCAGCTGGATTTATTAACACCTTTGAAACTTAACTAAAATATAAGCAGCCATGGTCTTCCTAATTTGCACTTTTGACAGTAAAGCAGCCTCTTAAATGCAATTACCTATACTAAGGATATTTAGACTTCAAAATACTTATAAATTAAGATAATATAAGTAAATATACGTTTATCGCGCTAACATGTATTATACTGGAGATATAAAACGCCTTTATCTTTAAACATTGTGTCGATACGAGATTTTATAATACCGAAAGCGAAACAATTTATCGAGTTGGTTATTTCAATAATAATACAATATGTAAAAACATCCGTGGGGATTACTTTTAGGTATCGTGATACTTATGTACTTCTGTTTATGTAATCCTTTTCAGTTCTTTTCCATTTCAGTTTTCATTAATGTATAAAATTACCAATCAGAAAGAGAATAAAATTTAACTAAATGGGGTTACATAGCAATAAATGCGACGCAGGCGGCCGTAGGGTATAAATACCGGCATACGTTTAAAGATACCATCGCTATCGACGGTGTTGCCAGTATTTAAAAATTTGCTGAATTTTAAGCAAATTGTAGTAAAAGCCTGTATTTTAAATAACAATATTTTTATATTGATTAATAATATGCTGTTTTCATTATATTACGGTAATAATGTGCCTATTTCAGAACGGAGAATTGTGTTTTTACATATTGTATACCTTGTATATTGTATAGGTAATTAATACAATATGAAAGCACACGTTTTCCGTTTAGGCGAATCGATGTACAATATTGATTGCATTAATTAAAGTTTTCGTATGTAAAACAATAACAAACGTTAACAAATGACATTTCTAACAATTCCACCTCCTTTACCGTACCCATTTCATTATAGTTATCATTTAAATGTGATAACGTCGATTTTAAATAGGTAATAGCCTATTTATCTTAACCTTTAATATGAGAAGATTAATTAATTATACAACTTGTAACCTTTGTTACCAATCTTTACCTTATTAGTCAACTTTAACATTACAAACCAAATGTCAGTTAATTTCATTATCTATGAAATAACTGGTCGGTTTAGCCATCATATGTATATTATAGTAAAACATTGTTTATAACGAACCGAAATACTCTTAAGGTAAAATTCGAATCAGGAATCATCATCATTACAGCTCAACACAAATCCACTACTGAACATAGGTCTCCCACAAAGAATTGCCACAAAGCACGTTCCTGAGCCACATGTATCCATTAACTTCTAGCATCTCTTATTAGGATTTTCGCTTACCAATACGAGGTTGCCACCCGAGAACCGTCCCTCCCCATCGGTTCTTCGAGCGATTATTCGAGAGAATAATCTAGTAATATTTATAAAAAATTGGAAAGTAGCAGCCTATACACGTTCCATTGCTAAGCACAGGCGTCTTCATGCGTGTCCACAAAATCTAATTCCTTCAGTATTTAAAGAATATTATACATTTTAAATAAGTTTCTATTTTTTTTGTATACTTAAATCATTGCTAATTACAACGTGTAGAATGAAAAACATGATCACTATGTAAAAATAAAAAAAATTAAGGTACCATGGTTGTATTTAAAATATAAAATTAATAGAGCAAAATCCCAGGGCCACCAGACGTCACTTATTTTCTGACAAACGAAATGTGTATGATTGAGTAGTGTTAGTATGTACTATGATCGCATGCCTACCTGCTTGCTTGGTCAGTGGGCCATTTTCCAGGTATCAGGTAATCAAGGTACGTAAAACATTACTCACCTCACGTTAATTCTCCCAGCTGATTTTTACGTAAATGATAGATAATATCGTTATAAATCAGTCATCAATACTCCCAGACACTTTCCGTCGGCAGTATCGCTTTGCAGACGCTTTAAAGCTCTCAAAAACTAAACTCTATTACTCAATTTCACTTACTTACATTCTGAAGCTCAATTTTTATATATGTTAGCCAGACAAATATTTTAAAACGTTTTACAAGAAGGCAGACTGATCCAAGGGGTAAACCATCCCCTAGATATTAATACAGACATGTATTAATATCTAGGCGATGATTGCTCTCATGCTCATGCCTACTACTAGGCATGCGATCATAGTACATACTAACACTACTCAATCTTACACATTTCGTTCGTCAGAAAATAAGTGACGTCTGGTGGCCCTGGGATCTTGGACTATAAAAAAAGATTAATGATATTTTCATTAAAATGACGTATTAATTTGTTCTAATCAATTATGCGTGGTATTTTGTATAAGTTAACCTTGCAATATTGTAAATCATTCCATTGATTTTAAAAAATGAAGCTGTTACCACTGCATATAGAAATATGACTTGTAGCCTCTTAAAAGTATTTTTCACTGACGCAGCATTATCTTAACTTTTATGTGATAATTATCGACACACAAAATTTGTGTTTTTCTTGTATTCGTAGTAATTGTTCAAAATTAAATATCCCACCAAACAATAAACACATAAGATAAACACTTAGGTATATAAGACACTTCTATCATTACAATTAGGTACATAGACTTAATTTAAAGCTTATTGAGCCTACGTTAAAAAGTAACATTTAATTCATTTTATACCTGTGTATAAGATATCTTAAGGTGAATTTGCATTTAACTGAAAAAAGCGACCTCTACAATAGGTCACATTTTAATACTTCTTTTATAAACAACATGTTATTGTACTAGAATTTAATATAAATCTATTGTTTACTATTACATCACGTACAATACAATCACAAGGTTTTTCGTCTTGTTTTTCTTTTCTTAATATATACACATATTTATAGTCATATAGTTTTTTTAAATGGAAATAAATACATTACAAAATCAATTAAAGAATATTTATAATTATGTAATATTTTAAATAACGGGAGCTAAAACTGAATGGTATTACGCTATAATGTAATAATAATATAAATCTTGAAAGATGCATAAGATGAATGTTTTTCAATATTTCACACAAGCGAACTGAGTGAACAGAGCTGCATAGTTTTAGTATTGTGTTGTGTGTTTTCGGCATAGTTTTATTTACGTAATTTAAGCTTATTATCTCATAAAGAATCTCACATTCCGTCCATTTATTTCGTTATTTAGCTATAAAGTCTATTGTATGAATAATATTTCAATATATACATATATATTAAGTAACAATATCGCTTTTATTTTATTTTTACTCGTTTCGTAGCTTATTAAGTCCGATTTGCAATGTCATAAATTTTGAATTATATAAAACAGATTTTAAACAGATTAAATGCCTTAATTTCTTTCATCATAATATCTCCAACTTACATTACAGCCTATCGAAAATCCAGTGCTTCACATAGGCTTCCTCCCCCATAGATTGCCTCATAGGGTGATATTTGCCATAGCTGCCACGCTTTGCAAGCAGTTTAGCAACCTGAACAAAGATGCTGCTGCCCATCTCCTTTTTCATTTTTCTCTGGCACCTCTTGCGATACCCACGAGATTGTATGGGGTAGTGGACTTACCTACGGCGACAACTTGAAGAAAAACATGAAGTTAAAGCATTACAATTTTTATTATTCCATTCATTTTACAACTTCTCCATTCTTCTACATCCATGTTTGTTTGAATAATTATGACGTTTGATAAAAATCATTAATTTGATTGACGACTGTTCTTGTGATGACGAACAGATGATTTGAATATATTTGGATCTATATGATTGAACCCCGTTTCGCTTCCAGTTGCAACTAAACTAGTTTCTTGTTCCGTTCTTTCCAACAAGTGTGGAGCTAGTAGCAGAAATAATTGCTGAAATAAATGCATACAATTATTTTACAAAATTGCCTGGGCGAATTCACAAGATACCTTACGTATTTTTTGTGATCTTTCCAAGGCTTTCGATTGTGTTCATCTTGAGGCATTAATCAGGAAACTACAACATTACGATGTCAAAAATATTGAGCTTAGACTTATTATTTCATGTTTAAGTAACAGAACTCAAAAAGTCGTTATCAATGGTAAAGGTTCCTCCGGATCGGTAGTATCAATGGGCGTTCCTCAGGGCTCGATTCTTGGCCCATTTCTATTCTTAATCTATATTAATGACTCACCTTATCTTGTAGGGGACAATCACGATATAGTATTATTTGCTGATGATACCTCTTTAATTTTCAAACTCAAACGGTAGTCAATTAATTATGACGATGTAAATAATCCTCTATCGAAATTAGTACATTGGTTTAACGCCAACAATTTTCTCTTAAATGGCAATAAGACAAAATGTATTAAATTTACAAAACCTAATGTTAAATGCGGAAGTTGAGTCTTGTGGATATCACTGTTTTTCTTATTATTACTATTGACACGAAGCTTCAATGGGGCACCCATATATCTAAATTAGCGCGCAGACTTAGTTCTGCAGCATAATAAGAAAGATTAGGAGTCTCACCAATGTTGAGACAGCTAGATTAGTTTATTTTAGTTACTTTCATAGCGTGATGTCTTATGGAATTTTGCTATGGGGTAATGCGACTGACAGCGAAGCCATATTTGTTTTGCAAAACAGTGCCGTACGGCGATTTATGACATAAATTGTAATGAGTCCCTTAGAGAAAAATTTAAAGAAATAAACATACCTATTAACTTTGGTATCGCAATATATTTATGAAAATGTAATGTATTTACATAAATAGCTTTGATAAGAATAAGCATGTTCATACTATAAACACTATCAACAAACAAAAGCTTGTAATGCCAGTTACTAGACTCCACAGAATTAGTAATTCATTTATAGGGCAATGTATACGCTTTTACAACAAAATCTCAAAACATATTCAAAGTTTGTCAATAAAAATTATAAAAGTTTTATTAAAGAAAAATAGTACAAAAGGGTTATTATAATATCAAAGAATACATGAATGAAAATAATTCCTTGGAATGAGGTGATCGCCATTCGCCACCATGCTGGTTCTATTAAAATTCATTTAAAAATTGTACAAACAAAATTACCATAAAGTGAAATATGTTTAAAAAAAAAAGTCCCACTGGGTTTCTTGCTGGTTCTTCCCAGGACAGAGGTATTTTCCGAACCAATGGTAATTAAAAAATTACTTTCAATAAGTATTATGTAATAATAATCGATATTGAATAAAAATCATCCTATTCTATTCTACAAAAAAAAACTATCAAGAAGCTTTAGAAAGTTTAATTACTAACCTCTGCCCAAGGAATTAAAGGTAAATTTGAGAAAGCGGCCTGCCAACCGGGTAGCCCGAGGTGTACTAGGGCCATCCTGAAATAATGAGTAAACGAGTCGGCCAGCCAACCCCAAGCTCCATCACGTGTGGCTAGCCAAATGGACCATGACCCACTTGTATTTATAAGGCAAACCTGTAAGTTTTCGATCTCTGGTTTTAATTTTATAACACTACTAGCTGTTCACGGCGTACGTTGCCATGCCTTTTTGTCTGAAACATCTGCGAAGCTAGCAGAACAACTTATCAATTTCATCGTAATCTGATGAACGGTATAGGAACGCACAAAGAAACATTCATTTTTATATATACCATTACCGTCACCGTTACAGCCTGTCAAAAGACTGCTAACATAGGCCTCCCCCATAGATTGCCCCGTAGGAGGGATGTTTGCTGCGGGAAGACGCTGCTTCCATCTCCTGGTTTGTTTCCCTCTGCCGCCCCTTACGACACTCACGGGACGATATAGGGTGGTGGATATTCTTACACCGCAACTATACGGTCGATTTTTATATACATTATAGAAGATTTACCTATACCTATTTTTTACGTGGTGGAGCCATGCTGCAGCTATATTAGTAGTATAGTTATAGCACGAATGGTTCAGCTCGACCGGGGAAGGACCACGCTCTCACAGAATACCAGCGTAAAATAGCAGCTCAGTGCTGCTGTGTTTCGTATGGTGAGTATAGAGAACCGGAGACCCTTTTTACTATATAGGAGGCATGTCACCCTTATTATATAAATAAAATAAAAAACTTAGTAACTGTACATATTTATCGAAGTCTATTATCACGGCTTACCATAGTTTCGTCGCTTGTCACCCCTACTTGCCCACATAACACCCACATGGGTAAACATCCTAACCCGGAATAACTAATTGTAGACAATAGTATAAATACTCCTGTTCCATGCAATAATTGAACTACGGACTCTCAGAAATACATAAATTCTTGGCCATTGCTGTATCAAGCTCCCAAACCAAATATTTACCTTTCCGATTTTTCTGCAGGCATCCAATTCGAACACTTTGCTTTTGGTGTTAAGTAATGGTCGAGGGCCAGAGCTCTGTCTTGTTAACGAGAAGTCCAAAAGGTCCTTCAAGCCCGGCGATAAACACAACTCACTTAATGAGTTGACTCGTATTGATCCGACAGGAAGAACTTCATCAGCTGTTACGTGAAATTTATCAAGATATAACAATTAGGTTAGTAAGAATACCTACTACATAAATTCTCAAATCTGTAAACTAGTACTCCTGCCAAAATTTCCTCATTTCGTAGGATAATTGCGGATAAGGTCAAGCTTTCAAAAAAAGTATGAAATACCGGAAAATATTAAATTACAGAAACTATTAGTTTCTAACGCAGATTATTAATGAAGCTATTTGGCATTAAACAGAATTATTTAATAATAACCGGCGAAGTGAGAGTCGGACTCGCGCTTGAAGGGTTCCGTACCATCGTAATACACGTTTCTAGTGGGGGAGGCCCTTATAATTTTTATTATTTGTCGTTATAGCGGCAACAGAAATACACATTCTGTGAAAATTTCAACTGTCTACCTATTACGGATCATGAGATACTCGTACAGCCCGCTGACAGTCAGAAGGATGGACGAACGGACAACGGAGGCTTAGTAATAGGGTCCCGTTGGATACCCTTTGGGTGCGGAACCCTAAAAATTAACGTAGAATTGACAGTGTTTAGAGTGCAAAGTGAACTTGAGTAAAAAAAAATATATCGTACTTGTCCCAACTGACCCTACCTCATAGTTGTAAGTTTCTGACCATGCTTCTTAACCATTCCCTTGATTGTGCGAGAACGTTGAGTACGAAAAGATAAGAATCAAGCATAAACATGTTTGATTGTAAATATCCTTTTGTTTACGATAAGTGGATAAGACGTACTCGTCTCAAGGGTGTCGTAAGGTCGTAAAAGTCGATTATGCCTTACACAAGTTTGATATAATGATACGCCGATTACGCACAAGACTAATACGCTAAGACTAATACTCGTGGCAAGTAGAGCAATAAGATAAAGGTGACCCCTGCCACGCTATCCGTGAATTTCTGCAACATCAGGGAATTTCATTCGAACGTTAACAAAGTCCACTAGGTACCATCTGAAAACGGCGAAGCCGACCTTGCTCTTTCTAACCGAGACGCAGGTGTCCTCCCCGGTCGATACTTCTCTCCTATCCGGGTTACAAATTAGAACACCTTTGTGCCTCGGGCTCGAGTTTGCGTATACGTCAGAGAGGACATCTGTTCTCGACGCCTCGGCAGTCTTGAAGGTCAGTTACGACCATCCTCGCGTCTACGGGTGCCTCTATAGGTAATGCCGACACAGACTAACTCATCCATCACGTCCAAACCACTGCAGACTCCGTGCTACATCAGGCCCCATCTGCAGAGATCGTGATTCTTGATGATTTTAACGGCCACCACGCTGAATGGCTTGGTTCTCGTTTAACCGATCATGCGGGAAGATCTGTTTGACTTTACCTTGGCATATGGTCCGACACAAATGGTTACTTCGCCTACGCGGATTCTAGATGTGGAGGATCTTGCACCTTCCCTGTTGGACCTTCTGCTGACCTCTCATCCGGACGAATATCAGGTCTCCGTCGACGCCCATCTTGGCTCATTAGACCATTGTCTGATCCGGACTATGGTGCCACTCACACTCCTATCGCGGTTATGTTCTGCAGATCGCCGCCGTGTTTGGCACTATAGGTCGGCCGATTGGGACAGGATGCGGTCTTTTTTTGCATCCTTTGCACCTGCCCCTGTCCTTAAGGGATTAAGGACAGGGGCGGGTATGCTTCTCGCCAGATGATCCCAACGTGATTTTGTCGCTGATGTGGTACTTCAGGGAATAGAACTCTTTATTCTATCATATGTGGTGCCTGCTTTGGTCGCTCCTGTAAAATTGCATCGCGCTATAATAGGACTGCTTCACCAGCGCTGTTTATAATAAGTATAATTTCACCTTCAGGTCCTCTGCTAAAGACGTATGCTCCCTAGTTGGCACCGGTCGTAACGTGTCTTTTCTAAAACTCTTTCTCCCTAGGCGCAGTTCCGAACTCAAAGACGACAGCTTTAGTGCACCAGATCTCTAAAAAATAACCGACAATTGACCGCTCAGACCTACACAATTTGTTCTCCAAAATAATGAAAACCATTGTGAACTGACAGATCACCTACTGAAAAGTGACCGCCAGTACGATTTCCGTCGGGATTGCTCAGCTGGTGATCTTCTGGCTTACCTGACTCATAAATCGGTGGAGGCAGAGAGGGAGACCCTGGCCGTTCGTTAGGACAGAGCGAAGGCCTTTGTTCGGGTTTGGCACAAAGCGCTTCTTTCGAAGCTCCCTTCCTATGGGCTTCCAGAGAATTTGTGCAACTGGATCAGCAGTTTTCTTGCAGATTGGAGCAACAAAGTCGAAGTAGAAGGTGCATGCTCCATTTTCAAGCCTATTTATGCTGGTTCCACAAGGCTGCGAGCTATCACCTTCGCTGTTTCTTCTTCTTATCAATAATATGTTGCAAGCCAGTAACGTGCACTGGTGATGCTTTATACACCGGCTGTGCCTATATTTCTCGGGAAAACGTCGCCGAGTACCGGAACAAACTTGTCTGAAGTCGAGTCTTTGCCGGATAAGGTCTCGGATTGGGGTGACTAAATATAATTAAGTTCAATGCCCAGAAGACACAAGTTTGTGCGTTTACCACTAAAAATAACCACTTTGTCGTAACTCCTCAATTTCAGGGCACTCCCTTGTTACCTCAGCCAGTATTGGAATCTTTGGCGTTGACATATCGAATAACGTGCAGTTTCGTGGTTACTTGGAAGGGAAGGCTGAATTGGCCTCTAAAAAGCTTGGCGTGCTCAGAATAGTGGGACAGTATTTTATGCAGGCACACTGCTTGCAACTTTACAAGGGGCAGGTTCGGCCTAACATGGAATACTATTCTCATCCCTTGGCCGGGGCTCCCTAGTACCAGCTCCTTCCACTTGACCGCAACCAGCGCAGAGTGGCCCGAATCGTCGAAGACCGACGAAGACGAAAGACGAGACGAAGAGATGTTGCATCCCTTTGTATTTTCTATCGCATTTACCATGGGGAGTGTTCAGAGGAATTGTTCGGATTAATTCCAGCCACAAAATTTCATCAACGCATTTTACAAATCCACATCATCGGGATGTATGGCGGTCCACTACTGTCGGACCGATACGACTTAAGGAGCTTCAAGAAACGAGCTTACTTCTTTTTAAAAAGCCGGCAACGCGCCTGCAATTCCCCTGGTGTTGTATTTGTTAATAGGCGGTGGTCGACACTTGCTATCAGGTGAGCCGCATGCTCGTTTGTCCCCTTCTTCTATATAAAAAAGACCATAAACGAAGTAGACAATTATCTTTACAGTTATATTTATGTTCTGGAAGTGAGAATAATTTTTGTGATTTCAGTTCGAGACGTTCGCGGTCACGGGCCAAAAAGTTAAAACTCGACAATTCTTTATACAACTAGGATAGTACATTATTTTTCGAACGTCGTTCTTGGAGGCCAAAGGGCCCCTTTAGCTTGGGGGCCCCGGGGCACTGCCCCGCCTAGCCCCTGGGTAGCTACGCTACTGACTGTAAACAAGATCCTAAGTTTAACTTTATTCCTCATTCAATAGATTTCAATATTATAAGGTAAATTTTGATATATAAGTAAAAAAGTTCGAAATTCAAGCAAAGTTGCGGCAGTTTACGGTACATCAAATAATATATTCGACATGTTTACCTATAACAAACAAACAAACATAAACAAGCCTGAGACATACAGGGGCGTCTATAATACAAGGCATGTATTACTGACGATTATGGCAAATCCTCTTTGATATTGGAGAGGCCAGAGATTCGCTGTTATAGAGTTAACAAAAAGGGGATACATAAAAGACGTAGCTTCGCCTAATTTTAGTTACACGCTCTAAATGTATTGTATGCTTAGATTTAATATACATGATATTATTATAGTTATCCTTTCCTGAATATTTATAATGCCATGTAAGTTGAAATCCGTCACTCGAAGCATAAAAGTTGCGAAGATCCTCGGGTAATACTGATGAATGTTTTTGCTCCCAATTAGAAATAGCCACACGGTCACATGGCGGTCGTCGTTCTACAGCAACGTTGGATATTCGTGGATCTGACTCTGGGAAATATCAAACTTGTATTTTATCACAACAATCAGCTTTTATTTTATTTTTGTTTTAACTAAATATGTACTATAAGCCATTGCTAGATTACTATCCTGCCTAATGATACCCACGTTAAGATTGTTGTATTCTAGGTAGAAGGATTCCTTTTCTGTCTAGGAATCTGAATCTGGGTCTGGGTTTATACTATACCACCATATTACCTATTTCTGCCGCCATGCAGCAGCGCTTGCACCTACGTGTGCACCGGTCTAAAGTGTATAGAGGCCAATACAATCACAGGTTGTGAGGCAATTCATCTTGGTCCTCGGAAGTGACAACGCATCTGTAGCCTTATTTCTTTGAAGTTGATTGCAGGTGTCCATGGGTTGCTGTAGCCACTTACCATCATGTAGATAGTTCCTTTGCCTAAATTTTAAATAAAAACCTTAATCGGAACAAAATGGAAACAATAATTGGCTTTATTTTACAAACTTATTAATTAATTAACTTAATTACCTTGAATTTACATAATCAAGCTATATATACTCTTTTTATATAGCTTGCTTATGTATGCTCTGAGTATTAATCCCTATCCCTATCAGATAATATCATATAACGACTTATAAAAATCATAATTAATACATAACTTCTTATTTCATCATAATTGTTAAAATATCGTAATATTTCTAAAAATAGTATATTCTTTAGTACATTGTTTCTTATAACTGGGGCTTAGCAACTTTTGTCGCTTAATTTTCCATTTTAAATCATACAGGAAAAGTCACATAGCGATATAATAAAAACCATAGACTTAGAATATACTATACGCCAGTATATTCTAAGTCTATGATAAAAACTCAATATATAATTATGCACTATATTACAACTATATCACCTTAAGATACAATTGAGACAGGGCCAGTTTACCAAAATGTATTTTTCAAAACGATTTTCGAACAATCACGGTACGATAACACAAATTTGCAATATTTCAAAAAAAAAAAATATAAACCACAGCATTAAAGAGTTCAATATTACTGAGAATTTTATATATCAGGATTTCATAGATCAGGACCTGACCACAACCGCTTTACTTACATGAAGACATTCTTGATTCAGTGACGAAAAGTAAGGAAAAGAAAATGAAGATGAAGAAGATAATCAAGTGGACGATTGTAAACCACCACCAACGATTCAACAAGCACTTGATGCTGTTAAACTAATAGAAAATTCTTATTGTTTAATAGAGATGATCCCCCAACCCAAGGCTAGAAAAATACAAAACAACGTCAGGCAAAGTTAACAGAATATTATGTATGTAGAATAATTAATTAATATATAATAATTGATTGTACTTATTGAAACAAATATTAAAAATTATTGTGATTAGTGAAACTCTTCACTCTATACGAATAACGAAATCTCTATATAACAAAAAAAATGCTCAATCTCTAAGTTTCGTTCTAAAGAGTTTACACTATAATACGATTTTTCAGTTTCTTATTGTGGGGTATTAATGTCTTCTCTTGTCTATCTTATTGTGTTATTTGAATATATTTTACAACGTCGACCGCAAGTGATCAGCAGACTAGCAATCTTGTGCCTCAAAAACCTAACGAAAGAACTATTACTAAATAAAAGCTTAATAAGCAATAACAGAAGCTGAAAGAGTTAAATAATGGTTTGAAGGGGATTTTGATACGTAAAAAAGTGTCATTTTGTGTATTAAATGTCTGCAAATGTGAACTATTAATGGAAACGATGAAATTATATATAAATATAATATAATTTAAAAATAATGCGCCAATTGTAGATTTGAACTTCAAGTCATTATTTATTGATATATATATGATTTAGTTGCCGTCAGTCTTCCAAAAACTTCGCAATGTCGTAATAATAATGCGAAGATAGTGACTAAAATACACGTCAGACAATGCTGTATGAGCATAGATCCCTTTGCCTTTAAGTAATGAAAATTATACATAGAGACATAAATAAAATCAGTGAAATTATATGATGAAAATAAAATAATGTTATGGACATGTTTGCAAAATTGATAGGTATAGAATCGAACCGTAGATTACATTGATACGGGTCACACACACACAAGTGTACGCACGGTTAGCTGCGTGAATCGTAATCAAGTAAAAACATTTTGATAATTTGAAAGACTGAATTTTTTTTCTCATTTCTTATACCTACAAAAATATACTTAGATACGAAATACGAATAGCTGCTCCAGAGACTGCTAGGCACTACAAGGGTGACACTGAAAGTTCTTAGAAAATCAAAACCTGAACAAACTAGCAAGTTATTTGTTTTATTATATCTTTTCAAAATAGTGTCCATTTACATCAATACATTGCTGCATCCGATGGAAGCACTGAGAAAAGCACTTTGCCCACCCGTCCTTAGGGGTCTCTTCGACGGCATTTTGAAACGCAGACACTTCTTCCTCGGCGTCCATAAAATGTTTTCCTCGAACGTTTTCTTTTATTTTCGGAAATAAATAAAAATCCCAAGGTGCGATGTCGGGGTTATAGGGCGGGTGACCCAGTAATTCCACGTCTGACGTCGCCAAGTAGTCGATTGTTTGCTTGGCGGTGTGCAACGAGGCGTTGTCGTGGTGAAGGAGGATCCTACTGCGAGGTCGTTTCTTCCGAACTTTTTCCAAGACAAGTGGCAAACAATTGTTAGTGTACCACTCTGCAGTAACTGTTTTTCGATCCTCTAAAACAATTGTTACGTAATGACCTGTCCTTCCGAAGAACGAGGCCACCATCTTTACTCCCACGCTTCGGCCTCTCTTCACTTTAGTTGGCAACTCTTCGGAAGGAAACACCCAGACAGCAGACTGTCTCTTAGTTTCAGGATCATAACAATAAATCCAGCTTTCGTCACCCGTAAGTATGTCGAACACAGCATTTGAGTCACCTCCGTTAAATCTTTGAACCATTTCACGACACCAATCAACACGACGGAGTTTTTGGGCCTCTGTCAAATTATGAGGTATCCATCGGGCACAAAGCTTCCTGACTGCTAAATGTTCATGGAGGATTTTGTACACTTGACTCATACCGATGCCTAAGCTTGTCCGAATCTGCTGATAAGTCACTCTTTTGTCAGTCTCTATCACACGCCGCACAACACTGATGTTATCTTCAATCGTCGCCGTAGAAGGCGGTCCCTCACGCAGATCATCGGTGAGATTAGTGCGGCCACGTTTAAACTCATTAAACCAGTTGTAAACAGTGGCACGAGATGGGGCTTCATCGTGAAAGCCAATCTAAATTTATCATAACTTTCTTGTTGACTTAAATGACATCGAAAGTCATAAAAAAGTCATTGTACGAAAATTTTCTCGCGTTAAATTCATGCCGTAGACAGAGAATCCAATCGAAAAAATCCAATTATGTAACATTGCCAAAATGGCAGCACTGTGATGCGTGAATGAAAGGCAGAATAGCGGTTACGCGACCCCGCCGTCTATCGAATTCTCTGTCTACGATTCATGCTGACGTGACACAGACAATTTTCAATTTGTCGCCAAATCGTAAACAAATGAGAAATTAATAAAATACATACACAATAATATTGGCAAAGAATTCCATTTTCAAAATTTGAACTTATTTTTTTATTATATCGTTTACAAGTGGCCAGTTCTAAAACTTTCAGTGTCGCCCTCGTAGAAGCCCTCTACTAGCAGTGAGATGTTGGCTGTGGAATTTGGGCTGGTTTTGGACTTTAGCTCCGGACTTGGTGAAGTGACTTGAAGGTATACTTCGGTGACTGCTACTGGAACTCCTCGACGAGTAGTACTAGGTGTGCCGAGTTTGGGTTCGTTTTGTTAGTTATGATGAGACCTAACCTCCAGGCTTGATGGAGAGACTTGACGGTGTACTTCAGTGACTAATACTGGAACTCCTGAACGAGTAAAACTAGGTGTGCCGAGTTTAGGCTCATTTTGTTAGTTATGATGAGAACTTACCCCCGGACTTGATGGAGTGACCTGACGGTGTACTTCGGTGACTACTTCTGGAACTCTTGGACGAGTAGAACTAGGTGTGCCGAGTTTGGGGTCATTTTGTTAGATATGATGAGAACTTACCCCCGGACTTGATGGAGAGACCTGATTGTGTACTTCGGTGACTACTACTGGACCTTCTGGACGAGTAGAACTAGGTGTGCTGAGTTTGGGCTTGTTTTGTTAGTTTTAATGAGACCTAACCTCCAGGCTTGATGGAGAGACTTGACGGTGTACTTCAGTGACTAATACTGGAACTCCTGAACGAGTAAAACTAGGTGTGCCGAGTTTAGGCTCATTTTGTTAGTTATGATGAGAACTTACCCCCGGACTTGATGGAGTGACCTGACGGTGTACTTCGGTGACTACTTCTGGAACTCTTGGACGAGTAGAACTAGGTGTGCCTAGTTTGGGGTCATTTTGTTAGATATGATGAGAACTTACCCCCGGACTTGATGGAGAGACCTGATGGTGTACTTCGGTGACTACTACTGGACCTCCTGGACGAGTAGAACTAGGTGTGCTGAGTTTGGGCTTGTTTTGTTAGTTTTAATGAGACCTAACCTCCAGGCTTGATGGAGAGACTTGACGGTGTAATTCAGTGACTAATACTGGAACTCCTGAACGAGTAAAACTAGGTGTGCCGAGTTTAGGCTCATTTTGTTAGTTATGATGAGAACTTACCCCCGGACTTGATGGAATGACCTGACGGTGTACTTCGGTGACTAACACTGGAACTCCTGAACGAGTAGAACTAGGTGTGCCGAGTTTGGGCTCGTTTTGTTAGATATGATGAGAACTTACCCCCGGAATTGATGAAGTGACCTGATGGTGTACTTGTGTGACTACTACTGGAACTCCTGGACGAGTAGAACTAGGTGTGCCGAGTTTAGGCTCGTTTTGTTAGTTATGATGCGCAGTTGCCCTTGAATTCGGTAATACTATGTTTTCTCTCCGACGAGCCCAGACTCAGCAGAAGCTTTTTAAAAACTACAAATATGTCTCGATGACATTTAATAACTATTACATTACAACAATGTATTAAAACTATTCAGTGCAATACTGACTTCCTTAACTACGTGAATGGAATGAGAATTATAATGAATCTTATTCTAAATGCAAGGGCTTTTATAGGATGGTCAAAACAAGCCTGTTGACTGAAAGTATGAAGCCTTGGTTTGACCAGCAATAACAATTATACAGTGGAGTCAGCGTCTTCTGTAACGTTACACAGTTAACATGTTTTCAGTAATCCAATATCAAAAGCTTATTTGGCACAATTCGTGGTCAACATGTTATTATAAAATTAGGGCTACTTTCAATTATCATGTTTACGAGTAATCTAATATCAAAAGCTTAGTGAGGACAATTTAGGATCAACAGGTATTAAGGCTATTTCCTGACTGCATAACTACCTATGTATCAAAATCGAATATTTTGTGTTTGTACAGCGATCTTTTTCAGCTGCTGCAATCGGGCAGGCGATACAGTATCCACCATCACGACGGCAGCCGAACGCGGACTGTGGTTTCGTTGAAATTTTTTTACAACAAATCAAAACAGGCACCAAAAATAAAATAACCCTAATTGCAATCCGTTATGATTCATCCGTATTAGCAAAATATGTGAAAAAAATAAGCATCAGTTTTTATTTATTTTACGACTATTTGTGACATTTTGATAAAAAGTAAACAATGTATTTTTTATTGAATATGTCTGCCTACTTATAGTATTTTTAGAAATCTTAATATATATTGATAATAGAACAAAAAATGTACCTAAACATGAGCCGGTATCGTTAATTTTGTAGAAAATGGCTATGGAAGATCGTTTTTACGATATAAAAAACTATTATTTTCAACAAAAAAGTTACCACCATTTGAAGATGAAGAACCATTCTATACGTGGTAGTTATTAGTTAGGTATATTTGATTTGATTTAGTTTTGTCACAAAATGTACCGAAAAACAGCATAATTTTGCCCGATTTGCAAACGCACCCATAATCTGTCAATTCTTTGAAGTACACATGAGGTAGTCCATGATCACCTTTGTAGAAAGCTCCAAAGAGTATGTTAATATTTAGAAAGGACCTCTCAAAACCAAAGAGTATATAATCACTACCTTTATTCAGAACCATAGTTAAGAGTGCTCAGAACAATACTTTTTAAATGTTATTTTTAACAATTATACAACTAAAATTTTATTAGAATTAGTTTTGTTACTAAATTACGCTTTCTTAATTAAGAGAATTTACTTCAAATGACGAGGTTCCACTTTTACCTACGCGTCGCGTTTACTTCACATACTTTAGTCTATTTCCTTCGTCGCGTGAGTGTAAGAGGCAAATATAAATTTTAAAAAATTAAGTGGGTACAAAAGAAAGTTTGTTGTTAGTTTTTTTTATATAAAAGGTAAGTATTTTTAATTACACTGTTTTTAAAAGTTATTTGCTTATACTTTGCTTCGTAACAATTTTATACACTTTATAAAATTTCCATTTCAAATACTGTGTCATTCGCGTATCACTTTATATTTAATAGTCAGAATTAACTGAAAATTAAATATTGTGTGAGTTATCACTAAAAATCATGTAAAAACCACAAATTTTCATGTTCCACAAAGTTCAATATGCGAAAATTACGTTTTATGTTATAATTTAGATATAATATAGTGAACATTATGGCGAAGTTGTTTTCAACAATAATCAAAATTTAAAAAAAATTGTGCAACCTACTTCAATATAAATTATTAAGAATAACTCAAAAACTATTAGTCAGACCTTGATCAAATTTATATGAGACCACATGAAAAGCACCTGCTTTCAAATAAAAAAAAGAATCATCAAAATCGGTTCACCCAGAAAGAAGTTATGAGGTAACATACATAAAAAAAACACAGTCGAATTGAGTACATCCTCCTGTTTGAAGTCGGTAGAAAAATGGCATTGGTCAAAGCGTTATAATGTATATGCCTATGATTTCACTTATTTTTTATTTTTTAGAGGCTCCTATTGAGTATATCGATATAATTATATTATATATTTCTTTTCTTTATGAAAATCGAGTGTTTCTATGTCCTATATAGATATTGAATTTTAACAAATGGGGGGGGGGGTGGATTCGTCAGATTTTCCTTAGTTGTAGAAGTGACATAATATTTGATTTTTTTTCTTTTCAATAAACTTTTTTGGTTTTGTTATTTATTACTGTTTTATTCATTGAACTTGTTTACGCAACTTTTGTTTAATAAATTGTTTGATATCGATGTTTGAAGACTTTTTTTACACACAAAAATATATTTCAAAAAATAAAATTACCCCCTTCCTCTCCTTACAGTTTCCTTCCACTGCTGGCCATGGGCCATGGAAATAAAGGGGAGCACAAAATTTTACTGCCACAAATATCACCCACATTTGCAAAGCTGCCCTAAACATCGCACGGAGCATCCGCGTTCCACCGAGATTAAATTTAGTAAAAATGTTCGTCTGTTTTTCCTCCCCTTCTTATCACTATTACAGCAAACACCGTTAAAGCCTATAAAAATCCCCGCTGAACATAGGCCTCCACTATATTCCTCATAGAGGGTATATTTGTCATAGTTGCCACGCTTGGCAAGCGGGTTGCAACCACAGTTTTATTTTTATTTTTAGTCGTTATTAGGATGACGCTGCTGCCCATCTCCTGCTTTATTTCCCTCTGTCGCCTCTAAACATGGGTAATAAATAACATCACGGTGAAAAAGTTCCAAAATAACGTTGTTCCTTCGCGCCGCCACCATACTATTTTCTCCATTATTCCTGTCACTGATTTAACCAAACAAAATGAACTACGCCTCTACACGGTAATTGAATATTTTTCAAAATATTTCATTTATCGACAAATCGTCTTGCAATCGTCGTTACTCTGGCGCTCGCTTGACCTTCATACAAATAATTCGATATTTTCATTGTTGATAATTTTTTTTTATTTTCGGATAAGAACATAGTAATGACTCTAAGTTATATTTACCATCATTTTAAAAAAATTGTCTTTGGCCTGACCTACTATACTCTTTGGCTTGACCATAGTTCTGACTAAGTTTGTCCAATAAAATGTCAAGGTCTGAGAAATTCTGTCAAATTGTCATTAACAATTTGTCTTTTGTCAAACTCAAATAAATAATAAGGCTGTATGGCTTAGTTCCTTTGCCTGCTCTCTCGAGCGAATAATAAAAACAACCAATGAATAATATTATAATACACATAAGGTACTCTGTGATACACATGCACATTGTCATGGTTATTGGTTATTATAAAATAGTAATTTTTAACTAAATAACTAATAAGAAGAAATATTTTCAAAAACCTTATTGTAGATAGTATTAACAAATTGTAAATCTATTTTAATACTACGTCACGGTAGTAGCTATATAAGTATTAAATTTGTGTGATTATTTAATAACTTCCAAGCGAATATCCCTTCTAAATAAAATTAATTGTCTAAAATGACAAATTCAAGCGCAGGAGTTTGTGCTATAAAATCAGAATTTATTGCTCATAAGTTGGAAAAATGTAACAGCATTCAAGAATTGGAATCGACATTAAAAAGGAAACTTGACAGTAACATTACATCTGATAACAAAAAACTTAAATGTGAAAATGTTGAAGAACCACATAAAAATAAAAAGAGAGGACAAAACAAAGCACGACCTAAGACATTTCAAATTGATAAACAAAATAAACCTTGTCCTAGCATAATAGACATTAAATCACCTGATGAACAACAAAAGTGTCAATTTCCTAATTGCAAATATATTCATAATCCACTGGAATATTTGCAATCAAAACCTAAAGATATTTACGAAAAGTGCCATTTATTTGATGTACGGGGAAGGTGTCCTCGAGGCATTGCTTGTCGTTTTGGTTTAAGTCATATCACAGCTGAAGGGTACAACATTACTGATGATAACAAAGTCAAAGCATGGAAAGAGGACACGAAAAACTCACTTCAAACTTCTATTCAAATAAAGTTACAAAAGAAAAAATATGATTTCAATATTGCTGAAAGTGTGGTGAAAAGAATGGATTGTAGGAATGTTTCTCAAAAAATAGATTCTACTTTAGAAAATTCTAATGCACTTAATAAAGTGAATAGTGGTGTAATAACTGATGAAGATTTAATAAAACTACTACCCCGTGAGAAGAAAACTATACAATGGCAAGACAAATTATATCTCAGTCCTCTTACTACCGTTGGAAACCTTCCTTTTAGAAGAATTTGTAAAGGTTTTGGTGCTGATATTACTTGTGGAGAAATGGCTCTTTGTGAATCTTTACTGAAAGGGTTAAAACAAGAATGGGCTCTGGTAAAAAGACATGAATCAGAAGATCTTTTTGGAGCTCAAATATGTGGTAACAATGCATATACCATAACTAAAGTAGCACAATTATTGCAAGAAAACACAGAACTTGACTTTATTGACTTAAATTTAGGATGTCCAATAGATTTAATTTATAAAAAAGGTGGTGGATCCGGAATGATGCACAGATTACCTGCCTTAGAGACATCCATAAAATCCACTTCAAAACTATTAAATATACCATTCACTGCAAAAATTAGAACTGGTGTGTACCAAGATAAGAAAATTGCTCACACTATTATACCCAAAATGTTTGATTGGGGTGTATCCCTTATAACTTTACATGGCAGATCAAGGGAGGCTAGGTATACAAAATCAGCTGACTGGGAATATATAGAAACCTGTGCAAAAGCAGTAGCACCATTGCCTATTTTTGGTAATGGTGATATATTAAGTTATCAAGACTATTTACAAAAGAAAGAATTAGCTCCTTCTGTCCAAGGAGTAATGATCGGACGAGGTGCACTTATTAAACCTTGGATATTTACAGAAATTAAAGAACAAAAGCTATTAGATATAAGCAGTAAAGAAAGGTTTGAAATAATTAAAAAATTTACATACTATGGACTCGAGCACTGGGGCTCTGATACTCAGGGTGTTGAAAATACACGTAGATTTTTACTCGAATGGTTATCTTTCTTATATAGATATGTACCTGTTGGATTACTAGAAAGACCACCACAAAGAATTAATGAAAGGCCTCCAACATATTTTGGTAGGGATGATTTAGAGACACTTATGGCTTCAGGCAATTGTGCCGACTGGATAAAAATAAGTGAAATGGTATTAGGTCCTGTGCCTGATGGATTTGTGTTTTTACCTAAACACAAAGCCAATTCCTACTAAAATTGTGATAGAGTATTTTAAAATAGGATAAAAAGTAAAGTAACAGCCTATCCCACTACCAGCTTGGTATTGGCCTCCTCTCATTTCTGAAAGGGTTAGAAAAGGATAATGAACTCAAATGCTTCATTTTTTCTGTGATATTTAGAAATGAATTTAATATATTATTCTATTCTTAGTAAATCTACAACATATTTTCTTGCAAATGTTACTAGAACTACTTATTTTAGTATTAGCAGTAGTTACTGTGCTGCCTTAACAGTTTGACACTTAAGGTATAATATATAAGTTTATTACTCCTAGGTAAACCAATACTATACTTCAATCATCATCTTCTCAACAGCCAATGGCTTGAATGAAGGGCTACCACATCCGAGTGCACCAGTTTAGGTCAGAGTGTCAGGCTTTTTATTTTAATTTTTTGTCCTTTAGTATTCTAGCTCACACGACCTTACAGTTGGGTAAAAATAAATTATTATAGACTTATAAAATATTTTGTTAGTGTAATTACATATATTTTATGGTGCTATAGTTGATAAATTTTTCATTACAGGATTCTAACAGAAAATCATTGTTTTATGGAGATAAAATCAAACTTATTACATTTTTTTATAATAAAAATTGAAATATAATATGTATAATTTCTTATATTTAACTGGACTCTGAAACGGGATGAAATTTTGCACTTAGATAATGTTTTAATTTACAAGTTTTTCTAGATAGGTGTAATCCCTGAGAATTATTTTTGTAACGCCGAGCAAAGCTTGGTCGTGTCCAGGTGCTAGATATAAAATAATTCAAAACATTTAGTTTACTTAACTCTTCCCAACCTAAATAATCCAAGAATTGTTGTGATTTATTATGTAACAATTAATTATATGGTTATTTAATTTTTAATAGAAGTTGTTAAGCAGCACAAGTAAGATCAATTTTAATAAAATTAAAATATTTTTCAAAAATTATTTATATCTGCAAAATAAAATTTCTCAATTTGCTAAAAATAATAATACCTATCTATACAAAAAAAACATTTGGTTCATTACCCTTACCAAAGCTAAGCCAAGTAAATTGGGCTAATGTCTGTCCCTATGATACCTGATCCAATCCTTTGCCTTGCACTTATAAATCAGCAAGTACCAAGTAGTAATTGTTGATTAAATATGTTCACATGAAAAGGAAAATTGCAAATTTATGGTGTAATTTCAGTGTCAGTTAAAAGCACAATGATTTGTATTCTTACCCAAAACTCTTGTTATACCCAAAGTTATGTTTTCATAAAAAGAGTCTTCTGAAACCAGATCCACCGAAAAGCTCATAATGTAGATTAAATTAATTATTTTAGTTGTAACTATTGCGTGTATATGGACTTAATGAAGTTTGACGTCATAGCAACCAAATCAACAAATGTGTAAATATTAATAAAAATGCTCTAATAAACTATTCAAAACTATATTTTTTAAATTATGCTCTCTTCCGACATAAGTATATAATAATATTGATGGTAGAAAGGAAAAAAAATCAGGGGACGCCCTCCCCCCTACCCTTTCCCCCTTTCGAAAAAGTATAGTTTATGAGTAAGGATTTTTTTTAAAATCATAACCTCACTTTTTTACACAGGAATATTGACCCAAGTTACAGGTCCCGTCACGTAAAAAGAACGCTGAGCGACAGTGTAGGGGGTGTGTCTGCGCATGGGTAGTCGCGTTCTAAAGTACTAGATGGTACTAGGCTATTGTTTTATAATATAAGAGTAATTAATTGTTTTATTGTAGAATCATAATAGGTACTTTACCTGCTACTTAACTTTGGAAGAGGTTGGAATTAAAAATAGATAATGTTTACTTGAGCATTATTTTTTATTTCTGTCGTAAAATATAAAGTAGATTGTAACAAGAAAACTTAAGCTAAGGGTGACACGCCGTCCGTTATATCGTCTTGGGTCACATGGAAGCCAGATGTCGATGGTGTGTTGGTGTTACTGGATGTTACTTCATCATCACTTTCATCTTCGCTTGAGCTTCCATCATCAGAATCATTATCGTCAACGCGAATGATAAATGTTTCCGTCATCAGGTCAACCACATGGTCATTTTTTCGGTATTCTTCCTCAATACTTTTAACTTTACTGCACAATTTTCCCCATTCACCTTCTCCCATCATATTTACCTTTTTGTTCACTAGTTCAGTCATAAAACAATAAATATAAATCATTTTTCTTTCCTTCCTTTTAAAAAAAATCGTCGTGAGTCGTGCAAAGAAAGTTGTGTGTGCGACTGTATTTTGGGAGCAAACGAAGCGCGGAAAGCATGGGTCAACTGACGAACCAATGGCGTACGCGCATAGTAATACTGGCGAGCATTCCCCCGTCGCGCCCCCTTCATACCACCAATTTGGTCGATAAATCGCTCAGTGCGCAGGTACAAGGCCAGCGTTCTTTTTACGTGACGGGACCTATACTTCTGCAATGGCTTTGGCGCTATGCCCCTTCGCCCTTGCGTAGTAAATCGCAGACACCTGTGCGAGCCGTAGCGGCTGAGGCTGTTCTCATCTCTGGACCGGGGCACTCCAGTGCTAGCTCCTTCCACTTGACCGCATCCATTGAAGAGTGTCTCGAATCGTCGACGACAGTTCTCTCAGATCGGCTCGAGTCACTGGCGCTGCGAAGAGATGTTGCATCCCATTGCATTTTCTATCGCATTTTCCACGGGGAGTACTTAGAGACTAACGCATATCGGGACAAGTCACGGTACCAGCCACACCATCTGGATGCTTGGCGGCCACCATGACTGTGCTATTTACTAGGAGTTTTCTTCCTCGCAAGACTTCTTTGTGGAATCATCTACCACCGGCGATTTTTTCGGACCGATACGTCTTAGAGACCTTCAAGAAACGAGCTTACTCCTTGTAAAAAGGACGACCTTCAATTTCCCTGGTGTAGCAGTTGTTCATGGGCGATGGTCGATACTTACTATCAGGAAAATTTGATTTAATGTGGGTGAAAGCGCGTAGTTGAAAGTCAGTAAAATATAAAAATCTATTAAATATATTCGTGGGCAGCCACAGACAGAAAAGGCCGGTGGGGGAGGGGGTGCATATTCATAGTTAGGAAATGTCTACGCATACCCAACTCGCGGGGGCAAGGACGGGTTATGCCGGACTCACACCGACTAAATCCCCATGGTGTTCCATCTTCGTCGCATATTGGCAGGGCCACGGAAACGCTTTCGCACACATCTGCGGCCCCACGAGCGCTAGCCGCCCCATGGCGGCCCCTCCTCGGGAGAGGACTACTCCTCCCCCATCTCCTTCTCAGGTAAGGGTAAGGTGCACCAGAACACATGGCGCGCCCTCCTCCGCGGCCTCCAACTTCACTGTTAATTGTAGCTGAATAAAAGTAGTATAATTAAAGTCTTGAACTGAGTAACACGTGTCCTTTTCATTCAACACCTTCCGACATTACATGGCGACCCTGCCAGGCGGTGCGCTGCGACAATGCATGCGCACCACCGGGCCTATTTAAAATGAAAAAGTAAATATAAATACTATTAAATTAAATAATGAAGTGAAACAATCGACAAAAAAAAATATTATAACGGAATGGACTCAATACCGGATGTGACGAAAAATAAATAAATATAGAAGCTGACTGAAAAATTAAAAAGTATAATGTACTCGTTTATGTAGTAATCATAGACTTAGAATATACTGGCGTATATATTCTAAGTCTATGTAATATAATGTATATGTATAAAAGTACTATGAAGGCAGCTAAGAAAAAATGAGTAAAATAAAATGTGGATTTTTTTTTAAATAACCAAAGCAAAACATTCAAGAAACGGCAGATTAATTTAAAAAGGGAAGAAGCCGTTGTACTCTTGCAAGCTTCGTCCAGAAGAATATGAAAATTGAGCCAAGAAGAACAAAGTAGAGATTAAGATGTAACTTCGCAACCTGTGTAATTTTTTATTCCATTTAAAATTTTAAAAAATGCAATCATAATACGATATCAAAAATCAAGCACGTAACATTTAGCACTTATGGCATTTGCGGTGCTGTTAGCCGCACTACCCTCTCGAGATCGATCACCTTCCCTTTCTACAGTTCGCTTAGGGCAGCTGGATCGAAGATGGCCCCTTTCCCCACAGCCGTAGCACCTAGGGCTGTATCCTTTATTGCGGACGCGAACTGTAGCTGCTGCAACCTCCCTGACGCGATGGGAACGATGATCCTGCCGCACGGCTTCCACCTCCAGTGCATGGGCCAACGCGTCCTTAAGCGTCTCGTGGTGCCCGAGCCTCACAGCAGCTCTGACTTCAAGGTCGCGAATGCCGTCGATGAATGTCTGCACCAGGTTCTCTACAATGAGCGCAGGTACAGACTGGTATGCTTGTATTAAGGACGCGTTTGCAAAATTGATAGGTATAGAATCGAACTATTACATTGGCACGGGTCACACACAAGTGTACGCACGGTTAGCTGCGGGTGTGGGAATCGTAATCAAGTAAAAACATTTTGATAATTTGAAAGATTGATTTTTTTTCTCATTTCTTATACCTACAAAAATATACTTAGATACGAAATACGAATAGCTGCTCCAGAGACTGCTAGGCACTAGAAGCCCTCTACTAGCAGTGAGATGGTGGCTGTGGACTTTGGGCTGGTTTTGTTAGTTATGATAAGACTTTAGCTCCGGACTTGAAGGTATACTTCGGTGACAGCTACTGGAACTCCTCGACGAGTAGTACTAGGTGTGCAGAGTTTGGGCTCGTTTTGTTAGTTACGATGAGACCTAACCTCCGGGCTTGATGGAGAGACCTGATGGTGTACTTTGGTGACTACTACTAGAACTCCTGGACGAGTAGAACTAGGTGTGCCGAGTTTGGGCTCGTTTTGTTAGTTATTATGAGACCGTTAGTAGTTTTTTATAATTTTGAAGATTGTTAGTTTATATAACTTAAAACCTTTATATAAATATAAAGGTTCTAATAATTATACCTAATAAAGAAATTATTCTAAAAATATTTATAATTAATAATAAATGATTTTTTATAAAAATTTTAAATCATTAAATATAATGGATGAATATATAATTCGAATGTAAAAAATGATATAATTAATCTTATTGTAATAAAAATAAATCTAATAATAAATAATTTATTTATAATAAGAAAATTAATAATAATTCATTTAGGAAAGAATCCTAAGAAAGGAGGTAATCCCCCTAAAGATAAAAAATTAATTAATAAGGATATTTTTAAAGAAAATTTTATATTTATAATAAATAATTGATTAATATAATAAATATTTAACATATTAAATAAAAAACATATAATTCTAATTAAGAATGAGTAAATTATTAAATAAAAAATTCATAAATTTTCTGTTATTATTAATGCTGCTAATATTCATCCTAAATTATTAATAGATGAAAATGATATTAATTTTCGTAATGATGTTTGATTAATTCCTCCTATTCTTCCTACAATAACATTAAAAATTATAATAAATATTAAAAAATTATTATTTATATAATATGACAATAAAATTATTGGGGAAATTTTTTGTCAAGTTATTAAAATAAAACAATTAAATCAAGATAAACCTTCAATAATATTAGGGAATCAAAAGTGAAAGGGGGTTGATCCTATTTTTGTTACCCAGGACAGAGGTTTTTTTTTCGAACCAGTGGTAAAGTAAAAAATGACTCAATAACAATTACACATGTAATCTATATTGAATAAAAAATCATTCTATTCTATTCTACTCGTCCAGGAGTTCCAGTAGTAGTCACCGAAGTACACCATCAGGTCACTCTATCAAGTCCGGAGGTAAGATCTAATTATAACTAACAAAACGAGCCCAAACTCAGCACACCTAGTTCTACTCGTCTAGGAGTTCCAGTAGCAGTCACCGATGTACACTTTCAGATCACTCCATAAAGTCCAAGACGAATAGTCATTTATACATAAATCCCACTTACTTTTAGCGAAACAAAATATTATAATAAAAATGTGTGATTATAAAAATAATAATATTATTTTACAGTTTACAAACATAAATTACACTAGGACAAACATCCAGACCTGGAATAATGATTTGTAGGCCATACAAATACTTGTTCCGTGCGGGATTCGAACCAGCGGCCCATAGCGCCGCAACTCAATGATATCGTTCTTGTTTAAGTTCTGTATGCACCTTACCTACCTACCGTAAATTACAGATAAAACTAATAGATTTTACTAAATGTAATAATTGTTAAGATCCTCTTGTGCTCACACGGGTCACGGCCCTCTCGGGCCGGGGCGGGGGCCCCTTCCGGCTGAGGGGCCCATGGCATTTTGCCCGGCTTGCCACCCTATTGTTACGCCACTGCTCATCTAAAGTACTTTCAACCTTTTTTTCAACATTTGTACATTAAGAAATTATAAAAGTACTTGCGGGTACCTTTAATATAAATCGAACAAAAAATTTTGACTTTTGGCTTAAAACATTTTACTTTAATCTTTTACTCTACACTAATGGTACGTTAATTTCGTAGGGCATCAAACGCGAAGCGCATCATAGTCTGATTACAAACGTAATAACCCTCACACTATTCGAAAATTATATGTGGGCGATGACAGGGACTTTATCCCACTTCTGATATAGGAATTACAACAGGATAAGGCCAATTTTGTTATAGGAAATACACCAGGAAAGGATAATTGTTAAAAATAGTAAGTGTGAGAGCGGATGTTCAACCTGCTCTCTTGCTTACGCAATTAATCCCTATCAGTAATAAGCTAATGGGGCATGTTACATTGTCAATATTATCATGATCCTAGTATCGCAATATCGCAAGTATTGAAATTGGGCTATTACATTATCAACAATATCATCAGCATGCCGTTGCATTTACTAGAGTGAAGTGGTGTTTCGTATAAGAAAATTGAATAAATTAAAAATAAATCATGGATAGTAATAGAAAGGCAGCAATAGCTATAGTACACCCATGCGCGTTAAAAAATATTTTTTAAAAACTGTTTAAATTTATTTAGTAAGAATTACAAAGTTGACAGAAGTCGATGTCAAAACGAAGTGGCCACTCCCACAAGCTCTGCCTCATATCAGGTAAATGAAATTTTGGAGGGGGGTCACTAATAATAAAATATGTCGAGTAAATTGGACTTTATTGCACAATACACCATTTTATTGCATACGTTATAAAACAAATGGAACTCTTTTATTTATATTGGCAAATCGGGTGATAATATTTGAGAGTCTAGAGCTACCTCTCGATGAATATTTAGAAGAGCTAACCTATCAGCCTCACTTCTAACATGTTTGCTCTCAACCAAGTTTATACACGCCTTAGCGTAGAAAACTTCGATTGTAGATACCACACACTTAGGAAATTTAGTATCAGTATTTTCTTTGAGCTCCCGTTTCCACTTTGAAATCCATAGCTGATCCTCTGTAACGAGAGTAGCAGCAGGAACACTCAAGAAATGGGAATAACATTCTGTCAACATACGTCGGGAATTTAAAAATAAGAATAATTAAACGCGATACAATCCGTAAAAGTAGTTTTATTCAATGTGTAGTGTTCGCGTAAATATAAGAAATCATAACATTCTGATACTTTCTTCACATTAAGATCTTCTATATATTCAGATTGTGGCATAGAAATGCATAATTCGATCAGGTTCATCGTATCCGCAGAAAGTCTGTCCTGTAGGTCAGTCATTATGCTATCTATCAGTGCAATATAAGCAGTCCTCCGAAAATATTCCTCGTCATTTCCTTGATAACTATCGCGAAGTCTGTCAGTAATTTTTAGAGGATTTTTCAATTTGACGTGTATGATTTGGGGGGGGGGGGGGTTCATGTCCCCTGTGACCCTCCGCTTCCGACCGCGCCTGCCTCATATCTTATGCAACCAAAAGCGCTGACTCTACAGTTACTGGATACTGCCCAATGCTTACCCCCTCTAGGTACAAACCCTAACAGCCCTATGGTCTAACTATGCATAACTAGGTCTTCATTTGTTTTTAACAGTATTAAATAATGTTTATCTTTCGGATTCCACAAAGACGGGCACGTTTCAAATAAAAGAATAAACTGTTTTGTCATTTTTTGCTCATTACTATCAACGACAGAGCGTAATTCGTCATCGTCACTACTCAGACGTCGTTCCGCCATGACGGCGGGCGAATACTGACAGAAAAAATATCGCAAAGCGCTTACATTTCAATATTATTGAAGCCAGTATCGCGGATTTCAAAATTTCCGGATAACTTGTGATATTATCACGATACTGCGATACGGCCTATTATACTATCAATATTATCACGATATCGTGATAATATTGACAATGTAACATGCCCCAATAAGACAACGTAACGCACTATACATTCAGTATAGAGCAAGCAATTACAGGTATTTTATAGACGCACTGACATGCACATTAATGGTCATTATTTTGAAATAAAAGCCCTTTGAGTTTAGAAAAAGTTCGTATATATTTACGATTTCAAAGTATTTTATACAGACAGTCATATTAATGTACTTATAACGTACCTACAAGACAAAATACCGTCAATAAAACTTAAATACGAAGATCAACACTAATAAGATCAGGATATTGTAGAATGTAGACGATAAATTAAAAGCACTCAATGATGCTATAGCTTTTTAGCTTATTCTTATTAAGTGTAATTCATATCTATTTATTAGGTTTTAATCATGAAAATCATTAAGTTACAATTTTAAAGGCATAGAAAATTAATGCCAACAAACACATCCTTGGAATGAAATTCTGTCGTCCAAACTTAGCACTAGCGTTTTTGTTCTTCACTGTATTCTTTCATTTCTTATTTATCGTCTCCTACGTCGGCGCGAGTCCCCATTGTAGCCGTTCTCTGTAATACGATTTTTATGGTCAATCTTCTGTTTGTTTACAGTTAATTAAAACTGAATATTTAAACAGTTATCATTACTTATCATTGTAACGAATACAGTACGGCCTCAAGTTACCCCAAAGGAATTTTACCATGGATTCCTTACAATGTTTGGAGAAAAAAATATTTTTGTGAAATAAATGTGAATGAAAACAATTCCTAACAAATACAGTCTCAATTAGTACAAAGCGGCAATGTTGAGTAAGTAGGTGAGAGATATCACAACAATATTTTTGAAATACAGTACACAACATGGAGGAATTGTTTTATCTAATATATAAAAAATAATTTTTGTTTGTTCGTATTTTATGCGCTGCCATACCGTTCATCAGATTGCGGTAAAACTGTCAACTTAATACTTGCACTTGCGCGAAGGTTATAGGCATAGCACAATTAACTTACAGTATAGGTGGGGCGCGTATCGCAATAACAAATTTACTTGAAAGTTATATTTCATTCAATTTCAATGAATGTATTATCATTCCTAATTAAACAATATAATCATATTTAAAAAGATATTTCTACAATAATTTCTTCTGCAGTAGCAATGCGCCGGGAAGCAGCTAGAAACTTAATTTGCAAAAGTCGACCCACGTTCATATAACATTTTTACTCTTAATTCCACCAGGAAGCCATGATTAAAATCCTTCAGATGTAATTAGGTCCGATGGTGTATATATTATACAGCAATTTTGTACCTGAGATAAAGAGTTATCAGTAGATATTGGCACAATATGTAATTTTTATGTATGTGTTTTGATTGGTTTGAATATAACAAACCTCGTGGTATTCACCGCTGTTGGCGATTCCTCTGGCGGTTATTATTGTACCCCATGGAGCCATTAACCTGCACATCACTGGAACCATTCTGGTTCAAGCCAAGGCCGGATGGCCTTCCTGGTCCCATATTTTGCTGATCATATGATTCCATTCCATTATTATAATTGTCATTTCTGAATGCATCATTGGCATTATTATCATCTTGGTTTCTTTTATTATTCTTAGAACCATACGAGCCAAATGCTGTAAAATTAGCACCTTGTGGGCCAAAGTAGTTTTCACCGGGTTGGGGAAGCATGCGCGGCATTTGGCCCCCATGGGGTACACCGAGTCCGCCAGAGGCCTGACCCAGGCCGCCGTCAAGACCGCCGGATCCTTGAGACCCGAGACCACCACCCGGACCATCCGAGTCGTAGTCGTTGTTTCGTCCTCTTCCTCGTCGACGTCTGTCTCGACCTCCTCTCGATCTCGAAGAGCTTTGGCCTTCATTAGACCCGAGGCCTCCGTCAGAGCCGAGACCCCCGCCTGAGCCGAGGCCTCCACCGTAGTCACGATCATCGCTGGAGCTGTGGCCGCGACCAGAGCCTAGGCCCCCGCCAGAGCCAAGGCCACCGCCGGAGCCAAGACCACCGCCGGAGCCAAGGCCACCGCCGGAGCCAAGGCCACTGCCAGAGCCAGAGCCACGACCACCGCCGGAGCCAAGGCCACTGCCAGAGCCACGACCACCGCCGGAGCCAAGGCCACCGCCAGAGCCAAGGCCCCCGCCGGAGCCAAGGCCACCGCCGGAGCCCAGACCACCGCCTGAGCCAAGACCACCAGAACGGGCGCCTCGCTTTCTGGAATCTGACTCCAGGCCGCTTTCCCCATAGCCACTTTGTTCTTGGTTATAGGTATTAATATTGGTGGAGGAGCCGGAAGGTGGAGGAGGAGGTGGTGGTGGAGGAGGTGCCGCCCAACCAGCAGGAGTAAGCATAGAACTAGAATTAAAAGGTTGCATCATCATACCATATTGATCAGCAGGAAAGAATTGGGGCATAACAAAACCTTGACCATTCATTGGTGGTGGCATGCACATTTGAGGATTGAGAGCCATTAACGGCGGAATTTGATTGGGCTGTTGCTGTTGCTGTTGCGGCTGCAGCGGCAGCGGCGGCGGCGGTTGCTGGAGCTGCTGCTGCTGCTGTTGCTGTTGTTGTTGTTGTTGTAATAGTATTAATTGTTGTTGAACATCATTAGTTGTTCTATCATTTCTTCTCATATTTGAGTCATCACTATGTAGAGTTGAAGAACCTTTATTATTCTGTAATACAGGAAGCTGGGGACCAATTGGAGTGGGTAAAAGTGGCTTTGGAGTAGGCAGTAGAGCTTGGCCTATGGGCTTTGTGGCAGCGTTAGTAGCGTCCTGACTGCACTTGCCTGAACGTGAACGGCTACGTGAACGGGAACGAGAGCGCGAACGAGATCGAGAATGACTTCTCGATGATCTTGATGATCTGCTTCGTGAAGATCTTGATGAACTATGACGGCGACGCCGTCTGTCTCGGGAACGCGATCGCGATCGAGTGCGACGGCGACGCGAACGTGATCTTGAACGGGATCTTCGCCCTCTACGGTATCTTCCTCCTCGACCTCGATGACCTAGGCAATAAAGACATTATTAATAGAAATCGCAACTCAGTATATATGTAGTTGTGTGTACATAAGGTACTTCATCTATAACTTACGTCGTCCACCTCCACCGCCACGCTCAGCAAGTTCTTGCAATTTAGGATTTACAACTTGTTTAGCTTCTTTCAATACTGAGATAAGATCTCCTGCTTTAGCAGCATTTGAAGGTGTAAAGAATGTATAAGCTGTTCCAGTTTTATTTGTCCTTCCTGTTCGCCCAATGCGATGTACATAATCTTCGGAGTTGCTTGGATAGTCAAAATTAATGACAAACTTAACATCATCAACATCTGCAAAATAATGACGATTATTAGTTTTAACATTTTATATAAACTTTGTGGTTTAAATATAAGAACAATAATACTAACCTAAACCTCTAGCCGCCACATCTGTGGCTACAAGAATAGGAGCTTTTCCACTTCTAAAATCTGTAAGATAAGACGTGCATATCAGAAACCATTTGACATATTATTAATTTTCAAAAAAAAAACTACTATTGAAATATTTATAACTGTCATATTGTCATGTGTCTAAATCATTACTTTTAATGATTAATGTATAAATGATGCAATATTTACAACTCGTATGAGTGTTTGTTTGTCTTATCAAGCATTTTAGGCCATTTTTATGTTGGTGTCATAACATTCTTGTAGTGTAGGTATAACAAACTTCTTGGGTGTAAGGTTTCATTTTATGTAATATTGTTAATATGTATAGTCATATGTTATGTGAACTGCAAAACTGATCTGCATAATAATACAGTACCTAAGTCTGTGATTTGGGGGGAACTAAGGTTCAAGGTCAAGTCAGTAAATAAACCCCAAAATCTACACATGTTTATGGAATATGAGAAAATAATACAAAATAAACTATCCAAGTACCACACAGCCCACAAAGAATGGTTTCATTGTTCTTTTCTGCTGATGCTTTTAAATTATTAATAGCCGAAATAAATATGATTTTTAAAATCAATCGAAATGGAGTAACAATGTGTTCTGTATCTTTCCAACTGTACCTTGATTACAACTTGTTCTACGGATTATATCGCATTTATATTAAATCTACTGTACTTACATGGTACAGATTTGGTTATTTCTGGCCTTTAGATATTTTCTGTGTATTTTTCATGTTTTAATCTGGTTGTCACTTCTGGTAGTGTCACCCAACGGTGATTACCAGTATGCTACTCGAGAACCTTTTTCCCCATTGAATGTAGATTCTTTGAGCTATGGGGTCAGCCCATTGACACTTCAGCCTGATGATCTATTTGGCTATGTTTGTTATGTATTTTTTTCTGCTAGGAATGTCCCAATTAGGGATTTTACCATGCAAAGAAACTCCAAGCATAACCCTATTCATAGCTTACTGAGTGAGTATCCTCATATAAAATATCTGACTAATATTTACAACTTCAATAATACTAAAAAGTTGTATAGTTAGAAAACATAATGATGATTATCTTTTTGGTTACAAAGTAATAAACACTAATAACGATATTGAAACATATTTTTCATGTGAACTGTGTGTTAGCAGGTAAGTGTGTGGCAACCCCATAACCAAAGTTTTGATTCCTTTTACTCAATTTGTCTTTTTTCGTCTATATTCATTTTTAAACTGGTTCTTATCTATACTCAATTTTGATTATTTTAATATAAAAAATTTAAAATAAACATTGGAACAACAGTTGAGATATAGTGATATTCCATTTGTTTTATGTTGCTCCTATAAAAGGATACAATATGACAGATATGACATACAAGCACTCATGCAATATACTGATATTATAAAAAATAATATCAGTATTTAGCAGTGCAGCTTATTATGAATCCAAATATATTTTTTTACTGCTTCAAATACTATAAAAATATTGATTCACTGTAGCGAATAAGTCTGATAGATAACAATTAAGTAAGTAGACATGTGTCAATCGTGAATGATTTGTTTGTTTGTATCGATACACTTAAAAGTATTGATGATTCATTCTTCTGTTTATGAATGTTCCGGTTCAACCAATCACAAACAATTGACGGAACCTTTTTAACTTGTGATTGGTGTGAATTGTGAATGAGTCGAATATCGACTCATTCACTCAATCCGACTGAAATCCGACCGAATCCTGAATGATTTGAATGAATTGTTTTTACTTTTTAGTGTAGGGTACACAGTGCATTCATTCGCCATTGTTGCCAAGTTAGGCGATTTTTAGCTATTTAGGCTAGCTCTAAAGTAATCGGAGCAACCAAAATTGTGATTTTCGACTAGTCGCCAACTAGGCTATCTCAGAAAGAAGGCGATTGTAAAGGATATTCTAAAAATCTTTTATTAGAAAATAATAAAATGTAGATTTTGCGACTGGCTTCCTGAGTAATTTTTTTTATTCCATTGCAATCTACTTCTACGCTTACAATCCATATTACTTCTGATGAATAATATAACACTAAAGGCTACACGAGTTTAAATTAAAGCATTTTCTTAAAATATTACTTATAAAAATGGTTGACTTTTTAAGACTGACTACTCTGCGTCAAATTTTTGGCGACTTGGATACGGCTAGACCAGGTAACACTAGTAATCACCACAGTGAATGAAGTACTAGTCATAGATCACAGTGTAACACAAAATACTCATTAAAGTTTATTAATCAGGTATGTAATTATCTATTATTTAGGTAATTTTATTTTTACCTCTCAGGTCCCGACATTGTATTGGGCCAACCTAGGCAGACCTATGGTCAGGTCAGGCCAAGGTCAACAATATATTTTTTGTTTTTTCTGAACAATTCTTTTTTTAATTGAAATTAATTCTTATAAATAGAATTATACAACTAAAATTCTAAATTTTGTATTATAATTAGTCTCATTACTAAATTACAAGGATTAAGATTATACGAGAAATAAATGAAGAGAATTTACTTCAAATGCATGCTCCCTTCCGCTTTCGCCATCCATAAACACTATTAGAACTACGTCGGCTTCGCAGGTCAATGTAGTACTTGGGAGACCGTGTAGATTGCGCGTTCCATTATATATATTCTTTTATAACATTTAAAAAAAGAATTGTTCTGAGGGGTCTACAAAGGTGACACTTAGTTAATGGTTATCTCATGTATTGGCCTGGGACTACATAGACCAAAGAGTACTAAAGCCGAAATGATCCATTTGAATGATCGATCCGATTGTCCCGGTACGTGTGACGAATAATTACTCGAATGATTTGGTCACTAGAAATGAATGAATGACACATGTCTATAAGTAAGCAAATAAATATTTTTACAAGTGTTATTTTCGAGGAAACTTACTAATGAACATAATTCCAATGGATAATAACGGTGGTTATTACTCATGAAAAACAAACAAGTGAGAGCGAGAGGCCGACCAGGGCGGCACAAGAGAGAACAGAGGCGCCAGACCAGGCGCGCGTGCGGGCCTGGAGCGCTCGGCCTGCGCACCGTCGCCGTCGACGGCGCACAGCAATCGGCGAGGGGGCGTACCCCACCGCGCCGAACGCGCGAGAAGCGGCTCAGACTAGCCGCGGTGGCAAGTCAGAGTGCATAGGGCTTAGCCCCGTCAACTAGAGGCGGTGCGATGCGGACGCGGCCGCAGGCGCGTCTCGCCGCCGCCGATGCCTAGCGGCGACGTTTGCACGCTTGCCGCCGCCTCCGCCGCCCAGCCGCAGTCTCCACGGCCTGCACATGCAGACACATGCTCAGCAACTGTTTATTTGCTATGTAATTCCTCCCCATTCAAGGCACTCAAACCCTTCATCCGATACCGCTTCTCGATTGCCAGTTAATACTTCACTATTTTATGCTCTCAATAGTTTGAGTAAAGAATTTTTAAATTTATTAAACATATATAAATAAGATATCATATTAAAAAATGTATGTAACAAAATACTTCTTCATGGCTGTAATTGACAATCAATTACCTTGCAATACCCAATCTCTTTCATTTTGTGACTTATCACCATGAATACACACAGCAGGCCATCTGTAAACAATTTTTTTTTCAACATAAGTTTATTTAGAACAAACATAATTGGATATGTAAAAAAAACTAAAAGCATTTCAATTATCAACAGATTTGGTATTGGTTTGAACATGGAACACTGTAAAAGTAAACTCTTAAATAAGATCAACAAAATTGATAATTAACCATGACAAAATAGATATAGATATAATGCATAAAATTTGCCAATTTGTTAACTTCTCACTATTTTGAAGATGGTTAGAATTAAAACTTAGTTTAGATTTGAAGTAAATATAACTCACCCATCCTTTTTCATTTTCCTAGTAATATCATCCACACGTCGCTTTGTTTCTATAAATATTATAGTCTTATTTTCTTTTTCAGCCATAATTTCTTTTAGAAGAGTGCTTAATTTTGTTTCTTTTTCATACTCCATGCAAACATCAATAATTTGTAAAATATTGTGATTTGCAGCTAACTGCAGGGAACCAACATTAATTTGAAGATAATCTTTAAGAAATTCAGAAGCCAAGCTTTGTACCTCCCTTGGCCATGTAGCAGACCACATAAGGGTCTGACGATCAGGTCTAATTTGTTCTATAATTTTTCTAATCTGTGGTTCAAAACCCATATCTAACATTCTGTCAGCCTCATCTAAGACCAAATAGGTGCATCTCTTTAAATTAGTTCTTCCACTTTCCAAAAAATCTAACAGACGCCCTGGAGTAGCAATAACAATTTCTACCCCCGCATCCAAGTCTCTTGCTTGAGGCCCCTTAGGAGCACCTCCAAATAAACAAGTGTTATGTATTTTAGATGTGTTGGCAAATTTATCACACACTTCTTGTATTTGTTGAGCTAATTCTCTAGTTGGGGCTAAAACTAATGCAATAGGTCCATCACCTCTACTAGATTTAGGTTGGTTATTTATGTGAACAATAGCTGGCAATATATAAGAGAGCGTTTTACCAGATCCAGTAGAAGCAATTCCAACCATATCACACCCGCTAAGAGCTATAGGCCATCCTTGAGCTTGAATAGGCGTAGGCTTTGAAAATCCCATTTTGTCAATCTCGTCCATAACATAATCAGGAAATCCAGCTTCATCAAATGTCAAGGTAGGTTTCGGAATGTTCCGACCTTTTAGTGTAATTTCATTTTCACTTCTCCAAGCTTCAACTTCAGAATCTGGTCTGCTTTCTACATCTGGATGAGGGACATAAAAGTCTTTCTTAAATGGCTTTAGCCTACTCAAATCCCATTTAGGTTTACGCAAACTTGCTCCTGGATTGCTACGGCGTCCACCACCTCCACCATATCCACCGCCGGATCCTAAACCATAACGGGGACTTCGACTCCGGCTTCTGCTCCTACTTCTGCTTCGGCTGCGACGTCTATCACGGCTACGATCTCTGATTGATAAACGCATTTTAATTAATAATAAATGTATTAAATTACTAATAGTAATGTAAATTGTCGGAACATAATTTTAATTGTTACCTTCCTCGTCCCATATTAAAGACTCAAGCGAATCTTTGTAAGGCGAAAATCTACACGTATTAATAAACTTTATAGGAAAAAATATGTAAATATTACTTCAATTATCAGAAATTGCGACTTAGCACATTTCACAAAACGCTTTCAGACGCCAACGCCATGGGCAGAACAAGATGGCGACCGTTGCTTTATGAATTATAAAAATTTGGTAATATACCACAGACTAACACAAACTATTATAGAAACACACCGCACACGCGTCAGACGGACGTCTCTGGTACACCGGGTACGTTCCGGCCTACAAATATTAAAATTTCGAAATAAAAAAATCTCATTTTATAGATCTTAATATGCCCTTTCGACCTACGTTAATTATTTTATAAGCCCGTTTTTCGTTTTCCCATGAAAAATCGAAATAGAATTACCCATTTTCTTATACTTCAAATGGTCATATCTCTTTGAAAAATGATTATTGTTTACTCCACCAAGCGTTAAAAATTGCCCTCGGGCTACTTTAATTTGCCCGCGTGCAAATTCTTAAAAATATTCAATAATTAACAAATAAACAATAAAAAGATGTTCTGTCTGGCATTTTCAAGCCAATTATAAGCGCATTGCATTGCGCATGCGCGAAAAAATAAAGGTGATACCATAGACTTAGAATATACTAGCGTATAGACCACCTGACAGCCCGAAAACGCGTGACCAATTTTGATTTGTCATTGTGTGCGTTAGCTAGTGATGTATATTTTACTTAAAAGGACTATAGAAAATGATTGTTAAGGAAGCGGTAAAAAGATTATAAAAAATTGTTTAGTGCATGAAGTATAATAACTTCAAAAATTAACTGAATTTTACCATGATAGTTCTAAAATAATTAAAAAATATTCATATAACATGTTCCTGGGAATAAGCTGAACCTACCTGCCTTTTGTTGGATTTTAATTCAAATGTATAAAATCCCAGGTGACTTTACCGTAAAACCTAAAAAACTCCCCAATAATCAGATCAGAATGTTGTATTTTCGAGCTATGATCTTTGGAGAAAAATATTTACTGCCGTGGGCAGTTTCCCCGGAATTTATTTTTTAACATATTGTTAATATAAATAGGTAGATACTTATCTAAGTATATACCTATTTATATTTTATATATTTTATAAAATGTTTTGATGGGGAAACAAAAACGGGGACACGGAGTACAACATAATGGCTGCTTTATTTTTCACATAAGTATTACTTGTGATAATTACAAACATTTAATAATTAATAATTAAATAGATTATAGAAGTTTATTTTAACATTCAACTTAAGTATGAATGTAAACTTAATAATTTAAGTAAGGAAACTTATAGGAATCAGTTAAATAAGATTGCTCTGTTTAAAGGCCAATATGTTTATGAGGCTTCATCATGCTTCATGTTTATATTCTTTCATCTGTCCCTGAAAAGTATAAAGTAATAATATACTTATTATCATTTTAGCTGCATGAATTTTAAAAACATAATGATCTTAACACAGTAAAGTGCACTAAGTGTCTGAGGATACAGATGCACTCTCTATTCTCTCAATCTCGGTATGTTAAGAAAATGGTCACTCATTCATGGACTGACCGCGGCAAGTGCAACTTAATTTCGCAGATCTATTGATCTGCGCAGCTATTACTTAACCACGAGTTCCTCTTCTCTACGAATAACGCTGTAGGGGATAAACCACGCTATTTAAGCCCTCGCGACAATGTCGTCGGCCATCAAGCATGAATCGGGCATTGACCGTTGTGAATATCAAATACTATGGAATTTATACTATCACGTCTCATGCGCGGTCGTCTAGTAGCGCTTGAGGAGCATTACTAAATATGTCTCTATATTTATCTAAAGTTTTGAAAGTTATATTTTTGAAGTCTTATTATAACAATATTTTACTTACTGGTACAAATAATGTAGAAATGACTCCTTTTAATAAAATTGTTTTTATTCTACTTTTTCTTTTATACTTCTCAAGAAAATGTTTGCTGCAAATTGTTGAGTTCTTCTTTGCATTCCAACCAACCCGTTCAATGAACCTTAACCACTTTTTCTAATTATAGAACCCGAAGGGAATCTGTTTGAAAAACGGCAAAATAAAATTACATTTTAGAACGCAAACCGAGGATTTATTTTCTTGCTGTGTAGGCAAGTCTATCGATTCATTATAAGCATTCAAGATAGATATCGACATTAATTTTGATATAGTTGAGTCAATCCCTAGCGTACATGTAAAATATTTTGAATAAAAATGTATTTACCAAATTCATGCAAATTATCAACAACGTGACTTTTTTCTTTGCAAAATATCAAAATTAACAAAATAATTGAATATATCCTATATTTAAAACAGTATGTAACATAAATTTTAACCAAAAATAAACGCGTCATAACATTGACGATATCTTGAGAATTTACCTGTGATATGTGAAATTATCAGGATTATTTCTATTATTAACAGCACACTCACTCACGGAACAATTAACCATTTTGGAAAAAAGTTACTTACTAAAAATAACCACTATTATACTTTAAAAAATTACAAAATATCTCGGAGCTATTTCTTGCGTGCCGAATTGTGCCGACCTGTCATTCAAAATCGGTTACAGAGTCATGAGATTTGGTATCCTTTTCTATCTTGCATTTTTGCCATTAGGAATTTTTTTCTCCCTTGCACACTATGTTGGTCTATACGCTAGTATATCCTAAGTCTATGGGTGATACTCACATCATATATCAGCTGATCAGCAAAAGCGAGACACGAGAGGCCTGCTGAAGGAAATGATACAGGTTTTTCCTATTTTCATTGAAGCGTGTTCTAATAATATTTTATTGCAGATGTCAATCAAGATGAAAACATCCATCAATAACAGTGAAAAAGAGGTTATTGTTTTTTTATCTTCTCTTATGTCAAGTGCAAGGCCTCTGATCTAATTGACTACCTAGTATGTATTTTAAACTGCAAAATGACTTATGTACTTTAAAAATTAAGACATTTTAATTATTGATTTACATGAACCTACGTGTCTTGGAATTGTACTTATTTTTGTGTAGATACAAGACACAACATCTTTGGTGGGTAAAAAGGAATCTCTGAAAACATATCAAAGTGAATATGCAGAAGACAATGTATATTTAATGATTGCAAAAGCCTTGGCTCAAAAAATATTCTTTCTTCAGAACCATAAGGCTAGATGGCAATTGCTTCTTTCGAGCTATTAGTTATGCATACTTGGAAAAACTAATTAACGATAACGAGAAATATGAAAAGTTTTAAGATCTTGCACGCATTTCTCAATTATTAGTAGAAGATTCTCATGACACGGTGTTCAGCAAGGGAGTGCCTTGAAACTGTGAAGGTACGACAAAGGGGTTCTTTTTAGCGATAAACGCGCAGACTCGACTTCAGACATAAGTTTGTCCCGTTACTCGGCGACGTTTTCCCGAGAAATATTGGCACGGCTTGTATATAAAGCATCACCAGTGCTGTCGTCCACATAGCAATGAAAGTTACCAGTTTGCAACATATCATTTATATGCGGAAGAAATAGCGTTGATGATAGCACGCAGCCTTGTGGAACATCAGCCTTAATAGGCTTATAATCAGAGCATGCACCGTCTACTACAACCTTGATGCTCCGATCAGCAAGGAAACTGTTGATCCAATTGCACAATTTTTCGGGAAGCCCATAGGAATAGAGCTTCGAAAGAAGCGCTTTGTGCCAGAACCGATCAAAGGCCTTCGCTATGTTCAAACTAACGGCCAATGCCTTCCCTTCAGACTCTACTACCTACGCCCATCTATGAGTTAGGTAGACCAGAAGATCACCAGCTGATTAACCCCGACAAAAACCGTTTACAATAAATTACATTATTTATGAGAAGAAGGAGGAGCGGACGGCTTTTTAGGGATTGGGTGGACCAAAGCTGTCTTCCATGAATTCGGAACTACACCTTATGAGTAGGAGTACCGGAAAAGACGCGTTAAAACCGGTGCCAACTTCGGAGCACACGTGTTCAGCACAATGGGTAAGGCTCCATAAGTCCCATTAGTCTTGTTGACGTCCATGGAGAGGATTGCTTTGCGAACCGTGCGCTGTGTAAACCGCCCATCCGGCATAGAGCAATCACACCGCGGGATGGTCGGCGGTGTGTTCCCCCCGTCATCGGGAGTCGAGTTGGACGCAAAGAGGAAGATTAACAGATCGGCTTTCTCCTTTGCGGCATGGGCCAGTGAGTCCCTCTCTGTGCTGAGATGGAAGAGATGGCTGACAGAAGTTCCGTTAGACAGCCTTGGAAATAGACCAGAATGCACGGGTTCCCGAAGGAAGGCGAACAAGCTTCTTGCCAATTCTGCCGATGTGCTCTGACCTTGCCTTGGCAATGACTTTTTTGAAGGACCTGGAGGCGGAATTATACTTCTTTTTAAGAGCGCTGGTGTTTACATCCCGAGATGTTGATGCGTCAGTCTATGCCCGGTAGCACTCCTGCTTATAATGATCTGATGAAATATATCAAAGTTAGCAAGCAGACTTAGCTCTGCAGCATATGCTGTAAAAAAGATTAGAAATCTTACCAGTGTGGAAACAGCTAGACTTGTTTACTTTAGCTATTTCCATAGCATAATGTCCTATGGTATTTTGCTATGGGGACACGCAACTGACACTGAAATTATATTTGTTTTACAGAAGCGGGCCATAAGAGCAATCTATGATTTAAAACCTAAAGAGTCGCTGAGACAAAAATTTAAGGAAATTAATATATTAACTTTGGCCTCTCAATACATTTATGAAAATGTAATGTACGTACACAAAAATAAAAGTAGTTATACAAAAATAAGTGATATTCATTCTGTAAATACTAGGAACAAACACAAGCTAGTAGTACCAGTTACTCGACTCCACCGAGTCAGTAATTCATTCTTGGGGCGATGTATTCGCTTTACAACAAAATCCCAGAAAATATACAAAATTCGACCTGCTCAAAATTCAAAACTTTATTAAACATAGTTTGTATAAAAGGGTTATTATAATGTTAAGGAATTTATGGATGATAATAACCCTGGGAATGAGGTGTTCGCTGCCAGGCTGTTTCTAATTTGTTTTGTGTGGTTAATTGTGTAATATACATGATTGTAAGCTGTTATTTAAAAAAAAAGTCCCGCTGGGTTTCTTGCTGGTTCTTCCCAGGACAGAGTTTTTTTTTCGAACCAGTGGTAATTAGACAAAAGAGTGACTTTCAATAAGTATTATTTATAATCTATATTGAATAAAAAAGTTTCTGTTTCTGTTTCTGTTTCAATGTGATGCTATTTTACAGGAGCGACCAAACCATGGCTGAGATCTGCCTCCGATGGGCACCACAGAAGTTGGAATAAAAAGTTCCATATCCTGAAGTACCATATCAGCAACAGAATCAGCAACAACCCTGGGAGTGTCCAGCGAGAAGCAAACCCGCACCCAAGGGTAGGATGCAAAGAAAGACCGCATTCCGTCCCAATCCGCCGACCTGTAATGCCAAAGACGGCGGCAGCCTGCAGAACGCAACTGCAAGGGGAGCGTAAGTGGCACCACACTCCGGACAAGACAATGGTCCTAGGAGTCAAGAGGGGTGTCTTCAGAAACCTGATATCCGTCCGGATGAGAGCAGAAGGTCCAACAGGGAAGGTGCATAATCCTCCACATCTGGAATCCGAGTAGGCGAAGTAACCAGCTGTGTAAAACTATATGCCAAGGCAAAGTCATAAGCATATCTCCCCGCATGATCGGTTAAACGTGGACCGAGCCATTCGACGTGATGCGCGTTAAAATCGCCAAGAATAACGATCTCTGCTGTAGCAAAGAATCTGCAGCCATTTGGACGTGTTCAATGAGTCGGTCTGTTTCGGCATTACCGCTATGGGACCTATAGAGGCACCCGTAGACACGGGGATGGTCGTCGCTATCTACGCGCAGCCATAGGATGGACAGGTCCGTACCTTCAAGACTGCCGAGGCGTTGAAAACAGATGTCTTCTCTGACGCATACGCAAACTCTCCAGCCCGGGACCCAAAGGAGTGTTCTAATTTGTACCCCGGGTAGGTCTATGAGTGATATGAAGTATCAGCCTTTAAGCAACACTTAAGGACACCTGAGTCTCGGTTAAAAAGAGAAAGGTCAGCTTCGTCCCCCGCCCCGTATATGCGTGGCAGCCTAAACACCCACGCTCAAGAAGAGTAGGGTAGCTTGGGCGTGGATGCTCAGCGATTCTCCGTCACCAGGGGTGTCGGTACCCTCCTAGGGTAGTTTTTGTTTGATTCCGCTACCATTCATGGTATTCTGCGAGGTCGTGGTATCACCCTGGTTCGAGCCGGCCCATCCGTGCGACATCAAAAGCTGCCGCGTGGCTCTACCACTGTTAAAACGTAAACATGGAACAAATTCTATTTTTTTTTTCTCCCCATCATAAATAAAACATCATAAATAAACAACCGATACACAAAAATAAATTATTTTCTTCGTATGAGACAAGTCCAGTCTTAACGAATAAACCTAACACAATAACTGCCTTTCCACCGGGCTCTTTTTGCGCGAATACATCTCTAATACTTTCACGTTTTTCGTAAATGCCAAACTCCCACTAGACACTCTGATCGCGAGTGAAAGAACGTGTCGCTTAAAGGCAGATAATTGACCATAAGTATGCCCGCATGCAGCGACACGGCATAAGCACCTCACAACGTGAATCTACCTATCCCATTCATAATTACTTTTACGTTTTACGGAATTAACCGGTTAATTTGGATGTCAAAACCGTAAGTAACCGGTAACCTTTACCGTTTAGGTTAGTTAAAAACGGTTACTTGTTTAACCGGTAATTGAAGGTGCGACATATTTACCGGTAATTAATCGAAATCAACCGCTCTTTTTAAACCGGTTCCGAGCCCTGAACGACACTAATTCTAATAAAATTATTAGAATTTTAGTTGTATAATTCTTATAGATAACATTTAAAGAAGAATTGTTCTGAGAGGTCTACAAATTTACAAGAAGGGTGGAGGAAATTTAACTTAATGATGAAATTTGTTTAATTAATTATAAATAATTAAAAGACGAACAAACAATTTTTATGTTCGAACAATAACGAACAAATGACGAATAATTAATTAAAAATAATAAAATCTCAAAAATCAAAAATAAAAATCCAAGTGGGGCCAGTTTCAGGTACCTGAATGCTATCTCTGAACAAAAAAAATGAAACACGCGTCTATGAACGTATACTACTAGCGCCACAGCGGGCGCGTATATGAAATTTTTTCGCGGAATTTCAAACCTTTGTATTCTGTAACTTTTAAGCTTTTTGTTAATTTAAAGCAAACTCGAATAACTTTTGACTCAAGCCTCACAAACCTATGGAATGAATTCCCATTAATTTGAGAGGTTGCACCAAAATTACTCGATTTACTTTAGAGGAGCATGTGGGATAAAATAAAACTATAAATAGCTATAGTTACGTACTTTTATTTTCTGGAACATAGATTGTTTTATAAACTGTACATTATTATTGATGATTTTTATTACTGTTGCACATAATATTTCCACACATGTTTATAATATACAAAATGTCATTGTGAGAGAGTTATTTTTCACAGAACATTAACGTAAATTCAAATCAACAAAATTCCCATGGTGAAAACTTAACTCTGCCCAAATGCATGATCAAAAACAGATAAAATTCGAGTCAATATAGTAACAATCAATAGGTGGATACTCCTATTTTAGAGGTTTTCATATAAATTGGCAATTTTAAGGTAGAAATCTGTAACAGCGCCATCTACACGGTTTGTCAAGTGCTAGATCGACCTGCGAAGCTGACGTAGTTCTATTAGTAAAGTAGCATAATGGCGGAAGATCGTCGTATGAAGTAAATTCTCTTAATTTATTTCTCGTATAATCTTAATTCTCGTAATTTAGTAACGACACTAATTCTAATAAAATTTTTAGAATTTTTGTTGTACAATTCTTATAGATAACATTTAAAGAAGAATTGTTCTGAGAGGACTACAAATCTGGCATTTCGAGACTGATGTGGACCACTAGGACTATACAGATTAATAATTTCAATCTAATTTTTAAAATGGTAATCTAAAACAACTTGAAAGAAAGAAACAGCGATATATTTTTATCGCTTTATTTTTAGTTGCCCAACCTACACCTAGACAAAATTATGGTAGTATGCAAATTTATCAGATTACATACAAAGATGGAACCATTATCATTACAGCCAGTGTTGCCACCTTAGTGGATTTTCTACTAAAACTGGTAGTTTTGACCCACCTACAAATAGAGAAATATTGCTTTAATTTGCTGGTGGTTTTTTCTTAGTGGTTTAGTAGAATTTAGTTACAATACGAGTAAAGATTATCACTCAACAATTAAGCCACTTTTAGGCTTTGAAATATATTTCTACTTCATATCAGGAGTATATTCTTTTACTGTGTAGACAATACTGATTAGTCAGACACGACGTGACGTCAGCTGAACCGTTCTGGTGGCTACACTATTCACTGGGATTCCTCGTACAATATATTATAGGAGTAGCTTATTAAACTCAGTGTACGTACTTTTCACGAGTTCATACGTCATCATACCGAAACCACAGTATACGCAAAAGTTTCGGGATTCTTGGCCTCAAATCCCACATTAATAGGATTGGCTCGAAGTGATTAAAAGTATTACGGGTCAAATAGAGAAGTGCAAATTTTATTTTACAATTGTAAGGATGATGAAGGAAACCAATGAGGATTATGCCGACAAAAATGATTCATCTGAAGAAGATTTAATTTAGTTATCTACATAAAATTTTATTAGAATTAGTTTCGTTACTAAATTACGCTTCTCTAAATTATGAATAGAATAGAATAGAATCATTTTTATTCAATATAGATTACAGTACATAATACTTATTGAAAGACATTTTATACTTTTACCCCTGGTTCGCAAAAAAACCAGCGAGAAAAACTCTGCGGGACTTTTTTTTTAATATTTTAATTCAGCGGGAATTTTTCACAATATAATATTTTATACAATTGTTATGAAAACATTTAGAAACAGCATGGTAGCGATCACCTCATTCCCAGGGGTTTTTATCAGTCATGTACTCTTTAGTAGTATAATAACCCTTACTAGACAATTTTTGCTTAATAAATAATTTAAACCTTTTGATAGAAAAGGTCTTCATATTTTCTGGGACTTTGTTAAGTTAGAGAATTTACTTCAAATGACGAGTTTCCGCCTTTGCCTACACGTCGCATTTACTTCACATACTTTAGTCTATTTCCTTCGCCGCGTGAGTGTAAGAGGCAACTACAAATAAAATGAAAATTAAGTGGGTACAAAAGAAAGTTTGTTGTTAGTTTTTTTATATAAAAGGTAAGTAATTACACTGTTTTTAAAAGTTATTTGCTTATATTTTTGCTTCGTAACAATTTTATACACTTTATAAAATTTTCATTTCAAATACTGTGTCGTTCACGTATCACTTTATATTTAATAGTCTGAATTAACTGAAAATTTTAATAGTCAGAATTAACTGAAAAGTGTGAGTTATCACTATAAATAATATAAAAAACACATATTTTCATATTCTACAAAGTCCAATGTGCGAAAATTACGTTTTATGTTATAATTTTGCCATAATATAGTGAATATTATGGCAAAGTTGTTTTCAACAATAATTTAAAATTAAAATTTTTGTACAACCGACTTAAATATAAATTATTAAGAATAACTCAAAAACTGTTGGTCAGACCTTGATCAAATTTATATGGGACCACATGTGAAGCACCAGCTTTCAAATAAAAAAAAGAATCATCAAAATCGGTTCACCCAGAAAGAAGTTATGAGGTAACACACATAAAAAAAACCGATTCGAATTGAGTACCTTCTCCTGTTTGAAGTCGGTAGAAAAAGGGCTTTGGTCAAAGATAGCGTAATAAGGTATATGCCTATGATTTAATATTTTATTTTTATTTTTAGAGGCTCCTACTAAGTATATCGATATAATTATATTATATATTTCTTGTCTTCATGAAAATCGAGTGTTTATATGTCCTTGTTTCTTTCTTCATAGTAGTCATTTGATTTTAACATATATAGATATTGAATTTTAACTTAAGGGGATTCGTTAGATTTGCCTTAGTTGCATAAGTGACATATAATATTTGAATTTTATTCTTTTCAGTAAACTTGTTTGGTTTTGTTATTTATTACTGTTTTAACCATTGAACTTGTTTACGCAACTTTTGTTTAATAAATTGTTTGATGTTGATGTTTGATGACTTTTTTTGACACATGAAAATATTTTTTCAAATAATAAAATTACAACCTCCCTCTCCTTACAATTTCATTCCACTGCTGGCCATTGGCCATGGAAATAAAGGGGATTTACTTCTACAAATATCACCCACCTTTGCAACGCTGCACTAAACATTGCACGTTATTTATTTTAGTAAATATTTACTTTTAATATTTAGAAAAAAAGTATCGGAATCCTCGGCGTTGACATATCGAGTGACGTGCAGTTTCGTGGTCACTTGGAAGAGAAGGCAAAATTAGCCTCTAAAAAGCTTGGCGTGCTCAGTAGAGCGGGGCAGTATTTCATGCCGGCACACCGCCTGCAACTTTACAAGGCGCAGGTTCGGCCTCACATGGAATACTGTTCCCATCTCTGGGCAGGGGCTCCCCAGTGCCAGCTCCTTCCACTTGACCGCATTCAGCGCAGAGCGGATCGAATCGTCGACGACCGAGTTCTTTCCGATCGGCTTGACTCACTAGCACTGCGTAGAGATGTTGCATCTCTTTGCGTATTTTATCGCATGTACCACGGGAGTGCTCTGAGGAATTGTTCGACCAATTCCAGCCGCTCAATTTGACCATCGCACATCGCGACAAAACTCGCGATACCATCCATACCATCTGGATGATTGGCGGTCCACCACTGTGCGATTTAGAAGATGTTTTCCTCGCACAACTTCCTTGTGGAACCGATTACCACCAGCGATTTTCCGGACCGATACGACTTAGGGACCTTCAAGAAAAGAGCCTACCTTTTTAAAAGGCCGGCAACGCATCTGCAATTCCCCTGGTGTTGCAGTTGTTCATGGGCGGCGGTAGTCACTTAACATCAGGTGAACCGCAGGCTCGATTGCCCCCTCTCCTATAAAAAAAAAAAAAAAAAAAAAAGTAAATATTTTTTTCTAAAGGTCATAATTCGAAAATACAATTATCCTTCATTCTTGGGGATAATTGTTTAAGTTTATTCGGTAGACTCATCTCTTCAGAGATTATTGGGATTTTGTTCATTTTGAATTAAAATACAACAAAAGGCGGGTAGGTGCAGCTTATTCCCGGGAACATCAATATTTTTTTATTATTTTAGAACATCATATTAAAAATTCATTTACTTTTGAAGTTAGTAGAAGTAGTAGTCAGTTTCGTGCCCTTAACAATTTTTTTAAATGTTTTTACCGCTTTCTTAACAATCATTTTTCGATAGTCCTTGTAAGTATAATGTATGTCACTAGCTAACGCACACAATGACAAATCAAAATTTATCACGCGTTTTCGGGCTGCCAGGTCATCTATACGCCAGTATACTCTAAGCCTATGGTATTTGATTTTGCTGATAACACGGTTCGCCGTTGGGATATCCCTATGTTCAGCAATGGACATATGAAGACCTGTAATCAGTGTTGCCAACAGTTAAACTAGATAACATGCGTAAGCATTTTATTAGTTTGTGTAGATAACTAAATTAAATCTTCTTCAGATGAATCATTTTTGTCGGCATAATCCTCATTGGTTTCCTTCATCATCCTTACAATTGTAAAATAACATTTTCACTTCTCTATTTGACCCGTAATACTTTTAATCACTTCGAGCCAATCCTATTAATGTGGGATTTGAGGCCAAGAATCCCGAAACTTTTGCGTATACTATGGTTTCGGTATGGTGACGTATGAACTCGTGAAAAGAGTACGTACACTGAGTTTAATAAGCTACTCCTATAATATATTGTACGAGGAATCCCAGTGAATAGTGTAGTCACCAGAACGGTTCAGCTGACGTCACGTCGTGTCTGACGAATCAGTATTGTCTACACAGTAAAAGAATATACTCCTGATATGAAGTAGAAATATATTTCAAAGCCTAAAAGTGGCTTAATTGTTGAGTGATAATCTTTACTCGTATTGTAACTGAATTCTACTAAACCACTAAGAAAAAACCACCAGCAAATTAAAGCAATATTTCTCTATTTGTAGGTGGGTCAAAACTACCAGTTTTAGTAGAAAATCCACTAAGGTGGCAACACTGGCTGTAATGATAATGGTTCCATCTTTGTATGTAATCTGATAAATTTGCATACTACCATAATTTTGTCTAAGTGTAGGTTGGGCAACTAAAAATAAAGCGATAAAAATATATCGCTGTTTCTTTCTTTCACGTTGTTTTAGATTACCATTATAAAAATTAGATTGAAATTATTAATCTGTATGGTCCTAGTGGTCCACATCAGTCTCGAAATGCCAGATTTGTAGTCCTCTCAGAACAATTCTTCTTTAAATGTTATCTATACGAATTGTACAACAAAAATTCAAAATTTTTTATTAGAATTAGTGTCGTTACTAAATTACGAGAATTAAGACTATACGAGAAATAAATTAAGAGAATTTACTTCATACGACGATCTTCCGCCATTATGCTACTTTACTAATAGAACTACGTCGGCTTCGCAGGTCGATCTAGCACTTGACAAACCGTGTAGATGGCGCTGTTACAGAATTATTTCATTTGTAAAAATTTTTTTACAGATTTCTACCTTAAAATTGCCAATTTATATGAAAACCTCTAAAATAGGAGTATCCACCTATTGTTTGTTACTATATTGACTCGAATTTTATCTGTTTTTGATCATGCATTTGGGCAGAGTTAAGTTTTCACCATGGGAATATTGTTGATTTGAATTTACGTTAATGTTCTGTGAAAAATAACTCTCTAACAATGACATTTTGTATATTATAAACATGTGGAAATATTATGTGCAACAGTAATAAAAATCATCAATAATAATGTACAGTTTATAAAACAATCTATGTTCCAGAAAATAAAAGTACGTAACTATAGCTATTTATAGTTTTATTTTATCCCACATGCTCCTCTAAAGTAAATCGAGTAATTTTGGTGCAACCTCTCAAATTAATGGGAATTCATTCCATAGGTTTGTGAGGCTTGAGTCAAAAGTTATTCGAGTTTGCTTTAAATTAACAAAAAGCTTAAAAGTTACAGAATACAAAGGTTTGAAATTCCCATGAAAAATTTCATATACGCGCCCGCTGTGGCGCTAGTAGTATACGTTCATAGACGCGTGTTTCATTTTTTTGTTCAGAGATAGCATTCAGGTACCTGAAACTGGCCCTCTTGGATTTTTATTTTGATTTTGAGATTTTATTATTTTAATTAATTATTCGTCATTTGTTCGTTATTGTTCGAACATAAAAATTGTTTGTTCGTCTTTCAATTATTTATAATTAATTAAACAAATTTCATCATTAAGTTAAATTTCCTCCACCCTTCTTGTAAATTTGTAGACCTCTCAGAACAATTCTTCTTTAAATGTTATCTATAAGAATTATACAACTAAAATTCTAATAATTTTATTAGAATTAGTGTCGTTCAGGGCTCGGAACCGGTTTAAAAAGAGCGGTTGATTTCGATTAATTACCGGTAAATATGTCGCACCTTCAATTACCGGTTAAACAAGTAACCGTTTTTAACTAACCTAAACGGTAAAGGTTACCGGTTACTTACGGTTTTGACATCCAAATTAACCGGTTAATTCCGTAAAACGTAAAAGTAATTATGAATGGGATAGGTAGATTCACGTTGTGAGGTGCTTATGCCGTGTCGCTGCATGCGGGCATACTTATGGTCAATTATCTGCCTTTAAGCGACACGTTCTTTCACTCGCCATCAGAGTGTCTAGTGGGAGTTTGGCATTTACGAAAAACGTGAAAGTATTAGAGATGTATTCGCGCAAAAAGAGCCCGGTGGAAAGGCAGTTATTGTGTTAGGTTTATTCGTTAAGACTGGACTTGTCTCATACGAAGAAAATAATTTATTTTTGTGTATCGGTTGTTTATTTATGATGTTTTATTTATGATGGGGAGAAAAAAAAAAAAAAGAATTTGTTCCATGTTTACGTTTTAACAGTGGTAGAGCCACGCGGCGGCTTTTGATGTCGCACGGATGGGCCGGCTCGAACCAGGGTGATACCACGACCTCGCAGAATACCATGAATGGTAGCGGAATCAAACAAAAACTACCCTAGGAGGGTACCGACACCCCTGGTGACGGAGAATCGCTGAGCATCCACGCCCAAGCTACCCTACTCTTCTTGAGCGTGGGTGTTTAGGCTGCCACGCATATACGGGGCGGGGGACGAAGCTGACCTTTCTCTTTTTAACCGAGACTCAGGTGTCCTTAAGTGTTGCTTAAAGGCTGATACTTCATATCACTCATAGACCTACCCGGGGTACAAATTAGAACACTCCTTTGGGTCCCGGGCTGGAGAGTTTGCGTATGCGTCAGAGAAGACATCTGTTTTCAACGCCTCGGCAGTCTTGAAGGTACGGACCTGTCCATCCTATGGCTGCGCGTAGATAGCGACGACCATCCCCGTGTCTACGGGTGCCTCTATAGGTCCCATAGCGGTAATGCCGAAACAGACCGACTCATTGAACACGTCCAAATGGCTGCAGATTCTTTGCTACAGCAGAGATCGTTATTCTTGGCGATTTTAACGCGCATCACGTCGAATGGCTCGGTCCACGTTTAACCGATCATGCGGAGATATGCTTATGACTTTGCCTTGGCATATAGTTTTACACAGCTGGTTACTTCGCCTACTCGGATTCCAGATGGAGGATTATGCACCTTCCTGTTGGACCTTCTGCTCTCATCCGGACGGATATCAGGTTTCTGAAGACACCTCTGACTCCTAGGACCATTGTCTTGTCCGGAGTGTGGTGCCACTTACGCCCTTGCAGTTGCGTTCTGCAGGCTGCCGCCGTCTTTGGCATTACAGGTCGGCGGATTGGGACGGAATGCGGTCTTTCTTTGCATCCTACCCTTGGGTGCGGGTTTGCTTCTCGCTGGACACTCCCAGGGTTGTTGCTGATTCTGTTGCTGATATGGTACTTCAGGATATGGAACTTTTTATTCCAACTTCTGTGGTGCCCATCGGAGGCAGATCTCAGCCATGGTTTGGTCGCTCCTGTAAAATAGCATCACATTGAAACAGAAACAGAAACAGAAACTTTTTATTCAATATAGATTATAAATAATACTTATTGAAAGTCACTCTTTGTCTAATTACCACTGGTTCGAAAAAAACTCTGTCCTGGGAAGAACCAGCAAGAAACCCAGCGGGACTTTTTTTAAATAACAGCTTACAATCATGTATATTACACAATTAACCACACAAAACAAATTAGAAACAGCCTGGCAGCGAACACCTCATTCCCAGGGTTATTATCATCCATAAATTCCTTAACATTATAATAACCCTTTTATACAAACTATGTTTAATAAAGTTTTTGAATTTTGAGCAGGTCGAATTTTGTATATTTTCTGGGATTTTGTTGTAAGCGAATACATCGCCCCAAGAATGAATTACTGACTCGGTGGAGTCGAGTAACTGGTACTACTAGCTTGTGTTTGTTCCTAGTATTTACAGAATGAATATCACTTATTTTTGTATAACTACTTTTATTTTGTGTACGTACATTACATTTTCATAAATGTATTGAGAGGCCAAAGTTAATATATTAATTTCCTTAAATTTTTGTCTCAGCGACTCTTTAGGTTTTAAATCATAGATTGCTCTTATGGCCCTTCTGTAAAACAAATATAATTTCAGTGTCAGTTGCGTGTCCCCATAGCAAAATACCATAGGACATTATGCTATGGAAATAGCTAAAGTAAACAAGTCTAGCTGTTTCCACACTGGTAAGATTTCTAATCTTTTTTACAGCATATGCTGCAGAGCTAAGTCTGCTTGCTAACTTTGATATATTTCATCAGATCATTATAAGCAGGAGTGCTACCGGGCATAGACTGACGCATCAACATCTCGGGATGTAAACACCAGCGCTCTTAAAAAGAAGTATAATTCCGCCTCCAGGTCCTTCAAAAAAGTCATTGCCAAGGCAAGGTCAGAGCACATCGGCAGAATTGGCAAGAAGCTTGTTCGCCTTCCTTCGGGAACCCGTGCATTCTGGTCTATTGCCAAGGCTGTCTAACGGAACTTCTGTCAGCCATCTCTTCCATCTCAGCACAGAGAGGACTCACTGGCCCATGCCGCAAAGGAAAAGCCGATCTGTTAATCTTCCTCTTTGCGTCCAACTCGACTCCGATGACGGGGAACACACCGCCGACCATCCCGCGGTGTGATTGCTCTATGCCGGATGGGCGGTTTACACAGCGCACGGTTCGCAAAGCAATCCTCTCCATGGACGTCAACAAGACTAATGGGACTTATGGAGCCTTACCCATTGTGCTGAACACGTGTGCTCCGAAGTTGGCACCGGTTTTAACGCGTCTTTTCCGGTACTCCTACTCATAAGGTGTAGTTCCGAATTCATGGAAGACAGCTTTGGTCCACCCAATCCCTAAAAAGCCGTCCGCTCCTCCTTCTTCTCATAAATAATGTAATCTATTGTAAACGGTTTTTGTCGGGGTTGATCAGCTGGTGATCTTCTGGTCTACCTAACTCATAGATGGGCGTAGGTAGTAGAGTCTGAAGGGAAGGCATTGGCCGTTAGTTTGGACATAGCGAAGGCCTTTGATCGGTTCTGGCACAAAGCGCTTCTTTCGAAGCTCTATTCCTATGGGCTTCCCGAAAAATTGTGCAATTGGATCAACAGTTTCCTTGCTGATCGGAGCATCAAGGTTGTAGTAGACGTTGCATGCTCTGATTATAAGCCTATTAAGGCTGATGTTCCACAAGGCTGCGTGCTATCATCAACGCTATTTCTTTCGCATATAAATGATATGTTGCAAACTGGTAACTTTCATTGCTATGTGGACGACAGCACTGGTGATGCTTTATATACAAGCCGTGCCAATATTTCTCGGGAAAACGTCGCCGAGTAACGGGACAAACTTATGTCTGAAGTCGAGTCTGCGCGTTTATCGCTAAAAAGAACCCCTTTGTCGTACCTTCACAGTTTCAAGGCACTCCCTTCTTATTATCACTTATTATACTTCGGTAAATTAAAAAATGATATATCTGAATCCTTTTGTTTGCCCATTATGCATTCATCCACGCAAAAATTATAGTATTTTATTAGCCATAGATTACTGTATATATACCAGAGAATAATAGCGGCGAAACTTGCTGTGTCACGTGGGTGGGCAGAAATGTCAAACGTCAACCCTAATCAGTAATTTATTCAATAGTTGTCAAAATCAATACTTGAGGGCCATAGACATAAGGCTAGGAATATTTCTATAGAGATTACCACCCATAGACTTAGAATACTGGCGTACGTATATTCTAAGTCTATGGAATATACCATAGACTTAGAATACTGGCGTATAGACGACCTGACAGCCCGAAAACGCGTGACCAATTTTGATATGTCATTGTGTGCGTTAGCTAGTGATGTCCATTTTACTTACAAGGACTATCGAAAAATGATTGTTAAGGAAGCGGGAAAAAGATTTAAAAAAATTTGTTTAGTGCACGAAATTGAATTACTTCAAAAATTAACTGATATTTACCATGACAGTTCTAAAATAATTAAAAATGTTCAAGATTTTTTATCTTTAATGTACTACAGTTTTATAATGTATAAAAATCTGTCTCTATATTTACCTAAAGTTTTGAAAGTTAAATTTTTGAAGTCTTATTATAACAATATTATACTTACTGGTGCAAACAATGTAGAAAGGACTCCTCTTAATAAAAATTGTTTTTATTCTACTTTTTCCTTTATACTTCTCAAGAAAATGTTTGCTGCAAATTGTCGAGTTCTTCTTTACATTCCAACTAACCCGTCCAATAAACCTTAACCAATTTTTTCTAATTATAGAATCCGAAGGGAATCTGTTTGACAAACGGAAAAATAAAATTACATTTTAGAACGCAAACCGAGGATTTAGTTTCTTGTTGTGTGGGCAAGTCTATCGATTCATTATAAACATTCAAGATAAATATCGACATTAATTTTGTGCTGTTTGGTGCTGGACGTAGCATACACACTATCGTGCGCGCTTCCAGCGTGCTAGATGAGCTTATCTATGGTGCTAGATCACAGAACACAATTACTCTCTACTTTTGTATGAAAGCTGAAAAATCTGCACACAATCATGATTTTGTCAATGTTCATGTTGGGCTTGTAAAAATAAAGCGAGAAAAAAATATCGCTGTTTCTTTCCTTCATGCTGTTTTAGAATGCCATTTTAAGAATTAGATACAAAAATTCATATTATATCGGAAGAAACTAAAAATGTTAATTATGTGTTAAGCTTTTTTTGGTTTGCTCTTTAAAGTATAATTACATAAATATTACTCTGAGATTTGCACAATTAATTTACCTATGAATTGATTCAAATTAAATTATTAAATATTAGCAGAATTCTATCAAAAGAAGCCATGAATTAATAGAAGAAGAAAAAATGACATTTGTTTGTCAACGTCTTTCATATTGAAAATATTTTCTGAAATTTATTCAAATTTATTTCATAGGTTTAGATTTTAATATTTATTATTGATTTTTGCATAAGTTTAGTTATTATGGGCTCAGAATACTTCATTTTCGTTTGCAGGCGAATACACAGTCATAATATCGTCGTGAATATACAGTAAAGATTTTTTGTGAGATGTTAACTCTGTATAAGATATTGACTTTAAATGAATTCATTATTTAAAATTTTATGCACGATGTGTGATCATTTGAAAGACTTTGTAGTTGCTGGCCTAAATATAAACCAAACATATTGTCATGAGTAATGTCTGTATTATCTGAGACCAAAAGTTGTTTTGCAACATTGACCAATTCCTCTTGAATTTTAGTATTTCCTCGTTTCTTTCTTCTAATTTCACTCGAAGTTTCTCCAGTTACCTAAAAGAAAAAAAAATGTTAATACTATTTGTGTAGTTGTTTTAGTTCCCATCATCTCCTGAGGAATGGAAACAAATCGCAGAGGATTTCCAAAGTAAATGGCAGTTTCCCCACTGCTTGGGTGCAATGGACGGGAAGCATATTCGTATCACAAAACACAAAATCAAGTGGTTCTATTTACTACAATTATAAAAAATATTTTAGTGTCATAATTTTTGCCCTGGTTAGTGATAAATATGAATTCATCTATGTCCATGCTGGAATGAATGGTCGAGCAGCAGATTCTAGCGTTTTAAAAAGAACGAAGTTTTACGAAAAACTGCGTAGATCGGAACAATAATTAATAATTTTTAATCTGGAGGTAACCGTGGTTAACTATGACATTGAAAGTTTTGGCGGGAACTTGATCGGCGGCGGTTTGCTGCTCCTGTATTATTGTTTGAATAATGGTTTGAAGTGAATTTTGATATGTAAAAGTGGTGCGATTTTGTGTATTAAATGTCTGCGCATGTGAACTATTAGTGGAAACGGTGATACAAGTGCTCTGATGGTGATGTGATTCTCAAGATAAGGTGTCCATCTGCTTAGGCGCCTTGAGATACCATCGCCAACTGTCAGCTGTCTGCTGACTCAAGTTCCCGTCAAAATCTCCCAAGGGCTGCACAATGTGATGCATCAACATATTGTGAAGCAGTGTACTATGAAAAAAATTAACTATAAACCTAATAAAAATACCTAAGACTTGGCCTAAAGGTCTAGATACCAGGCCATAAACTCCAAAAAAAAACTATGACATTGGGACGTCAAATACCTCAGTCCCCCCGGTAGGGATGGGCAAGGGAAAAAAATATATCGATATATATCGCGTGATAAATATCGATATATCGATATTTTATAAGAAAATATCGATATTTCGATATATCGATATTTTATAAGAAAATATCGATATTTCGATATATCGATATATCGGCATCATTGCATGATGTAAAAATAAAGCCCAAAATTTTACATTGCTGACGGTTGGACGACGAAAAAAAAACCGACAACCACACATTTGTAGGTCCTTTTGGTGTTTGATGTTATACAATATTTTAAAATATATCGAAATTGATACGATTTCGATACTCAATAAGTATCGATATATCGCGATTAAAAATATCGACGATATATATCGATATTTTTATAAGAAAATATCGATATTTCGATATATCGATATTTTTTGCCCAAGCCTACCCCCCGGGACCATGGGTGCTGTAAAGTACTCGAAACGTCGGGAATATAAAATAAGTTAATATACGCGATAAAATCCGTAAAACTAGTTTTATTTAAATTTACGAAAAACTTATTGATGAATCACTGAATTTGCCAGAAGACAGTATTTTGCCGTTTTCCGAAGTTACGGCTCCGTATATTTTTATTGGTGATTCTGGATTTCCTTTTCTGCATAATTTACTTGTACCTTATCCTTTTAAAGATATTACGTAAAAAGAGTTTACAACTACAGATTATCTCGTGCTAGACGTGTATCTGATAATGCCTTTGGTATTTTAGCAACACGCTTCAGATTATTTTACAAACCTATCAACATTAATGTGTATAATTTAGACTATGTAATATTGGCGTGCTGTGCATTACATAATTTTTTATCCCAAATGTACAATAGTACTGATTTACCAGAATCATTATTGGATCGAGAAGAAAAAATGACGGAGAATGTAATATCAGGAGATTTTCGTAATTGCTACCAATTTTTAGATAATGAAAAAAAAAACTAGCTTATTCTAATGAACAAGGCCATATGATCAGAGAGGGATATAGAAGATATTTTTGGCATGAAGGATGATTGTATAAACCTACCTACGTTATTATGGAAATAAATTTAAAACTTAGTCATTAAATTATATCTTACATTTTGTTATTTCACTTAAAATGTATGGAAATCCTTCACTCTGCCCCACCAATTTTAAAATTGTGAATTCCCCATTGTCCCAATCATTCGTTTTAGTGTGACTACGGAAAAAAATTCAGGGACTCCTACATTTTTAGATGTTACATCCGTAATACAAACATACATAAATAAATGCGGATGACGGCTCCGTGGTGCAATGGCTTAGCAATGAGTTGCAGCGCTGGGGGCTGGGGCCGCGGGTTCGAATGGAACATGTACTTGTACGGCCTACAAATATGTGTTCCGGGTCTGGATGTTTGTCCTTGTGCAATTTATGTTTGTAAATTGCCTCCACGATACTGGAGGAAATCCTAGTGTGGGGGTAACGTTTTTTAAGTAGATAAAAATAAAAAATAGACTGCTAAACTCATAACTCTTCCTTTCGGCTTTGCCGTAGTCTGCTAAATTTTTCGAAATGAAAAACCCAATAAAACCAGACTTTGAAAACTAGTGATACATTATTTTAATAAGTAGTTAGTCAACCTTTTGCAGACAGATACATACCTGTTCTTGAGGCCATCAGTTCCTGGCTTGGATACTTCTTCGGCTGACAAAAACGACATTAAATGAAAATACCACAACGTTGGTATGTAAACATCGTTTGTGGACGATCCTGTGGAAGAGCTGCTTTTGACTTTTTCCAACTCTCGATAATAACTATTCCTTTAAACATCAATTTTTTTTCGGACGCTATCCATAGTTGCAGCTTCTCCCAGTATGGGGGACCATATCTAGTAATGCCTGTGTTCTTTTTTGTTTGTTCATATAGTCCGGACTAGAAGTATTCCAAAAACATATATGGAATTGATATTTCTCAATAAATCGTGTAAATTTTTAGTACTAAGGTATTTCACGATGAGTAATTAGCTTGTTACTCATGTCAATTGTTGCAACACTCAGTAGTATTATAAAAGCAATCACTAATTAAGTTTGCACACATAGTTCAATTATTTATTGAACAACAAATATCACCATGTCAGCCGAATCTGAGCCAAATTTTGAACACCGCGCCGTGAAAAAATTCCTCATAAGGAAGGGAAATACACCGAAAGACATTTTTGAAGAGATGTCATCGGTTCTTTAGGATTCTGCGCCTTCATATATGATGGTGAAAAAATGGGCCCGCATATTTCAACAAGGACGAGAGAGCTGTGAAGACGACCCTCGCCCGGGCCGCCGTGTCATGGTACTGACCGAAGAAAACGTCCGAAAAGTCGAAAAAATCGATCTGGCCGATCGAAGAATTAAATTGTGGCAGATTGCTGAAGAACTACAGATTAGCAAAGAACGAGTTGGAGAAATTTCACCTGAACTGATTTAGATGATTCTTTTTTATTTGAAAGCTGGTGCTTCTCATGTGGTCCCATATAAATTTGACCAAGGTCTGACCAATAGTTTTTGAGTTATTCTTAATAATTTATTTATATTGAGGTCGGTTGTACAAAATTTTTAATTTTTAATTATTGTTTGTTTAGTAGCCCAGACTAGAAGTATCCCACAAACACGTATGGAATCGATATTTTTCAATAAATTGTGTCATATTTTGGCGATCTAACATTTAGATTTTTTTTGCTTTTGATTTTTAAACTTGTTTTTTTTTTGTTTAAAATTAAATGTAAATCTTTAGTGAGATATTAAGCTATGTTTATTAATAATTTATTGATAAAACGTAATAAAATTTTTATTTCTTTCATTTACCATGTCGCAGGAGTGCGCGTAAAGATCTAAATTGATTGACAACAGAGTGAACGCATGCATTGTTACTATATAAAATTACAAATCTGCTGTACAGCCAGTATCCACACGATCTAGCATGCTTGACGCACGACAGATTTGACGTACGTCCGGCCTATTCATTATCCATCAGCACGACACAAGCGCGTCCAGCAAGCAATTAATAATAATTATTGACGTACGTCAAGCCTATTCATTGTCGTTTGGCGTCGTGCGTCGTGCATGACCTTGAGCGGACGTACGTCAAGATGGACCGTGTATAAGACGTATAAGTCTATGTTACCACCTGTGATTATAAACTAAAACGTTTTATATAGTATTAAAAAACCGAGACGGGCTACAGTTTTTTAATATTTACTACTTGTTAAATCTCAATAAAATGAATGATTGAGACAATGGGGACTACACAATTTAAAAATTACACTTGGTGGGGCAGAGTAAAGGATTTCATACATTTTACGTGAAATAACAAAATGTAAGATATAATTTAATGAGTATGTTTTAAATTTATTTCCATAATAACGTAGGTAGGTTTATACAATCATCCTTCATGCCAAAAATATCTTCTATATCCCTCTCTGATCACATGGCCTTGTTCATTAGAAAAAGCTAGTTTTTCTTCATTATTTAAAAATTGGTAGTAATTACGAAAATCTCCTGATATTACCATAACCCGTTGTTTTTTCTCGATCCAATAATGATTCTGGTAAATCAGTACAATTCAGAAAATTCTCAAATCATCACATCGTCACGACATCGTTCACAATTTGCATACCAACTTCATACATTACTTCGCCACTGAGTCACAATCCGTCTCCAGTCACTGAACGTCCACCATCTCACATCTTCACATATTCTTCCACGCCAATTCCAAACATTACATCGCCACAGAGTTACAATCCATCTCCAATCACTGAACATCCACCATCTCACATCTTTACATATTCTTCCACGCCAATCCAAAACATTACATCGCCACAGAGTCACACTCCATCTTCAAACACTGAACGTCCACCATCTCACAACTTCACATATTCTTCCACGCCAATTCCAAACATTACATCGCCAGATTCACACTCCATCTTCAAACACTGAACGTCCACCATCTCACAACTTCACATTATTCTTCCACGCCAATTCCAAACATTACATCGCCAGATTCACACTCCATCTTCAAACACTGAACGTCCACCATCTCACAACCCCACATACACTTCCGCGCCGATTACGTACACTACTTTGCCACTAAAAAATTGTGTTAAAATAAGTTCTACTCCTTCATCTTCCAAACAAAACACTTCCACGCTGGTTACGTACATTACTTTTTAACGGAAAAATTCTGTTTAAATAAGGTCTACTCCTTCATCTTCCAAATAAAACACTTCCACGCCCGTTACATACATTACTTTGCCACGGAAACATTCTTTTAAAATAAGTTCTATTCATTCATCATCCAAACATTCTTCGGAAAATATTCAAATATTGGATTCTATACCAGTTCAACTTTCAAACTTATCGCAGGTGCTCCCAAACACTCAATTTTTTGACACTCCGCTTGAAGAACAGAGCGTAGAAAATAGCAGCATGCTGAACCAACTGTTGAATTTTAAAAATAAACTTAAAAATGAGAATTGTTTTTATAAATTTTTTGTGATGTTTCTTTTTGAATAAGTGTTGATTTGATTTTCACTTCACTAGTGATATAAAATTTGTTAATATTTGATAAGCAGAGTGAATTTGTAAAACATTTCTGTTATAAACATTTTTTTTTCAATAAATACGTATTTAATTATCAGAATTTAATTCACTTATCTTGAAAAAATCTTTTTTTAATGCTTTATAAATTGCAAAGCAAGTTTCAGGAACAATTTTACTCATCGATTGTGTTGATATTGCATGCCCAACCATAAGTTCTGGATAACTTTCTCCGTTCCAAGATATCGTAGATTTAAAAGTAAACGTTCCTTCGCTGAAATACTTTCTCGCATAGGTGTATCACTTCGTTGAATTTCAAGTCCCACCATCTCCAACAATATTTGTAATATTTCTTTGTCTAATCTGAGATACGTGTGGAATTCTATCACATTTAAATCTTGCATTATACGATTACTTTGTGTATGCTGGGCACGTTTTTTATAGATTGATTTCATACAGAATCTTTTCCTTTTTTGTGTTCTAAAGATAACACAAACAGAATTCCCACTAAACTTTCTTTACTTTCGCTACTAAAGTTATGTTTCATCTAGCACTCTCGGTAGAGAGTAATTTTGTTCTGTGATCTAGCACCATCGATAAGCTAATCTAGCACGATGGATGCGCGCACGATAGGTAGTGTGTATGCTACGTCCAGCACCGCGGCCATGAGCGGACGTACGTCAAGATGGACCGTGAATAAGGCGTTTAACGTTAGAATCGTAGACAGAGAATCCAAGTCTATGGTTAGAATAGATTGGCAATGCAAAAGAGAAAGAGTGTACGTGTATGTTAAAGCGAGAAAAATGGGCGAGAGCGAGACGTACATGCTAATAGCATATGCGTAATAAAGTATTTGCAAATCTCTGGTTTTAAAGTGAAAATAAGTGTAAATAACTCACCTCCAAGAAGAAAACCCCCATTATTATATTTACCCAGTAGGTACAATTGACATGTTTAGCTGTATAAATGCTATGCTTTAAACTTTTAGAGCATGTAAAAGCAGTTTGTACACAAATGGATGGGGAAATTATTACATTTTATAATATTAATGATCTGAATGCAAAAGAATTGAATTTAAAATATTTACAAATACGTGAAATCCTGCTTATGAGGGCATTCTCGACTTTTCTGCCACCAGGGCGGCGCCACTAGAAAGTGTGGTATAATATTTGACAGATTTCATAGCGGGGAAGTTAATTTGTTCGGAAAATGTAAAAGTTATTTGTTTTCTTTCTGTACTATTAGCTATATTTTATATTAATAACATTAAAAATAAATAAACCAAACTACAGATATTCATAAAAGTAGAAAAAGTAAAAAAAAGTTAAAAATGTGCAAAAAATTAAAGAGCAAACCACTGACGCATTGTTTTGTGTATTAATTTAATACTCTAGAAACTGATAAACTTTTATTAAAAAACAATTTCTCAATTAAATTACATTGTGTAACAAAAAACTTTACCTCAGTGTCAACTAGCGACATCTGGTGAGCAGAAAATTATTAGCCCTCATTCTATCCTCTACCTACATCTTATCGATATATCTCTATGTGGCAAATGCCTTGCATGCATGCTAATTCAACTTCGTAATATCTTTTAATTTTTAGAGTTCCGTAGCTACATTCTTCTTGTCGTATGAAATGAAAAAAACATTTTTTAATAAAATTAAGGTAACAAACGAGCACACAATCCACCTGAATGTAAGTGAATACTTTGGCAAATTTTCACAAAATATTGATGTTCGATAAAATGGTTGAAAATAAAACATGCGTGAGTGTCGTGGAACACTTGGTTGGAAAGAAGTTCCTTTCGTAGTATATTATTATTGATAAACGTATTATATTATTGATTAACAAATACAAATAAATGAATCACTAGCGTCTATTAAAATGAAGCATAATTTAAAATAAAATAATATTTCTTTCATGGCAAGATAAGAAAAAGTGCGAGGGAGATGGATATTATTCCATCTCGTTTCCTCATAGCCGCCAAGGTCGTCTACACTACGTCAGAAGGGGTAGTGAGTCGTGACGGAAAAATCTTACACTTTTTCTCGCCTAGCCCCCATCCGCCAAATTCGTACCGTCCGATAAGGAACTCATTCCAATAAATGGAGAAAAATGGGTTCCCAAAAGAAAACACAACAAAAGTAAACATAAGTATGTAGCAAGTTCTTTGAAATAAATGTTTTCCTCATACCTAAATGAGTACTGAGGTAAAAACTACAACACATCCAACCATAAACACTTACTAATAAAATTACTTATTGACACTTATTTTATTATTAGAATAAAGTATGTTTTCTTGTTTTTACAGAAGAGGGGGCAAACGAGCTCGCGGCTCATCTGATGGTAAGTGACTAGGAACAACTGCAACACCAAGGGAATTGCAGGTGCGTTGCCGGCCTTTTAGAAAGGAGTAAGCTCATTTCTTGAAAGTCCCTAAGACTTATCGGTCCAAAAAATCGCCAGTGGTTGTACGAGGAAGAAAACTCCTAGTAAAACGCACAGTGGTGGACCGTAAGCTTGTGTTTGTTGCGATGTGCGTTCGTAAATTTTGGCGGCTGGATTTAATCTGAACAATTTCTCAGAGCACTCCTCGTGGTAAACGCGATAGAAAATGCAAAGGGATGCAACATCCATTTGCAGCGCCAGTGAATTGTGCCGATCAGAAAGAACTCGGTCATCGACGATTAGAGCCGCTCTGCGCTGCATGAGAACAGTATTCCATGTGAGGCCGAACTTGCGCATTGAAATACTTTTTACCTTTTACTTACAAGCTTTTTAGAGGCCAATTTAGCCTTTACTTACAAGAGGGCAAGGGGAGTGTACTGAAAGTCTTCTTTTAAGCTGTAAACGCAGAAACCTGCGTCTGTGTCTTCTGGGGGTTAAACTAGACTAGATTTAGTCATCCCCAATCTGAGATTATACTAACTATATCACATATAACTAACAATCAACTATTCCAGTGATATGTCGATTCAATTATTATACTAATCGATTAATCGATTACAGATAATGATTGCAATCGATTATTAATCGATTTTCTCGATTATTTAAGAATCTTTTCACATTTTGGTCCAGAAATGTTATTTAAGATTTTAACTTTTAAGATTGATTACAACAGCATATATTCAATAACTAAAAAATAAAACTATTTATAGAAATTCTACTAATAAATAAGAATTATTTGAAAGTATTTTAATAAACCAGTTGGTAATAAGAGTCCAATGATCTCCATATGATACAAAAAAGTTTAATTTTTTACAACGTAACTTACACAATGCCTCTTCGTCCGTTTTATCAAAATGCGTCCATACACAATAAGTTTATCGACGCTTCATTTTAATAAAACCAAAATATTTTACGTAAAATCAATCCACTTATGTCACTGCCATTTCTTACTGTAATTTGTAATCGTTAAATATTTTTTTTCCTTCAAGAAACTTCGATTCCATTTGTTCATTCATTCGTAGGGATTTTCCTGACCCGGTACTTCTAAATCAAGGTTTCTTTACCAATATTAAATGGGAATCGCTTTTTTAACCGACTTCAAAACGGAGGAGGTTCTCAATTCGTCGGAATTTTTTTATGTATGTTCACCGATTACTCGAAGACGCCTGAACTGATTTTGAAATATGGTCGTATCTAACCTAATTTTATCTAAATCGGTCGAGCGGTTTTAAAAAATCAACAATAAATAATTTTTTATATTGAATTCGGTTAAACAAAATTTTTAATTTACCACTTGTTAAATGATAAAATTGTCTTAACAAATAAAATTTAAGAAATTCGTAGTGTTTTGGTTTTATTTTTTTCACACAATCGATAATTATCGATCATGAAATCATAATCGATAGCAACCGATTATTTGAAAAAGCAATGAATCGATTCTTGATAATCGATTTCGAACATCAGTAAACTATTCCTTTCCTACGCCTTATTCCCTTTTTCCTTGAAATGCCCAATGCTTTTATTAATTAATTTATGCTATTAAGATTTAATTAATAATTTAAATTATAATTATATATTAGAATAAATAGCTTTGCTCTACTTTTGTCCTCAAAACGATACCCATTTGTGTATAGTTGCGTTAGCTGGAACGTAACTTAGCGGAATCCATTTTCTGCGTTGTTGTGACAATTTGATATTTGCTATTCTGTTGTGAAAAGCGATGAATGTGATGCTGATCAACCATAACTTGTTTGAAATAAGTGATGATTAAATCCTATGTATATCGTTGAAATATGATAAACATTATAACAGTATATAAAGCTGGCTCTAAATTAGTCCATAATGGGTTGAAGTGATTGTCAGCGGCAAAATTTCTGCATTGGTATTTATAATTTTAGTATTTATAAACGACTGAATACAATACATAACAATAATCATGGAACTGGATGTATCACCTTTAAATCCAACAGAAAACAGCATGGATTATTCGGATAATTCATCCGAAAGTAGATATTTGTCTTGCAATAGCAATGAACAATATTCTGTCATTCGTATCCCACAAGATGGTGAGAAGTCCAGTAAACATTCTTCTAGAAAACAGTCAAAAAGGAGAAAAAAGAGTTCAAACCATTCTAGACCTCTTCCTAGGATAATTGTCAAACCTTTGCCTCCTCCACCCCCAGAAAACCGCGAGTGGACAGCAGCAACGTCTTACTCTGACACGAGCTCTAATTCAAACAGACCTTCTACAATGCGTGAGGTTTTAGCAAGTATACCTGGATTTTGTATTAAGCCACGAAAAAGAAGTGGAAAAAAACTATCAACAGCAGCTCAGTTACAGCAAACAAGAGAAGGCTGTATTGATTTGGAGACACCTGATTCAATATTAGTGAACACAAATATACGGGCCCTCTTAAATAAACATACATTTTCTCTTTTACCACCTTTATACCAATATAAGCTTGGACAATTGCTTCCAAGTGTAGACAGACCAAGCACGTCTGGAAGATTAAGTTCATCTAGTCTCAACAATGAGTTTTTTGCTAGAGCTTGTCTTGAATGGCAAGACTGCCTTTCAGGAGGAGAATTTACTCCAGAAAATCAACAAAAAATTAAAAGTGAAGCTGAAAAAGAAAAAAGTAAAATTGATCCCTGGAAATTGAAGCATTTTGAACCATTTTGGGGTGAAAAGACAAAAAAAGAAAAACCGTCAGTGAATCTGAATACAGAAAGACCATCCTTAAAAACTACTATAAAATTAAGACCAACAGCTTCAATAACAAGTAGTAGTACTGTTCCAAAAATAAAAAAAAGTAAATCATCAAGCACTAATAAAAAAATAAGGTCTGTTGGTGCAGTGACTAGGTCTTCTGCTAAGGTCGAGGACACAGTTGACGAAAGTGTAGTTGGTCTAAAATCATTAGTACCAATGCCAGATTTACTTCCTTAAACACATGAAAACTAACCAAGGATATGTTGATTGTCAGTTAGACTTCAGTTTCTCTGACTCATCTTCTGTGCCTAGACTAGAAGATTCTGTGCCTACAACACCAGTGGACCCTTTATTATTACCTGATGAATCTGAACGCAGTGAATTGAAACAAGAATCAGACATAAGTGTGGTTACTATAGAAGAATCTAGTATTTCTAAAGACTGCGAAGAAGATAAGGCAACTGATTCAGATGCTAACTACCCTGAGCCAACTAAGAGATTAAGTAGTGATAACAGTGAATATATGTACTCCAAGAGAATTAGATATGAAGAAGAATATACTATGGATAATCGAAATTTTTTAACACAAAATGCTGAAGAATCTTGTAGCAACAACTGCTCCGATGGAGAAACAAACTATAATAATGAACAGGTATGTCAGAGTGATGACATCAATATCTTTCCTGGCCCTGATAATGGAGATACTAATAGTGAAGATAGTAAAGCAACAACATCAATTTATGAATATGATGAAAGAAGTGTTTCATCAATGTCCAGTTTGAAAATAGAAGCTCATCTCAATAATGTATCTATAGTAAATGAGTCTAACGAAAATGGAAATGAATGTGAAAACACAAGGGAAGGGATAGAAGAAAATTACAATGATGCTAAAGAAACTAGTAAAGATTTAAATGAAGTTGAAAATCAAGATGGAAGTGTAGAAGAAACATTTGTAGAAATTGTAAAAGAAGAAATGAATATTCACATAGAATCATATGAATATAACAAATCACCTATTAGTACAAAAGAGGAAACTTATCAAAATATAGAGGTTGTTGAAGAAACAGAGTGTCAGAGTGAAGAGCCAAAAGTTAACATTTTACTGAATAAGCAAGATAATGAAATCAAATGTGAAGAAAAAGATAGACCTACGGATAATATAACATCAAGTTATTATGATGAACACTTCAAAGATGCAGAATCTTTTATATTAGAAACAGGTGGCCTCTCTATATTGACTCCACGTAAGTTTAATTTATTTTATTTCATTAATATATTATTACACTTAAACTGTAGTAACAATGGGCGAACAACCCAGGGCCAGTCAATCTTGCTATAAGATTTATATACATTATATACATATATATATACATACAGTATATGCAAATATATTTACTTAAATTAATACTGTATTATGTATATAACAGAACATCAATACTAGAAGAAAAATGATAATATTAATTTTATTATGTAATAATTTTGATAATTCTTTTAACTAATTATTGAGCTCTCAGCCTGTAAAATGTTTACTATCACTGACATATGATTGTACGGTTACAAAGATCAGCATGTTGATTACACAAAATATTATATTGTGTGATTATTGAATGAAGCTGATCTGTGTTGAAATTATTAAAAATTTGCATCAATACTATTTAATATTAAAAAAAATCTTCGAAATAGATAAGTAGTCTTCAATTTCAAATTGTTGTTTATAATTTTTTGCTCATTGCAATGTAATTTCAACAATAATAAAAGTGTTAAATTATGGCAACTGTTTATCTTCACCAATTTTTTTATATTTTAAGATATATATAAACACACATAATCTTTCAGAACATGAGGAGAGCAAATACACACCACATCCAAATTTAATGGAACTGACATCATTTATGAGTGAAACAAGTGAGTAATTTTAGAAATCCAATAGTGGCAGATATGTAGGTATTTAAAAAAATATTTTATCCTGAATTAGCTTTATTTTACCTACCTTTGTGTAAAATTAATTAATTTCAACATGTATTGATTATTTACAGATGCAACAGCTGTCGTAACAATGCCAATGACTCAAAATTCATCAATTCCTATGATAGAAGTCACAAATTCTACGGTAAGTAAAGATAATAAAAGGGCTTCATAATAATATTGTATTCGTTTTTGTATTTGTCACATATTTATTAATAGTTATATTGCAGTTGGTGTCATATCCTGATGACAACCTACAAGACCCGGCAAAACCAAAAAACTCAGCTGTGTCATGGAAAACTGACAATGATTGGACTAATGCTGAAAACATTATTACCTTACACAATTTTTCTTGTGTAAATGCTGACAATGCAAAATATATCAGTGAAGATTCAAAAGCAAGTATAGAAGATGTGAATATTAATGATGAAAATTGTATGTGTAAGGAGGATAGAGATACTAATTTTAACATGGAATCATCCAACTCATCAGAAAGTTGTCAATCAATGAAAGATTTAAAGCAGGAAACTGAACCAGCTACTAGTGTTGTAACGAGTTCAACTATATCCAATCCCACTATTAATTCTACAACAGTGACACAAAATGTAAGAATTACTGGGAAAAAGTCAAAGTCTGGGAAAGAATCGAACAGGTAAGAAATATATGTTGTGATATTAACATTATGGCAATGGAATGTAATGGACTGAAATGGATCGACGTTGTCAAACCAATATCTTAAAGTTTTAAATATTTACTTTGCCAATATCCGCTTAATAAAATAAAATGATGTGTCTTACCTAGTTTGAAGAGCACCTCCCGCCCTCCCTCAATTGCGCGCACTATCCCTGTCACCACCAATCCCAGCACCACTACTCCCACCACCACTACACTAGGAAAGACACACCACTGATGACAATACGACACATGTTTCGCCTCTACACGAGGCATCTTCAGGTGTAGTAGACTCAACGGTGGCTGATCGCTAAGTGAGCGGCGAGCCAAAAACAGCTGCTATTTATAAGACTGCTGTTTTTGGCTTGCTAAAAAGAAATAACGACATCTCCAGTATGCAAGTTATAAATCGTAAAATTATGACATTGTAGTTTTTGTTTATAATGCAGTGCTCCTGCAAGCAATTTTGGTGCTAAAAGAACACTTTGCACATCAACAGATATTACAAGGTGGTCTGGGTTACCCTTCAAGTTTTCTATTTCCTTGTTTTTAGCACAACATGCTTCATCTTTTTTCTGGATATGTGTCTCATAATCCTCTTGCGAAATATGTTTTAACTGAAAACTAGTACAGACATCTCATTGGTCCTTCCTTGGTTTGTGAATTGAAATGTTCTCTTTACTTAGTACACTTAGAAGGTATTTCGTGAAACTGGCTTTTTGTTTAGTTCATTACACCATGTTTTATAAACTATGTGCACGTGCAGGTGTGATCGGAAAGTTGACTCTACGTAAATGCGCTTTGATGATGCCCGGCAATAGTGACTAGGCACTTTCGGGAGTAAATTGAGCCATTCGTACACCACTCCTCGTGTACTTCTGGTGGTGGCCAAGACACTATGATCACGTCTAATTAAAGTAGGGGATTCATTGTCATCTGCCACGACTGCCATTGCTGATGTATCTTTAACCCAGCATAAGAAAGAATCACCTTCGAGATAAAGTGTGTTTAAAAAAAAACATTCTGCACACTTTTACTTTGGTATTTTGAGAATCAAACTTAGGTACAAAAATATCAAAAGCAGTTTCTTTCCTGACAGTAATAGAATCATCATGTTGTGTTCTTTGCTTACGAAAATTTATTTTGGATACTAATCCTTGTACAAAAGCTTTTTTTTTCACCCCATGAATTCATATTCCAAAATTTAACGTGCAATGCAGCTTGTTCTTCTTCTGATACTAAACCACACATAAAACTAGTTTTAGATTTTTGTTTTTACAGATCTGGGTTCTTTTGGAATGCTTTGTTCTAGCTTCCCATCTTTTTTCTGGTAACCAATGCATTGTTTACCCAGTAAACGGCGGCGTTTAGCTTTCGATTGACGAAATATTGGAGTTTGAGAGCTGCTTGGCATTTCGATGCTCGCTGTCAACTCCTGAACAGGATTTGATTAATTGTCATCATCATGTAATGTAACGCTTCCGTTTGGTGATTGTAGAAAAGGGTGGGCTATTACTTCGTTCAGGGGATGAATTTACCGACACGTTCTTTACACTGCTGGCGGGTATAGACGGTTGATCACTCTCCTGTGTAGCTGTGGAATTTAGCAGGTCTTGATTCAGAGGCATTGGTTCTTTGCGAGGTTCTTGGCATATTGGATGTTGACTTTCCTCTTGTAAACATTTTTCATCACTGGCCGTTAAAACTAAATTTACTATTTTCTTTCCCTGGCTCATTTTGCAACTTACACAAAAATCACAGATTTCTCTTTCACTATAATATAACTTGTGCAAAGTACTTTACAAGTTAATACAGTTTATCAACTGACTGTGCTATGTAGTAGTTAACTTGAGAGATAAAATAGAACTAACTTTTCTTTTCTCTTTTTTGCGCCCAATGCAAGGACACCCTTCGGTAGCGGGGGAGGGAGGTGGTGAATGCTCATAGCATACACCACCTGGGAACGGCTTTGGCCTGTATGGCCTTTCCGCCGAATCTGATGCGACCCCCTTAAGAGAAAAGGGGGCGCAGAACTTTTTCTAATACAAAATGTATTTATATTTTTTTTTTTATAGAATGGGGTGACAAACGAGCACACAGTCCACCTGATGGTAAGTGGATGCAGTGGCCCATAGACATCTACATTTATCTTCGATTAAGAATCAAAATGCAAATGCGTTGTCACCCTTGAGGACTACAATAGAATGCCTCGTTTCCAGTAAAAAGGATCTCCGGTTCTCTACACTCACCATACAAAATACAGCAGCATTAAGCCGCTATTTTACGCTGGTATTCTGTGAGAGCGTGGTCCTTCCCCGGTCGAGCCGACCCATTCGTGCTACAACCATAATATAGTTGCAGCATGGCTCTACCACGTAAAAATATAGTACGAGCATGGGAACTTGAACATAGTGGTAGTAGTGGGTGAATATTCAAAAATATGGTCCTTAAGATTAACTAGCTATTCCCAAAACACTTTGGAAAGAACTTACTTGCCTGTCAACGTATCAGTAAATTATGGTTGCAAACAAATTTTTAGCTTATCTATCATCTAATTTATTATTTTGAAGGATGTACGATCCTTGGAATTAATCAGTGGTTTAAAAATTAAGCTATCTGCCTGTCAACTTATTGGTAATTTATGGGTACAAACTACTTTAGTTTATTGTCTTATTCATTAGTGTAAAATTCTACTAATAAGTGATTTAAAAAACATGCGCTTATTTATCTATTACTTATTCGCTATTTAATGTAATGTTAATTTTGTTTTGTGTTTAGACTAAACACATAGCAGATATTCTACTAAACAATCACAATTGACCGTGGTCAAATAAAATATGCTATGTGCATGTTTGTCACATAGCAGTTATTAATTGACAATATTGTAGCTGCTGCACATAGCATGTTTTAAAAAGTTGTCATGGTTCGTCGTAAAGTCCTCAAAAGCACATAGCAGTTATTTCATACGAAAGATTGATTGGTGAACTACTCTTCCCAGTCAAAATGTTAAAATCTCAAAAAAGTGCACATAGCAGATTTTGGTTTGACAACGACGAGATGTTCAGTGTAGGAAGGCTGCTACATTGATAAATGTAACTTTATTTTACCATGTTTTTATTAAGTCACTTGTTTGTCGGTTGGTCGAGTGGAATTTAGTAATTGATTTTAAACTAACTTTCCGATGAGCTGGAAACTTGAAATTTTGAATATAGCTCAAATTTGAATGACAATGCAAGAATATGTTTAAAAAAATACATTTTTTTTTACTGTTATACGCCAGTCCTTGACTACTATCCCATCACTACAGTAAGTGCAAGCATTATTGCCATAACTGTGTGCATTGTTATTCCATGTGGTAATAGCTTAAGAGAAACCATTACTCTTTATACCACATTTAAGATCCCCAGACCAGCAAGATGGGAAGCAGCATTAAAGGTGCAAGGTGTGGTATTTCTATTTCCAATCCACCTTTAATGCATTGCGGCAACAACAAATACTTCTGTTATGGCACTGACCCATGTCCAGCAATAGAGACTGTTTATAGACTTATAAGGAAGAGGTGCACATTGTAGAAAAAATAAAAGCACTAAAATTAAAGTTACAGCTTATATACGTCCCACAGCTGGGCACAGGCCTCCTCTCATTTCTGAGAGGGGCTTAGGGCAAGGAAATATCAATAACTTCACATGTCTTCGAAATATTTTTTTTCTTATATTTCAGACATGTAGGTTTCCTCACGATGATTTCGTTCACCGCCGAACACGTGGTAAATCAGCACTTAAAATTGCAATTAACAATTTTATTGGTGCCGGCATGGCGGGGATCTAACTCGGGTTGATCGCGCACTGTGAAATTTACAGCGAGTGTTTAGCCCCTGAGCTACCATGGTTTCTTAAGTACTACAATCATGGTTTATTGAGTTTCACTTTGAATATTTGTGTGGATTATTGCACATATTACAACCACATCAAATGTTGTAATATGTGCAAAGAAAAAAAATATAATTTATTTTTATTTATGCTAAACTTACAGAAGTAGGAGCTCAAATAAAGTTCCACCTGGGGCAGTGAACCTGGAGCGCAGTTACCAAATCTGCCAGGCTGTTATACAGAACAGTCCAAACCGTGACGCTTTGCGGGGGCAGTTGCGGCCGCCTCCCGCGCTCTTGAACCGACCGACACGAACGCCACGTCCGCCCCCGCCAGTGCTCGTGCGCCAGTTGCCCGGTCCCGTTGTTCCGCACGCTGAGGTACTGCCGTATTTTGATTGCCTTATTACATTTCGCGTAAATATTTTTAGGCTCGAACTTTAAGTAGGCATCAACACTCCTATAGTAAAGAAAATTTAAGTACATGAATAGAAAGTTGTTGTTGCATTTCGTTAGATTGTACCTTGTGGAAATAACTCTTACTTCTATGTTATGTGATATTTCCAGATTATAATAATTTGTGCAAGAACTAAATGTTTAGTTGGGTGTTACCATACACTTTGTCTTTATTATCGTTGCGGAAACAATATTACTACACTGAGGAAAAAATATTACTACTATATTTTTGCTTTTGTGGGTAATGTCCTTTCTGTCCTCTGACATGGTTATATTACTATGTATATTACTTTGTTTCAAAATCGGAAAACAAAGCAAAAACGAAAAGTTATAAATTTCTGTCAATTTTTTCCCTTTATGCACTAAAATCCATTAATTGAGAATATTGAACAAAATTTAAATATTTAGGATAAAGCGAGTGTGAAACTGAGACGTGGACCTTCACTGCTGGCCGTATGAGGACGTTCAAGGTCGCTCAGCGAGTTATAGAGAGGGCTATGCTCGGGGTTTCTCTGTGTGATAAACTTAGAAATGAGGATATCCGCAGTAGAACTAGAGTGACCGACATAACCCAACGGATTGGTAAGCTGAAGTGGCAATGGGCCGGCCGTACAGCTCGAATAACCGACAACCGATGGGGAAAAAAGGTTCTCGAGTGGCAGCCTCGTACCGGTAGGCGAAGTGTAGGGCACTAGATGGAGTGACGACTTGGTAAGACGTGCAGGAACTCGATGGATGCAGGTGGCTCAGGACCGTGCTTTGTGGCATTCCTTGGGGGAGGCCTATGTTCAGCAATGGACTTGTGAAGGGCTGTAATGATGATGATGATGAGTGTCGAAAATTCATTCAAACACTTATTTCAGCTACAGCTTGTCAAATCAGCCCAATGTTATTGCTAAAGTCCTGAATTAAATGGGCTTCATTTCTGCTGTACATATGCTAAATTTGAAAACTATATCAATGCCTAGTGTACATAAACCAATTTTTTTTTTAAATTGTTAATCATTCTTATATTAATAAAATAATCATGTACTTTTTAGGTAAATGAGAATCGCTCTAATAATATGGGTCAATATATTCTTGTGCAAAGGACGCCTAATGTGATACCTAGAGCATCAAGTGCACCACCATCAAATCCAAACACAAATGTTGTAAGTGTACATACTATAATATTATTTGACAATAGTTATTTTTATTTGAGAAATAATCTATATCTATATCTTTTCAGAATGTAACTAGATGCCGCAGTGTAGGAGCTGATGATGCCTGTGTGTGTAACCTGCGAGCAATGATATTGTGTAAGAAGTGTGGGGCTTTCTGTCATGATGACTGTATCGGCTCAGCAGAATTATGTCTTACTTGTCTTATACGCTGACGCATTGTTACAATTACAAGATGAATATTTCTTCTGCTGTTATAGTAGCAGTAATTGCTTATTTGCCAGGCCATACTATTTATTATATGTACGTTATACCTATGTTTATATACATAGGTATAAATTGTACTAATATATTAATCTGTTAGAAGTGCAAATTATAGGATGGTACAATTTATTGTATAGATGAATGCAAGATTATTGGACAATGGATTGTATTAAATGGTGGTGCTATCTGTTTTATGTATTGAATAGTTTTCAGGCTTAGTGTTTTAATTTTTATAAAACAGCTCAAAACAGTCCTGGATAGTGGCTTCTATGAATTCTAATTGACCTACATTATAATAATGTACATAAGTAGTTTTAATTAACACAGGTTATGTCAGTTATTTTTATTTAAGTCCTAGCACACCCGCCTTTTGGCGAGTGTTACGATTTAGAACATTATTAAAGCATTTTATGCAAGGTCTAGCAATAAATTAATATTTACACAACATAACAATAAATTACTTGTATTTACAGTCAATCAACCATTTTTTTCTGATCACATTTTCATCATCAACTACAGTTTTATATTATTATTGTGTTATTTAGACATTTATACAATTATTATTTAATTCCATGCACAATGTTTGTATTTCGTAACCATTAATATTTGTATAGTCATTAAATAAGCATTGTTTCTTTTTAAAATCTATTTATAAACTAGGATTTTTATAAACATATAATATATAAAATATAAACGAGAACAGTGCAGAATTTTGTTGTAATCACAATTTAAATAAAGACAAATTTCGAGAGATTTTTTTTTAATAGTACATAAAAAGTCACCAAAAGTTATTGTTCACATTATTGCCATTTTATTTTTAACACATCACATTTGTAAGTAAATTTAGGCTTTCTAGAAATATGCTAATTAGATGGTATGTTATTGAGGGTCAGATATTTGTAGTTCGAATTTAACTTGCACTGATTTTCCTTCTATTCGTATGTTTGTATCTTAGGATTTGTACAGATATTTATTGACATAAAAAGGCTGATGGATAGAACATCAGATGAAGTTGTAATTCTATAACTAAGGTTTCTATGAGTAAGTTAACAGTAGTTAGATACTTATTGTTTTAAGTTTCTATAATGGCGTGTACACTAATAAGTTATTCAATATATTTATCGTTGTTTATATGTATTATTTTTCTAAGAATATTTAAACATTATAAATAACTTTGTAACCTATTATTTTTTTCTAAAAATAGAAATTTCTAAATCTCTTTTTTATCCCTTTTGTTTATCATGACCTGTATTAACAACCCTTTGTTTTTATAATTTGTATGGTAAAATTGCAATATTTATTATCATTGTTATGAAAATTACTGTATATAATAATCAAGAAATTACTAGTAATTTAAAATGCATTCAAATGTTAAATTTAGTTTGTTCACGTTCTCATGATATAGAACTGGCAGTAGCATTAAGATCTGGAATTTTCAATTTTAAGTAATATCTCTTACCCTTTTTACATTCAGTTGATTCAATATTCTATTTTTTATGAAAGATTAAATACCTTAAATATGTCAATTACACGTGTATTTATTAAGTGCACTTTTCTCTTATAACATATTAAGGAAATTTTATGCCGTGCCGCATTAGAGAACCCACTATCATCACGTGGGTGTCGTAAAAGGCGACAGGTGGAAATAAAACGAGAGATGGACAGCATCTTAGTAATACCACAGTTTAAAGAGACATAATACAGTTAGGAAACGCCTTTGATGTCAGCCGATGCCGCCGCCCGTGTAGGTATTTACTATTTACGCCGTCGTCGCAAATATGCTAGTTGCTAGGGGTTATCACGAAATTGGGTGTAAAATAAATTTGGGTATTATTATACTCATTATCATTTATTAACATTATGTATATACATATAAGTTAAAAACGTTCATTAAATAAGATCATTTTATATTACTATAAGAAATAGTACATTTACAATATGCTGAGCAAATGTGGCGGCGGCGGCGGCGTTGCAGATCCCACTTAACCCCAGCCTACGAATTTGGAGTATATATAAAAAAAATACCGACAAACATATTTTAAATAGCACATCAGACATCTCAAAAATATTAATTATTTAAATTGCACCTATGTAGTTTATAAATAATAACCGGCCAAGTGCGAATCGGACTCGCGCATGAAGGGTTTCGTACCATCGTAAAACACGTTTTTAGTAGGGGAGCCCCCTACTAGAAACGTGAAACATCATACAAAAATGCCACATTGTTCAGTTTTTTGGTGCAAAAGAGGTCTGTCACGTCAAATTTACAAAAAGATAGATAGAATAGATAGATAAGAAGACATTTCATATAACAGTAATTTTAATCACATTTTTGCTATTTACTTCTTTTTAAACATAAAAAATTACAATTACAAAAGTAGAGACAGACTGGTCCCACGTACGCAACGTATGCAACGCATTATGACGTCTGGACTCTTTATTTTGTATGAAAAACTGTGCATTAGAAACACACTTACCGTATGCAACGCAATCACACGCGTCCGACGCAACATCGATCTGCGATGTCTAGATCGGCGTGGGAAGGTGGAGGGGATGGTTGTACGCAATCCCACGCGTACGAATACGATCAGTGTGTTCACAGAGTACCTTTATATATACGTGTGTTCCTAGAACTTACGCGTAGCACGTCATAAACAAATAGACCTTTGCACCGTGCCCGCGTTTTGTTGTCAAAATTTAAGATAAACAGCTCATCAATTTAGTAAGACGATACGAATGTATTTATAATATGAAATGTGTAGAATATCGCGATGCTAAATTACGTTATAGAGTATGGCAAGAGATAAAAGGTACACCTAGTAAGTACCTATCCGCCTACTGCTATAATTTTTGTTATTAACGTGAAAGTGATACGTCAAGGCGCAAAATTAAAAAAAAAGTAGTTTTTTGTATTTCTATCTTAATTAATCACTCGCGCGGCGTGGACGGTTCAGTGGATATGGAACATTATTTTATAAATATTGCGGAAGTAACACATTGTATTCTACATATTCATGTATTTGTTTGCTCGTTTTCTTTGTGGCGTGGATATATTCGTTTATTATTGTTATTATAAACGAATATAATAATAATAATAAACTAATATATTCGTTTATTATTATTATTATTATTGAGAACATATTCTCAAACTCACTCTCAGAATCAGAAAACATTGTATAAATTTCTACTCGTGCGTCCGCTAAGAAGTGACAAGTGTCTGACGCCAAACGTACGTTGCATACGTATATCAAGTGTGCACACCAACGTGGAAGCGTTGCATCGCATACGTTGTGTCCGTGGGATCAGTCTGTTTCTCCCATAATGGTTGTGTTTTTCCGATTCGTTTAACAACACAGGCTACTTGTACTCATGCAATATGCAGATCGGTCGAGTTATTGATCCGAGTTGTAGCTGTCACCGAGCGATACTGTTCAAAATGCAGTTGGTGAAAGATTTTACAGACATGTTGCTAAATTGGCCATTGGTATCTTGTCCCTGCCATTTTCAAATGCAATTGTTGAAAGAGCATTTTCGCAAGTAAATATTTTAAAAGTCAAATTGCATAACCGAATTGCAATAGAAACTGCCGTAGTGGGGGGGGGGGGGATGTGACCGGCGGCGGTTTGCTGCTCCTGTATTATTATTTAAATAATAGTTTGAAGTGGATTTTGATATGTAAAAGTGGTGCGATTTTGTGTATTAAGTGTCTGCGCATGTGAACTATTAGTGGAAACGGTAAAACAAGTGCTCTGATGGTAATGTGATTCTCAAGATAAGGTGTCTGTCTGCTGAGGCGCCTTGAGATACCATCACCAACTGTCAGCTGTCTGGTGGCTCAAGTTGCCGTCAAAATCTCCCAATAGCTGCACAATGTGACGCATCAACATATTGTGAAGCAGTGTACTATGAAGGATAATTATAAATTGTAACTTCAGGCTCAGAAGGGCTAGAACCTAGAGCCGTAAAGCCAGTTATTTAAAAAAAATTGCCGTAGTGGTTTTCAGGAAACGCTATTCACAGCCAAACGGTTATGTCAATTTTGTTCCTACCATGGAGGTTAGAGAGAAGGAGAACGATCGCTGTAGAAAATAGTGTCCCAGAAATATGGACAAAATAAGTGAGGCGCAGCGATCGCTAAGTTGTCTCAATAAAAGCGGGCTGTTGTGCGCTAGTTTGAAATGATCTATCAACGTTTAATATACGTGTATATAATATCATTCAAAGAAAAAAATGAAATTATTATTTATTAATAAATTAATTATGTTTTTTATAATTTTATTATTAATTATTAATATTATTACAAACATAAATTATTAATTATTATTGATTTTTTTTTTAAGATAAATAATCAATTTATTGTATTCAAAATAGAGACATTTTCATGTGATGTACATTTTTTGCATATATATATGGCTGTTGAGTAGATAAGATGTTTTTAAGTCGTATTATCTACAGTTTTTTATATGAAAATATACATTATTGTCTCTCATCAATTATGAACAATGTTATGCATATTTTGATATGACTACTTGTACTCATAAACAGCTAACTTCGCAGACACTACTTCAGGCCCGTGACAGCTTAGTTTCATTCTACGCAACTTGGCGCTACCGTCGCAATTTGTTCTCTGTCTACGCACGCCATTTTGAGACGCCATATTGTGTTAATGTCAAATCAAATTGTCAAAAATCAAAATTATCGATATTGATTGCCGCAATTATTTATCCAATTGTCGCTAATTAACTGAGTTTAGCGCAAGTGTATTTCCTCGCATTTATGTTGCGTTGAGATCTTGGACGCTAATTTTCCTCCGTTAATTGTGACAATATTCTGTTTTAGTGCTGCTCGTGTGCATATTGCATATACCATCATAATGGTATACGAAAAGTGCTGTGTTGGTGGTTGCAATACATCATGTGAAACGCACCGGCTCTTCAGATTCCCTAGGAACGATAATTTAAGAAACTTGTGGATGTCTTTCATAGTGCCGACAAATTCCCAGCTCATTGGACTTTCCAAAGAACAATTACTTAACAAACGTGTATGTGAAAAACATTTTGATATATTTCAGTTCGACAATGAAGGCAGAAGACTTCGATACTCTTACCCGTCCTTACTTACTGACAATGAAATAGCTCATGGTGTGCCTCTGACTGCAACAGGTGAGTCATTTTATTACTTTCAATTATGGTACTTAAGGAGAAGGAGACGTCTTCATACTTTCTTGGGCCTAAGTGTTGACAAGATGAAAGTAGGACCACTTGAAAGCGTATATATAAACAATTCATAGCTGACAATCTGGCAAGATTTGTCAATCTAGGAACCGAGTTATTGTAGAATAAGTAAAAGTGAGATTATCTATTACCTACACTGTAACAGGTGATTTTTCACTATTATTACACAGTAACAGGCTATTTAAATAATTAATAATATTTCACCATAATTATTAATTACTTAAAGATATAAAAGCAGGATCAGTAAAAAATCACCAAAAAAGCTGTGGTTAATAATGAAACGAAATGGTGAAATGATTAATGAAAGTTAAAACAACAACAACTAAGAAGTGAATATTAGGGATACCAATCTTATAGCTGTGCCAACTCAGAAAAATTACGACTTGAGTTAACTCGAGTTGAAATTCACGCAACTAGAGTTAGCAGTACGAATCAGAGTAAATGATTTGTTACAAATTACTTTTTTTATAAATTTGTTTTTCTATCTAGCTCTTTGGTGGGTTAGGATAACTATAATTACCAAACTTATTATGTAGGATTGATATAAATAGGTATATTTAGTATGTATCATCATACTTATGTATTTTTGGTTTAATCTTAGTTATAGTAAGTACCTGTATTTAACAAAACAAGCTATATAGCAGTTTTACAAAACAATATTAGTCTAGCTATAAGATGTAGGTACATAATCTATTAATAGTTTAATTACAAAAGGTTAAAGTTTAAAGTCAAAATATTCTTAAATAAATTCAATATATTTATTGTGAGTTAATGTTACATTTGGCGTTAATTTAAAGTATGATGTATCTCACAACTTAACTACCCTTTGCAGTTATTACAATACTAGGTCTGTGACTCTATAGTTATGAAATATGATTAATTATGATGAATATAGTTATATTGATCATAATTAATCAAAATTATAAAGGAAATTAAATTACATAACTAGCTATAATAAAATTCTAAATAACATATTGTTTGTTGTAGCTAAATACTTTGAAACACAAAGCGGGCACAACGAACGAATCGCGCTTTATTCTTTTGTTGGCTCACTTGATCTGTTCATGTACAATTTATTACAAATTTTCACAGATACTGATTGACTGGGGTAAATTTTTCTCCAGAATAAGCATTTTGTGGGTTGGTTAACTAAGGACTCTCTTTTTACTCTTTGACTTATATGGTCAAGAGTTAGGTACAAACTCAACATCATTATTTGCTATGATTATGTAATTTTTTCAGGATGGGATGTCACAACTGAACATAATTACTGTAAAGAGCAAGATGAAGATGATTTCACAGAAGCTGTGGTAGTGTTTAGAAAGCCTGGTATGTGTACAAATATCTTAATTGATGTTAATTGTAAATTATAGTAAACATTATATTATGATGAACACTGTGTGATTTCTACAAATATTTTATTTAAATTTCAGTCAGTGGCAAATTTTTTCATTTTTAATAATGTTTTCAGGAAGTTATGTTACAATTGAACACAATTACAACAAAGAGCAAGATGATTTTTCAAAATCTTCAGTAGAGATTGGATCGTCAGGTGTGTACTAATATTTATGTAGCACTAGTTACTAAGTAGCAAAAAAAGCTTTCTAACTATTTCATAAATTTTCTAACTATTCATTTTCTAATAATGTGTTTGCCTAGCATACTGACATCTAAAAATTCAAACTTGTAACAAATTTCAGATGTTGGAAGTTCTCATGAACAGCCATCATGTTCAAATTTTTCAACTGTTGCAACAGTTATAGAAAATAAAGGTATGTGAAATTGTATTGGACATAATTTGTTATACATTTATGTAGTGATCAAATTAAAAGTACTTATATCGGTTATAGAAAAATACTTTAAATGTTTAAAAGGCTGTGGACTGGAGGTGTCACTGCATGCCTGGAACTGCATCAGTTCTAGAGGTGGTTATGTGTGTTTGATACATATAACATTTTTTATAGGTCAAGAGTGACAGCGAGCACACAGTCCACCTGATGGTAAGTAGTTGCTGTGGCACATAGACATCTACATCTATCCTCGCTTATGAATCAAATTGCAGATGCATTGTCAGCCGTGAGGACTAAGATGGAAAGTCTTTCCAGTAAGAAGGGTCTCCGTTCTCTACTCACCATACGAAACACAGCAGCATTAAACTGCTATTTTGCACTGGTATTCTGTGAGAATGTGGTCCTTCCTCGTCAAGCCGACCCATCTGCTACAACTATATAATTAATATATGCAGCATGGCTCTACCACGTTAAATTATCTAACAATCATATTTCTTTATTTTTCAGATGCATTCCTGGAGCAACCTCCAAATACAAGTACCAAAGGCATGGAGATAGATGTTCTCGAAGAACTCGTAGGTTTGTCTGCTTATACTAAACTAACTCTTATTAACAGTAGCCAGATTTAATGTAGACATATAATACAGAGAAGCATACATTCTAAATTTATTATTTAATATTGAGTTTATGTTTAAGACCATACCATTCACAATATTGCTTGTTTTCAGGAATTGATTCTAATGCTAATGTGGTGAAACAAATGTTGCCAAATGGTAGCAAATGTACAAAAAGCAAAAGGTACGATAAATTCAGTTTATTCTTAGACATAATTAGGCAAAGTTTCAATATCTATCCTCAAATCACGATAAGAGTTCTTTGTTGTTCATCTAATCCAAAGATTACAGTTCCACTACACTTCAATGGTTTTATTTACTAACTCCTTTACTGTTAAGGTTACATTTCTCTGGAACTCCTCCTTGATGACATCCACTTTATTTGTTACCTTATCTAGTGAATACATTAAAAGTTTAAAATAAAAATATATAAATAATAAATTAATATTTTAAGGTATCATTCTGTCATAAAATATGAATATAGAACATAATTATTTTATTTATTTCACTTCAGGTTACATGGTGAAGAAAATAGTATCAAGGAAAGAAAATTGGTTAAAATTTTGACTAATATTGCAACTGAAACTTTAGGTGACTAGTATCACAAAGACTTGATCAAGCCCAATCCCTGTCAAGAAATAAAGACCTATTGGAAAACTTTTATTTGTTAAACAAACAAGCGCAGACTTTCTTGTTTATGCAATTAAAACAAATTCATAAAAGTAAAATGGCCAGAAGGTTTACCTTAGATGAAAAATTAATGGCGTTGCTAATAATGAAACAAAGCCCGAAAAGTTATAAACTATTAGAAAAAATGTTTGCCTTGCCTAATAAACGGACATTAAATAGACTTTCTGAGAAGGTTTCAATACAACCAGGACTCAATCCATTAATATTTGAACATATATCAAATACAACCAAAATGGGACACTAAACAAAAGCTGTGCACAATCGTTTTGACGAAGTTTCTCTGACACCACATTTAACTTTTAATGAGAAAGATGATATAATTAATGGGTTTGTAGATATAGCTGGAGAGAAAACTGAAATATTGTGATCATGCTTTAGTTTTATGCTAAGAGGAATATGCTCTCCATGGAGACAGAGTATAGCATTTTATTTCTGTGAAGGCACAGTATCAGCAGCAGAGCTGCAATGCATTTAAAACAGATTGTGTCCCAAGTAATACTAACTGGGTTAATACCTTTAGGTCTTGTTTGTGACCAAGGGTCCACATTTCAACAGCAATAAGAAGACTTAGGAAGATACAATTCGAGGCGGAATATTCAAGGTGTCATCATATGGTGTGTACCATTCTTCATTTATTTAAAACCAGTTGTACTTCAGGACAAATATTATTTATTTTAATTATTTTACAGATGGATTTAATATTGCTGATCACGATTTAAGCATATTTTTCGACCCACCTCATCTCTTAAAGGGTTTAAGGAATAATTTTTTAAATAAAGATATAATCTGGGAAGAATAAACTGCCTCTTGGAAAGATATTGAGTTCATTTTTGATTTGGATAGCAAATTGGGACACACAAGGGCACTACCAGTTAACGGCTCATCATGTTGATCGCCAAAGATCAAAAATGAAGGTCAGCGTAGCTGCTCAAGTATTTAGTGCTCGAACTGCTTCTATGCTCAAATATATAAATGCACTCAGTAAGTAACGATTGCTATATTGATTTGTAGGCTTATTTAATTTATGTATATAGGTACTATTGTAAAATCTGAACATAACTCTCAATTTGTAAATACATTGTATATTACAACACAAAATAATGACATTATTAAATAAGACAACCTTTATCTTTCAAGTCCTGTTTAATACTGAATTAAATTTATAATTTGTATTATATTAGGCATTTTGAAGAAAAAAGTGGCATAAATTACTTTTTTTTTACTAATATATTTACTATTGGAATTTTTCAGACAGATCATTTACAATACAAGCTATCCGATTATGGAATGATTTGCCATTATCAGCAAGACGCTCTCAATCTTTTCCGGTTTTTAAGAAACATGTACACAATTACTATGTTCATCTTTGATTCTATCAAATTCATTTGTATATAATAATTATTCTACTATTATCTAGTTGCACTATTTGTTTGTATTTATTGAACATTTATGTTGTATGTAATAGTTTTAAAATATATATTTGTATTTTTATATATATTTATGTATACATATATTAAATATGTATGTATTTACCTTATACACCATTTTATATTATGCATCCTTATTACTATTTTATGGTTAATAATAAAAATAATGTTACTTTTGTCGCCAAATGACACACATGTTGTTATTGTTTTCTTGCAATCATGTCCATCCCAAGGTTGTCTGGAAGAGATTGTTCTTAACAATAAGACTGCCCATTGTACCACATTTCTTTTTTCTCCTTTTTTGTTCATATTTATATATTTTTTTTGGCTTACAATAAAGTGTTATTTATCTATCTATTTACATTAGTGGATTCCGTGAGGCACACTACAATTATATAAAGGTTAAAAAAGTCTGTTGTTGTAGGCAAATAAGAAGTGTATTTTGGAGAAACACTTGCAGGTGCAACTGTAAAAGAAATTAAATTAAAAAGTACTTTTTTCCCCAGATTATTTTCATACTGCAAACTCTGACGCAACAATGGCCACAACAGCAGAAGTTGTTGAATTCTTCGACACACTGTTTGACAGCGTCAATGGCTACCCGGGTGGTGTACAAAGAGGAAAGTTAAGACGAGCAGTTAAACAAAATTCACAACATCACACTTTTTGGATTGAAGCCATTAATAAAATAAAAAAAATGGTTTTTGTAGACACCAGTAGCAAACTTGCTACACAAGCAGGAAAAATTCCTTATCTTGTACAGAGATGGTACTCACTTTATTCATAACTATTTGAATTATAGCTGTATTGGAAGTAATATAAAAAGTAATTTGAAAAGAAAAATATTGAGCACTTTGAGTTTTTCCTGGCTAGGGTGTAATAAGCATGCCTTAATTGTCAAAAACTTTTTCATCAATATTTTAATTAGATTACATGGGCACAATTGGTGCAACATAAATAATAAAATTTTGAAAGGTGATATTGATGAAAAATATGTGTCTAAAATGGGTGAACCCCAAAAATTGGCCTTAAAGAAGTATAAAAGTTTTAGGTTAAGAAAAAAATGTTGATGAAGTGACGACATGGATATGCAGGTAGCTTAGGACCATGCTTTGTGGTATTTCTTGGGGGAGGCCTATGTTCAGCAGTGCACTTGTAAGCGCTGTAATGATGATGATGAAATAAAATGTTCGGATTCCTGAAACGTAACGCTGTTTCAGAACCCATAAACCAAGTTACTCCCTAAAATCTCTGGTCTGTAGCAACCTAGAATATTTTCTATGATAGAGTCAATTTTATGCTATATTACACTTTTAGCATATTGAGCATACTATTGTTAATGTTGATATTTGTTTATTTTTCAGATGCTTGTCATGGAACAACCTCAAGTGAAAGTACCAACACCATGGAGATAAATGTTCTTTTAAAGTAATTTATATTACCATATAACTAGTTATATGATAATGTTACCACAGACTAGATAGAGAAACTGACGTTTCAGACCGCCATGTCACGTATATCGTCTTTGAACATGCAGAATTGAATATGACTTTTTTACTTGTAAATGCTAGTAGCATTAGGTAATGGAGCAGAAACATACAGCCAAATATTATTACACAGCAAAGCTGTAGTATTTCAATTAATTTAATATTTTAAAATGTATTGCAGGTATAATAAATAAAACAGCGTTTGTCTATATAATTATTTATTTAAGTTTTTATTTTTCAATTTTTCTTGTACTTATTTAGAGCTTTTTGCATTGGCAGTAAATTAAATTTTCGGCCCTCATTACATCAGTCCTTTTAATAATTTATTGATTACAGTGCACCAATTAAAAATGCAGAGTTTAATAGCTATTTTCAAAAATTTTCAAGAACTATATCTTTGTGTAACTGGCAATCGAGAAACGAAAATGAATATTTGGAATTTATTTCCTTTTATTCTTTCACTAATGTTATTTTGATATCCGTTGTTCCAAATATTCATTTGTTGTTTTATTACATTTCAAAACTTCTTACAACATTTTCGGCTGGATATATTAATTTTCTATTTTTTTTTTTTTTATTCTTTTTGTTTAACAAAATCATGAATATTGCTATCTTCCGACAGCAAACTATGTTTGCATTCTTATAATTGATTTTAGATAATATTTTCTGGTTACCCATCCAGCCGTATATGTCCTTGAGTGTATATTAATTCTTTCTCGTCTTGCCTGTTCTTGAATATTTTCTACATCAAATTCTACAGTTTTACAGACAGGTGTGGCTTCTGATTTTAAATCAGATGATGGTGCAATGTTTACATTCTCAAAAGGGACTGTATATCTAATACATTGGCTGACATCTTCCTCGCAATTGTAACTCTCCGAATGAAAGTTTATAAATCTTGTTAGCAATAATGATTTGAATGTATTTATAAATGTATAAGCACTTGGATCATTACTCCGTAATTGTATGCTCGAACTTGGCCAAAAGTTCTCTATTATGTCAGAATTGAAGTATCTAGGCCTCATAATTTTGATGTTTTTGAGGCCAAAAACTCCACACACCCTTTTTAAACTTTTTAGAGTGATGATCCAATTTTTAAGGAAGGTACACTTTTAGTGTGCCATCTTTGCAAATAAATTTTATACCCAATATTTTAATGGCTTTGTTCCAAAACTCGTGATGGGCTGATTTAAGTGTTACTACCTTTACAGATTTTTTCCTTTCGATATTTTTTGATTTGTGCACGCTCCATTGACACTATCAAACAAGTCGTCAAAAACAATACCGCTGCTGCTGTGTTTTCAGCGTTTGGACTTCCATCTGGATATAGAGCTAAAATTAGAAAAAATACCGATTTAACACACATTATAAATTATACAACATAAACTGAAATATTATAAGTAAGCACTTACGAAAGCAGAAGTATATGATAGTGCTGCTGATACTGACTTACTCAAAACGCACACAATTCTTCACCTAGAAAAAAATAAGCATGTTGTTACAATAATGAAATAACTCTTAAATGGCATGAGACATTAAAATAAGATAGGTAGATTTCTATTTAAAGTCTAAAATAAATATATAATTTCAGAACATTTACCTTCATTTTTTAATTTTGTCTGGAATTACATGTTGATCCGTCAATTTATGTAATAATCTTGATTCGCCGTGCTTGCAATCAGCATTGTAAACATCTACAATATCATTCCATGTCACTTTCTTTCCTCGAACATCATATCTTTTGTCAATAAATTGTTTGAATCCCTTTAAGTAAATGAGGTGGATCGAAAATTACATAAGGAGTTTCCATTTAAATGAATGGTGTCATCTGAAGAAAAAAAATAACAGTTAAGATTGTGCAAGTTGAACTCACGCACAAAATCAATTTCCGCACTTAGTATTTACTACAACTTCATCCTATTACTTAATAGATTGCCAGTCGTTAACACCAACTGTCTCTCCAGCGAAGTTGTTCTCTTTTCGTATCATCTAATAAACTGTTTACAGCAGATTGGAAACTTGATCCTTGATCAGATACAAGGGCAATTGGTTTAAGCCCTATGTCTGTCAGTGCAGATATGATATTTTTAATTATCTCTTTTAATTGCAGGCTTGATGTTGCACCTTCACAAAAGTAAAAGGCGATTGGTTGCTGCCATTTAAAAACAGCACCTCGTAGCATGAATACGAGGGCATGATCTGCAAATTCATTGATTTTGCCATTTAAATCGACAAAACCTACAATGTTGTCTTTGTGAGCAGCATAAGTTAGTGCAGTATCAATGGCCATTTCATCAAATATGACACTACATATTTTTTTTCTGTCATCCCACTTTGCAATCTGAAACATACAATATTTTTACTAGTTATCATAATTATCTTCGTAATGTACTTATAAAGTAAATAATAATATATAAAGGACAAAGTCCAAAATATATAAATCAAAAAATTAAAAATAAAAGTTTATCGATACGATCTGCATGACAAAAAAATAATTTTGGACCACTAGCAATTTTAACGACCCGCAATAGTATCACACACACAAAAAAAAGATAACAATTTATTATATATAGCCTAAAGATTTTTTGAAAACCTTAATGGAATCAAGAAATCTGAAAAAAATGAGTTGTTTTGATATTCATGTTCAGATCATTGATTCTGGTAATGTAATATTTAAAAAAAAATTGTCTTAGAGATGTGCCAACTCGGAAAAAAATCGACTTGAGTTGAAATCCAGGTAACTCGACTTTAAACGTGTTCTGTAATTCAAATTAGCTGAACAAAGCTGTGTCAAATTGTCACAAATTATATATACATATTTTTTGTTATATTATTCTTATAAATGGACATATTATTATCCCTTAGTCATCTTATCTTTAATCATATTACTTTAATGGTATTTGGAATGTACACTTACAATCAATCAATACATGTCAAAAATAGAATCAATATGACATTTATGCACAGACAGACACTATATTTTGCGGAACTAGTGAAAAGATTTTACATTGATCTTAAAGTATCTATAAATGCTGAATATACCTACAACTTTGTTTTATATGTACTATTATTCAACTGTGCAATATTTTAACTTATAATACGGTGAATACTACTAGAAAATCGCTTTCAGTTTGTTTTTAGGTTATTGTTACATTCATGTTTTAATTGTTGATTTCTCAGGACTCCATTTAGATGCAGTAAAACTAATAATACTATTGTAATCTATAGATTATAAGGAATAAATCGACATACATTTCATTAAGAATCCTTAACATTTGTGGTGCCCATTCTCCATACAAAATAAATTGTCTCCTTTCATCAAAATCTGTTCAGTAGTTTTGTGAAAGAGTAACAAAAATAGGTGCCCTAACTTTAGCATTTATAATATTAGTAGGAAGTAGGATAATTCAAAAGTTTTTACCTGTTTGCTCATATGTTTAAAAATTTCTGGATTTATTCCAGTGTCAATATTTAATTGGCTTATCATTTTCTTCAATGTAGTCTTAGAAGGCAAAATAAATATTTTTGCAGGAACTTGTATGATTTAGGACCTTGCTTATAAATGGAAAAGCTATGAGCTTCTCCTCTCTTGTAAACCTCACGGGCCTTTTTATTTTTGTACAGAGTTCTTGCATCCACAAAACTTTTGTAGTCAAGGTTCATGTTTTAGTCAGCTCTTCTAAAGATTTTTCTTTACTAAAGGCCAATGCTTTTTGGTTCTACATCTATAATCAATTTGACGTTTTGCCTTTTATATTTTTATAAAATAGTTGGCACCTGGGAGTTAGTGAGTTGAAATTTTTAATAATCTCCGTTTCACCAACTTTCTTGGTGTTTTACATGATGAACCTGGAATATATTATATAGATTTGTAATTTTGTATGGTGTGTAATAAAGATATTAAATTTAAAAAAAGATTGTATTTGTCATAATCTTACATATTAAATGCAATAATCTCAGGTACTTTAAATTTTATGGGTACTGTTTTGATTTATAATATTACCTTGTGGTGTATCTTGGCTTGGTGCTCGAAGATGCAACCACATGAGTACTAGAAGATGCAACAGTGTGTTTCATAGTGGTCGATAACTGAGAAAGAAATGGAAATTATGATGCGTATAAATAATTAATGGATGACTGTTAATGAGACTTTAGTGCCTATTCATTTTTTTGTTGTTGTGTACAAAAGAATAGTTGCTTTAAAACAACAATTAAAATAAAAGTCAAAAACAACAGCATATTATGTAAGCTGAAAATTGGTATTCAAATATAAATTTGTACTCATATCTCAAATATGTAATTTTAATTGCCATTTTCAATATTTATGTTTGCTCTCAGTGTTTCGCCCATTTAGTATTTCCGTACGATAATACATAATCAGTATTTATTACACCATCATACCCTGAATATGAATTCAATCATTTAAATACTACCGAAGAAATACACAATAATTATTGTACTTATTATAATCCGGCACTTTCAATATTATAGATACAGTTTTGATTATTATTACCTTGTTGTGTATCTTGGCGTAGTGTAAGAAGAGGCAATAGCATGAGTACTAAAAGATGCAATAGGATGTTCCATGGTGGTCAGGGTAACTGAAGAAAAATAAACCAAAAGTTCAATCAATCAATACTTTATGTGGCAGTACATCTACTATCTATATATACTATCAGCATGCTACTTTATTAGATGCACTTTCTGCAAGTTGTGAATATGAATGATCAATATGGCACTTCTTTAAATATAGAAAAACAATAATGTTATATTAAACTATGTTAAATAACAGTTAGGAATGAACAACAAGGCAACCTTATTGCTAACAAGCAATCTTTGCAAGAAAGTCTTAGGGTAGTAGAGAAAATGTAAATCAGAAAAGGTGAGCGTGCAAAAAATTGGTTAAACAATTAAAACAAATGCACTAATTTTATAATAAAATAGCATACATTACATACATTTATATAGCATATATATATATATTATAAACATAATTATATTAAAATGTATATAGATACTTACAACTACTTAGGTATACATAACAAGTTTCTACATGGTAACAATAATTTAAATAGATACCTAAGTAGTGTTCCTTAACTAGTTTATACAGTGCAGTTTTAATTTATTACCTTGCATCTTGGATTGTACTGCTGGAAGACGCGACAGCGTTTTCTGGAGTCAGAGTAGAAGTAACTGAAAATAAATTAAAAACCAATTTACCTATTGTTTAAAACAGGAGAACAAGAACAGCCTAGGCATTCCACTATTGGACTAACTCAACGACCGGGCGGCTACAGATATTCAATACTACATAACATACCACTGACTGTGAGGCGCGCCACTTTACTAGATGCTTTCTGCAAGTTGTGAATATGAATGATCAATATGGCGCTTCTTTGCATATTTATGATCAATAGTCATCGTCTTGGAATCTAAAAAAAGAGAATAAATAATTAAAAAGGTTGGTTAGCTGTAGGTATATTTATTCCGGTTTTGAAGACTAACCTGTTTCTTTGAAATCTTTTGACGGGTTTCCTGAAAAAATTTCCAAGTCAGTAAATAAACTTGGATAGGCGTCACACTTGAGACGATTCGTCTTCGGGTTAATAAACTTTTGCTCAAAATGTTTATGGCAAACATACATGTTCTTAGTGATTTCACTACTTTTGCCAACGAGGTTACTATAACCTATGCACTGTATCCACCTGTTTCTAATGTCTTTATTTGCCGGTAACTGATGCAATCTAACGTCCTGTCGTAAACTATTGCACTCTGAAACACAACACTTTCGAAACATTTGCGAAATTTCACCCTGATATTACTTTATTTGTGGATTTAAAGACGATCGAAGAAAGCACTTTTATCAACACGAAATAAGCAATGAGCAATAACGGTGAGTGACATTGACATCACAAAATGGCGCGCCTTAAGTTTGCGGGGGTGAGGAAGGCTAAAGAGGCGCGGAACGTCAGATTCAATTCTTGCAATGTCATTCTATACGAACCATGTTTTTGTTAGGGCATTACCTGGCGTGAATGTTGAGCTTGGGGTTCGATACAATTAAAACTGCCGAGTGAATTACCAAAATTGACACTTTAATTACACTTTAAACCACACTAATAACAAAACACAATTTTACTACCGATCGCTTTAGTTCGCAGTTGTATCGCTCGAAGTCTTCGCTTGTATCGCCAATTCAATACTGACTCCGTCGTGGTCTATACCGGCCTTATATAGCGCCTCCGATACTTTCCAGAACCTTCTACTGTGGAAACATCTAGAATGTACGAGTACATATCGGTCCCGAAATTTCTAGAAAGATCTTGACTCTCCTAGTTCTGCTACTCGATACTAGAGGCGCTAGTGGCTAGTGTTGCCATGTAAAGACATTAATAGTGGCGCGCAACACTACCCCTCCTAAGACATGCTCGTCCCGAGCATTATTGGCCCCATAATAACGCGCCAGTCGATCCACATGGACGATCTTAGGAGTACCTCTTGCACCTTTCTGTATCCGGTAGGTTACGTCATTGATCCTTGTCACAATCCGGTCCGGTACGGTTTATCTATGCACTACTTACCGACGGCAGCGCCGCTATAAATTCTTTTTTTTTTTTTTATAGGACAAGCGAGCACACAGTCCACCTGATGGTAAGTGGTTGCTGTGGCCCATAGACATCTACATCTATCCTCGTTTGCGAATCAAAATGCAGATGCGTTGACAGCCTTTAGGACTAAGATGGAATGCCTCTTTTCCAGTAAAGGGTCTCCGGTTCTCTACACTCACCATACAAACACGTTCTTTCGGCCCTCCTCTCCCGAGCTTCCTATTAGCCACCAGTCTCAAAATCCTATCTCGCAAATCCTCAGGCACATCATCATCTGTCACACATACTTGTATAAGTTGGTCGCCGCACCACCACGATGAGGAGACGGAGGCGCGAGCACCACGGGCGCGTCGACCGCCGTGCCCGTCGCCGGCCTGCTGTTACCCGCACGCACCGCTCAGCACCACCACTCGAACTCGCCAACACCTCGTGGAAAAGTTCGTGTTCGTCCGCGAACAAGTACTTGTCGCCGTCCAACCGCTCAACGACAACGACCACTTCTGGACTAACATTTCGTCTACAAGGCATATATAAAAACAATATAATATAATTGAGTGCATACATATTTTATAAAACACTATATACAAACACAAAACAAAATAGTTTTATTAAAAATAGCGATTTACATTCTGTAAATACAAGGAACAAGCATAAATAGATAGATTTTTTTAGCGCACAATGAAGTGTTATCAGATAGATACAAAAATTGCATTTTTTTAATTATAAACCATAAAATAGTAATAAAGATACATAAAATAAAATGGTATATAAGTACATAGATAGGATGAATACATACTTATTAATATCTTTATATATAAAAATTACGTGTCACATTGTTTGTCTGCGATGAACTCAAAACAAACAAAATTGTTCTGCCCTTTCCGAAGACAAAGGGCTTCGGAAAGGGCAGAACAAAGTCTGCCTGGTCAGCTAGTATGTTTATATATATATATATATATAAAAGTACAAATATATGTTGTTTTTTTTTTTTTTTTTTTATAGGATCGGGTGACAAACGAGCACACAGTCCACCTGATGGTAAGTGGTTGCTGTGACCCATAGACATCTACATCTATCTTCAATAAAGAATCAAAATGCAGATGCGTTGTCACTCGTGAGGACTAAGATGGATTGCCTCTTTTCCAGTAAAAAGGGTCTCCGGTTCTCTACACTCACCATACGAAACACAGCAGCATTAAGCTGCTATTTTACGCTGGTATTCTGTGAGAGCGTGGTCCTTCCCCGGTCGAGCCAACCCATTCGTGCTACAACTATACCAGTAATATAGCTGAAGCATGGCTCTACCACGTAAAAAAAAAATGTTTTAAAACTATTACATATAACATAAATGTGCAATAAGTATAAACAAATACTGTAACTAGACAATAGAAGAATAATTATATACAAATGAATTAGATTGAATCAAAGATGAAAGTAGTAACAAGTTAGTTATACCAGTTACTAGACTCCAGAGTCAGTATAATTCCTTCATGGGGCAACATAGGTATATGTATTTATAAGAAAGTCCCAGAAAATATACAGACCTTATCAATGAGTTATAAATTTTAGTAAGCAAAATTGTTTAGTAAGGTTATTATCAACCATGTAAACCCTGGAACCTCGGGAATGAGGAGATTGCTACCATGCTGTTTCTAAATGTTTTCATACTAATTTTATTCTATAAAAGTTATCATTGTGTGAATTAATTCTATTTAATAAAAAGTCCTGCTGGGTTTCTTGCTGGTCACTCCCAGGACAGAGACTTTTTCATATCTCTAATTTATAATATACAATTGAAATTCTTCACTCTCTTATGAGACAGAATTTTAAAACTGGTAGCTTCTACTTGCATACATTTTAAACTTTGATACAAACATAATAACAAAATTTACTTACGGAAAGGTGGTGACGATGCCAACGGCGGTTTTCTTGTGCTGGCTCGGTGGAAGATGCGGGTCCTAAAGGGAGATTTGGACACTCCAACTGCTGGCCATGTTCAATGGCCAGTAGGATAACCTCATTGGAGTTACCTAGTCCCCCTGATGCATATCCGTCTCCTGAAAAACATGTATGATAATAAGACATTATAGATATGCATATGACATATTTTTATGGTTATGAATTAAATTGACCAGGATGGTGCTGCTGCCTTTTATTTAGTAAGTGAGAAAATCTGGAGACCCTTTTCATAGACGCATGTTTGCGTTATATGATAGGTGTAGATAATTTATCATTTATCACCGCCAACTTCTTGACACAGGGTGCTACTGAGACTTTCTTGACGGAAAAACTTAATAAATGATTTTTGACCGACCAGATTCGAACCCGGGACCTCATGATCAGCAGTCACTTTATACATCCAGTATATGCACTCATATTTATAATTATAATATAGAAAAAGTATAATAAATTACTTACAACAGAATATGAAAACATTTCTTCCTCTCTGTCACTGAGATATTCGTCGTCCGAGTCATGAAATAGCTCGTCAAATTCCACCATTTTCTGAAAATAGATGTAGTACAGTACACACATTTGAACATTTTGTGTCTTCATGAGGCTCGAAAAGAGTTAATAGAAAGTTTATAAATTTACATATAACATATAAGAATAAATAATAAGAATAATAATAAGAATTATGAAATACCAAATTACTACACTCAAATAACTACTATGTAGAAAAAAAAACACTCGAAATTTCATAAAGAAAAGAAATATATAACATTATTATATCGATATCGTAATAATATACACTCATTAGGAGCCTCTAATAAAAAAATTCAATCATAGGTACAATACGGCCGACGTATCTTGGCGAGTCTGAATATAGGCTCTGCGAAGTTTAGCGCATGAACACTCGTGAAGAAAACTGTTATTGTAATTTTTTTATATATACCAATGTACAAATAAAATTTCCTAATACAGTGACCAAAAATATCAAAACACTTTGGAACATTATAAATTAAAGATTCAATTTTGATACCTCACCTTTCGATAAGGCAGATTTTATCACAAACACATACAATATTATTTACATTTAATACTTTTATTTATTTACACTTATTATTATTTAATCACTGTCATGAGGAAATTCCTAACATAAAGTCGTCGGCCCTGTGTACCATGTGAGTACTTGGCATAGGTTCATCTTCGTAATCGTCGCTCTCACTTTCAGACTCACTTTCTGAATCTGAAGCTGTATTAATGATGAATAATTGATCCGTCATTTCGTCAATAATATGGTCGCTCTTCCTATAGTCATGTTCGACCTCTTGCACTTTTCTGCATAAAGCACTCCATTCATTCTGACCCATTAAATTTACTTTTTCTTGTATGAGCTCCATTGTCCGGGTTACGTTCCAGTCGACGTTTTTAGCGGCTACGTGCCCTTTAATGGCAGCCCACACCATCTCGATGGGGTTTAAATCAGGATGATATGGGGTAAACGAAGGACATCGTGGTTGTTTTGTTTAAACATTTCATCTATTACGTATTTTTATTCACGTCTTTGTTTTATTAGATCGTAAAGTTGTGGTTTACGCATGTCCTTTTCATATGGTATACCCTTTTCTAATAACCACGATTCCATTTTGCCTTCTTGTCATTAGATGTAGGGGCAGGATCCATTAATTTGTTGTGGTACGGAGCATTATCGATAACCACCACCGAGTTAGGGCTCAAATTTGGAATCAGTTGGGTCCGTAACCATTTCTCATAATTTTGAAATTCATGTCATCATGATAGTCTCCGGTTTTGCTGCCAGATTTGAACATTAGTAGCGCGTTCGGAACAAACCCTGCTTCTGACCCAGCGTGTACCATCACTATCCGCTGACCTTTTGATATCGGGCGCTTTGGTCCTGAGCGGAACCATCTGACCACGCCTTACCTTTTGTATGTGATGAGTGGGCATACGACTCGTCAGTGAATACAATTGGTCGCCCTTCGTCCCTGTATTTTTCATTGCCTTCAAGTACAAGATCCTTTTCAGGCGAATGTCGGTCTTCTCTATAAGAACCATTCTATTGGTTTCGGTCTTTCGCCACTTGAAACCCAAGTTTTTGATAATTGTCTTTAAGCTCGTTTTACCACCTTGAAAATTTATATCCGTTTGAGTTTCGCTAGTAATTTGTTTATCGTCGGCATTTCTTTTCAGTTTTGTGGAAGTTGTGTATGCATCTTTTACTACTCCTGGTCAAAATTATCCATATCAGTAATAGGTTTGATCTAGACCTTTTTACCAGGCGTGCGGAATACTGAAAGTAAGCCCGAAATAGCCTTCAGTTGCGATCCGCTGTACTGTGCGTTGGGACACACCAGTTGCGTTAGCAACTCTTAAATAAACTTATCGACATCTTTTACGCCTTCTTCTTTTTCTTTTTCATATATTGCGTTAAATCGTAAATAATTTTCTCGCCTGGCGATTTAACACACTGTTATGTTTTGGTGGCATGTTTGGCGAATAATATAAGTGCTAACTGACACTTGCAAATAAAACAAATAAAACAAACAAAACAAACTTAACACTATTAATAAAACAAACAACATTTAAAAAGAATTGTTTTGAGGGGTCTACAAAGGTGACATTTGAATATCTCTTGTGTACTCCAAAGTGTTCAAAGATTAACATTCGACTTAAATATGAATGTAAACTTAATAATTTAAGTAAGTAAACTTGTAGGAATCAGTTAAATAAGATTGCTCTGTTTAAAGGCCAAATTTATCTATGGGCCAATATGTTTATGAGGCTTCATCATGCTTCATGTTTATATTCTTTCATCTGTCCCTGAAAAGTATGAAGTAATAATAAACTTATTATCATTTTAGCTGCATGAATTTAAAAACATAACGTTCTTAACAGAGTAAAATGCACCAAGTGTCTGAGGATACAGATGCACTCTCTATTCTCTCAATCTCGGTATGTTAAGAAAATGGTCACTCAGTCATGGACTGACCGCGGCAAGTGTAACTTAACTTCGCAGATCTATTGATCCGCGCAGCTATTACTTAACCAAGAGTGTCTCTTCTCTACGACTAACGATGTAGGTGATGAACCACGCTATTTAAGCCCTCGGCACAACGACGTCGGCCATCAAGCACGAATCGGGCATCGAGCATTGTGAGTATCAAATACTATGGAATTTATATTATCCTGGCACATTGAACCGCGCGTCTCATGCGCGGGCGTCTAGTGGTGCTGCAAGAGCATTACTAATTATATTATATCTAACTACGCTAACAAAATTTTATTCGTTATATATATACAAAACTAATCCATTTTAAAAACCAGTGATAGATAAAACTATCAGTGTTTTTTAAAATTATATAAACATTAAATTTATTAGTTAAATAATAGGTGATTATAGATATCTTTATTATTATACCCACCTTTTCATCGATAATGCGTATCGATAGTTGTTACATCCATGGCTGCATACAACTTGTCAATGTAGTTGCGTCACTTCATTACACTGTTATGCTACAGAATATATTATCTATGGCTGTGTGAAATTACTAATGTATTATTTTATTTATTATGTGTGAGTTTCGTAGTGACAGACGATTATTTTTGTGTGGGACTCTGAGGAGGTGTGCGTGGCGCAAATTTCCCCCCGCAAAAAATGACAGACATTTTGGTATCAATTAGCTAATAAGTGTCCATTTCACCGTAAAAAAAAAAATTGTTTAACTAATTGTATTTATCTTACGAAAAATAAATCACTTGAAGCAATGCGCACAAGCATCGAAACGCACATACACTATTCCGGAAGATTCGCGGTGAACTGAAAGCGAAACTTCCAAATTCCAAAATGGCGAAAATAATAAAATAAAAGTAATAAATAGGGCGTCTCAAGGTGCAATTGTCGTTTATCGATACTTTTTTTACGCTTACTTACCTACTGTATTATTTATTCTGTGCTACTACAAGATATTTGAATACAAGTAATTTTGATTTTTAACAATTGACAAGTTATTGATTGTTAAAAAAAAAAGCTTATTTTTGTACAATTGAACTTACGAAACTACCGTTTTGTGACTTCCTAGGAAACGAGTAAGTAGGTATGATTTTTTATTGATTGTTTTTATGGGTTTTTTATCATGTCAAAATAATTTATTATCTCTAAATCTACAAGAACACACTTAAACAAAAAAGCTTTTAATACTTAGGTCGTAGTGTTTTTAGAATTGTCATAAAAGCACGATAATTCTAAAAACACCATACCATAAGAATTTAACTAAAGATATTTTTTTGTTTATCAATCATTACTCCCTTTGAAAGAAGCTAATGGTCGATAACAGGTATCCTACTCTACGATCACAGTCTGTAAATCCATACAGTCGTCCGACGAAGACGTCTAGACGGGGCAATCGTGCGGGGTGTGAGGGGTGAGACGCGGGAAGGACGAGCCCGATCTGCTTATGCCAATCGTATTAGTAGCTCGGGACACGACTTCCAGGGTTAACGCGCGCTTGCTTTTATTATTTTTAAATTTAGTGTTGATAATTATAATTAAAATGGTTTATACTACGTGTGCTGTGAGAGATTGCAAGTCGTCATCTCGCATAAATAAAGATCTGCGATTTCACCAAATTCCGCACACGGAAGAAAGGTAAATAAATATTGTTATTATTTTTTACATTATGTATATTTTTTGTCATGCCAAATAGCCAACGTAAAAGAAATGGCGGACGTAAAAAATAGGTACTAGTCGCTGGGCATTACTGATTTTTCTTCATCTAAATCGTGTGGTTGGACAGGCTAAGGTTTTAGACCATACTATAGTGCCTCGTCTTCGGTCTTTCGAAGTTTTTTTATAAAATATTAAGATTTAGGGGTCAATTTTTAAGTTTGTCGGTGTGCTAATTACGAAAATAGCATTTATTTTTAAATCCAAGATGGCGGTAATTTTTTTATATATGTAGGATATGGATGTCAATTTCAAGGTTTATTGGGGTGATGATTAAAATGCCATCCATTTTTATATCCAAGATGGCGGACGTTTTTTCAATAATATGATATGAGTATCAATTTCGAGGTTCTTGGAGTGCTTATTACGAAACCGGCATCCATTTTCATATCCAAGGTGGTGGACATTTTTTAATGATATGATATGGGTATCAATTTCGGGGTTTCTTGGGGTGCTTATTACGAAACTGGCATCCATTTTCATATCCAAGATGGCGGACATTTTTTTAATAATATGATATGGGTATCAATTTCGGGGTTTCAGGTGCTTATTACGAAACTGGCATCCATTTTCATATCCAAGATGGCGGACATTTTTTTAATAATATGATATGGGTATCAATTTCGGGGTTTCTTGGGGTGCTTATTACGAAACTGGCATCCATTTTCATATCCAAGATGGCTGACATTTTTTTAATAATATGATATGGGTATCAATTTCGAGGTTTCTTGGGGTGCTGATAACGAAAATGGAATTTATTTTTAAATCCAAGATGGTAGACATCATTTTTTTAATGTTAGGGATGTCAATTTTGAGGTTTGTGGGTGATAATTATGAAAATTTAATAATAAGTATTGTATTGTATTACATATCGAGAGTAGAGCACTCCCTCACGTTGTGAGGCGTGCAATTAGCGTTTTGAGTACTTTCAGGAAAAATGTAAGAACAAATTATTACTTATTCTTTATATTAGTAATCATATTGTTGATCACGATGTAGATCTAAAATAAATAATGAAATTAGTAAAAGTTGTTAATTTGTGACAACCCTAACCTACATACGCTGTCTAGACGTTGTTGGCATTTACCACGAGATCAAAGGCGTCGTCCTACTGTATGTTTTTATTATACTGTGCTACGATACAGGCGCGCGCGCACTTGTGCCGTCGCCTTTGAAGAACGCCGCGTGCCTCGTGCCGCTTGTTTATGGACGCCGCCAAAAGACACCCCTGTCGACATACATAGCTCACGTCGTGATAGTTTGCACTGCGTGGCAACGTCGCTTTTTAATGTTCAAGGATTCAAGTTCATCGTATCATTGACCTAGTAGTAGTGACCCAATTCAGAGAGTTTAAATTTGCTTAAAATTAAAACTTTACTTTTTGACATAATTACTGGACCGATTACGTTCATTTTTTGTATATCGCCAGCAAAGAAAGAAGTGGTTGGACTTTATAAACTGTGACAAACTTAAAAGTATGCTGAATTCCAGTAACCTTTTCAAGAAGCCTACAACTTACCTTGGTCACAAAATTTTTGAATAAAAGGTTTCATATTGCTAAATCTGACATTAAGGGCCTATATTACCTCAGCTCAAATTCGAAATTCGCCCCCACTTCCCCGCGCCAATCGTTCGCACACTACGGCTCGCGGTCACGCGGGAACACGAGGTCAAAGCGATTTTGTTAGAGTAAAATAAACTATTATCGGACGAGCACTAAGTAATAAAATTTTCGGTCATAATTTAATATTAACTTGTCATTAAATGAACATAAAATTATATGTCGCAGATTTAATTTCATTGTACTATATATACTAGAACTTTAGCTGTATTCTCATAAAGCTAAATTTCTAGTATAAGTTGATCCTTCATTGTACGGAAAGCCTATACAATGCGAGATCAGCTTATAATGGTAGTTCCTCTTATAGTGAAAGGATCCACCCATTGTTGGTTTAGTAGTAAGTTTGAGTTTTATAGTTTTCGCCGTGTATGTATGTAATGTGACAACCGTTTACGTATGTAATTATGTTGGTAGTAGGTCTATGCAAGTACCTACATATACATACCTATAACAAATTTTTCAAACCGATTCTAAACCACTGCATAAATTCTACTGCTACAAAAAACTAGTCAAGAGCGAATCACCATTGCACTGAAAGTTCTGTAGGTAGGTACATTGGCTTGGTAGTAAGTTTACGCTTTGCATTTTACAATCTTATAAACTTATAACAATATAGTTTTCGCCTTGTATTACATACTATAGTAAAATTATTTTGTCCGTGCAGTTGGGGTCATAAATCATAGCTCGGCCTCAGCCCGGCTAGAGCGGTGAGCATGTTGCGCAGGCGCAACGCCATTATCGATAACAACAAATGAATCATCGAAGGCAGGTAGGTACACGGCGGCGGTGCGGTATACAAAGAGTGGTGCGACATTGTTATGTTATGAGTCATTTGTTTTCCATTATTACCCCCGCCTAATACCTGCAAATTAGTGCAATGATAATGTAGTACATATATCGAAGAGAAATTTGTTTTTGCGCATTCGCTCTATGAATTTCTTTAGTGACACAATGGCTACTCCTTTGTTTTGTACCAAAACGGCAGAATTTATTCAAAATAATATTTTGCCTGTTGGCACCAATATACCAGCACAAGTACTTGTTGTTATCAACAATGTTTTAACATTTTTCGCTTCACTTTCTTTAATAAATACGTTGTTTTATCTATTTTTTCATTTTTATCACTAACCCACATGACAAAACTAAATACACTATCGATAACGCTATCGACAACAATAATACGCATCACTATGCTCGCCCCTAAGGCCCGTGAGTAGGAGAGAGAGCGAAATACTCCGATGATTTATGACCCAAACTGCACGGACAAAATTATTCTAGTATAGGTACTTTTTTACTGCTTTATATATATATATATATATATATAAATATATATATAAATGAATCGTGATTTTTAGGACAAGGTTTGTATAAATATAAGATGGATAGGTAGGTAGATAGGTATGAATGAAATGAAATGAATGATTTTTTATTTAATATAGATTATTGTATAATACTTATTGAGTCATTTTTTAATTTACCACTGATTCGCAAAAAAAAAACCTCTGTCCTGGGAAGAACCAGCAAGAAACCCAGCGGGACTTTTTTTTTAAACATATTTAAATTTACAATAAATTTATTATGTTACAATTTTTTAATGAATTTTTATAGAACCAGCATGGTGGCGATCACCTAATTCCCAGGGGTTATTTATATATTCATTTATATTATAATAACCTATAATAATTTAGCTAAAGCTAAAATATCAAGGTACGTCAGTACTCAATAGGTTCATAATTTTTATGTATGTAGTAGGTAGCACTATAGTCGGATAAGTTTTTTTTTTAAAACGTTACCCCCACACTAGGATTTTCTCCTGTATTATGGTGGCAGTTTACAAATATAAATTGCACAAGGACAAACATCCAGATACTTGTTCCGTGCGGGATTCGAACCCACAGACTCCAGCGCAGCAACTCATTGCTAAGCCTGTGCGCCACTGGGTAACGATAACGTAAGGACGGATAATTTAGTTACAGTTTTATTTCTTTATAGTTAGATAGGTAGGTACTTACCGAACACACTTATATTTTTTAGTAATAAAAAAAAGTGCTTGGCTTCTGCACTTCGGGTCGCGGGTTCGATTCCCATACGGAAAAAATATTTTTATGGCCTACAGATAGTTGTGAAAATTTGTGTTTGTAATCGCACCGTCTCCGATTCAGGAGAAATCCTGGAGTAGGGCAACGTTATAAAAAAACAATTACTACATAGATACCTATATTTTGTTGTATATTGTCAAAACAAACCTATTTAGGTAACTTTTTATCTTTTTATTTTTTTATAAAAGTTGCCCCACGCTCGATTTCTCCTGAATCGTGGACGGTGTGTTTACAAACACAAATCTTCACATACAGAAACACCTGTAACTAGTAGCGCAGCAACCAATCGCTTAGCCACTGCACCAAACGTGTCATATGCTAAATTTCTACATATTTGTAATCACTAATACTGTAAGTAGATAGGTCGGTAGATACTTCATTACGTTTATCATACGTTTCTTTACGCCAACCCAGTCGCTTCTTATTTTTATTACGCCTATATCCCATTGCGCCAACACTATGAACCTAAGTATCTATTTCAATATTTTAATTTTACGTCGTCCTGTTGCGTAATGTGTGTTCTGAGCGCAAGCGACACAGCTCTCCCGTTCGAAAGCCGAAGCGAGAGTGAGCGGCGGTGCTGGGCGGCAGGGAACAAGCTTTAAAACGACGATAGTTTAGGTAATTTCTTTTTACGGTGAAAATAATGATAATTAAAAAAAAGTAAAAAACATAAGCCCTGCTTTATAGTTAGTTCAGTTAGTATGCAAAGTTTCATGATCTAATTTGAAGTATTTTTTGAATACCAGCGGTTTATTTTTCGGTTTGGAGATAACTTTGGATGTTTTTTCTATCGAGAAAATTTTATGGAATCGTGTTTTCGTCTAACATAGTACTTAACATTAATCCTCAACTTCACCATATATTTATTTCAAAATCAATGCTGCAGTATTTTCGGCATAACGAAGGATCATGCTAAGCCATTTGAGGTAGTATAGGCCCTTAATAAGGCAGTTTATCCAATACTATTCTTTGGAGGAAATTGACTTAGGTTTATCATCAAAGATTACATTTAATTATTCCTTAATAAACATAACTGCTCAGTATACTCAGTATTCATTTAAAAATTTAAAAATTATAATTAAGATGTATTTACGGGAGTAGTATACATTGAATAAAACTACTTAATTCCTTGCATTTCAAGTGATCTCTTTGATAACAACATAGTAATAATAATAATAAACTGGTTGCCAACTTGTCTGCTAAGTGTGACAACTATGGAAAATATACACCTTATACAACAACATAAGGAGGCCTATGTTTACCAGTAGACTTATGATAGTCTGCAATGAATGAATGATGAATGAAACATTATAATAAATTCTTTTTATAATAATTTATTAAAACATTAAGTCAATGTCTAAAGTAAATGAGGAATTCTATTATTTTAAATAATTAATTGTCAACATTATTTTATGCACAATCGCACGCCTCTAGTCTTGATAATTACAAAATCGAGGTCAATTCTGAATGTCAATGACAAACAATCTTTTATGTTTTTATTTCAGATGATACAGTTCAAATAAACTTAGTGATATTTGATCAGCCATCTTATAAAAGGTATGAGGAATAATTTGGCTGTCAAAACACATAATAACTGATGGAAACATATCAAAATGGCAAGATGAAAACAGACTGCAAGCACACTCAATTGCACTTGTTACATAAACTAAATGATGAACATGTGATTCCCAACGAAGTAAAAAAATGAAGGTAATAATCATGTAAAATTTAAATTGCAAAACAATCACCATTCTAAAACTTTAATTCAATTAATATTTTTATTAGGATTAGTAATATGTTTATATTTTTGAGCAAATCTGATCTCTGCCTACACCACTGAAATAAATGAATTAATGTTAATTCCAATTTTAAGTGCTAATTTATCATGTGAATCTGTGTGTCTAAAGAATAAAAATATTTTAAAGATGTAGTCTACCAATAAGCACCTTGCCCAACTCATTGTTTCATACCCCTCAGAGAAATGAGACAGAGTCTGTGCCCAGCAGTAGAACATCTATAGATTCCTATATATAATAGGCTATTTTACAAATACTTTTATCCTCCCAACTTTCTATCAAACTACTGCGACAAACTTAAAAGTATGCTGCATTCCGGTTGCTACACTGTACTTAATATCTTAGGTATCAATGATAATTATGTTCAAAAATTATAGACAATTTCTGCATAATTGTGAAAGCTTCTTAGATTTATGTGAAAGTAACTTTGTCTGATTACAATGGCCTCTTGTCTTGACATTTTCTATGCAAACATTTATGAACAACAACAATTACAATAAGCACACATATTAAAAGTTATCTACTTGTAATTTATATATTTAAATATTCTTTTTTCCAGTATGTATTAATGTATTGAAGAGAATCTTTCCACTGAAAATATTCAAGTGCAAGCAGCAAGAGAGCGATTAAATGTTTACTCTATAGCATATACCACAGATGGGATTCTGAAAAGCACGAACATCATTAGAATCGAAAAGCGTACATTGCCACCAATGCAAAGAAAAGCCTTGAAACGGGTATAAAAAAGTTCAAAAATAAATCATATAATAAATAATATATACAATGCATTTTATTTCTACGAATCCTCCTTCTTCATAATAAAATAATAATAGTAAAAATAGTAATTAAATGGCCAAGGTATATATATATATATATATATGACGCCTAAAGCGATTGACCAATCTCGGTTGTTCAGCAGCTAGTTCTTCCTTCATGGTTCGCAGTTGCTGACAATAGATATCTTCCGTAATCGTTTGGCGAGATTTTAGAAAGCTGTAGTGAACGACACCGGCGCTAGTCCACCAAAAACTTACAAGTAACTTTTTCTGAGTCAATTTTCGTTTAGGGCAGGATTTGGCTGGGTCTCCAGGGTTCAGCCATTGCGACGAGCGCTTCCGATTATTGTACAGTATCCACTTTTCATCACAAGTAATGATTCGATTTAAAATCCCTTCATTATTGTGTCGGTTGAGCAAAGTAACACAGCAGTCGACGAGTGTTTGCAAGTTTGATTCACTCAATTCATGAGGTACCCATCGCTCAAGTTTTTTTAACTTTCCCGATTTGTTTCAAGTGGATTAATATAGTTTTATCACTTACCCCGAAGCCTGCAGCTATCTCTGAAGTGCTTTGTGATGGATCCGCTTCCACAATAGCCTTCAATTCTTCATTTTCCACTTTGGGCTCCAGCCGTCCACGGGGTTGGTTCTGAAGGTCGAAATTTCTAGAACGAAAACGTTGAATCCAAAAACGTTCCGTGCTTTCTTTTGCGACACCAGCGCCGTACACATAATTAATCTTTATAGCTGTTTCTGCAGCACTGGTGCCACGGTAGAACTCGTACTCGTAAATATACCGATATTTCATGTTTTCCAATGTGCGGTAATAAGCGAAGCCAAAGAATAAAATAATGAGAAAAAACAAATGAATGGTTGTTTTCAAAACTCAAATGTACTAGCTAAATGAATTTATAAATTTGAATTTGGAATTCTTAACCATAGAGGAGATATTTCAGATCAAAGTGGTCAGTACGACAAAACGCTAATTTCATATGTAAGGACCTAATATTTATGGATAATGCCCCTTATCATTCGGTGCAAGTACAGAAAGCACTACTCAAGCCAATAGAAATGAAGAATTGGTGTCTTGGCTACAAATAAACGGCATTGACAAAAATATGCAAATGCTAAAAGCAGAACTAATCAAAATAGTTAAAGACTACAAGCCGGCAAAAGTGTGTTATGAAGTAGATGAATTGGCTCTGAAATACGGTCATCGCGTTCTCAGAATACGATTGAGCTAATCTGGGCTCAAATAAAAGGTTAAGCAGTCCACCACGCCACAGCACTTCTCCGCCATTCGGCACAAAAAAAGATGATGAGCCTATTAAAAGAAGCCGGCGGTAAAGTCACAAAAGGTGACAGAACGAAGGTCGTGGAAAAAACGAAAAATCTTATTTTCGCAAACTTTGACAGAGATATCAAACAGAGAAATCATTTCATAATAATGTAATATTATATTTACATTACACAATTTATAAAATAAAATATATACTAGAATAATGAACCTAAAACTAAAACCCTTAAAAAAAGTATATTGCATTTACTAAAATATATTATTAAAAAGGGTCCCTTTAGGCAAGATTCCGAAGATACTGGCAGCGTTCCCCCTTTGAATATCTAGACTAATTCTTTGTCCGAGGTAGCTGCCACCTCTTCGGTCTCCTGTGACGTCGACTAACCTTTTTCCTATTTCCTTAAAAAGCCTTATAGCGCTAGGACCCCACGGACCAAGGGTCTCGGCACCGAATGGGACAAAAACATATTCGGAGCCTAGACCCCTGTATTTGCATGCTTTAGCTTTTTCAGCCGCTTCACAAGCCGCACCAGATCTGTTGTTGGTTCCATGTAGATGGGAAGGGGCAAGTGTGTCTGAACAGATTGCATCCCATACCAGCGCCCGGCCCATCTTCCATGGAAACAAACTCATACCGTCCGGTCTCTTACCATCGTCTCTTGCAATACCAGACGGCTCAAGTAGACTTGGCACGTTGACGGTGGCAAGGGACCGGCGTATGATATCGTTAAGTGCTGCATGTCTCGAGAAGCGGCCTGCACCTTTTTGGCATGACAGTCCGTGATGTCCTAGCTTGTCGACGTCACAGCCACACGGACATTTATGAGGAGCGCAGACCGGAACCCCAAGCCGTAGACAGGTTGCGATTCGGAGCGTGTCAGGCTCAAGAAATGTTCCTGTATTTGACGAAGGGTACGCGTGAAGCCAGCAGCCGGCCTCATGCGTACCCACGGCCAAAAGCCTAGCACGCGCCGAACCTGTACTACAGCTCAAAAGATTGTCATAAGTTAATTTGCAGTTTATGTCGTCCCAGCTCCTCTGTGAATTTGGAGAAACTGGAAAATTTTGACCTGGGCATGCAATTAAGAAAGCGTTTCTAGCTACTTCCAGGCCAGCAATCTCAAAGTTTGAACTATGGACAGAAGATAGGAAGGCTGGTAAAGAGACACTGGAAATTTTGCGAATCCCTAAACCACCATAACGGATGGGTAGGGATGCTTGGGTCCAAGATTGCTCGTTCAGGTGCATATTAAGAATCGATTCTAAACTAATTTTGATTAAGTTGTCTACTTGTGTCAAGAGATCTGGGTGATTCCAAAAGGAGCAGCAATGGAGCACATACGTAAATTTTGGGACGAAAAGACAGAATTTTAAGATGCAAAGTGCATAATGTGGACTAATTTCAAGGAGACGGTCAGCAGAATTTTGAAATTTAGTAATTGAATTAATAATATATTCAGAAATAGATTCTTTAAAAATTGGAGAACCTAAAAGGTGAAGGGAATTACTGTTAACTATTTTTATTTGGATCCAAAATATTAAATTTTTGTTTTACGTCATTTAAATTTAAGTTGCAGTTATTTATAAAAAGTTCGCATTTACTAAAATTAAGCTCCAAACCAATGGCTTCAAATTTATTTTTGATTAAAAAAAGGTCCGAAAACACAGTATCCACATCACCTCCTAGCGTTCCGTCGTCCAAATACCAAACGTTGAATTTAGAATTTAAATTTTTGATCAAACTAAAAATTATATATACATGTAGGCGAATATAATGACGGAGACAGCACCTCCTCAAGCGAATCGGAATCGAATTAATCTTGTTTGTTTGCCAGTTGCAACTTTTTCAAGATATTATTATATATTTTAGTAAATATTTCTGAATATTATTATCGCAATTTTATTTTCTTTATTACTATAATTACATTCAGAAATTAGAATCCAGACAAACAAATAGGTAATGAAACTTAGTTTACTTTTTACGTCAGGATCGCATTCTTTTTAGTAGTCTCTGGATTAAGGAAGTCCAAATTTCGTGGGGGAGTTTTGGCGGGAACTTGATCGGCGGCGGTTTGCTGCTTCTGTATTATTGTTTGAATAATGATTTGAAGTGGATTTTGATATGTAAAAGTGGTGCGATTTTGTGTATTAAGTGTCTGCGCATGTAAACTATTAGTGAAAACGGTGAAACAAGTGCTCTGATGGTGATGTGATTCTCAAGATAAGGTGTCTATCTGCTTAGGCGCTTTGAGATACCATCGCCAACTGTCAGCTGTCTGCTGATTCAAGTTGCCGTCAAAATCTCCAAAGGGCTGCACAATGTGACATAAACATATTATGAAGCAGTGTACTAGGAAGGATGAATAAACATTTGGGGAAATTATAAATAAACCGAATAAAAATACCTAAGACTTGGCCTAAAGGTCTAGATACCAGGCCATAAACTCCAAAAAAAAAAAAGTTCGTGGGGCAAGCGTGTCACAATTAGTGACAGTAGAGCGTAATTGACTGTCAGTCACAGGCATAGAGATATACCTATGGAGGCGGCATATTCTACTATAGAAATAATAGCTATACAAATATCTATAATATCGACACACACTTGTCAAAAACAGTTTTATCTCTTTTTCACAAAGCAGTAGCTGCAATAGAAAAGAGAGACAACTACACTTTGTCAAGTGCTTATTTTCGTAACACTTTCGTGTGACGTCATTAGCTCATCCATGCGTGACTGCGCCGCCATGTTAAGCGCCAAGTTTTGTGGTAGATCTGCTGTCAAACTGTCAAAAAGCAGTGGCAAAGTGTTGTACTAGAAATTATTTTAATAGATTAATTTTGTTCAGAAATGAATAAATAATATTAATAGTTTATAATTCCCGGATATCATGTTTCATGATCATGCCAGATTTTCAATTTCAAATAAACAAAATTAATGTACCTACCTGTGAAAATAATATTTTCATTTAAAATCTGAATATATATATTATTTTATATTAAAAATACTATAATATGGGATTATAATATGGGATCAGGGATCTCCATCCCAGTAATATTGTACAGTAAACAAATTTGGTATACAAGCAAAAAATCTTCTCAAGAATCTTCCCACTACTCTGTCAATATTCATTTTTATTGTGTGCGTTATAACTTTTTAACTTTGTTCACAATTATATAAATGATGTAAAAACTTGAGTAAGTACTTAGCACATTCAGAACATTGTTTAAAACAAGTTGCAAGTTAGCTGCCTGCATGCTTAACTCTTTGTTTGACTGTACCTAATACAAGAAATCTGTAGCAGATTATGCACTGCGTAAGTGTACATATGCGGTGAAGCCTGGTGAAGCAGCTCAAGCGAAACTTAAGGGATAGCAATCCAAATCTAATTTGACAACCCAACAATATCCAAAATATGAAAAATTCGCTTGCTCGACAACAAAAACAACGCAATGGATATTGTTAAACTGTCAAATTGGTATGGTGTGTTACACAATTAGGCTACGGATTTAATTTCTATCTACACAAAAGCCATAAAACTGCCAGACACTTTATTTATTCCTCAGATAAGTTATTTGACGATTGAAAATATTGCCCTGTACCTATATAAATACATAAAATAAATAAAGCAACAAATTCAATTATATGAAATGAGAACAAATTCATATTAGTAAAATATCGATATCAGCTGCCCATATTGCTGAGTTACAACCCTATAAAAGGCGGCCATTTTATGCGCCAGTATATTGTAGGTAGTCACGCTAATTCTGTAGGTATGCCCAGTCCATATACTTCTATGTCAGTGGTCACAGGCTCGAAGGCTCAAATTGTTGCGAGCTGACGGATCGCTGCTTAAGTGATGATATGAGAAAATATGCCGTTTTGTGCACTATTGGAGTGTAAAAACGAAAGTGAAAAGAAAAATATTTTGAATGGAGGTGTTTCGTACCAAAGGCACGTCTAATTTTTCCTTTTTTGGATAGAAACTTGACTAAACATGGACAAAATATTCTTAATATTCAACCTTATTTCGTTAAACTAAGGTTCATCTGTAAATACATTTTGAATAAAAATAGCTGCGATGGTGTTGTGACTACGCCGATATTAAAGATTTCGATAAAATTTTATCACAGTCCTGTTCATTCACTAACATATTAATGAAAATTTGGAAATACTGGATGTCTATGTAAATATACAAAATTATAGGGTGATGTTCATTCATAGGGTATGAATGAACATTTGTTAGGGTTGCTAAGCCAGAGAAGTAAGTAAGTTGTTTACTAGTACTCATTACTTTTGGAAAGAAGCTGAAATAAAAGTGATCTTATTATCATTATCTACATTAGTATCTGAATTCATTATCGTCTAAAATTTAATATTAAAATGTGAAAAAGATAATTTTAACAAATATGTGTTATTTCAATGATAATAAACAATTGCAAAATTATTGTATTTTTTATTATTTTCCTTGTTTCCATTTCATAAATGATAATTTAGCTAACTGTCAAAAAATTTCCATTAAAGACAATTAATTATATGCCGGCTATATGAATTACGGGGATATACGTAGTACATCGAGGCGATTTCCAATAAATTTTGCTATTTTACTCATTTTATCATTTTTTTTTTCAATTCAGTTTCTTCAGTCAATTCAATTCATATACATGATAATAATCCTGTACTGAACATCGATATAAGCCAGATGACGTTCAGGGAGAGTAACTAGGTTAGGTAGGGCAATGTCAACGTTATATCTATAAGCATTGTGTCTATAATAGTGTGAATGTATTTTTGCGACGTCTAGCGTTAAGAAGCTAAATTCGCTCATTAATTCTAGAAACTTCGTTGATGAAAAGTAATATGATCTCTATTTTTAAGGGCTTATGGTTCGTACTCAAGTGAATGGTGGGTAACATAATGCCTTTCTCTTTTATTTTTTAATAGCCAATCACGCAAAAATTATTGAAATGGTACACAATTGTCGGTACACATTTCTTTCTTACGTATGTGTGACTTTGGTGACAACGGTTTCGATCATAGATCAAATGATGCGTTTTGCTACTTCCTCTTGTTTTTTATATTCCGCGATATACAACGTACTCTGTGATTAGTTTTTGACGGGAACTTGACCGGCGGCGGATTGATGCTCCTGTATTATTGTTTAAATAATGGTTTGAAGTGGGTTTTGAGATGTAAAAGTTATGCGATTTCGTGTATTAAATGTCTGCACATGTGAACTTTTAGTGGAAACAGTGAAACAAGTTCTCCGACGGTGATGTGAATCTCAAGATAAGGTATCTATTTGCTTAGTCGCCTTGAGATACTATCGCCAACTGTCTGCTGGCTCAAGTTGCCATCAAACTTCTCCCAAAAACTACGCAATGTGACGCATGAACATATTGTGAAGCAGTATACTATAAAGCGTTATTATCACTTGATACTGAGATAAATGAAGATATAGCTTAAAGGACAAGCATCCAAGCCAAAATCTTAATAAAAATTACTCTGTCTGTGATCAGACAGACTCATACATAGCTTGCTACATATTTATTTATCTATGACTCATACTTTTATAGTATTCTCACACGCACAGTCTACTTAGTGGACGCACACGCCTGGTAATCTTTGAGCAAAAATCTTTTACCGTATGAAATGCAGTGAGCAATTCAGAACATGACGTTCCCCTCCTCCCTCCCACCTATTGGCCCTTCCCTCTGCCTATATAGTTTGTGTATTCTCCATAGATATAGCATAGATATAGTATAGTATAGATTGGCAATGGAGTGATTAGGGCGAGACCCATAGAGATATACCTATACTTCTAAATCAGTGGCGAGACCAAAATCAAAAGACACGAGTGTGCGTGTAATGTGCATGTTTGGGTGACAAATAGTGCTACACCATGCATTGCCTGCCTCACTATAATTATCGATACCGATTGCAGTATATTCTTGTCTTCTGATTTGACGCAGATGATGTGATTGAATATTTTTACCCAATTACGGCGAAGCCAAAAGGATAGTTACAATTATAGAACGCTATGTATGTATGTATCTTCATCTGTTCCCTCAGATCTTCTAAACTACTCATCGTATATTGACAAATTAGATATATTTAAAAACATTGTGGCCTTTTGCGGGTTTTAAGCTATATGAAGTCACATAAAAACTAACATGGCGGCTTATTGTGTGTATTGTATGTATTTTTTTAATATTTAAAAAAAACTATATATAAGAAAAACAAACTAAAAACTTAAATTATCATACAGTTCTACTCCTTGTGGTATTGTGGCAAGAACGCTGACTGCGTTTCCTCGCTGAATGGCTACACTAATTAAATAAATATTGAAATATCGTGTCTGCGATCCAATAAAAGGTGTAATTCAGAATATTCTCGACGTTCCGAAAATACATGTTATAAAAAATATTAAATTTATTAGGATTTATTAGTTAAAATATTTTTGTTGATGAGTCACTCGCGTCCGTAGGCTTTGACCACCTAACCCTAGGCCCACCCTACACGTGTCCCCCGGGTGGTGCTAAACGAGCGACAAAGCCGAAAGTATAGACTCGGCTCCTCGCCGTATGGTAGCGGCGTAAAAGCTACTCAACCTTTAGTTCACACCATGAGCCAGCAATTAAAAGAAATGGCCTGAGTTCCGGCGCCCTTTAATGGGGCAGGGTGCGAAGAATCTCCGGAGGAAAACTGGCGACGAGGTTCGCCACCCGTCACGTTCTGTCTCCCGGAGGGGCGAAAAAGTGGATTGCGGAGGCCCGTCTGGCTACGCTGAATGTATGTGGAGCAATGAATGATAAGAGGAATAGATGTGTTATGTGTAAATGAGACGAAACGAAAGGGAAAGGATGCCACTGCACACGGCATGTATACCGCTTACTGGTCTGGTGTAGACGAGACCGAGCGGGCATGCCAGGTAGTCGGTGTCATCCTTTCAGAAAGAATGGATCAATGTGTGCAAGAGTATGAATGTGTAATCCCACGGCTGCTATGGATACGAATGAAAGTGGGCTTAAAGAAGTTGTTTGTGCTAGGGGTGTACGCCCCAGATATGTCTAAGCCCCATATATCCGAGAGGAGTTTTGGGACATGGTAAGGATGGTGTTGATGAAATGTAAGGTAAATGAAAATATTATTATGTTAGGAGATTTTAATGGAAGGGTTGGGGTGAAGAGGTCTGGTTATGAAAGGATATTAGGAACGTTTGGCGATGAAAGTATAAATGAGAATGGTGAAAACCTCCTCACCGTATGTGTGGAAAAGAATCTTTTTGTGACGAACATTTTCTTTCGCCATAAGAGGATTCACATGTATACATGGGAAAGATGTGATGATAGAAGCATGATATATTTCATAATTGTGGATGAAAGAATGAGGAGCGCAGTGGTAGATACAAGGGTTTACCGGGGGTCCAACGTATGGACGGATCATTACTTGGTCTCATGCCGAATTAATGGTCTATTCAAGCGTTGGCGGCATCGGACATCTGTGTCTACCACTGCGTTACAGCGTATAAGAATAGAGAGGTTACAAGATGAAGGTGTGAAAGAGAAGTTCAAATATAGACTGAGAGAAAATATAAGTGGTATGGATGAATTGTGTATGAATGATTTAGGCTTGGAGACTGTATGGTATAATGTCAAGAATGTGGTGTAACTAAGTCAAGTATGTGGTGTAACTAAGAGAACGAATGAAAGGAAAAATAATACGTTGTGGTGGGATGATGAGGTACGGATGGAAGTTGAAGCAAAGAAGAGAGCATGGCTAGATTTACTAGCAACCAAAGCTGGTAATTCTAGCGGTATGATTGATGAGATTGAAAGAAAAAAGGCAGACTTTAGACGTATAAATAAGAGAGTAAAAGAAGTTGTTGAAAGGAAAAAGCAAGAAAGAACGGATAAGAATGATAGAAGGATATCTGATAACTTCCAGGCAAATATTAAAATGTTCTGGAAACTCGTAAGAATTGCCAGGGGAAATTCAATACAGCCTAGAATGAATGCTATACGAGACGAGAATGGCTGTATGCTGAATGATGAAGTCTCTAATTTAAAGAGATGGAAGGAATACTTTGAAAGCGTGTTTATGAGTCGTCTGAATTAAGTGAAATAGAAATTCCGAAAGAAGTGGAGAGAGGTAGGGAGATAAGTGTAGATGAAATAATGAAAGCAATGAAAAGCATGAAAGCAGGTAAGGCAGCCGGATATGATAGAGTATCACCAAATGCTAAGGGCTGAGATGGAGTGGTGGCAGGCCTGATGTACGTTTAATTTATGTTGGGAACTGAAGCGGGTACCAAGACTGATGCAAAACCGTTATAGTCCCAATATATAAAGGAAAGTAAATACAGCAGGACTGTAAAACTACGTGGCATTAGCTTGCTTAGTATTGTGGGTAAACTGTATGCTAAGGTGTTAATTGAAAGAGTTATGGAAGAAACTGATGGAAAAATTTGGGATGTGCAAGCTGGATTTAGAAAGGGTGGGGTGTACGGATCAAGTCTTTCCATGCGCATGATTGCGGAGAAGTTTTGGCCAAAACCAGAAAGTTTTTGTGCGTTCATGGACTTGGAAAGGCTTATGACAGAGTGGACAGGAATGTGTTATGGCAAACACTGAACTCTTTTTGGGTTGAGCGCTGGTTTGCTACAGGCATTAAGGTCTCTTTATAGGGACTCTAGTGCTTGTGTCAGGATCAACAGGGTCTACTGGACTGGTTTGGCATCCAAAAGGTGTCAGACAGGGCTGTAGCTTCCCGTGGCTGTTTAACCTATTTATGGACAGTTGTTTGCAAATTTTGAAAGTTGAAGAATGTGGGTTGAGAATGAGTGAGTTAACCGTCAAATGCCTTTTGTACGCCGATGATCAAGTCATATTTGCATCGTCGGCGGCCGAGTTGCAAATGATGGTTACTTTAATGAACTGGTCATTAAAAGAAAGGGGTATGAAAGTGAACGCAAGTAAGACGAAAGTGATGGTTTTTGAAAGAGAAGAAAGTAAAACGTTATGTGAAATAAGAATAGAAGGGGAGTTGATTGAGCAAGTGGATGAGAATGTATATTTGGGATGTTTATTTAGCAGGGATGGTAGATATGATAAGGATAAAGAACGACGAGTGAACGCAGGAAATAGAGTGAATGGGGCTCTACACGCTATTATGAAGAGCCAGAATGTGTCAAAAAAGGCACGTTTGGCAATTCATAATGCTGTGTTAGTCCCTACTTTAATGTATGGTAGTAAAAGTTGGATCTGGCAGAAGAAGCATGAAAGTAGAATAAATGCTGTAGAAATGCGGTCATTAAGGAGTATGCTAGGGCTGAATCTGAATGACAGGGTGAGAAATAGTGTGATAAGAGAAAAGTGTGGTTTGTAAGATGACGTTGTGACCAGGATTAAGAAAGGAATGCTTCGGTGGTTTGGTCATGTAGAAAGAATGAACGAGGAAAGAGTGACAAGGCAAATTTATGTTGCAGAAGGGAACGGAAGAGTCGGGAAGGGGCGCCCTAGACGAAGGTTTATCGACCAAATTGGCGATATATTGAAAATGGGCCAGATTAGGAGTACCCTTAACCGACGAGCATGTATGCGTAGATATAAAGTAGGATGTAAAGGAGGCGAGAGAAGTGTGTCAGGATCGTGCCAAATGGAAGTCCGTAGTCTCTGCCTACCCCTCTGGGTGACAGGCGTGAGTGTTTATGTTTAAAATATTTTTATAAAACTGAAGTATCCAAGGCACTTACAGTCCACCTGACGATGGTAAGTGGCTACTGCAGCCCATGGAAACTTGCAGCTAACTTCAAACTAAGAAGGTCGTTGTTACCTATACGGACTGAGATGGAATGCCTTACAACCTTTATTTATACCGGTACTAGGTAAGAGGGTAATACCTACCCAGACGACCTCCCAGAAAGAAATGGGGTCCTACCACTTAGTTTATACATAAATTTTAAAAATTGTTAATTTAAATTCACTGAAAGAAACGCTGTTCTTAAAAAATTATATGCGTGTTATGATGTGTCATGTGTCATGAATTAAAAGTTAGTAACTAAAACCAAATTGCGATAGAAAATGTATACTAAAAAGTTATTAAACAAGACTACGATGTCAATTTTTAGAATATTGCGAAACATATTCAAACACCTATTGCTATTCAGGTACATATCTATAATAAATAAATTATTTATATATTCTAATAATAAAATAAGCTTCAATAATATGTAATTTTACCAATAGGTGTTTATGATTGGATGTGTTATAGTGTTTCCCTTAATGCACCTCTATGTTACTGTTACAGCCTATTAAAGTGCACTGCTGAACATAGGCCTTCCCCATAGATTGACCATAGTTGCTACGCTTGGCAAGCGGGTTGGCAACCGCAATTTTTGTATTTTTAGTCGTTATAAGGAAGCCGCTGCTACCTATCTCCTGATTTGTTTCCTTCTGTCGCCTCTTACGACATCCATGGGATGATATGGGGTAGTGGATATATTCTTACACCGCCACTACACAGTGGGCACCTCTATGACAAAAAAGTTTTTCTTCAAAGTACTTGCTGCATATAGTCGACTATTTGCTTTTGGGAACCAATTCTTCTCTTTTTATTATTTTCAATAATTTTTGTCGAATATCAATATTTTGTGAAAATCTGTCACAGCATTCACTTACTATCAGGTGAACTGTGTGCTCGTTTGTCACCCTAATTCTATTAAAAAATAATTTTTCATACGTTTAGAAGAATATTTGCAAACTTTGAAAGTTGAAGAATGTGGTTTGAGAATGGGTGAGTTAACCGTCAAATGCCTTTTGTACGCCGATGATCAAGGCATATTTGCATCGTCGGCGGCCGAGTTGCAAATGATGGTTACTTTAATGAACTGGTCATTAAAAGAAAGGGGTATGAAAGTGAACGCAAGTAAGACGAAAGGGATGGTTTTTGAAAGACAAAAAAGTAAAACGTTATGTGAAATAAGAATAGAAGGGGAGTTGATTGAGCAAGTGGATGAGTTTGTATATTTGGGATGTTTGTTTAGCAGGGATGGTAGATATGATAAGGATATAGAACGACGAGTGAATGCAGGAAATAGAGTGAATGGGGCTCTACACGCTCTATTGTGAAGAGTCAGAATGTGTCAAAAAAGGCACGTTTGGCAATTCATAATGCTGTGTTAGTCTCTACTTTAATGTATGGTAGTGAAAGTTGGATCTGGCAGAAGAAGCATGAGAGTAGAATAAATGCTGTAGAAATGCGGTCATTAAGGAGTATGCTAGGGCTGAATCTGAATGACAGGGTGAGAAATAGTGTGATAAGAGAAAAGTGTGGTTTGTAAGATGACGTTGTGACCAGGATTAAGAAAGGAATGCTTCGGTGGTTTGGTCATGTAGAAATAATGAACGAGGAAAGTGTGACAAGGCAAATTTATGTTGCAGAAGTGAACGGAAGAGTCGGGAAGGGGTGCCCTAGACGAAGGTTTATCGACCAAATTGGCGATATATTGAAAATGGGCCAGATTAGGAGTACCCTTAACCGTCGAGCGTGTATGCGTAGATATATGGATGTAAAGGAGGCGAGAGAGGTGTGCCAGGATCGTGCCAAATGGAAGTCCGTAGTCTCTGCCTACCCCTCTGGGTGACAGGCGTGAGTGTTTATGGAATATGTTTAGAAGAATTTTTAGCTACGGTAACTTAAATATAAAAAATAAAATATTACTAAGTTGAATAAGGCTGCATACAAGTATATACCTTTGCTTGTTAAGAACATTTCAATAAGATATTATCGATAATGTCAATCTCTACAAAAGTGAGGTTATAATTAACAGAATTTCATGTATTTGTAATTATTTTAATTATAATTGCTCTGCATTCAGATTATTCTTATAATAAAATTTGATGATATTTCCTATCCATTGCAGTACAAATTGTTTGTACCTGCTCTAAAAGACAGCATTTAGACTGCTAAACATTTCAATCGTACCTACGAGTAAAATGTATAATAATGTGGTGTTTCTTTCTGAGGTGAGTTTTATTTAGGTACTACGCACCTAGTCGTAACTAACTACGTCTATTAAACACTAATTTTCACTTTAAAACCTGAGATTTTGCAAATACAAGCGGGATTTATTTTGTTCACGAATGACACCAGGCTGATACAGGCTGATAGCGTGTACGTGAATGGTCTAGTCTATCTTTCTCGCTCTAACATACGCGTAAATTATGCTCTTTCTCTTTTGCATGGCCAATCTATTCTATAGTGCGCGCAAGATAACTCGTGGTAGGTGTCCTGTTTTTATTCTTTTTTAGTAATTAATCGTTATCATTATGCCGAAAGTGATTAAAAGTGCTGGCAGGGATGTTATTTTGAAGGTCAAACGTGCTTGTGAAGAAGAACGAGACAATAACGGGCCTATAGTACCGTTTTCCAAAGTTAGAGCCGCGTTGCATATTTAACAGGTAATTTTTAGGGATGCCATTACAATAAAATTCCCCAATTTTCTCTATTTGTTCCTTTTTAATTTCCTCGTGTCATTAATATCATGTATTTATAATGCATTGTTTTTATTTTGTTTTAGGTGTTTCTGAACGCACCGTCACCCAGATAAGTCAAGAGGGTAATATAGCAGAAGCTTCATCTTCTAAAATTGTGACGCCGGGAAAAACTAGGAACCGAAGGAAAAAAATTTATGATTTAGACGATTTCGATATGTATAAACTAATAATGCTATAAGGCATTTAATTCAATCATTTTACGTCGTGAAGAAGGAGATTCCTACCATAAATAAACTTTGGTTGGAATTGAAAACTGATATTGGTTTTAAATATGGCAGAACATCGTTGAGGAGTATTTTAAAGACTATGGGCTACAAATACAAAAGGTGCCAGTCTAAACGAAAAGTATTGGTAGAACGCAGTGATATTGCAGCTTGGAGAGCAAAATATATTCTGAGGTTGCGCAAGAATCGTCAGGAAGAAAATCGACCGGTAATTTATGTTGACGAATCGTATATACATGCTTCATACCACCTTCAAAAATGTTGGCAATCGAAGGAACAGCCTGGTATTCTTGCTTCTGATAGCGTCGGTGCAAGATGGATAATAGCCCATGGTGGAGGTAAAACTGGGTTTGTTGAAAACGGACTGCTGCTGTTCAGGTCTAACTCCAAATCAGTGACTATCATGACGATATGAATTCAGCTAACTTCATGCGGTGGATGAAAGAAAAATTGTGCTGAATCTTCCAACGAATTGCATTGTAGTGATGGATAATGCGTCATACCACTGCACACAGATCAACAAGGCGCCTACAATTGGCAATACAAAGCAGAGCTCCAAGGATGGCTTACGAGAATGGTATTACATTTGAAGACTGTTGGACGAAAGCGCAATTATACGAATTAATTAAAAATACAAAGGAGACCCACAGTACGAAATAGATCAAATGCTAAATGAATATGGACATGAGGTTCTCCGTTTGCCGCCTTACCACTGCGATTTAAATCCCATAGAAAAATTTGGGCAATAGTAAAGAGACGCATTGCAGAGAAAATATCACTCAAGCTCCTAGCGAAATAGCTGCTATTACTGAGGCGGCGTTTAGAACAGTAACGACAGAAGAATGGTTCAACGTATGCCAACATGTAGAAAAAATAGGATAAATATTTCCAATCAGATAGGCTGATGGATATGGAAATGGATGAATTTGTAATTAATGTTACAGGTGACACATCCGAGTCATCTGATGAAGACTCTAGCATGGATTCTGATGAAGATATGCGAATGGAAGGCGTTGATCCACTGCAGGACCATTGTTACACCAAATTTATAAATAATAATAGGTATTCAATAAAAGATTTACAAGGTTTCCTTGGACTTTTTATTTCGTTCTTTATAATAAATATTATAATGCTATTTCAGTTGTTTCAAAATACCTTTTGGAAAAATTTATTATAGACAAAATATCAGTAGTCATTAATCTTAGTATTAGTCCTTTTATACATGCATATAATAGGTACCTGTAATTGTGTAAAAAATTGTAGTGGTAGTTAAACTTGTGTAGTGAGGCATCAAACTTATGAAAGTTAGAATCAAGAAATATATTTATTACGCGGATCTTAAACAATAAATATGGGGTTTAAAAAATTATTAGGTCTTTGTAAGTTTAGGTTGAACATTACAGTTTTTTTAATTAAGATTTGGTAATCAATTAGGTAATTTATGTAATTTGATATCATTATACAATTCCAGTAATAAGATTAAACGAAGGAAAAAATATTAGTTAAGCTGGCAACATTAAGCACGCCATCAGTCGCGCGCAGAGTTATCTTGCGCGCACTATAACGTTAGTTAGTTACTAAATCTATGGTATTCTCATAGTCTGTGGATGATAGTGTTTTGGTGGTTTTGGTGTTTTGTTCGTTGGTTTTTTTATAGGTCAGTTACTATACTCTTTGGTGTTGATTCTGTAGTTAGAAAAATAACATCTCCGGAGTCTGGACGTAAAATTAATTTCTTATTATGTAGATAATATACGGAATTTTAAAGTGGAAGTGTTGTATAGTAAACGAAAAATGTCGACAGTTCTTTTAGCAGTTGTTGCTGTAATTTTGTGCATTCTTTTCCGAATATTAAACGTTAATAGTCAACCACATAATCCCGTGATTTATGGCAGAGACAGAAATTTTATTGAAAATATATTATTTATTGTACCTTTTCTAAATGAACCGTAAGTATTTTTTGTAATATGTGCTAAGTGATTACTTGTTCTTTTGAGTCAACGGTCCACGCCGGTAATTCGAATGAAAGTAATTGTGTAATCAAACAATTTAATATTTGTTTTATTGTTAATAAAATTTGTATTCGTTTTTCCTCAAAACATGATAAAGTTTCTTATATTAACACTTCTGTACTAAGCATACGTGACTGCTAATCTACCTTTGCTTTAATTTCAATATTCTCTTACTTCCATATAACGGGTATGTAATAAGGGCCTATGTATACCCAACGACTTCTTTATATTAAATGTCATTGAGCCCACCTATACTTTTATCTAGAGAAAGCCTTTTTATTACATCAAATATTTTTTTTGCATTTATGATTTCATTCTAGAAAATAAGCTCTATAATACAATTCAATGCCAGGATAAAATTTTGCTCTCGGACACCATCCTAGACAGTTGAGGGGGGGGACAAGTAGAGCAGGACACTACTTTCTTAAGCCATTCCCGCCTGAATAGTAATAGCTTAATAGTTGTGACAATAATGTTCATTGAGTGGGTTGAGGTTTTAATCTAGTATCTCAAGTATGTAAACATGTTTTTTTGTCAAATCATAACCTCACTTTTTGTGCCTAAGAAAATAATGTGATTGTTGTAAAGAAAAGGATGTAATTACATTGAACACTGATAATTGATTTTTTTATAGAATAAGTGTGTCCACGTGATGGTAAGTGGAAGCTGTGGCTTAAAGTCACTAACATCTATCCTCAATTACGAGTCAAAATGTAGATGCGTTGTCACCCCTGAGAGCTAAGATGGAGTGCCTCATTTCCAGTAAATAGGGACACCAGTTTTCTACGCTCACCATAAGAAACTCAGCAGCATTAAGCTGCTATTTCATACTGGTTTTCTGTGAGAGTGTAGGACTACTGCATATTATGTGCTGAACGTACATACTACTAAGCAAGCTTGAACCATATGCTGAAAAATATCATGGGGACTACCAATGTTGCAGTATTACTGTACATCATTGCAGACCATGTAGAATGGAGTAAAATGAAATTAAGTGACTTGACAGTGAAGCAAAGTTACATCTAAGTAGAATGACAGTGAAGTAAAGTTATAGCAAAGTGAAGTTTTAGCGATTTAAAGTTCTAGTGAAGTGAATCTGTAGTGAAGTAATTTAGTTTGTTTAAGTACAGATAGAACTGGTAACCTCCACTTGTTAGAGCAGTTCAAAATTGGACACAGTTGATGTGCAGGGTATTCCAAATAAGTTATTTGGTTGGTTTGTGATTCTGTCCATTGTGATTATTCCAATAGAAGAAGCAGGAGGAGTATTCTATGGTGAAGGTGACTAGTGTATATTGTGACAAGCAGTGTTGCTGTCAGTTTACATGCTTAATCTATTTTCATGTTATCATATAACTACATGTGTTATCAGTGTGATGTGGCTGATATGTTTTACGGTATATCCAAATTGTAATTGCGCTACACTAAATATGTAGTTTGTTATGCCGTTTTATAATTGAGTAAGCAAGCAAATTGAACAACCACTCATACATTCTATTATTTTCGACAATTTACTCAAAATTATTTGATCCTTCATATTAATGGCATTACATACAGTTGATGTCAGTCTCCATTCTTAACCACATTATTTTTAGCCTACTTTTATGCACTTGAATTATGTTTAATCTTTTCCATTTAAATAGAATCTGTAAGAGATAGGTTGCAAAAAGAAATATCAAGATGGAAGATGTGAGCATAATAGAGAATTGAAAGTAGAAAAGACGGCAAGAATACCATAGCTTAACTTTTCCTGAGACCTTTTTTATTGGTAACCAGACATTCCATGTTAGTCCTCGGAAGGAATAAATTTCTTCTAATAATAATCTACGATTATAAATTTTCATTTTTAATCGAAGACATCAATTTAGTTACTAGATTCTAGTTTAAATGTGACTTTGTTTTTAGGAATTTGTATTTTCATATATGTAGTTTCGTGTCAATGAGACAAAGTTCTTGTCTCATCGGGACAGCTCTCTTGACAGTTATTTTCATTGAAGTGTACATTAAAATCTTTTCATTTTTCCGATACTGTACTATTAATTCAAGACAACTTGGCAACAGTTGGTGTTATATATTTTTAAGGATTGGAATTGATGGTCACAGTTTTTAATTCCCTTAAAACTAAATTCAGCTCTCTGCTACCGTAGTTTCCGTTTTCAACCCTACAGCGTTAACTATTTCAGAAAGCAGTTGTTGTCCGAAATTTGCCATTTTGTCTACATTAATTTCAAGTGAATAATTCGTAGTACTTACTTATTTTTTTATGAACACACAGTCTGTGTCGTGTCGTCTTCAATTCTGAGAGGAATAGGTGGCTAATTTCAGGCGAATTATGATAGAAAATGACTGTATTTGCAAAATTCAATAATGATCCCAAAAAATTAAATTAAAATTTGCTATGCACAAATTTGTCATGTTGATTAGTGAAAAAAAAATCAAAATCAAATCAAATTTTACAATGCTAATAAATGCTATTTATGACGTGTAATCTTCCTCACGTGCCCTAGTAGCCAGAGTAACTTAATATATTTCTCTGTTGGTCGATATACTTGGTTGTTGTAATTTTCACACAAAAAAATAATTATTCAAGTACATTGTAAGAGGTGAATTTCTCCAAAATATATAAAAGATCTTTTTTCTTTTTGAATAATTTGCAGCTACTGTTGGATAAATCCAAGGCCTAAAAGCCATTCTAAGAATGCACCAAAGAATTAATTTGTTGATAGATTTGCCGTAACTCATGCTAGGTAGGCCAATTGTTAAGCGCAACCCATAAGTAACCAGTCTCTAGGTTTTGTTTTGAAAAAGTGTTTGGAAAAATTTCTTCGTATTTTGTTTGTATAATATTAAAGAAAAATCTCTTTGGTTGTACTGTTTGTATCTGGCTGGTTTTAATATCAATTCATATAGGACATTAAGAAAAAGAAAAATAAAAAATAAAAAACACACAATGTTTTATTACAAAAAAGGGAAAAATGCGACTCAGCAGCGAAAAAAATTTGTGACGTTTATGGACCTAATGCAGTGTCAGTAAGAGTAGCACAAAGTTGGTTCAAGCGTTTTCAGTCTGGGAATTTTGATGTCAAAGATGCAGCTCGCTCTGGTCGCCCTCATACGGATAAAGTCGATGCCATTTTTGAAAAAGTTGAGCAAGATCGGCATATTAGTAGTTACGACATAGCCGAGGAATTGAGGATTGACCACAAAACAGTTTTGACCCATTTGAAAAAGTCTGACTATACAAAAAGCTCGATATTTGGGTACCACAAGAGCTCACTGAAAGAAACCTAATGAATTGTGTACTCATTTGCGATTCTCTATTGAAACGTAATAAAACCGAACCATTTTCGAAAAGATTGATCACTGGTGATGAAAAGTGGATCACTTACGACAAGAACGTGCGAAAAATATCATGGTCAAAGGGTAGTCAAGCTCCACAGACTAGCGAAACTCGGATTAATACGCAATAAGGTGATGCTATGTGTATGGTGGGATTGAAAGGGCATTGTTTACTATGAGCTTTTACCGCCAGGCAAAACCATCGATTCAGATCTCTACTGCCAACAACTAATGAGACTCAAGCAAGAAATTGAGAAAAAATGGTCAGATTTGATCAACAGAAAAGGAGTGGTCTTTCATCATGATAACGCCATATAACATCAAGAGAGGATTTTCAAAACTAATTGTCGCATTTTTTTGATCAAAAATCCCAAGATGTCTACAGCAACGGGATGTTATGTCACTACCTACAAGATGGCAACAAATTATCTAACAAAATGGCACATGAAATGTCTTGAATTTGTATATAAAATACGAAGAAACTTTTTCCCCGACCTCATATATATACCTATACATATATATTTTCCCCCTTCAGGTGGGGTGGCAGAAGGAGAATTTGCTTTTTTATATCAGTAATGATGACAAACGAGCATGCAGTCGACCTTATTATTGTAAGTGGATGTAGTGACCCTAGACATCTACATTAACCTTTAATTAAGAATCAAAATGCAGATGGTTTGTCAGCCCAATGGGTCTCCGGTCTCGTCACTCACCATACGAAATAGCAGCATTATGCTGCTGTTTTATAGGGGTATTCTTTGCTAGCGTAGCTTTTATTCATGTCAACCGTTTTTATAATGGAGCATGTCTCACTGTACTTTAATGTTTAGTATTGTACTGTATTTTGGGTCTCCATAATATATACTGTTAAAGAAATATATACATAGTACGCAAAAATACTATACTTCAGTTGGATGGATCAATCCTTATTTTGCAACACCTCTATTCATTAGTTACTCTTATTATTCGCTGTCTAATTTTTACTCTTTTCATAAAATACTATATTTTTTAGAAGTGTACTATATATTTTTATATAGCTTATTCTGAAAAATACTTGGTTGATCAATAAGTTTTCGGAATAGGACACATCAATGAATTATAGAAACGTGTTCTATTTTTTCCGAATCTAAAAGGCCAGAAAAAAATAAATTAAAAACAAACCAATTTTTTTTTACACTTCACATTGGCGGGAATTTAATTCCTAAGTATGCAAAATGAAGAAACTCGAACTCTTCGTGCGATTGTTAAATATTTCTGTCTGATATTTTGTTATACAAAAAGAACTGCAGTCTACTTTAGCAGACAATGCTCTGTCTTATTCTACAGTGGCATACTGGTGCACTGAATTTAAACGCGGCAGAACCGCCTGCAATGATGACACTCGCTCCGGGCGGCCAACAACGGCCACTACGCAAGAAAACGTTAAAAAAATCAAAGCAAAATTTAGCAATAATTGAAAAGGATCCAGTTTTTATTGTGCTCGTTTCGTAATAGTAGATGAAATGTGGTTACACCATTTTGACCCGGAGACGAAAAACCAAGGCGGGGTGTGGAGAAGACCGTCTTCCCCGCCAGCCAAGAGATTCAAGGTGTCTGCATCCGCTGGAAAAATAATGGTCTCTGTCTTCTAGGATTCGGAAGGTATAATAATGGTCGACTATTTAAGTAAAGGAGAGAATAAACGGAGATTATTATACATCATTAATCAAAAAACTACGCGAAGAACTAAAGAATAAACGTCGACGAAAATTGCGTGCTGGAATGCATCTTCATCATGATAATGCCCCTGCCCATCGACTTGATGTTGCAGGCGCTGCCATCCGAACTGCTGGGTTTCAGTTGATGCAGCAACCACCATATTCTCCGGACCTAGCTCCGAGTGTTTTTCACCTTTTTACTCACCTGAAAAAGCACTTGCGTAGTAAAAAATTTGATGGCGACGCTGAGGTGATGTGTGCTGTAGAGGCCTTTTTCGAGTCCCATAATCGAGCTTTTTTTCTAAGGGAATTATTCAACTTGCAAAACGCTATTCAAGGTGTATTAGCTTAAAAGGCGATTACGTTGAAAAATAAATACAATTTACATATACTTATACTAGTTTCATTGCGTTTCCAAAAATTTATTGATGAACCAGTACTATAAACAGCCGAAGAAAAGTTGGCAACCCTACATGGCTCTACCACGTAGCTCTCTTCGTCTACCACGTACGAAATGGTATATTAGTTCTTTGTGTTTATAGTAAAATCTATTTTGAAATCATGAGTAAATTAAGGACAGTCTCACTATATAAGAGCCGTGGTAGCCCAGGAAAGTCGGACTAGCGTAAGCGCCGGCCATAAATTCCATTGTACGTGAGGAACAAGAGGTCGATCTCCGCGGGCAAAATTAAAGTTATTAATTGCAATCTTCAGTAAAAAAAATCTGGTGTAGGCGGACCGCTTGCTCCATAACCCTCTCTGAAATACCTTACTTAACGGTTTCCCTGTCCCCGAAATAGACACAATAGTTAAACAATGGAAATGTTCATATATCATTCATGGGACAGGGAAAGGGTTGACTTACTTTTGCATAAAGGATACAGATAAATTTACACAATATACCGGTATTAGGGCGGGGCGATCCGGTCGATAGGCCAAAGCATCACTGTCGAGGACGCGCCACTAGCCTGTGCCACTTGATCCACGAATGAATCTGATGTCACAGTCAATCCGGGTAAAAATTTAGAAATATAGCACTATACCATCGGCTGGCAGTCAAGCATGACGGGATGGGAAGATTTTTTTTAAATTCGTTATAAGGATAAGAGCACAATTAATGCTGATCTAGTAATTAAATTTGTGTTGTTTAATTAATTATTGTATCTTGTTGCAGATACACACCAACCAGATTGTGGGGTTTTAGTGGTCATGTGCAAACAATACTTCACAGCTTAATAGGGCGAGTAAGGTGCCCTTGGCCGATTGGTGGCAGGATATCTTTAATTCTCCCTGATAAATCTACGCTGACGTATGATCTCTATGAACCCGTTGGATCTGAACGTGAAGGTGAGAAAATGAAGTTGATGTAAAAAAAAAAATAACCGCATTTTCCAGGTCTTATTTAAAAAATATTGAACTTCCGGGTATTATGTTTTATCTATAAGCAATGCGTGAATCAATACGTTGTAACCTTTTGCTGATTACTATATCGAATTAAACAGATTTTTTTAATGGAGAATTGTCTTATCAACAGTTCATTTTAATGTTATCGCGTTGACGTTATACGTAAATAAGTTGAATCAGCTAACCCAGCAAATTTTCTAGAAATGTCTGTAACGCTTCTAGAAAATAATCCACGATAATATTATTAAATAAATAGTTAATTTAGCATTGATCAACTACCAAAATGCAACTTGACAAAGTAGATTTGAATTTTTTAATGGAGTATGAGTAATACTGTACTGATGACTGATCGTTGTCGTTTATTGTCGTAGATGACGTAACCGTGGCGATATGCCCCGGCATCGGCAATACCTCTGAGAGCGTGTACATACGCACCTACGTGCACTACTCACAGTGCCATGGCTATAGATGCGCGGTACTCAACCACATCGGCGCGCTCAACAGCGTGCCGGTAACCGGCGCCCGGATATTCTCTTACGGTGACTCATTGTTTGTTTATTTTGGCTGACAGCTTCGAAGTATTTTTAAGTGAGGATAACCTTCATTAAATTAACTATTCCGCAAAATTTTTGCACTTATAATATGTAAACTAACTATAGCCTTAACTACATAAAGTGACATGTTTAGATATTATAGTTTCCGATAAGGAGTCCTAAGTTATCACTTATCGGATAAAAAGTAAAAGGGAAAAATTGTATTCCTAATCTCATCTCACAGTAAGCGAAAATGTATAATAAATTAATAAATATTATGCAATCCAATACCATATTTCTTGCTGCTACTGTTGTATGTATTTGTGATATAGTTAAGAGTTATTACATAACTACCTGTGCCCGCGACTTCGTTCGCTTGGAATTAGTACTTTTGTTATGATAAATGATGATGATTTATTTGTACTTTTAACTGTCGCAAAGACCTAGAAAGACAATACCTACTCTGGATAAAACATTCAGTTAGTCAGTCAATCAGACAAATTAACGAACGTACCAACAGACGCGCCCACAAACGGACGAACCCTCAGAGGAACCAAAAATCATTTGGGCAAATTATACGCTTGTGATTCATATATTATAGATTATCTGCAGTAAAACCTAGTCTACAGACAGGATTTCTTTCTACGTCAACAGTTGTGTAAAGTTCACCATTCCGATAGAGGTACGTATTTCAAATAGGTGACTGAAAATTTGTCGGCTGCAAACAGTTCACAAACAGCGACAAGCGGTGTGAGGTTGAGACATATCGGTGTAGTACGCTGCGGCGCTAGCGTAGTGTCACCATTGGGGCGTAGGTCAAGTATAATAGTGTTCTGTGGCCGTGGGCGGTAATTATCTGTTATCGACCCATTTTACTATAACGTAATCCACAATTTGCTCCCGAATTTATCTAGCCAACAATTATTAACAGATATAAGGCACCATGTTGCTAATCAATATTTAAGATTTCTATCATTCTCACATGACTGAAAATTATAATGTAATATAAACTACAATCCAAAGCCTAAATAAGTACCTAATAACACTATAAAAATATATGAAACTACGTGAATGTCTATATTATTAATATGTCTCTACCTGCAAGCAAGTGAAAAAAAAAACGGTGCGTGTCAGTTCCGAAGCGCGACTAGAGTTTACTCCTTAAGAACATTCATATTCATATTTTTTTATAGAATAATGGCGACAAACGAGCACACAGTCCACCTAATGGTAAGTGGTTACTGTGGCCCATAAACATCTAAATCTATCCTCGATCATTATGCAGATGCGTTGTCACCGGTGAGGACTAAGATGGAATGCCTCGTTTCCAGTAAAAAGGTTCTCCGGTTCTCTATACTCACCATACGAAAAACAGCAGCGTTGAGCTGCTATTTTATTGGTATTCTGTGAGAGCGTGGTCTTTCCCTGGTCGAGCCGACCCATTCGGGCTACAACTATACTACTAAATAGCTGCAGCATGGCTCTACCACATATAAAATAAAATATTTCAAATTAGTCGCATTTATCTTATAGTCCATTTTACATAAAATCACCTTGACCATCGATTGCGATAGAATGAAGTAGATTGCGCTATTACTTTACACGCGTTCAGTTTAAGATGCGCGGATGTGTTGTACGAAGGGGCATCATGACGATCCACTTTTTGTTAACTCGATTTCGCTCCCCATCTAATTTGTGTAGGTACCCCGGCGTGTATGAAAATCGATTTAACTTCAATAAAACTATACTTAACCTAGGAAAGTCCTTTAACATTTATGTAATGGATATGTACGGGTACAAACACAGTTAATAAGTTTTCTGTCAAGAAGTTCTCAGTAGCAGTCCGGATTCAGGAAGTTGGTGATGTTTCACTCCCGTGTCTCAAAAAACACGTAAAGCCGACGCTGAAAGAGACCACATAAGTAGTGTTTTCTTATATTTACGCGAGTACAACTATGTAATTTGAAAAACAATGAGTGAATAAAACTATTTTTATGGTAAAAATAGGAAAGTAATGTTACAACCTGTATACGTCCCACTGCCGGACACAGGCCGCTTATGTCTGAGGTTATTTTGCGCGCCCCATTTTGTGTTAGCGGACTTTACATTTATTCCTCAGATGTTTTTCTCACCGAGAAGAAATCACTTTCAAAGTGAAAATATCACAAGACTGTAAGGTGCTTTGGGGTTATTACGAAAATGGGGGAATTCCGATATTTACAAATTATGACTAAACTAGGCAATATTTTTTGCTCTGGTAAATTTATTCTAGACGACATTTTATTTGTCTCCCTCACTTCAGTCGTTTCAGGTAGCTAGTCTCAATAGTGCACGTGCAAAGTTAGCTTTTCGGTGGAAACAGCTTTTTTCAACTCTTTTCGGTTTTTCGGAATTACCCCGCGTTCATTATCTTAGGAACTTGCTAAGTAATTTTAATGATTGTTTGATTATATGATAGATAATCGTTTTTAAAGCTTTATTTTATAGGTTAGGATTAGCCAGCTATTGTTTTTGTGTTTTTTTCGGAAATACCCCACAGGGTTAATTACGAATTAATAGACTATCGGACTACTTTTCCATTGTAGTTTCCAGTGGCTGTCAATCTTTCGTCAGCATAAATTGTTATTTTGGATAAGTTTAACACGTTCGTGAATTTAACCAACGGGAGTGGGCAAGGCGTACCTACCGCTATGTCAAATATATAGACACAGCCCAGGAGGAATAGGCGCATGAGTACCGAAAACTATTCCACATCAATTTTTTTATGCGATTCCCTTCAAATTGTCCTACTGATGATATAAATGCATGTTGCCATGGGGCAACTCGGTGCCATAGGTATTGTTTGCCGATTTATTTTCAATTGCAAGGAGTTGTTATTTTCAAGCGGGACAATTTTTTATATTTTTGATAAAATACGAATAAAAAGTCCCGTGACTTTTACGATAAAGTTAATATCTTCAAAGTTATGAATTGTTAAAGGCTTGAAAAATCCCAATTTCGAATACTTTTGACCCATTAAAATGCATAAAGAAAAGAATAAAGTATAAACAATATTTTTATATTTCTTGGCAAAATATAAATAAAAGGTCCTATAACGTTTTACGATAAAGTTAATATTTTCAGAGTTATGACTTTTTAAAGGTTTTAAAAATCCCGAATTCGGATACTTTGACTCATTAAAAATATATAAAGAAATGTATAAAAAAAAAAATTTATTTTTATTTTCGCTTACCTGTTATAAAAGTTTGAAGAAACATCTTTAACTAGCCTAATAACTGTCCAACTACGGACACGCAAGGTGCGCTGCCGTGGTGGTGCCTTAAATGTTTAGAACCACTGGACTTTATGTGGGGTAATTCCGAAAGTTCAAGTGAGCAAAATACAGTTCAATTAGAAACATAAAGTATGTAGCAATGCTTTTTGTAGAGGGGTATATACGAACGAAAAGTAAATCCAAACCTTCTGTCGAAAGTCAAAAAGGACCACTTTACCGAATTTTCGGTTTTACCCGCGTTATATCGAATTATACCTTATCCACAAGAAAATATGTCAAATTTTAAATGATCGTATTTACGCAATCCAAAGACATTTTATAAAGATAGCGGTATACTTATCTAAAGTTTTAAAATGTAATATAGTACCTAGGTGATTTGAAAAACGTGGTCCAAACTTTCTGGCACTTGGTCGTTAACGATAATATTAGTCATAATGTTATATTAATATTAACGTCATCAAAGGTAACTAGATTTCGCGACTCCACTTGTTTGAAATTATTTTAGTGTGATGACGAAATGTTCATGTTATTTTGAAACAGTTTTGGATCGACTATATTCGCTAATCTACAACATAACACCCCATAAACAACAGTTAAGCTGCATGTTAATTATATGCAAGTATATCATATATATTCTATTATATTGTATATAGCCCTGCAACCGTTCCTATTCTTGCATTATAAATATATCGGAGATACGGGAAAACAGGGCCGTAGCCTCATCTGTAAATCCAGAAAACGGCTGCTGAGCGGGAACGAGAGAGGACAGGCTGATTTCACTCTGATCCCACAAAGCTAGAAGAGATCCATGTAATCTTTTTAAAAACAAATAAAGAACCTTAATATTGCTTTATATGTACATATAATATACGTTAAAAAACCCAGCGTTTTTACACTTCTTTGTATTATCTTTTTCAGGTCACACCGATGACTTCGGATATATGGTAGATAATTTACTAGAGCGCTATCCAAATACAAAGTTAATTTTAGTCGGATTTAGTCTAGGAGGAAATTTGATTACGAAGTACCTCGGCGAGGACAGGAAGAGACCTCAAAATATAATAGGAGGCATTTCAATATGTCAAGGTTATAATGCTATTGAGTAAGTATAGCAAATTATTCTGACTTTATGTAGACTTAATATACCGAAGGTTTCGGCACAGTTACTGAATCATAATAATTTTACTAAGCGTAAGTAGCGTTAAGCGTTAAGTTCGATTGTTAAAAATGACACAATTGAATGATGATGCTAGTATAAAAGACGTCTTTATTTTTTTACTATTAATATAACTCACTGCGTCATAAAAACTGATGGTAGCGGCTAGCATATTAAAACCACGATGGATGAAACGTGAGTTGTGTTCGAGTTCAAAGATATCCCGTCACAATTGGCCTGGTGCAGTGCAATGATGAAAAATATAATAGATTTATGTTTGTGTAAATAGTAACTATAACATAAACAACTACGGGGCATATTATTTTCAGCGTGCGTTCTGAATTCTTAATAATTGGCAGGTCTTTCCAACGTTCCAATTAAGAGGTCTCTTGGATATACACAGATAACCTACAGTTCAATATAAATATGCTGTCATTTTCATAAAAAATATTAGGTATACTATATACCGTAGTTATTTTTTACGAAGTGTCAAGAAGTGATTAACTTACGTATTCCGTCTGTACTTTCACACGGAAATCAATAACATTTGTGTCAAATAAGCTAAACTTACGTAAATTCTCATCGACATGGGTAACGTTCATTGTAATTTCATTGTAATTCTAAACGCTTTCTTTGCGTTCATTCTGCATTTGTATTGAAGTGCATATTGTATAGTCTCTATTGTAATTGATTTTATTTATACATGCAAAGAATAGTAATAGTTTTAAAAATTATAACTGGACCTGAAAGAAAAAATCCCGCAAGATGTAATGATACGAAATTGTTCATATTAATGTTAGAGACCACGAAGTACGCATGGCCTTTGTTAGCAGAGCATCTGGTAACTACCCTGTCCTGGGTTAGAATTTCAGCCAGAGCCAAATTTATGCAAAACACAAGCTGTTATATTGGTTATATTGAGGCCTTTTGTATTGCAATTTTCCCCAAGTCTCACACTGCACTCTGGCATTCCTACGATCTCATAAGGGTAGTCGGGCATGAGGGAGAACTTGTGTCTGCACGTACACTTTGTGGCACTACAAGTCAGGGATAGCTATGAGCATTATAACGTATAGACAGTTATGGAAACGTCTATTTACTTTATAACATATAGATAGTTATACATAACGCTCATAACACTTTGGGTGTCCCAGCCCTTGCGTCAGCACTAACTTAAAAGATAACCTTTCGACGTCAAATCCAACCTCCGTGATACCATCACCTGTACCGCAGTCTCAACACAAACAAAGAAAAATGGATGCCTTAATTTCTAGAAAGATGTCAAAAAATCAAAAGTACGAAGGAAAGTTCATTTCATTAACTAAATTAGTATTTAGTTGCAACATCAGGGGACTTCATTCCAACCTTAACGCTGTCCACTTCCATCTAGAGACGGCGAAGCCGGCCTTGCTCTTTTTAACCGAGACTCAGGTGTCCTCTCCGGCTGATACTTCATATCTCTCCTACCCGGGGTACAAATTACAACACTCCTTTGTGCCCCGGGCTGGAGTTTGCGTATACGTCAGAGAGGACATCTGTTTTCGACGCCTCGGCAGTCTTGAAGGTACGGACCTGTCCATCCTGTGGCTGCGCGTAGACAGCGACGACCATCCCCGCGTCTACGGGTGCCTCTATAGGTCCCATAGCGGTAATGCCGAAACAGACCGACTCATCGACCACGGCTACAGATTCCTTGTTACAGCAGATCCCATCCGCAGAGATCGTGATCCTTGGCGATTTTAACGCCCACCATGCCGAATGGCTCGGTTCACGTTCAACCGATCATGCGGGGAGATCTGTTTATGACTTTGCTTTGGCATATGATCTTACACAGCTGGTTACTTCGCCTACGCGGATTCCAGATGTGGAAGATCATGCACCTTCCCTGTTAGACCTTCTGCTGATCTCTCATCCGGACGGATATCAGGTTTCCGTCGACGCTCCTTTAGGCTCGTCGGACCATTGTCTTGTCCGGAGTGTGGTGCCACTCACACTAACGTCGCGGTTGCATTCTGCAGGCTACCGCCGTGTTCGGCACTATAGGTCGGCCGATTGGGATAGGATGCGGTCTTTTTTTGCATCCTACCCTTGGGGGCGGGTTTGCTTCCCGCCGGAAGATCCCAGCGTTGTTGCTGATTCTGTTGCTGATGTGGTACTTCAGGGTATGGAACTTTTTATTCCATCTTCTGTGGTGCCCATCGGAGGCAGATCCCAGCCATGGTTTGGTCGCTCCTGTAAAATAGCATCACGCTATAAGCAGGAGTGCTACCGGGCCTGGGCTGACGCATCAACGTTTCGGGATGTAAACACCAGCGCTCTTAAAAAAAAAGTATAATTCCGCCTCCAGGTCCTTCAAAAGAGTCATTGTCAAGGCAAGGTCTGAGCACATCGGCAGAATTGGCGAGAAGCTAGTTCACATTCCTTCGGGAACCCGTGCATTCTGGTCTCTCGCCAAGGCTGTCCAAGGGAACTTCTGTTAGCCATCTCTACCATCTCTGCACAGAGAGGACGACTTACTGGCCCATGCCGCAAAGGAGAAAGCCGATCTGTTAGGCTTTCTCTTTGCGTCCAACTCGACTCTGAATGACTGGGGGAACACACCGTCGACCATCCCGCGGTGTGAGTGCTCCATGCCGGACGTGTGGTTTACATAGCGCTCGGTTCGCAAAGCTCTCCTTTCCCTGGACGTCAGCAAGTCGAGTGGGCCTGATGGAGTCCCTCCCATTGTGCTGAAGACGTGTGCTCCGGAGTTGACCCCAGTTTTAACGCGTCTTTTCCGGTATTCCTACTCCCAAGGCGTAGTCCCGAATTCATGGAAGACAGCTTTGGTCCATCCGATCCCTAAAAAATGCGACCGCTCAGAACCGTCCAACTACAGCCCTATCGCCATCACCTCCTTGTTCTCTAAAATAATGGAGTCTATTATAAACTGCCAGCTCATGAGGTACCTTGAGGATCACCAGCTGATTAGTGACCGCCAATACGGTTTTCGTCGTGGTCGATCAGCTGGTGATCTTCTGGTCTACCTGACTCATAGATGGGCGGAGGCAGTAGAGTCCAATGGGAGGCATTGGCCGTTAGTTTGGACATAGCGAAGGCCTTTGATCGGGTCTGGCACAAAGCGCTTCTTTCGAAGCTCCCTTCCTATGGGCTTCCCGAGAAATTGTGCAATTGGAGCACCAGTTTCCTTGCTGATTGGAGCATTAAGGTCGTAGTAGACGGTGCATGCTCTGATTACAAGCCTATCAACGCTGGTGTTTCACAAGGCTGCGTGCTATCACCAACGCTGTTTCTCCTGCATATCAATGATATATTGCAAACTGGTAATATTCATTGCTATGCGGACGACAGAACTGGTGATGCTTTATATACGGCTGTGCCAATATTTCTCGGTAAACGTCGCCGATTACCTTCCGAGTAATCTCGATAATTTATAAATCGAATTTTCATTTCGTTTTTATTATCACTACATCTCAAGAAAACGAGAAAAACGAGAAGGCCAAATTGGCCTCTAAGAAGCTTGGCGTGCTCAGCAGAGCGGGACAGTATTTCATGCCGGCACACCGCCTGCAACTTTACAAAGCGCAGGTTCGGCCCCACATAGAATACTATTCCTAACTCTGGGCAGGGGCTTCCCAGTGCCAGCTCCTTCCACTTGACCGCATCCAGCGCAGAGCGGTTCGAATCGTCGACGACCGAGTTCTTTCCGACCGGCTTGACTCACTGGCACTGCGTAGAGATGTTGCATCTCTTTGCGTATTTTATCGCATACTACGGGGAGTGCTCTGAGGAATTGTTCGGACTAATTCCAGCCGCGCAATTTCACCATCGCACATTGCGACAAAACTCGCGATACCATCCATACCACCAGGATGATTGGCGGTCCACCACTGTGCGATTTAGAAGAAGTTTTCTTCCTCGCACAACTTCCTTGTGGAATCGATTACCACCAACGATTTTTCCGGACCGATACGACTTAGGGACCTTCAAGAAAAGAGCCTACTCCTGTCTAAAAGGACGGCAACGCATCTACAATTCCCCTGGTGTTGCGGTTGTTCATGGGCGGTGGTAGTCACTTACCATCAGGTGAGCCGCATGCTCGGTTGCCCCCTCTCCTATAAAAAAATTTAAATCTTAACTGTTTATATCACGAAGAAGCCAGATAGTTTTTCCAAATTATTATTTTTGAAAAGTATAAAACAGGTTTTACATTATAAATTCCAGCTATCTACATTTAAACTCTTCAAAAATAATAATTTTGACAGTCGCACTGGATCTAGCCTATTACGGCTATCTGTAGCTAGGGAAAACAGCCGTTCTGAAGGGACCGATGTTGCAACAATTGTCAGATACTTCAATGCCAAACAGTTGATTTGGTTGGCGGGGCCATATTAAAAAGTATTTTAAAATAATAGTTTACGCTCACAGAACAGCTCAAATTTTCTATCGCAATAATACAACGAATGAAAGATTATAGAACACTAACATAGGTACCCGATAATTAAATAAACAAAATATTATCATACCTACCTTCATATTTCATACATTACCGCTTTTGATGTAACTCGAAGCTACTCTCATTCAATGTGTAGGTAGGTAATCTTACTTTGTTTTAGTTATTCTGTCCCCTTCCCGGCAATACGATAGGTATGCAAAGATCGGTTCGTACGTTACAGTTCGGTTGATGTTTAGGTTTTAGTTGATACGATTTTTTCATACGATCTTATAGGCATACGATTCGATCTGGGTGAAGATCGCATTCCCTTGAATCGATTCAAAAATCGGTAGATCGTATGGCCGTGAATCGATCTTCCAGAAAATCGATTCAGATCGGGCATCCCTACTACAAGTACAATATAAAATATATTCTGAGTATTTTATAGCTTCCGATTATTCGGAAATTGTTTTTGAAAATTAATATTCAGATATTATTAATGCTCTCAAAAATCTAATATATAAAAATTAATTTTTGTTTGTTCGTATTTTATGCGGTGCCATACCGCTCGCACTTGCGCGAAGGTTATAGGCATAGTACAATTAACTTACAGCATTTGAAAGTTATATATATCATTCAATTTCAATGAATGTATTATCATTCCTAATTAAACAATATAACTCTTCGAATTTTAAAACGATATTTCCACAATTATTTCTTCTGCGGCAGTAACGCGCCGCGCCGTGTACCAGCTAGTTGACAATATTATCAACAGAAATAAGAGTAATTTATTTATTGAGTCAAAATATAGGATATGCATTTTATACCCAACCAAATAATTTCTGAGATGACGTACATAGGCTGTTACATTACCTTATTTTAGTTTTACAAACGTACTAACACTTTGTGTTTACCATCAAAATCTAGAGTAATATATCAAACACGGAGATTATGTTGCTATTTACTTCGAGTTTAATCAAATATATTGGCATGATCGCTCTCTTTCGCTTAATTATGCTTTAACGTTTTTCTACGATGTTATTAACTACTTACGTGACAATAATATTCCGCCTAAGTATGTTTCTATTAAGTACTCAAGCTCCTAGAAACACTATACATTAATAAAGAAGCAGGTTCTGATGGCTCCAATTTTCGTTGTTAGATGTGTTAATGGTCTTCATATACCGCTCACTATTCTTACAACAGACAGATCTTTCGCGAAATGTGTGCCCCGAATATCCTACGATATAAACTATTCTATCTGTACTGCGTGACCAAAACAATTAGGCGCATGACAGCTAAGACGTCATTAGAACTAGGGAGGAACACCTGAACGGTGATTGATTACTAGTGGAACGCGGGGATAGAGGCGGAGTGCGGGCGCCGAAACCGCATTCCTGTCATGCGCCTAATTGTTTTGACCAAGTTGTAAATCAGCACATGTAACTCCAATGCATAACGAGGGAAATAATTACTACAAAACTTTTAGAGTCATCCTACATTATTAGGCTAAAACTAGCAATGATAGTTACATATCGCGGTGCCACTCACACACATAATTATGCGTGGTGGTGGTACCATTACACGTGGTAGAGCCATGCTGCAGCTATATTACGTTTACTTTGACGTTTACAGCTCAGGTTCTCCTATTGTAAGCGTCAGCTGAAATACTGCTGAGTAGAATAAGTAATCTTTTATATCATCAATAAGAGACACCGCACACTGCAGACTTTCTATCGGGCGAGAGTTTAGTCGGTTTCTTAATCAGTATTGAGATGTATGCAAGTGCGCATATTATAACGATTAGTTATCGGCCGATAAATCAGTTTGATGGGCTACACGATTCCCTTCAAACTAAATTGTTGGTCAACTATCGGCCAACTGCTAAATCAGTACGGTGCTCTTCGACGCGCGCATACGGCCGACTCGGTCGATAACGTTACTTCGCTCAAAATTTTGGCGCGGAAAAGAAGTGCGCATGCATCAAAATGGTGCTGCTTGTCGAATCATCTATTTTACAGTTGATAGAGGAAGTTGAAATATGATGTAAATTTTAAGAAAAAGCTGGGGGAAGAAGTAATCTGTTACTGTAGGTATATAGGATGCATCCAGTATTCTCGATTTCTCTTCTTGATCCATAGACTTAGAATATACTAGCGTATAGACCACCTGACAGCCCGAAAACGCGTGACCAATTTTGATTTGTCATTGTGTGCGTTAGCTAGTGATGTATATTTTACTTAAAAGGACTATCGAAAATGATTGTTAAGGAAGCAGTAAAAAGATTATAAAAAATTGTTTAGTGCATGAAGTTGAATAACTTCAAAAATTAACTGAATTTTACCATGATAGTTCTAAAATAATTAAAAAATATTCATATAACATGTTCCTGGAATAAGCTGAACCTACCTGCTTTTTGTTGGTTTAATTCAAATGTATAAAATCCCAGGTGACTTTACCGAAAACGTAAAAACTCCCAATAATCAGATCAGAATGTTGTATTTTCGAGCTATGATCTTTGGAGAAAAATATTTACTGCCGTGGGCAGTTTCCCGGGAATTTATTTTTTAATATATTGTTAATATAAATAGGTAGATACTTAACTAAGTATATACCTATTTATATTTTATATATTTTATAAAATGTTTTGATGGGGAAACAAAAACGGGGACACGGAGTACATAATGGCTGCTTTATTTTTCATTTAAGTATTACTTGTGATAATTACAAACATTTAATAATTAATAATGAAATAGATTATAGAAGTTTATTTTAACGTCCGACTTAAGTATGAATGTAAACTTAATAATTTAAGGAAGGAAACTTGTAGGAATCAGTTAAATAAGATTGCTCTGTTTAAAGGCCAATATATTTATTAGGCTTCATCATGCTTCATGTTCATATTCTTTCATCTGTCCCTGAAAAGTATAAAGTAATAATAAACGTTAGATTTTTGTATAAAGTAATTATAATAAACGAGTAAATTTTACATGGTAGAGCCATGCTGCAGCTATATTAGTAGTATAGTTGTAGCACGAATGGGTCGGCTCGACCGGGGAAGGACCACGCTCTCACAGAATACCAGTGTAAAATGGCAGCTTAATGCTGCTGTGTTTCGTATGGTGAGTGTAGAGAACCGGAGACCCTTTTTACTGGAAATGAGGCATTCCATCTTAGTCCTCACGGGTGACATCGCATCTTCATTTTGATTTGTAATCGAGGATAGATGTAGATTTTTTATGGGCTGCAGCAACCACTTACCATCAGGTGGATTGTGTGCTTGTTTGTCACCTGATCCTATAAAAAAAAAACTTATTATCATTTTAGCTGCATGAATTTTAAAAACATAATGATCTTAACACAGTAAAGTGCACTAAGTGTCTGAGGATACAGATGCACTCTCTATTCTCTCAATCTCGGTATGTTAAGAAAATGGTCACTCATTCATGGACTGACCGCGGCACGTGCAACTTAATTTCGCAGATCTATTGATCTGCGCAGCTATTACTTAACCACTAGTTCCTCTTCTCTACGAATAACGCTGTAGGGGATAAACCACGCTATTTAAGCCCTCGCGACAATGTCGTCGGCCATCAAGCATGAATCGGGCATTGACCGTTGTGAGTATTAAATACTATAGAATTTATACTATCACGTCTCATGCGCGGTCTAGTAGTAGTAGTATTTTGGTTGATAAATAGATACTTAGTTGGGTTCATAATGGCTTAAGGAGGATAATCTCAAGATTTTTTTGTCTTTAATGTACTACAGTTTTATAATGTATCAAAATCTGTCTCTATATTTATCTAGAGTTTTGAAAGTTATATTTTTGAAGTCTTATTATAACAATATTTTACTTACTGGTACAAATAACGTAGAAATGACTCTTTTAATAAAATTGTATTTATTCCACTTTTTCTTTATACTTCTCAAGAAAATGTTTGCTGCAAATTGTTGAGTTCTTCTTGCATTCCAACCAACCCGTCCAATGAACCTTAACCACTTTTTCTAATTATAGAATCCGGAGGGAATCTGTTTGAAAAACGACAAAATAAAATTACATTTTAGAACGCAAACCGAGGATTTATTTTCTTGTTGTGTAGGCAAGTCTATCGATTCATTATAAACATTCAAGATAAATATCGACATTAATTTTGATATAGTTGAGTCAATCCTAGCGTACATGTAAAATATTTTGTATAAAATGTATTTACCAAATTCATGCAAATTATCAACAACCTGACTTTTTCTTTGCAAAACGAAAATGAGAGGAGGCTTGTGTGCAGCGTGGAAATATGTTAACTGTTCATCTTCATCATCATCATTACAGCTCTTCACAAGTCCACTACTGAACTAATCTGCTACTTTCCTTTTTAATATAAGCTCTAGCATTCTTCGAATCTTTATCCCATGGGATTGTATCCAGTCATTTACTCTGATAAAAATTAATCGTTAGAACATTACTACAGTTTAATTTTTTATGCCTATCAAAAGTCCACTGCTAAAAATAGGCCTCCCCCATAGATTTCTCTATTTTTATTTTGAACTGTTATGAGAAGTATGCCGATTTACTGTTGCAGTTTTCCTCTTTCGTCTCTTACAACTTCTACGGTACGTATAATTCTATGTTAAAGCCAATATAAGTCCTACTGCTGGGCACACAACTATTTCTGAGAAAGTTATGTAACTGCTCCAGTGCGTGTTGACAGACTTCACATTTCCTCGAAATATATATTCCACCGAGCACGAGCTAAATCAGAACTAAAAATTGAAATGTAATACAGTTTCATCGTTGCCGGTTAGAATCTCGCCAGGGTTCTTCGCGTATTGTGACATTTACGGTCAGCTCTTTGCTCCTGGGCTTCCACGGCTCTGTACGTTTCTTATTCATAACTTATGGTTCGAATCCGGCACGGAACAAGTGATTGCATGGCGTACAAATGACGGTTCCTGGTCTGGATGTTTGTCTATGTGCAATTTATGTGAAAGAAAGAAAGAAAGAAAGATAGAAACATTTATTTACACAGAATACAGGTGGTACCAGATTTAACAGTGGTGTATAGTTCAAGCTATATTCTGCCTTTAATAGGCATGCAAATATTTATAATTATATAAAGCAATTAAAATACAATTATATTACATACAAAATGTCAAGTTATGTTATTATTTAGCATATTTATTATTATTATTATTATATTACATTATATTTAATTTTACAAATAATCATGTACATTAGTTTTATGTTGCATAAATTCTTGTATCGTATAAAACACTTATCCACTAAGCCATTTTTAACTTAATTTTAAAATATTTAAATGGAAGTTCCGTAGACTCTTAGGCAGTTTATTAAAACTGATATGCACATATGATATACATTCCGTTTATTTAAAGTTGTTCTACAAGATGGAATCATTATTTTAGTAGGATCTCTTGGTCTGTATTTAGTAACATGATCCCTTTAAATTTAAAAAATCGTTATACTTCTTACAAAGACTGATACCTCAAGAACATACATGCAGGTCAATGTCAGTAAATTAAGTTTTTTAAATAGAGGTTTACAGGAGTCAAGTGGACTTGCTCCACAAATAGCTCTTAAACATTTCTTTTGTGCAATGAATGCTTGACCAACATCAGTCGAATTCCCCCATATTATTAACCCATATCTCAGGATTGATTCTACATAGCCTTTATATGCTATACCTGCAGTCTTTTCATCTGATACGGTCCGAAGCTTTCTAAGGGCATAGGCAAATCTGCTTAGTTTGAGACAAGCATCATTTACATATTGTTTCAATTTCAAAATCTATCAAAGTTATACCCAAAATTTTATGCTGTCAGCTTCTTCTATACTGTCATTTTCTATTTTTATGTTAATGTTATTATCAGGGCGTTTACTTTTATTCGTACCAAATTTTATGAATTTTGTTTTTGACAGATTTACATTTAATTTGTTTGCTTTTAGCCATCTTAATACAGATTGTACCTCTTTACTTATTTTTATTTCGTGAGATGTTTCTTGATCCTTATATGGCACTATTATAGATATGATATATATTATAGTCTGCGAATAGAACACTTTGACAATTTATTGAATCTGGTAAGTCATTAATGTACAATAAGAATAATAAGGGCCTAATACGCTCCTTGTGGAACTCCATGTTTATTGACCCTGGATGGAGATCTGTGTACACTGCATTCATGATTGTCATTTAAAGTAGTGATTTCAACATTGCTTGATTGATAATAATTAAATTTTGGTGTTACAGACGAGTGTATGGATTCGAGTCAGTCACAGACTTATATAAATGGAGTTCCTCTGCATTCTACCTCGACAATATAAAAACCCCAATGATATTTATTAACGCGCGAGACGACCCCATCGTTCCTGAACCGCTTCTTTCGTTTGCAAGGGAATTCGTTAGTAAGTATTAATAAGTGTCAGTTTACACTTTACACAGTTATAGTATAGTTAGTGTGGCACACATAGCTCAAGGTTGATTTGCATACGTCGTTGGTGCAAGACGCCTGACTGTACGATTGTTTATTTCCGTTCGCAATTGCACCGCGCCACACGGTAATTAAGGCATATTTATCTACCTTTAATCGTGGAAGTCTAACCTTATTAAATTCTTATACAAGACTTTCATATCAGTAGAAGTTAAGAATGTTTTATTTTATTTTTCAAACTTTTTTAAGTATCATTTTGAAAAAGTTTTAAATTCAAAATTCACCCAGAATACAACCAAAAATATTTTCAATTCGTTAGTCGTAATAAAAGGAATTTTGCCTGAAAGACGAACGAACGTTCGAAGTTTTCAATATCTTTAACATTATTTGTAATAGTTTTACTCTCAAACCTTATATGTCACATATGGATCAAACAATTTCAGGGACTTTACCCACAGCGCCCGATCTGATCCACTAATCTGATCTAGATGATGCTATCGCAGAACGGGTAGTCATTAATATCGTATTCAGTGTGAAGAAATGATACTAGCGATCCGTTCTGATGGTGCTTAGATGCGTTCTAGGATCGGAGCGTCGGCACGATTCAGGCGCTGCGGGTTAAAGGCCTTCAAACAAAGGTGTATGTCATTGCTCAGAACAGATTTCGTTGGACGAGATATCTCTACTACCGTAGCCAAAGGTGCCTTACGCCCTAAACTATTTTTACTTAACAATTTTCTTCAAATGTCAGCCTCATTTGCACGTGCTAATTACTGCCAATTTACAAAGGATAACAAATGAACTTACAGTCCACCTGATGGTAATTGGCTACTAGATGGTAAGTGGATAATGCAGCATGGATCATGGATCATACAAAGAAAGCTATAGATGCGTTTTCACCTCTGAGGACTAAGGCGGAATGCTTCACAGACTGCATTTATACACGCTCTCTATACTCTTCAGCACGGAATACAGCAGTGCACGCACTGCTATTTGGCGGCAGAAATAGGTAAGGTTGGTGGTATCTACTCAGATGGACTCCTAGGCAGAAAAGGAGTCCTACCACCTGGGAGTGATATTGGGGAGCACAGCATTTCTAGTACAGAACTTTATATAGACATTTATGCTGGCTGGGGAAAATTCTTGGAAAGACAGAAAAAAAGAAAAACTATGTATTTTTTTCTTTTACAGGTTCGCACGATAAGGCGATATTTCTAGAACTGGCCCATGGCGGGCACTTAGGATTTTACGAAGGTGGCCTTATTTACGCGAATCCTGTGACGTGGTTGGATCGCGCGCTGGTGGGGCTGGTGGGCGGACTGCTGATGGCGCACAACAAGTGCTCGCAAAAGGACGCGCAGCTGCCCAGCGACCACTTCGTCTCCGATGACGAGCCGGACCTCATCAAATCCGCCAACCTTGTATTTCGCGATCCGCTCGAAAAATCTCAGAAGGTCTAATTTATTATATTCGAGGCCTGCGCAGACGACAGACGGTTCGCATCATACTTAATTGTCCGTGAAATTAGAACACAACAACTATGTAATAACGATCATGGCGTACAAAACGTACCGTACTCGAGTCCGTCGACCTTTTCAGTACATGATAAAATACTACTACTATACGTGGCAAGGAACATTAACGCACGCACTAGTTCTGATGATTAGTATAGATTAGTACAGTGATACGCAACGACCCGCCGTGAACATTTCCTACGCTTCTTTTTTTTTTCTTTAGCGGATAAAAGGACTCCGAGAACCTTTGCTCGTCGTCTGTGCATTCACTTACATTCAAACACTATTTATCACTAGGCCTATGTTATTATCCTTAAAGCAGACTTCGTGTCATGCAATGGGTAATTAGAGTAGTTTGTAATTTGTTAATAGTGAGGAATAAGTGGTTTGGATGTAATTTTATATTTAGCTACGGCAAAGCCGCGGCGATTTATTATTATTTCAAATTCCAATGTTGTTGATTACTTTTTGGTTAGTTTAGCTAATTGTATTTAATACATAACCAACTTAAGAATTAAATTATACATTAGCTAATACATTATTCCATGTATTGATAATTATTATTCAAAACATTCTGTTAGGCTGAACTTATAGACGTTTGTGTGACTCCAGTCTATCTACAAACTGAAGAATATCTGAATATGTTAAAGTTTGAGACAAATTGCAAAATATCGTTATATAGATTATAAAAATCCATTTATATTTGCTGGATCCATCTCACCATACATTTGCCTATAGTGCAAGTGCGGAATAAAATGCTAATTGGTAATGATAATTTACAATGTCAATTCTTCATAGGTAGTTTGACTGGAGATGTTATGCATCGTTGTCAGGGTACATGTATAATATTGTGAAGAGAAAAAGTTTAGATTGAAAATATGACCAATATTTATTTATTTAGGAGTTAAAGAACATATGTGATAATTGGCCATTTTATAAACACCTTTAAATATGCATTTTACTTGAAACAATTGTGATAATGGGCCATTCTATTAACACATTTAAATATGCATTTTACTTTTTCTTTTTATTAATAATGTGAAATAAAAAGTAGATGAGATATGTTTTTAAAACAAAAAAAATTTCTTGTCATTCTCAAATCTAACACATTTGTTACGCACAGTGGTTAGTTAAGTTATAATGTAAAGTATATACGTCCCATTGCTGGACCTCTTATTTTAGAGGGAGTTAAGAAGCGATTTCACTGCGCTGCTCCAGTGTGTTGATAGACTTCACATTTTCAAATTTTTATTCCTCAGACATGCAGGTTCCCTCACAATTCTTGACTTCACTGCTGAGCACGTGGTAAATCAGCACATAAATTGCAATTATAGTAGGTGCCGACGGAAATTAAACTGTTCACGTACCATTTGTTCATTGCTCTTTGCCGGTAGAAATAGATCTCTAACACTTGGTAAAAATTGCTTGGCAGATAAGCTCAAAATCATTAGCTGTGTATACGGTAACTTGTTGATACTTGGCGATAACTCAGTAAGCACCAAGTGAGCGCACTGGTAGTGCTGCTCCTTAAAAACAGGTCTGTCATTTTAGATTTAACTTTTTTGATGAAATTCCCACAATCAGTCGGTCGCCAGAGCCCTAGTTCGCCAACGAGTGATAATTTTCAGAGATCTCGTCTCAAAGAAGGATTTACACTGTACAAATATTTCAAAATGTTTGATGATGGCGAGAACATTACAAAGGTATCCAAAAATTCAATATATAACATACAATATGAACGGATTATTATAAGTATGATCATTCTCAGTAAAAAATATGAATTGTTATGGATCCATAAAACTTTATGAATATTCCAAATACAAATATCACAACATTTTCCTTAAAATAAAACTTAATTCTCTTTACACATAGAATATCTTAATCAATACTAATTACACATCAATAATTATGTATGTTTAGATGCAATACATGTGAATAATTTACATTAAAACTAAGTTCAGTGCCAAATCTATATAAGTTAGGGAATTATTACATTTAATTTTGAAAAAAGTAAACCTTTATAATTTAATTAGTTAATATAAAAATGGTATAGGTAATAAAATATGGCCACTGGGAGAGGTAATACAATTCCAATATAAATACTAAATTAAGTAGTATTTCTTTTTATATTTATTTATTAAAATTGGTGGCAAAGAAAAAAGAAAAATAACAAGTAACAGAAAATCATTACAAGAGTGAAAATTCCAACATAAACAGAAATACTTTTAATCAAAAACATTCTCATTTTTAAAATCAAAAATATATAATATTCCCTATTTAACAATCCATGTAAAATTTTTATTGAACATAGAAAACAAAAGCTTCATTATTATCTCCTACCTACAATTATGGAATTCATATTTTACAGTCTTTTTACATGTCGGTTTTAAATCTGAGTATTATCAGAATAAATTAAAGCTCTTTTTACAAAATATGTATTGTATAAATAAATTACGTAAATGCAATCAAATCGTAAGTTATGTTATCATATAGTCAGCATATAGAAGTTGGATCACCTTCCATAGTACATGCTATATTATCTAATTTATGAGCTAAGTGCATTTTATTTTCTAACCCTAACATAATTTGCTCTCTGTATTTACTGACATAGATATATAATTCTTTTAGAGCCGACAGAGTGTCGAACTCATTTAACTGTTCCACGGATAGTTGTTGCATGGATGTGCTTAACTCTTGATCTGTTACTTGAGGTAATTGTGATACTGCTTGATAAAATTGAATAACCATTTCTCTGTATGTGGGTAGGTCTTTTGCAAAAAGTAATTTATTGGACGGGGAATCCTTGCACAGGCGATGTTCTGTTAATGAACACGCGTCCATAAAAGTTTGGGCAATCACAGAAAGAGAGGAATCAACAGTTGCTGTTTTGTTAATATCGAAAATAAAATCGGGATTTTTTATAAGATTAACCCAAAAACGCAGTGGTAAACTGTTTGATTTCCATGCATGTACCACTTCAGGATTTATAATACCGTGTGCTCTTGCAGCATCGTCAAAAAGATCAAATAACCATTTGACAGCCGGAGGCAATACCTCATTGACTGTCAGTATAGTACTGAAGAAGTCATCAACAAATTTATGTACAGTGCCTTTTGTAGAAAGTAGTCTGGTGAGAAATATTTCTGGTATAGCTTTGTGACTATGTTCAGAAGATTTATTTATGATGTGTTGATACTCAATGGGTTTAACCAAATGGTAAAAGTGGACATTTTGATCAGTTATATCACTATTATAAACTCTTATGTGGGAATTGGAGCAATAAATACCAGTACAGTTTTTACAGGGTATTTTGTAAGGAGTATTAAAACTGTCGTTTTGGCGAGGGATCAAAGACATGATAGCAGATTCTTTGACTCCATAATGAGCCAACGTATTTAATTTTCGCCAACCGTTGACTGTTTTTGTTGTAACATCTTCATCCTGAAGAGTAACATGGCCACCTCTGCCATGCCGCCATTCTAAATCAACTTCGTGGACGGAAGGACGCATAGAAAATGGAGTATTTTTAAATAAAGCATCTAATATTTTTGATTTTACTTGCGATACACTATCACAATCTAGAACTTTACATTGAACTTTATCGTCAAAATCATCTTGTACTATATGTAAAGTTACAAATTGGTAATCAATTTGTTCTTTCAAAAGTTTTTCTTCAGATAATGAGTAACGTGCTTCATGAGTTATAGCATCAACAACACCTTTTTCAATTTGATGTTTAATAGCTTTAAATAGCAAAAATAATGAAGAGCCTGCATAATCTTTAAGGTAGTAATACATACATAAAGCCATCCAGTTTGTCAACATTTTTTCTACAACACTTTCTGTCCTTCGCAACATTAATTGAGGATGTCTGTTACAAACGGATTTTTCAATAAGTCGTAGCAGTAGGGATTTAAGTATGTCTGTGGCATATTCCATTTTCCCCATTAGTATAATCATAAGAAGGGAAGCCACATTTACTTTGTCTCTAATGTTAAATGACTTTTGGGCCTCTAATGTATCTATAAATGACAGAAGGAAACATTTGTTATTAAGAAGTTGTTCAAATTGAATCATGGCCGCATCATAATTAGTTCGAGGAGTATTTATAAATTGGCGTTGTACATTTAATATAGGATGGTCAGATACTCCAGGGAAGAAAACCTTCATTACGTAATTAACATGGTCAAGAGTTGGAATACCAGAATGTTCCAAATCAGCTGCCAAATCAGACATATCAGTTTGCAGTTCTGCAAAAGCCAATTTACATTCAAGTCTCACATTACTTTCCAATGTGTCCATTTGAATTTGTATTCTCTTATATTCTCTCTCAGCTTTTGTACTCCTCCTTCTGTACATAACTAGCACAATCATAAAAATAAGTACTATAAAGATGGTTCCAGCAGCAATCCCTGCTATAGCTTCAGGTGGAAAATTATAATTACGTAGCAACTCATAGTGTAAGTACCCTATTGGAAATCTTAAATTCTTTCCAACTTTCACCACAACTAATGGTAAATTAACATCTGTTAGCTGTACACCATTTTCATCTGTGTTCGAGGGTTGTATTTCAGGGGGGTTACACAGCAGCTGTTGCATAGTCAAACTGGTGACATTACATGGTTGTGTACCAATTGTAACAACCACATCTGATTCATCACTTGCTCTTATTAAATTTTCTCCTTCTATAACTAAGGGATCGCCCTTATAAGATTTAATGCGGTTGGGAAATTGATAAACATGAGGATCTTCTACAAACACCATATAGGTCCTTAAAGGATTAAAGTACTTTTCTAAATCATGAACTGTTGTCACATTATCCATTACAAACCCAACCTTCATTACTATTTGTGGAGTACTTGTTTGTGACTTAGTTGCTTGTATAATCTCATCATATTTCTTGTTTATTGCAGGACTAGGACATTCCATTTGATTTGAATTAAGAACTACACAGGCAGTGAAATTAATGGGAACTAACTCTTCTGCAAAATATAGCTTCATTAAGGGCTTTTGAATAGTATGTAAATTTGTACCATGAACTGTTATCATTCTTCCACCAGATACAAAACTTTTTAATGGTTTTATTTCCATAATAGTAGGGTCCGCTGTATAGTTAAATAAATTTCCATTTAAGGTCCTATTAGCATTGTCAATAACAACTGTAATTTTACGTATCACTCGAGGAGAATTAGCTTTTGGAGTAATACAAATTAATCTACTGTTAGATGTTTGTGTTTTATTGACAGCACATGGTAATTCATCTAAGTATGCAGAAACAGCTGAACCAATATTCAGATGTTGTCCACCAATTGCTAATTGAGTCCCACCAGAAACGGGACCAAGCCCAGGGTATATACCTTGTAATTTGATATTTTTGTAACTAAACAATACACTTGATTCAGTGTAACCAGCTTCATTTTCTACAATAACTGGTGCAACAATAGAGCCATTAGATGGGCCTGTACGACAAGTAATGCTGACTGATACTTCAAAATCTACTATATCGCATAACACATCACCAATTTTAACTTTTCCTGTCACTTCTTCAACTCTTAAGCCAAGGTTGCTGCCTTCTATTGTAACAATAGTTCCTCCTTCAATAGGTCCACTTAGTGGTTTTATCATATCTATTCTAGGTTTAGGACATGCAGTTATTGGATCTTCAAGACAAGACTCACTATAGGAACATGAATTACCACACCATGTACATTGATAAATAGAATTTCGTGTTTTACAAAGAGAACAATCAGCATGATCTCTGTGGGATCCAAGAATTTCACACTTATATAATGTTATGTTAATTGTATCTATATAATGCTTATGGTTCCAGTATACTTTAACACTTACATTATACTCACCAACATATCCTTCATATGAATAAGTTGTTTTATCACAAACAATGAAATGGTTTGATTCCACTCTAGCTGGTATGATCATATTAGCTAATTCAATACTAACTGAACACTGAAACCCAAAATGGCCCGGTTGTAAATGAGGTAAGTTTTCCACTTCAAGCTCCAACTCCTTGGGAACATTATTAGGTAATAATACTGGTTTTTTATACTGCCTTATACGAGGACAATGACCAATGCCATGATTAAGCAACTTTGTTGGGTTATTTTCTCCACTTATGACAGTTCTTTGGCACACAAATGTGTCATGTGTACATTTATTATCATAAATACACCAATTGCATGCCCACTCACTCATTATGCAGCTATGACATGTAGTGTGCTTAGCACAATCATAAAAAGCAAAGTTTCGAGAAACAAAATCTTTATTGGTTTCTGAAGAATGTACTGAAAGAGGGACATATACATGGTCTTGATCTTGTGGAATTTTTGGCCTATGTTTTATATCTGGTGTAGGGCATGCTAAGCCATTAGAAGTTACTGCAGCATCAATAGGAGGAGCATTACCGAAAACACATTTATATTTAGCCCCAAAGGGAAGTTCTGGTAATGTTCTTATAACAAGTTGCACTGTAGTTATTTCATTAACCGAAATTCTTTCTGGTAATATCTGTTCAAAATCAATACATTGCTGCCCTGTATATTGGGATAGCCATCTAGGTGCACTTTGAGTACCTTTTTGGCACATACTTTGGACTGTGCATCGCTTTTCTAATGAACACCAACCACAATGTGGATCATTAGATTCTAGGCATGATGAACAATTGCCATGTTCTGCACACTTCTCAGTTGGTATCTGCACAATAGAATTTTTGGCTAAAATATAAAGAGATTTTTGATATGGTGACAAAGTAGTATCTGGAAGTATTTTTTGTCCGGGTAAGAGCACTTCACTAGAGTATTCCAATGCTTTATCAGCATCAATAAGCACTTTTTTCAATACCCCATCACTTGTACCAAGGAAAGCCACAGTATGTAAGCCAGTTACAGACATAGTTACAGAAGTAATTAATGTATCATTCCAACTAATCACTGACATTGTTTTAATAGGATACAGTCCACTAATTTTCAGACCTACCTCACAAAAATTAAGTATATTACCAGTGGAACCTACACTAGGACATTTACCATCAGATATCATACCTGATATGTATCCCATATTTCGTGCCTTTGTACTACCATTAAAACACATATGAACATTTTCATTAAACTTAATTTCTATATCTTGTAAGGAGAATACACAAATAGCAGACTTACCTATTGGTTCATTACTGATACCTTTTGATGGACTAAACAAAGCAACAAGAATTGGATCACCAGTCTCGATACCTAACTGTGCTGCTAACTTTACACCTGCTTTAGCTATTTTAGCATCTTGAACTAAATTATAATTGACAATTTCAATCTTACCATTAATAGTTTCCTCCTTTACATGACATTCTAAAGTAACTTCAGTATAACTATTGTAGTTGTCATCATTGACACATGTACGGGCTAAACGGGACACATAACCAAGTTCCTCATTTCCAGCAAGGTGAGAATGTTTTTGAATTAATAAGAAGTATGCATAGTCACTTGCATTAAAACCATACACATACTGTACTAAAAAATTATCTCTGTATTTAACATCTATCTGAATCAAACTTTGTTTAGAAAATGTAAATTGGGCCAGTTCAAGTGTCATAAGGTCACGACTTGAGATCGCAGGGACATCATGACGGTATTCTCCATTATTAGTAAAGGTGGTACCAACATATAATACATTAGAACGGTCCCAAGAGTTGTATCTTTCAGGACCAATAAAAGCATAAGTAGAAGCTTCAGCATCGTTTGCAGCGACGCTAACAGGTACAAATTCTGGTTCTGCTGATAAATCGCCCAGTTTGTATTTATAACAAGATCCTTGAGCCACTGATCCACATGCTAATACTATTCTGGACTCTTGATCTATAACTAATATTTTGTTCACGTTGTCGATCCAGGTCGTTTGAATGTCGGGAGATGGGCATCCACTGGCATGACACATCGGGTTATCCAGTTTAGGGCCGGTTCGAATTACATGTATCGGTTTCAAGTCTGGACTCAATTGATGTAGCCAATTTAATGAACCCGCATAGACTTGGCCACTAATTTTATCAACAACAAGATGATAAAATTGGAATGTCTCATTTTGATGAATTGGATATTGTGATATAAACTCGTATCCATAAGCTATTGTGCATTGAAGCCAAAATGATATGAATAATACTGTTAAAGAAGTAGCCATCATCACATTTTAAACTATCGTCGCAATATTATTCTTCACGTTTTCACAACCACAACATTAATTTTATATATTATTCAACCCATTTTAGTATTATTACAAAAATAATGTAAAAGCATCGATGCCGATGACATAGAATAAACAATCGTTTTTTTTCAATACGGATTTACTATTTGGGCTGAAGTAAAAACTTCCTTAGGCCTTTATAAAAGAATTAAGAATTTATAAGTATTTTATTAAATAATAATACCTAATTTTAAAATACATTAAAATATATTCCTTAATTTTATTGATAATATAACATTTTTGATATTTTAAATTATATTAAAATTTGATCAGTAAAGATTTAAGACGGCCACATACATACGAAATTCCGAATCGGAATATCGAAACGGAATTCCGTGAACACATCACACACATACGTTTATTTCCGTTCGGAATAACAAGGGTCAGTTGAGAGAGGTTAGCCATTGAGTCTAGACATTCTGCCAGCGAATAATAATGACGATTTTCTGATTGCGATTCCATTGTTGCTGTATCATTGTTACTAGGTGCATCCCCTTATCACCCTAAACTTGCAATATAGTCAATATTATGTAAAAAGATCTATCTATCCAGAGATATGTTTTAAATATGGATGTCTGTAAACTCTTTCGACGAATTATTAAATAAAATAAGATGAAAGGTTACGAAAAGCTATACACCTATGAGATTAAATGTAAAACATACATAAACATACCTACTCGCTTCGGTCGTGCGACGAACACTGAGCGCGTTCCGTACGGAATTTACGTATGTGTGTTGCGACTCGTACAAAATCTACGGAAGACTTGCGTTCGGAGCGGCTTTTTTCCGTTCGGGATTCCGAACGCACAGGCAGTCATACGGAATCTCGAATGGAGAAAATTCCGTACGGAAAAATACCGTACGTGTGTGGCGGGACATAGATTTTATATGGACGGAATCGGAATATCGAAACGGAATCCCGAAACGGAATTCCGTATGTATGTGGTCGGCCTTACTCTGCAGGTTACGATCATAGATAAATAGATAAGTAGTAATTATAGTTACGATTAGAGAGTAATTGTGTTCTGTGGTTACGATTATTCAAAAAAAAATTTAAAATTTATGTGACAAATTTTATTTGCCAATGTCAGTGGATTTGATGTATTAAATGTTTGTACTTGTAAACTACAAATTTAAACAATAAAACAAGTCCTATGATGATAAAAAAACTCTCAACTTCGTGGAGTTTGTTAATATATTTATATTTCATATAATTTATTACATTTGTGCATTAATGGCTGAAAGCCTTATGGCTAATGCCGTAACAAAATTACAAAAAAAAATGGATTAAAGATTAACCCCTGGGAATGAGGTGGTCATTCCAAGCTGTTTCTAAAATAAATTTTGTAAATAGTTTATAATAATTTATATTGTGAAATTTATTTTAAAAAAAAGTCCCGCTGGGTTTCTTGCTGGTTCTTCCCAGGACAGAGGAGTTTTTTTTCTAACCAGTGGTAAAGTAAAAAAATTACTTTCAATAAGAATTACTTGTAATCAATATTGAATAAAAATTATTCTATTCTATTCTATAAAGGATTTTTAGAAATCCCAACTGTATCTTTTTAAATCGGTTTTCACGCGGACAAAGTAGCGGGATTCAACTATTTAATTTATTAACATTTATGTACCTACATAAATACATTATTTACAGCCAATATATTTAGGTAAAGCAAATTGTACTAATTTGACTTAACCGAAACCGAGTTCAAAACTTTAAAATAAGAAAGTTAAAACTACGATTAACTCTCTGCATTAGCTCCGAAAAGATAATATGATATCTTAGAATAATAACACCTAGAACGATAGTTCCCTACAAAGCGGACGTTCAAAAGCGAGGCAAGAACAAAATCTATGTGTGCGTAAGCAACTCAGTTTACGCTAAACGAAACGCACATAAGTAAAAACAAGCATGTTGCCAACACACAACATTTTCCCAAAAATAGGAAGTTGAAACTATATTGAACTAATAGTTACGACGCAACGTATGACTGATACAAATATGAAAATAAGTTTGTTTAAATTCTCTATTGAAGAGTAGCCCACCAAATTCAAAAATATTTTGAATAGGGTATTTGCCGTCTAGCCAAGTGAGATACTTTTATGAGCCATCGAAATGTGATTGCATCATATTTTTTTTGTAACTGTATAGAGATGTTATAATTAATTATATGACTAATGCAAGTTCGATATACATACCGCCCCAAGTCCGACACACGAGTCATTATTCAGTTTGCTTTTAACTAATTTGTTTTTAATAATTGTCGAGTAATGGTGTATCGCACCTCATAATGTGCTACAATACGAAAACACGGAAACATTATAATTTTGGCAGGTTTTATACAATAGATGCATTCCAGCTTAAAGTGATTGAGAAAACTTTATGAGAAGAACACAAATGAAAATTAAAATCATTTATTTCAGTGGCCTTGTAAATGCAACTGTTTCATGAACAACAGCATTGATGATACGAATCGTAGAGTGTTTTCTTTTTGGATTCATGGAACAGTCTAATTCTTAAGTAGCGTTCGACAGTAAGTCTCGTCAAATCTGTCATGTCAGTGCGAGTTAAGGTGTTCTATAGAAAAATACGAGTTCCTCCTATGAATCTTCTCATAATTTGAAGTGTGATTTCTTTTCGGAAATATTACCTGCATTTTATTTTAGATAACGTCTCAGAACAGTTTCAGCAAGACTACAAATATAAAAACTTCTTTTTAGGCGTAAACTAATCCACCTTTATCCCTCATAGATACCAATTTATGGAACCAAAGTTTATCTTTTGCAAGCATGTTATCAAATATACATTTTACTCGGGTTGTAGAGGTGTCTTGCTACATTTCCAGCTATTTAGCCAACAATGGTTTCTGCAGTTAGGATCATCGCTACCCGATGTAGTTTCGAATCCGACATCATTTAGAATCAGTGTTTTCAATAAGTGTTTAGTTAATTATTTTTCTTCATCATCAAATCTTTCGGAAAATTAAGTATTATTGATGCAAGTTAAAGCATATGAACATGTCAAAATAGGTATGTTATCAGTGGCACTGCTACATTTTTGCTAAGTAGTTGAACTGCTAATTTTACTTTCATAATAGAGTTTCTAAACTCGAGATGTTTACAGTTAGTTTATTGGCAATGTTTATACCTTCTTTTTCTAGCAAGTCATTTCATTTTGTTGAAAATTCCCAGTCCACTTTATTTTCATCTTGGTCCAAGATTTTTGTCTTCGAAATGATTCTGAACCGGTTAGATCAGTTTGAATTTTAAATAAAATTAATGCGTTGTATGTCTTCAATGTTGTAACCCTGATAGTAAAGTTATCAAATTGCGTTGCGCACTGTATTTAAATCCTATTGACGTGTTTTACTTTAAATTAAACGACAAAATGTGAGAGATTTTCTACCACTTTGGCAACATTTCCATGTAATGTTATGTGTCAGTTTTAAAAATTCATTTTAATTTTGATGATTGTTTGACGTAAAAATATAAGTTCAAAAGCATTACCCGTGAAATGTAATGTTACTATGTTTCTTGTGTTTATCTGATGTACTGTGACATCCGTTTACTGCACAAACCGTCATTTTAATTAAAATTTCGGGAGCTGTTGTCAACGACACGACTTTAGTACTAACAGGCCAGTGAACTAAGCCATTCTGGATTAGTTTGAGTTGCCTCATTACGGACGCGGACTCGGCTTCTAGGCGTTATTATTCTAAGTATGATATACATTTAATATATATATATATATATATATATATATATATATATATATATATATATATATATATATATATACAGAGTATTTTGAAACGCTCCGAAAACGAAGACAGACGACAGTACTAACTATATCTTAGATGATGGGTGAAATATAAAATCGATCCTGATGAAAAAAATCATCTTTTCACAACGTTTTATTAGCTTCATTCACGCTCCATCGTGTTGATATAGTTAAATAAACATTAATTTCATTAAAAGAATCATGAAAATACTTAAATATTAAACCAGCAGTGGAATTTAAAATAAATAAATCATAAAATCAGCTGACTAGGGTCAATATCCGCGTCGAAGCCAAACTCTTTATCTAGCTCCGTACAGGTCCCGTCACGACGCTGAGCGACAGTGGAGGTGTGTCTGCGCATGGGTACAGTCGCGTTCTAAAGTACTACATGGTACTAGGCTGTTGTTTTATAATATTATAATAGTAATTAATGGTTTTATTGTAGAATCATAATAGTTACTTTACTAGCTTCTTAGAACTTTGGAAGAGGTTGAAATTAAAATGGATAATGTATGTTTGAGCATTATTTTTATTTCAATCGTAAAATAAAGTAGTTTGTAACAAGAAAACTTAAGCTAAGGTGACACGCCGTCCATTATACCGTTAGAACATGGAACATGAAGCCGGATGTCGATGGTGTGTTGGTGTTACTGGATGCTACTTCATCAGAATCATCATCATCAATGCGAATGATAAATGTTTCCGTCATCAGGTTGACCACATGGTAATTTTTTCGGTATTCTTTTTCGTTCACTAGTTCAGTCATAAAACAATAGATATAAATAATTTTTTTTCCTTCCTTTTTAAAAACATCGTCGCGCGTCGCATAGAAAGCTGTGTGTGCGACTGTATATTGGGAAACATCGCTTTTTCAAAGCGCGGCAAGAATGAGGAACCAATAGCGTGCGCGCACAACAATACTGGCGAGCATTCCCCCGTCGCGCCCCCTTCGTACCACGCGCTGCCGCCACCCGGCCGACTGTGTCACCTCGCGTCAGCGCCAACATATGGGGAATTCCCCAAATTTACCTACTAAGATTTGTTTGCAAGCGACATAAAAATTAGAGGCGGCAATTACAATAAAACTTGCAAGTAATTTGTAATAGTTTTGACGTACCTGTTTTCAAATTAAAGTATTGGAAGGATTAAAAACGGAAAGTCAATAAAAGTAAAGTAAAATAATTATTTTTAGATTAATTAACTGTCGATCATAATTGCAATTGATTTTAACTATTAAATTATTCAATACCATTTTATTTCTATTTTCTTGTACAAAATCAAAGATAACCAAACCCAAGTAAGTACGTTTATTAATTTCAATATCATTTTTGTAGTAACGAACTGCTTGTTTCGTCAGGGTACAATTGATTGTCTAATTGTATTAAAAAATTACAACTATAACTTCTAAATTCCATATGAAAGACTAGTCGTAGGGATCATATGGAAACTAAACTTATAAAATAAAAGTTGGCAATGTCATAACATTTGACGGTCTGTGGAATGTTCAAAGTGTTTACCGCAAGGACGTTAGTTAGGACGCAGTAGGCTTCAGTTTTGGCGGATTCACTATTAATTTTAGTTTTGAGACAGTTCCGCGCTGACTTTGGACACATGCGCGAGCGACAGTTCATTGGTTTTGTTTATTAAATCTTATTGTTATTACTTGGTATTACGTACTTGTTATTACGTGTTATTCTTGTTGTTACGTTTTGTGTTTCTTTTTGTTTTAATAATGCCTAACGTACGTTTATAGTGCTCGTGAATACGGCAACATATTAATGTGCCTTGAGAATCTCATAAGGCCACGGAGGATCGGTAAGCCGTTTCATACCTAATTTTTAAATTACTTAGTACTGAACTGATCTGAAAAGGTACATAACTGAATACATCAGAATAATAAACATACCTTCACAATGGATAAAAAGCATGACTAAGCTTTTTAACATTTTATTTAAGTATTTTTTTCATTAGCGGAGAATCGAACCAGTTATTTGGTTTATTTAACCTAATTTTTAAATAATTTAGTACTGAACTGATCTGAATAGGTACATAACTGAATACATCAGAATAAAAATATACCACAATGGATAAAAAGCATGACTCTAACTTTGTTAACATTTTATTTAAGTATTTTTTTCATTAGCGGGGAATCGAACCAGTTATTTGGTTTATTTAACCCTGAATTGAATTAAAGTGGCTATGTGGAGACAACCACAGTGGCAAATTAGTAGGTTAAGTAGATAAGTTAGGTATTTAGACAAGTGTTGTAAATTATTAGGTATTGTGGTACCATCGCTAGTTGCGGGCCGCGCGAATTCGGCGTTCGCGCGTACATTGACCCCTAGTCAGCTGATTGTAATTCAGTAATTCCACTGCTGGTTTAATATTTAAGTATTTTCATGTTTTATTTTAATGAAATTAACGTTTTATTTAACTTTAATAACACGATGGAGCGTGAATAAAGCTAATAAAACGTTGTGAAAAGATGATTTTTTTTTCATCAGGATCGATTTTATATTTCACCCATCATCTAAGATATAGTTAGTACTGTCGTCTGTCTTCGTTTTCGGGAGCGTTTCAAAAACACCCTGTATATATATATTATTATTATTTATTAGGTCCTTACATATGAAATTGAAGTTTTGTACGGGAGGAATATAAAGTCAATTTTTTTTTGAAAAATATATTTAATTAATCAAAGTATGCACCGTTGTTATCTATGCTTAACTTTTGCCATCTCATAGGTAGTTCATTGATCCCTTTACTAAAAAAACCATGGGGCAAGAATCAATAAACTCTTTGAGGGCGGTTTGGACTGCCGCATCGGAGTTGAATTCTTTTCCTTGGAAGAAGTTGTCCAAATTCCGGAAAAAACGGTAATCTGTTAGAGCAAGGTCCGGGGAGTACGGTGGATGTCGCAGACATTCCAATTGTAGCTCATTTAACTTAGTGGTTGTTTGTTGTGCAGTGTGTGGTCTTGCGTTGTCGTGAAGCAGCAGTGGCCTAAAGCGATTGAACAATCTCGGTTGTTCAGCAGCTAGTTCTTCCTTCATGGTTTGTAGTTGCTGACAATAGATATCTGCCGTAATCGTTTGACCAGATTTTAGAAAGCTGTAGTGAACGACACCGGCGCTAGTCCACCAAACATTCACAAGTAACTTTTTCTGAGTCAATTTTCGTTTAGGGCAGAATTGGCTGCGTCTCCAGGGTTCAGCCATTGCGACGAGCGCTTCTGATTATCGTACAGTATCCACTTTTCATCACAAGTAATGATTCGATTTAAAATCCCTTCATTATTGTGTCGGTTGAGCAAAGTAACACAGCAGTCGACGCGTGTTTGCAAGTTCGATTCACTCAATTCATGAGGTACCCATCGTTCAAGTTTTTTACTTTCCCGATTTGCTTCAAGTGGATTAATACAGTTTTATCACTTACCCCCGAAGCCTGCAGCTATCTCTGAAGTGCTTTGTGATGGATCCACTTCCACAATAGCCTTTAATTTTTCATTTTCCACTTTGGTCTCCAGCCGTCCACGGGGTTGGTTCTGAAGGTCGAAATTTCCAGAACGAAAACGTTGAAAGCATAGAATTATTACGTATAGAATACTAGTACGCGCACTGAAAGTGAAGCAAGTAAAACTAACGCGAAACCGCGTAAGTTCACTCAGCGACGCGTCAGTGCGCAACGTCACGTCTTACGGAGAAGAGCTCGCGAAAAATTGTAAAAATGACCGTTTGTGTTGTAAAATATTGACACAATAGTGATGATAAACATAAAAAAGTGATGGTATTACATTTCACAGGTAAGTTCATAATATGATATTTAATGATATTTAATTGATTGATATTTAATTTAATTAACATAATATGAGTTTTACGTACTAATAATGAATTAAATATATTATATTTAATTCATTATTAGTACGTAAAACTAAAAAAATACTTACCTAAGCTATCAAAATACAAATGTTGCTAGTTGTGGGGAAAAAAATCACAATTTTCTTTTAAAAATATTTATTTTCTATTTGTGTTTAAAACGTTTAATCGCAACGCTCTGTGTAAAACTCAAATGTTTATATGTAGATACCTACTTCTCTAAGTATTAACATAATATTAACAATGGGTACCTATTTAAAACTAATACGGAGTGATCAGCTGATCGCGATCCGTCGACGCCATTTTAACGCAACTATTATAGCAACTAAATTTATTTTTATTGCTTTGTTCATTGACCAAGTCGACGTTTTAGAGTATAGAATAAAAACTTTTTTTGTTTACTACATCAAGAGATTATTAATAAGAACGCCTTTACTAAGCAGATGTCACTTTACACCCAAACATAGTCTATTTTTAACCGACTCCCAAAAAGGAGAGGTTATCAATTATGTATGTACGCTGATTTCTAAGACGATTCTAGATCAATTCGTATATGCATGCTGTAATTTTAGTGGTTGTTTTCCAGCATTCCTGACTCAATGCAAATTATAATTTTAAAATGTTTAGGTATATAATGACAATATTGATAATTATTTAAAATTAAAAAAATAATCTTAATAATTATTAAAAAATCTTTAAATCATAAAAGCATTCAATTTTAACCAATTATACAAATATTTGTTATATAATCTTTTGCTTAATAATTTAAATTCTTTAGGTATTTTATTAAATATTTTTACACACATACTCGTATTAAGACAATTTTTGTTATATTTAACGAACCTAGGAATGACATCTAGGACAAGTTGGTCAGGGTCATGTCGATTTCGAGGATGTGTATCACTTGCTTTAACAAATAATGACTTATTTTTAATAAATATTCAGAGCTAAATAAATTCTTACGCGTAGTAATACGGCATAAGCTAGCCTGCACGTCCAACCTACTCGCGAGATATTGCTATTGGTTTGAGGTCGCATTTGAGTTTTGTTTTTCTCTATTGTAAATCTGCCATTTTTGCATTATAATAATTTTTATATTAATAAATCTATTGTAATACCAAGACAAAATCATTTGACTTCGAGAAAACAACCATTAAAATTTCAGCGTGTATATGGGATCAATCTGTGTATATATCCTTTCAAATAAAAAAAAATCTAAATCGGTTTAGAAATAACAGAATTCTGAGGTAAAAACATTAAAAAAATACACCGAATTGAGAATCTTCTCCTTTTTTGAAGTCGGTTAAAATTAAACATTACACGATGTGCTTATTGTATTCGAGCAAATTAATTGTGTTTAATAATATTCTTAAATTTTATTACGTTTGCATTTTTGTACCATTAAAATATGTATAATAAAGTTATATTAGTACCATCATTATCGTGTTTATTTTATTCCATTTATTTATTCTCATAAAATACGTCTTCGTACGCAATACGTAATCTTTATTATATAGATTATTTAAAATTAATCAATAAAATAGTGATTTGCACAATTTGATTGCAAACGCCAGAAACTGGTATCACTGAATGGCGTGTATGTGTACGTGTGACGAGCGTAGGCACATTCGACTCGCGCCCACTAACATTTATTTTTCATTTTATTTTTTCGCGCCCATTAACACTTCACTCATTAACACTTCAACCTTGCTTCACTTTAACGCTCGTGTTTTGTACTAGACTGCGCTTCTATATGTAATAATTCTATGGTTGAAAGCAAAAACGTACTGTGCTTTATTTTACGACACCAGCGCCTTACACATCATTAATCCTTCGAGCAGTTTTTGTAGCACTGGTGCCACGGTAGAACTCGTACTCGTAAATACACCGATATTTCATGTTTTCCATTGTGCGGTAATATGCGACGCCAAAGAATAAAATAATGAGGAAAAACCAAATGAATGACTGTTTTCAAAACTCAAATGTACCAGCTAAATGAATTTATAAATTTGAATTTGGAATTCTTAACCAAAGAGGAGATATTTCAGATCAAAGTGGTCAGTACGACAAAACGCTGATTTCATAATATGTAAGGACCTAATATACAAGGTGGTCCAAACAGTGAGGTTATAAAATTTTTTTTGATTCCTCACACCAAGGGGTATCCGAAAATACCCTATGTTGTATGTTCCGCGATTTTTTGTAGTTTTCGAGTTATGATTTTTTTTATCCTTTTTGAAAATGTTCACCTAAACAGCCTAACATTAAAAAAAATGTAATTGTTAGATTTTTTCCAAGTTTTTTTGTTTGTATCATGATCCTTATGAGTTGCCCTATTATGCATAAAATAATTAGCTTCCTAACATTCACTGAAGATACAATAATTTTAATCGAAACTTAAAAAATTTCTGTCAGGAGAGGCTTGAATTTTCAACATTAAATGAAAAATAGTAATAAATGATTTCATACTTTCTAATTAATTTTAAAACTTGGCAGTACCTTAATCTTTCATAATAACATAAAAATGACACTTAATAGGCCAGTTTTCTGTTACAGACTTCTGAAGTTACCACGCAGGAAACTACCTGAATAGTTAATTTGATTTAAAAAATATTTTTATCATTTCTAGGGCTAAACTAAGATAGTAAATGCTTCAGGTTAGCAAAAATAACATCCAGTGTCTTTACTTATTGTTTAAAATTTATTGACAACAAAATTGCCGGCAAACTTCTTGAACATTGACCTTGACTGCGCAGAGTCGGTTTTACATACAAAAATGCGTGCGCAAACCTTCCCCCACTACGCTTATTGTTCAAGATGTTTGCTTGGAACTGGACAAATGATTTCAAGATTCATACTAAAACTAGTAAATAATTTAAGATAAATTTATTTAAAGTAAATTTTCGAAATGGCGGCCATTAACTTCGATACACAGTCTACATCGTCTTAAAAAAGTTTTAGTATGAATCTTGAAATCATTTGTCCAGTTCCCGGCAAACATCTTGAACAATAAGCGTAGTGGGGAAGGTTTGCATGCATTTTTGTATGTAAAACCGACTCTGCGCAGTCAAGGTCAATGTTCAAGAAGTTTGCCGGCAATTTTGTTGTCAATAAATTTTAAACAATAAGTAAAACACTGGATGTTATTTTTGCTAACCTGAAGCATTTACTATCTTAGTTTAGCCCTAGAAATGATAAAAGATTTTTAAATCAAATTAACTATTCAGGTAGTTTCCTGCCTGAGTAACTTCAGAAGTCTGTAACAGAAAACTGGCCTATTAAGTGTCATTTTTTATGTTGTTATGAAAGATTAAGGTACTGCCAAGTTTTAAAATTAACTAGAAAGTATGAAATCATTTATTACTATTTTTCATTTAATGTTGAAAATTAAGCCCACCTCCTGACAGAATTTTTAAGTTTCGATTAAAATTATTGTATCTTCGGTGAATGTTAGAAGCTAATTATTTTATGCATAATAGGCAACTCATAAGGATCATGCTACAAACAAAAACTTGAAAAATCTCAATTACATTTTTTAATGTTAGGCTGTTTAGGGTGAACATTTTCAAAAAAGGGATTAAAAACATCATAACTCGAAAACTACAAAAAATCGCGGACCATACATAGGGTATTTTCGGATACCCCTAGGTGTGAGGAATCAAAAAAAAATTTTATAACCTCACTGTTTGGACCACCTTGTATATACAGGGTATTTTTGAAACGCTCCCGAAAACGAAGACAGATGATAGTACTGATAGTACTAAGGATACATATGATGATGGTTCACAAAAAAATTCGATCCCGAGGAAAAAAAATCATGTTTTCACAACGTTTTAATAACTTTATTCACGCTCCATCATGTTACTACAGTTAATTGAAACGATATTTCACTAAAAAAATCATGAAAATACTGAAACATAAAACCAGCAGTGGAATTACTGAATTACAATCAGCTGACTAGGGGTCAATGTACGCGCGAACGCCGAATTCGCGCGGCCTGTAACTAGCGATGGTACCATAATACCTAATAATTTACAACACTTGTCTAAATACCTAACTTATCTACTTAACCTACTATTTTGCCACTGTGCTTGTCTCCACGTAGCCACTTTAATTCGAATTCACAGGTTAAATAAACCAAATAACTGTATCGATTCCCCGCTAATGAAAAAAATACTTAAATAAAATGTGAACAAGGTTAGAGTCATGATTTTTTTATCCTATGTGTAGGTATGTTTATTATTCTGATGTATTCAGTTATGTTCCCACTCAGATCAGTTCAGTACTAAGTTATTTAAAAAAAATAGGTTAAATAAACCAAATAACTGGTTTGATTCCCCGCTAATGAAAAAAATACTTAAACAAAGTGTTAACAAGGTTAGAGTCATGCTTTTTTATCCATTGTGAAGGTATGTTTATTATTCTGATGTATTCAGTTATGTTCCTATTCAGATCAGTTCAGTACTAAGTTATTTAAAAAAAAATAGGTTAAATAAACCAAATAACTGGTTCGATTCCCCGCTAATGAATAAAATACTTAAATAAAGTGTTAACAAGGTTGGAGTCATGCTTTTTTATTCATTGTGTAGGTATGTTTATTATTCTGATGTATTCAGTTATGTTCCCACTCAGATCAGTTCAGTACTAAGTTATTTAAAAAAAATAGGTTAAATAAACCAATTAACTGGTTCGATTCCCCGCTAATGAAAAAAATACTAAAACAAAGTGTTAACAAGGTTAGAGTCATGCTTTTTCATCCATTGTGAAGGTCTGTTTATTATTCTGATGTATTCAGTTATGTACCTATTCAGATCAGTTCAGTACTAAGTTATTTAAAAAAGTTAGGTTAAATAAACCAAATAACTGGTTCGATTCCCTGCTAATGAAAAAAATACTTAAATAAAATGTTAACAAGGTTAGAGCCATGCTTTTTTTATCCATTGTGTAGGTATGTTTATTATTCTTATGTATTCAGTTATGTTCCTATTCAGATCAGTTCAGTACTAAGTTATTTAAAAAAAATAGGTTAAATAAACCAAATAACTGGTTCGATTCCCCGCTAATGAAAAAAATACTTAAATAAAATGTTAACAAGGTTAGAGCCATGATTTTTTTATCCATTGTGTAGGTATGTTTATTATTCTGATGTATTCAGTTATGTTCCTATTCAGATCAGTTCAGTACTAAGTTATTTAAAAAAAAAATAGGTTAAATAAACCAAATAACTGTATCGATTCCCCGCTAATGAAAAAAATACTTAAATAAAGTGTTAACAAGGTTGGAGTCATGCTTTTTTATTCATTGTGTAGGTATGTTTATTATTCTGATGTATTCAGTTTTGTACCTATTCAGATCAGTTCAGTACTAAGTTATTTAAAAAAAAATTAGGTTAAATAAACCAAATAACTGGTTCGATTCCCCGCTAATGAAAAAAATACTTAAATAAAATGTTAAGAAGGTTAGAGTCATGCTTTTTTATCCATTGTGTAGGTATGCTTATTATTCTGATGTATTCAGTTATGTACCTATTCAGATCAGTTCAGTACTAAGTTATTTAAAAAAAAATTGGTATGAAACAGCTTACCGATCCTCCGTGGCCTTATGAGATTCTTCAAGGCACATTAACATGTTGCCGTATTCACGAGCACTATAAACGTACCTACGCGTTAGGCATTATTAAAACAAAACAAAAAACACAAAAGGTAACAACAAGATAATATCATTAAGTAATAAATAACAAGTAATAACGACAATAATTTAATAAACAAAACAATTAAACTGTCGCTCGTGGTAGTCAACACGGAACTGTCTCAAAAACTAAAATTATTAATCAATCCCGCCAAAACAAATGCGCACGAGGTAACGAAGCACTGAGGAGTGAGGACTCCACAGACCGTTAAACCGTAACGACATCGCTAACGTTTATTTTATTTATAAGTTTAGTTATCTCTATGACTAGTCTTCATATGGAATTTAGAAGTTATGGTTGTCATTTTTAATACAATTACACAATCAATTCTACCCTGACGCAACAAGCAGTTCTTTACTACAAAAATTATTGAAATTAATAAACGTACCTAATTGTGTACTCAGTACTCACACAATTATAAACACTATTTCATCGTTATCTTTGATTTAAAGAAAATAGAAAAATGAAATAGTACTGAATAATTTAATAGTTAAATCAATTGCAATTATGATCAACAGTTAATTAATCTATCAGAATAAATGTAAAAAATATTTTTTTAATTTATTTTAATTGACTTTCCGTATTTAATTCGACCAATACTTTGAATTTAAAAAGAGGTACGTCAAAATTATTAAAAATTACTTCCAAGTTTTATAGTGATTGCCGCCTCTAATTCTTGTCGCCGGCAAACTAAATTTCGGTGCAACATTGCAGCGTTGCCAACACCAATTTGTCAAATTCCCCGAAAATTCATGTCAAATTCCCTAATTTAAGGACAAAACTTCAACAGATTCCCCATAAATTCCCCTCAATTTTATTTTAAGAAATGAATCAATTTTCAACCTATTTTATAAGATTTACTTTTTAACTAACATTTTTTTTCTTTAAAATTAAAAAAATATAGAAATGAAAAGCATTAAATTATACACAAAAGTTGCCGAAATAAATCCGAAAATAAATGTGGTGCAATGAAGATAATTAAAAAAGGGAGTCATTCGATATTCATAAGTAACGTAACAAAGTGTTAAGATAAGTATTTAGATTTCTTGAAAAAAGGTTTTTTCTTGGCCTTGGCTATCAATTTTAAAATCCCGCATTTTCCCCGCATAATACCAATCCCCAACCAATTTTATATTCCCCGCAATTTGGGGAATTCTACACATGTTGGCAACGCTGACATGTGTAAATTTCACAGCGCGAGGCGACACGCGTGTGTGAAAGAATAGAACAGAATAGAATAGAATAGAATAATTTCTTATTCAATATAGATTACATGTGTAATTCTTATTGAAAGTCATTTTTTACTTTACCACTGTTTCAAAAAAAACCTCTGTCCTGGGAAGAACCAGCAAGAAACCCAGCGGGACTATTTTTTTTAAAGTAAATTTTACATTAATGGTTGTACAAACTATTTAAGTACAAAATTTATTTTAGAAACTGCTTGGAAGGGACCACCTCATTCCCAGGGATTAATAATAATCCTTATTATACAATTTCAGCTTAACAAAACATTTAAACTTGATAATAGAGAGAGCCTGTACACTTTCGGGGACCTTGTTGTAATAGTGTACACATTGCCCCAAGAATGAATTACTGACTCTGTGGAGTTGAGAAACTGGTATCACTAGCTTGTGTTTGTTCCTAGTGTTTACAGAATGTATATCACTTTTTTTACTAAAACTACCTTTGTTTTTGTGAACACACATTAAATTTTCGTAAACATACTGAGAGGCCAAAGTTAATATATTTATTTCTTTAAATTTATCTCTAAGAGACTCTCTCGGTTTTAGGTTGTAAATAGCTCTAATGGCCCTCTTCTGTAAAACAAAAAAGTTTCTGAATCAGCCGCATTTCCCCATAGCAAAATCCCATAAGACATTATGCTATGGAAATATCTGAAATAAACTAATCTAACTAATCTAACTAACTAGTGAGACCTCTAATCTTTTTTACAGCATAGGCTGCAGAACTTAGTCTGCTTGCTAGTTTGGATATATGGGGGCCCCACTGAAGCTTTGCGTCGAGAGTGATGCCAAGAAAAACAGTGGATTCAACAGGGCTCAGTTCTTCCCCATTTAAAAACACATTGGTACCCAGATTTTTAACATTCGTTGTTGTAAATTTAATACATTTAGTTTTATTTTCGTTAAAATGTAGATTATTAACGTTAAACCAATGCACTAATTTTGATATAGCATTATTCACTTCGTCACATTTAAATTATTGACGTTAAAGTTTAAAAATCAAGGAAGTATCATCAGCAAATAATACTATATCATGATTATCCCCTACAAGGGAAGGTAAGTCATTAATATATACTAGAAATAGGAATGGGCCGAGAATCGAACCCTGAGGGATACCCATTAGTACAGGTGACCCGGAAGAACTTTTACCATTGATAATAACTTTCTGCATTCTATTACTTAAATATGGAAATAATAAGTTTAAGCGCTGTGTTCTTGACACCATAGTACTGCAGCTTTCTGATTAATAATATCTCATGGTGAACACAGTCAAAGGCCTTGGAAAGGTCACAAAATATACCCAAAGCATCCTCCAAATTCTCCCATGCACAAAAAATATGTTTAATAAGCTCAACTCCAGCGTCAGTTGTCGGGCGACCCCTTGTATAACCGAATTGATTTTTATGTAGCAATTTATTAATATTAAAGAAACTTAAGATCTGATCTAAAATTATTTTTTCAAAAATTGGCGGGGTCTAATGTACTACTAGATTTAAATAAAGGTGTGACTTTACTATGTTTCATTAGATCAGGAAACACACCAGATTCGACGCTTGTATTAAATATAGTGGCTAGATAAGGTGCTATTATATCTATTATAGATAAAATAACTTTAACGGAAATCCCCCATAAGTCTGCCGTTTTCTTAACATCAATAGTTTTAAAATATTTAACGATATCTTTTGGCAATACTCTATGGAATTAAAAAGTATTTGAACAAACCTTTACATTTTGTTTGAGCAATGATTCGGCGACAGTAGGAGAAGAATTTAATGATTTTGTTGTCAAAAAAGGAACATCAGTAAAATGTTTCTCAAAAGCCATAGCAACTTCTTGATCAGATCGAGTTAAACTATTGTTAATATTCAATTGAAAATTCAAGTTGCGCGGTTTGACTTTGCCCGTTTTACTATTTATTATTCTCCAGGTCATTTTAATTTTTTTAGATGCAGTTTTAATTTTGTTACTTAAATGTAAAGCCTTTGCTGTGGAGCACACTTTTTTTAATATTTTAGAATATGTTTTTATATAATCTCTAAATACAACACTAGTATTATTTGATCTTTCATTATAAAGCTCGTATAACTTTCGCCTACTTTTATAAATTCCTACTGTCGCCCATTCATTAAATGATTTGCGACTGTTAAAAGCGAAAGTTTTAGAAGTAAATATTCTACTAAATTCACAAGTTATAATTTTTAATAACGTACCAAACAAATAATTAGCACTATTTTTAAATGAAAGTGATGGAAGTCTTTTTATTATATTACTTCTAAACCTCTCCAAGCGATGTTCATTTATTAGAACAAACACAACTTTCTTATTTTTCTGTTTTTTGTGTATGTAAGGCAATGATACCAACTGTCCACAGTGATCTAAACTTAAATTTTGAATAATAGATTTATGCAAGGGCTTAACATCTGTAAAAATATTATCTATACAGGTCGCACTAGGCCCAGCAATACGTGTTGGTTCTAAGAATAAATTAACAAGATTATATGATTTAAACAATGAGCTAAACTTAATACTAATGGAAGAAGTTTCAATGAGATTGATGTTAAAGTCTCCACATATTACAACAGACTTGTTTTGTTTACTAAGTTTGACCAAAACTTCTTCCACAATTCTTTCAAAATGGTCATAAGTAGCACATGGGGGTCTGTAAACACTTACAACATTGAGGTGCTCGAGCTCGACACAAGCCATTTCTACAGTTCGCTCAACAGAGAGGCTCACAATATCCTTACGTTCTTTCTTTCTATTGAAGGAACTGACCACCTGGTGATTTCTGAAATTAAACATGAAATTATAATATTTTAGCCAATGTTCAGTAATACAAAGGATATGTATATTGTTACTATTTAAAAACAATTCAACTTCCAATTCTTTGCCCATCATGCCTTGTATATTTTTATGCACCAGGTGTAAACAATTTTTATTACTTAATTGTGGGCTGCATTCAAAATTAATTAAACTCTTATTATTGCTAGAGATTGCCTCTATTGTCGCTTTTACTAATTTAAATTAGTTGGACCTGATTCCAAATTAAATTTCAAATGATTATCATGCTTAATAAAAGCAGTCTTGGTAGCCAAAAACTTGGCTGAGTTAAAAAGTAAATAATAAGATAGCACATTTGCTTCCAGTCTTAAATTATATTTGGATAGGTAATACCTATCTTTTGTCCAAAACTTTTTTATCAAATTATTTATGTCAATTAAATAAAATTTGTCATTATTATCACATAGACTTAGAATATACTAGCGTATAGACCACCTGACAGCCCGAAAACGCGTGACCAATTTTGATTTGTCATTGTGTGCGTTAGCTAGTGATGTATATTTTACTTAAAAGGACTATCGAAAATGATTGTTAAGGAAGCGGTAAAAAGATTATAAAAAATTGTTTAGTGCATGAAGTTGAATAACTTCAAAAATTTACTGAATTTTACCATAATAGTTCTAAAATAATTAAAAAATATTCATATAACATGTTCCTGGGAATAAGCTGAACCTACCTGCCTTTTGTTGGATTTTAATTCAAATGTATAAAATCCCAGGTGACTTTACCGAAAACCTAAAAACTCCCCATTAATCAGATCAGAATGTTGTATTTTCGAGCTATGATCTTTGGAGAAAATATTTACTGCCGTGGGCAGTTTCCCGAATTTATTTTTAACATATTGTTAATATAAATAGGTAGATACTTAACGAAGTATATACCTATTTATATTTTATAAAATGTTTTAATGGGGAAACAAAAACGGGGACACGGAGTACAACATAATGGCTGCTTTATTTTTCATATAAGTATTACTTGTGATAATTACAAACATTTAATAATTAATAATTAAATAGATTATAGAAGTTTATTTTAACATTCGACTTAAGTATGAATGTAAACTTAATAATTTAAGGAAGGAAACTTGTAGGAATCAGTTAAATAAGATTGCTCTGTTTAAAGGCCAATATGTTTATGAGGCTTCATCATGCTTCATGTTTATATTCTTTCATCTGTCCCTGAAAAGTATAAAGTAATAATAAACTTATTATCATTTTAGCTGCATGAATTTTAAAAACATAATGATCTTAACATAGTAAAGTGCACTAAGTGTCTGAGGATACAGATGCACTCTCTATTCTCTCAATCTCGGTATGTTAAGAAAATGGTCATTCATTCATGGACTGACCGCGGCAAGTGCAACTTAATTTCGCAGATCTATTGATCTGCGCAGCTATTACTTAACCACGAGTTCCTCTTCTCTACGAATAACGCTGTAGGGGATAAACCACGCTATTTAAGCCCTCGCGACAATGTCGTCGGCCATCAAGCATGATTCGGGCATTGACCGTTGTGAGTATCAAATACTATGGAATTTATACTATCACGTCTCATGCGCGGTCGTCTAGTAGCGCTTGAGGAGCATTACTAAATATCTATACCTAACTACGCTAAAAGTTTTATCGTTATGATTTGGGAAGATAATCTGAAGTTCCGAAGCTCCGCTCAACCTCTTGGGGAAAATAGCATGATGCTATGAATATTGTACTAGTGTGACCGTGAGGCTGTGCGGTTGGTTGCTTAGGTTATACATTTATTTTGGTTGATAAATAGATACTTAGTTGGGTTCATAATGGCTTAAAGAGGATAATCTCAAGATTTTTTTTGTCTTTAATGTACTACAGTTTTATAATGTATGAAAATCTGACTCTATATTTATCTAAAGTTTTGAAAGTTATATTTTTGAAGTCTTATTATAACAATATTTTACTTACTGGTACAAATAATGTAGAAATGACTCCTTTTAATAAAATTGTTTTTATTCAACTTTTTCTTTTATACTTCTCAAGAAAATGTTTGCTGCAAATTATTGAGTTCTTCTTTGCATTCCAACCAACCCGTCCAATGAACCTTAACCACTTTTTCTAATTATAGTATCCGGAGGAAATCTGTTTGAAAAACGGCAAAATAAAATTACATTTTAGAACGCAAACCGAGGATTTATTTTCTTGTTGTGTAGGCAAGTCTATCGATTCATTATAAACATTCAAGATAAATATCGACATTAATTTTGATATAGTTGAGTCAATCCCTAGCATACATGTAAAATATTTTGTATAAAAATTGGTAAATACATTTTTATACAAAATATTTTACATGTATGCTAGGGATTGATTCATGCAAATTATCAACAACGTGACTTTTTTCTTTGCAAAATATCAAAATTAACAAAATAATTGAATATATTCTATATTTAAAACAGTATGTAACATAAATTTTAACCAAAAATAAACGCGTCATAACATTGACGATGTCTTGAGGATTTACCTGTGATATGTGAAATTATCAGGATTATTTCTATTATTAACAGCACACTCACTCACGGAACAATTAACCATTTTGGAAAAAAGTTGCTTACTAAAAATAACCACTATTATACTTTAAAAAATTACAAAATATCTCTGAGTTATTTCTTGCGTGCCGAATTGTGCCGACCTGTCATTCAAAATCGGTTACAGAGTCATGAGATTTGGTATCCTTTTCTATCTTGCATTTTTGCCATAAGGAATTTTTTTCTCCCTTGCACACTATGTTGGTCATACGCTAGTATATCCTAAGTCTATGTATTATCATTACAATTATATGACAAATTTAAATTATTGTTACATATTAAATTATTCATTTGTATATTTAAATTATGTCTTAGATTATTTTCCTGTGGCAATCCCTGTATGTAAGACAGTGTGAACAAGACAATTTTGTGTACATTTAAGTTATTAAGTTGTTAGTTATTAAGTTTTAGTTGTTAGTACATTTAAGTTGTAAGTTATAAAGGGAAGGGTAGAGTGAGTAGTATAGCTAATGCATTGTTTCGTACTGATCTAGATAAGGGTTCGGCGCCCGCGAGGATATTGACCCTATTGTCAGCTGATTTTCTTTTCTAAGTTTCACTGCTGGTTTTATGTTTAAGTATTTTCATGATTTTTTTAATGAAATATCGTTTCATTTAGCTGTACTAACATGATGGAGCGTGAATAAAGTTAATAAAACGTTGTGAAAAGATGATTTTTTTTCCTCGGTATCGAATTTCTTTGTGACCCATCATCATAGGTATCCTTAGTACTATCATCTGTCTTTGTTTTCGGGAGCGTTTCACAAACAACCGGTATATATATATATACACCCACAATACTGAATTGCATCGAATAGGTAAGAGTAACTACAAAATCTCCATATCGGATTTCAACAGCGTATCGGAGTAGAAAATATAAACGCGTACGCATAATATCTAGATATTGAAAAATTTAGTTTTGATATCAGATATTGAGACTCGAAATCAGATATAGATACGATTCTCAGAAAACGCGATACGACCCAGGCCTATTCTCAGTTGAGTTATATTCGTATTACGTCTATTAAACACTAATTTTCACTTAAAAACCAGAGATTTTGCAAATACTAGCGGGATTTGTTTTATTTACGAATTGCACCAGGTCAATACAGGCCGATAGCGTGTACGTGAATGGTCTCACTTATTTTCTCGCTCTAACAAAAGCGTCCACTATGCTTTTTCTCTTTTGCATTGCCAATGTATTCCAACGTCAGTTTATACTAAATCTATGGTACAGATATACTTTCGGGTTGGGTTAAGATTTTAATATTTATCCAATACAAAGTTATCTGTGGATTTATTAGAAATGTGAAAACTCGGAAGGAACTCGACCACTTGTGAGTTAAGTGTAGCCATGTAGCTTGATACATATCTATATATCTATGAACTCGACTCGAGTTAACTCGCGTTGAAGTTCACGTAACTCCAGTTGAACTCGAGTTAAGTAACTCATAGACAAATAAATATGTAGAAGTAACTCGAATTGGTAGGACGAAGCTTAGTCAAATTGTTAGAAATTATTTATATTGTTCTTACATCTAACTCTGTGTTGGGCAAATACTAATACGATTCTATCGCATGTGTTGGGACAATTGTTATTACTACACTTAGTAGATGGGAGTGAAATGAAAAACGTACTATATGTATTTTTGTGTGAGTCTTAGATATAGTAAGTACCTATATTTAATAACAAAACTAGTGGTATTGACAATCTTCACAAAATAATATCACTGTAACTGACTGTAACTGCATGACGTGGGTAATAATAATACTAATATTATTACAAATTACTGTTGTGCTGTCGCTTACTGGCTTATATCTTTCAATTACCGCCAATCCGAACTCGAGGCGGTGATTATCCGACTCGTGTAAATTCGAATAGAACACAATTCGAGTAAACTCAAATTAGTAAATCGAGTTGATCCATCACTAGGATTTATCAAGCTCGTAGACAGCAAGCTTTAGCTTGCTACATATTTATTTATCTATGGCAAACTTCTTAGCTTCATCTGTGGTATGGTGTTTATGAACGGGAAATCGGGAAGGGAAAGGGGAGGAGAAATTAAATCAAAATCAAAGTACCTACCTTCCCCTATAGGACAGTCACAGTTACTACCCCTATAGGATAGTTACTTTGGTACCTGCTTACAATATTAATATGAGAAGAGATTGAGAGTAAATTAGAATTAAAAAAAAACTCTCTAAAACCCTATTGTTAGAATGGTCGAGTTATATTAATTTGAATATTTCTTTTTCTCATTAATTTTAAAGTAAGTATTATGGAATTAATAACTGATAGGTAATCTATCCTATGCTACGTGCTGCTGTTGAATGTATTATTTGCTCTTAAATTTAGATCCTGTGGGGCCTTGAAACAAAGATTAGTTTAAAATGATGAACACCATGGCTCCTGGGGGTCCAGGTGATCCGCATACACAAATGAATACATATAGAAGTTATGTGACCATGTTAGCTGATCCTGGTGCTAAAGATGAAATCAAACTAAAAGCAGCTCAAGAACTTAGCGAAAATTTTGAAGTAAGTACTTATGTATTTCGTTAGAACCTCAGTATCAGATATATACCTCTTCACATTTTATTTTAATAATTTTTTTTATAAAAAAATAATTATTTCAAGTGTAACAAATACCTAGGAAATATTTTTTTAATTTATTATATTGTTGAGAAATATATTTTCATTAAATGGGTGTAGTAAGAGGTGACTATGAAAATAGTCAGAGCGATCTTATGGCTTCTGATAGATGGCAGTATAACTGTCTCGTTTACATCAGACATAAAATACCCAGACCTGTGTCAGGGATCAGCATCAAAGACTTGAAATGCACGCCACACTGCAATTGCAAATCCTCCTGCTAAGTGTGACAACAAATAAAGCAAATCCTCCATCCAAGGCCTATGTCAAGCAGTAGATTTTTACCAATGAAGAAGAATAAATTACAATAATAACTTCATGGCTAAAGGTTGGTTCTAAGATAGTGTATAGGAATTGAAGGCCCAACTTCAGAAACTGTTATGTTATGTTTTATTCTTTTTAGTATTTTGAAGTAGGCTTTTACTTTTTACTAGCTGTCCCCCGCCACTTCGTCCGCATGGAATTAATTACGATTGGATTTCACGGGTTTTAATTTTTTTGCGTGGAACCCTAATTCTTTTTCTAAAATAAAAGTAGCCTACGTTACTCATTATAATATTAACTATCTGCCAGTGAAAGTCCCATCCAAATCGGTCCAGCCATTTTGGAGATAAGCCAGAACAAACAGAAAGACAGACAGACAAAAATTTTAAAAATAGTTTTATTGTTTTTAATACTGTATATATTTTCATATGCATTTAGTAAAAAGCTGTTATTTTGACATTACAAACAGACACTTCAATTTTATTTATTTGTATACATTAAAGTTATATTTTTTGACCCTTTTGAGTGAACTAAAGAATATCACAAGCTCAAGGTTACAACTAGAATGACATCTCAATAATTTAATTCATTAAAAATTTCTTCCCCTATTTAATTTATCTTTTGGGGTGGGATGTTTTCTCCAAATGTATATAAAAAAATGGTTAACAACTGGCAAAGATAATTGCATAACATACATATAAAAAAAGAACATACAGTTGATGAATGAAAATCTCTTCCTTATATATATATTCCTATTAAGTCTTCTAAAGCTAGTATTATTTTTAATCAATGATAATTTTTATTTGTTTTGTGTGTTTGAGCTGAGAAGCTTTCTTTATATTAGAAGACTAGAAGTACTTGTTTCTGAATAATATCCTCGCATTTACTTTTTAGTGAGTCAGGAAATGAAATTACAGTGGACCCCCGTTTAAATCCTTATCTTAGGTAATTATTAATATTTTTAATAATTTAGACTGAAAATTTATTTCTTATTTCTAAGGTCATTCTGAGTTCACCTCAATATCCACAATTTCTGGACCATTCTCTCAAAATTTTTTTAAAAATACTACAAGAAGGTGAGCCTCATTTTATTGCTGAGTATAACATTCAACAAGTAAGAAAACTTATTCTGGAAATGATACACCGTTTACCAATCAGTGAGACATTAAGGCCCTATGTCAAAAGCATCCTTATCCTGATGTTAAAGTTGATGGAGATAGAAAACGAGGAGAATGTGCTGGTTTGTTTGAAGATATTTATGGAATTGCACAAACAATACAGACCTCCTTACAGCACTGAAGTTGATGTAAGTTATTTCACGCCTTTCAGTGTATTAAAATGTTATATATATTATATATACATACATATATTATACAAACAAATTTATGACTATTTTAATTTTTCAGATACACAAATTTCTACAATGGGTGAAAGGAATTTATTCTGATTTGCCAAATCATTTACCCAAAATATTTGAACCTAAGCCTACCATACGAGTAAAAGATCTATCAGAGGTGAACATAGAGCAACTATTGCAAGAGACATATACTACTACACCCATACACACAGAAAAAAAATTACTTGATGGCAGTGTTGTTACTGTAAGTTGTCCACCTATACTATTATACAAGCAATATTTATATATTTATCTGTTTGTAATCTGTTACCGTAACCATTACAGCATATTAAAGTCCACTGCTGAACAGGCCTGCCTCATAGATTGCTTCATAGAGGGGATATTTGCCATATTGACACGCTTAGCAAGCGGATTGGCAACCACAATTTTATACCAACACATATTGCTGGACCTAGTTCAACCTGTATAGATAACATTTTTACAGTTAAGCCCTTGCATAAATCAATTATTCAAAATTTAAGTTCAGATCACTGTGGACAGTTGGTATCATTGCCTTACATACACAAAAAACAGAAAAATAAGAAAGTTGTGTTTGTTCTAATAAATGAACATCGCTTGGAGAGGTTTAGAAGTAATATAATAAAAAGACTTCCATCACTTTCATTTAAAAATAGTGCTAATTATTTGTTTGGTACGTTATTAAAAATTATAACTTGTGAATTTAGTAGAATATTTACTTCTAAAACTTTCGCTTTTAACAGTCGCAAATCATTTAATGAATGGGCGACAGTAGGAATTTATAAAAGTAGGCGAAAGTTATACGAGCTTTATAATGAAAGATCATATAATACTAGTGTTATATTTAGAGATTATGTAAAAACATATTCTAAAATATTTAAAAAAGTGTGCTCCAAAGCTAAGGTTTTACATTTAAGTAACAAAATTAAAACTGCATCTAACAAAATTAAAATGACCTGGAGAATAATAAATAGTGAAACGGGCAAGGTCAAACCGCGCAACTCGGATTTTCAATTGAATATTAACAATAGTTTAACTCGATCTGATCAAGAAGTTGCTATGGCTTTTGAGAAACATTTTACTGATGTTCCTTTTTTGACAACAAAATCATTAAATTCTTCTCCTACTGTCGCCGAATCATTGCTCAAACAAAATGTAAAGGTTTGTTCAAATACTTTTTAATTCCATAGAGTATTGCCAAAAGATATCGTTAAATATTTTAAAACTATTGATGTTAAGAAAACGGCAGACTTATGGGGGATTTCCGTTAAAGTTATTTTATCTATAATAGATATAATAGCACCTTATCTAGCCACTATATTTAATACAAGCGTCGAATCTGGTGTGTTTCCTGATCTAATGAAACATAGTAAAGTCATACCTTTATTTAAATCTAGTAGTACATTAGACCCCGCCAATTTTTGAAAAAATAATTTTAGATCAGATCTTAAGTTTCTTTAATATTAATAAATTGCTACATAAAAATCAATTCGGTTATACAAGGGGTCGCTCGACAACTGACGCTGGAGTTGAGCTTATTAAACATATTTTTTGTGCATGGGAGAATTTGGAGGATGCTTTGGGTATATTTTGTGACCTTTCCAAGGCCTTTGACTGTGTTCACCATGAGATATTATTAATCAGAAAGCTACAGTACTATGGTGTCAAGAACACAGCGCTTAAACTTATTATTTCCATATTTAAGTAATAGAATGCAGAAAGTTATTACCAATGGTAAAAGTTCTTCCGGATCACCTGTACTAATGGGTGTCCCTCAGGGTTCGATTCTCGGCCCATTCCTATTTCTAGTATATATTAATGACTTACCTTCCCTTGTAGGGGATAATCATGATATAGTATTATTTGCTGATGATAATTCCTTGATTTTTAAACTTAAACGTCAATAATTTAAATGTGACGAAGTGAATAATGCTATATCAAAATTAGTGCATTGGTTTAACGTTAATAATCTACATTTTAACGGAAATAAAACTAAATGTATTAAATTTACAACAACGAATGTTAAAAATCTGGGTACCAATGTGTTTTTAAATGGGGAAGAACTGAGCCCTGTTGAATCCACTGTTTTTCTTGGCATCACTCTCGACGCAAAGCTTCAGTGGGGCCCCCATATATCCAAACTAGCAAGCAGACTAAGTTCTGCAGCCTATGCTGTAAAAAAGATTAGAGGTCTCACTAGTGTCGAGACAGCTAGATTAGTTTATTTCAGTTATTTCTTATGGGATATATAATATTTATTATATAGCATAATGTCTTATGGGATTTTGCTATGGGGAAATGCGGCTGATTCAGAAACTATTTTTGTTTTACAGAAGAGGGCCATTAGAGCTATTTACAACCTAAAACCGAGAGAGTCTCTTAGAGATAAATTTAAAGAAATAAATATATTAACTTTGGCCTCTCAGTATATTTACGAAAATTTAATTGTTCACAAAAAAAAAGGTAGTTTTAGTAAAAAAAGTGATATACATTCTGTAAACACTAGGAACAAACACAAGCTAGTGATACCAGTTTCTCAACTCCACAGAGTCAGTAATTCTATCTTGGGGCAATGTGTACACTATTACAACAAGGTCCCGGAAAGTGTACAGGCTCTCTCTATTACCAAGTTTAAATGTTTTGTTAAGCTGAAATTGTATAATAAGGATTATTATTAATCCCTGGGAATGAGGTGGTCCCTTCCAAGCAGTTTCTAAAATAAATTTTGTACTTAAATAGTTTGTACAATCATTAATGTAAAATTTACTTTTAAAAAAAAAGTCCCGCTGGGTTTCTTGCTGGTTCTTCCCAGGACAGAGATTTTTTTCGAACCAGTGGTAAAGTAAAAAATGATTTTCAATAAGAATTACACATGTAATCTATATTGAATAAAAAATTATTCTATTCTATTCTATACTTTTAGTCGATATTAGGAAGATGCTGCTGCCCATCTACTGATTTGTTTCCCTCTGTTGCCTCTTACAATACCCACGGGATGATATGGGTAGTGGATATTCTTACACTGTCACTGCATAGTTTTTTTGTAATCGCATTCTCGAAAATCACACAAATAATTTCGATGAAATTTACTATGTAGGGGTTTACGAAACGGGACAGAAAATCGACCTAGCTAGATCTAATTTCTGAGAAAATATGTTTTCTCCTTGTTTTCATGCACAAAGCAAATTATTTAAAACATATAAATGTGCATAGAATTTGTTATTGTTTGATTTTTTAAATTTATATATAGATTTTGATAATCAAGAAGTAAAGCATTTATTGCTTTTGATATTTTATTTGTATTATTTGCTTCTTTTAACTTTTATTTTTATTTTCAGAATATTATTTACTTTATAATTTTTTTTTGTTAATGAAGCAATAATACCAAATAAAATATTGCTGAATCTTAAATTATTCTTAGTAGTCATAAACATAAAAAACATAAAACACTCACGCCTGTCACCCAGAGGGGTAGGCAGAGACTACGGACTTCCATTTGGCACGATCCTGGCACACCTCTCTCGCCTCCTTTACATCCATATATCTACGCATACACGCTCGTCAGTTAACTAATCTGGCCCATTTTCAATATATCGCCAATTTGGTCGATAAACCTTCGTCTAGGGCGTCCCTTTCCAACTCTGCCGTTCACTTCTGCAGCATAAATTTGCTTTGGCACTCTTTATTCGTTCATTCTTTCTACATAACCAAAATTAAGTAATAGTAATCAATGTTTGTGTATATGTACATTAAACATTATGCTATTGGTATCTCTACTTGGCTTGGTTGACTAGTAACCTTTTCACTTATTATGATAATGCCACAATTTGGTGATTATATCCATATATCTTTATATATATATAAAAATTACGTGTCACATTGTTTGTCCGCGATGAACTCCTAAACTACTGAACTGATTTCAATGAAATTTTGCACACTGTGTGCAGTTTGGTCCAACTTGAGAGATAGGATAGTTTTTATCCCGATAAGTGACCCTTAATATTTTTTATTGCGAGTTCAAGGATTTTTTGAAGGACAAATGGTCGTCGGAAAGGGCAGAATAACGTCTGCCTGGCCAGCTAGTCATATATATATATATATCAATGTTAAATGTATGAAAATTATTGGTACATCTTTTATAGCTTCCTTAAATTTTATATTACTAACCCTTTAATAGGAAACAAACTTATACTTATATATCCCTATTTACTCCATATGTCGCCTTCGGAATTGCATTTGTGATAACTTTACTAAAAAAATAATGTAAACAACTTACATACTCTCTAGATTAATTAGAAGAAATTATATTATTAATTAATTTTCATAAAATAACTACATATTTTTTTTTATTTCAGTATAATCTTATTCCTAGATCAGTATTATCATTAAAAGTAATACAAGAACTACCAATTATAGTTGTATTAATGTATCAACTATATAAACAGAATGTGCATCAAGAAGTAAGCAATTTTATACCTCTCATTATGGAAACTATAACCTTGCAACCAGCTGCTACCCACAGGTATTTTCTAATTTTACATACAAATATAAAATGTTTGTAACATAGTTAAGTTTTGGGAGTGGTGCTGAAGCTTTTTAAAAACAACTAAATGTGTCTCGATGACATTTAATAACTATGTCATTACAATAATGAATTAAAACTAATTCAGTACAATACTGAATTCCTTAACTAGGTGATTACATTACTAGGATGAGTCCTATAATTAATATAATTCTAAATGCAAAGGCTTTTATAGGATGGCCAAAACAAGTATGTTGACTGAAAGTATGACATCTTGGTTTGACCAGCAATAACAATTATAAAGTGGAGTCAGCGTCTTCTGTAACTACACTTTATAACATGTTTTGAGTAATCTAATATCAAAAGCTTAATCGGCTAATTTGTGATCAACATGTTGTTGTAAAATATCATGTTTACGAGTAATCTAATATCAAAAGCTTAATTAGGACAATTTGGAATCAACAGGTTGTTATGATATTACAGCTACTTCCAGACTGTATAACTACATACTTGCCATGCTATGATGCTATGTATTTGTAAATTTTAACAAGGACAAACATCTAGACCTGGAGCAATTATTTGTAGGCCATACAAATACTTGTTTCGTGCGGGATTCGAACCCACGCCGCGGTCGTCAGCGCCGTAACTCAAACTAAACCAATTCGATATGGAGCCGTCAAAAAATATTTAAATACCATTGTCCAAATGGGGACTCCAGTCGTGTGGATTCCACTGATTTTCTTGGAATTACTATTGACGCGAAGCTTTAATAGGGCACTAAATTAGAAGCAGACTTAGTTCTGCAGCATATGCTGTAAAAAAGATTAGAAGTCTCACCAATGTTCACAGCTTTAAGGAATGTTGCTATGCTGAAACGCGATTGACCTTAAAACTATTGTTTTGCAAAAGAGGGCTTATAAGGGCAATTTATAACTTTAATAGTGAAAAGCCCCTTAAAGAAAAGTTTTAAGAATAATTATTATATTAATTTAAGCATCGCAATATATTAAAGAAAATGTGATTTTTTTGAAATTGTATCTTTGATAAGAACAAAGATATTTATACTTTAAATACTAGGGATAAACCCATGCTTATAATACCAGTTACTTGATTTCAGAGGAATAGTAGTTAATTTACGGAGCAATATATGTGCTTTTACAACAAAATTTTACCTACCTGGCTTAAACGAGATGGCTATACCACCATCTATCGGAAGCCATTAGATTTTAATGGCATTTCCCTTAGTAGCCTCCTACGACAGCCATTTTGGCATTTTATAATTTTTGAAAAACGCTAAAATAATGCTGGCATGACTTCGCCTCTCAGGGAAGTGGTTAAGCCATTGAGTTGGATGCTATAACATACGTGGTCACAACTCAAAGGTACCTGTCATGGCGGGATATACATTCAAATATGCCGAACTAAATCACACAGACTAGTGATTGAGTTTGGGTAGTAATTTTACTTGTATGAGGACTTGCTAATGGCTTATAATGAACAAGAGTGGTCCAACAGGTTAAAGTGTGGTAAAGTTTCTGTAGAAACTGATTAAAATATATAAAGTGACAAGTGATTGATTTTTTTGCCTAGAAAATGAGTAGAGGTGTTAAATTTTATGCTATATAACTCAACCAACATTATTGGTTCACCTTCTTGTGACGAGTGTGGCAATTTAACTTTGTTTTTGATTTTTGTGAAAGGTAGGCGATTACGAAATCTCTTTATCAAAATAAAATGTATTAAAATAATATTAAATTTTTTAGGCAATCAGCTTCTTTTAATAAAGAAGTTTTTGTTGACTTCATGGGTGCACAAATCAAAACATTAGCATTTCTAGCTTATATTATAAGGATATATCAAGATACAATAGCTAATCATGCTAACTTGATGGTTAAAGGAATTATTGGTCTTTTAACTCTATGTCCACCAGAAGTAGCCCATCTTAGAAAAGAATTAGTGATAGCAACACGACATATTTTGGCTACAGATCTAAGGCTAAGTAAGTATTACTTCAATTATATTTGTTTTAAACTCATTGATTTTTTTTCTAATTTGGCATTGAGAAATAGGTGTTGATTAAGATCAGAATTTTAACGTGACATTTTTTAAAATTAGTATGCACTACAACAATTTGCAGCTTTGCTAGAACATTAATTAAGCAAATATAGCTTGTATAATTGTTGTATTATGTTCAAGATTAATCATAGATGCTGTGCTCTCCTGTTATTAGGGACGATGCATTGCTTTGCCTTTTTAATGTATATTATCTCTATAGTTAATATTTTTGTATAAACTTTGTTGGTACGACATTATAAATAAATAAATGAATAATCTAAATTGTACTTCTTAGTTTAGGTACATTACCAGACTGGGTATAGGACTGCCTTCTATTTCAATCTAATTTTCAGAGTTTGTTCCATACATGGAGCGCTTGTTCGACGAGGACGTATTGCTAGGCGGCGGCTGGACGGTGCATGAGTCGCTGAGGCCTCTGGCCTACTCAACTCTAGCCGATCTGGTACATCATGTCCGGCAACATCTGCCTCTGTCTGATCTCGCTATTGCTGCTCATTTGTTTTCCAAGAATGTACATGACGAGTCTCTGCCTACTAGGTGAGATTAAAATATATTTCTTATAATGCATGTTTATTTTTATTAAGTGCTAGAGCATGGGAGTTCTGTACTGGATGCACACTAGGGTGGAGCGCGGTTGTATGATTTTTTTTTAATATTTTAAATTCTAATAGCGCGGGATTAGTGCCTTATGCTTAAAGTCAATTTAGGTTTTTTTCCAGCTCAATTGAATAACATCTGCCTCCGCAAGGGCCTCAAAGTTTAATGTTTTACTGAAAAAAATTAGTATGTTTGGGCTAAGATAAACAATTGATCAGAGTTAACTAGAGATTATAAATGAAACTTAATAATATAATTAGAATACTTGTAATGTAATTTAATAAAAAAGTGAAACAAATTTCAATCATATGTATTAAAAAACAAATCGTCAATTTGCCTTAAAATCTCTCTTCGTATCGAATTTTGTCATTTTCTTACGGGATTCAAATTTGGCGTTTATGACCCCTAATCGTGATGAATCCTTACATTGAGAAATGGCCGCTTCTGTCGTCAACTTCACAGCTCGCTCAACAGCCTGAATATGACATGGGAGACGTAAAAACAAAAGTTCACCCTCACCACCAGATTGGCCTATTTGCTGAATTTCTTGGTCACTATCGGCAACAAGTGTTCAATATCGGCGGTTCAGTAGTGGTGAGTTGCCAATTTATCATATCAATCTAGGTTATTGCGCTAAAATTAATATCAGGCATCTCGAATAGCCTTGATGCAGGGGATTGCGATATACTGCGTGCTTTTAATATACGCCGGGCTGCCAATTCACGAATGCGCTTTTTATCATCAGTAATCATTGCAAGTAGTAAATTTTCAGGATGTGCGAAGTAGTTATTGCGTTGAATGACGGGATCAATCACTTCTTTCAAAGATTCTGGCAGATACCTGCAGGCTAATATAATTTTAAATAGATGTCGAGCTCCATCTTTACATGATGGTTTATTCTTAATCGAGAACCAAGCTGGGGCGTAAACTTTTACGACAAATGTAGCCAGAGCAATCAAATTCTCTGATGGTTTCTCTGTTGCTACATACAAACGTAGGATTCAATTAGCACGTGTGAGTCAACGAGCATGAGATTGTTTACCTGGAAACCTGTTTGCTAGATCTTCTAGAAAAGCTTGATTGTACCGCAGAGACGATCTGTGCAAGTACTTTTGATCTGTGCTCAAATCTGGGGCCATTTCTGGGAGTGATTCTGCTTTTTTATTTGATTTTTAACCGGTATTTGTTCACAAGTTTCCAGTATCTTTCCCAACTGACCAGTGTAAGACTTGTGTCCCGAAGTGCCTGCGTCAATATGTAAAAACAAATGCCTTAATGGCAGCTCGTTCATATGCAGTAATCAAATAATCCGTTGGAGGGGCCTTTGTAGCCTTTTTCAAGGTGTCTTATAATACCACCGTACTTTTCACAATTTACATTAGTCCCATCACAACCTATTGCCACAAGATGTTCTAGGGAAATGCCTTCCTCTGCCAAGTGCAACCCTGTGATTGCTGATTTTACTGCTTTCGTCGAACCAGTGCTAGGTCCTACATAACCCATGAAGATAGAAACAGAAACGTCTATTTCTGAATCAATTGAAGTAGAACTAACTTTTGAGGATGTACCCGACCGATTTTTCCGATCTAGTTTCCTCTGTAGGGTCTTTTCTAGCTTCTTCGTCGTAGTAACGTCGACTCCGCCTATTATCATTTTACGAAAAGTTCGCTGATCAATCAAAAATGAATGTTCTCGTTTGGGAACCTTTTTATCGGTTGGGCAGGTGCAATTCGTGAGTTCCTTGCATTTGCATGCTGAAATATCAAACAGCTGCTTACTATTTTATCGAAAATTATCCAATTTTTCTGAAGAGAGCTTCTTAATAGACTTGAGTAAATAAATAAATATAGATATATAGATAAAACTCGTGTTCTAGTCACGGTTGGAATAGACTCAGTTTGCCAGATATTTTCAACTCTAGGTGCCACAATATTTGCTATTTGTGAAAATGTTGGCTCTTTCGCTGTTTTCAGTTGCAATTTTAGTTGATGTCTGGTCCACTCGTAGTACTTCATCACATCTTCATACGTAGGTAAAGTGTTCTTTTTAATATCTTGGATATCACCAAAAAGCGAACACTTCAAACAACTAAGAAATATTGTGAAATAGATAAAAGCGCGACCTTTCACATTGAAAAGCAACAGCATACTGGCAGTGAGACAACAAGTGCGCGACAAATTACCCTCCCGCGCGTGCGCCAAAATTACTTCCCGCGCGCGCCATCATGACCTTGATTTGAAGTAAGTTTACGAAAAATCTTGGTTTTTTATTGACTTTTAGTGAAAAATAACTATATTTTTAATTAAAAAATAAAACAAAATGTTACAATTTATTTAATAATAGCATATTTACATAGCGCCAATCCTGGGTCAAAATCATTTTTTTATAAAATTTCAAAGACCTGGCGGGGGCAGTTACTCTGAATCAATCCAAATAATATTTAGTATGAGTTAATTTGATTCCTAAAGGCACCTTTTGCGCACTATTAGATTATCATAAGGTGAAAAAAAATTTTTTGCTCCACCCTAATGCACACCTTCAATCGTAATGATCGAGTTTTTCGCTCGAAAAACTCGATCATTGCGTTACCGACAGCCGGGCTTATTACTGAATGATCACCTCGAGCACTTCCATGTGACGGAGTGGTGTACTGTCCCATACTCTAACAGCCATTAGCTAGCTGCAAAAATTGTTCTCCGATTGGGTGGTACACGTGCGTTAATTCCTTGTCTTTGCCAACGCGGTAAAGACTCACTTTCGTGTAATCTTTGCGCACCACGTAAACTTTCATTGCTTAAAATGTAACACCGTAACATTTCATAGTATTCGCAGTTCGAATATTTTCGCTGCGAAATGAACCTATGAAATTTTAAAAATAGAACACTGGTACGTAATGAGGTCACGGTCAAGAGAACACTGTCGGCCGGGGCCGGCCGGGTGGACGTACCTAGCAGTGTAACGGCTTATGGAAGGGAAAGGGTGGGGAGACGCGCTAAAGCTGTAAGCGAGCGCGAGCGCCGAACTGGCCGAACGCCACCGACTGCTTCCCAATTCAACACTCCCTTACGAATGTGTGCATGCTAATAAAATGGTAGGTGCTACATATTTATGAATGACAGTCAGTTAAAATAATGCATTTCCACACATTTTGAATATAAATGATGAAAAGGATAAAATGTTTGAGTTTTTTCACTATTCGCTCATAATACCTAATCTGAACCTCTCTGCAAATTTGGCCGGCTGTTGCGAAATAACTCTGTATATTTATATATGGATTCTACTCCCCATGTCACTATCACTGGCATTAAGTCAGTCAAGTTATTACAATAAATGATAAATAAATAAATATATTATTAATTTAAAATATATTATTGTGTGGATGTCGCAGCATTCAGACGATGTCGTGCAAACTGCTGCTGAACCTGGTGGACTGCATCCGGCAGCGGTCGGAGAGCGAGGGCGCGGCGGGCGGCGTCCAGCCGCAGGGCCGCCAGCTGCTCATGCGCATCCTCGAGGTCTTCGTGCTCAAGTTCAAGACCATTCCAAACTGCAGTTGCCCGCTCTGATGGCAAAGTGGTGAGCGTGACTTTTTTTTACTCGAATGCTCCAGAAGTAGGGGTAACGTTTTTGGTTATTATAATCCAAACAGCTTCACGAACTTTGCATTTTCATGATAATAATACACGTACGACACTGGCAAAACATGATATGACGCTTGCTTAACGCGCCAACGACCGCACATGTGCAACGAATTGAACCATGAATCGAGTCATACTCAAGCATGTCGCTTGCACTCGGGCTTCACAAATGCCATATATCTGCACCTTTCTAACCTATAAAAATTATACAAATAAACAATCACAGTAGGTACTTGATAAAAGAAGAAAAATTCGTGTAATGATGCAAAGTAAAATGGGCTATATATAACTGTGGTCGCGTTGCCGTCGGTGGCAATAAATGTAAATTATAAATTACTTGTTTGTTGTTTTCAACTGTTTAATAACAAAAAAGAAACTGGTATTTAATTTGATTATTACTTAAATTTTAATCGACGAGAGAAAGGTCATTTTTTTTTAAATTTATGCATAAAAAAACAACCTTAATCCTTTCCCTGTCCCATGAATGACATATGAACATTTCGATTGTTTAACTTTTGTGTCTATATCGTGGACAGGGAATCTTTTAACTTTGCTATAACCTGCGCGTATTTTATATTTCAAATTTGTAAAGCTCATGAAGGACAATATAAAAGATGATCCATATAATTGTTTCATGTTCATATTACATTTTTTTTAATGTTATGAAGAATTTTTGGAATACTTTAGCAACTAAATAAAAAAAACTAATTTAGCAAAAGTGACAGCTGAATTTTTAACCTTTTTTTTTATAGTCAGCTAAATATACCAACCGATAGCTTGCGCTTCCACTACGTTCCGCGAACATTTGGTCACGTAGGTCACTAGGAAAAACTGTTTGATATTTTTGCGTTTACGTTGAGATGGCCGACGGACGACAACACAGTATAATTGCACCGTCGCAGTTGATTTTATGAAATACATATAAACTAATTTGACCCAAGCCATAAAGCTGGAATTAGTAGCGTTATCTTTTTCCTCGTACACTATTTGTAATGACTTTTTGCAGCAAACAAACTACCCCGGTGCCAAATGGTACAAACGGAACCACTCCGAGCACACCAACCACACCTGCGCCGAGCACTTCGTCCCCTGAAGTGAAAATAGAAGACGATAAACCTTCAGTGGACTTCCTCGATAGCATCAACAAAGCTGAAGAGAAATCGAAAATAGGCTTCCCTAGTTCGCAGATGAGCAACCTCAATGTTGGCGACTATAGGACTTTGGTTAAAACACTTGTGTGTGGAGTGAAGACTATTACTTGGGGATGTGCGTCTTGTAAAGTAAGTATCTATACGTTAAGGTTCGCCTAAACCAATCAATGCGAGCGAATTGCTTCGCAAATTCGCTCGTGTCGATTGCATTAGTAGGCTTCTATGAGGATGTTAAAATTTTCGCGAATAGACGTAGGGATGATATTGACGCAATGACGAATATCTGTTAATTATATTTTATAAAATTACTAGCTTCCCGCCGTTTTCTTGGCGTGGTCTTCGTTTAACCAACATCGTTAGTGTCCTGTACCGAAATTCGGGATCGGCTCGTTGTTTATTATAGTTTTTCCGTCATAGCATGCTGCGGGTGACAGCTTACACTTTTGGCGTGTCTAGAGATGGAACATTGTTAAATCGATTTAAAAAAGGCTATTAACGATACACAAAGCAAAGCAAAAATTATCGATTAGCTATCGATATAAAAATTAAAACCGAAACATTTATTTCTTTATAAATTACAATGCATGTAAAATTAAGTTAAAGTTTAATACAAATTATGACATAATAGTTACATAATAGCTGGACCTCGCTTCTTGGTGTTTATTACGATTGGATTTCATGGGTTTTAATTTTTTTGCGCGGAATCCTAATTTTTTTTTCTGAAATAAAATTAGCCTGTGTTACTCCTTATAACATCAGCTATCTGTCAGTGCCAGCTATAAGCTGGAACAAACAGACAGTAAGACAAACATTTTAAAAATTGTTTTTGACTTTTTGTTATAAATACCGTATATACACGTTCATATGTATTTAGTAAAAGGCTGTTATTGATATTATAAACAGACACTTCAATGTAAAGATTATACTATGTATGTACGGTCTTTACAAACCGCACATTTTTGCACTTAAGCATTTTTACCATATTGTATCATCTTTCATTCTCATCCATTCAGTACGCATTCATTCGCCGTCGCGCATCGTACTCACTAGCAGTATTATCAAATTAAATCACATTATCAACTCAATTCTTTCTATTTTATATCAACTTCTAAGATTGTACAGCACAGCAGCTCGTACATCTTAATGGTCCTTCGAGCATTGATCTAGTGCCGGTAAGAGCGGGACCACGCGGTTCGACAACGTGACCGTTTCGCCCGTTTAGTGCTGCCCACGTATTACCGCCTACTTAGCAAAACGCTACAAGTTATTTTAAAAGCTGTTGCGCAGTGAACAATTTTCTGCTACCGCGCACCATCACCAGCAGCAGTGATTGGTAAACATCACGCCATCACTCACGAAAAACATTTTGTCTTTGTGTTTCTGTGTCTGAAGTGCAATAGCGAATCGGTCGAGTCGGCCTCCACAAGCGGGTCTCACCGACGAGATTGAGACGCATATATTGCATTAGGATACCGGGCTTAGCAACAGCATCACTTCCGTGACTCAGAAGCATCCGTCACCGGATTATCAATCAAATCGTCCATTAATCAAATAAAATGGAAGATTTACTATCAACTCAGCAACAATCTTTCAAGCAATGGAGCAGTTATTCACAACTTCAAGATGGAGCTGAAAAGCCCCATCTTACATATCAAGGCGACTAGAGACTCTGGATCAGTACTGAGAGAGTTCCAAGCCAATCATGTCAAGTTGTGTGAGTACGAGGACCAAGACTACACTTATTTCTTGGAAAATCACTTCGAAAAGCAAAGTCATATTACCGACTGTCGGAAATTATCCAGCAACACCTATCACTGATCAAGAAAAGAAGTCAGTTCTGAGACCTGCTACTCCTTTAGCCGGCGTGACTACAGATTGGCGTCCACCATCAACGGCTGCAACAGCGTCCCCATCAGGTCAGGCCAGCACCAGCCGAGTAGACAGAGGTAACCACAGCAAACTTGACGAGATGTACCGGAAACAAAAAAGCAATTTTAAAGCACTAGAACGAGCAATCAATGCCACTAATCTCGAGTTACTTACCGAAAAGTGGGAGCTCGAGGACAGCTTACGTGACTTACAACTTCGCTGGAATGCCGTGGACCCTTACACTGGGAGATCGACAGCGAGCTTACCACAGAAGATGCAGTACGAAAACATACTACATGTTCGAAGACAGCTACAAAAGATCAAAAATCAATCAACAGCAAGATGTGGTCCGTATCTCATCAAAAGCATTCTACGCCAAAATGGAAATCCCACGTTCAGCGGCAACTATCAGCAGTGGTCATCTTTCAAAGATCTTCATGGAAATGATCACAAGAATAAATTCATTTCAAATGTGCAAAAATGCAACATTTAAAAGCAAGGTCAAGGGAGAAGCCGAGAAACTAATACAACATCTAAATATTAGTTCCGAAAACTATGAAACATGCTGAATCATCGGTAACAACAAACGATTGATTTTAGTTCTCACATGAACACGCTTTTGGCTTGCCAACAATACAACACCAATCATCATTTGCTGAAAAATTGCACGACACCACAAAAGAGTGTCTATGCCGTAAAAACTTAGGCGTGAATACATCAAGTTGGGATCCTTTGGTGGTACATTTGTTGATGCAGAAATTGGACACTGATACACACAATGACTACTTCGAATATCTTGAAGATCCGAGGGAATTGCCTACGCTATCAGGATTTCTAACTTTTTTGGAAATGCGATTCACAGCATTAGAATCGTCTCGACGCAAGCAAGAAGCGCCGCGGAGCAATCAGCAAGCTACCTATCAAGATTCCAAAAGCTCAATATTCCAAGGCATACCCGTGCATCAACTAAAGCATTTATCAATCATACAAATGTGAAGTCATTGAAATCGTTAGCAAGGAATAAATACACGTGTCCATTGTGCAATGAACAACATGGAATTTTCCACTGTAAATCGTTTCTAGGTCAGACACCAGAATTAAAACGAAAAACAGTGGCAAAATTGAATTTATGCGAAAACTGTCTTTTTGATCATAAAGGCAAGGACTGTTTTCCGACAAAGATGCGCGCATTGCAAATGCGGTCACAATACTTTATTGCACGAAGCATACGCATCAAATATCAACGCGAGCGAGCGAGACAGCAACAAAAGAGTTACACAGCAAAGAAACGTGACACATGTTTCACAAGAAAACGTCGCCGAAATCCTCCTGGCAACAGCCCAAATCAAGGTGCTATCAGCTGATGGAAGCTATCTGACGATGCGAGCGCTGATTGATCAAGGGTCACAAACATCACTTATAAGCGAAAATGCCGCTCAAAGACTTGGCCTTCCACGACAACGTTGCAGGGTATTATTTTCGGATTGGCACAAAGGAAAATAACTGCAAAGGTATCATCACTATAACAGCATCATCTATGAATTCAGAATACACATTCAATACTGACGTCATCATCATGAAAAGTTTGGTAAACAATCTACCGAACAGATCCTTTGACAAACCGTCATGGAAACGTCTTGAAGGCATACGGCTTGCTGATCCAGACTTCAATATCAGCCGTCCCATAGACATATTACTGGGTGCGAACATCTACTCGAACATCATCATGAGTGGAATCATCAGAAAAGATGAAAATCAACCGATTGTTCAGCAATCACGACTCGGTTGGATCATCTGCGGCAACCTGAAGTCTTATCAGTGTAATGTTGTTCTGCACGATTTACAAAATATTCAGAGGTTTTGGACAATCGAAGACATAGCAGACAACAAAATAACAATATCATCCGAGGATCAATACTGCGGAGCATTATAACAACACAACAACACGACGAGAAGACGGTCGATATGTTGTACGTCTGCCCATGAAACCAGGCTGAAGAAAAGCTGGGTGATTCAAAGCAGAAGGCCGTGGCACAACTTTATCAGCTGGAAAGAAATTCGCCAAAACGAAGACCTCGCAGCAATGTATAAAAACTTTATGCGCGAATACATTGAATTAGAACATATGCAGCAATGTACTCGTAACAGTAACACGATCCCGGCAACGAGTTGCTACCTGCCACATCATTGTGTACAGCGCGCCGAATCGCTTACAACTGCATTACGCGTCGTATTTAACGCGTCATCAAAGACGTCATCAGGCTACAGCCTAAACGACTTGATGTACAACGGACCCAATCTGCAAGCAGACTTACTATCATTGATCATAAGTTGGAGACAGTATAAGGTCGCCTTCACTGCAGACATCGAAAAATGTTTCGAGCGATCCTCTGCAATAATAACGACAAACATCTACAAAAAATCATATGGCGTGAATCATCAAATCAGCCACTTCAAGAATACGAACTATTAACTGTGACGTATGACGAAAGCAGCGCCGTTCCTGGCAATGAACACACTAAAGCAATTAGCACGCGACGAAGGACAGCATTTCCTGAAGCAGCTAAGGTGTTGAAGAGAGACTTTTCATGGACGATGTCTTAAGTCAGCACAGCATCCCAACTGCTCTAAAATTAAAAACCGATCTGATTAACCTACTCAAAGCAATTAATCACGAAGGTGGTGCTCGAACAGCAATGAGTTACTACAAGCAGCAGGATCAGACACAGATAGCAATCATCAAATTGGGTTTGATTTCAAGCAGAAAGAATCAACAAAGACCCTGGGACTGCGCTGGAACCCTCAGAAGGACGTCTTCACTTTTGAGCTCAAAATCAACACATCAACAGATAAACCAGCTTCAAAAAGGTCACTATTTTCAGACTTCTTAAAGATTTTCGACCCGGCCGGTTGGCTCTGTACTGTAACAACAAGATTGAAACTCCTATTCCAATCAGTCTGGAAAGAAGATTTGAAGTGGATGACCAATTTCCACTAAGCATTGAAGAAGAGTGGTCTAAGATCAAACATGAACTCGAAGGCATCAATCAAATCCAAGTATCAAGATGGCTTCGAAGTCACGAGAATGGCGACATTGAGCTACACGGATTCTGCGATTCCTCAGAACGTGCCTACGCTTGTGTTATCTACAGCAAAATCAAGAGCAAGAAACAAGGTGAACAAGCAGTAGTTTTGATAGCAGCAAAATCAAAACTAGTTCCGACATCAAAAATCATATCATTGCCGAAATTAGAACTGTGTGCCGCTCACTTATTATCAAGACTCATGCAGACAGTCAAACACAGTCTATCAGAGCAAAACATCAAGACCTTCGGCTGGTCAGACTCAACAGCTGTGCTCAGCTGGATCCAAGGCGACATCAATCGCTGGAAGCCATTCGTCGCCAACCGTGTACAACAAATCAAAGAAATCATACCTGCGGACTGTTGGCAGTATGTCAAGTCGACTGATAATCCAGCAGACTGCGCCAGCCGTGGGTATCAACAGCAATCCTCAAAATCATCCTTGTGGTGGCAAGGCCCATCATGGCTGAAAACATATCAAAAAGAAACCACCACAAAACATACACTACGAATCAAGAAGTGAAGAGCAATGCAAACCAACGTCACTATTCAACGTCACAGCTCTGACGTAATCGAAGCGTTGATAAACAAACATAGCTGTATGACGAGTGACGCGTATACTTTTACCGGTACGGGCGGTGTCGAATTCCAAACCGAAGACGCCGTATCTAACTGCAACCTGAAATCAAACAAGCAAAATACATTATTATAAAGCACATACAAGAAAAGTATTTTATGAAGAAATTTTACCATCAAGAAGCAGGGAAAGTGAAGTAACAACAAACTACTGTCCCTTAATCCATTCTTGGATAAAAACGATCTTCTAAGAGTTGGTGGCAGGATCAATAATGCAAGCATCGATGAAAACATGAAGCATCCTCTCATCGTGCACACAGCGGACACTTCACTGAGCTCATAATCGATCAGGGCACAAGGCCACCTTCCACGGTGGAGAGCCCGCCTGACTCTATCGAATCTGAGACAGCATTACTGGATTATTGGCGGCAACAGGGCTGTCAAAAAACGCATCCGTGAATGTGTTGTCTGCAGAAGACACAACCCAATCAAACAGACTCAAATCATGGGAGACCTACCGTCAGCAAGATGTAACCCAACCAGGCCATTTTACCACGTTGGGACCGATTACACCGGTTTCATCGACGTGAAAGCAAACAAAGGACGAGGCATAAAACGACGAAAGGATACGTCGCAGTTTTTGTGTGTATGGTCACTAAGGCCGTACACCTTGAAATGGTATCACCAGACCTCATCAGCATTCCTCGCAGCACTCCGACGAATGGCAGCGCGTGGAGCACCGCGTCACCTGTACAGCGACAACGGGACCAACTTCGTCGGCGCCAACAAACACTTACAGCAGGAATTCATCAATCTTCGACAAGCCTGGACGATGATTTCTTCGCAGCAATATCAGACATGGAGATCGAATGGCACTTCAACGCCCCTCGTGGCCTAGTGCAGGAGGTCTGGGAAGCGGCGGTGAAAAGCCTAAAATTCCACTTACGAAGAGTCATCGGAGCACAAAAGCTTACATTTGAGGAGCTATCAACATTGTTGTCACAGCTGGAAGCGTGCCTGAACTCAAGGCCACTGTGCGCCCTGAGCGAAGATCCCGAGGACATCAACTTCACCCCGTCACATTTTCTGGCGAGTGGCCCCACCTCACCATCATCGAAACCGAAAGGGACGAGCGCACACGTTGGCAACTGGTACAGAAAATCTTCTACGACATATGGAAGAGATGGCAGTCCGAGTTCCTGTGCATTATCAGCAGAAGCAAGTGGCAACAGAAGCAAAGAAACATGAAAATTGGTGACGTTGTCGTCACACATGACGTCAACTTACCTCCCGGCAAGGGCGCTCGCTAGAGTTGTTGAACTTCACCCTGGAAAGGACGATCTGGTCCGAGTGGTGTCCCTGAAAACTAAAAACAACATTATCAAGAGGCCTATTACAAAATATCACCACTTCTATCAGATGATTACGTTGGTAGCGAGCAAAATTCGGAATCAAGCAATAAGGAGTCTACAGCAAAAGCACCAAAGCAAAAGAACGAAGCAAAAATCATGCAACTTCATAGCTTTAGCAATGTTGACTTTACTTACCATCATTTCACCCGTTCAGTGTGCCTTCAACCTACTTAGTCTAAGCAATAATCAGAGCATTTATTTGGACAAAATTTCCAACATGCACCTTGTCAGAGATCAGTGGAAACTCATTGTCTACTACGAAATGAATCCGTACTGGCAAGGCATTGAATTGTATCGCAAGTACTTGATTATTTGGATAACATATGCCCAAGATATCCAAACAAACAAAATGTGACGTAATGTTGTCACAACTACGTCATGAGGCCACTGAACTGGACTACTATCATCATATGTTGCTCGGTCAGCACACACGCGCTCGAGACGCCGGCGCGGGCTTATCAACGGTGTCGGATACCTAGCACAGCTTGTTCGGTGTGTTAGACGAAGAGTTTGCTCAAAATGAGAGAGACATCAATATAATCAGGATGAATCAGAAACATCTTGCTTTTTGGAAAAAATCAAACATCCGTGGTTGAAGCTGAATATAACCTTTTGAGTCGAATCGAAGAGTCTATTAACGCAGTACAAGATCTTCAATGCCCACATCATAGAGCTAGAAAGAAGCCAACATCATAACAAAGGAAATTCAGACCGAAAAATCATCAATGAATTTATTCTCTCATCCATGATAGCAAACAACATTTTGGCCAATCTTAAAACATTCAAGAAACGTTGGTGGAGACCATCACAGACATCCACTATGGGCAGTTTAATGTTTATTTATTAACGCCTGAACAACTGAATGAAGAGTTAAATATTATCTCTGGCCAATTATCAAAGGAATTAGCTCTGCCTATAAACAACATCCAAAACAACTTATCCAGACTCTATCATTTACTGGAAGTAAAAGCAAGGATGACAAGCCAATACTTTTTTTGAGATCAAAATCCTGTTGGTAAGCAGGGATACTCTAGAGATTTACAGGCTTATATCCATCCGCAGCAAAAACAGATGGTCCGCATCACACCTATCGCAGATCATATCGCGATCAACATCCAAAAGGACTCGTACGTACCATTATCAGAAGAAGAAGTTCGAAGATGTACACAGTTCAACGCTGAGACTCACCTTGCCCGCTACAGAAACCTATTTTCCATATGAATTCGGACGATATTCTCTGCATCAAAAATGAAGACACAGGTCAGTGTGAAATCAAACCGCCCTGCAAAGATATATGGGTTGAACTTAACAAACTAAATACGTACCTGTACTTTGCTGTAATCAAAGGATGATAAGAATAATATGCGAGCATCATGTTACAGCGCAACGACTTAGCAAGGCCGGTATTATCATTCTCGAGGACGGTTGTTTCATTAAAAGTGAAACATTGACAATATTTTCACACAGAAAGCAGGTCACTAATTATAATATCAAGCCCGTCCTTGCAAAGATAGACATACCTCCAATCAATGATGTCATCAACCTATCTATTCCTCTCCAAAGGCTCGAGAAATTGACGAGTCAGAAATGAGGAGAATCGAAAACACTTGTCAAGTATTGGACACCAAATAGAGCAGCTGAAGACAAGCGACGCTGATACAGAGATGGTAAATCAGTTATCAAACCACGACCTACATCAATATGTGTTATTTATCTTCTGCTGGGAGCAGCTATACTAGCATCAACATTATTTGCCTTGCGGAGTCTACGCCGCAGATGCGCCGCACATGTACAAGGTCCCTCTCAAAGCGAAAGATCAGCTGGCTTGAATGTACAGTTCACTGGCACGAACCGAAACACAGAGCAAGCAACATCGGTCGAGCCCCGCGGTATCGCAGTTACGTCATCGGGTGAACTGAGTGCACGCGCACTGGATAAGTCGACGTCGCCTACAGTTTGCAAACGTTTTAGTGATCTTAGTGCAGTGTAGTGAAGTGTGAAATTTATAAGTTTTTTAATTGAAATTTATAAGCTAATTTTTATAGTATAATCATCGTTATCAATTAGTATCAATTTGTAATCGCCTATCAATCATCATCTGTTCTCTCTCTCTCTCTCCCCGCAGCATGTACGGTCTTTACAAACCGCACATTTTTGCACTTAAGCATTTTTACCATATTGTATCATCTTTCATTCTCATCCATTCAGTACGCATTCATTCGCCGTCGCGCATCGTACTCACTAGCAGTATTATCAAATTAAATCACATTATCAACTCAATTCTTTCTATTTTATATCAACTTCTAAGATTGTACAGCACAGCAGCTCGTACAATGTATTAACTTGAAAATAAAAATCATCTTCTATTTCATGTCGATTGCAACATTCATATTGACATTTAAACAAATAAAATGGCTGCCAGCATCTGTAATTTTCAGTACGGCGTAGACTGCACCGGCAGCTTTTCAAGGTACGAGTGCTAGCGCCTTTTGCTATATGTGTATTAGTTTTGCCAGGTCCAATGGGCCAAATATCGGGGCGAAAGGAAAAAATTATCGAGAATTTGGTTTATAAATCTAATGAAATTGAAATAAAAAATAGGTTTTTTGTAGCCATTTTGACCGTCACGAGTTATGATAAAGTCTTTTTGACACAATGCGTAATTTGCTTTATAATTTTTTTTTTGCCTGAGCTGACCAACGAATAATTTATCGTCCATGCATCGGAAACACTGCATATTCCTCTATGTGAGTTTTGTTTCCGTAAATCAAAATTTGTTGAACGATTAGTTCCAATTCCAATACATATTTACGTAATTTTTATATATTCGATTTATTTCAAAACCGATTTTTGATAGTCTGTGGTTGTTCGTTATGGCATGGCATAGTTTAGCGTGGCACATCACTGTCGTAAGTGGGCAGTACCCATCCATGAAGTACAACAATATCTGTATGACAGTTTATCTAAAAAATACGAAACTTCATAGGCGTGAGCTGTCACCCGCACCATGCTATAACGCAAAGACTATAGTGTCTGTTTGTCACAAACGTTATCCTTAGAGACTTGATAATAAGACATTCATATCGTTAATTTTAACAGTGTAAAAATAAAATGTCAATAATTCTACTATCTATTAGGTACACTATCTACAACATATATTATTAATACGAGTCATTACGGTCTAAATAAAGAGTTTGTTAATAACTTTACTATCGCGCCACCATAACAACTCAAAAGAATAAAAAAACATCGATTGTCAACCCGCCAGCCTACTTGACAACTATGTAAAATGTGTGTGGTATGATGATTAAATTAGGATGAAATGATGATGATGAATTTATTAATTGTATTTTAGGGTTTGATTTTTCTACCCATTCAATGCATTTGAAATTAGTGCACTATATGAAGCTAAACATCAGTTTGAGATTCGTGCGCGCACTATACTAATGTTAAACATTCGCTGCCCGCGGTGCAATAAAATGGGGAACCAGGACGCCGCCTGTTGCGCTTTGCGCTCTCTGTCACACTTACGGGCCTTACGGCAGGCTTGCCGGTACGATAGAGAGCGCAACAGGTCAGGCCTTGTTTCCCCATTTTATTGCACCGCGGGCAGTGTTTGTTTAACATTAGTACAGTACATTGAGGCGAGGTTGCGCAGAGCTCGAGCGGAGGCGAGGGCGGCGCGGCGGGCGCGGCGGGCGTGGCGGGCGTGGCGGCGGCGGGCGCGGCGGCCGCGGCGGCGGGCAGCATCGCGGGGCAGAAGCAGCTGAGCGCGCGCGAGACGCTGGTGTTCATCCGGCTGGTGCGCTGGGGGCTGCAGTCGCTCGACATCTACACGCTGGCGGCGCCGCGCGCGCCCGCGCACCCGCCCGCGCAGCCCCACGTGCGCTCCAAGGAGGAGAAGGAGGTGCTCGAGCACTTCAGTGGAGTCGTGAGTCGCTTCTATACTTATTATGTACCGTTACCGTTACTGTTACAGCCTATTAAAGTCCACTGCTGAACATAGGCCTTTCCCATAGATTGCCGCAGTTTTTTATTTTTAGTCATTATTAGGAAGACGCTGCTGCCCAATAGGGTAGTCAATTTAATCTGTGCTGTCTGGAATCGACCTCGGATAGCGCTCGCGTACTGTGAATTTACACGATATATCCTGAGTGGCTTTATTGAGTAAATTTGTAAATAATACTAGAATATTATACGTTATATTAGTTATTATATATTAAAGGCAGTAGTAGAAGGGGATAATAATGATAATTGCACCGTTAAGATATTTATTACTTAGAAATACAATTTAAAAAAAATATGTATTATTTTATTAATAAAATACGAGAAATACAATATATTGATATTATTATTATAGTTTCAAACACGACCACAAGTGCAAATGTGACCTCTGAAAACTAAAATGAAGTCATAGCCTGTAATAAAGTCCCTTAATACCTTTCGAACTGTAAAATAAACCACTGTCTGTTGAATAAACAGCTTTCTTAAAATAACTTTACAACTTTATTCTAAGATTAGAATTTATTGAGAAATTATGCTTTACAATATATACGCCTTACTTTTATTTATTAATAAATGATAAAGGATGATGACAAAATTTGCTTGCACTTAAATTACCGTTTCTCTAAAATTATATTTGTGACAAAATATATCTTATTTTCTTTTCAGTTTTCCATGATGAATCCTCAAACTTTTCAAGAGATTTTTACTGCAACTATTTCTCATATGGTAGAGAGAATCAACAAAAACATGACACTACAAATAATTGCGAACACCTTTCTATCTAATCCTGCCACGTCTCCTATTTTCGCAACTGTTTTGGTGGAATATTTACTAAAAAGAATGGAAGAAATGGGCACGAATATCGAAAGGTCAAATTTATACCTCAGGCTGTTTAAACTAGTGTTCGGTTCCGTTAGTTTGTTCCCAACAGAAAATGAACAAATGTTACGACCGCATTTGCATAGCATCGTAAACAAAGCAATGGATTATGCAATGACTGCCAAGGAACCATACAACTACTTTCTGTTACTGAGAGCTCTTTTCCGATCAATAGGAGGAGGAAGTCACGATTTACTTTATCAGGAATTTTTGCCATTACTGCCCAACCTTTTGGAAGGTCTCAACCGTCTTCAAAGTGGCCTTCATAAGCAACACATGAAGGACCTATTTGTGGAGTTGTGTTTAACAGTACCTGTCAGATTAAGCAGCCTATTGCCTTATTTGCCGATGCTCATGGATCCTTTAGTATCGGCACTAAATGGTTCTCATACTTTGATATCACAAGGCTTACGTACTCTAGAACTCTGTGTCGACAATTTACAGCCAGACTTTTTATACGAGCACATACAACCAGTTAGAGCCGATCTTATGCAGGCGCTTTGGAGGACGTTGCAAAACAATGAGGTTGCTAGAATAGCGTTCAGAGTTCTCGGAAAATTCGGTGGTGGCAATAGAAAAATGATGATTGAACCTCAAAGATTGGAATACCGCGAAACAGATGCGCCCCCACCTGCAGTACAGGCCTATTTCCAGGATCAGCCGAAACCAATAGACTTTGAAGTAGATAAAGTTATAGAAACAGCCTTTTCTGCTCTAAAGTCCAGTACAACTGATCCATTTTATCGCCGTCAGTGCTGGGAAGTCCTTCGTTGTTATTTAGCAGCTTCATTGAATTTAGAAGATGACAAAGCAACGCTCCAGAAGCTGTTTAATCATCCAAGCTTTGTTGAGGGTAAAATACCACCGCAAAATGGGCCTTACTATAAATGTTCCAATACTGTTGTTAGAAATACTCATCGGACAGCTTTAACCGGTATGTTCGTTGCCGCAGCGATCAAGGAATTGAGACAGCATGTTCTTCCGACGATGGTATCGCTTGTACGTCACTATACTTTAGTAGCGATTGCTCAGGAAGCTGGTCCTTTCGCCGGCTCAGCGTGCCCTAAAGAAGGTCTTGATGCATTAGTTTTAGTTGATGCAATTGCTGTAGTTATGGGACACGAAGAAAAAGAACTCTGCAAGCCTGGGCATTTGGCTTTGGTTCTTATGATTGAGACGGCAGGCACTGTTCTTGGCAGTAAGGAACGTGCTTGCCGCTTACCATTGATGGAATATCTCGCAGAAAGAATGTCATCACTTTGCTATGAACGGGCTTGGTACGCGAAGTTGGGCGGATGTATAGCCGTGAAATTCATGTTCGAGAAAATGGCACCAGAGTGGGTTTATAAGCATGTCTTTACGTTCTTAAAGGCCGTACTGTTCGTGATGATGGATTTGACGGGCGAAGTATCGTCGGGGGCAATCGATATGGCCACTATAAATTTGGAGCGTCTTGTTCGCGTGTGCGTGTCTGGTCCCAGTGGGCAGGGGGTAGAACCTGAAGGAGATGTCGCTGCAGCGAAGGCTCGTGCTCTGCACGATGTCTTACAGGAATTGGTACTACAAATTACAAGTCCCCATTTGCTTGTTCGTCAACAGGTACGATAGATTTTTTTAAATATATTTATATAATTTATATATTAGTTTTATATATTTTTTCCTTTTTGTAGGCAATGAAGTCGTTGGAACTCATAGCGGAATTACAAAATAAAACAGTAACAGAAGTAATGGATCCTCATAGAGAGGCGATAGCGGATATCATACCGCCGAAAAAGCACTTGTTGCGCCATCAGCCTGCTAACGCACAAATGGGTCTTATGGATGGAACTACATTCTGTACAACGTTAAAACCGCGACTTTTTACAATAGGTATGTTGATTGTGTAAAGAAGAGTTGAATTTTATATCATTTTAAGAATATCACAAAATATTAAAGATGAAAGACAATGCTAGTTAGCTAAGCTCCGGATAAAATAAATGATAAACCTGCCATAAATGCATGCACTGGTACAATCAATGCCATGTCAGTTACCAATATAACAACTCTGACATTAGCACAGAATAAATAATAGTACTACGTACAGAAGTTGCACTCCTTTGATGTTGACTGCTTGCCGACGTTTTAATAGTCTACATAATTATTATTAATTAGATAAATCGCGCACGCAAGCTAAATAAAACTTTATCGCTGCGCGCGAGTGTCTGTATTACTTTACATCTTTTGCCCCCTTCCTAAGTCACGGCGGAGTTTCCGTGGTTACTAAGGGCTGTCAATAAAGAGTAAAAAAATACATCGAAATGGTAAGTAAGTTACTTAGGTAAAGTACCTATTCTGACTATGATCAACTGACCATATTTTCGCTATTATGTGAGTTCTATGATGCCCAATTCATGCAACTTGCAAGGCCATTCGTCGGGAATCGCGAAGCTTGGCTCGGAAGAAATAGGTAGAGCCATGCTGCAGCTATATTAATAGTATAGTTGTAGCACGAATGGGTCGGCTCGACCGGGGAAGGACCACGCTCTCACAGAATACCAGCGTAAAATAGCAGCTTAATGCTGCTGTGTTTCGTATGGTGAGTGTAGAGAACCGGAGACCCTTTTTTACTGGAAAAGAGGCGTTCTATCTTAGTCCTCACGGCTGACAACGCATCTGCAGTTGTAGATGTCTATGGGCCACAGCAACCACTTACCACCAAGTGGACTGTGTGCTCGTTTGTCACCCTTATTCTATAAAAAAAAAGGTAGATAGTGTAAACAACAAATAAACCCGAAATACAATTCCTAACGGAAATGTGATCGTATTCTCTTAGTTAAAAATCTTGTAAAAAAGTTTTACATTCTGTATTTTGTGTTATTATAACTCAAAATATTTTAATTACAAAAGAAAAGTATAGGTTTGTAAATAAATTCACCTTTCATTATCCTTCGGTAAATTAAAAAATAATATATCTGAATCCTTTTGTTTGCTCTTTAAGCATTCATCCCCGCAATAATTATAGTAGGAACAACGTTTTGCCATTATAATTTATCAAATAGATAGGTAATATATAAATATTAATTATATTAATATAAAATAAATATTAATTATGTTGTAATTTAAAAATATTATTTTTAAATTACATTAAAACTTTTTCAATTATTTTATCCCACAATTAAATATACTAAACACTAAACAAAAACTATTTCAACAAGTATTTACAAAAAACGATTTACGTAAACAGCGTTAAAAAACTTTAACATTCAATCGCCTAGAACGCGTTAGCCCCGACTGCGTATATATGTAGGCCGGGGGCGCCTTGCGATTGTAGTATGGAGTGTAGAGGTAAGGAGAACCATCTCTGTGTATTAATAAGTGTCCGTAAAAACGCGTCCAATAAGGGTGGCGCTGCCGTAGCATACGATAAATAAAAAAAAAGCGCCAAAAGTAATTAGAATAACATGGAGAAATAAACAAGGAGTTAAATACTATATGAATATACACTTTGCATGGATTGAATTATTTTAAATTCGATTTCTAAATCAGGGTGTCGTAAATTAAATAAATAATTCAAAATAAATTACTCAACATACAGTAGGTCTGAAAAAAGACAAAAGCTGAGGCGAACCATTTTTTGTAGTTTTTAGTTTACGTCCACTTGGACAACTTTTTACAATACAATTTTTTCTTATTATTGTTCAATTATTTTATAACGTTTTATAACTATCACCACAATAAAAATATATATAAAAATCACTAATAATTATTTAAAAAAAGTCACTAATAAAATCACGTTTTCTCACAGCAGTTTTTTCGTTATATTTACTTAATTATTTTAGACTACGTAAATAGTTGAGGTTTTGTATACTGGCATTTTACTAACTACTCTAGTCATGAATTTTTGTAAATATTTGAACTCAGCACACTTCACTCTGTCTACAACAGCTATGTTCATGTCGTAGTTTTTCGGACGCCAGCGCTATTGTAGTAGGTTTTGGAACCTCTATTTTCAGTATACAGTTGGACACTTTTTCAACTTTTCCCCCATATGAGATGGTTCTCCTTACCTCTACACTCCATGGATTGTAGGTAATTATTTCACGCAGGTAGCAAGAGTGACGGAGGCCTGACATTAGGTTAAGGTGTTTCACCTAGGAATAAGACACCCGTACAAAATGTAAAGAAAAAAAAAAGAGTTATAACATATAATAGTAAAAATTAATCAAATGCTACCAACGTAAATTTTTTGAAGGGATTCTAATATATATTTTTCTTATTTAGCTATTGATGAGCCAATAATTTCTAAAAGTAATTTACAATTTGATTTAGATATTCGCATAAAATTGATGAATGATCCACTGTTTCTTCTGAAATATTTTTTTTTGTCTATAAAAGATAAATGCGTATCCACCATTTTTTTTCTTAGGATTGTTTTAATGACAAACTATATAAACTGATTCTGATGACATGTAAATAAACAACAACGCTACTTCTTTCGACGAAGTGTTTGCGACGACTGGTTGATGTGGACATCTACATGATGTATATGAAACTGTTATATACCTGAAACTTTATTTACTAGTGTATATGTGGCTTAAGTAATTCTCAGTACTTATGTACCTTTGATGCTGCCCCACGTTGTCGGTCTGGGTATTTACCACCTGGCTTATATACAAGATTACTATATTCGATGACGATCTACCGTACCACAAGAACTTCCATTTGTTTCTCGTTATCAACTTCTATGACATCCACGAGTCAAGATGAGGGTATTAGATTCACATACGCGACCATTGATGCCAATATTTCCTTAGTAGTTTTGTGTTCAGTATTGTCACCTGTCATGGTTCATCATCATTATTACAGCGAATCACAAAACTACTCCTGTACATAAGCATCCCCATAAAATACCACAGCAGTCTTGAGTCTGACTTCCTGCATCTTGGCTCCTTAGTCAGTTATTATTATTCGTCCTAGATCTGAACATAAACGAGCACAAGGTGTTCTTCCGCGAGCTGCTGTCTCTGTGCGAAGCTGAGGACGGCATGCTGGGCAAGTTGCCGTGCTACAAGGGCGTCAACCTGGTGCCGCTGCGCGCATCCGCCTTGCGTGCGCTAGCCGCCTGCCACTACATACAGGAGAAGCACTGCCGCGAGAAGATATTCCAGGTGCTGTACAAGTCGCTCGAGAAGAACGACCCGGAGCTGCAGCAGGTTAGTGCTACACTCTGGACTTGGAACTAGGATGGTTCTCGTTTCTTTTTCAATGTAAATTATCTTAAATAATGAAAGGATAACTTTTAATTTAATACTGACGTTAAGCGTTTTTTATTTTGTTCAGTAGGAGATTATTTGCAAAAACTAAATAAGGTATATACATGTTATAATAAGATCTCTTTATCTCCGTAACCGTCATTTTAATACTGTTTGTTGATTTGTCATAATTGCCTCGCTTGGCTTGGCAGGCCGACACGCAATCGCAGCAACAGACTTTAGCAACAACAATAAAAGAGCCTTTTCTCACGACAGTCTACTGGAAAGAAGGAGAGAGCAATAGGAAAGGCCAATGTCCAACAGTGAACTTTTACGGACTGAAAAGAAGAGTTTTGAGAAAAGAATCCATTACTCTATTATGAATATAACGTCTGTATAGATGGCGCTATAAATACGCCTAGCGCGACTATTTTATTTTTACTGCCTACCCTGATACATTCCAAGTAGGTGGTATGTTTCTAAATTGAAGTTATAGTTCTAATATTTACATAAAATAGACATGTGGCAACCAAAGTACCATACAACAAGTATTTGTAAGGCCTAAAATAATTGATCTGGGTCTGGATGTTTGTCCTTGTGCAATTTATATATGTAAACTGCCTCCACGATAAAGAGAAGATCCTAGTGTGATAATCTTAATCCTAACATTTTTTTAAAAGTAACATTGGTACTAATATTTATGGTTAATGTTTAAATATTTGCTCCTCAGGCTGGATTTGAATGCATGCAGAAATTCTTATCGGGCTTCCAAATCGATATGGAAATGGTTCATCCAGTAATGAGACCATTACTACTAACGCTGGGCGACCACCGCAATCTAAGCGTGAACGGAGCCAAAAGACTCTCATATCTCACACAATTATTCCCCTCTACGTTTAGTGAGAAGCTCTGTGAGCAGTTACTACAATTACTGAAGAAACTGTTGGATTATTCTATACAAACAAATAGAGGTGAGTATTTTTCAAATTTAAAGCTGGCTGTATAGTTTTCAATTAAACAATTTTTATGTCTGTTTTGAATAAAATCAAATATTTTAATGTACAGGAGGTAACTTCCTACAAAGCGTTTCGAAAAACATGGAAAATGAACAGAAGATAATAATACTCATTGGAATATTCCATCAAATCCCTGCTGCGTCGCCGCGCTTTATAGATGTTCTGTGCCGTCTGATATTACATACAGAAAAGTCGTTAATGGTTGAGGCTGGCTCACCATTCAGAGAACCCTTAGTTAAATTTCTTTTAAGGTAAGTTTTAAGTAATTAAGGTAACTTACTAAATTTCATATTTGCTATAACTTCATTCATTCTTTCATTCACTACAGACTATCAAATGTCCACTGTTGAACATAGATTGCCCATTAAATTGTCTCCCAGAGAGGATTTTGCCATAGTTGCCGTACTTGGCAGGCGGATCGGCAACCGCAGTTTCTTATTAAGAAGATGCTGCTGCCCATCTCCGATTTCACTTGCCTCTGTCGCCTCTTGTGACACTCACGAGATGTCGTGTTCCAACAATCATTTTAACAACAATTTTTTTTTCAACATGGTAGAGCCATGCTGCAGCTATATTAATAGTATAGTTGTAGCACGAATGGGTCGGCTCGACCGGTGAAGGACCACGCTCTCACAGAATACCGGCGTAAAATAGCAGCTTAATGCTGCTGTGTTTCGTACGGTGAGTGTAGAGAACCGGAGATCCTTTTTACTGGAAAAGAGGCATTCCATCTTAGTCCTCACGGCTGACAACGCATCTGCATTTTAATTCTTAATTGAGGATAGATGTAGATGTCTACGGGCCACAGCAACCACTTATCATCAGGTGGACTGTGCGCTCGCTTGTCACCCTAATCCTATCAAAAAAAAAGTTTAAGATTTCTTGGAATAGTTATCAAGAACATATTAGCAATTTTAAATTTTTTTTTCTAAAATTTTAACATTTAAATAATTCATCAACATTATGTCAATGTTCTTTCTGTTTATAAAAATAACATTAATATATTATTACCTACAGGTATCCAAAGGAGACACTAGATCTTATTATGAGTGATAACAACATTAAAGATCAACAATGGAGTCGATTCCTCGTGTTTCTGGTGAAACATCCAGAAGCAGGCCCTGCTTTCCGTGACGCGCTACAGACGTCCAAGAAGACTCGTCTCATGCAACTACTGGCGGCGAACAGTGGAGGCGCAGCCGCTTCCATACCTCAGGCTGACAGAGCCGAGATGCAGTTCCAAGCTATAAGAGTTATCTCGTTGCTTATTAAATATGACGACCAGTGGCTCTCAACTCAACATGATCTCATAGAACTGCTTAAACGTATTTGGTGCAGTGACCAATACCATGTAAGTGTTTTTATTTAACCAAAATAAAATTATGTTAATGAATAAGCAATATTATAATTTACACTATTCTTTTAGGAAATTCACAAAAAGTAGAGAACGTCGACTGCACGCATTGGAAAGAACCTAAATTGATAGTGAAGATATTATTGCACTACTTCTGTCACCATCCATCTAATATAGATTTGTTGTTTCAACTGCTGCGTGCTCTGTGCGACCGATTTGTACCGGATTTCCAGGTTTGTATTTATATTGATACATTATGTGTATACATACATTATGTGTATATATACTATTTGACCTTTCCAAGGCATTCGACTGTGTTCACCATGAGACATTAATCAGGAAGCTACAGTACTATGGTCTCAAGAATACGGCTCTTAAACCTATTATTTCATATTTAAGTAATAGAATGCAGAAAGTTATTATCAATGGTAAAAGTTCTTCCGGGTCACCTGTACTAAGGTACACTAAGGTCATCTGTCCCTCAGGGCTCGATTCTCGGCCCATTCCTATTTCTAGTATATATTAATGACTTACCTTCCCTTGTAGGGGATAATCATGATACAGTATTATTTGCTGGTGATACTTCCTTGATTTTTAAACTTAAACGTCAATCATTTAAATGTGACGAAGTGAATAATGCTATATCAAAATCAGTGCATTGGTTTAACGTTAATAATCTACATTTAAACAGAAATAAAACTAAATGTATTAAATTTACAACGACGAATGTTAAAAATCTGGGTACCAATGTGTTTTTAAATGGGGAAGAACTGAGCCCTGTTGAATCCACTGTTTTTCTTGGCATCGCTCTCGACGCAAAGCTTCAGTGGGGCCCCCATATATCCAAAATACTAGCAAGCAGACTAAGTTCTGCAGCTTATGCTGTAAAAAAGATTAGAGGTCTCACTAGTGTCGAGACAGCTAGATTAGTTTATTTCAGTTATTTCCATAGCATAATGTCGTATGGGATTTTGCTATGTGGAAATGCGGCTGATTCAGTAAACTATTTTTGTATTACAGAAGAGGGCCATTAGAGCTATTTACAACCTAAAACCGAGAGAGTCTCTTAGAGATAAATTTAAAGAAATAAATATATTAACTTCGGCCTCAGTATATTTACGAAAATTTAATGTATGTTCACAAAAACAAAGGTAGTTTTAGTAAAAAAAGTGATATACATTCTGTAAACACTAGGAATAAACACAAGCTAGTGATACCAGTTTCTCGACTCCACAGAGTCAGTAATTCATTCTTGGGGCAATGTATACACTATTACAACAAGGTCCCGGAAAGTGTACAGGCTCTCTCTATTACTAACTTTAAATGTTTTGTTAAGCTGAAACTGTATAAAAAGGGTTATTATAGTATAAATGAATACATGGTTGATAATAACCCTGGGAATGAGGTGGTCGCTTCCAAGCAGTTTCTAAAATAAATTTAATGTAAAATTAATGTAAAATTTACTTTAAAAAAAGAAGTCCCGCTGGGTTTCTTGCTGGTTCTTCCCAGGACAGAGGTTTTTTTCGAACCTGAATCTTGATGAATTTCGAAATCGAAAAGAATTACACATGTAATCTATATTGAATAAAAAATTATTTTATTCTATTCTATTCTATTAACTTAAATGTTTTTAGTCCTTGTTCATAGTCATTTTGGATAACATTTATGTGTCGTATTATGTTTGAAGTTCTGCTTAAGATTTCAGGGGTTTCTGGTTCTTTCATTGTGACATTACTGAAATTGTTGTAGAAGGTTTGTTCCTCGTGTGTTTGACGGTAACTTTTAATGATTATTTTTAAGTATAGTTCACATTAGGGCATTATTATTATTATCCAACACCATTACCCCCGCAAAAATTAGCTGTTATTTGCGATCTTTGATAGCAAACCTTTCTTCCTTTATTCATTGGTATTAGTTAACTTCGTAAAGTATAAACCTTTGTATTTTTGTATTTATGAGATATTTGTTTTTGTAAATTCTAATAACAAAATGTATTGTTTTTAGTTCCTTCGCGATTTCCTTGAAAATACAGTAGCACAAAATTACACTGTGGAATGGAAGCGCTCGGCATTCTTCCGCTTCGTGGAGCATTTCTCTAGTGACGCCATGTCGCAAGATCTAAAGGCCAAAGTACTGCAAATGATTTTGATACCTTGCTTTGCGGTCAGCTTCGAGAAGGGTCAAAAGATAGTCGGCGGACCGCCCGCGCCATACCAAGATAATCCAGACAATGTTGTCTCTGTGTTTATTAATAATGTGAGTATCGTAATTAATTTTTACGTTTTTTACATAACATAAATACATAATACATAAACACTCACGCCTGTCACCCAGAGGGGTAGGCAGAGACTATGGACTTCCATTTGGCACGATCCTGACACACCTCTCTCGCCTCCTACACATCTATACACCTACGCATACACGCTCGTCGGTTAAGGGTACTCTTAATTTGGCCCATTTTCAATATATCGCCAATTTGGTCGATAAATTTTCGCCTAGGGCGTCCCTTCCCGACTCTGCCGTTCACCTCTGCCACATAAATTTGCTTTGTCACTCTTTCCTCATTCATTCTTTCTACATGACCAAACCACCGAAGCATTCCTTTCTTAATCCTGGTCACAACATCATCTTGCAAACCACACTCTTCTCTTATAACACAATTTCTCACTCTGTCATTCAGATTCAGCCCTAACATACTCCTTAATGACCGCATTTCTACAGCATTTATTCTACTCTCGTGCTTCTTCTGCCACACCCAACTTTCACTACCATACATTAAAGTAGGGACTAACACAGCATTGTGAATTGCCATACGTGCCTTTTTGGACACATTCTGACTTTCCACAACAGAGTGTAGAGCCCCATTTACTTTATTTCCTGCGTTCACTCGTCGTTCTATATCCGTATCATACCTACCATCCCTGCTAAATACACATCCCAAATATACAAATTCATCCACTTGCTCAATCAACTCCCCTTTTATTCTTATTTCACATAACGTTTTACTTTCTTCTCTTTCAAAAACCATAACTTTCGTCTTACTTGCGTTCACTTTCATTTCCCTTTCTTTTAATGAACTGTTCATTAATGTAACTATCATTTGTAACTCGGCCGCCGACGACGCGACTTACCCATTCTTAACATGCATTCTTCAACTTTCAAATTTTCCAAACAACTGTCCATAAATAGGTTGAACAGCCACGGGGAAGCCACACAGCCCTGTCTAACCCCTTTATGGATGCCAAACCAGTCCGAGTAGGCCCCGTTGATCCTGACACAAGCACTGGAGCTCAACCCAAATGAGTTCAGTGTTTGCCATAACACATCCCTGTCCACTCTGTCATAAGCCTTTTCCAAGTCCACGACCGCACAAAAAACCTTTTGGTTTTTGGCCAAAAACTTCTCCGCGATCATGCGCATGGAAAAGACCTGATCCGTACATCCCATTCCCTTCTTACGTTTTTTTAATCTTTTTACGTTTTTTATGATATGTATATCATTTCATTTGATTTAAAAAAAGCACTAAGAATCGATTCATTATAAAAATCAATTGTTTTGTGTCATGTTATTATAAGTTAATTTTCCGATAAAATAAGTACTGCACTATTGTAATGAAAATCTAAAAAAAAATGTGTTTAATTTTGATATCTGGACAGATGTAACTGAATTTCTTAATGTTGGTCTGAAATCTGCTGCAGGTTGCGTAAAACTGTACTCTAGGTGCCAGTATGCACTCCAAATTCTTCCTCCCAGCACGGCTAGCATGGGATGGGGACAAAACAATTCTCCCCTGATTATATCCACTGACAAGAGATAAATTATTTTGTCCTTATGCCAAAGCACGGCAACGGGGAGAAGTATATCCCTGTTTGACATAACGAGTAGACATATATCCCCCGTCCGTAGCATGGAGCCAAATGAAAGATAAAAAATTATGCTTTTTTGACATTTGAAAGGGACAATTTTATCCTAGATCATTGGACGTGGGTTTAAGTTTATATTCATACAAAAATCTATCTAAGTCTAAGTCTATCTTCCATTTTATCTACTGTGTATATTATATCCACCGGTGAGCCCATGTTCGAAGGGTGGATAAAACTTAAGTGTAGGGATAAACATTTTCTCCTTTCCCCGGGGATAAAACTATCTCCTGCCCATGCTAGCCCTGCTGGAATGTTTTTTTAAGAATCAACTCATTGTTCATTTGACATAATGCATTTGGCATAGGGCAATGATTATTAAATTAAATTAAATTTTTCATTTAAATTAAAGTTAAATGCCGGTTCATAACAAAACGGGCAATGGTTGCGTGGTGCGCAGGTGATCGACCCGGAGAACCCGTTCGCGTGCTCGGACGCGGTGCGCATCTCGCTGCTGCAGTTCGCGTGCCTGCTGCTGGAGCAGGCGTCGGCGCACATCCACGACGCCAACAACAAGAAGCAGGGCAACAAGCTGCGCCGCCTCATGACCTTCGCCTGGCCGTGCCTGCTCGGCAAGAACTACGTCGATCCTGCTACTAGGTACACTCAACATTTTCTATCATCACTTCCTACTGCCATTGCGTTGCTGTACGTGATTTGTAGTGGGCATTTAAACGAATCTTATTCTCTGTCCCATGAATGTATAAGAACATTTCGATTATTTAACTATTGTTTCTATATCGCGGACAGGAAAACTATTATAGTAGAGCCGGCAGGCCTCTGTCACTCTTGCTACCTGCGTGAAATAATTAGGCGCCCCCGGGATACAAGGTAGTCGGGGCTAGCGCGTTCTTGGCAATTGAATGTTAAAGTTTTTTAACGCTGTTTACATAAATAGTTTTTTGTAAATACTTCTTGAAATACTCATCGAAATAGTTTTTGTTTAGTGTTTAGTATATTTAATGGTAGGATAAAATAGTTGAAAAGGTTTTAATGTAATTTAAGAATAATATATATGTATATTACCTATCTATTTAACAAATTATAATGGCAAAACGTCATTCCTACTATATTTGTTGCGTGGATGGATGCTTAATGAGCAACCAAAAGGATTCAGATATATCATTTTTTTAAATTACCGAAGGATAATGAAAGATGAATATGTTTCTTTTTTTTTGTTAGATAAGTACTTATAGCGAAAAAAGAATTGAGTAATAATTTAACTACAGAAGTAATACCTAAGTACTTTATTACAAAACTTAGTTGAAATTTACTTCACTATTCAAGTACCTACTTACATACCTATACCTGTCTTTTGTAATTAAAATATTTTAAGTTATAATAACACAAAATACTGAAATTAAAACTTTGTTTAGAACATTTTTAACTAAGTAGAATACGATCACATTTCTGTTAGGAATCGTATTTCGGGTTTATTTGTTGTTTACGCTGTCTACCTATTTCTTCCGAGCCAAACATCGCAATTCCCGACGAATGGCCTTGCAGGTTGCATGCGTTTGGCATCACAGATCTCACATAGTAGCGGAAATATGGTCGATCATAGCTAACTTTCTTTCCATTTCACAATGTATTTTTTTACTCTTTATTAACAGCCCTTAGTAACCACGGAAAGTCCGTCGTGAAGTAGGAAGGGGAAAAAATGCAAAGTATTACGGACACTCGCGCGCAGCGGTAAAGTTTTATTTAGTAGTATTAGTATATATTATCATATTAGATAGTATTAGTTATAATAATTATGTAGGCTATTAAAACGTCGGCAAGCAGTCAACATCAAAGGAGTGCAACTTCTGTATGTAGTACTATTATTTATTATGTGGAGCCGGTGTGGCTCTGTAGCTGAGTGCAAAGTTTCCACTGGAATTGTTAATAATAGTGTTGAGTTTGGCTTAACTCATGGTTTCGGCGGCAAAGGAAAACGTTGTAAGCCTATAAGCTAAAGTAAAGTGTGTCTTTGGGAGATCTATTTTCATGAGTGGAGTTGTGAATGGCTATGATGATGATGATGATAAAATCAGAGTATGTGAACTGTTACTTTTACTCATTTATTTATTAATATTGCTTAATTAACACAGTATCTCTGGTATTGACTGCCTCTTTGGTCTAGTGGTTGTAGTAGTGTGACTGCTGATCATGATGAGGTCCTGGGTTCGAATCCGTATAAATCAGTAATTGAGTTTTTCCATCAAGAGATTCTCAGTAGCTGCCCGGAGTCAGGAAGTTGGCGGTTTCTCGCCTCCTTGCCTAGGAAAACACGTACAGTCGTTGGTTCTGCGCCTGATCTCCGGTCGTGTCGGTTTACCGTCCCATCGGACTATAGAGTGAGGGAATAGAGTGCACCTGTGCTTGCGCGCCTACACTTGGGCACTGTAATCGTGTCCTGCGCCGATGGCTAGTCTCCGTTGGGGCTGGCCGCCGTGACCGCAATTCCGTCTGGAGGACATTATTATTATTCTGGTATTAATAAATTATTTTTAATATGTACCAGAAATATAGAAAATCTACTTTATAAAAAAGCAAGCTAAATATCTTGTAAGCAATAAACTTCAAAATTAAAACTTAAGTCTGAAGATTAATTTACATACTGAGGAATTAAAAGTGATACAAAAATTATAATTATAATTATATTTAATTAAAAATTGGGAAAATTCGGTGTACTTAAATATTACATTGTAATTTGATTTATTATCTAAAACAAATAATATGTCATATGCTGTTAAAATATATTATATTTTATGTCATGTTATTTTACTTTCGTTTTTAGGTATCACGGACACTTACTGCTGAGTCACATCATCGCTAAATTTGCGATCCATAAGCGGATTGTCTTGCAAGGTAAGTTATTTTATAAAAAATAAATGTGTATTCTTACATCACTTGTGTCAACGTAAAACTATATTTCGTTTACTTTGTGTCGTAAAACTAAAGAAAATGCTTAAAATCTCTTCTGTTACCATTCTAAAATATTCAATGCTCATACCTTTTGGCTCTATATCTATACATTTACGTATCGTTATCGACTAAAATTGGATGGAAATATTAATAACGGTTTTGCCGAACGTAATTAAATATATTTTTTATTATTAATATCAAGTCGTGGAGAAACAAATGCGATACCATAAAAAACATGCTCAGGGGGCAGAGAGTAGTGACTGAGTGAAGTCAACAACATCTGCTAAGCGTGGGTTGGTTCTCTCATGATAGAGCTATACGAGACCTATAGAAGTACTTACAAGTTTGTGATGATCATATATCGCAGATTATGTAATTGTTTCAATTAATTATTATATAATTTATATAAATGTTAGCTTTGTAGCGGGGCCATAAATAATCTATCAAGTCAGGAGATAAGAGGCGGAGGAATTTGTTCAGATGATCCCTGTGGCTTCCGATAGATAGGCGACTGGAAGCAGCGTTAAAAATGAAAAATTTCTGACGCTGAGATCGCCAATCCGCATTTCATAAAAAAGAAAAAAACATGTGTATTCGCTAGTGTATAATTTTTCAAAAAAGTTTAATGTGCGATTTCATATTAAAAATAAAAATATAAACTGCCAGCTCTTTTATTTTATTTCACACAAAGGATAAAGGAGCGTACAGTCCACCTGATAAATTGACTAATCAATGGCTTACTCATCGTACGAAAAACCTCAGCATTATGCCGGTTTATTTTACGCCGGTATTCTGCAAGAGCCAACCCATCCGCGCTACAGCTATAATGCAGTTTGAGCGTGGCTCTACTCGTATTGCGCGTGTTCGGACGCAAGTGTGCACAAGGTGTGAGTGTTGCGTTCGGCGCAGTGTTCCACAGCCTGCTGAAGGCGCACGCGGTGGAGGCGCGCGCCGTGGTGCGCCAGGCGCTGGAGATCCTCACGCCCGCCATGCCGCAGCGCATGGAGGACGGCAACACCATGCTCACGCACTGGACCAAGAAAATTATCGTCGAGGACGGACACTCCGTGCAGCAGCTCTTCCACATACTGCAGCTTGTCGTCAGGCACTACAAGGTGCGTGCTGCTTACACACTTCTACATGCATGCACACCGTGATGGTGAATCGATGGATTCAACATTATGATTTTATGACACTAAATTATAATATGAGGATTACGTAATACTGGACACAGAACTTGTTTATTTTATCTATCAAAACAAGTTTGTTGAAAGTAGTACTTATAGCGATTGGCGGGCTTGCTGGCTGACTTAAATACATTACAAACATCATCAAAAACATCATCGTCATCATTATAGCCCTTCTTATATCCCTTGCTGAACATAGGCCGCCCCCAATAAATGCCACAAACCACCCTTAGTCATCTGAATCCATTTACTTCCTATGTGTCTTACCGGGTCTTCACTCCATTTAATGGAAGACCGTCCAACACTTCATTCAACCGACGGATTTAATTCGTCTAGGCAGCGTTCGAAAGATTCGATTTTCGAAGACACATCTTCTCGTCACGTTTCGTTAAAACCTTAAAACAAGAGTGCGTGTAGCCAGTGATGACAAAGGAACTAAGAAGTAGTCAAGCTATGGAGAGCGCTACTCGGAGTTTCACTGCATGATAGAATCTGTAATGTTCATATTCGCAACATAACCATAACGACATAGCATATCCCAACGGATCAGTATGCTGAAGTAGAAGTGCCGGTTATATAGCTCGAATAGGTCGAAAAACCAACAACGGATGAGGAAGAAAGGTTTAAGAGTCGGACTCGCACCGGCAAGCGGAGTGTAGGACGAAATTACAATTTCATAAGGGTGACAAAGGAGCATATCCACGTATGGATGGTAAGTGGATGCTGTGGCCCATAAACATCTATATTTATCCTAGATTAAGAATCAAAATGCAGATGCGTTGTCAACCCTGAGGACTAAGGTGAAATGCCTCGTTTCTGATATAAAAGGTATCGGTTCTCGACACTCACCATACGAAACAGCATCTATCTTCTATTTTACACTGGTGTTCGCGAAAGCGTGTTCCTTTTCCGGTCGGGCCGCCCCATTCGTGTTTCAACCGAATAAAGCTCGAATAAATTCATTATTCAAATTATATTTACATTAATATTATATACATTACACACAAATAATGTAAGCAATGACTTCAGGTGTACTACCCGGTGCGGCACGCGCTGGTGGGGCACATGGTGGCGGCCATGCAGCGGCTGGGCTTTTCGGCGACCGCGTCGCTGGAGCACCGGCGCCTCGCCGTCGACCTGGCCGAGGTCGCGCTCAAGTGGGAGCTGCAGCGCCTGCGCGACCACGCGCACGACGACACCGTCGTACGTACATGCTCGCACATCTGTCATGTTCTCCTATTCGCTTTACACCACAGAAATTACTTTTGAATTTATACTGCGCACTACCTTTTATAGTGCCACAAGTGTACGATATACGTATTCACTATTACACTTACTCATTTACAATTGTTTGATGTAATGCTTTTTAGGTTTAGGTTTTGGTACAGAGTCAGAGATACAGGGACAATAACAACACAACCAACACAATAGTCTGCTCTGGTTGGAATTCGAACCCAGGAACCTCGATTCTATTTATTGGACGGACTTTCCTTGCATTCCTCGTCTGTATCAACTAAACTATCCACCTATGGGCCTCTACTACTTTGCCTAAACCATATCATATGGATTTTAGTTATCACGTGCAACAAACTTGCCGCGGCTCCGTTTAAAATTCTGATGGTCATGGGCCCCTTGCATTGTAAGAGAGGGGATTTCTCTTTATGACTCTATAGCAGACGATTGCACCACTAAATGTCTCCCGCTACCTTTGACGCTGCCCCGGTCTGGGTATTCTACATTTAAAGGAGATGGTAACTTATCGTAAGATACAACATCCTTCTTTCATTTCACCTAGTCGCCTCTACGACACTGACACACGAGAAGACTTCTAATGTTGCCAATCCATAAAAACTTATAATAGTTGAGTTTTTAATATTAAATACTATCACATGATCTAGGTGGCGACTTCACCGAGCGGCGCGATGAAGCGCGTGTCGGCGGATGAAGGCGGCGGTGAGTCGCGCAAGGCGCTGAATACGGGCTGGGCCAGCCCGCAGGCCAGCAGCTCCTCACGCTTGGAACCCGACGCCGCCAAGCCGATCGATCGCGCGCATGTCGACGTCGTCGTCAACTTGCTGCTGCGCCTCGCCTGCCAGGTATCCGTGCTTGCTAAAACAGCAGAAACTCAAAACACTCCATTTTTGAAATTTTAACTTTTTATTTTTTGTACATTATTTTGGGCTACATTGTGAACAGTTTAAATTATTTGTGCGCGCGTGTGATTGGAGCAGGTGAACGAGGGCAGCGTGGCGGGCGCGGCGGGCGCGGCGGGCGGGTCGCCGGGCGAGCAGCTGTCGCGCCGCTGCGTGCTGCTGCTCAAGGCCGCGCTCAAGCCGGACCTCTGGCCGCACCTCTGCGAGCCCAAGCTCGCCTGGCTCGACAAGGTAATCTTATCTCATTTTTATCGAACATCACTATACAACGAAATTGAATTATACATTATATATAATTCAATTTCGTTTCATAATAAATATATTTTATTATTCATGATAAATATATTTTTTATAACAAATGAGTTAGTTATAAGAAGTAGCAACTTATGCTTGTGAATGTTAAATTATGCGCACTCCTTAAGAACAAAGCTTTTGCACACTAACTGCATTGCGTAAAATGTGCAATAAATGAAAGTAAAACAAATACATTATGTGAAGAATAATTTTATTATTCGTTATTACAGCAATTTTGTTGCATTTTCCTTAAATTTAATTATATAATAATTTCAAAATGACGGCGTGTCCGCTTTAAGATTTTATATAACTGCTATTACTATTAAACTTAAGTTCAAATTCAAACTTTATAATTGAGAGAGATTTTATATATATATATATATATATATATATATATATATATATATATATATATATATATATATATACAGGGTATTTTGAAACGCTCCCGAAAACGAAGACAGACGACAGTACTAACTATATCTTAGATGATGGGTGAAATATAAAATCGATCCTGATGAAAAAAATCATCTTTTCACAACGTTTTATTTGCTTTATTCACGCTCCATCGTGTTAGTATAAATCATCGTGTTAAATAAAACGTTAATTTCATTAAAATAAAACATGAAAATACTTAAACATAAAAGCAGCAGTGGAATTACTGAATTACAATCAGCTGACTAGGGTCAATGTACGCGCGAACGCCGAATTCGCGCGGCCCGTAACTAGCGATGGTACCACAATACCTAATAATTTACAACACTTGTCTAAATACCTAACTTATCTACTTAACCTACTAATTTGCCACTGTGCTTGTCTCCACGTAGCCACTTTAATTGAATTCACAGGTTAAATAAACCAAATAACTGGTTCGATTCCCCGCTAATGAAAAAATACTTAAATAAAATGTTAACAAGGTTAGAGTCATGCTTTTTATCCATTGTGTAGGTATATTTTTATTCTGATGTATTCAGTTATGTACCTATTCAGATCAGTTCAGTACTAAGTTATTTAAAAAAATAGGTTAAATAAACCAAATAACTGGTTCGATTCCCCGCTAATGAAAAAAAAATACTTAAATAAAATGTTAAAAAGGTTAGAGTCATGCTTTTTTATCCATTATGTAGGTATGTTTATTATTCTGATGTATTCAGTTATGTACCTTTTCAGATCAGTTCAGTACTAAGTAATTTAAAAAAATTAGGTATGAAACGGCTTACCGATCCTCCGTGGCCTTATGAGATTCTCCAAGGCACATTAATATGTTGCCGTATTCACGAGCACTATAAACGTACGCGTTAGGCATTATTAAAACAAAAAGAAACACAAAACGTAACAACAAGAATAACACGTAATAACAAGTACGTAATACCAAGTAATAACAATAAGAATTTAATAAACAAAACCAATGAACTGTCGCTCGCGCATGCGTGTCCAAAGTCAGCGCGGAACTGTCTCAAAACTAAAATTAATAGTGAATCCGCCAAAACTGAAGCCTACTGCGTCCTAACTAACGTCCTTGCGGTAAACACTTTGAACATTCCCACAGACCGTCAAATGTTATGACATTGCCAACTTTTATTTTATAAGTTTAGTTTCCATATGATCCTACGACTAGTCTTTCATATGGAATTTAGAAGTTATAGTTGTAATTTTTTAATACAATTAGACAATCAATTGTACCCTGACGAAACAAGCAGTTCGTTACTACAAAAATGATATTGAAATTAATAAACGTACTTACTTGGGTTTGGTTATCTTTGATTTTGTACAAGAAAATAGAAATAAAATGGTATTGAATAATTTAATAGTTAAAATCAATTGCAATTATGATCGACAGTTAATTAATCTAAAAATAATTATTTTACTTTACTTTTATTGACTTTCCGTTTTAATCCTTCCAATACTTTGATTTGAAAACAGGTACGTCAAAACTATTACAAATTACTTGCAAGTTTTATTGTAATTGCCGCCTCTAATTCTTATGTCGCTTGCAAACAAATCTTAGTAGGTAAATTTGGGAATTCCCATATGTTGGCGCTGACGCGAGGTGACACACAGTCGGCCGGGTGGCGGCAGCGCGTGGTACAAAGGGGCGCGACGGGGAATGCTCGCCAGTATTGTTGTGCGCGCACGCTATTGGTTCCTCATTCTTGCCGCGCTTTGAAAAGCGATGTTTCCCAATATACAGTCGCACACACAGCTTTCTATGCGACGCGCGACGATGTTTTTAAAAGGAAGGAAAGAAAAATTATTTATATCTATTGTTTTATGACTGAACTAGTGAACGAAAAGGTAAATAGAAGGTGAATGGGGAAAATTGTGCAGTAAAGTTAAATGTATTGAGGAAGAATACCGAAAAATTACCATGTGGTCAACCTGATGACGGAAACATTTATCATTCGCATTGATGATGATGATTCTGATGAAGTAGCATCCAGTAACACCAACACACCATCGACATCCGGCTTCCATGTTCCATGTTCTAACGGTATAATGGACGGCGTGTCACCCTTAGCTTAAGTTTTCTTGTTACAAACTACTTTATTTTACGATTGAAATAAAAATAATGCTCAAGCATACATTATCCATTTTAATTTCAACCTCTTCCAAAGTTCTAAGAAGCTAGTAAAGTAACTATTATGATTCTACAATAAAACCATTAATTACTATTATAATATTATAAAACAACAGTCTAGTACCATGTAGTACTTTAGAACGCGACTGTACCCATGCGCAGACACACCCTCCACTGTCGCTCAGCGTCGTGACGGGACCTGTACGGAGCTAGATAAAAGAGTTTGGCTTCGACGCGGATATTGACCCTAGTCAGCTGATTTTATGATTTATTTATTTTAAATTCCACTGCTGGTTTAATATTTAAGTATTTTCATGATTCTTTTAATGAAATTAATGTTTTATTTAACTATATCAACACGATGGAGCGTGAATGAAGCTAATAAAACGTTGTGAAAAGATGATTTTTTTCATCAGGATCGATTTTATATTTCACCCATCATCTAAGATATAGTTAGTACTGTCGTCTGTCTTCGTTTTCGGGAGCGTTTCAAAATACCCTGTATATATAATATATTACCATGGACGTATAGAAAAAGGCGGACAGAATTTTGTTAAGAAAGAACTGATGCAATGCAATGGCGGCGGTGCAAGTATGTTTGCGTTCAATAAAGGGTTTTCATGTGAAACAAAATTTCCCCATATTTTTTTAGAAAACAATCTATCAAAATATAACATAACTTTGACATGATACAAATTATTATTACGTAAAAATTCTATGAATTTAGATTTTGATTGAAATCGAATAATTCTATTTAACAACAAAATATGTATTCCTGTTCACTTCACTGAGTTCTATGGGAACTCCTTTACAGTTCAGGCTACACGTCTTTGGAACTCCTTTCGCGATTACATCTAAAAGCTCCCAATAAGCATGCTTTTAAAAAGTTGGTCCGTAGTCACCTATTAAAGACGACGCTTCTTACATGAATTCATGTAAGAAGCGTTATTTTTCAAAAAGAAGTCAAATTTTAAACTTAAGTTCAAATATATAAATAATGATATACCGTTCTTGCAGTTTTAGAAAATACGATTAAATAAGGCTTCTACTTTTATTTGAAAATATCCTAAATCGAATGTGATATATGGGACACAAGGTTTTTGCCTACCGATTGACCCTTACGAATGTCCCTTACGAATGTGTGCGTGCACAGTAAAATACTTTTTTGAAGTTATACTTCTTTTGGGGCGTTTGGGAAAATGATGAGAGTGAATTTTTTCAAACGACACCACGAAGTTGTTACGATGCGTGCGCACACTGACACCTAAAAGCGACAACTTCAGTGGGTAGTTGTCTCTCAAGTTTTATGTTTTGTTACGCTAAAGAAGTATAACTTCCTACGTGCGTACATAAGTACACACACATTTGTTTTTTTATTAATTTTCTTCACCATTTGCCTATATTGCTTATTCTGAACCTTCTATGCGAATTTGGCCGGTTATTGCAAAATAACCTTGCATATTGCTAAACAGATGTAAATATATATTCATAGTTATTTGTATGTACTAATTATATATGTATATAAATATGTATATATATGTATATAAATATGTGTATATTTGTTAGTAAAATGTATATATTACGTAGGTAATTATGATTTTTATTTTGTTTTTATTCGATATTGCTACACCTACGTCAATTTCTCACCACTCCCTGGGTTAACTGGTAGAGAATGCCTCAAGTCATTAAGTCCGCACTTTGTATTATTTTGTTTTAAGCAATGTAATAAAGAATAATTAAATAAATAAATAAAATATTTCGATCGCTTGGATATTAATAATAAATAACGTATTGATTTAATTTTATTATTATTTTAATTATATTAATTTTATTACAAACATTATATCATACAAAAATTAAATTATGTAATTGGAAAGAAACATATTATAAATAAGTAACTAACCAACTATTATGTAATCGAATCTTAGGGAACTTTTATAAGGGAACTGAAAAATGATTTTACGTATGAACGTTAATAAAATATAAGACATGATGGTGATAATTAATTACGGTATCTTAAAACTTATATGAAATTACCGAAGATGATGAGCTAGATTATTTTTACTTTTGGTAGAACACCCAAAAATTATTAGAATAGAATAGAATGGAATCATTTTTATTCAATACAGATTACAAGAGTACTTATTGAAAAAAAACACGCAAGCGAGAGACCCAGCGAAACTTTTTACGTTAGTTGCGTAATGGCGGGCCCTGACTTTTCCATAAAAGTGATTTCTTGATGATTTTTCATAAAACCACTATGATTTTTGCAAGATTTAACGACGCAAGACGGAATATTTATTTTTGTTTTTTACTTACGACAACTACTCGCGGACGACGTTAGTTGCGTAATGGCGGGCCCTAGACTTATTATTAGTGTGAATGTGTGCGTGACCCCTTGTACGTACAAGCGAACTGACTTATTTTGGGTGCTTCGTTGGGTTGTATAGCGAGATTCAGTCCGCCTTTATTATACGTCCATGTATATTACTTAAAAATATTATTTTCTGGACAAACAGTTTTGCTGGCGGTACAAAACTGGCTATAAGAGATTGAGATTGTAGCTGTTGTCAGTAAATCCAATCTTAATTTTATCCGGCAAGCATAGGACTACGAAAGGAGTTATGAGCTTATGAGTAAATATTAATTGGTTGTGAAGCATGTTGTGCGCGTGTTGGTCGGCAGGTGTTCTCGACGGCGGACACCAACACGGCGGCGTGCGCGAACGCGTGCACGGCGCTGGAGCTGCTGGCGTTCCTGCTGGGCGTGCTGCGGCGCGAGCAGTGCCTGGCGGCTCTCAAGCCGCTGCAGCGCGGCCTCGCCGCCTGCGTCGCCTCGCCCAACGCCAAGGTGGTGCGCCTCACGCACAACCTGCTCGCCAAGCTCACCGCGCTCTTCCCCACCGAGCCCTCTGGCGCCGCGCAGGCCTGCAAGGTGCGTACGCTCACGCGCACACACACACACACACACACACACACACACACACACACACACACACACACACACACACACACACACGCGCGCACACACACACACACACACACACACACACTGATCTGGTCGTGGACCGTTTGATAATGATTACGCGGACTGCGAGTGTGACATATTGTGTGTGATATATTGTGATAGCAAGCATTATTTTGTTATTGACTTAAAGTGACGCGTTCCGCAGTACGAGGAGCTGGAGACGCTGTACGCGTGCGTGAGCAAGTACGCGTTCGAGGGGCTGGCAACGTACGAGAAGTGCGCGGCGGGAGGTGCGGGCGGGGGCGCGGGGGCGGGCGCGGGCGCCAGTGGCGCGGGGGCGAGCGGTGCGGCGAGCGGCGCGGGCGCGCTGCTGGGCCCGCTCATGATGCTGAAGGCGTGCTGCGCGTCGAGCGCCGGCTACGTGGACCGGCTGCTGCTGCCGCTCATGCGCGTGCTGCAGCGCATGCTGCGCGACCACGTCGCGCCCAACCCGGACCCCGCCGTCTCCGACCTACTCGTCAGTATACCCACTATACTCTATTTCTTTCTAGTAGTACTATCACAGTTTTAAGAGCAACAGTTGGGAATAAATATCAGGCGATGCCGCCGCCCGCGTAGGTATTTACGATTTACGCCGTCGTCGCAAATATGTTTGGGGTTGTCACAAAATTGGAAATAAAATAATTTTGAATATTATAATACTCATTCTCATTTATTAACACACTACATACTTGATAAGTTAAAACATTTACTGAACAAGATCGTTTTTATTGCTACAAGAAGAAATACATTTTACAAGTGTTACACTGCCAAATATTTTCGTGACACTTTCTATTTATAGATATTTCCAGTTTTCGATTGTAAAATTAAATAATAAGTATATTCGCATTCGGGAAAACAATTTTATCAAAAAAATAATAATGAGGGAAACATAAGCATGGCCGTCATTTGAATTCAACTTTACCTAGTGATTCGTATAACTATAACAGTAATTCACCATTTAGATATTTCATTTTCATTTTGAAAAAAATCAAGTTTTATATAAAACTTTATTAGATATCACCTCACCTAATCTCATGTGTATCGGAAAAGAACGAAAATGTGAGAAAGACCTCATAACATGTTAATGTATTAACTATTATAAGCAACTATAAAATATTCAAATAAACATTGGAGAACAATGTTAAATGTGTAAGATGATCCGTTTATATCAGCACAGCCACAGCAGGATAATTACTATGGGAATGGTCCATTTCTAGGAATAGATACCAAATAAAGATGTTATAGTTAATTTAATCGCACTCATGGTTAAACACATTATTTATTTTTATTTCAGATATTAGCGCTAGATCTTCTCAAAGCACGAGTGTCTGTTATGCCTGTTGATACAAGGAAAACATTTATTGGAACAGTTCTAGTTGGGCTCATTGAAAAGACTACCGATGCTAAGGTAATGATCAACTATAGTATTTTGATAATTATTTTATTTAATATATTTTAATTATGGAATGAAACATTGTGTTTTTACATATAATACAGGTAATGAAGGCCATCATTCGCATGGTGGAGGAGTGGGTGAAGTGGCGCGGGGTGGCCGTTACCGGAGCCGCGCCGTCACTTCGCGAAAAGTCTATATTACTTGTCAAGCTTATGCAGTATGTCGAAAAACGATTCCCTGACGACCTAGAGCTCAACGCACACTTCCTGGACCTCATTAATTATGTTTACAGGTAAAAACACTGCATTAAAATTATTTAATACTGTTTTCGATTTATGTACTATGGTATTGTTCATTAATACCTAAAATATTGAAACAACTAAGTAGCACAGCGGTTAAGCATACTGCTACGGCCTAAGCCTATTACCGTAACGGGAGAATAATTCCTTTTAAATAGATATATAGATAAATAGATTAGAAAATTCTTTAATGCAATCAAATATTTGGTACAAATGCACTTCAATGCCAAAATGGCATTATCTGCCATCTAACCTTTGGTAGTGAGATGAGCGCTATGGGTAGAGCTGAACCAAATAAAATGTTTATATTACTTTTTCAGAGATGAGCATTTGAAAACGACCGAACTGTCAATGAAGCTGGAGCCCGCGTTCCTGGCTGGGCTGCGATGTCCTCAGCCACACATTCGCGCCAAATTCTTCGAAGTGTACGACCAGAGCGTGCGCCGCCGTATCTTCGACCGCCTCCTCTATATCATCTGCTCACAGAACTGGGAGCACATCGGGCAGCACTATTGGATCAAACAGTGCCTTGAATTGCTTCTTGTTACATGTGTTTCTAGTGAGTGACATTTTTATATGATGTTAATCTTTGAATGACTCCACTGCTGATATAGGCCTGTCCAAGATATAGCTGGATGCGTGCGTTACTTGGAAGATTTGTACTCATTTTTCTAGGCAGGCTTGTTGGTGAGCGAAAAGCTGGTTAGATAAAGACCCTCTACTAGTAATCGTACTGTCAGCCCTTGAAATTTTTTCTTGGGCATGTTTGAATTTTTGTCTATCAGTCATTCGACAATCACAAGGGGTTACCGCGGGTAGGATTGCCATTTGAATACAACTTTGGCAAACACATTAACTTGATTTTTTTCAAATAATCTTTGCTAAAACTGTGGTTGCCAACCCGCTCACCAAGCGTGGCAACTATATCAATATACCCCCATGAGTAAAGATACGAAGAGACGGTCCCCAGTCCTCGACAGCTCCGCTATTTCTGGCTACGGTGGTGACCATGGTAACGCCGGGGCATGGGGTGCTAAGAATCTTCGGTGGAGGTTCGGTTGCCACCTAAGACGACTCGACCTGGCAATCTTTACATATTATATATTAATATTGTAAACAGTTTTTTTTGTCTGTCTTTTTGTGCCAGCTAATGTCTACAATGGCTGATCAATTTTGGATATGGATTTCAGTGATGTATTAATTTTCTTTTCTTTTTCAGGCACACAAATTCGACTATCCAATTCGAAATATCTTCTTCCTAATATATCTGCAGTTATTAATTTAGCAGACAGTGAGGATCGCAAATCTTTTGTTATATTCAGTAATGTAAAAGAGGAGTCTGCTGATGGCTTTAGTGACACCATAGATCCAGATAAAGAAGATGTGCTTGATATGGACTTGGATTCGAACTCAAATCAAAGAGACGATTTAACAAAGAATGTACCAAACAGGTCGGTTAAAGATTAAAACAGTAATGGTTAATAAATTAATCAAAAGTAGTAGGTAGAAAATATTCGAAAAGTGCATATAGTTAACAAGTAAATAATATAACTTTCCTTATACTTTAATACTACATTTTATGGCATACACAATACATATCTCTTAAGTAATAATTATTGTAGTTTCCAAAGTGTTTATTATTTATGGAAATTAACTAACTAATCTAACCTATAACTTATCTAAACATGAAAATAGTGTTTCTTAAACATGTTTACACTATCACTAGTACTTGAATAGGACTTTGCCTGATATGTGACAAAAAAATATATTTTACATAAACCACATTTTTATTATATGTAAGGAAATAATAGATACAAAGTATTTATTTAATAAAGACTGAAGAACTATCTTTTGAGGAACAATAATTATCTGACATTCTTTTTTCCTCCCCTTTTCATCTGTTTTCATTAGTATTATTTTAAATGTGTTTTAAGTTTTAGTACTTAAATACGAAATTTTGTGTTTTTAGTACACATATAAAATGAAGGAAATTATAGTGATCATATTTATTTTTTATAAATAAATAAAAGGAATAAAGAAGGCTATTATCAGGATAATATTTTTATCTGCTTCTTCTTCTGTACAAATAACTCTTTTTATAGCTTCATTACATAAAATCTTACGTAAAATGAACAGAGTTGCGTTTATATGTACATAGGGATGCCGCTGCATTACTAAGGTTCGATGGATACTATTTTTGGTGTTGAATGAGACCGAGACCAAAACCGAGGCCGAGATCAAGATCGAAACAGATAATAAAAAGAAATTTGAGCCAAGACCACGATCGATCCATTAAAAATTAAAAAAATCCGCATTATGACCTTTTAATTTGTATCGCTTGTATTGCTCACATAACGTTTCCAGTCATGGTCGACTCTCCCGAAAGTTGAGACTGGGACTTAATTTTAAAACGAGAATCGCCGAGACCGAGGTCTTAGTCAGATTTATGCTTTTATGATACTTTAGCTTTTGTTTTTTGCCTTGAGTGTTACGATGTCTGGATGACATAATCTCTTTCATCAGCACAAAAATCACACGTGAAAAATGATATTCAACAGACAAAGAGCACTGAACCAGATAGTGGCAAAACAGTCGGAGTTCCTGGAGCTGGCGCGACGTGTGCGCACGGAGCAGCTGGTGGCGGCGGCGGCGCAGCTCTGCCACATGGACGACGCGCTGGCGCACCGCACCTGGCTGCGCCTGCTGCCCCGCCTGTGGGCCGCGCTCGACGACCGCCAGCTACTGGTCAACTACTCTAACTACTTTCTTTGTTTCAACGAAACTTGCTCTCGTACTAAATGTTACCAATGTGGGATATTACCACTTACATAGTAATTCACCTTCGAAAATATTTGATTGCTACTGATCACATCGTAAATTAAATTGCATTCGAACCAAACTCTTTGCTTCGTCGTTCGTTATTTTCGTGACATAATTTACCAACATCTGTCTTTCCATCTTATTACAATATAGGCGTCTACCGTTACCATTACCATTTCAGTCTTTTAAAAGTCTACTACTGAACACCAGCCTCCCCCATAGATTACCTAAGAACTTAAGATTATGGCAACCGCCGTTTTTTATTTTTTTAGTTGTTATTACGAAGAAGCTGCTGCCTATCTCCTGCTTTATTTTCCTCTGTTGTCTCTTACGACACCCGAGACGATGTTAATGGATATTCTTTCGCCACTACCACAGGGTGTGTACCTGTACACGGGTGTCCTTAAGGCAATCGTGAATAGGCTTTTGTTAAGCCAAGACACTTCTCGTTTTACCATCTTCGACTACATCACCACATAGTGAGATAGTAGTCAAGCACTCACATGTAATAGTTATTTTTTTTATTACTATTAATAATATCCAATTTCTTTTGCAGACGGTGATGCACGAAATTGTACCATTTATTATATCAGGTGTGCATGTCATACAACGAGATCAGCCACTCAGTGCACTTAACACATTTATTGAAGCTTTAGCTCGTTGCAATCCACCTATTACAATAAAACCGTAGGTTTTCAATTTCTTCAATTTCAAATTTTTAAATATTTTTAAACCTACATTAATACAAAACGAAACTTTTTAGCCCTATGATGAAATATCTTGGTAAAACACACAATCTTTGGCATCGAATGACATTGAATCTCGAACAGATGGCCATTGAACAGGCAAATGGTCGCGGTCAACGTGAACAAATGGAAATCTACGATTATGACAATGAAATCACTACATCTACGGTTTGTTTTGTTGTAATGAATTTTTAAAAAGGAAATATCGAATAAATTACTGTAATATAACTTACTTTTTACAGGACATTCTCGACTCATTAAGCGACATGTACGAACTTTTACAAGAAGAGGACATGTGGTCTGGGTTATGGTTAAAGCACGCACGGTATCGTGAGACGAATGTCGCTATCGCGTATGAACAGCAAGGTTTCTTCGAGCAGGCACAGGTACTACAATAATTATTCATAAAATGGACTAATATAATATGTGTTATTTACCGTAAATTAAATTTGTGTAATAATTATTCATTTTATAGGCTGCGTATGACGTCGCTATGGCTAAACTCAAACAGGAATACACAGCTAACCCTTCATCCTACAATATGCACAAGGAATGTACACTATGGACACAACACTGGATCAAATGTGCTAAAGAGCTGAATCAATGGGACTCATTGCTTGAATTGGGTCTTACAAGGAGCGTTCGTGACCCGTTTTTGATCCTAGAGAGCTCATGGAGAAATCCTAACTGGCCGACAATGAAAGATGCTCTCGCGGAGGTGGAATATAACTGTCCTAAAGAATTAGGTGAGACATCATAATTCTATGTAATAAATGCTGCTATTGAGTAGATTATTAGAGTAGAATAGAATAATTTTTTATTTAATATAGATTATACGTAATTCTTATTAAAAGTAAATTATTATTATTTAGCTTATATAAACAAAAACATGCGTGAGTGTCTTGGAACACTCGGTTGGAACGAAGTTCCTTTGTTAATATATTATTATTGATAAACGTATTATATTATTGATTAATAAATACAAATAAATGAATTACTAACGTGTGTTAAAATGAAGCGTCATTTAAAATAATATTTCTAAAAGGCGTGACGGAAAAATCTTACACTTTTTCTCGCCTAGCCCCTCAAATTCGTACCGTGGGATAAGGAACTTCGTTCCAAAAAAAATTAACTTTACCACTGGTTCGGAAAAATACCTCTGTCTTGGGAGGAACCAGGAAGAAACCCAGCGGAACTTTTTTAAAAGTAAATTATACAATATGAAATTAAAATAATTGTACAAACTATTTACATAATTTATTTTAGAAACAGCTTAAACCGTGTATTCATTTATATAATGCCTCGGCCACACACATCGCGATAGAATTATTGTGATAAAACTTCGTCTTCGGCCTAGCGCGAAGGTGCCTGGCCACACTGCGCGTTGTAAATATTATCGCGCTAAACACACGCTAAAAACAAAATGGACGCCACGGTCGCTCTGTGTTATATGGCAGCGAATAATATTTTTTATTATTGTGTCAATTTTTAAAAAATAAGAAAAATATATAAATAATAGCGGCTCAGACTCGTAATTACTTATAAATTCCAAATTTTTTTCATTACACCAATCCATGTCGGAAATACGTCGCAAACCCTAATTTACTTTGACACATCAGCTACGCACGATGTCTGTAGCAGACTGAAGTGTGGCCTCACACGCGAAGTCCATGGCGATAAAACCCTTTGAAGTGCGAAAATTTACCCAAAATATACTTGAAAATTATTTATATGTAAAGTGATATATTTATTTACTTTTTCAAGGTATTTTCCATTATATTTTGAACACTTTTACATTAGTTTAAACCATTTTGAAAACATAAGGATCATTGGTTTGAGGGCGTTTTTCATGTGCTGGTTGGAATAGCTATCACGGCCCCTTCCGACTCCGTAAAGTCTCCTCTCATAAAATCTTTGATTTTTGGAAAATAAAGAAATCGCATGGTGTGAGGATGATGTGTGCGGATGGATGGCAGTGGAGTGGTCACGAGCTCCACTTTATCAGAAACCAGAAATAGCTTTGTTTTCTTCGTCTTGTGCGCTGAAGCATTGTCATGGTGCAATGGGATGCGAATTCTTGGTCGTTTTTCCCTTACCTTTTCAAAGATACTGGGCATACAAATGGTGGTGTTTCACTCACCATTAACTGTCTTTTGGTTATCAAGCGGGATCGTGCAGACAGGACCCGTCTAGGAGAAAAAAACGCAATCATTTTTTAGCCCACGTTTCTTGTTTGCCTCCATGTTGTTGCTTTGCTGTCGCCTTCGAACACCGATACATTAGACAGTTTTCTTTCCGGAATGTAACAATATAATATGTTTCTTCCATGTTTCATCTCCAGCCACATTGTCATACATAGCATTTGAACGGGATCATACTTTAACATATTTTTACATCAATCAACTCGAGCCCGTTTTTGTCCTGGAGGATTCATAAGGAATGCGGTAGCAACAAAGTTTTACAACCTTTAAATGTTGATGTAAAATTTTTGAAATTGGGTCATACCAATACCAGATCAGGTTTCCATCGACACCTCTTTTGGCTTTTCAGATCATTGTCTGATCCGGATTGTGGTGTCACTCACGTTCCCTTCGCGGTTGCGTTCTGCAAGTTGCCGCCGTGTTTAGGATTACAGGTCGGCAGATTTTGCATGCTACCCATGCTTGTTGTTGCTGACTCTGTCACTGATGTGATGCTTCAGAGAATGGAACTATTTATTCTATCATCTGTGGTACCCATCGGAGGCAGATCTCAGCCTTGATTTGATGGCTCCTGTAAGACTGCATTACGCAGTAAGCAGGAGTGTTTTCAGGCCTGGGCTGACGCTTTGGCGACCCGGGATGTAAACACCAGCATCCTTAAAAAGAAGTATAACTCCGCCTCCAGGTCCTTCAAAAGAGTTATTGCCAAGGCTAAGTATGAACACATTGGTAGAATTGGCGAGAAATTAGTGCGCTTTCCTTCGGGAACCCGTGCATTCTGGTCTCTCGCCAAGGCTGTCCAAGAGAATTTCTGTAAGCCATCACTTCCATCTCTGCACATGGAGGACAACTCACTGGCCCACGACGCAATAGAGAAAGCCGACCTTTTAGGCTCCCTTTTTTCGTCCAACACGACTCTCGATGACGGAGGAACACACCGCCGAACATCCCCCGATGTGAGTGCTCTATGCCTGATTTACGATTCACTCAGTGCTCAGTACGCAAAGCACACCTCTCCCTGGACATCCACAAGTCGAGTGTGCCTGACGAAATCCCCAATTGTGCTGAGAACGTGTTATCCAAAGTTGGCTCTAACTCCTACTCCCTAGGCGTAGTCCCGAATTCATGGAAGACATCTTTCGTGCACCCGATCCCTAAAAAAGGTAACTGCTCTGATCCGTCCATCTACAGGCCTATCGCCATCACCTCCTTGTTCTCGATAATAATGGACTCCATTATCAACTGCCAGCTCATGCGGTACCTTGAGGGAGCACTAGCTGATTAGTGACCGCCAGTACGGCCTCCGTCGGGGTCGCTTAGCTGGTGATCTTCTTGTTTACCTAACTTACCGATAAGCGCAGGCGGTCGAGTCTAAGGGGGAGGCTTTGGCGGTTAGTTTGGACATAGCAAAGCCCTTGGATCGGGTTTGGCTCTAAGCGCTTCATACGTAGCTTCCATCTTATGGGCTTCCTGAGAAATTGTGCAATTGGATCACCAGTTTTTTTTGCAGATGGGAGCATTAAGGTCGTAGTAGGCGGTGCATGCTCCGATTACAGTCCTATTAATGCTGGTGTTCCACAAGGCTGCGTGCTATCACCAACGCTCTTTCTTCTGCATATCAATGATATGTTGCAAACCGGTAACATTCATTTCTATAAGGACGACAGAACTGGCGAAGCTTTATACACCGGCCGTATCAATATCTCGCGGGAAAACGTCGCCGAGTAACGGAAAAACTTGTGTCTGAAGTCGAGACTTTGTTGAACAATGTGTCGGATTGGGGGCGACTAAATTTAGTTCAGTTCAATCCCCAGTAGATACAAGTTTGCGCGTTTACCGCTAAAAAGAACCCCTTTGTCGTAACTCCTCAGTTTCAGAGCGCTCCCTTGTTGCCTCAGCCAGTATCGGAATCCACAGCGTCGACATATCGAATGACGTGGTCACTTGGAAGAGAAGACCAAATTGACCTCTAAAAAGCTTGGCGTGCTCTGTAGAGCGGGACAGTATTTTATGCCGGCACACCGCTTGCAACTTTACAAGGCGCAAGTTCGGCCTCACATGGAATACTGTTCCATCTCTGGGCCGGGGCACCCCAAAACCAGCTCTTTCCACTTGCTCGCATCCAGCGCAGAGCGGTTCGAATCGTCGGTGACCGAGGTCTTTCTGATCGGCTTGACTCACTGGTGCTGCGAAGAAATGTTGCATCTCTTTGCGTATATTATCGCATCTACCACGGGGAGTGCTTTGAAGAATTATTAGGACTAATTCCAGCCGCTCAATTTCACCATTACATATCGCGACAAAACTCGCGATAACATCCGTACCATGTACCAAAGGTTGGCAACGCATCTGCAATTCCCCTGCTGTTGCAGTTGTTCATGGGCGGTGGTAGTCGCTTACCATCAGGTAAGCCGCATGTTTGTTTGCCCCCTTTGACATAAAAAAAAGATTTTCTTCAATTATTCGCCTAGTAGTGACGACATTTTCCTTAGTGATGGCAATTGAGGTTGATCTTAACGAATTTCATTATGGAGACAAACACATCAAATTCTACGTACCAAAGCTTTATGGTGCTAAAGGAATTGGTTCCCTCCAAGCATTTTAAAGACGAGCAGTGTAATCTTGTTAAGAGAGTGAACTTTTAAAATCATATAAAATCTTTTCGCGTTAATTCTATTTTTGCTACGGATGACGAACTTTAAGTTGTGTTGAAAAAAAGAATTGACACGTGACTTTCAAAAAATATTTTAATCAATATATAATGATGTTTTCTTATATTTACGCGAAGACTACACATTAAATGAAACTAATTTTTACGGATTATATCGCGTTTAATTTTACTTTTTAATTCCCGACGTTTCGGGTGCTTTACAGCACCCATGGTCACGGGGGGGGACTGAGGTGTTTGACGTCCTAATGTCATAGTTAGCCCGGCTACCTTCAGTTTTTTAATATTAATTTTTGGTTCGATCTACGCAGAATGAGCTTACAGTATCTTGAAGTCTAGCAGTGGTATACTTGGGTTTGGATTTAATTTTATTAATTATAGGATCCCAAGCAGATGGCAGCACCCATCCATCTTCTCTTCAAGTCAGCTATATGTTCTTTTACGCGGGTTTTTATAGATCTTTTTGTTTGTCCTATGTAAGAGAGACCACATTCACAATCCAGCTTGTACACTCCTGCATCTTGTAGAGGGATATGACACTTGACGGATGGTAAAAATTGACTTCAGCGGCTTGAAGTATGTTTTAATGGAAGCTCGCTTCAAGATGTAGACAACCTTGTCTGTGACTCCTCTGACATACGGTAGTACAGCAGGCACACGCTCGACTGTGGCCGGCTTCACTCGGTCACTGTGACGTAGGCGCGGGACCCGAAGCTTGTTGTCTTGCAGTACTTGCTCGACGTGCTGAAGCTCGGCGGCCAGATGTTTTCTGTCACAGATCCCTCGTGCTCTCTGAAGCAAAGATTTTCCCACGGTAGCTAACTGTGATGGATGATGGTGCGATTCACCATTTAAATATCGTTTGGTATGAGTCTTTTTCCTATACACAGTGTGACCAACAGTGTTATCAGGATTTCGGATGACTAAAACATCTAGGAAAGCTAAAGAATTGTTTGCCTCTAACTCCATTGTGAATTGTATTTTAGATTTTATGGAATTAAGGTGGTTTAAAAATACAGTTAATTTGTCAGATGGTAAAATTGTGAAAGTATCAATCTACGTACCGCTTGTAGAATCTTGGATTTACAGGAGCAGTAAGAAGGGCTTTCTCCTCAAAGTCCTCATGAATATTTCGGCGACTACGGGAGATACAGGTGAGCCCATCGCCACACCGTCTACTTGCTTGTAGAACTCTTCCTTCCAAAATAGATAGCCAGATGTGAGGCATTGTTTAAGTAATACTGCATATTCTGTGGGCATGTTGTTATCTTCTAGCTTCCTAGTTACAATTGAGATGCAGTCTTCAATAGGTAAGCATGTGAATAGTGACTGAACATCAAAACTGACCATAGTTTCATTGTCAGCGAGATATAGGTCTTTTATCTCACTAACAAAATGGTATGAATCCTTTGTGTGTGCTCTGGTATGTCCTCTCAGTGGTGATAGTATTTTTGCCAAGTGTTGAGCCAACTTATAAGTTGGTGAATCGATCTGGCTCACTATGGGACGTAGTGGAGCGTTTGGTTTGTATATTTTCTAAGATCTTTTCGTATGGCCTCTAAATCCTCCTTACCAATATTATTCTTAAACAGACAATCCTCAACGCTACAGATAATTTCTAGAAGATAACAACATGCCCACAGAATATGCAGTATTACTTAAACAATGCCTCACATCTGGCTATCTATTGTGGAAGGAAGAGTTCTACAAGCAAGTAGACGGTGTGGCGATGGGCTCACCTGTATCTCCCGTAGTCGCCGACATATTCATGGAGGACTTTGAGGAGAAAGCCCTTCTTACTGCTCCTGTAAATCCAAGATTCTACAAGCGGTACGTAGACGATACTTTCACAATTTTACCATCTGACAAAGTAACTGTATTTTTAAACCACCTTAATTCCATAAACTCTAAAATACAATTCACAATGGAGTTAGAGGCAAACAATTCTTTAGCTTTCCTAGATGTTTTAGTCATCCGAAATCCTGATAACACTGTTGGTCACACTGTGTATAGGAAAAAGACTCATACCAACCGATATTTAAATGGTGAATCGCACCATCATCCATCACAGTTAGCTACCGTGGGAAAATCTTTGTTTCAGAGCACGAGGATCTGTGACAGAAAACATCTGGCCGCCGAGCTTCAGCACGTCGAGCAAGTACTGCAAGACAACAAGCTTCGGGTCCCGCGCCTACGTCACAGTGACCGAGTGAAGCCGGCCACAGTCGAGCGTGTGCCTGCTGTACTACCGTATGTCAGAGGAGTCACAGACAAGGTTGGCTACATCTTGAAGCGAGCTTCCATTAAAACATACTTCAAGCCGCTGAAGAAGATTAGTCAATTTTACCATCCGTCAAGTGTCATATCCCTCTACAAGATGCAGGAGTGTACAAGCTGGGTTGTGAATGTGGTCTCTCTTACATAGGACAAACAAAAAGATCTATAAAACCCGCGTAAAGAACATATAGCTGACTTGAAGCACTGACGTATCGGGAAGTCTGCAGTTTGTGAACATGTTCAAGATCGTCCCCGCCATTACATTAGATTTGATAGACCACAACTCGCAAAGAACACCGATTCCTACCTAGGATGATTCGCGAGGCTATTGAAATTAAAAAACATCCTAATTTCAATAGAGAAGATGGATGGGTGCTGCCATCTGCTTGGGATCCTATAATTAATAAAATTAAATCCAAACCCAAGTATACCACTGCTAGACTTCAAGATACTGTAAGCTCATTCTGCGTAGATCGAACCAAAAATTAATATTAAAAAACTGAAGGTAGCCGGGCTAACTATGACATTAGGACGTCAAACACCTCAGTCCCCCCCCGTGACCATGGGTGCTGTAAAGCACCCGAAACGTCGGGAATTAAAAAGTAAAATTAAACGCGATATAATCCGTAAAAATTAGTTTCATTTAATATATTATGAGTTTCAAAAGTTAAAAAAAAATTACAATTCGAAATTCAAACATCACAGTCACTTGATAGTGCGAAATGCGAAACAAATTGTCAGTTTTACATTTCTCTTCTTATCCTACGCGTTAGATAAAGTCAATTATAATGCGTGTATGTGTGTGTAGCTTGGCTGGTGAACCTGTACCGTGGGTACCTGTGCATCTGCGCGGGCGGCGAGCAGCAGCTGGGCGGCGTGGAGCGGCACGCGGAGGCGGCGGCGGCGCAGTGTCTGCGCGAGTGGCGCCGCCTGCCGCGCGTCGTGTCACACGCGCACCTGCCGCTGCTCCGCGCCGCGCAGCAGCTCATGGAGCTCAGCGAGGCCGCGCAGATACATACCGTACGTACCTACGTACCGCAGCGCTGCGCGAGTGGCGCCGCCTGCCGCGCGTCGTGTCACACGCTCACCTGCCGCTGCTCCGCGCCGCGCAGCAGCTCATGGAGCTCAGCGAGGCTGCGCAGATACATACCGTACGTACCTACGTACCGCAGCGCTGCGCGAGTGGCGCCGCCTGCCGCGTCGTGTCACGCACCTGCCGCTGCTCCGCGCCGCGCAGCAGCTCATGGAGCTCAGCGAGGCTGCGCAGATACATACCGTACGTACCTACGTACCGCAGCGCTGCGCGAGTGGCGCCGCCTGCCGCGCGTCGTGTCACACGCGCACCTGCCGCTGCTCCGCGCCGCGCAGCAGCTCATGGAGCTCAGCGAGGCTGCGCAGATACATACCGTACGTACCTACGTACCGCAGCGCTGCGCGAGTGGCGCCGCCTGCCGCGCGTCGTGTCACACGCGCACCTGCCGCTGCTCCGCGCCGCGCAGCAGCTCATGGAGCTCAGCGAGGCTGCGCAGATACATACCGTACGTACCTACGTACCGCAGCGCTGCGCGAGTGGCGCCGCCTGCCGCGCGTCGTGTCACACGCGCACCTGCCGCTGCTCCGCGCCGCGCAGCAGCTCATGGAGCTCAGCGAGGCTGCGCAGATACATACCGTACGTACCTACGTACCGCAGCGCTGCGCGAGTGGCGCCGCCTGCCGCGCGTCGTGTCACGCGCACCTGCCGCTGCTCCGCGCCGCGCAGCAGCTCATGGAGCTCAGCGAGGCCGCGCAGATACATACCGTACGTACCTACGTACCGCAGCGCTGCGCGAGTGGCGCCGCCTGCCGCGCGTCGTGTCACACGCTCACCTGCCGCTGCTCCGCGCCGCGCAGCAGCTCATGGGGCTCAGCGAGGCCGCGCAGATCCATACCGTTCGTACCTACGTACCTACGTACCGCAGCGCTGCGCGAGTGGCGCCGCCTGCCGCGCTTATTGTATAACATCATAAGACCAAGAGATTTTTCTAGTTTTCCTCACAGTCGCTTTTTCAACACGTAACTTGAAATGAGGTGAAAAATGTTCTTAAGCGGACCTTAACAAACTCTCTTTTCGTTTTTAAAAATTATGAAACGTAAGCACAAGCAACTGATGCTAATCAAATGGTTTGACAGGGACTCCTGCATAGCCGGCCGACGTCGCTGCACGACATGAAGGCGATCGTGAAAACCTGGCGCAATCGGCTTCCAGTGGTGGCAGACCCGCTGTCGCACTGGGGTGCCATATTCACCTGGCGACAGCACCACTACCAGTTCATTGCCTCCCACTACGACTCACAGACAGACCACGCCTCTAACCACAGCATGCTAGGCGTACACGCTAGCGCACAGGTGCGTTTTAAATGCACAACACGGCAATGATTTTTTATGAGCAGAAAAGAAAACTATTTTCGGCCTCAAAAATCAATGACACATACCTTTTTCGGCTTAACACTTATTGCATTAAATATAAGTAACGTTGCGTGTGCGATACTATGATGCTTATTAAAATTAGATTTGACACAATCCCGAAACCATAATCTATTTCACAAAGCATGCATATATGACTTTTGATTAATTCCATTTCAGTTTATTCCTAAAAATTAACCAAATATTATATATAAAAGAAAAATCTGTTTTAATAATTGTAATTTAATATCATAATACTGTTTTTAATTCTACTAATTAAAATATAAATATAAAACAATATTACTTGGTGCCCGCATTGGAACGGCTACTTGTTAGATAGAGTCCAAGGGGGAGGCCTTGGCCGTTACAGCCTGGCCACGGTACATTCGCCATAGCGAATATTCGCGCGGTGCGAACGACGAGGCGTCTAGCGACTAAAATAAATGTATAGAAATGTACGGATCAAGCCACGCGCAGAGGCGAGTGGCGAAGCAACCGGCGAAATTTACCGAGCGAACCCGCGTGGGCGACTGGCGACGCGGCGGGCGACTGAAACAAAGGCATGAATCAGTACGGCGCAAGCCACGAAGTCGAGCGGCAGACGCAGCGAATAGTATAGGAAACAAAATAGTTTAGTTGTTTTCGCCGCGAAAAAATGAATACTGAAACTTTTATTGCCGAGATACTTGCTAGGCCAGCTATTTGGAAGTCTGGCCACCTACACCATAAATTCAAACACGTAGTGAAAAGATTGTGTGAAGAAATAAATTGACATTTTTTCTCCAATTCTGGTTGAATATTAACAAGAATATAATCGAAGGTTTCGACACTCATTCTGGTATACTCGAAAAAAAATTCTGGATACATTCTGTACTTCTCGTACTTCTTGTGGAATTCTCCATCTATCACCCGATTCCTATTCAAATCATGTACTCCACAATCTCTTCCAAATATTATGTCTTAAATCAAAAAAACGATTACTTTCTAAGCAATATCGACATAACTTTGATAAAGACATTTTACTCTCGGCCTATCTGGTCGCGGCGGCGAAAGTGACTGCCCGTGACGTCGCCCCGCCCGCCGCTTCGACGTTCGTGCCGCCGATCCCCGTGGCCAGGCCGTTAGTTTGGACATAGCGAAGTCCTTCGATCGGGTTTGGCACAAAGCGCTTCTTTCGAAGCTTCCTTCCTATGGGCTTCCCGAGAAATTGTGCAATTGGATCACCAGTTTTCGTGCAGATCGGAGCATCAAGGTCGTAGTAGACGGTGCATGCTCCGATTACAAGCCTATTGATGCTGGTATTCCACAAGGCTGCGTGCTATCACCAACGCTGTTTCTTCTGCATATCAATGATATGTTGCAAACCGGTAACATTCATTGCTATGCGGACGACAGAACTGGTGATGCTTTATATACGGCTGTGCCAATATTTCTCGGTAAACGTCGCCGATTACCTTCCGAGTAATCTCGATAATTTATAAATCGAATTTTCATTTCGTTTTTATTATCACTACATCTCAAGAAACTTCAAATCTTAAATGTCGCATTGCCCATGTTAAGTGAAAAATATTATAATATCATTAATGTGTGACGGACCTTTTACTATCAATTACACTATATAATAAAAACAATAAACATGCTTATACTATAATAATATAGTAATTAGTGTAATTATTTAAACTTTTTCAGGCAATAATTCATTTCGCGAAAATAGCAAGAAAGCACAATCTATCTGGCGTTTGCCTTGACTCGTTACACCGTATATACACCATACCGAGTGTTCCAATAGTAGACTGCTTCCAGAAAATACGACAGCAAGTGAAATGCCATATTCAGATGTCGTGGACGGAAGGAAAAGATGAATTAACGGAGGGCTTAGAGATGATTGAATCCACGAACTTCAAATACTTCACAAAAGAGATGACTGCTGAGTTTTATGCGTTTAAAGGTCTCCTTTTAGCTCAATTAGGACGTTCTGAAGATGCGAATAAAGCCTTCGCGGCGGCTGTGCAACTGCATGATACGCTGGTGAAGGCATGGGCTCTCTGGGGTGACTATTTGGAACAAATATTTATAAGAGACCCGCGACAGATTACTGTCGGAGTATCGGCAATGACGTGTTTCCTGCACGCTTGTCGACATCAAAATGAATCAAAATCGAGAAAATACTGTGCCAAGGTGAGAGACTTTATTAAATTTTAAAGTAATGTCGATAAATATATAGTTGCAATACTTCTTTTGCATTGAAACTATTTATTAATAAAGTTGATAACTATGTATTAAATATTGCTAGCTAGATGTCATATTCTTGAAAAAGCCTGTGTCCAGTTTTAGACGTAAAATAATGTGTGATATGCTACTTTTGTATTATTCAGCGAGCCATAAAATAAACGAGACATGACCTACTAATAATTATTCTTCATAAGTTAAATAATACTTCATATTATGTTATAAATATAGTTCAAATAGTTATATAAGTAAAAGTTTGTAATACAATGTTTTTATGTCTGCCTAAGGTTTTATGGATGTTGAGTTTCGACGACGACAAAAATAGTCTAGCCGAGGCACTAGATAAGTATTCAGTAGGAGTTCCTCCTGTGCAGTGGCTTCCGTGGATACCGCAGCTGCTTGCCTGCCTCGTGCAGTACGACGGCAATGTTATTTTGAACCTTCTTAGTCATGTGAGTATTACATTTACGTACGATTACGTTTATTCATCTTTTCTTCTCGTATTGAATAAGCATTCTAAATTTATTTAGTCCTAATTTATCAAACTAGTGTTGTATATTTTTGTCCGGTTCGAAGGACCAATTACTATGTATATATTATTTTTTATAATTATAATACATATTGACTATATGTTATGATTAGCTCTTGTGTGTATGTGAAACTCCTACAATGAAATAAGTTTGCATCATATATTATTTAAGCTATTAACGTTCTATAAAAATGAATGTTTCTAAAAAAAACAAACAGGTGGGACGTCTATATCCGCAAGCGGTATATTTCCCGATTCGCACGTTATACTTGACACTCAAGATTGAGCAACGTGAGAGACATAAGAGCGCTGAGAACTTAGCCGCGCATCTACCTCATCAGCAGGGCGCTGCTGCTGCTGTAAGTATCTGCCACTTAATGATGTTTATTTATTTATTTATTTGTATGGATCTCCAACAGTTGTACATATTAAATTACATCTAACACATGCCTTAATATACAAATTACTATGTACTACTAATTGAAGGAGAACACATCATTATAAAACAATATCAGTGTATATAATTTGCCTATTTTAATGATAGTTGGAACAAAAATAAGTTTAGTGAACAAAAGATATATAATAATTTTTGTAAGAAAAATAAAAGTTAAGTTTTGCTTCATTTTTTTTATAAAAAGTTAGAGCCCGTCACAACCAATGTCCAGTGTCATTTTTTTCATTCATTACAGCCTAATAAGAGTCCACTGCTGAACATAGGCTTCCCTCATATATTACGCCTATAGTGTGGGGTATTTCCCATAGCTGCCATGCTTAGCAGGCGGGTTAGCAACCGCAGTTTTTTTGTTGTTATCTCGAAAATATACTGCTGCACCCATCTTCTTTTTCATTTCTCTGTATTCACACTTAACCATAGAGTAAGGGGTAAGGACCAGAAGGGAAGCTTCTAACAATGTCGAAAATCTATACCTATTCTGATATGGTTGTCACATGAGGCATATGAAAAATTAAAGAATTTTTTTCCAAAAAGTAATTAAAAAGAAATGTTAAATACAACGCTTGTGTTAAGGGCGGGCGCGGCGCGGGCGAGGCGGCGGGCGAGGCGGGCCCCATCAAGGCGACGCTGCCCATGTGGCGCTGCTCCAAGATCATGCAGCTGCAGCGCGAGATACACCCCACCGTACTCTCCTCACTCGAGGGAATCGTCGACCAGGTAAGCCCACTTTTGCGGTACATTTCTTACATACATACAGGCGCACGCACGTACGCACACCCACGAGCTTATTCTTTTTATGTTCTTTTTCTCTTATGTCTTAGTAAATAATAAAGAGAGTAGTCTCTTAATTCACTGTATATATTAAACTATATAAAATTCACTTCCATAATTTGTAAGACAATCGAATAAATTGGTTTATTCCTTAATCAATTTTACAGTTATTAACGACTCTAGTGTTAAACGTAGGTCTCTTGAAAAGTTGAGAGAATATTCTTATAGTTTGTTTTATAATTGTTACGAAGTTAGCTATTTCGTTTGTGGTTTAACTCAAAAGGGAAAAGACCACCCGATGTAAACTGATCGTATTATAGCTGCATTAACTATAACGGTTTTGTGTGACGAGTGATGATTACTGATTATGTATTGTCACATGCTATTAAATGCATTATATTTCTCAAAATTTTTTGTGTTCTTTGAAGAAAACTGTTAGAAAACTTCATGAACTGCAATAAGATCCAATAGAAATGTGACACGGCGCCTCATTTCGTCGAAAGCATAACTAAGATCTCTTTTTTTTAAAGCCATTTGTTAAAGCCTTTTTTGTTAAAGCCTTAGACTGTTTTTTATTTTTACAATGAAAATATTCCTTTTTTTAATTTCTTTTCTGTTGTTATTTCCTTAATTTTATCTCTCAAGATTCGTAGTACTGCCATAAACAAAAATTTACTCGTTTAGGAAAAGTGCTTCGTGATATATTTTTAGTGTTATTAAAAAGCGCATTGTTAAATATTAATTAAATATTATTATAAATATATAGCAGTTGTACTGTTTATTGGGTCTAAATATATTTATAACTTTTATTTCAGAAGAAATGTAATTAAGCCCTTTTTATTAACACGTTTTTAGGGTTCCGTAGTTACACAACAAGGAAAGAACCCTTATAGTTTCGCCAAGTCTGCCCATCCGTCCGTCCGCGGTTTTACTCAGAGACCCTAGGTGCTACAAATCTGTAATTTGGAAAAGTTATGGATATTAATCACGCCTACAAAACTGTTAAATAAAATCTTAAAAATCATTTTTATTTTAGGTAACTCCCATACAAGTAAATAGAGGCTGATTTTTTTTACCCGTCTATTCCATCGTGTGGGGTATCGTTGGATAAGTCTTTTAAAAACACTGGGGGTATGGAACAACATCTTTTCGATTCAATACGATATTTTTCATTAGAGTCATGTGTTCTCTACCAACTAAACTGCTGTTTTTAGAAATGTGAAAAGTACACGATAGTAGTATACATAATGAAGTTAAAAAGAAAACTATCACATCTAAGTAGAGTTAAAAAGTTAATGAGTAATAGTCGACCAACTTATAAAATTCACTTGGATTAGTAAAATTTCGCTACAACTCCATAGAAAGTGACCTAAAACTAGCTGCATTATAACATTGTAATATTATTGTAAACTGTAAAAAATAAACATTTTATGAAGAAAACGACTTATATACATTACTACTATAGCTTTACTTTTTCATTTGCGGCATAGGTGGGGAGGATCTTTCTAACTTACTACTTTCACTTATGTTAGTTATTGTAGGCCTCATACAGTTTCATTCGTTACACTTTTGGCTTACGCGGGCGACCTCAGGATAATTTAAGGCAGTGGTGGTTTACGTGAAGGTTCGTTACGGTCATATACGTATATCTTAGGGTTGCACTGCCAGGCATATATAGATAGATAGTCAACTATGATCATCTTTGTACTTACTTGGCATGTGAATGATTTGATGTAAATTGTATTATTTTCAAAACCAAAAAGTTTTTTTATCTTTTTTGAATACCACTCCCTATAAGTCTGATTTGAAAATAAGTCCTTCAGTTACCATCTTCCTATTTAGAGCCATTTTTAGTCGTTATAGCAGTCAAACCGCGAACTCACTTATCATGCCCATTATCAAGAAAGCCCACGTATTGTGACTGGCAACTACGGAACCCTGCCTCTACATTGTGCGTGGCCCTACACGCACTTGGCCAGTTTTTGTTAACTCGTTTTCGTGTACATCTGTTCGGGTCAAATTTAGTAATTGATTTTAAACTAACTTCCCAATGAGGTAGAGACTTGAAATTTTGGACATAGCTCAGAATCGGATGAAAATTAAAGAATATAAAGAAAAAATAATGGTATTTATAAAAAAAACATTAAAACTATTATTGCTTTCTAGCGATCTGTCCCGGCTTCGCACGGGTGATTTCTTGACCTCGACAACAGCTCCATCTACCAGGTCCAATTGTGAATCTAAACCATCTAGGGACCCACACAAATACACACAAAAATTTCATCAAAATCGGTCGAACCAGTTTCGAGTTTTAGCGAGACTAACGGACAGCAATTAATTTTTATATATAAATATTTCTTTGGAATGGCCTACTACGTGTAATATTACAATATTGGAATGTTTTGGTAATATTTGTGGTGCGCAGATGGTGTGGTTCCGCGAGAACTGGTACGAGGAGGTGCTGCGGCAGCTGCGCGCGGGGCTGGCCAAGTGCCACGTGGTGGCGTTCCACCACCGCGCCGCCGTGGCCGACGCCACCGTCACGCCGCACACGCTCAACTTCGTCAAGAAGGTCGTCTCCACCTTCGGCATCGGCATCGGCATAAGTGAGTCCCGCGCAACCGACGCTTACGCCATTGCAACACCACGATCCAAATGCCTACATAACTAGCGAATATACATCCTTAAATTTCTTAAAGTTTGTAAATTTCGATAGTATTGGAAATTAAACTTTCCAGTTTTGAATTCCACACTAAATGCCCGTATGATGACTAGATTTTAGACATTATTAATTTTTAGAAATTACAAATTTTCTAAATTTTTTGTCTATTTTGCTTATAGAATTGTCTCCGGACGATGTTTACTCGTACCATCTTTAGCTAGCAAGAACAGCTGTGTGCTTTATATGGAAAGAAACAAATAGAATACTTACATTTATCAATTTGATAAAATGTATGACGATGTCAAAATAATAAGGTTCTTTTATAACACTGAAATAACAAACGAGATAACAATCCCCCTGATGATAAGTAGCCATTGTTATAAGAATACAGGAGATACTATCACTTTTGTAGACTGAGTTGGAAAGATCCACAGTCTGTAATTTTGCTGGCTCTCTATGCCTATCAAAGCAAAACACAAAAAAGCACCCTCTGCTGCATAATGGTGAAAATAAATAATGCCGTGGTACTTAAAACTTCCCAGTAAATTTATTCACAATCTTATATTTAAATATAGACACAAAAGTACTTTATATTTTATAATCACTATTTTTATAACAATTATTGAAGAACAATGTTGAAATTATTTAATTAATTCTTTGTTCAGCTAACCTACTAACCAATTGTAAAAGTAGATGGGATTTAAAAAAATAGTTACGACAAAATTAATATGCTGCCTAAACACTTTAATAAATTAATGGTTAAATGTCCTACGAAACAGATCCTATGAAAAGTTCCACATTTTATATCTAACTTTATAAGTAAATTGCATCTGACAGTTATATTGCTTATGGTGTACTAGTTAAATTATTATTAATATTTCAGCAGGTAGGCCTTTAATGTGTTTCCAACTAGTACACCTAATACTGAGTTCCGGTTTGCATTTACATCTTGTTCATATATTAGTTGAGCTTACATCTTATTGGATAAGCATCTGTGAGTTTCTTTGTTTGAGGTTGCTTGCAGGTGGGCATGCTATATTGATAAGGTCTTCTAAGCAATAAACATAAGAGGAAGGTGTTTCTTTATAAAAATATCCGGCAATATAAACCACTATTTAACACTGGTATGTAATGGATGGAATTAATGGTAATGGAAAACTATATCTATATCTTTAAATAATTATGTAAATCCTGGCCCAGAAAAGCGTGCAATTACAATGACAATTGTGCAATTATAATATCACGGCTTTGACAATATTTCTGCGATGTGGGAGGTTTTTTATTAGTTATTATCATTTTGTGCAATAACATCATTCATCATCATCACCGATTGTGATGAAACTTCACAAACACATAGAGACTCTAATCTGTTTTCTTTTAGTTAGCAATGCCAGGAGTTATCTAGGCTTTATTTTGGCCGAAAAGTATGTAGGATTTTTGTGTAATCAAAAAAACTGCTGAAATATGTGGTTATTACTGATTGTTATCTCATAAACGATAAGAGATATAAAAAAAACTTTTTCAATTTAAATTTCACAACAACATAAAGTAATTTTTCTCTAAAGTTTTCATACTTTCCTGTACACGATATTTAGGTACTTCGTTTAATATTTATGTATTTAGTTTAATCAATATTTCAGCTCTTATATTATTTCACTAGCTAATCTAACTCGCAACTAACCTCGCTTATAGAAGAGTTCACTGCTGGTTTCTCTCGATTGTTATCGGGCGGTTAGGGTTTATGCGACGTTCGCGCTCCGAGCCGAGTGTTGAATTATTTAAAATTTTCATTACCTCTTAAAGTATGCGTCCAAATATCATGTTATAAAGAGCAAAGTTTATCTTCATAAAATTGTCTTGATGACGAAGTAACTTTCGTTCGTAAAGATTAATATGCCATGCCTAATAATAACGCTCATAAATCACTTTTTATTTTCAATAATTTTTATCACAAAATACCTTATTGTGGCTTATGTATAAGAAATAGGCATTTGGTACTACAGACTTTTTTTTAGATGGATCTATATTTTTAGAACATTTACGTATTATCATAAATCATTTTTGGAGCCCTTTTTCTTATTTAAGGCTAGCTGAGAGGTGTAGCTTAATGGTAGATAGCCTATACTATTCCTCATGAATCTGGCTATAATATACAAAAATATTTTTTTTATATCGGACTAGTAGTTTCAGAGATTAGCGTGTTTAAACAAACAAAAAAAAAAACTCTTCCCCTTTATTAGTTTAGATTATTCTTTCACTTGAGAATGAGTTACATCTGACATAACACATCGGCGAGAGTCATAGCAAGTGGTTTCTTTTTTTAGTAGGTAATAATATCCCTTATTTTAAGAAATACTATCGTTCAAAAGTAACAATAATTACGGACACGCACACTCGACACGGACACCGACTCGGACACGCACGAAATATATTCTCCAAATGCGTTTGAAAGCATTAACCCATTATACAGTGACTTGTGGGATATACTGTTAACATTTCACAGTTGGACGATGGTATGAGGAATACTGGAATATAAGGGTAATCCACGTAAGGTGAACATTGTAAACGTCTTTTCGATAACGCACCGATACCTTTAATAAATGCAAGATTTTATGTGAACCGTAAAGATACTAATATAATAGGAATACCCCTTCGTAAAAAACAAACTGTCAATGCACTCAAAATACGTACTACCACAGAATAAATAATAGTACTATGTAGTCTTATTCACAATACACTATAGACGTCGATATATTATTATTTTTATTTTGTCCGCTGTGTAATTTATACATAGACTAGCGGACTGGTTATTCATGTCTTAATGACATACAAATAACTCAATCAGCTCAATATAAGGTATTTTGATATTACAGACATACAATATAATTTTATTTATATGTAGAGATATAAAAACCATGAATAAGTACCTACAATAAAAAGAGCCGTGACAGCACAGGGTATAGGTGCTAATTTTAATAGCACATGAACTAACCTAGTTCAATCTGCGCTTTCATCGAAGAAAATAATTAATTGCAATTTTAATAGCTATTTTACTAGCTCGACAGTAAAGAAAAACTTCATAAAAAAAATTGTTTAAGAGTTATTATTATTAACATACTGCGTAAAATAAGCGACTCTCTTTCATTAATTAAAGCAAATTAAAAAGCTTTTAAGGTCCAAGTAATATTTCTTATGGCTCTCTATTTTTGTCTTATGAAATCTTTATATCCTCATCTCTCAGTTTAAACATGAATTTAAAATTATCTATGATCCAAGGTGTTTACTGTGTTACTTAATTGTTAAATATTTTTGGTGGTTGCATGCTTGTATGATTATGAATGATTTACGAAGTTAACAGCATCTCATCATGACATCAACAATCACTGCTTCGCGTATCTCATCGCACAGTCTCGATTCAAGGTCATTGTCAAAAAGGTTATCTTTATCTCTCACATGTAATGTAAGAGTGATGACTAAGCCTGCTTATGTGATTCACTTTAAAATTATGGCAGATAAAGTAAGATTATAATTATTTTCAAATTTTAAAGGTTCGTCATCATTATCTTTTTCAGTCAGTTGCAAAGTATCGTCTATTTTCAAATGCTGCATTTTCCAAACTGCAGCACTTTACAGAGAGCAGATTTACACAGGATAGTAGTTAAGTCACATGGAATTAATATAAATAATCTAAAGATGCAAAGCGAGTGGGATTTTGTGACTCGAGTCTCTCGGGTTTTATTACGTCACTCGAACTATGCTGTGTCCTCCATTATCACACCGAATAGTGCGTGCAAAGCTACTTTGTTGCGCATCTTTTCTTGCTTCAATTTTAAAATTTCAAAGTCTGGCAAATCTATTTATGAACGATTCATCAAAAGCAACCTTTTACCACTGTGTTCATAATTAAATTATCTTAATTTTATATTATTATTTTAAGCCGTGTAGTGGGTGTCGTAAGAGGCGACAATGGAAAACAGGCAGGAGATGGGCAGCAGCATCTTTCTGATAACAGCAATATTAAAATAAAAAAACTGCGATTGCCAACCCGCTCGCCAAGCGTGGCAACTATGGCAAATATCCCCCCATGATGAGAGTTACGAAGAGACGGCCCCCAGTCCCCGGTGGCCCCGCCATTCCTGGCTACGGTGGCGACCATGGTAACGGCGGGGCAGGGGGTGCTAAGAATCTCCGGTGGGGGTTCGGTTGGCACCTAAGACGACTGGACCTGGCAACATATAACGCTGCGTGCGTTGTATGTTGCCCTGAGGACTGACGAGAAGATCCTGGAGCTGGAAGAAGAGATAGACAAGTTACGCTGGCATATTATAGGATTATCCGAGATCCTAAGAGAGGGGGAGAACACGGTAATCCTCGAATCCGGCAACTTCTTCTATCACCGGGAGGGCGACCATCTGTCCCAAGGAGGTGTCGGATTTATCGTCACAAGTCTCTCGTTAACAACGTTGTAAAGATTGTGAGTGTGTCGACGAGGATTGCGTACCTTATACTCAGAATCACCAAACGGTATTCGTTGAAGGTCATACAGGTTTACGCACCAACCTCGGCACATCCCGATGAGGAGATGGAGGAAATGTATGAGGATATCTCTAAAGCCATGCACTCCTCCAAATCCCACTATACGGTGTTAATGGGAGACTTCAATGCGAAACTAGGCACAAGAGAGAACGGTGAGCTAAAGGTAGGGAAATTTGGAATAGGGCAACGGAACCCAAGGGGCCAGTAGCTGGCCGACTTCATGGAGAAAGAGGGATTCTTTATGATGAACTCTTTCTTCCAGAAGCGGCCCCACAGGAAGTGGACCTGGTCGAGCCCCGACGGTTCGACAAAAACTGAGATTGACTTCATTATGACGACCAGACGACAACTGTTCAGTGATGTCTCAATGATCGCGAGGGTGAAAACTGGTAGCGATCACCGAATGCTTAGAGGCACACTAAACCTAAACGTTAAGTTGGAGAGGTCTCGTCTAATGAAGTCAACGCTCCGTCCCCCTCGTGCTCTAATCCAAAGTTCCGAAACCTTTCAGCTCGAGTTACAAAACGGTTTTCAGTGCCTAGAAGACTGCAATGAAGTGGACGATATAAATGATAAGCTCGTGGAAACTGTCCATGCGGTCGGAGCTAAGTTCTGCAAGAGCCACCGCAGAAGAACACAAAAACTCTCCGATCACACTCTTAATCTCATAGCTGTTAGACGGGAAATGAAGCTGCAGTCTTCAACAGATTTGACAGCATACAGGCAACTGAATAGACAGATCTCCAAATGCATGCGGCGGGACTGACGCAACTACAATACAGCTTGTATTGAAGAAGCGATCGACCGGAACCAAGCATTCAAAGTCTTTGCCAGAGATCTGTCTGCCAGAAAGAGCCAACTGTCAAAGCTGAAGACCGAGTGTGGCAGCATCGTTTCCGGGACACCTGAGATTTTGAGTGAGATTGAGAGGTTCTATGGGCAGCTGTACACGTCATCGTTGGAGCCACACGAAAGTGTGAGTAACGATCCAAGAGCGAGTCTTATCCGACACTATTCCGATGATATCCCGGACGTCAGTCTGAGCGAGATTAGAATGGCTCTCCAGCACCTTAAAAACGGCAGGGCCCCAGGTGAGGATGGAATTACAGCGGAGCTTCTGAAAGCGGGTGGAAAACCGGTACTTGAAGTCCTTCAGAAGCTCTTTAATTCCGTCCTCCACGGTGACACTACTCCGGAGGCGTGGAGCAGAAGTGCGGTGGTCTTGTTCTTCAAGAAAGGCGACAACGCTCTCTTGAAAAACTACAGACCGATTTCTCTTCTGAGGCGCGTCTACGTGCCGTTTTCGAGAGTCATTACGAATCGTCTCGCACGCAGACTCGGCGACTTCCAGCCTCCCGAACAAGCCGGTCTCCGAAGAGGCTTTAGTATCATGGACCACAGAAGAGTACAATCTGCCACTTTTCCTTGCGTATGTGGACTATGAGAAAGCCTTTGATTCCGTCGAAATTTGGGCGGTGCTACAGTCCCTTCAGTGGTGCCAAGTTGACTGTCGGTATATCGAAGTGCTGAAGTGTTTGTACAGTAGGACTTTGTACAGAACCAGAGTACGAAACCTATCCAACTGCAGAGAGGTGTAAGACAGGGTGACGTTATATCCGAAACTCTTCACCGCTGCATTGGAAGAAGTTTTCAAGCTACTGGACTGGAAAGGATACGGTATTAACATCAATGGCGAGTACATCACTCACCTTCGATTTGCCGACGATATAGTCCTTATGGCAGAATCGCTGGAGGACCTAAGCACTATGCTCAATGACCTCAATAGTGTCACCCAGCAGTTAGGTCTTAAGATGAACATGGACAAAACAAAGATCATGTTTAATGTCCATGTCACACCTATGCCAGTAGTTGTTGGGAGCACTAAGCTCGAAATTGTTGACGAGTATATTTATCTGGGACAAATAGTCCGACTAGGTAAGTCCAACTTCGACCGAGAGGTCAATCGACGGATTCAACTCGGCTGGGCAGCGTTCGGGAAATTACGACACATCTTCTCGTCAGGTATACCTGAAAACTAGATTGTACAACCAGTGCGTGTTGCCAGTGATGACTTATGGATCTGAGACGTGGTCCTTCACTGCTGGCCGTATGAGGACGCTCAAGGTCGCTCAGCGAGCTATGGAGAAGGCTATGCTCGGAGTTTCTCTGCGTGATAAACTTAGAAATGAGGATATCCGCAGTAGAACCAGAGTAACCGACATAGCCCAACGGATTAGTAAGCTGAAGTGGCAATGGGCCGGCCATATAGCTCGAAGAACCGACAACCGATGGGGGAAAAAAGGTTCTCGAGTGACGGCCTCGTACCGGTAGGCGAAGTGTAAGGCGACCCCCCACTAGATGGAGTGACGACCTGGTAAGACTTGCAGGAAGTCGATGGATGCAGGTGGCTCAGGACCGTGCTTTGTGGCATTCCTTGGGGGAGGCCTATGTTCAGCAGTGGGCTTGTGAAGGGCTGTAATGATGATGATGATGAATTTTAATATATATTTAAATGAGTAAGCGATTTTTTTTACTTATTATAAGCCGATGCTTGACTAAAATTCCACCTGGTGGTAAATGGTGATGAAGCCCTAGATGTAAATCGCACTTTCTTATCATTACAAAAGCCTATTCACTCTTTCCTTATAAGACACCCATATTGTCATAATCATCATTTCAGCCTTTCACAAGCTCACTGCTGAATATGAGCCTCCCCCAAAGAATGCCGCAAAACACGGTCCTCAACCACCTCCATCCATCAACTTCCTGCATGTCTTACCAGGTCGTCACTTCATCTAGTGGGGGTCAGGGGTGGGTACCCATATTGTAATCAGACTGATAGGCAGATGCCCGCAAATTATTCCATTTTTTTGCTGTACGCATTAAGAAAGACGTAGCAAACTCTACAAGATGAGTACCCATTGTTAGCATCAACCCGGTAATGGTAGTCCAGTCACTTCAGCATATAAAAGGGGTTAACTTCGCATTGAGAGATAATAAGCTGAATTTTGGGTGGCTTCATTTTGGCGTTCTAAAAGTTGTCTCAAAAGTCTCATAAAATTTCGTGTCTGCGTCGTAAGTTATTCAAGGTCAAAGGTAAAAAATCCCTATTATCTCAGTTTCTATTGTTCCAATGATGTTAACATCTATTATAAAAATTGTAGAGCATAAAATTTGCGACAAATTTTATTTGAAACATTTCTTCATGCGCTCATCCGTTTTTGCGATAGAGGGCGGTGAGCGCGCAGCACTCAGCCATACGTACTGTAATGCAAGGTCAACCGTGAATATCTGTGAATACTACCTTTAATTTTGAATAATTTGTATTATTTATCAGTTAATACATTGTATTTAATAACATTTTACATATTTTTAATATATTCATTTAACTTACCTACTTTGTGTAATTAAAAACTTATTAAATTAAATACTTATTGTATATCTTAATTTATTGAAGGTAGATTTTAAATAGAAAACTAATTAAGCATTTTATCTTTAAAATGTGTAAGTTTTTAAATAATTATTTTTCTATCATGATTATAACTGGGAAGACGGACCCCTGTAATACGACCTTTTTATGACGTTTATACCTGAAATGAGACTTCGTTCAGGTTCCTTTCAGTTTCAACCCGATATCACAATGATAAATATTGCGTGTTTTATATGTTTTAATTCTTCACACTGTCGTTTTTGAAGTTCGGCTCACTTTTATTCTTCAAGCCAGACCTATTGCCTGATGTAGGACAGATATAGATAGAATATTGAAATTTTTATCTGATTGATATCGTTATTTACGGCATTACGTTTCGTCGCCACCGGTTCTCACGTAAATCGTAAAGTTGCCATGACTTAGGTATTGTATTAGAAATTTAGAAGTACGCCGGCGCTGCAAGATAAGGCTTCATCGCCAAATGCTATTAGAAGTCTATTAGCAACTCCCCTGTTGAGTCAATCCATGACAAAAACTGAAAAAATAATGAAGCGAAAATTTTCTTGTTTTTAATATATCCTTAAAGAAAACACGTAATTTTTAAAATGACGATAACTACGTTGACATTCACTAGAAATATATTAGACTCAAAGTTGGCGGTTACACGGCAAGATTGGCGGTGTAAGTATATCCACTACCCCATATCATTTGTGGGTGTCGCAAAAGGCGACAAAGGGAAACAAATCTGGAGATGGGCAGCAGCGTTTTCGTAATAACGACTAAAAATTTAAATATACTGCGGTTGCTAACTCGTTTTCCAAGCGTGGCAACTATGGAAGCAGTGGACTTTAATAGACTATAACGGTAACGATATTACAAATAGTCCAGAAACTTTTAGTCCTACATTTCACTTCAAAAGGTTATTTGCTTAAGAATGCACGGTGGAAATGATAACTTTGCTGAGCTTATCTATATGGTACAAACTGTATGATATTCTAACATTCTGCTACATACTGTGCAATTAGTTATGATTTACAATATGCCTCATTCATTCCATTCATAACAAAACTAATAGGTATTATCTTTCATTTGTTGGCAAACGTATCATTACGTTGTAGTTACAAATAAATTGGTAAGAGAATTTATGAGCAATAATTAATGTTATAAAAATATAATATTAAATTCAATATCATTTAGTTTGCAAAATATCAGTTAATAAAAATATTTTTTTGATTCGGGCTAATGCTATATATGGTGATACATTCGACGGAGATTATGACTTGTTTTTATATTTATATACAAACCAATATGTAGTGTCTTTATAAATTATCTTAGTTTTCACCTAAAATAAAAATGTGATATACTGATAAATTTTAAAAATTTCTTAATATTGTTACGAGCTTGGGGTTCAAGGCAATTAAATTAAAAACTGCCGAGTGAATTACCAAAATTGACACTTTAATTACAGAACACTAATTACAACTTAAAACCACACTAATAACAAAACACAATTGTACTACAGATCACTTTAGCTCGCAGTTGTATCGCTTCGCTTCGAAGTATTCGCTTGTATCGCCAATTCAATACTCCCCGGTCGCGGTCGATACCGGCCTTATATAGGGCCTCGAATAGTTTCCAGAACGTTCTACTGTAGAAACATCTAGAATGTTCGAGTACATATCGGTCCCGATTGACTAGGTGTCGATAGTTCTAGAAAGTTCTTCCATGGAAATTTCTAGAAGGATCTTGACTCTCCTAGCCTCTTCTGCTACTCGATACTAGAGGGCGCTAGTGGTAACTAGTGTTGCCATGTACCAGACATTAATAGTGGCGCGCAACAATATAGTACATATTACATGGTATGTATATTATAATACATTGTTTAAAATTAAATATTTTGCTTTTATCGAGGGTAATGACCATATTAACACTGCGTTACAATTGTGCCATTATATTTTTGTGAAAATGTTTGCTATGCGATGCTCATAACCCAATTTTGTTTTTAAAATATCTGTGAAATCGTTCATTCAAATCATGGTTTGCTAACTGTGTTAAATATTGATTGAAGACTGTTTATCTGCTCTATGCGAGTGTCATTTTATACAAATACTCCATTTTGTATGTCTACAGAAAGTGTTTCAACTTCTGTAAGTGGTGCATTCTCTTCAGCTGCATCGGAGAGCTTGGCGCGACGCGCCCAGGCAACTGTGCAGGACCCCGTCTTCCAGAAGATGAAGACACAGTTCACCGCTGACTTTGACTTCACACAACCCAACGCTATGAAATTACAAAATTTAATACAAAAGTTGAGGAAGTGGGTCAAGATACTCGAGGCCAAAACAAAGGTTTTGCCCAAGTAAGTAGTTTTCGCGGCAATGAAACTCGCGAACGAGGTAAATACGGAAATATTTCTAAGCGATTGTGCCGTCGTTCACGTTGATACTGTAGTGGCGCTTACACGACAAACCTAACATCATTACGTAGTATAGCTAGGATTTACTCGTCACTTCACAGGCTTCTGGGTAATAGTTGGCTAAGCAATTAAGCTTATTAATCATAGAGCTTTCATCCACGTATTAACATGTTTTCCATGCATATATTTGCTTAACCGTAGCCGGGACTTACTCTAATAAAGGTCTGGTTTCTTACAGATCATTCCTCATCGAAGAAAAATGTAGATTCTTATCAAATTTCAACCTAAAGACTGCTGAAATAGAACTCCCTGGCGAGTTCTTGCTTCCAAAACACACCCATTACCACGTGCGAATAGCGCGATTTATGCCTCGAGTTGAAATAGTTCAGAAACACAACACGTCCGCGCGTCGTCTTTATATACGAGGCCACAACGGAAAGATATACCCCTACCTTGTCGTCAACGACTCGGGATTGGGCGATGCGAGACGGGAAGAAAGAGTTCTGCAATTGCTCAGGATGTTAAACCACTACCTGGGTAAACAGAAAGAGACTTCTAGAAGATTCCTTCACTTCACCGTGCCGCGAGTCGTCTCTGTCTCTCCGCAAATGCGCCTTGTCGAAGATAATCCCAGCTCAATATCTTTGTTGGATATCTATCGCACGGAATGCGCTAACAGGTTAGTATCGTTTCAAACATTTGTCAAGCTTATAGTGGAGCCATACATTAGACCACAGTAATTTCTTTAAAGATAGGTAAAAAACTTTAAAACTTTAGTTAATGGCTCTAAGAAAGTTTCGATTATTATTCACTTTAAAGTTGTTTTTTTTAAATATTTTTTTACGTCTAACAGTTGTTTGAAAACAACAAATATATTTCAAATGTATTCACATAAAAGATTAATGATTTTTAAACATGTTATACCATTATTTATATTTAGTACGAGGTCTTAAAGCTTAGAGAGTCATCTGGTAATAAAGATTTCATGTTTAATTATTAGTGGGTTTGAAATTAATTGCTTTTTTGATTTTAATTATACCGATAAATATACCAATTCTTATGTTAACGAATAAACATTTTTGTAGGGGTGTGGAATACGACGCTCCGGTGGCGCGGTACTATGAACGCTTGGCAGCGGTACAAGCTCGGGGCTCGCAGGCTTCCCATCAAGTGCTACGTGACATTTTGCGGGAGGTGAATATCATCATTTTTAATACATCCTAATAACTTCTTCGAATGTTTTTATCCCTTGACTAGCGATCCGCCCCAACTTCGTACGGGTGATTTCTGGATCTAGATAACAGCTTCTCCTAACGGGCCCAATAGTGAATCTAAACCGTCTAGGGACCCACTTAAACGCACTCAAAAAAATTTATTAAAATCGTTCGAGCCGTTTACGAGTTTTAGCGAGACTAACGGACAGCAATTGATTTTTATATATAGAAATAGTAAACATCACTAACACTTAATTTTTTTTAAGTGTATGAGATTTTTATTCCTGTGGCATATTATGTGGTAGTGATTGTGTTGTGTTTGTCCCTGTTTCTGTGACAGTGTATCTCAGAATACCTATGATATTTTAGCATCGGCTCGGGTTTAGGATGAGTGTTTTGTGCTAGCGCGTTATATTCATCTACTCTACTATAAAAGCGTTTGTTACAAAAATATCTGTCCCTAAATGTCTCTATATATCAAAAGTTGGCGCCGTGGTTGAACTTAAACAGTTAATGTCACTCATATAGTGTATTCACAAAGATTTTTGAAGTGAAACTTTTTACGGGAGGGCTTTGAAATTCTGATCCGCAACCTTTTTGTGTGACGAAAAGTGGTGGGGGTAAACACTACGTACCGGGTCATTCAGGTCGATCATTCAAATCGCGAATGCAGACTATTACATACCATATAGTATATAGTAATACAATTACAATTACAAGATTACAACGGTCTTTCGTTCAAATACTAATCTTATATTATTTTTATTTAAAACAGTTACCAAGGTCCACGTATTTATTTTAGAAAGAGTGATCGTATTTGACACAATATTAATTAATGCATAAATTGTGTTTAAGCCATCTAGCGTCTTTTCTACTTACAACCACGAGAGTTAATCAATTTTGGTTCGATAAAATGACTTTACTTATAGAATGAAGTAGATGGCGCTATTAAAAAAAATTAACATGGGAAGTAATTTGAAGCCCAATAAGGCAGAGCAGCGTTTATTTTAAATAAAAAATTGTATATTTTCATTTAAATAAATTTTTGTTCACATAATATAAAACTTTGGTTTATTTAAAATTAAATGAACAACTTTAATGAGTATTTTGTTTTACACTGGGATCTATAATAATTACTTCATTCACTGTAGTGATTCCTAGTGTTGCCTAGTCTAGTCGAGTCCACGTTGCCAATAATTTCAGACAGAGTAGTCAGTCTTAAAAAATACTTCGATTTAATACAAAAGTTTCACTTCTATCGTGTGTCTTCACGACACACACTGTTTTTTTTCTGATTGTCTATTCGAATGAATAACCTAAGAACTATTATACCTTTCCTAGGTATAATAGTTTATATTATAGTAAATTCAACTACTATGTTTGAGTTTTAAAAATTCCGTTAAATTTATTTAAATCTGGTTTGGTGATAAATGTAAAACAGAGCTTCAGTCATAAGTAAAATTAAATATACTATTGTATGTCAGGAATAATATTGTTTGAAAGTATTTAATTGTTGATTCCGAAGGTTTCAAAGAAGTAGGTTATTTTTTTTAAGTTATCAAAAAATAATAAGAGAATTTTAGATTAATTCAATTTCCATCGTGCAAAACCATGCAGTTCTGGTGCTTTCTGTTAATAATAATCATTCTAGGCTAACAAATATATATTTAGTGTTCTTTCAATGACATTGGGATTAGATCATTCGATAAACGACATTATAAGAGTGAATTTCATGTTAATTATTAAAAGTTTGCTCGAAATTCAGTAGCGAGAAAACTGGTAATTTTATATAACCGGTCTAATAACTATATAACGCTAATATCATTTACATACGACTAATGTTGTCTCCAACCAGGGCCAACGAGGATATTAAAATTTAAAATTTTACTCATTGTCTACATTATGTAGACAGACAGTAGACGTTCTTATTTTTTTTTTGTTTTGTTAATCTTCTATACAGGGTAATAAAATAAACAAAGGTCTAAACGGATAGAAAATATTATATAAATTTAGTATCACTGATACGTAGCATAAAATCCCAATTATATATTGGTCATCAAAAACATAAGAAGATCAAAAATATAGAATAAAGCAAAAGTCAAAATAGTTCCGAGCTTACTATGACATCGGGACGTCAAACACCTCAATCCCCCCGTGACCATGGGTGCTGTAAATACCCGAAACGTCAGGAATTAAAAAGTTAAAATTAGCGCGATAAAATTCGTAAAATTAGTTTCATTTAATTGCATCATATTGCTAATCTGCATATAAAGATGTGCATTTTGAGTCAGATTGTTAAATGCGTAGGGAAGTGGATCTTATACGACAATCGCAAGCGTTCACTACAGTGGTTAGATCCAGACGCCCAAGCCAAACAGTGTCTTGACAATAATAACAAATTTTATCAATTTGCCGCAAATGATCTAATATTGTTTTGACACTTACATGAAAAGCAGATGCTAGCTCAGTCGTAGTATGATACGGATCCAATTGTAAGTTCAAAATTTCCGGAACAAAAGCGATCAATCCGCTCAGGATTCAACGCACAGTTCGTTCTTTAGTAGTGCTAGGTAGTGGGTATACGTCATTGATACTGCGTACTATTTGAGACGCATTGTTTCCACACTAGAGCTCATACTCAAAAATAACACATTTTATTAGAGTCCATGGTATTAAATGCAGCGAAACAAAACTCAAAGAAACAAATGAATAACTGTTTTGGAAAAAATAATAACATGCCTTCAAATATAAAATATATTTAAATTTGGAACTCCAAGTCGGTTAGACTGCTATTAGCGCTCATACGCACTATGCGGCTAGCCGCCCGGCTGACCGCAGGATGCGGTTGCGAATGCGGCCAACCGGATTGCGGGCAAGAACCGTTGCGATTTGCGGTCATATCGATTCATTTCAAAGATGAACGTGGAAGAAGTTGCAGCTATTTACTACATTTACACACGTTACGTAAAGAAGAAAAAACAAAGAAAGAAGTATTAGATGCATACATTTTTCGGTATCCGTCATAAACGTACCACGTGCACACAATCTCACTCGATGGCGGGCAGCCGCAAACTGAGCCGCACAGTGCGAATAGCAACCGTTAGCGATGGGCGTTGAATGAACGGACTAGTTAATTCGACCGTCGACGTACTGTGAACGAGTAGATGGTTTACGAACAATCAATGGACTAGTCGAATCCGTAGTCGGCTAAATTGAAACTCCGACGACCGACGCGAGAACGTGGTCGGATAATATTAGTCCATATTATGGTCGTTGAAATAACATAATGGCGCAAACAAATTAGAACTCTAAATGTAGGCAGCGTAAGAGTATAAATATCAGTTTGTTATTGTGTTAGGTGAAGAAAAGGATGCCGTCATGGTATCATCGCGTGTGCTAAAGAGACGGGCGACTTAATAATAGACGACTTAATACATCACGCCGTTACACTAGTCTACGGTCTACCTATTTCGACTATGCCTTGCCATAGACGATGTCGCGGAGTTTAAATTTAAACGTCTGCAAAACCAAGTTGACGGGTAAACTAGTTGACAAATTAACTAGTTAATCGACTAGTCAATGAACGAAAATGGACGGTGTAGTTTCGTTAATGACAAATACGTCGACGAGCCATCGCTTGCAACCGTCCGGCTGGCCGTCATTCGGGCCACAGCCCTCTGAGCGACCGGAGTGGTTTGCGGGAAGCCGCATCGCAGTGCGCATAGAAATAGATGTTACGTATAAAGTGTCTCCCACACAGAAGCGGCTTGCGGTGGCGACCGCGGTCGCAGCCAGTTGTATTCGCTTGCAATGTAGGTGAGTCTACAAACCCGTGCGGCCATGTCGCGGCCTGCGAGCGGCTGGCCGCGGCTGAATGCTCCGCCCCTTCCGCCTGTTAGCGAACGTGCGGCCTCTATCGGTGACTGGTGGCAAATTTTTACAACAGGCCGCGTGTACCGCGTGCAAATTGGCGCTATATACAGAGATTTTAATAGAAACAGTGCAAAATTATCCAGTACTTTATGATACTTCACACCTTGATTACGAAAGCATTAGGATTAAAAACAAAATATGGGATAATATTGCTGAATATAATAAGAATAAAAAGACATCGTCACGGTTAGCCATGTTGACTGAGCTTCAGGCCGCCACTGCAACCGCGGCGGTGTGTTGTTGCAGCGGCTGGAGCCGCGGCTCGCGGTTAGCCGCCACCGCAAGCCGTTTGTGTGTGGGAGACGCTTAAAGTTTTGCTTGCGATCAGCCGTACGGCTAACCGTATTGCGGGTAACCGCATAGTGCGTATGACCCCTTACAGTTGTTACTACTTTTTTTATTAAGTGGATACTACTTGCATATATGGTACAGATACTCTAAAGGCCATTTCAACAAAACAGCAATTTCAGCAACCTATAGTTACCTGTTACGTAACTCATAAAAAAAAAACAATTTATATGTAAACTAATATATTTACTGCTCTTCAAAGAATTCTCCATTATATTTTAAACACTTTTTCATTTATTCAAACCTTTTTGGGTCGTTTTTGGTTTTCCGTACCCAAAGGGTAACCAACGGGACACTATTACTAAGCCTCCGCTGTCCGTCCGTCTGTTTGTCAGCGGGCTGTATCTCATGATCCGTAATAAGTAGACGGTTTAAATTTTCACAGAATGTGTATTACTACCCTACTAGAAACGTGTTATACGATGGTACGGAACCCTTCATGCGCAAATCCGACTCGCACTTAGCCGGTTATTTCCTAACTTTTTAAAGACACTGTACTGTACCACTGTACCACTCAGCATTAACTGTCTTTTGCTCATCAAGTGGGATAATTTAGTTATGTTCTTGAGTTCTTAAATCGTTTTACTAAATTATGCCCATTTTTGAATGGTATATCGTTTTCTGAAATACAAAACATCGATTCAATCATTTTCACTTGTTTATTACTGCTAATAATGTATATTTAAAAATCAACATAAAATGAAATATTTAAATATAATATTATATCAACCCTGAATCTTATAACATAATAATACATTTAATATTGAACATTAAAATAAAATACAATGTTAGACATGGATAAGTGGTAAGATAAAATAGTTAAAATATAAAATTGATTTTATATAAAAAGAGATTATAACCTCATGATCATGATCAAATTATACATATTATTAAGTCAGTCCAGGATACGCATGCGATTTTATTTCGTTTACCTTTTGTTTTGTACGTCATTAACCTGTCGTATTTTTGGTACTAACCAACGTTACAACAACACGTTAGCACGAACTTATCACATATCATATCATACCATATATTAAAAAAAATTATTTTCTCTCCAGATTTATTACATAAACTATAGTTCCTCGTTTAATCTATACTTCTCTTTTTTTTTTTTTTGAATCCCCAGTTTTATATTTTCACGGGTCTACAGCCGTGTAATTATTTTTTATTTATTTATTTATTTTTATATATGGAGCGCTCGGATCACTCCCACATTTAAAAAAATTTTCTTTAATTCTTGGTTAACCCTTTTATAATTATTATTTCTTATATTTATTTATTAGCGTTACACACTAACCTTCACGCAGACATCTCGCGTACAGTATGATCAAGTATACTCGTATATATCGTTTTGCATTTAACTTGACATCATATTATATTATGTACTTTTTATCCCATCCAAAACCTTGATGTTTACGAAAAGTTCTCATTGACTTTTTAGAATTTACATAATACTCGGTTGCGCACCCGACTATCACTGAAATAACTAATTATCTACCAGATCTTGTGCTTTACCTATTAACATCCAACATTTTTCATTGAAATAAGTTAATATTTGAATTTACTCTAACCACTGTGTATAAAACACTCACTGAATTTATTTTTATCAGTCAAATCTCTCAATAAATTATACAATTGCCATTCAACACAAAACTTCAAGTATCTCTTAACCCGTCTTATCACATTAGTGAAATAAAAGAAAAAACTTACCAAGGAATTGTTACAAGTGCTAGAAATAGGCTATGATCTACCTAGATGATCATATAATATTAAAATATTCGAATCAAAATGCAAAACTGATCTACATTTTCTTAAAAGATCTCGACCGATGATACCATTCGCCATAATTGGTAACGAATTAAAAATATAAAACTTGTGCTCAATTAGATCGCTTGTGTTCTTACAGCGCGAGCGATTCATGTTTATTATGAATGCCGTTTCCATATACGCTTCTGGAATCTTTTGCTGTATGAGATTCAGTATTAAGTTTAACAAAACAATCTGTTATTAAAAACTATTTGAAAATATTTTTAATACAATGATTCAAGATACTATTTTTTTTTTTACACTTTGTATTATTTTATAAATAACTGTGTAAACGTCTACTTAATGTACCGATATACTTTATTTGAGTATAATATAATATGATATTTTATTTATAAGTGAAATGTTTGCTTAAAACTTTATTTTATTTGAAGTTTTCCACTAATGAATATGTTAAGTTGGTGATTAACGATACAAACTCAATCCGCATTTAATCGCATCCGAATAACCTTAAAAATTAATCGGTTATTAGGTTTTCCAAATTCTCAGCTGATTAGGCTTCTTTTATGTGGATATGCTAATCTCGATAATTTTCCTTACCTATATCACAACTTTTACCCACGTATTATTTCTTTCAATAGTTTCATTTATAATTACGTATTCTGTAACTTAGCTATATTTTTTTTTTTTTCACGTCTTTTACAAATTTATATCATATAAGTATATAAGTAGTCTCTTATATCATTTGGGTACATCATTTGCTGTCAGAGAATGAGGCTCACAATGAATTAATTAATTGTAAACTTAGGAGTTTCAAAATCGTTATAAAGAAATTATTTTCATGTACTACATAAATAAGTTAAATATTAAAACTATTTTCCTGGAAAATAATGGATTATAAAATTAAAAGCTTATGATTTTAAAGTACAATCAATATAAAAGAAAAAAAATTACATTTCATATTAAGACTAACAGAACAAAGAAGAGAAGAAGCATTGTTATCATTATCATTAATATTGCAACAGCCAGATCAAAATACAAGTTGTAAATCCCAGCCGCGTAAGCGATTTGTGACACTATTGTTTTAAATTCCAAAGTACGTTTATGGGAACGTTTGCGATTTCATCGTATGACATAGGCACCTAATTTCAACAAAACTTACAAAATATTTTATTATGAATATACTTAACATGTATCTGAAAATTATAGTATTAAACACTTTTTTATTTATGTAGTTAAGATTATTACATTGCATTGTTATAATACTATTACATACATTATCAAGTATTTATAATAGGTATATGCTATTTGTCATTAATAGTCGAAACGCATTATTACCTTTTTTAAGATTTCATGTCTTCTAAGTGTAGTATGTTTATCTTATTTGAAACATAAATAAAAAATAGGCTATTACACAAATATAAGTTTGTATAGCAAAATATATGTTGTATTTGTTGTTATAAGTATTTTAAGTATATATAATAACATAATTTTTGGAATAAAAGAAAAAAAAACTATTACACTATGAAACTTATAATAATAGCGATCCGATACTGTTTCGACGTGATTTTAATAAGCAATATATAAACCAAATTTAGTTCAAAATTTTACAAATTTTACATAAACAAATAATTTTATGTTTTCTTTGTTTACTAATAAAGAAATTTAGGTAGAGTTATTGAAATTATGAAACAATTATGTAAATTGATATAAAATATATCTTAGCGAAAATGTATATTTATTAGATTTTTTTTTACGTGTAGTTGTTTTTAGATTTGGGCAGGGATCCTTATTACCTCATTTTAATTGTTGACATGCCCTGCACGTTAATTATTTTCATACTAATACTACTCTCATTTCCTTTGATTTCGATTGTCAGGCCTTTTTTTCATAATTGTTGTACGTACTTTTTTTTAAATTATTTATGACCTTAGCTAGCTTTATTAATTTGATATCGGGAATCGGAGTTTTAATTCACTTTATTTATATTTAACTTCATGATATATATCACGCGGGTACTTTATACATATGGGCCCCCCATTTACTTGGGTATTATATTACATTTTCATTACATTCCTTTCATTTTATTGGTACATAAACTTTTTTTTTTTTTTATACTATATCAAGGTAATAGTGTGCCTTGGGTTGTGCGCACAACCTTGAGGTCTACGTTTAAGTCATTTTAAAAGGACTCCAACAATTGTCACTGAGGAAAACTAAGTTCACACTATGATCCAATGAAGGATGTGACCTCTATGTACCATTATCAAGGGTAACAAATTTAAGACTTCTCTGGTCCCCAACAGTACTAATATGAGTAAACTCTTTCACATCACTTGTACTGAAGGTATTGTTCCCTAGTACCCGTTATCTCCGATTTTATCATCCAATCATGGAAACATACCTACTCGAGGACTATATGCTATACCAGTGATGGACGTTGTTCCTGTATCTCTCAATTATTTGTTTATCAAAGTCATCTTTTCTTTTATCTTTTATTCTCTTCTTAAATCTTTATTTCCTTCTTTATCTTTTTAGTACATGTTGTTATCTACTTGACTGTATCGGTAACTTTTATATACTTTCATGCTCCACTTCCATATAATAACTTGCATAATCTCGCTCATAATGGATTCAATACCAGTAGTTTAAGCATCATCAAATATTTGGGTGATCAGTCCAATATTGACGAAACTTAGCAATTCAATCATTCGTATTCACACTTTTGAACATCCCTTCTCTCTCCTCACACCTTTTAAATATATACTTTTAATATTGTACAAATATAAGGTAATATATTTGCCAGTCAATTTTATGTCCTTGTTTAACTTTGTTAAGAAACATTATTATTAAGACCTATTTTAATTATTATATTCCTTATTACATAAAATGATAGTTTTAAGTATTTTCTAACTGACAGAAGTTACATCGCTTATAGTTATATTACTTTTACTTATATCGAAAATGTATTAGCTTTAATAATACATTTAATTTACATATAAAAAGTAGGATTGCTAGAACTATGATATTTAAGAAATCGTATATCTACAGAAAAACCGGTAATCACTATTTCATTACAGCTAACAAGTTTGTATAAACAAAACATTAATATATTTAAATATTGAAAAGAACAATTTAGATTTTTAAGTAGGTAATATTAATATTTTAAGTAATTATTGTAAGTAATATTAACTATAAGATTATTTATTAAAGGTTATATAATATATATTTATATATAATAATAAAGTTACTTTAAGCTTTCCATACCTTTAGAAAAGAAGAAAAATGATTATAACTTATAATAATTACGATTTTTTTTATAAAACCTTTTCAAAATTGTATACATTTAAATAAAAAAATACTATAAAAAAATTGGGTTAAATTTAAAAATATATTTGCTTTAACACGAACCTGTTCATCGTAAAATGTATGTTTTTTAGAAAACAATATCTACTAAAAATATTATAAATTGTTAAAATCTGACAAATATTTTCTAGTTACTTGTAAATACCGTACATTTAATATTTAATGCGTTACTTTTTTATTTAATATAGTCTAAAACATAATAAAATAATTAAATATAATGTATAAAAATAACGCTGATGCAATGTTACCTCTTATATATCTTCTTTTTTCTTTTCGGTTCACTTTTCATATTTTACTGGACAAAGCTCGCTGAAATACAACCGTTTTTTTTTAAAAATTAATCTGTTGTTTCTTGAATTTTGTTCTTCGGTCATTATATTAAAAAAAAATCCACATTTTATTTTCCTCATTCTTCGTTAGTTGTCTTCATAGATATATTTTAAATTTTCAGTCAGCTTCTATAAAATTCTTATTGTGTTATTGTGGCCTCTTCTTGAATTCATATTTATTTATTTTCCGTCACGTCCGGTATTACGTCGATTCCGTTATAATATTACTTTATTGTCAATCATTTTACTCATGTTTTCATTATTTAATTTAGCAATATTTATTCCCACCTTTTAATTTTAAATAGGCCCGGCGGTGCGCTTGCATTGTCGCAGCGCACCGCCTAGCAGGGTCGCCATGTAGGGATCGGACCAATAGAAACAACTGTCTCGTTACAATATCTCTTTATTACTCCTCGCTTAACCTAGGTGTAGATGTATTTATTACACTATACTGGGAGGAGGAAGCCACATACCACTACATCAAATACTAATCTTATTTTATTTAAAACAGTTCCCAAGGTACACGTATTTATTTTAGAAAGAGTGATCGTATTTGACACAATATTAATTAATGCATAAATTGTGTTTAAGCCATCTAGCGTCTTTTCTACTTACAACCATGAGAGTTAATCAATTTTGGTTCGATAAAATGACTTTACTTATAGAATGAAGTAGATGGCGCTATTAAAAAAAATTAACAAGGGAAGTAATTTGAAGCCCAATAAGGCAGAGCAGCGTTTATTTTAAATAAAAAATTGTATATTTTCATTTAAATAAATTTTTGTTCACATAATATAAAACTTTGGTTTATTTAAAATTAAATGAATAACTTTAATGAGTATTTTGTTATACACTGGGATCTATAATAATTACTTCATTCACTGTAGTGATTCCTAGTGTTGCCTAGTCTAGCCGAGTCCAAGTTGCCAACAATTTCAGACAGAGTAGTCAGTCTTAAAAAGTCGCCCAAGTTTTATAAGTAATGTTTTAAAAAATACTTCGATTTAAACTCATGTAGCCCTTATATTATTCATCAAAAGTAATAATGATTCTAACTGTGACACATAAGTATATAATATTATGTAAATAATTGAAATGTTTCCCTGTAATACAAAAGATTCACTTCTATCGTGTGTCTTCACAACTGTTTTTTTTCCGATTGTCTATTCGAATGAATAACCTAAGAACTATTATACCTTTCCTAGGTATAATAGTTTATATTATAATAAATTCATTAAAAATTCCGTTAAATTTATTTAAATCTGGTTTGGTGATAAATGTAAAACAGAGCTTTAGTCATAAGTAAAATTAAATATACTATTGTATGTCAGGAATAATATTGTTTGAAAGTATTTAATTGTTGATTCCGAAAGTTTCAAAGAAGTAGGTTATTTTTTTTAAGTTATCAAAAAATAATAAGAGAATTTTAGATTAATTCAAATTCTATCGTGCAAAACCATGCAGTTCTGGTGCTTTCTGTTAATAATAATGATTCCAGGCTAACAATATATATATTTAGTGTTCTTTCAATGATATTGGGATTAGATCATTCGATAAACGACCATTATAAGAGTGAATTTCATGTTAATTATTAAAAGTTTGCTCGACATTCAGTAGTGAGAAAACTGGTTATTTTATATAACCGGTCTAATAACTATATAACGCTAATATCATTTATATACGACTAATGTTGTCTCCAACCAGGGCCAACGAGGATATTAAAATTTAAAATTTTACTCCTTGTCTACATTATCTAGACAGACAGTAGACGTTCTTATTTTTTTTTTTTTTTGTTAATCTTATATACAGGATAATAAAATAAACAAAGCACTGAACGGATAGAAAACATTATATAAATTTAGTATCACTGATACGTAGCATAAAATCCCAATTATATATTGGTCATCAAAAACATAAGAAGGGTCTGATCGCATTAGAATAAAGAAAAAGTCAAAATAGTTCTCGTAACAATATATATTTGGTAATAAGACTTTCCTTGATAACGTTTTTGATATATGTAATATTGAAAAGCTGAAGGTAGCCGAGCTTACTATGACATCGGGCGTCAAACACCTCAATCCCCCCGTGACTATGGGTGCTGTAAACACCCGAAACGTCAGGAATTAAAAAGTTAAAATTAGCGCGATAAAATTCGTAAACTTAGTTTCATTTAATTGCATCATATTGCTAATCTGCATATAAAGATGTGCATTTTGAGTCAAATTGTTAGATGCGTAGGGAAGTGGATCCTATACGACAATCGCAAGCGTTCATTACAGTGGTTAGATCCAGACGCCCAAGCCAAACAGTGTCTTCACAATAATAACAAATTTTATCAATTTGCCGCAAATGATCTAATATTGTTTTGACACTAACATGAAAAGCAGATGCTAGCTCAGTCGTAGTATGATACGGATCCGATTGTAAGTTCAAAATTTCCTGAACAAAAGCGATTAATCCGCTCAGGATTCAACGCACAGTTCGTTCTTTAGTAGTGCTGGGTAGTGGGTATACGTCATTGATACTGCGTACTGTTTGAGACGCATTGTTTCCACACTAGAGCTCATACTCAAAAATAACACATTTTATTAGAGTCCATGGTATTAAATGCAGCGAAACAAAACTCAAATAAAGAAATGAATAACTGTTTTGGAAAAAAGAATAACATGCCTTCAAATATAAAATATATTTAAATTTGGAACTCGCAAGTCGGTTTGACTGCTATTAGCGCTCATACGCACTGCGGCTAGCCGCCCGGCTGACCGCAGGATGCGGTTGCAAGAACCGTTGCGATTTGCGGTCATATCGATTCATTTCAAAGATGAACTTGGAAGAAGTTGCAGCTATTTACTACATTTACACACGTTACGTAAAGAAGAAAAAACAAAGAAAGAAGTATTAGGTGGATAAATTTTTCGGTATCCGTCAAAAACGTACCACGTGCACACAATCTCACTCAATGGCGGGCAGCCGCAAACTGAGCCGCACAGTGCGAATAGCAACCGTTAGCGATGGGCGTTGAATGAACGAACTAGTTAATTCGACCGTCGACGTACTGTGAACGAGTAGATGGTTTACGAACAATCAATGGAAACAATGGACAATTGAAACTCCATAACGTACATTTCGACTAGCAACGTGACGACCGACGCGAGAACGTGGTCGGATAAAATTAGTTCATATTATGGTCGTTGAAATAACATAATTGCGCCAAAAAATTAGAACTCTAAATGTAGACAGCGTAAGAGTATAAATATTAGTTTGTTATTGTGTTAGGTGAAGAAAAGGATGCATGCCGTCATGGTATCATCGCGTGTGCAAAAGAGACGGGCGACTTAATAATAGACGACTTAATACATCACGCTAGACACTAGTCTACGGTCTACCTATTTCGACTATGCCTTGCCATAGACGATGTCGCGGAGTTTAAATTTAAACGTCTGCAAAACCAAGTTGACGGGTAAACTAGTTGACAAATTTAACTAGTTGATCGACTAGTTAATGAACGAAAATGGACGGTCTAGTTTCGTTAATGACAAATACGCCGACGACTCATCGCTTGCAACCGTCCGGCTGGCCGTCATTCGGGCCGCAGCCCTCTGAGCGACCGGAGCGGTTTGCGGGAAGCCGCATCGCAGTGCGCATAGAAAGTGTCTCCCACACAGAAGTGGCTTGCTATGGTGGCCGCGGCCAGTTGTATTCGCTTGCAATGTAAGTGAGTCTGCAAACCCGTGCGGCCATGTCGCGGCCTGCGAGCGGCATGCCCCGCCCCTTCCGCCTGTTAGCGAACGTGCGGCCTCTATCGGTGGCTGGTGGCCGCAGCGCGGTCAGTTGCAAATTTTTACAACAGGCCGCGTGTACCGCGTGCAAATTGGCGCTATATACAGAGATTTTAATAGAAACAGTGCAAAGTTATCCAGTACTTTATGATACTTCACACCTTGATTACAAAAACATTAGGATTAAAAACAAAATATGGGATAATATTGCTGAATATAATAAGAATAAAAAGACATCGTCACGGTTAGCCATGTTGAATGACGTCGGAAATGGAGCTTCAGGCCGCCACTGCAACCGCGGTGGTGTGTTGTTGCAGCGGCTGGAAGCCGCGGCTCGCGGTTAGCCGCCACCGCAAGCCGCTTGTGTGTGGGAGACGCTTAAAGTTTTGCTTGCGATCAGCCGTACGGCTAACCGCATAGTGCGTATGAGCCCTTACAGTTGTTACTACTTTTTTTATTAAGTGGATACTACTTGCATATGGATACTCCAAAGGCCATTTCAACAAAACAGCAATTTCATAGAAACCTATAGTTACCTGTTACGTGGGGTACACTGAAAGTTTTGCGTAACTCATAAAAAAAAAACAATTTATATGTAAACTAATATATTTACTGCTCTTCAAAGAATTCTCCATTATATTTTAAACACTTTTTCATTTATTCAAACCTTTTTTTGGGGTTCCGTACCCAAAGGGTAACCAACGGGACACTATTACTAAGCCTCCGCTGTCCATCCGTCTGTCTGTCAGCGGGCTGTATCTCATGATCCGTAATAAGTAGACAGTTTAAATTTTCACAGAATGTGTATTACTACCCTACTAGAAACGTGTTCTACGAAGACACTGGGCAACAAAATAAATGCTGGTGTACCACTCAGCATTAACTGTCCTTTGCTCATCAAGTGGGATAATTTAGTTATGTTCTTGAGTTCTTAAATCGTTTTACTAAATTATGCCCATTTTTGAATGGTATATCGTTTTCTGAAATACAAAACATCGATTCAATCATTTTCACTTGTTTATTACTGCTAATAATGTATATTTAAAAATCAACATAAAAACGCGTACGAATCATGTAAAGAATACAGATATAAATTTTCACAAACCTAGTCATTTACTTACTTCTGCAACTTAGATGAAAAGTCCAGTACGTCGTGTTTCTAAGGACAATTGAAAATTGTCCTACTCAATAATGCCCGTAAATCTTAAAACCACTACCAACCAAACATCTTTTCAAAATTTCAAAATTTTTAGATAATATATAGATAATTCAAAATTTTTGTTTGAATTATCTATATGTTTAGTAGAAGTAGTTTAATAAATTAATATGCCCATAACTCTTAATCCGGCTCGCGATGCTTTTTAATGCGTGGTGAATGACGCTTTAACACAAGCTCGAAAAGAGTGACATCATGTAAAGATGTGGTATGAAATATATTTGCTATACATTATAAGCTTTCTATTAAAATAATACGCTACGTGTTATTTTAATATAGTGTTATTTAGATATAGTTATATCTTAGCCTAAACATATAATTATATAAATATTGATTTTAAACATATTATGTACAACGGTTACAAAAGTATAGTTTTAAATTATTTGTTTAATTTCAAAATCACCATTGTCTCGTCCTCCTATTTTAAACTACTGATGGATTCGACTATATGTTTCATTGTATGAACTCCGAGGGTAGTAGTTGTTTTTTTTTGGTTTTGTTTTTTATGTGTGTTACCTCATAACTTTTTTCTGGGTGAACCGATTTTGATGATTCTTTTTTTATTTGAAAACTGGTGCTTCTCATGTGGTCCCATATAATAGTTTTTGAGGTATTCTTAATAATTTATATTGAAGTCGGTTGTACAAAATTTAATATTTAAAATTATGTTGATATATTTTTATAAGGTATTCCAATGGCAAATTTCAAACAGATCGATGATTATTAAAGTCAGATAATATTACTTAAACATATTTTTCACGAGTAAGGTGAAGTGGTGACATACATCACTTATACTAAAATACTACTCTGCAATATACTACAACTTTGTGTCGTCACAGAAATATTAAAAAGAATAATAAAAAAATAAACTGTAGGTGCATTTATTATCATTTTATAAGAGACCGATGCCAAAATAATTTTAGAATTCTTGTATTCGCCATATTCAAGTAACGATGATTGTTTAGCGCGGGCGTTGAAAGCATTTGGTTGCGTGGCAGGTGCAAGCGACGATGGTGCCGAAGGGCATGGTGCGCGAGTGGGCGGCGGCGACGTTCGCGGCGCCCACCGACTACTGGACGTTCCGCAAGATGCTGACGCTGCAGCTGGCGCTCGCCGCCTTCGCCGAGTACGTGCTGCACCTCACGCGCCTCAACCCCGACATGCTCTACGTGCACCAGGACTCGGGACTGCTCAACGTCGCATACTTCAAGTTCGACGTGGACGACACCACCGGTACCTATACTGCCTTATTTATAAACTAACACAGATAGATAACTAGTAACCGACCGAAGGTCTAGGTATTTCTGGTCGAAAACGAAACCGATTAATCGGCTATTGCCACAACCTTCGGCCGAAGCCGAAGGCTTAAAAACCCTAAAAAAATTAGTTCAAGATTAGCTGAAATTAATAATATATATGCTTTTAAAACTTATAAATTAAAGGTTTATATTGATTGTATAATATAGAAAGGTAATTAAAATTACATAATAATTAATTATTAAAATTAACTTCTAGATAAATATTGCATCGCCACGTCCATCGCGCTCTCGCTAATTCGTAACAGTTCGTTCAATTTCGGCGCTTTCTAGAAACCTTCAGCTTCGATGAAAACTTCGGCCCATGTTAGCCGCAGCCGAAGGTGTCACTGAAGGTGGTTTTTTTGGCCGAAGCTGGCCGAAGCAGAAGCCGAAACTTCAGTCGTACACTCAGTGCCTGATTTAGAGTTCCATATGCGCCCACCCACTGGCCTGTTCTGTCTGTGCCTGTGAGCCCACGAATATATTTACTAGATTTTTATATTTTACCAGCTTTCTACCCCGCGGTTTAGCCCACATTAAATCAAATTTTCTTGATAGTAAGTGTCGACCATCGCTTATGAACAACTGCAGCAACAAGGAAATTGCATGTGGCGTTGCCGGCCTTTTTAAAAGGAGTAAGCTCGTTTCTTGAGTGTCTCTAAGTTATATTAGTCCGGTAAAATCGCCGGTGGTAGATGATTCCACAAAGAAGTCTTGCGAGGAAGAAAACTCCTAGTAAATCGTACAGTCATGGTGGACCGTCAAGCATCCAGATGGTGTGGATGGTACCGTGAGTTTTGTCCCGATGTGCGTTGGTGAAATTTGGCGGCTGTAATTAAACCGAACAATTTGTCTAAGTACTCTGTGGAAAATACGATAGAAAATGCAATGGGATGCAACATCACTTCACAGCGCCAGTAAATCGAGCCGATCAGAAAGAAATCGCTCGTCGACGATTCGAGACACTTCGCTGGATGCGGTCAAGTGGAAGGAGCTGGCACTGGGGTGCCCCGGTCCAGAGATGAGAACATCTCTCATTTTTTTCATTCATGTGAGGGCGAATTTGCGCCTTGTAAAGTTGCAAACGGTGTGCCGGCTTGCAATACTGTCCCGCTCTGGTGAGCACGCCAAGCTTTTTAGAGGCCCATTTAGCCTTCCTTTCCAAGTGACCGCGGAACTGTACGTCATTCGATATGTCGATGTCGAGTATTCCGATGCTGGCTGAGGCAGCATGGGGAGTGGAAGGAAGATTCTAAAGAAGCGCTTTGTACCAAAGCCCATCGAAGGCCGTTGCTATGTCCAAAGTAACGACCAAAGCCTCCCCTCTCAGTATCTACTGCTTCCACTCGACTATGAGTCAGGTAAATTAGAAGATTAGAACTAGAACCAGCTGATTGTGTCCTTTATGTTTTTTAAATAAAATAAAAAACAATTAATAAAAAAATAAGGTATAAATCAATCATTAAATTAAATCACGCTGTTTTTACTTCACAACCCACTCCTTTTGGTTTTCTTTTAATTTTCATAACTGCTGGCATCCCGTCTTTGAAGTACGCACCTCTTCCATACCAGGCGAACATGGATTCATCTACAGTTATTTTTGCACCAGGACGGATGGTATCTTTTAGTTTATCATTCACCATCATTACTAGTGTTCTGGTGTTACGCCATTTGTCAGAATCATCAAGGTCTGACGGTTGTGTGAAGCGCAGGGCCACTAGAATGATCTCAAACCTTGACGACTCATTCCAAATCTTTGTCCAAAATTTGCGGAAATATTCCATCGGAGGTCGTATTCAGTAGGATCTTCGGTCTGGCAGTTCTTGAAGAGTCATAGCATATAATATACCAAAAAATTAATAATTCCTTCTCGTTCAACAGTTTCTGTCTGAAACGAAGAGTTGGTACACTGGACTATGTAACTAAGTTTCTCTCTGGGAAATACCATAAAAAATGCATCCTTGACACTTCGTGCAGGCTCCAGTGGTACTAGCAGGGTAGCTTTGAAATAGCCTTGTTGTCGCTGATCAACACGTATTGCTTCATGAAAAGTCCAGGTGACTCCCTTCACAACGGTTGTATTTCCAGCAGAAGAATTTGTTACGCTGCTCATACGCGGAGTCGGATGGACTGAAACAGTTGTTTCGTCATCTTCACTCGAAGATGAAGAGCCCGATTCAGATGATGCTGAAAAAAAAAGCTCTATTAGTCCTAGCAATAGAAGCAAAGGGGTGCACGGTGCACTCAATACATTTGAAATTAAAATTATTTTTTTAATTACACACATATTATACAGGGTATTTTGAAACGCTCCCAAAACCGAAGAAAGATGATAGTACTAAGGATACCTATGATGATGGGTCACAAATAAATTCGATCCCGAGGGAAAAAAATCATCTTTTCACAACGTTTTATTAACTTTATTCACGCTCCATCATGTTATTACAGTTATTTGAAACGATATTTCACACAAAAAATCATGAAAATACTGAAAAATAAAACCAGCAGTGAAACTTTAAAAGAAAATCAGCTGACAATAGGGTCAATATCCTCGCGGGCCTCGAACTCTTTCCTAGATCGGTACGAAACAATGCATTAGGTTATACTACTTACTCACTCTACCTTCCTTTCACACACACGCTGCTTCGTGTCGCCTCGCGCTGTGGAATTTACACATGCTTCAAGGACATTACAATAATTTTAGTTTTGAGACAGTGCCATGTTGACTATCACGAGCGATAGTTGAATTGTTTTGTTTATTAAATTATTATCGTTATTACTTGTTATTTATTAATTAATGATGTTGTTCTTGTTGTTACGTTTTGTGTTTTTGTTTGGTTTTAATAATGTCTAACGCGTAGGTACGTTTATAGTGCTCGTGAATACGGCAACATGTTAATGTGCCTTGAAGAATCTCATAAGGTCACGGAGGATCGGTAAGCTGTTTCATACCTAATTTTTTTAAATAACTTAGTACTGAACTGTCTGAATAGGTACATAACTGAATACTAACTTATTCTGGACTATAATTTTTTTATAGTATAGGGTGACAAACGAGCACACAGTCCACCTGATGGTAAGTGGTTGCTGTGACCCATAGACATCTACATCTATCCTCAATAAAGACTCAAAATGCAGATGCGTTGTCACCCGTGAGGACTAAGATGGTATGCCTCTTTTCCAGTAAAAGGGTCTCGGTTCTCTACACTCACCATACGAAACACAGCAGTGTTAAGCTGCTATTTTACGGTGGTATTCTGTGAGAGCGTGGTCCTTCCCGGTCGAGCCGACCCATTCGTGCTACAACTATACTACTAATATAGCTGCAGCATGGCTTTACCACGTAATCAGAATAATAAAATACCTACACAATGGATAACAAAGCATGACTCTAACCTTGTAAACATTTTATTTAAGTATTTTTTCATTAGCGGGGAATCGAACTAGTTATTTGGTTTATTTAACCTGTGAATTCGAATTAAAGTGGCTACGTGGAGACAAGCACAGTGGCAAAATAGTAGGTTAAGTAGATAAGTTAGGTATTTAGACAAGTGTTGTAAATTATTAGGTATTGTGGTACCATCGCTGGTTGCGGGCCGCGCGAATTCGGCGTTCGCGCGTACATTGACCCCTAGTCAGCTGATTGTAATTCAGTAATTCCACTGCTGGTTTTATTTTTCAGTATTTTCATGATTTTTTTTGTAAAAGATCGTTTCAAATAACTGTAATAACATGATGGAGCGTGAAAAAGTTAATAAAACGTTGTGAAAAGATGATTTTTTTTCCTCAGGATCGAATTTTGTGACCCATCATCATAGGTATCCTTAGTACTATCATCTGTCTTCGTTTCGGGAGCGTTTCAAAATACCCTGTATATACAAATACAGCCACACTCATATATGTATATACACATACAAACTCACCCACACAAACACGTAAAAAAACACTCTTACATATACATATTGAAAACAGCCACTATAACGAGCAATATGGGCGCTTTCAAGGTCAGACTATAGGTATAAACTTAGTTAACTAAGTTCTCGACTGTACATTTGAGGAAATTTTGTGGTGAACCAAAAATTTTAAATCCAAAAAAAAATGTTGTCAACCCATGCAAATCATGGTAACGAACAGGCGACCGACCTACTATTTTTTCATTGTAACGTAAGGCTATGAATAAAATAATAATTGGTAGGTACTTACAATTTTCTTCATTGGTATTTGCTTCCAATAAATTATCGTTTTCGATATCAGCAATCAGAACTCAACGGGCACCAATGAATTTTTTGTCAATTTCCCAATATACCCTAGCATAGTTGTTTTCTACCTTTCTTACAGTACCCAACAATAACTTATATCGTAGTTATCACCAAAATGTTTGCGACTCAGGTGTTCTGGCCATCATTTTCGTCGAAATATGTAGCTTTGACGCGAACGCGGACACCACGTGTTATACTCGCCGCCATTTGGCCAGACTGATCGCAGAAACACGATTCAAAAACTCGCTGAATCAGAAAGAGACGAACTATGCATGTTAGTAAATTGCGTCCTGCTCGCAGGCCTAAAGCCTCATATAACCAAAACATTGCGTCCTACCGGTAGTACGAAAAGTCCTGCTGGCGGGACTCTGGACGTTCTATCATTAAATACAGGTATAAAGTATAATTTTATTCTGAAATTTTAAGGACCATGATAAAAATGTCAAGACAGAAAGGTTGCAGGTTGTTTTTGACTGGCATAAAAATAATATTAAAGGAATGGTGTAATCATGCGAAAAACATATATTGTACTAGTACATGGACATATTTAATGTACATTGTCCTCGGACCACGGATTACCAAGACTTTCTTCAACACAAATAAGTGGATAAGTATCTTGCAAGTCAATTGTTGGCACTGTGCTTTGTTGAAGATCAAAAGTTTGACGAAAAAATGAATACACGTGATTTCTTACTACACCCCCCTTGTGATTGTGCCAACCCCCCCCCCCCCTTTCAAGCCTCACGTGATTAATGGACGGCCCCTTACCGAGTTGAGTCCTGATGTCGAATCCTAGACACCGCCAATATTTGTATAAAAACTTATATTATTAATTACGAGTACCTTTATGAATCTGACTGCATCCCAGCTGCCTTCCGATCTTGTATCAAATCATACGGCCGTCAATCTATACATATAATAAATCTGTAGATAAGTCGTGTCTGTAATTCTAATATATTCTTGAAAAAACAAGTCCAGGGGACTAATTAAAGGGCTCTGAAGCCAAATTAGTGGTTTTTAGAATTTTTGTCTGTCTGTCTGTCTGTGTATTCCGGATTCACGCAAAACTACTGGACCGATTTACATGAAATTTTGTATGTAGATAGTTAGTAACCCGGGGCAACCTATAGGCTGCTTTTTATCCAATTACTTACAGAACTTCGAAAAAAGAAGGTTAAGTATTTTCCTTACATTAGATGTTAATTTTCTATTATATTTAGTTATAGGCGGTATGACTGGTGTTTTTCAAATAAATACCACATTTATAAATAAAGATTAAAATATAGTTATAGCCTTGGTAAAATAATTTGAAAAAAAACTACACTGATTTATTATCAAAACAGCGCCATCTGTCATGAAATGGAAAAAGTAGTATATTTTGCCTTCAGTTACATAGTTATAAAGTAAATAATATAAATAACTTACAAAAATTTAAATAGTTAGATTTTTAAAATTATTTAAATAATTCTAACGTTTAGTTTTTAAGTATTTTTTTATTTTATTTTAAAAGTGTAATAATTTACGTGGCAGAGCCATGCTGCAGCTATATTGATAGTATAGTTGTAGCACGAATGGGTCGGCTCGACCGGGGAAGGACCACGCTCTCACAGAATACCAGCGTAAAATAGCAGCTTAATGCTGCTGTGTTTCGTATGGTGAGTGTAGAGAACCGGAGACCCTTTTTACTGGAAAAGAGGCATTCTATCTTAGTACTCACGGCTGACAACGCATCTGCATTTAAATTCGCAAACGAAGATAGATGTAGATGTCTATGTGCCACAGCAACCACTCACCATCAGGTGGACTGTGTGCTCGTTTGTCACCTTTATTCTATAAAAAAAATTCAATAGATAAAAATGACGTACATCAAAAATATGAAAATTGATAAGGTTTTTCTTAGAGTATTTATAATAGCTTCCTTATTTTTCCTTCCTTATTATTTTTATATTGTTCGCTTCTATCGCTGACATTACTAAATAGTATAGTTTTGGCTTTCATTATTTCATGTAACAATAGCGCCATCTACTTACTTCTAAATAAACTAAAATGGTTAGTCATGATAAAATTAAATAATAGAATGCTACTGAATATACGATGTTAATAATTGAAAATTGGTTCGTGGGTAGGTCGTAGGTAGATGTGGTCAACAATCATGCTAAAGCTTAGTTTCAGTTTTTATGAATTGTATTTAAACAAATACGAGGGCCGTGTTGTTCGCCATGAGATTTCATCATGGCACGGGAGCAAAACGTGTACGATTCCCTCGAGGATGAATCTGTTGATTGATGTAACATGTATGTAAGCTGCTACTTTTTTACTTTTCATGGTGCAATATATGCAGTTTATATTTCATTCATCTTTCCGGGTATGTTCTTTTTTATTTTTACTCTACCGTAAATATTAAGGGTTGCAAAAATGAGTAGAACTCATTATCGTCAGCCTATCAAAGTCCACTAAAATTAACATAGGCCATCCCCATAAATTGTCAAGTGGCTGGATATTTGCTATAGTTGCCACGCTTGGTAGGCGGGTTGACCACCGCAGCTATTATTATTTTGATCTGTTGTCAGGAAGATATTATGCTGCCCATCTCCTGTTTATTTTCCTATGTCGCCTCTTACGATAGGACGGTATGAGGTGGCAGATTCTCTTTCACCGCCACAACAAGGCGAACATTTTTCTACTCCCGTTCATGAGTTTAGTGCTTCCCATGTTCACTGTGAATAAAATTTATAAGGAATAAAATAAATATTAAGGATTTTTTTTTGCGTTTCATTTTAACTTTTTTAATTTCCGATGTTTTGGGCACTTTACAGCAACCATGGTAACGGGAGGACTGAGGTGTTTGACCACCTGATGTCATAGTAAGAATATAATAGAATAGAATTGAATAGATGCAGTAGTATTAAAGTTGGTAAAAATTACTGCAGTAGTTTGCTTGGATTTGAATTTAATTTTATTAATTATGGGGTCCTTAGCAGATGCTAGCACTCAGCCATCTTCCCTATTTAAATTAGGATATTTTTGAATTTCAATAGCCTTGCGAATCATCATTGGTAGGAATCGGTGTTCTAATGCAAAGATTTGTTGTCTATCAGATCCGATATAATGGTTGGGACGATACTAAACATATCACTGACATATGACATGACATACTTTAGACTTCCCGGAGCGTCGGTGCTTCACATTAACGATATGTTCCTTTACGCGGGTTTTTATAGAACTTCGAATCCTCATAGGGACACAGACACCGAGGTGACTCTAAAAGTATTCGAATTTTGCTAAATTTGGAACGGAATAGCATTTAATGATGTTTCTAAATCCAAAATCACGCGAGCGAAGCCGCGGGTAAAATGCTAGTATATTATATATTGAATGAAATAAATTATTACTAGATTTATATTGTTTCTCTTCATTTTATTAGCTACAGTTTGATATAAAATATCTTCACATTTTTTAAATCAATATTTGTCAATTGATTCATTCATTAAATTAACTGTAGTTTAAATTAAAAAGCAAAAGTGAGTCGGTCAATCAGTCAAGGAGTGACAAAAATAAAACAATTTTTTCAAAAGTTAAAGCTTTAAAGAACTAAAAAGAATAAAATAATTTCCACGTAATAGCTTTTGAGGTTAGGTAAGACATTTTTTATTTAATCATTATTATACATCTTATAATGAGGGGTATAATGGACGAACTTAAAGCCTTATGGCATTCTGTACCAGTCCTGTAAAAACCTGTAATAAAGTAGTAGAAGTAGTAGAATTAAAACCTCGCCTTCAGAAGTTATTATGTGGAAATTATTTTATTCTTTTTGGTTCTCTGAAAACGGCTTTAACTTTTTATTAAAGTAATATCACTCAATGCTCAATGTAAGAACCGGAATGTCGTTTAAATAATTACATTAGAAACTTCAACCTCTATTTTCCCACCCTTAGGGCTTTAATATGTTTAGAAATTACAAATATATCGCATTTAATACACACAAAAAAGACAAGAAAAAGAACATACAGTCGGAATTGAGAACCTCCTCCGTTTTTGAAGTCTGTTATAAATGGTACTTTTCAGATCTTAATAACTCCAGAACTGTAGGTAAATAGGTTTATTCAATAAACCTAGAGTCCCGTTTCATGACATGAAATTTGGAATTCTAGATATTACAGTTACAAGTGTGTAGGTCTAATAGTTTTTGAGTATGGAGGATTTGAAAGTGTTTCGAAATGGTTTGTGTAAAAATTATACACACTGCCCATTTATTTATTTTTTCGAACTTAGCTGACACACTGCCGTGTGTATGTATATATTATAATTTTTCTAGATTATGGTTTTCTGTTATATTTGCTTAGTTGATGAAAGCAAGCAACAGGTGTTTCATATCATTAGTGCTCTTTCCTTTCGCATCGCTGGTCGGATGGTTGACAAAGGGAATACCCGAAAGACCAACGTGGTAGAGCCATGCTGCAGCTATATTATGGTTGTAGCATGAATGGGTCGGCTCGACCGGGGTAGGACCACGCTCTTACAGAATACCAGCGTAAAATAGCAGCTCAATGCTGCTATTTTTCGTATGGTGAGTGTAGAGAACCGGAGACCCTTTTTACTGGATACGGGGCATTCCATCTTGGTGCTCAGTGGTACAAGCGAATCTGCATTTCGATTCTTAATCGAGTATAAGTGTAGATGTCTATGGGCCTCAGCATCCACTTACCATCAGGTGGACTGTGTGCTCGTTTGTCACCCATATTCTATTAAAAAAAAAGAGCTTGATTTAGTGGGCACTATCCGAAGCAATCTTTCGGACGGAATTGAGGAAGTTGAAGTCGAGGGTGATGAGATGGTTTCTTTTATACCGTAGCATGATGTATGAATTACATATTCTTCTTAATTCAATAGCACGTGTATATAAGCATCTTCATGCATTTGTTTTTCAACAGGCGAATTAGACGGCAACCGGCCCGTCCCGTTCCGGCTAACGCCCAACATCTCGGAACTCCTTACCAATATAGGCATCACTGGACCATTGACTGCCTCAGCAATCGCCGTTGCTCGGTGCCTTGTCACACCTAACTTTAAGGTAACATTAGTAGTAAACTAACTAACCTAAACTAACCAATCAGTAAGTCTAAACCAAACAAGCGGTAAAGTTAAAAATTTTGTACAACCGACTTCAATATAAATAAAATGAGAACATCATCAATGTAGTCGAAGTCAATTAAATACGCATTATGAAGGATAACTCAAAAACTACTGGTCTGATATTGATCAAATTTATATGGGACGACAAAATCATCAAAATCGGTTCACCTAGAAAATAGTTCTGAGGTAACACACATTAAAAAAAGCAGTCGAATTGAGAACTTCCTCCTTTTTTTGAAGTCGGTTGAAAAATAAGAATAAATTTAGAAACATTTTCAGTTAAAATAAATTATTACAGGTATTTTAAAATTAAAAGAAACTTTCTTTGTAATCCGAAAGTTAATTAAATATTTATTATTCAGCTATTTTTTGTGAAATGTTGGACGTCCCATCTAAAATTCCGCCATGTATGTTTCTGTTATATCAAAATTCAGCTTCGAACCGTTATTTGAACGATAATACAAGAACAGTAACCCGCTCGCGGTCAAGTTCACGCATAATATACTCCTTGACGTGATAAAGGTTGTGGTTTGCACAAATGATTTTATGAGATTAATTTTATAATGTACGTGCAGATTATAAGGAAATATTTTTGTTATAAATTATTATTTTCTTTACAAAATAAATCATTGGTTGTCTCTTTTTATTTATTTTCGTTTATAAGTATACTTTGATTTTTATACTTGTTTTTTTTTTCTTATTATTTATAATTCTGTGTGCTTAACTATAAATCTTGTGGTTTAAAAACTTGTTTGGCGATTGCTCGAAATAACAATGGTGTCGTTATTTGCAATAAACCATAATGCACTGATTTGTATAGTTACGAAAACACCTATTTCTTTCTTCTTTTATTAGTAAGATTTAGCGAGCAAACGTGTCTCCGCATCTCATTTTAATATCTCCGTTTAAACTTCCTTGGCCTTCAACAAGGATAAAACTCAACTAAAACTGCAGCCGAACCGGTTCCTTTCACACTGTACAAGTTTAAAATCGTCGCTAAGTTGAACATAATTTCCAGATCCAATCCATTTTGCGGACGATACTTCGCGACGAGATGGTGGCTGGTTATAGGAAACGTTTGGAGGATAAATCCGGACTGCCCACTGCTGGCACCACGGCCGAGAATAAACCGATGGAAATGGACAACGAGACGATAATCAACATGGTTAATAAGGCCGTCACTGTAATTATGAACCGGCTCAACTCACTCGCTTTGTTCGACGGCCCAGATAGCAAAGTTGCCACTCTGGTCACAGCGGCCAACAGCCACGACAACCTGTGCCGAATGGACCCGGCTTGGCATCCCTGGCTTTAAGTATATACTTGGATTAGGTATATAATTATATTTAGACACGTTAATATTAAGCAATCTTAATACAATTCGATACTAAACTTGACTCCTGAACATCGTTAATAGTCTTGTTACAATAATCCTGATATAAAGCGTGTTTCGTTTTAACACAGCTTAGTAATAATATGATCTATTATTAAATTGTCGTGTTATTTTTAAATAGCTGGTAATATTAGCTTAATTCAAATCTGTGTGTAATTTTATGCCTGAATGTTAACGAATGTGATGATGATGTTGAATAGTTTTTTTTTTAATTCTACCACCCGATATGAGTTCTGTTCTTCTTCTTGAAGTAAGTTTATAGTAAGTGTGTCCTCAAAATATCTCAAAAATTGTTCTTTTAATGTACGAAAGTTTTTTATATAGTAAAGTGAGGTTTAATTGACAGAATGGAAAATTTGTTAAGATTTAAACATGCTAACATGTGTGTATTCGCAGAGTATTAAAATATGATGACTTATCTCGTGTTTAATTTAGTGATATGTTTTACCAGCCCATATATGGAAGCAATACTCCATGCACGACCGGACTTGCGCTTTATATAAAGTAAGCAGCTGTCCTAGCGTGAAGTATCGCCGCACCTTTGCAAGGACTCCCAGCTTCCTTGCAACTGCTTTGGCCTTGGACTCAATGACAACTGAAGGCGGTCGGTATATTTCAGTGATACATTTCGGAAAGCCAAGGTGAGCTGGCTCCTTTTTGCAGTGAAGAGACACGCTTGTATTTTGGAGGCGTTGAATTTCACAATATTGGCATCGCCCCATTCGGAGACTGCCTGTAGTGTGAGATTCACACGCTCTACCACTACCATAGCTTCTCTTTCGGACTGGATTTGATACCGACTGGCCCGAGGACTTGGTTGGTATCTCTCCACAACTGTGCTATCGTCTGCGTACCCATAGATACCGGGCATAAGCAGATCATTAATATGCAGCAGGAAGAGAGTTGTGGAGAGAACGGACCCATGAAGAACACCGGCATTAGTCGCTATAGGATCGGATGAGCAGCCATCGACGACGACCCGGAGAGACCGTTCACTCAGAAAGTCCTTTACCCATTCAATCAGACCAGGGGATAAGCCGTACGCTGGAAGCTTACCCAAAAGGCTAGTGTGCCAAACTCTGTCAAAGGCCTTCGAGACATCAAGGGAAACAGCAAGTGCTTCCCCACTGTTCTCGAGTGCCTCGCCCCATACGTGTGTTGCATACGCTAGAAGGTCCCCGGCTGACCGATTTCGGCGAAACCCATATTGCCGGTCACTAAGGAGGTCATTCTGTTCTAGGTATGCCATTAAGCGGGCGTTTAATATACGCTCCATAATCTTGCAGAGTATGGAGGTAATTGAGATTGGCCGATAATCCGCAGGGTCGGCACGGCTGCCTTTTTTGGAACAGGCTGCACGTTGGCCAGCTTCCAGGATTTTGGCACTATTACAGTCCTAAATAAGAGGTGGAACAAGCGTGTCAGCACAGGAGACAACTCAGGTGCATAAGCCTTTAGAACTATATCTGGTATACCATCTGGTCCACTAGATTTATTCACGTCTAGACGCAAGGTTTTTTTTTTTTTTTTAATAGAATAAGGGTGACAAACGAGCACACAGTCCACCTGATGGTAAGTGGTTGCTGTGGCCCATAGACATCCACATCTATCTTCGTTTGCGAATTTAAATGCAGATGCGTTGTCAGCCGTGAGGACTAGATAGAATGCCTCTTTTCCAGTAAAAAGGGTCTCCGGTTCTCTACACTCACCATACGAAACACAGCAGCATTAAGCTGCTATTTTACGCTGGTATTCTGTGAGAGCGTGGTCCTTCCCCGGTCGAGCCGACCCATTTGTGCTACAACTATACTATTAATATAGCTGCAGCATGGCTCTACCACGTAAAAGCAGCATGGCTCTACCACGTAAATTTTTAAGAAGCTCCTTATTTGTTATACGAACCTCCGACATAGAGGTCCCGCTGTGAGGTAATTTAGGTGGAACGTTGTTGCCACTGTCTAGACGTAAATTGTAGGCAAAGAGAGAAGCGAACAGGTCCGCTTTCTCTTTAGCCGTATGCGCCAGTGTGCCATCTGGTTTTACCAGCGGAGGCAGTGTAGGCCGACAGAAGTCTGGCAGAGAGTTTCGTGCCAATATGTTTAATGCGATCGAGACTAGCTTTCCGTAATGCTTTTTTGTAGGACTTGGCGAACTGGTTGAAAGTTCTCTTCTTGGAGCTAATATCCGGAGCTTTGCGGTTTCGGGCGTCAACCCAGGATAGGTACGCTAAATGCTTGCGCTTTTCAGCTTAGACGCATTCAGCGTTAAACCATGGGCGAACTTTGCTACCGGTGGGAGCGTCAGAAAAGGGGATGAAATACTCCATAGCTTGACGCAACTCATCCGTTATCGCTACCGCGCAGCTCGACGGATCCGCAGAAGAGAAACAGACCTCCCGCCAAGGATAAGATGCAAAAAAGTGTCGCATCTCATCACAATCAGCTGACTTATACCGCCATATTCGTCGAACACCTTGGGACTCGTAATCAGGTGGAGAATATGACGATACAGATTTCACCAGACAATGGTCAGATGCACCCAAAGGGGAGGTAACCTGTACTTTATACCTGTCTGGTTCGGTAGTCAGCAGAAGGTCCAAGCAATTTGCTGTGTGACCGTCTATATCGGGTACCCTAGTCGCTTTCTTTACCAGCTGAGAAAGACCTAGCGTCAAAGCAAAATTCCACGCTTCTCTTCCAGCATGGTCGGTCTTCTGGTATGGGAACAGCCAGTCTTGTTGACAAGCGTTAAAGTCCCCCAGAAAGACCAATTGTGCAGTAGGATACCGGTTTAGGGCCACGTCAGCAGCCTCACTAAGGTGATCAAATAATCGTGTTGTCTCCTGGTCACCGCTGTGCGATCGATAGACACAGGCATAAAGGATTTTATCAATACCCGTATCTACCATCACCCAGATTGTCAAAAAAGTGGGGTCTTCAAGGTAACAGAGACGCTGGAAGCAGATGTCATTGTGGACGTACACACATACTCCGGCACGTGGATGGAATTTGTGCTCCAGGGAGTATTCAGGATAGTCAAGGTACGCCGCATTCAATGGACATCCAATTTGCGTCTCCGTCAAGAAAAGTAGTTTTTTTTTATAGAATAAGGGTGACAAACGAGCACACAGTCCACCTGATGGTAAGTGGTTGCTGTGGCCCATAGACATCTACATCTATCTTCGTTTGCGAATTTAAATGCAGATGCGTTGTCAGCCGTGAGGTCTAAGATGGAATGCCTCTTTTCCAGTATAAAGGGTCTACGGTTCTCTACACTCACCATACGAAACACAGCAGAATTAAGCTGCTATTTTACGCTGGTATTCTGTGAGAGCGTGGTCCTTCCCCGGTCGAGCCGACCCATTCGTGCTACAACTATACTATTAATATAGCTGCAGCATGGCTCTACCACGTAAAGCGGCTTCTCAGCCTTAAGATGATGATGGACTGCGCTGAGATTAGAGTGCAATCCTCGAATATTAGTGAGGTGCACTTTTAGTGAGAGGACGTGCAACCGCTGTTTAACACTACTTTTCTTTTTGAAGATAAATCTAAAGACGAGGTGCACTTCAAATTCCGTCACGGCCGTTTGGCTACAATGGTCCTGCATACTCGCACCCGAAAAACATTGCTCTCCTTTAAATGTATCGCCACAGAATAAATAATAGTATTCCTAGTATCGCCTGCTAGCAATGATGTAAAAACAATATGCTGTATGGGTATTTGTATAGCTGGCGAGGGTTTCCCCGACTCGTATCACTACTTTTTGTTTCTATCCGGGTTTTCTTAAGTTGGATATTCCATCATCTGTCGATTTTTTTACATTTCCTCCAATCATGTGTTGAACCCTACGGTGCTTTTGTAAATTGTTTAAAATTTGTAAATTGATGTTGGCTTTGGGTCAGCTTGTTTTTTTGCTTATACAGCGTGTACCAGCAAAATTCGGTTTATATTAGGTTTGAAGTAAATGTCTTGACTTAACCGTGTAAAGGCGGTGTAAGAATATCCACTACCCCATATCGTCCCGTTGGTGACGTAAGAACTGACAGAGAGAAACTGAAACAGGAAATGGGCAGCAGCATCATCCTGATAACAACTCAAAATTATAAAGTAACTGCGGTTGCCAAGTCGCCTGCCAAGCGTCTCCTGCAACTAAGGCAAAATCCCCCCTATGAGGTAATCTATGGGGGAGGCCTATGTTCATCAGTGAACTTTTATAGGTAATGGATGAATAGAAATGTCTGGAAATGGAAACGTTTGCGTTGCAACAAACAAAAAAAGTTTTAATTTGTTGCAACGCAAACGTTATTTTCTAAAGCTGTACTAGCTTATTTCGCAATCGTCATCATGATCATGATTACAACATATCCACATATCCGCTGCTGAACATAGGCCTCATCCCAAGGAATGCTACAAAGCACGGTCCTGAGCCGTATGCAGCTATCAACTTCCTTCAACTCTTACCAGGTCGTCATTTCATATTTATCCGATCACACTACACTTCGCTTACCGGTACGAGGCTGCCACTTAAGAACCATTCTTCTCCATCGGCATCCTATTTTACAATTAAAATACAAATTCTTAGATAATGACAAAATTATCAATAAGAAAATAAAATGTTACTTTACTTACACAATAAGTGCCTACCTCGTTCTCGATCCCGCCTTTCACAAATCCTTCTCGATTGAGAGATAGTAAAACTGATTTCATCACGTTAACAATGGGAAAGAAAGTGTAATAATTGTAGGTTCCGGTATATATAATGTTCTCTGATTGTAGGATAGGACACTAAAGGAATTGCTTGTGCATTCCGGTGGGTTGCGCGATTATGTAATATTACATTGGAGCGGTATAGGGTATAAAAAGAGCTTTAAAAGTATATTAGACGTAAAAAGAGCTTTAACGGTAATAATCTAACTATAATTTATATTAAAATAGCCCAATCAATTAAACTATATTGTTTTATGGCATTTAACTATACTGAACCCTTTTTCTATGGTAATGCCTATGCACGCATATACGTCTATAGACTCTGCCCCACTGTGAGTTAAGAATGTCTTTATAAAATATATCTGTCACCTAGCGCATTCTTGAAAAGGTCTAAGTCTATCTTATAAAGTTTTATTGAAACTAACTCGCCTCATTTACCCAAAATAGTTTGGCCTCCAACGCCAGAGCTCTCCATTTCATTTCTACCGATCCTTTGCAGCCTCTTACCAATTTAATGTTTAGAGCTGATATATTTTTTCTGGAATTCATCGTACCAGTGATTTCTTGCAGACCAACCGGTCGGTAGTTTTACACTTCGTCTTCTAACATACGCTCTTTACTGCCCGATCCATTCCCATTTATTCTACATGTCCTAGCCATCAAAGTCTTGAAGATAACTTTTGTCTATGATATTGGGCTCGCAACCCAGTTGTCCTAGTTCCTTATTTTTCCTCACTACCAAGCTCTCAATGTCTTCTCTTGTGGTGTACAGTATGGGTACAGAATTTTTCAAAAGATTTCGTTTTTCGCTACTAACATTAATTTTCTGGTTAGTGACCAAGTATCACATCTACGCTCAACTAATTTGGTCATGTTACAGTCAATTTAGACACCAATATTTTATGCAGGACACTGCTTGATGTATGTCTATACCTTGTGATCGCAGCGTTAAACGATTCTTGACCCACTTTCGTCTTGTAGGTGTCGCAAGAGGTTACTATGGGAATTGCAAGAAATTTTTAGGGCTTTCGGTAGATGGCGCTATACCATCTATTAGCCAGGCGTAAAATACCGGCGACGAGCAGCAGCGTCAAAGTTCTGGGACGATATTTTTATGTGAACATTCTCAAAACTACGCTACAAATACCAATCCATCCATAATCTTCCTTATGTCATGTTTAAGAAGTAGATCAAGAAGCCTCGGTGACGGAGCGTGTCCCTGTATTACTTAAATTACCAAGTTAAATTCTTCCGCTAGACTTCTTCCTTTTCGAATTCTCACTTTGCAAACTTTAATTGTTCTAATGAGTTTTAGGGATTCTGATAAGAAAGAGCGACTTATCCACCACAATGTCGTATGTTTTTAAAAGTTGCCTATGATAAATTCCAGTAAGAATTCAAGTTGGCCCAAAAGAACTCAGGACAATATTTTGGTATACCGTCACAAGTAGCGCGGTTCTACTATAGTTGGAATATTTCTTCCGAAAGCCTTTCTTAAATGTTTGGCATATCTCATTCAATTTCCATTAATTTCTTCAATTTTGTGTCGACTTCTACCTTTGATTTTGTCACATTTCCATAGTTCCTCAAAGGTACTTGTATTTCTTTAGTCTCATTACAGCTTTTTTGACTTCCTTAATGCTTGGTCTTTCTATTTCACCGCTCTCTATTTTCTACCTTTGTGTAGTATTTAAGACGATAGCAATTCGAAAGCTGTATGAAGTAATTACGCTATTCTGCTCTTCTTTGTTTTAGAAAATAATGGATTTACCCTTTATGTTGTGTTTTTAGTTCTTGGTAGAATTTGCGCGTCGAATTGATTCTAAATGTCTCATTTTTATGATATAGTTTGCTCTCATAACACATTTATATTTTTTCTTATTGCCATCGCGTTGTTACATTTTTAATTCCACCATTTACGTTTGCTTTTTCGGGGATTTATCTCGTCTAAGTTTTTTGGTATTCCTCCACATAATTTTAACGTTGTGAATATTTTGCTTACCTAGCTCTAACTGAATGTCTCGCGTGTCATATTGTTTTCTCTTAATGAAAGGAAAACTTAGAATTTAATCGTTGTCGCTAATCCTTACTTACATATAGATTGAAATAAACAAAATGTGTTATATAAGAGTTTTCACAATATTTGTTATTTTATCTTGAGTACATAGAATTATTACGTACTTGAGTAATTAATATTACTAGAGTTGGAGCATTAAATTCGCAATAATTATTTAATTTTTTTTATTATTTACTTTATAATATTATGATACAACCAACAATTCATAAGTGACGTCAATTAAATACTAAGCAAAGTTCTTAGGTAAAGTTAATAAAACAAAGTGACCCAATTTGCTAATTCTTTCGATTCTTGCCTAATTCAAAGGAATCTGTTTAGGATTAGGCAAGAATCGGGCTCTACCTTCGGGCTGTATATTATTCAGATCATGAACGAAAATACATTTCATTAGTGTGTTAGTGTATATAGATAGATATACACTAACTCACAAAATCTGTTTTAGTATAATATGATAAATTGATCTTCTCTTTTTTTTTGTCTGCAGCAAGTAAGGTTACAGGTCTATATACGTCCCATCGCTGGGCACAGGCCTATTCTCATTTCTTAAAGAGTTATGGAGCAAATTTTGTTCCGTCGTGCTAGTCTAGTGGCGTGTTGGCGAAATTGTCATGTTCTCGGTATACAGAGACATGCAGGATTCCATATGACGTTCTTCTTCACCACCGTTTACAGATCACATATACTTATATAATATATTGGAACGCAATAAAACTTAAAGGCTATGTAATTCGCTGGTTGAATAATTGTAGCATATTGTTATAGTAGTATTGGTAGTATATTGATTGTTTAATTTCTGTCATCAATTGTTGATGGATGTTTTGGGCCGCTAGACCAGCGGTGCGTTGCTAAGCGGCGCCGACGGCGGCGACGGCGGCGGTGGCGGCGGTGGCGGCGGGTGGACACGTCGCGTCGGCGGCGGGCGGGCCGCGCACGTCCCGCCGCCGCGCGCCGCGCCCCGCGCTCGCGCTCACGTTGCCGAAGCTGTCGGCCGGACCAGACCGGAGCCCCGCTCAGTCCGATCCGCGACTTCGATGTGAGCGTTGGTGTGTCGTATCTCAATACTTGTATACTACAAGTGCCCGACCTCTGAAACCGACCATTTGTTACGTTCGACAACCCCGCCCCGTGCATTTTCCGAGTTGCATTTCGATCTGTGCAAGGAGTGCGTCGACAGTGAGCGATTCATAGCCGATTCGGTGGCTCCTCCCGCGTTTATTTATGTTGTCGTTTTGGTGTGGTGAATATTTGTGCCGTACAAACGATAACCGGATTATCTGTGCGTTGGAGTTAGAGGATATTTTTAACGACCGACAGCTTTTCCACAAAGGTGAGTGCAAAGAGTATAATAAAATATAACCACTACGTCTAGTGAAATTCTCGATTCGGCAAATGATGCTTGTATGCACGGGACGTCGGGCCGCCGCGACGTGGCGGTCGTCTCGTCGATACGCTCTGGAACGCCGTTAAAGAGTATTGTGTCCCGATCGCGATCGCTTGCGAAATTTTCCACTGGTATCGAACATTTATATCACGTTTTCTTTATTCAAGTACGTCATTATTTGTTTGTGTTCTTTTCACTTTTCGCTTGTCTGCTGCATCAATTTTGTAACGTAAGGTACGTGAGTTGTGTTTGATATAACCGGCTACATTCTTATTAGATTTTGTCCTATTCTACTGTTCCATGTAGTGGACGGAAGCGAGTGGATAAGAAAACATAGGAGAGTGAACGTCGTAGCGGGGCGTTGCGCGGCCGGTCGAGCGACCGCATTCCATATGGAATGCCGGACTGTACGCAAAACGCAATGTCAGTACGACTCGGGTTCGTCGCCGCTACTCATGTACCGACCATTGCAAATTTGCAACAATGTCCGTTCGGAATAATTCCCCTAAGATCTGCTCGCAAGAAGTGTTTGCATTTGTATTATTAAGTTGATTGTAGGTGTTGATTGACATGACGGCGCAAGTCTTCTATCTGCCCACACATCTGTGTTTAGTAATCACCAGTAATTTTCTCCCTTGTACGAGTTATTAAGGACTAATGAATGAATGATAAGCTGCTCAGATTAAGTGAGAACACTATATCTAATTTATGCGATTCTAGAACTAATTTCGACCATGCTGGCAATTTCCAGATACTTCAGTTACTAATCATGCAGAAAACTAGTGCCACGAGTATACATGCAAAACAGAGCCATTCGCTCTTCAGAAACTAGCTTTGTCCGGTGATACACAGATGCGATAAAACTGGAAATGACGTTACTAATACACGTTAAAATGTTAATGACTTCATCATTAAAAAAATAGACTATATTTTAGTCTATTTTTTTAATTTCTCTAGGTAAATTTTCTAACAAAAACAAATGCAAATTATTTCAATTTTAGCTTTCCTTCTTTCAATGTAGGTATATGTCCATGCGAATTTTGTACAAGCAAAAGACTGAAGTAGAAAGAAGTATGGTTATTGATACAATGTTCCTATGTTTAGAAATATCTCCGTTCAACTTAATAAAATTACAAACATGTTCGGTATCTTGATTGGAGGATTTATCTGGAAAAAAAACATTGAAAACTTTAAAATAATCATTGATAGTGGCAAATAAAGGTATCGAATAGACCAGGAAAATACGGCTGTCTTACAATAATTCACTTTTAATAAAAAGTAAAAGGCGACTTCAAACAAAAGAAACTTTAATTCTTGTGTACTCGTATGTATACATTATGTCTGAGACATAATGTATAGGTACAAGAATTGAAGCCTTCAAAAACTAAAATTATCTTTTACTTTTTATTAAAAGTTATTTTTTACCCTTTTCAGTGGAGTATTAGTTTTTACTTCAATAGTCCAATAGTTCCATTCATACTTCATCCTCTATTTTGCCACGTGAATTTTTTTTCCAAATTTATGTGGAACCATTCCTGAAGTATAACCATATATATGTATTAATATGCATGTTATATGTAATTTGCTTATGCATGTACATGTATTAATGAATCATCAAAATCGGTTCACAATTGACGAAGATATCGCGTAGCAAAAAAAAAAACAAATAAAAATACATCCGAATTGTTATCCACCTCATTTTTCAGTAGCTTAACACTACAGCTGGGTTAGCCAAGATTACTTTCTACTATCGTTAAGGGTGCGTTTGCAAATCGGGCAAAATTATGCTGTTTTTCGGTACATTTTGTGACAAAACTAAACCAAATCAAACATAGATAATAACTACCAAGTATAGAATGGTTCTTCGTCTTCAAATGGTAGTAACTTTTTTGTTGAAAATAATAGTTTTTTATATTGTAAAAACGATCTTCCCTAGCCATTTTCTACAAAATTAACGATACCGGCTCATGTTTTTTCTATTATCAACATATATTAAGATTTCTAAAAATACTATAAGTAGGCAGACATATTAAAAAAAAAAATAGTGGTGTTTATTTTTTATCAAAATGTCACAAATAGTCGTAAAAAAATATAAACTGATGCTTATATGTTCACATATTTTGCTAATACGGATGAATCATAATGGATTGCAATAAGGGTTATTTTATTTTTGGTGCCTGTTTTGATTTGTTGTACAAAAATTTCGATGAAACCACAGTCCGCGCTCGGCCGCCGTCGTGTGTGGATACTGTATCGCCTGCCTGATTGCAGCAGCTGAAAAAGATCGCTGTACATACACAAATATTCGAATTTGATATATAGGTACTTGACAAGGTAAAATAATACTATTATTTTTATAATCACACATTTTTATTATAATATTTTGTTTCGCTAAAACTAAGTGGTATATATATATATATATATATATATATATATATATATATATATATATATATATATATATATATATATATATATATTTAAATGCCTATTCATCTTGTACTTTATGGAGTGAACTCCTAGACGAGTAGAACTAGATGTTCCGAGTTTGGGCTCGTTTTGTTAGTTATGATGAGACGTTACCTCCGGACTTGATGGAGTGACCTGATGATGTACTTCAGTGACTATTACTGGAACTCCTGGACGAGTAGAACTAGGTGTGCCAAGTTTGGGCTCGTTTTGTTAGTTATGATGAGACCTAACCTCTGGTATTGATGGACAGACCTGATGGTGTACTTTGGTGCTACTACTGGAACTCCTGGACGAGTAGAACTAGGTGTGCCAAGTTTGGGCTCGTTTTGTTAGTTATGATTAGACCTTACCCCCGGACTTGATGGATTGACCTGATGGTGTGCTTCGATGACTACTACTGGAACTCCTGGACGAGTAGAACTAGGTGTGCCAAGTTTGGGCTCGTTTTGTTAGTTATGATGAGACCTAGCCTCTGGGCTTGATGGACAGACCTGATGGTGTACTTTGGTGGCTACTACTGGAACATGAAGTCCGGGGGTAAGTTCTCATCATAACTAACAAAACGAGCCCAAGCTCGGCTTACCTAGTTCTACTCGTCCAGGAGTTCCAGTAGTAGTCACCAAAATACACAATCAGGTCTCTCCATCAAGTCCGGAGGTAAGGTCCCATCATAACTAACAAAACGAGCCCAAACTCGGCACATCTAGTTCTACTCGTCTAGGAGTTCCAGTAGCAGTCACCGATGTACACTTTCCGATCACTCCATAAAGTCCAAGACGAATAGGCATTTATATATAAATCCCACTTACTTTTAGCGAAACAAATTATAATAAAAATGTGTGGTTATAAAAATAATAATATTATTTTACCTTGTCAAGTACCTATGTATCAAATTCGAATATTTTGTGTATGTACAGCGATCTTTTTCAGCTGCTGCAATCAGGCAGGCGATATAGTATCCACTCACGACGGCGGCCGAGCGCGGACTGTGGTTTCATCGAAATTTTTGTACAACAAATCAAAACAGGCACCAAAAATAAAATAACTCTTATTCCAATCCATTATGATTCATCCGTATTAGCAAAATATGTGAAAAAATAAGCATCAGTTTATATTTTTTTACGACTTTTGTGACATTTTGATAAAAGTAAACACCACTATTTTTTATTGAATATGTCTGCCTACTTATAGTATTTTTAGAAATCTTAATATATGTTGATAATAGAACAAAAATGTACCTAAACATGAGCCGGTATCGTTAATTTTGTAGAAAAAAGCTAGGGAAGATCGTTTTTACAATATAAAAAACTATTATTTTCAACAAAAAAGTTACTACCATTTGAAGATGAAGAACCATTCTATACTTGGTAGTTATTAGCTATGTTTGATTTGGTTTAGTTTTGTCACAAAATGTACCGAAAAACGGCATAATTTTGCCCGATTTGTAAACGCACCCTTAACGCTACAGAGAACTTTATGCCTCGCCATAGACAGCTTCATAGACATCCCCCCTTTACCATAGTTGCCACGCTTGGGAGGTGGGCCGATAACCACAGTTTATTTTTATTTTTTTGTTGTTATTAGAAAAACGCTGCTGCCCATCTCAACAGAATGGATGGAATATACCGACCGTCATTCTATTCTATTAAGAAAATTTGCTGTGATGTTATTCATTCAATATAAGCTATTTATTACTAGGATTAAACTTAATTATTTTGTGCCCTATTGCCTGGTTCCTCTAAGTCCCAGTCCAAAGAACTTGCAAGAATGGAAAGCATTGGAAAAACAGAAACTCTATAAACACATGATTATAATTATGATCTCGTTAATTCCGCTTGATTATGCGTACCATTTTTGACACCCGAGTGTCGCCTCTTCCGCCCTGTGACCTGTGACCCATAATTTACGACTTGCTTCACGAGTCATATTCAAGGCATGTTTATTAGGTAAATATTAAATATTTTGGTTAAACTTAGCGATAATGTATTATGTCATATTTTATTGTTTAATAAGATCATAATTTTTATTTTATCATCATCATTATTACAGTTACTGCTGAACATAGTCCTCCCCCACAGATTGCCTCATAGTAGGAATGTTTACTATAGTTGTCACGCTTGGCAGGCAGGTTGGCCAAACGCAGTTTTTTTTAATTATTTTGAGTTGTTATCAGAGAACTAGTACTACTACATAGCTACACGTATCACCTGTTTCAGTTCCCCTCTGTCGCATCTTACGACGCCCAGGGGTAGTGAGATTATCTTATGCCGCCACTAAACAGACAAACGACTTAATTATTTATTTTTTATCTGTTACTAACCCATTTAGACCTACCATCATACACTACAAGTAATAAATTTGTTAACGTCTGGTGCCAGTGTCAAGTGTAAGGTGTAAGCATTACTACAACAAGTGGTAAAATTAAAAATTTTGTACAACCGACTTCAATATAAATTATTAAAGATAACTCAAAAACTACTGGTCAGACCATATTAAATTTATATGGGACCACTTGGGAATCACCTGGTTTTCGTTAGTTTTTTCTGAAGAAGCTTATCAATTCTCACTATTGAACCTAACAAATACTTAGGAAGGAAGAATCTTCCTGCTGATGTGAACATAAAGGAAATGAAGTACTCTACTGCCAAGAGAATAGAAGGCGAATGTATTGGGAAGATACGCCTGACACAAGAAATGAACTTATTGTCAATGCATTATCACGTGATAGATTTTCAGCCATATTTTCAAATCTGCACTATGCAGATAACCTCCAGTTGGATAAGTCTGACAAATTTGCTTAAGTACGTCCACTTAAGGACAAATTATCGCATGAATTTCAGAGATACTGTCCACACAAAGAAAATCATAGTGTCGATGAGTCAATGGTGCCATACTTTGGATGGCATGGATGCAAACAATTTATACGGGGCAAGCCGATAAGATACGGCTTCTAACTTTGAGTGGGCGCCACATCAGGTGGCTTTATATTGTTTGAACTATATCAAGGCGCAAATACTAAATACCAGATACGCAGAATTAGGCCTCAGTGCCAGTGTGGTTCTCACATACACCGATAAACTTAGCCTTGGTCTAGGAGGAAATTATCATTTGTTTATAGACAATTTTTTTTCATGACTGCCATTGATTGCTGAGCTAAATAAGAGGAACATACGAGTGACTGGGACTTTTAGAGAAAGTAGGACCGGTAATTGTCCTTTATTAGAAAACTAGCTTTTTACCCACGGCTTTGCTCGCGTAAGCTTGAATTTAGGAACATCATTAAATGCTGTTACGGGCCAAATTTGACAAAATTCGATCACTCTTAGAGTCACCTCGGTGACTGTCTCTATGGCCGTCAAAGATTTTTTTTGAATTCTAAAAAACTATGAGACGTAGATGATTGGTATTTAGCATATATATAATATGCTACAAGAACACGTGAATATATATGTCTAGAAATACCTACTATTTTTTATATCGGGCCTATACACTATATATACTATATTTTATTCCAATGTATCCATAAGAAAGGTAAATTGTCTTGGAATCAAAATTTATTATTATTATTTACATTTTACTCTTTACATTCAATTAAAGTTAGTTTAGTTTTAACAAAATAATGATGAATTTCATGGTCTTCTATCAATTTGTGGTATAATTTTTATTTGAGATATTTTATTCATATCATTGGTCCTATTTAATATTGATTGGCACCATAAAATAGATGTAGATATTTTTTTTACGTTCGAGTAGAATTCAAAATTTCATAAATGCAGTTCTATAATGATGTTTACCTTTAATTAAAACTTTTTTTACGTGGGGTTTTTTTTTACGCATCTTTGGATAAAAGTTCCATAAAAACCCGCGTAAAAGAACATATCGTTGATGTGAAGCACCGACGCTCCGTGAAGTCTCAAGAATGTCATCATGTTTAGTCTCGTCCCAACCATTATATCGGATCTGATAGACAACAAATCCTTGCAATAGAACACCGATACCTACCAATTATGATTCGCGAGGCTATTGAAATTTAAAAAAAACATACTAATTTTAATAGGGAAGATGGCTGAGTGCTACCATCTGCTAAAGACCCCATAATAAATAAAATTAAATTCAAACCCAAGCATACTACTGCATTTATTCTATTCTATTCTATTCTTATTCTATTCTATTCTGACTATGACATCAGGTCGTCAAACACCTCAGTTCTCCGTAACCATGGGTGCTGTAAAGTGCCGAAAACATCGGGAATTAAAAAAGTTAAAATTAATCGTGATAAAATGCTTAAAATTAGTTTTATTCCTTATACATTTTATTTACAGTGAACGTGGGAAGCACTCATGAACGGGAGTAGAAAAATGTTCGCCTTGTTGTGGTGGTGAAAGAGAATTCGCCACCTCATATGGTACCGTCGTAAAAGGGGACATAGGAAAACAAACCGGAGATGGGCAAAATCACCTTCCTGACAACAGATCAAAATAATAATAGCTGCGATTGCCAACCCACCTACCAAGCGTGACAACTATAGCAAATATCCAGCTACTTGACAATTTATGGGGGAGGCCTATGTTCATTTCAGTGGACTTTTGATAGGCTGACGATAATGAGTTCTACTCATATTTGCAACCCTTAATATTTACGGTAGAGTAAAAAAAAAGTAACATACCCGAAAATATGAATGAAATAAAAACTGCATATATTGCCCCATGTAAAGTAAAAAAGTAGCAGCTTACATACATGTTACTACTGGGCACAGGCCGCAGAGAGTTTTTGGCCAAAAGTGTTTGATGCGCTGATTCCAACGCGGGATGACCTCAACTGGGTAACTTCTCAGAGGTTTTCCTTCACCGCCGAAAACGTGGTAAATCGACACTTCAAATTGCAATTAAAATATATGCTAAAATATATAATATGTTTACGTACCAGGAAATTAAAGTTTTAATCAGTTTGATTATCGTCTTTGACAAGTAAAATAAAATGAATCTTTGTTTAAATAAAATTTGCTTTCTTTAATTAAAATATTTTCCCGCAAGAGCCTGTTCATTTACTTAAACTCATATGAGCTATGAAACCAGGACTGTCACAAATATCTTAATATGTCTGAAAATATGCAAGCTATCTTAAATGACAAACTGATTTATAAGTCTCACTAAAAGTAAAAATGTAAAGTAGCAGCTAATATTATACGTGCACAGGGCTCCTAATTTCCTATAGTGTTTAGTAGGCAGAAAAATAGAGTATGCTGCAATGCTTCAATGCCATCTAGGCATTGAAGCATTGCAGCATACTCTATTTGACATCTAGGTTCAATGACATCTAAGTTTCCCCACGAAGTTATTCTTCACCACTTTAACGGACACGTGTTAAGTCAGCAAGTAAAATTTTATATAACAGATTCATCCTCGAGGGAATCGTACACGTTTTGCTCCCGTGCCATGATGAAATCTCACGGCGGAAAAAACTGAAAACTAAGCTTTTGCATAATTGTTGACCACATCCACGTAGTATTTACACATCCAACGATGCCACGAACGAATTTTCAATTATTACGATGTAAATAATTGAAAATTCTGTAGCATTGTATTATTTAATTTTATCAGTGACTTACCATTTTAGTTTATTTAGAAGTAAGTAGATGGCGCTATTATTAGATGAAATAATGAAAGCCAAAACTATACTATCTAGTAATATCAGCGATAGAAGCGATCATTTATTTATTATATCAATAAGGCATAAAGTGATGTCAATTCTGCTAAAAGTTCTGTTTCTGTTAAAAAAATACGCTTTAATGATATCGTCATATGACTATATCATGAAATAGCAACGTTGTGTTTAGTTATTAATATCTTCAAACGATTTCTATTCATTGATTTGGTCAAGCTATATCATGATATGGTCAACAAACAGTGTTAAATATCATGAAATGACCACACCATTTCACGAAATGATAGACTACTTTATGATATATGATCAAATAAAAATCTCTTTAATAAAACTATAATGATAATGAAATTTTTGCAATAATTGCAGACAGACCAGTTTTAATCAGTTTACATATATATTAGTAATTGAAATAAAAACCTTATCAATTTTCATATTTTTGATAGACGTCACTATTATCTATTGAAATGATTACGCTTTTAAAATAAAATAACAAAAATACTAAAAAACTAAACGTTAGAATTTTAAAATAATTTTAAAAATCTAATTATTTAAACATATAAATGTAAGTTCTTTATATTATTTAATTTATTAGTTACTGAAGGCAAATAATACTTTTATTTGCCTTCAGTTCAGCCTATAATTTAAAGATAGATGGCGCTGTTTTGATAACCAAATCGGTGTAGTTTCAAATTATTTTACCAAGGTTATAACTTTATTTTAAACTTTATTTATAAATATGGTATTTATTTGAAAAACACCCGTCATCCCGCCTATAACTGAGATATAATAGAAAATTAACATGTAAAGAAAGGAAAATACTTAACCTTCTTTTTTTGAAGTTTGTAATCGGATAAAAAGTAGCCTATAAGTTGCCCCAGGTTACTAACTACCTACATACAAAATTTCATGTAAATCGGTACAGTAGTTTTTGCGTGAATCCGTAATACACAGACAGACAGACAGACAAACATTCTAAAAACCACTAATTTGGCTTCAGAACCCTTTATTTAGTCCCCTGGACTTGTTTTTTCAAGAATATTTTAGAATTACAGACACGACTTTTCTACAGATTTATTATATGTATAGATAAGGAGGCTAAAAAGAAAGAAAGATTTTCACGACTATCGTGTCTGCGTAGAAGTTAAAATTTGCAAGTGGCATGACAATAGCATGATGACAGTTTGCTCAAATGCAATTGGTATAACCCCCTTACACAAAACAGATCGATATTCTCAAAAAGAGAAAAAGAAAATAACTGTTTCTCAACCACATTTGATACATCAATATAATCAAAATATGGGCTATCAAAATATGGGTATCTTTCCGACCAAAACATTTCATTACTCAGGACGAGTATTCGCGGTAAGAAGTGTAATATGCCCCTTATCTTGCACTGAATTGATATGTCACTACAGAACGCCTGGCTACTCTTCAGATACAATAGTGGTAGTATTTTATACGTGGTAGAGCCATGCTGCAGCTATATTAGTAGTATAGTTGTAGCACGAATGGGTCGGCTCGACCGGGGAAGAACCACGCTCCCACAGAATACCAGCGTAAAATAGCAGCTTAACACTATTGTGTTTCGTATGGAGAACCGGAGACCCTTTTTACTGGAAAAGAGGCATTCCATCTTAGTACTCACGGGTGACAACGCATCTGCATTTTAATGTAGATGTCTATAGGTCACTGCAACCACTTACCATCAGGTGGACTGTATGCTCGTTTGTCATCTATCTAACTCAGATATGCTGACATTTAGACGGCGCATAGCAATCGCACTCATAGAATCAAATACGCTGAGAAGTAAACCAGGTCCAAGCAGACATCACTAACAGTGGATGCAGATTAGATGAAAAATGTCACTATGTTATCAAACAGTCACAAAATAAAAGAACAAGATGTGGACTGTGTCACCGATTGTGTCCTGCAAGATGCGTCAAGTGCGATATTGGTCAACATGTTGACTGTTTGCTTACTTATCTCACCAAAAAATAACGCTATGTTCTTGATATGCATATCAGAGAGTATAAAAATGTGTATGGTTTTGTGATAATGTTATATATGTGTATTGTAAGTGTAGTTGTTAAATAAATAAATAAATAAAATATTCAGTTTTGACCTTCTGTAATAAAGACCTTCTGTACTAGTTTTGGTATTTATGCTTATGTACAAGCCTACTGTATCACATACGATATGGCCCTTTCCACCTCCCCTATGTTATTGTAATTTTTGTGTCGTCTATGACATCCTACAATCTAATAAAAACACTTATTTTAGAAAAAAATAGTTTCGGGTCTAAATATCTAAATATACACTTCTTTTCACTTTCACTAGCCGAGTTCAAAAAAAGGAGGAGTAAAACAATTCGACCGTATGTTTTTTTTTATGTATGTTACACGATAGCTTCGTCAATTCAAAACCAATTATGATGATATTTTTTTAAATTAAATAGGTTATACTTAAAGGCTGTAATTAAATTTGGAGAAAAAATGCTACCCCTAGGAGTGGCAAAGCACGGGTGAATTCTAATGATGATTTTTTTTAATCTCCCTTTTTTTCTCCCCAAAACTAACTCCTTCGTCGGTCGGGAGTCGGGAGTTAAAATTTTGATAATGAAATTCTAAATTTGACTCATGATGTATGTTACTTCACTTTATATCTTTGTCCATTTTTAATCATCAATGTGAAAATAAATGAATAAATAAAATAAAAGTCTGCGGAAAACCGCTTACGCCGTTTAAATGGTTTGTTTATGTGACTGACATATAACACGCTTTATTCACATTCTAATGCTATACATAGGCCTCCTATCATTTTCCTCTCGTTTTTAAAGTATGGAACACAAGATATGTTTAGAACAACATGTGTAAACGTCCCTATTTGTTTTAATTTTTAATGTTAAGACTAATTTAACTTATTTCACTCGATGCACTGCAGGTCAGCATTGAGTGAAATAAGTTAAATTATATCTTACCACACTGGACTGGCTTTCGCATACAAATGACAGCTAATTTAGTGTGCCAATTTGAGACGCCAACCGCGAGTGTCCCGAGAACTAATTTTGACGTATATTGCAAATGGCTGTCGTGGTAAATTGTTAATTATTGCGTTCATGCATTTTATTTCAATTTGTTGATGTTTTAGTGAGTTTTTAAGCTCATTTGTTTGAGTTCGAGTTTCCAAACATGAGGAAATGTGTGTTTTGCAAACGTCGCTACAAGAAAGGTAGCAAAACATCATTTCACAGGTATGTGCATTTAGTTATTGTTCATCAAAATTGGTGTGAAATGATATGTAAAGCATAAGATTGTAATCAGAAATTTGTATTGCTATATTATCTTAAAAATACATTACCGATTTTCCGCCAAATTGATATTTGTACGTTTTATTTTAGATTTGTTAGTGTAGAGATAAATAAAATTAAGATAAGTAATAAATAGTTCCATAGACACTCGCATTTGCCTACAGCGCCAAAATGGCGTTAATCAAATAGGCACGAAAAATAAATTGACAGCAGTTAGTCGAGTGGTATTATACAGGTCAATGTCCCAATGCAATGAAAAACAGCCGTGTAAGACCACAGACTACTAAGAAGATACTGCGCATTGTAAGAGTAAGACCTCAGTGAAGAGTTCTTATACTTGTTAAAACTTATCTCAATTAAAATCTATGGTGCATGAATGACAAACGAATGCGCCGCTTTGCCACTCTCCTCGTTGAAACCTCCTGAAACCTTACTCACTTACTCGGTTGACTGGTAGAGAATGCCTCAAGGCATTAAGTCCGTCCTTTGTATTCTTTTGTGTTAAGGAATGCAATAAAGAATAAATTAAAAAAATAGGTGCTAGGGCACCTTTTCTGCTTAGGAATCGGTCTGGCTAGGTACCTGCCACCCTCCTACCTATTTTTGCCACCAAATAGCAGTCTGTCGCACATTCGACTTCAGTCTCCATAAAAATGTCAACTGTAGCTTTTTTGTTTGTAGTTGGCTGGAGTGCAGTAGCCACTTACCATTAAATTAACTGTAAGGTTGTTTGTCACTTCAGTTTTATAAAAAAGACTAAGCGATACGTTAATAATATGCAATGAGCTTTGCAATCATTGTAGATATTTTCTGAATATTATTATTTATTTAGACTGCATTTTTTAATTTTACAGGATTTGATTTTTTTTGTAATGAAAGCACGTGAGTTATATATTAGTTATAAATTACTTACATTGACTTATAAATTACATTAATCAATGACGTGGGTATAAAAATCACTAAAATAGAACCACCATGTTACTTTTCTGATGTAGATATACGTATAGGACTTGCATGCGTATCGGGCTCGTCTTCCACAACTATTATTGTGCATCGTTTTGTTGAGTATAATGTCAATAGAGGCCTATTAGCTTATTACTAAACATTTATTAGTTCTTTTGGTATCTTGTTACTAAATAGGTATTAAATGGTTTTGTTCGTTTTATCATGTAGTGTGCGGGTCTCGGGTCAAATTAACACAATCTCTGTGACCTTTAATCTCATTTCAGCTACTCAAAACACGTTCCATTGTTGATTCTCGGAAATATAATCGTCAACATTCATTGTTTGCCTTAATTACATTATGTCGTTTGTGGTGTTCCCAAAATTGACAGTCACGGTATGTATTTCATACATGCATAGCTTAATTATATAAATTATAGATCATTTTTTAATGTATTCGTCCTGAAAACTGTATTTTGTATGATTGTACGCATATTGACTCGGGTATTCGAGTAGGTACCGAGTCACGCCAAGTCTTCATTCGTTTTAAGTATAAAGGTAGAGAAGTAAAGAAAACTAAACTGTTGTTTTATGGTATTTGTCGTTATATTTTTTAAATCATTTCCATTTTGCCTATTAAAAACAGTCAGAGATACAGTCAGAGATAATTATCTATTGTTAATTATTATCATCATTACAGCCCTTCACAAGTCCACTGCTGAACATAGGCCTCCCCTAAGGAATACCACATTGGTGGACTTCACATAGCCTCGGATTTTTTTTAATTTCTCAAATATGCACCTTTCGTCCCTGTGTTTCCATTCACCCTCGGCACGAATAAAATTGCAATAAACAATAGCATTGCTTACTAATGCTACCGCCTTCTACCGATTTCATTTTGCTCGCTTTCTATAAAATTTTAAGATAAATATTAAAAGCAAACTTTAATGAAATATTCAATAAAACTATTTTTTACGGATTTTATCGCGTTTAATTTACTATTTTAATTCCCGACGTTTCGGGTGCTTTACAGCAACCCATGGTCACGGGGGAGACTGAGATGTTTGACGTCCCGATGTCACAGTTAGCCCGGCTACCTTCAGTTTTTTGAATATTAATTTTTGGTCCGATCTACGCAGAATGAGCTTACAGTATTTTCAGTTTTTTAATATATTTATTTTTTATTTTTTGGAAACGTCGGGAATTAAAATAGTAAATTAAACGCGATAAAATCCGTAAAAAATAGTTTTATTCAATGTGTAGTGTTCGCGTAAATATAAGAAATCATTATTTAATGAAATATATTATATTTAAAGACTAGCTTTTGCTCGCGAATACGTCCGCGTACATCACTTGCAGCTTGCAGATCTAAGTATAATAGTTGCCTTTAATCAAGTAGTTCAATTATCGAAAAACCACTTAATACTCTTTTTTTTTTGCAATTATCTCGAAAACTATGTGTGACATGGGAAATTACTTAAAATAAAAATTGAAGATTTGTTGATTTTACGTAAAAATGTGTAGTCACCTTTTCTTTTAACACTGATCGTTTTGTAAGTAAAAAAAAAATTATTTTGAATCAAAACTTTCAAAGATTAAAGAGAAAGTGTTACGACATTTTATGAGTAAAATTGCAAAACCAAATTTTTTTTTTCAAAACTATTTAATGATAGGCATTAAAAACCATTTATTATATTATCAGCTTTAGATTTCACAATAAAAATCTTGCATGTTTTTCGAATGATATATAACCAAAACCATTTCTGGCACTACTCTTGAGGTTTTATCACAATCGGTTAAACCATTCTGAAGATTAGCTCGTACAGACATACAGACAAAATTTAAAAAATGTTTTTATTATTTATAATTACCCCCTGAGCTAAATAGAAGCCAGTTATAGCGATATTAATGACAGACACCAATTGTATTTATATGTGTAGAATAGATGAGACCCACGTCAAAAATAAAAATGGCACATTCTTATCTAAATTGAAGAGCACCTAGAGCACCTACAGGTGCTCTTTAAACTCAACTCTTCTAAGGTAAGGCATTTCATTATTAATAATTGATTTTAACATCTTTGATAAAATTTTAAGGTGAGTGGTTACCGTTTATACCCTGAGCTTCCATTGATATTAAGCCTAATGTTTATTTTATTAGACTCTTTCACAGAACACAATCTCACATTTTATAATATGTCATTCCTATAGAAGTAGTGACAGATCTTCACAAGAAAATGTTTTTTTTAAACTAAAGTGGCAAACGAATTTACAGCCCACCTGATGGTAAGTGGCTGGCTACTGGGCTACTGCAGTCCGTGGACACCTGCAGCCAACTTGACACGAAGAAGGCTACAGATACGTTGTCACCTCTAAGTACTGAGGTGGAATGCGTCACAGCCTGTAATTATACTGGCTCTCTATAACCTTCAGACTGGAATACGAGTACCGTAGTGTAAGCCAGACGGAAGCCTAGACAGAAAAGGTGTAATATGCATGTAATACTATTTAAACAAAGCAGCATCATCATTCAAATACCCCATAATAATTGTTCTAATTTATATTACAGCAATGTTCGATTACTTGTGAAATATATCGCACGAAACGACAGAAAAAACAGATTCGTTTCGCCATGACGTCTAGTCCACATCCTGGCAATAAATTCAATTTTTTTTGCTTATCTCATTCATGTTACTTCCTTTTACGGTGTTATCTCCATAGGAAGCGAATTAAATTCTCATTTTAATTAAAGTGTGCTGCATTCGCCGCAACTACCGTTATAGTATTTTTTTTTTAATACGGGTAGATAGAAGAAATGTTCATGATTCCTTGAATGACGTGAATGATATATAACATATAGGCTTTTCTCAAAAATAACCACGAAGTACGGTCCTGAGACATCGACTCCCTACTTATTTCATCAGGTAATCATCTAGTGATCCAAGAAATGTTACTGTATTAGAACCAGATTAAGGAAGAATTTTTTTGACTTTCCTGTTTGTTTGACTGAAATAATTTTAGAAAACAAGCTTGAAGGTTAAAACTAATTAAAAAAAGAGAAAATTTTTATACCCTATGTGACTTCCACAACTGAGACGAATCTAACGACACCCCATTTGTTAAAATCCATCAAGCCGTTTAGGCTACAGAGCGTGCCAAATAAATAGACATATTTACATACATACATACTCTCGAAAAACAAATCCTTCTGGGGCAGTTGGGTAATGAATGAAAAATAATGTAATGAAATTTTAGTTGTTACTTTGTTTTGATATTGCTTAATCGATTCAAGCCAAGCCTTATTTGTCAAGCGACAGAGTAATTTGTCCCCTTTGTACCTTTATGACGTACCTATCGGTGGTAAAGCTCGCCTATGGTTTAACGTCGGTTGAGCTCGAGCTAAAAAGCACAAGCTATGACATATTTATCCTAGGTCGATGCTCAAGACCGCAGAGCTTCGGACGTCAGCCATAAGAAGAGAGCTTAACTAAGCCGCCAAATCCTGTGAAATAATTTTTCGAAAAGTCAATTTCGACCGCATTGAAAACGTCAGCGTAAAGCTCTTAACCAAACCATAGGCATTAGAGGTTGGCTTTTTGCCAAACGGTCGAGACATTTTCTGCCGGTTGACATTGCCTTGTAGCTAAGGTGAAAGTGGGCTTATTTGCTTCGGGTTTAGACAGTGATAAATGTGTAACACCTCAAATATTTCAATGCAGAATCTTTAGGTTGGAGGTCCACATCACCAACAAACATGTTCTCGAAACCTTACGGGATCTAGGCGTAAATAAATCTAGTGTACCAGATAGTATACCAGCTATAGCTTTAAAGGCTTGTACGCCTCAGTTGTCTCCTATATTGACACGCTAGTTCCGTCTCTCATTTAGAAATGGAATAGTGCCCAAATATTGCACGCTAGAGAATGTGCAGCTTGTGTACAAAAAGGGTAGCCGTGACCCCCACCAACTATTGGCCATTTTCTATTACCTCTATACTATGTAAGATTATGGAGCGTATATTGAACGCCCACCTCATGGTATACGTAAAACAGAATAACCTCCTTCAACACCGCCAGTACGTGCTTAGCATAAATCAAGAGCTGCTCGCCCGACCCCATGACGACTAATGCCAGAGTTCTTCAGGGGCCCGTTATTTTTACAATTATTTTCCTGCTGCATATAAGTAATAATGCTGCATATAAAAAATAATGATCTTGCTTATACCCGGTATCTATCCGTGATGCAGACAGGCACAGTTGTGAAGAGATGTCAACTGAATGCTCGGGCCAGTCGGGATGAAGTCAAGGAAAACTATGGTTGAGCGTGTGAATCCTTCACTGCAGATAGTCTCCAAATGGGGCGATGCCAATCTTGTGAGATTCAACACAAGCACGTGTTTTCAAATCAAAAAGGATCCTGCTCACCTTGGCTCCCACTTTTCGAAATGTATCTTTGGAATACACGGACCTCCTTTAGTTGTTACGGGTTGAAATTTTGGGCGCTAGCGCGTTCTAGGCGACTGAATTTTAAAGTTTTTTAATACTGTTTATGTACGAGTAAGTAGTTTATTGTAAATACTTGTTGAAATAGTTTTTGTTTAGTGTTTAGTATATTTAATTGTAGGATAAAATAGTTTAATTAAAGAAATTATGTATATTACGTATCTATTTCATGAATTATGTATATTGGCAAAACGTAGTTTCTACTTTAATTGTTGCGTGGATGGATGCTTAATGAGCAAACAAAAGGATTCAGATTTATCATTTTTTAGTTACCGAAGAATAATGAAATGTGAATTTATTTCATTATTTTGATAGGTACTTAAAATTATTAAGTACTGATGTAAGTAGTTGGTAGGTAGGTATGGTCAACCACGAAATTGTACGGAATGTGTACAAATCTATACATAAACTAGTCAGGTATTTCAAAAAGTAACTACAGAAGTACCTAAGTACCTAATTACAGAACTTAGTTGAAATTTACTACACTATCTAAGTACCTATTTACCATACCTATACTTGTCTTTTGTAATTCACGTTTCTTTTAGGAATCGTATTTCGGGTTTATTTGTTGTTTACACTACCTATACCTATTTCTTCCGGGCCAAGCATCGTGATTCGCGAGGAATGGCCTTGCAAGTTGCATGCGGTGGGCGTCACAGAACTCCCATAGTAGCGAAAATATGGTCAGTGATCATAGTCAGAATAGGTACCTTATCTAAGTAACTTACTTACCATTCTTACCATTTCGCAATGTATTTCTTTACTCTTTATTGACAGCCCTAAGTAACCACGGAAAGTCCGCCATGACGTAGGAAGGGGAAAAGATGCAAAGTAATACGGACACTCGCGCGCAGCGATAAAGTTTTATTTAGTTTGCATGCGCGATTTATCTAATCAATAATAATTATGTAGGCTATTAAAACGTCGGCAAGCACTCAACATCAAAGATGTGCAACTTCTGTACTTATTATCTACTATTATATATTCTGTGGTTAGGGCCAAGCCAATCGCAAAGAAACTGGTGTCCTTTTTTATGACATAAGGGTGACAAACGAGCACACAGTCCACCTGATGGTAAGTGGTTGCTGTGGCCCATAAACATCTACATCTATCCTCGATTACGAATCAAAATGCAGATGCGTTGTCACCCGTGAGGACTAAGATGGAATGCCTCGTTTCCAGTAAAAAGGGCCTCCGGTTCTCTACACTCACCATGGCTACAATATGGCTCTACCACGTACTAAAAAGGTGCGGTGTCGTTGCAAGGGTGCGGCAGTATTTCACGCCAGGATAGCTTTTTATCCTTTAAAAAGCGAAAGCTCGGTCGTGCATGGAGTACTACTATCACATATGGGCTGGTACTACAAAATGCCCCATAGCAGCGTAGGACTTAGTGGAGAGGCTTGTTGATTACCTTGATTTGGTTGAAGCTAATCTTGTCAGCAACGAACGCAAGCGTAGAGAGAGGAACCATTTGTTTTTGATATTCCACACATTATAGGTACCCAAACTTTTTACTTCGTGTTTTGTAATGTGTACAGCAAAGAAATAATTTGCCGGCGTCTTTCACTTTGTGCGATGACAATCTGGGTGTACGCAACAAGACAAGAGTGAATTTCGTTTATTAATGACTTAAGTAATTATAAATACAATATCACACATAACCTAAGAATGTCAAATTTTCTTACATAAACTACTAAAACTATTGAAATAGAATTAGATCAGGTTATTTCGGCTACTGGCTATCACAGTCACAGTACCCAAAGGTTTCGGATTTACATAACTTTTATGTTCAATATGTATGTATATGTCGTAACCATTTCAATAAATAGTTCATATTATCTATTTGATGAGCGAATAATGTTAAAGATACCAATAGGCTAGTTATTGTGACAGTCGAAGTACGGAGTATTGCAGGTAACGGTTTGGTCGTGTTTGTAGAGACACGAATATGCACGTGTGTGAGTGAGCCGTAAGCACATAGCACACCGACACAAGCTCTCTCGGCCGTTGAACCGAACACCCGAGGAATTTCTCCATCGGCGTACATTTGCGGACGAAACAGGAAAATTTTAATGCTTCATTGACTTTACTTATGGATGGACAGGTCCCGCACTATCATATTATTTGTTAAATCTTAGAACACTACTTTAGAATGGTTTTAAATTTTTCTTTGCTACGTGTGCACCTAATTACGAACATTCCAGACTGGGCGCGGTTTATTGATAGTTTGGAACTGTAATAATTTTAAACGTGATATTACGTGCCCTACTTGCTTTACTCATATTATTAGCAACATTGTAAAATTAAAATAGCTCGGCTGCTTGTTTTTATAGGTATGTATAAATTGCTCGAATCTACTAGTCATCAGCAAAAGCTAAAAATACATTCTACATTGAGGTGAGGGCGGAAAATTTTCTTTCCAAACATATAGCGTAACGTAAGTAATTATGCTTATTTTTACCACACTAGAACTTGCACGAAAATAAGAACCGCCGTCGTTATTATTATCTCTGTGTTCAAATTTAATTAGAAGTTTTATCTAAATTTTAACTATGGGTGTTTATTATACGACAGATTCTGATGTAATTATTTTCAAATTACAGTAACAGTTCCTGTTACTCAAATGTAGAACGTAAACAGTTTAAAAATTATGTAAACAAAATAATAATTATGTAACAGTTTGAAATCAGCAGCTAGTACTTACTTAATTGACTAATTAATCAATCTGTTTGATTCATTTATAAACCGGTAACATGACAATATTGGATAAATAAGGACTGAAAGATTTTTTTACAGAATAAGGGTTACAAACGATCACACAGTCTACCTGATGGCAATAGACCTAGACGTAGTGCCTCCTTACCAGTAAAAAGGGTCTTCGGTTCTCCACACTCACTATACGAAACGCAGGAGTTGTTTATTCTGCAGGATGAAAAGGAATCAAAAGATGTCCAATTGGAGGAAAAGATCATATTATGCATTTTTAAAATTAACCTTGGATATTAAAAAGAATGCCTAGTCGTAAATATAACCGTAATTTTCTTGCACAAGCTTGCGTGACTTGATCTCTATTTATAGGACTGAGTGCTTTTTTTAGAAACAATACGTTAAATGTAGAGATCGAATTGGGCTTGTCATTAAAAACGACAACTATTTTTTAGTTTTACTCATTTGTTTTAGTTTTAGACTGTATTGACTGACTTGATCTGTATTTATAGGAGTTTGTGCTTTTGTTTAGAAACAATTCGTTAAATGTAGAGATCGACTTGGGGTTAATATTAAAAACGAACAACTACTTTTTAGTTTTACTCATTTGTTTTAGTTTTAGACTGTATTGACTGACTTGATCTGTATTTATAGGAGTTTGTGCTGTTTTTTACAAACAATACGTTAAATGTAGAGATCGAATTGGGGTTATTATTAAAAACGACAAATATTTTTTAGTTTTATTCATTTGTTTTAGTTTTAGACTGTATTGACTGACTTGATCTGTATTTATAGGACTTTGTGTTTTTTTTATAGAAACAATACGTTAAATGTAGAGATCGAATTGGGTTTATTATTAAAAATGCCAAGTATTTTTGTTTTACTCATTTGTTTTAGTTTTAGACTGTATTGACTGACTTGATCTGTATTTATAGGACTTTGTGCTTTTTTTAAGAAACAATACGTTAAATGTAGAGATCGAATTGGGGTTATTATTAAAAATTATTTTTGTTTTACTCATTTGTTGTAGTTTTAGACTGACGAAGAGTACAGTTAAAATATGCAACCTTGAATCGTAGTTTGCATTTTTAACTTCTGTCTGTCTAGTCCAGACAACCACTAGTATGCCTTATTATTACTGATTACTATTTATTTTTACTACTCTTGCTCATATTTCGTTGTAGTTTACAATTATTATTGATATTTCTCTACCCTAATGTGTTGTGTTCTGCTATTTTACTGCTATTTATGAATTATTGCTCAAGCAAGAGAGCAATTTGTTACGTTATTTTTAACATTTATCTTGACATAATATTCCTTATAAAAATTTGCACGTGTGACAATAATTTTGTTTTGACTTGTATATTAAAGAAAAGGTATTTACAACTCTGATAAGCTTAAAGAAAAGTAAATTAAATAAATTAAAGAAGACAAACATCACTAACTATCCAACTTAGTGAGTAGAAGGAGTAGTAGTAGGTGTGATTGTTGTTTATGTATGTTATGTATCTGTGATTGCATAAAGCTCCTCTCTCGAATTGTGCTACCAATAGGCAATCTAGTACCTGTCTAACTTTTGCACCACTGCCCCATTGGTATTTTACTAATAAAATGCATTACATCAGTTGGCGTTCACTTTTAAGAGTTTCGCCACTGGTGTTAGTTGCAGATTGCACGAACATCCGGCTCGAGACAAATTTACCTAATGATATTAACTTCTGATGCAAACGAGTCATTATTTATATTTTGTTAAACATTATTTTGCTTACAAAAGTTGATCTTAGTTTGCGAATAAAACTTTTACCATTGTAAAATGTTAAAGTTAGACGAAATAAATTTACTTAAGTCATTGACTTATAAACTTTTTAAATAACTTTTATTATAACTTTTTTTGGACGAAGCATCAAAGCCTTTTGAACATATAGAATAGAATTATTAGAGGACAGGATTAAACCCTTTAGTTGTTGGTTGGAGTGGTGCACGGCTGCACGGTGGCTGACGGGCGAGTGAACGCGGCGACCTTGGGCCCGTGCCGGCTCGCGGACGTTCGTTGAACGCGCGTTGCCCCGCCACCCACACTTCACCCGCTCTCAACTTGTTTGTGGCGCGATAGTGCGTAATTTTCGTAAATTACATTTGGGTTTTAGAATACCACGGCACGGTAACATTTTAAGATGAATTCACTGTCATTTCTGCGTTTTCAAATTAAAATAACTCCCACATTCATAGTGACATAAATATTAAACATAAAAAACGAACCGTAGTAATTCCTATTGAAAAATATTTGCAATTGGTCAATACAATTTTGTATTTTATGTATGCCCCATACGTTGAGAAATGAATGATTAGGAGAATTATTTAGGACTGTCTGGTCAATAAAAACTAATAGTCGTATGGGTTTTATTTCAACCGCCAAGTAGCAGTGCACACACTGCTGTGATCCGGTTTGAACAGTAAGAGAGCCAGTATAATTACTGAGGCATTTCATCTTAGCTTAATCGCCGTCCTCACAGATGACAACTCACAAAACTTTTTGTCAGAAGTTGGTTTCATGTATTCATGTAGCCGCTCAGCACTACATGAACAGTTAGCTCGTTTTTAGCCGACTTCAAAAAAGTTGGAGGTTCACAATTCGTCTGTATGTTCTTTTATGTATGTGTTACGCGATATTTTCGTTAACTGTGAATCGATTTTAGTGACTCTTTTTTTAATTAAATACGACAGGAGTAGTACCATGAAAGTTTAATGAAAACATTCCACCCCTTGGGGTAAACTATTTATTTAGACTACGTTCTTGTTGTTACCTTGATCTTCTAGTATTCCTTAGTCCACTCAAGAGTAGGTGCCTACTAAAAAATTAAATTTTTTATAAAAGTAAAAACTGACATCAAAGAACGAAAAATAATAAAATATTTTTCACAAAACAGCTTCTAAAGTCGGAGTTATATGTATAAATATTACTAGCTTTTGCCCGCGCCTTCGTCCGCGTAGATATTATACTTTATACTTCACACTTTCACTAAATTCCATCACCCTCTTTAGGTATGATTTCCTTTAGTTTAAAAGACAAAGTTTATCTACTTAGAATATCAGAAGCGATAAAAGTATTTATTTTTATAAAAATCAATTTGTTACTGCAAAATGTGCATTGCAAATAAAGTATCAAATTTTATTGTATTTATGGTTCACTATTTTGATAATAATGATTTACACATAGAAGACAGATATATACTGTCGCGCTAACAATTCCACCATACATTATATTCGTGTAACTCTTACAGATTTTGCACCGTACTCCGAAATAGCTCGCAGATGACAGATTTTTTCCGACTTACTTAACACTTATCGTTACATTTTGGCCAATCTACACAATGACTTTATGAATTATAGCCTATCTGTTATTCTGATGTATGAGCTATATTGTTGTATAGTTTCATTAAAATCCATTCAGTAGTTTTGCTTGAGCTTTGTCTTTATAAATCAATTTACCAGTAATTTGTTATTATCCATGGAAGTAATGTATAGGGTAACTATCGATTTCAGTCTATAAGGCCACATAAGCCTCCCCCAATGAATGCCACAAAGCACGATTCTGAGCCATCTGGATCCATCTAACGTACTTACTGAATTTTTAATTATTTAGCATTAAACCACCATATTGTGAATATATCATTTTGGTCCATAAATATAGAATTTGTTAATAACTTGAATACACCGCAACCTATCGGATCCTAGCATAGCTAAGTAAGTAACCTAAGCATAGCTATGACCCATCGTCTCGAAAAAACAAATATAATATTGTATAACCATTGTGTGAATATGACCTCAATCGGACGTTCCGATGTTACACGTTCACTAACTGATGCCCCAATTATATAAATTATGTAGATAAAGATTATAACAAATGTGTTTTATATCATCATCATAATCATTATCATTGCAGCCTATTAAAAGTCCGCTGCTGAACATAGGCTTGTCATAGAGGGGAGGGGTTGGCAATCGCAGTTTTTTCAAATTATTTTTGAGTTGTTATCAGAAATATACTGCTGCCTATCTCCTGTTTCATTTCTCTCTGTCGCCTCTTAGGATTAGAGTTGCCACGCGTACTATAATATATATGTCTAGTATCGTATTATATTTCAGTCAATTGTACTATATATTATAGAAAAATAATATAGTACGAAAAATACTATATTTTCATTCCTAATTCAACTGTCGCGTTTTATTAAATTTTAACTCTGTCTGGAAGTCTGGAACGCACCCGCAGCGCAGCATGGGGAATTTCAGAACGAAACGCATTCGCGGCAACAAAACGTCAACTGTCAAACTGTCAATCAATAATTGTCGATGAATGCCGCCCGATTTTTATATGTTTATTTCTGCTGTTAAAATAAATAAAAAAAAACATGGAAAGTGATGATGGTTTTTGCACGCCTCCCAAAAAAAGCAAAAAAAAAAAAGAAAGAAATTAATTGTTAATTTATTTTAACACGATAAAAATATTTTTCTTGTTAAGTTTTTTGAAATTCCGTAGATTTCAACCTCAAATTCCGTAGTTCCGTAGATGATGACAAAATTCCGTAGATCTACGGAAAAATCCGTAGGTTGGCAACGCTGCACCAGGATTTTCTCCTGTATCGTGGAGGCAATTTACATACATAAATTGCACAAGGACAAACATCCAGTCCTCGATCAATTATTTGCAAGGCTAATCAAATGCTAAGCGACTACGCTACGGGGTCGTTTTAATAAGAGATAGGAGCATTATGACAAAGTTATAAATTAAGATGTCGGTTCTAAAAAGTATTCTTAAATTTATAATAATCTAATGTTTGTTTTGTAAACAAAAGTGTTGTAGGCTGATAGTTCATACAACAGTTCAAGTTAAGTAATTTCCAAAATAGACTTGTAAGGTGCGCCGGGGCTGTATTATTTACGAACCCGCGAATGCGTAGAGCTCGGGCGGAGGCCCCGTTCGATGACCGCGGTAATGCTGCCACATCACCGTATTCTAATAATCATTATATTCCAACATCTACCATATAACTAATATACTACTGGTACTAATACCAGAGTCGAGATTGTGCTTATTATTGTGATATGCTTGCTTATAAATTACATGCACCTATCATATGTGATAAATATTCGAATGTTAATACACAATCATCTCCACGACATGTAAAAACCACCTTTCATTCATATTATTTAAAACACTAGTATATGTATTGTAAAAATATTGTTTAGAATTCACTGTGTGATGAACATACAGCTATATCACGTTTTACATGTTTATTGCAAACAACTATATCGTACAGCATCGTCATCAGCGATTTATTGCCGCCAGAGACTTGTTTTACTCTTAAGGTTTCCTTTACGCGGTAAATGCATTCGTGTATACAAACAGGATGTTGGGTAATTTTCCTCGTGGAGATGTGACGAATCACATCGCACGGATATGTGCAGGTAGACAGACATATTATTACTAAACACGTTTCAATTCAAGTGGCTTATTGCTGAATTTGTTGATGTCTTTTTTCACCCCCGACGAAAACAGAGGGGTGTTATATATTTGTAGTGTGTATCTGTTTTAGTTGTTTGTGTGTTTGATTAAGTTTTCTTCGTTTGAAAGGCATCTTTATCGAGAGTGTTCTTAGCTATGTTTCAAGAAAATCTGTTCAGCCGTTTGAAGATCATCATCTCTTTTTGATACGGGGATTTTTAAATTTTTAATTCAATTTCATTATTTGGGTTGTCACATTGACCTACAAGGTCAATGGGTTCTCACTCCTTTTTTAATCGTAAGCAGCAGTTTATTCTTGTACATACATACAAAATCTTCTTCTATATCCTTTCGACACAAGATACTAGTAGGTGATTTAGCGATTATTATACCATAAGCATTCGCTTCGCGGTATTATACCTACGTTTTCGGATCTGGATGTTTGTGCATTTCCTTATGTTTCTTACATTACTTTGATATTATATTAGGTCTCTAATTGCTACAATGGTAAGGTACGTGTACATTATTATATAAAGAAAAGACAGAAAGAAAACCTAAAACGAATACTTTCTTGACGCGGAAGTTGAAACTCGTACATTAAGTAAGGCACATTCCTTGCCAAGCTATAAAATTTATTTGCGTCGCCAGGCGTAAGTCTTACTCTTCTTAAGTCATAATATGCACGTAATATACGTGCATATTATGACTTAAGAAGAGTAACAACAATGTAAATATTTTGTAATTTATTTGCTGTGTGGGTAGCATCCGCTCCGCAGAGACGTACGCAGTTCATTGAGGAATGTGTGACAGAAAACATATAAAAAAAACATTAAAGTAATCTCTGCGGTCGCAGATTGAACTGAAATGAAACCGTTGCTAATTACTGCAACATGTGAATGTCGCGGCAGGCGCAACAGAGAGAGAGCGCTCTATGCTGTATCACTTTCTCCATTCGTGGTTTATTTGCAGAGAATGTGCAAGCAGAATGAATTGTGAAATAAAGTAAAAGATGATTTATATCATTATTTATATATCTACATGATCATTTCCTTGGATTACGTACTGTATTAAGTATTAACATAATCCGATTTAAGTATTCATTCTCACTAAAATCGCCCCTTTGCGCTAAATTCTCTGTTTTGTTTAACCGTGTGATTACTCAGGGCTGTAAAGTTTCTGATTAAAATTTTATGATTTAAGTACGGAAGGTGCATAGTTAATTTTTATGATGATTGCGTATTTGGTTCTATGCTGCTTTTATCTCGGCAGCTGGTTTACGTAAAGGTGTTATTTCATTGATTACTTTCATTTTAGGTTTTTATTAACACATATTATTGCAACTTTTAACTTTTCTCTTGAACGCGTCATTGACTCCATAACAATTTATTACTGGGTATAATCGCTCGCATAATATGAGGATTTGCCGTATTTCCGCTTTTAGCACGTGGACATACAATCGCATAATCAGTCGCTTCTTCTACTGCTAAAATCACTGCAGCGTACCTAACGTAGAATAATGATATTCTGCTGTCAGATTCCGAGTATCACAAGATTATGTGGATGATCAATTTGATGTGAAATAAAAATCGTTTAGTATTATTATCTTGTTAATAAACTTATTAATATTATATTATTATCTATATTTTTATCTAAGTTTAATTACCATTTTAATATAATAACATAAACACTTCTATTTAATTACCAGAAATAATTTAAGGGCATATTCAGTAATGGAAATAAAACATGTACCTATATCAAAATAAAAAAATAAAACATAAGGTACCTATTTAAAAAATCCAAAATTTCTATATAAAAATATTCGAAAATCCAAAGTTTCTATATAATAATATATAATAGGTAATACGAGTAGCAAGCGCAGACGGGTAAGTTCCCATAATAAAGTTTAGACAATACATGAAATCTTGGGTGGAATGGTTGTAGCACAGAGTACCTGAAAGCTTGTAGTCTCAGGTTAGTAGTAATTTTAGACAATTCACGAAAGCGAATAACTTCGTCTGATTATATTAAGTTTCTGATTTCACTTGTTATAATTAGACGGTATTAACATCAATGGCGAGTACATCACACACCTTCGATTTGCCAACGATATAGTCCTTATGGCAGAATCGCTGGATGACCTAAGTACTAAAAAACCTCCTCAAAGACCTCCATAGTGTCTCCCAACGGATAGGTCTTAAGATGGACATGGACAAAACAAAGATCATGTGTAACGTCCATGTCACACCTATACCGGTAGTTGTTAGGAGCACTAAGCTCGAAGTTGTTGACGAGTATGTTTACCTGGGACAAATAATCCGACTAGGTAAGTCGAAATTCGACCGAGAGGTCAAACGACGGATTCAACTCGGCTGGGCAGCGTTCCGGAAATTACGACACATCTCGTCAGGTATACCTCAAAACTTGAATACGAGATTGTACAACCAGTGCGTTTTGCTAGTGATGACTTACGGATCTGAGACGTGGTCCTTCACTACAGGCCGTATGAGGAAGCTCGAGGTCGCTCAGCGAGCTATAGAGAGGGTTATGCTCGGGGTTTCTCTGCGTGATAAACTTAGAAATGAGGATATCCGCAGTAGAACCAGAGTAACCGACATAGCCCAACGGATTAATAACCTGAAGTGGCAATGGGCCGGCCATATAGCTCGAAGAACCGACAACCGATGGGAAAAAAAGGTTCTCGAGTGGCAGCCTCGTACTGGTAGGCGAAGTGTAGGGCGAACCCCCACTAGATGGAGTGACGACCTGGTAAAACATGCAGGAAGTCGATGGATGCAGGTGGCTCAGGACCGTGCTTTGTGGCATTCCTTATGGGAGGCCCATGTTCAGCAGTGGACTTATCACGGATTTGCATTTTGGGATTTTGGAAGGGTAACTCTTTGCAATATATTTTGAGAAATAAGAATACTTGTGTTAGCATTATTGATATGTATTATGTAACTTACGATCAGCAGAAGCCCGACAACGCACTAGCACTTAGTTGCGGTGTCTTATTAGCAATGATGAGTGAGCCGGACGTCTCCAGGTTGGGTTAACTTATTTGCTTTTACTTTTTAACTTTATCTTTGTAATATATATAATATAATTCTTCTGTACGTGTTTTTGTCACTAAAGTCCTCTTATACGGCTGGACCAATTTTTATGAAATTTTTGTGTGTATTTGAGTGTGCCCTGGATGATTTAGATTTACAATTGGATCCGGAACGTGGCGCTGTTGTCGAGATCCAGAAATCGCCCGTGCGAAGAGGGGCGCTTCGCCAGTTACAGTATACATTTATAACTAGACTTATATTATAATATATATGGTTGGCTAGTTAATAAATAATAAAAGTGAAAATGAAAGTTACTCATATACATACGTCTCACTACTGGGCATAGGCCTCCTCTCACCTTTTTTTTACCCTAACATACAGCTTTTCTCACAAGGTTTTCCTTCACATCGAAGTTGTGCATTGCTTGATTGTGAAATTTATACATAACAATAATATTTTTAATATTAGTGATCTGATTAGGTAGTTATATTTTAACGCCGGTTACGAAGTTATGACTATTTTTGACAGTGAATTTTGTGGAAGTCTGTGAATTTAACACGAAATTGGATTTTCCATTCCATAAAAATTTATTGACGCAAAGAGATGTAACAAGTGGTGCATCGAGGATGTCAATCGGAGTTCGCAGCCGATCGATAGGGGATGGGCGGGAGTGCGGAGGTTGAGGGAGGGTGCGGGAACACCTACGACCCAGTCAGGCGCCAGCAACATTACTACAGGGTTGATGTGCCTCTAAAATAAACCGGGAGACTCGTCAGTTGCTTAGTAATGATTTTTAAGCAACAATTATGGACTATAAGATTAACTTGTGTTAGCATTATTGATCTGTTACTACTAAATAAGTTGTTGAATCTCGATGCAGTTTATTATGGCTGCAACACGAATGGATCGGTTTAACCAGAGCGCCACGCTCACACAGAATGCCAACGTATAATGGCAGTATACTGCTGCTGTGGTTAATAGAGTGATTAGAACCAGATTCCATATTAGTCCTCAGAGGCGACATTTTATTTGTTAGTTGAGATTCCATCCATGCACATACCATGAGGTGGACTGTGTGCTCGTTTTTGCGTAGATACGTCTGTGTAGGACGGAGTATACTAAACTATTATATCAGGTGACCTGGATTTGAATCCCAGCTGTTATATTTTATCCTAATGTAAAAACACAAATATTAGAATTTCTAAACTTTAGGAGAGGCCTATATTTAGCGATGGACCCGTAACGGGTTGTAATAATGATGATGATTAGATCCTCTTGCTTCTAATGAAATGGGAATAATGGGCCTAGTCCATCTTCAGAATTATTGTTCTGCAGGTGTTTTATTTAAATTCTACGAAGATGATGGTAAAAGCTACTTTAAAAGTAAAGATACCTAGGTATAGCCTAATTACATTTATACAAATAGTATGCATCTGTTGATTGCTTCCATCATAATTGCGAATATTTATGCGTTACCTGAAAAGTGGTGCTGCTCATTTCCTGTTTCATTTCCTTTTATTGTCTCTAACGACACCCACGATATGATATAGGGGAGTGGATGCTCTTACACCGCTACTTAACGACGGGATTCACCATCACCACGTTAGAGGTTCATCATCAACACATCAAGATGAGAAGTAACCTGTGTTGATATTACCTGTTTACAATCAACGCATATTTTTGCCTATTGAATCATCCGAGAAATTCTATATTAATGTAATAAATACAGAATATTATATAATTATACCTTACATAAAATTAGTTCAAACATTCCATTGCTTGGTACTCGTGTAATAATTATCATTAATTGCTAATGATATGTGATAGTTATAAAATTTATTGTATTGATGACCTTGCACGTGCATTGTGCATGGTTGTTCTTCAGATTTAATTGGCTTAAGTATGAATAAGTCAGTAATACGATTACGCCCGTTAGTGATATTAAATACTTAGGGTCAAGACCTTCTCGTGATAATATTTTCTTTTTGTAGGAGCTCATGATTTTGTAAATATGTACGATTTACTTTTATCTACGTTTAAATTCTTGCTATCGTACTTAGTGGTGTAGAGAAATTATTCACATACATGACAAATAAAATATTACACGTGTTGGTAATAATTATTATTAATTCTTCTTCTTTAAAAACCTTTCATTGTGTAAATACATAAGTTAAAGTAAAATAACATTTTGTGATTATTCCTTTTTCTCTGTTATGCCAGGGTAATAAGCACCAGAAACATTAACCCGAACAAAATGAGTATTTGTTTCACAATTCCCCAAACGTTTTTCATCATGGTTATCACGATGTTTTCTTTACCGCGGAGCATGTTTCAAATATAAAAAATTGCATTTGATAATTTAAAATATCCTAACGGAGGGAAATTCACATTGTTTGCGTACTATAAAACGAAAGAAAATCACCAGAAGACACCGTGGCGTTGTACATTCAATCCGACACAATACTGGGAACTTTTACACAATAGTTGTAAATATTGGGTACACCGATTTCATTACAGAGAACAACAGTGTGGAGATTGCTAGCTCGTCGCTCAATTGCACCGAAGACGTCGATTATGTCATGATTAGCTGGCTTGGCTGGAACTTTCTCCGTCGCTCATTAGCCTCCAACGTATGCATTGTATAACATAGTTACGAAAAGCGTTTATCGAGATAAAATTATAAATGTTAAGATGATAACCTGATGAGTTACCTTTTCAACACTATTACTACTTTGCGCGCAAGATAAGACTAGGATTAGTTTCACTGGCAACTTCTCTATAACGTCAATTTTAATGACACAATCATGACACGCTGCCATTTTAGGATTATTTACGCATTTATTGTAAGAAAACTGTAATAAAATGCGGTTACAACATAAAGTTTATAACAGATTAAATAAAAACTAAATATTTCCTTAATTAACATACTTGAAGTTCAGTGTGCTATGCAAAATCGAAATGTTATTTTGACAATCCTATATATCCATATCGTGCGCACATACTACCTATTATAGTTTAGGATTTTACAAGGGTTATAGTAAAACCACATGAGTAAAGAGTTTCTTTAATCATGTGGTAAAACCTAGCACCTTTACCAAAAGTTTCACTTTATACCAATCCTGGCTGGCGTAACTTGATCTAAGTCAATAGTACCCAACCTATTATTTCTATAATTAAAAGTAATCCCAGCATTTTTAACATACCATATAAAACTAACGAGGAGTACAAGCAAGAAAACATCTTTGAGAAGGGAGACCAGAGGCAGAACGAAATGTAAGAGGATCGTTGAGGAGGCCAAAACCCAAAAAGGGTTATGATGCGACGCAGGATGATGATGATGATAATTAAAATTTTACTCACCTTCGACCGCTGTTGTCGAGATCCTGAAATCACTCGTGCGAAGCCGGGTAAATTATAAATCTGAAAGTTTGTTTGGATGTTTGTATGTTTGTGGCTCAAGCACGCAGAAAGTACTGAACGGATTTTGATGAAAGTCGGATTTTGAAGAGTAAATAGAAGTAGAAATAGAAACGTTTTTTATTCAATATAGATTATAAATAATACTTATTGAAAGTCATTCTTATGTTTAATTTATCATTGCTTCTGAAAATACCTCTGTCCTGGGAAGAACTCGCAAGAAATCCAGCGGGATATTTTTTTTGAAAAAAGAACAGTTTACAATCATATAATATGTTACAATTAACTACACAAAATAAATTAGAAATAGCTTGGTAGCGATAACCTCATTCCCAGGGGTTATTATCATCCATAATTTTTTTAATATTATAATAATAATAACCCATTTTATACAATCTTTATTTATTAAAGTTTTTGAACCTGGTGGAGGAAAATTTTGTATATTTTCTGTATATTTTGTTGCAAAAGTGTGTACGTCGCTCCAAAAATGAATTACTGACTCTTTGAGGTCGGGTAACTGGTACTACTAACTTGTGTCTGTTCCTGGTATTTACACAGTGCATATCACAGTTTTTTAAACTTATATATTTTTGTGTACGTGCATTACATTTTCGTAAATGTATTAAGAGGCCAAAGTTAATATACATATTTTCTTAATTTTTTCTTAGAAACTCTTTAGATTTTAAATCATCGATTGCTTTTGTAGTCCAAGAGCTGGCGACGAATTTTGGGAAGGTCCTTTTGGCAAGTTGAAATTGTGAAAAAATTTAATTTCGTTAATTGGCGAATCCCAGTCCTGTAGTCCGTAGTATTCCTATCATAGAATACACCCAAAGCATTCTGTGAATTCTCCCATGTATTGTAGATATGTTTGATCGGCTCAACACCAGCATCAGTTGATAAGCTACCCCTTGTGAAACCGAATTGATTTTTATGAAATAAATTATTTAAAAAAAATTATTATCATCAAGAATTATTTTTTCAAAAATTTTACTAAATATTGGCAGTACAGGAATAGGTCTAAAATTGGCGGGATCATATTCTGTACTACCAGATTTAAATAAAGGTATTACTTTACTATGTTCCATTAAATCAGGAATTACACCAGATTCGATATATCAAACCAGAATATTATTCGATATTCGATCGATCATAACACCAGAATAGGACATAGGCTATATTTTTCGTTAAAAAAGTTTGAGTCTATCTCTAATTACAGTTTGGTTTAATCCATGGTGTAAATATTCACAAATAAAATTTAATTTCTTGGCGGGCGCTGCGTTACCTATAAGGTAGATGTATATAAAATGTACGAACGAAGTTGGACTTCTTACCAATACCTTCAAAAAAATCTGCGATACATTATATCTATCTATCATAGATTAGTCACAATATCTGTTTCTTCCTTTCAGAAGATGACATTTTTGGTAATGGTTTACATATTCCCAACGCCTGCCTACATTTCCCACATTCAGATTTCAGAATAATAATATTGGTTTGTAACTTGCGGTGGAAACATGTATGTTGTGACTGTTGGATTTATATCGCTGTATTTTATTACTAAGGTATAAATACACAACTAAAGAAAACAAAGGTCATTCTTATTATAATTCACCTATTGTTTGTAATTTTGCAGGTACGTAGCGGACGGATAACATGGGTGCGTTGGGAGCTTGGGAGCAATCATCTTGTTGTATGGTAATGTACGCAACAAGTTCTGTTGAATACTTGTACCGTTCCCGCCACGAGATGAAGCACGGTTTTGCTAGTAGATATTGTTAAAAAATTCGGTAGCTGATTCAAAAAATTCAAGTTAATATCATAATAGCTTTATGTTCAAGTAATACACAATATTTTTTTGTCATATTTGAAGCCTTGGTAAGCGTTTAGCTGCGGGGACGCATCTTCAAACCCTCCACGGAACGAGTGTTTGTATGACAGATCAGTTGTTCTGACTCTGGGTGTTTGTCTATGATAAAATGTATTTGAAACGCGTTCTATATTACAGGAGAAATTCCTAGTGTGTAAGTAACGTTTTTTCTTTAAATAACGCATACATACAAACTACTATTAGGTAGGACTCCTTTTCTGCCAGGTGAGGTGACACCGCCTCTGTAGCCTTCTCTGTTAGAAGTTGGTTGCAGGTATCCATGGGCTGCAGATTCCACGTACCTTCTGATGGACTATAAGTTCGTTTATAATTTTATAAAAACGTATAACTTTATAGTACTGAAATGAATAATACAATAATAATTTATGAATAAAAAATAAATAGTTTTATTACTTTCACTGTACGCGAAACTTAAGTTATTTATTCATTAAATATTTTTTCAATAAATCTTAGGAGAATGTTTTGAATGCTTTTTTTTATTTCTATTTAACATTTTCAACATTCAAGACATAAGCACAGCTTAAGTTATAGAGGCATACGTATGTACTGTGTAGGCCACGTGTCATGCACTTTATTAGCTTAATATTACCATTTCTATATTATGGAATAATACAACTATGTATGGTTGCAATGTAGGCAACTTATGGCTTCATAAGAATTATTCATATTTTTCTATTATTAATACAGAGAAGATAAGTACTTGGGTATATGTATATCGCAGGTTTATAGCATAATTTAAATAATAACTACATCATTTGACAAATGTTTGAAACAATGTAAACAAGTTATTTAATGAAAAGAGGTTTTTGTTTCATAATATTTTATCCTTTATTTTTCTACCGACTTCAAAAAGGAGGAGGTTTTCAATTCGATATGTTTTTTTTTATGTGTGTTACCTCATAACTTTTTTCTGGGTGAACCGATTTCGATGATTCTTTTTTTATTTGAAAGCTGGTACTTCTCATGTGATCCCATACATTTGATCAAGGTCTGACCAATAGTTTTTGAGTTATTCTTAATAATTTATATTGAGGTCGGTGGTACAAAATTTTTAATTTTAAATTATCTAATCATATGTAGTTTAATATAATTTAACTTTTGTGTGCTCGAAACCTAAAGGACGTAGAAACTAGTTACGGTAGTTCACTGACGGTAGGATTTTCTCTCGTCCTTGGATGGTTTAGATTCACAATTGGACCCGGTTGATGGCGCTGTGGTCGAGATTCAGAAATCACCCGTGCGAAGCCGGGGCGGATCGCTAGTAATGTATTGATGTGTGTGTAAAATTGTTAGTTTATGGTTTTAATTGTTGTGTGAGTTTCGTAGTAACAGACGATTGTTTTTGTATGCGCAGATTTCTTCCTGCAAAAAATGACAGACTAAAAATAAATGTATAGGGAAAAAACGCTATGGCTACTTCCCTCCGTTCCGCCGGTGGCCCGTGCTGCTCTATGACAAATTCAAATCCAATGTCTCCGAGTATAAGCCTCATGATTCTCTTCCTTTAATAGTGAAGCGTGTAATATAAGTTTAGTCTATTATTTATTCTGTGGTTTAGTCTAAATAACCCCACATCTAGTTTATTATATACTTGAGATTTACGGTTCTTAACGATACAATAATTTAATCTTTGTATCTTTATGACTTGCCGTTCCAATGGTGCTTTTTGACTGGCCATTTACCAATTTAAGTCCAATGTTTTTCAGTCTTATGTGACTGGTGATATGAATGTCATTATTTTTTTTACTGTGCTTTTGGTCATAGTTCGCGCAACCTTTTACGACTGTTCCTGCGGCCGCCCATCGCGCTACTAATTCACTTCGGTATAAAGAAGATCATTTTAGGACCACTTTAGTGGCGCCATTTTAGTCCGCCTCGTCCTTACGCAGTAATATATACGTGTGGGAAATTTAAGTTCTACCTTCACTTTTTCGTATTTTCTTTTGTTTTCTACTCTCATTCCTAACATTTTCATAAATAAATTGCTGAGGACTAAGATAGGATGCCTCAGAGCCTGCAATTATACTGACTCTCTCTACCCTGATTCCCTTCAGACCAGAGTAAGAACTGCTATTTAGCAGAAATAGTTAAGAGGGTAGTACCTACCCAGATGGACTCCTAGGAGTCCTACCACCTGTAACTGAAACCCATTTTAATTGTCGACCTGATGGTAAGTGGGTGCTGTGGCCCATAGACATCTACATCTATCCTCAATAAAGAATCAAAATGCAGATGCGCTGCCACCCGTGAGGAATAAGATGGAATGCCTCTTTACCAGTAAAAAGAGTATCCGGTTCTCTACACTCACCATACGAAACACAGCAGTGTTAAGCTGCTATTTTACGCTGGTTAGTAGGTACTGAGCATTGACTGATGAGATTCGTATTGCCCACACTGACAATCCGATTTTATGTGTTCTGTTCACGCCAACAACATCAACTAATAAGTTAATAATAATTTATTAATAATTATTATGACATTTATTATTATTAATAATTATGACAGTTCCCCATACCACAGAATAATATAATTACATACGTACAGTCATAAAAACTTAACGACTTGGTCGATTATGCTACTTACTAGTATATACTGCTACTATACATACATATTACTACATATTACTGCTGGTATATACAGTTAAGCTGGAACTTCTGTAAGTACATTGGTTTACCATTTCCTTAAGTCAAGTTTTCCCGTAAACAACGATTGCACTTCTTAAGTATAAGTTAATTAAACTCGGTCTCATAGAACTTTATTACAATTGTAAGATAGTCACCGTTTCTGGCAGTAACAAATGAAATGTCAGTCGCACTTGTTTTCGCTGTGACTTCAAAGCTTCGAAATCCACTGAGTACGGCCGTAAAGACCACATGTTTACATTGGATTCGGAAATATTATTCATAGATGTTGACAGTCAGACGACAGAAGCCGCCTACCCGATTTATGCAATGCGTTTCACTTTGTCTTTTTTCTTTATTTTTGCATTTTTAGCAAACATTTCTGGCTGCACCTCGTTATTAACCATTCCTTGTGCTATTATTTATCTTGATTTGCATTAAGGTTTTGTATTTATACAAATCTTTATTATCGATACGATTAAGTGCCATGACCCTATTTGTCACTAATTTTGATTATTTTAGCGAGTTAATGATAAAACGAAAACGAGAGTCCTAATACTTTATGTTATGTTTCGTCATGATAATCATAATATACACCATAAATATTTACTATATTAAGGACCATTTGAGATTGTTATGCCAGAAGTCAGAGAATGGATATGTGTTAGATACATATTAGACAAATTTAATGAGGGTAGCAGCTGCGAATCAGCTAACGACATAATATGCCTCGATCCAAGCCAACGGAGTCTAAATATTACTCGGCGGAGTGACTTCATCGCTTTAACTGTCTATATCATGCGCAGTGCTGTTACGGTGGCCTATGTATCGTAGAGCCGGTCTCATACCGCCAAACATACTCGCTCTAATACCCTGAGAGATGGCCACCACTTTGATTAAACTGCTTGACACAAAGATTTAATTTTATATATTGTTAATTTAATATGAATTAAATAAGAAAGTCACAATTTGAAGGGGGCTGGTGCGGTTGCGAAAGTACCTTCCAAATTAATAAAAATGTAATATATTAATAAAAAATAACATGCTTTTACAAGCCTAGTATTTAATTATGTTTTAATTTACACATTTTTTATGTATAGTAGAGTCATTCGCTCTCCCTCCACCCCCTGGGAATCTTGATTGGCGGTGGAGCCAAAGACTGGAATTCCCTGCTGGGATCGTTAAGCATGATGTGTAGGAAGGCGCGCCCTCTCCCAGCGAGGAACAAATATGTATAAAAAATAATACACTGACCTGAGGAGTATTAGCAACTGTTTAAATTGCTTGGCTGTCAATATATTTGAAAAAATATTGCTTTAAAATTCCAGTGTTGTTAAAATATGTTACGAAATACTACCTCCCCTTTGAAAACTTTAGACCCATCTGCAAATATTTGTAACAAACAAAATCACGATCTGGGTTTAGGGGGCAGGTAGTAATTTTCTTATTTAACTAATGTTATATTAATAACATACAACATTTTAGCTTTGTGTTACACGTTAGTCAAAGTGGCGGCCTGCTCTTAGGCTATAACAATGGAGGGGACGCGCCGATTGGAGAGCGCCTATAAACATACAAGATATTGTGGTGCGTTAATGAAATTCCTTCACGAACCTTTCTGTCCCGTACCTCCCTGATTCGCACAATGACTGGCGGCTAATTTTAGATTTTTATTTCTCGTGTTGCCAGTAGTCGTTGATTGATCAACCATGATCAACCAACGCGCCTATTGCTTCGTCGAGATTGCAAGATGTAAGTTGTGTAATGTTTTGGTAGTAATAATATATTATATTCTTTGGTTTTGTTAAGACTAGTGAAATAAAGCATATAGATGCTTCGAGTTGAGAAAATAAATATTAATAGGGATATCAGTAATTTAAAAATCATAAGGTAACCTGAGATCGAGGTTTTCAAAAAATCGAATAATTAAAAGTTGCTAGTAAAGGACGTCGGAGTTGCGTTGGTCTCACTCTCAAGCGTCGAGCCGGGCCGCTCACCTCGTCGTCGGGGGGTCACGCGCAGCTTCCATTCCTTTCTAAAGTGCTTTCTATATCCTACACATTCACACTGACTTTATCGCTTGAAAGCACCGTCTCACCTTCATTCTTCTCCAGGCGAAACTTATCGAGTTACAGTTCTTTAAAGGATTTTGATGCGGATACATTTAAACTACTGTGCGGTCCAATTATCTAGTGGTGTGCGCTGCATTCTACATCAACATTCCAATTGTAACGTGTCATACTTAGTTCCACTGGGTCGTTAGCTATAGGTGCTATATGTGATATTTCACCGGCGGCTAGTTGCTTAATGAATTTTGGCAAGGTGTTTAATGTACTGTACAACATTATTTTATGTGATGTAGGTACATTTTTGACAGCACTCTTGTTGGATCATCAATTATTGCTCCCAAGTAGTATCGAATTCAAGCAGTCATTCACTTTAATTAGGGTAACAATAGCATAAATCTTATTCCTCGAAGTCGAAGAGGTATTTAGAAAGTACTCGTGTTGTAATACTGGTACTGCTGCTCAGGAATTGATTTGTTGTTGTCTGTTCTAACTGTCTTGGTGCGTTTTCCTAATGAAATCTGTCGTGTATACTGTATACCCAACACTTAATTATACATCGTTAACATGATTAAGTATAGTACCTGAGGGTAATATGGTCATCCGGTTAATATGGTCACTTTCTTATAACTCAAAAACTACAGCCTTATTTGCATATATGGCTTTGTGATACGATAGCTCTTCACCAGTCATTCAAATAATAAAGGTTCGAAAGGGCGCTGCTTTATCGATGCCATTTTGACATTTGATATTATAGTAAATATTTTAGTCGTTTTTTTAAGTTCATTTTTCGAAGTGTTACTCGTTATTGCAAAGGCTTGTTTGCTATTTTTTCTTAATATATTAGTTATAGTATACGACATTGTGTATTTGTCTCTGTCCTCCTCCTAGTTTTGGTTTTATAGGGCGGCAAAGCTTAAGGTGACCATATTACCCTCACGTACCTTAGTATGGTCTTCCAGATATGTATACACATTGGAAATAAAAGGTGTCACTAGCTGATTATTGCGTAACTGATAAAGATATAAAAAATCAAACTGACAATGTTTATAGGTTACGAAAAAAAAAACAATCTACATTAATATTATAAAGAGGTATGTAGATTTTGTAGGAGGAAATCTCTGGAATTGCTGATCTGATTCTAAATATACTTTCACTGAGCTTCAATATTCCCAAGTGAAATGGCTGTTTTATTTTGATAGAATTTGTTTTCAGTATGAAACCACATTTAAATTAAGACGTAATGGTTTTGTGTAGCATTTAGAAATGAATAAGTAAAATTGCTAAGAAGTAAGAATGTTATTTTTAAACATTTCAATAACAACTAAAATTCCGACATTGAAAACTTTTGTGTAGAAAGTAAAGTAACCCTTACCCGTAACTCTAGCTCTAACCGAAGATTTAGGAAATAACAAAATCACTTTTCCTTCTTTTCAGATATTTTGCAGTCATTTTAATTTTGTTTTTTTTTTTTCTTTAATATCAATATCAGTCACCAAATAATCAGGTAAAACTTTTGCATTTTGATTGTAAAAATTAACTGATAAACCGTTTGTAATAACGATTAGTCACAAAGGTGCACTATGTTTTTTTATAGGATAAGGGTGACAAACGAGCACACAGTCCACCTGATGCTAAGTGGTTGCTGTGGCCCATAGACAGCTACATCTATCTTCGATTAAGAATCAAAATGCAGATGCGTTGTCACCCGTGAGGACTAAGATGGAATGCCTCGTTTCCAGTAATAAGGGTCTCCGGTTCGCTACACTCACCATACGAAACACAGCGGCATTAAGCTGCTATTTCACGCTGGTATTCTGTGAGAGCGTGGTCCTTCCCTGGTCGAGCCGACCCATTCGTGCTACAACTATACAATTAATATAGCTGCAGCATGGCTCTACCACGTACAAAAATGTGTTGCACATTTGTAGAATATCTCTCTTACTTTAATATTGAATGAACTGTATTTTCATTTTTAATTTCTTGTTATATTACCTCAAAATAATTAATACATACTTAGTTGTTTACGCTTACCTGTGAAGAATCCCATCTTAGCAGTCAGGGTTGCAATGCAGCCGCAGCCATCTTTATTTTCAGTACGCGTGAGCTTCTGGACAAATTACCGTCAGGAAACTTGTTTGCTACTGTCATGTTATTAAAAAAATCTCCTCAACCTCCACGTTCGTCTAGTGGTCGTATATGCGAGTGCTGATCATGTGGTCCCGGGCTTAAATCCCCTGTCGAACCGAAATCGGGCTTAAATCCCCTGTCGAACCGAAATCATTTATTGGATTTTTCTATCAAGAAATTCTCAGTAGCAGCCCGGAGTCAGAAAATTGTCTGTGTTTCACCCCCATGCCTCGGAAAGCAGGTAAAGCCGTTATTAATACGCCTGATCTATCTCCAGTCGTATTGGATTGCCATCCCATTTAGACCATGATAGTGAGACAATAGGGAGTGCAATTTTGTCCTGCGCAAATAGCTAGCTCTCTTAAGACTAGTAATCGAGACCGGAATTATTTAAAAAATCACGCCTCTAACCGACATAAAAAAATGACATTATACTTCTCATAAGTCAGTGTCATTATAGATTATGTCGCGTGATATGCAGTTATTAAGCTTGAGCTTTGCAGTATAATTCATGTACCTACGTTTATAAAAGTCAAGTACTTGAAACTAGCACGCGAACAAGTGTTAAGTCTAATTTATAACCAATTTTGCAATAAATATTTTAATTCCCTTTTGAAACCTTACATAATCGCTTTTCATCGCGCTAAGTGTAAAAATAATTTAAGGCAACACCATGTGTTTTGAATGAGTAATTTGCCTTTTGTGCTTTAGCAGTCGTTTTTGTGCGTCTAAGCGCTAAATTACGTCAAGCCTTTTATGTTACTTACACTATGAGGGGTACTCAAAGAAAATCGCTTAAGGAATCAACACATTTGATATGTGTTGCTACCATGCATCACTTAATATCGTTCCATGAGTGTGAAAGTCGGCTATGGGAAAATCCAGAAAGGCCATATCTAGGGCCTCTGTAGATCTATGACTAAAGGCCATAGGATATAATCATTCGGTATATTAAGTAACAGCTCAAATACCTACGTCCATATTATGCTGAGAAGGTTATGGAGCGATTGAAAGCGATATGAAGAGACCCCTGCGCTACCCAGTGCGTGTTGGCGAAATTCACATGCCCTGTAAATATTTTATTCCTTTTACATGCAGGTTTCTCCACGATGCTTTCCTTCATCGCAGACCACGGAATAATACTGCATTTAAAATTGTTTTAACAATTTCGTTTGTGCCGGTGGGGATAGAACCTGTGAACAGTGAAATTCACGCTAAGACGGTGTGATTTATCATTTAGGGCCTCATCACCACTTTACTACTATTGGAATTCAGGTCAAGCACTGGCTTAAAATAAGTAAAAAGAGCGCTTAGCACCTGCGCTACATGTGGTATATACTTAGCTGATATATTGCCAGATGTAAAATATTCAATTCGACCACGGTGAAGTGTGACGTCAATGGATTATAGCAAATCCTTCCTACAGTCGAAAAGGCCTATGTCCAGTTGTGGACTCTTATTAAAGAAAAGAAGAAGAACACATTATATCATAACCATAACTGAAAACGCCTTAAGCATAATTTGCATGTCTGAATGAGTTTAAATATTTATATAATAAGTTCTTTTTTATCCTTTATTACGTAAATTAATTGTATAATGTCTGTTGTAATCTATGATTCAAAATAAATATTCATTTTTTTATCATTTATCAAAATATTTCAAAAAGTATATTTTTTGTATACTTTAGGTTTCCATTTAATAAAGTACCCATTCATTGGTCGGGCTTATTCACGCGGGATTTACCTCTTTGTTAAGCAAAAAACGTAGCGTAACTACAAACAGTATACTCACGCCCATGGCATTTTTGTCTTGAGCGTTATTCCGTTACCGAGGCGCTGCCAGCACGCCCCGATGTGTCATCGTGCACCAGGACAGGACACTATGACGCACCGCTGGAACACGACGCTAACTATATAGTATGGTATGCTGCTGATAATGGTATAATTTTAGATATAAACTCTGCTTTGTTGATTGTTTTCATTCTATTGTTAGTACTATAATTTGCAAGTGATATTTTTAACGATTTACGCTACGTAAACGTTTTAAAAACTTAATTCTTTAACAACTTTGCGTGCAAAACATTCTTATTGAAACCAATTTTTAATGTCTTCAAGTCCTAAAAAATATTACAGACATTATTTTCTCTAACACGCAAGCATACTTTTTTAACTCTTTTTATAATAAATATTTAATTTTAACGTGTTAATAGTGTCGCTAATAGTATAAAAGTTACTAGAATTGTTACACAGAAATTCATCATCATTACAGACAGCCCTTCACAAGTCCACTGCTGAACAAGGAATGTCACAAAGCACGGTCCTGAACCACCTGAACCCATCGACTTCCTGCATGTTTTACCAGGTCGTCATTCCATCTTGCAGAAATTAGTAACATAAAACTAATTTTTCAAAGTGAACTCTACTAAAATACCGTACCACCGAATAAAATAATAGTAGGTACTGACCGTACCAAAGAAATATAATTAATAATATATAATGATGTTAAATAAAAACATTCTTAGACGTTCCCATAAAGCGATGTCTATGTTGCGGCCTCTAGCTCTCCCTCTTAAATAGCGGTGGATACCGTAAAACCAATTCCCATCACATGGAAGAAAAAACCATTTATTAAATAAGGTCAAATAAAATCCTTATATTTGATTTGTATACCCGACAAGAACAAATCAGAAACAGTGTTGTGCTTTAAGCTGTTTTTTTACTGTAATCCTTCTCAGTCAATACACAGTCAACTGTTAGACATTGGCCACTACCGTGTATGTACTACACTAGTATGTAATACTATGTAGGTAGGTAATTATGGTCTTCATTCGCATACCTTTTAAATTACAAAAGAGGTAAGCTGTGAGTGCGATTTACCGTTTTCGGCTACATCACCTCTTAACATCTCATAATTTATTTATTTATTACATAATTATAACATCATTACAGTTATATTAACAAATGCGATGCTATAACTTACCTGTATGTAAGAAAACTACTGCCTAATAAATAATAATCACGATCACCATGAATATAAAATAAAATACTAATTAAGGAAATTACAATTTTCAACGCATTTGTATGCTGCAATTATGAACTTCGTCTGGCTGCGTTTAAATATGTATTTAAATAGTGCTTACGAAAATTGCATCATATTTTTGTAGGAATAATAGCCAAGCACTGACTTATAATAGTGAAAAAATTTGTCAACTGACATTGTTCGTCTCTTATCTTAGCTGAACCCGTTGCCCTTTTCTTTTCCGATTTTCACTGCCGTGTCTTTAGATGTTATGTAATATGTCGTGGGCAGATTGTATGATTTGTCATCATACAAACAGGGTCGTGTGTTTGCAAACCTCACGGGTTTGCAAAATCCCAGAGGTAAAGAAGCCCGATCATAGAATTTGGCAGGTCGTGATTTGCCTGGGTATTTCTTGATTTTGGTGATAATAATATATAAATATGACGTCTGTTATCTTTGTCAAAATTGCGAACGCACCTATCAAGTAATATTAGCAACAGCTCACAAGTAATATCAGAGACAGGTGCGGCTGAACCTATACCACAGTTTAAAGATAGCTTAAACCGCACGTACATAATACATACCTACTCGTTTCGTTTTTTAAGAAAGTGTCAGATGGAGAAACATGCGACCAATGATCGTGGCAGCTTTCATAGGGCAAAGATTAATTATCTTTGTTATTTAGAATGTTAGGATAAGGTTGCCATATAATTTCGCTTATTTCTGTTATTTTATACTACAGACTAAAATTTATAAATTACTTTTATAAGGTTATATAAATTAATAATTATTTTGCGAGAAAACATAATGCAAGCATTACTAAGTGAATTCAAATATATATACATATGTAAATACAAATTCTCATCTAAGGGTACTAATATTTTACTGCTGTCTGACCGCATTTTATCACCGCCATTTACTTGACGTACGTAACATAACATAACGTATACTTTGTGCTCTCATGATCTCCCGAATATACTTATAGCATTAAAATACATTAGTTGGTAATTGTTCGGCTGTTAAAATATATTAAAAGTTTCTATTATTTGAAGACTATCGCATGCCACCATTTATTTCAATTCAATGCATAAATAGCCCAAAGCAATAGAAGCAATTTAATAACTGTCTTGCTGATTTTGCCAGATTTTTTTTAAAGTTTGTCAATTACTTACTTTAGGCTTACAAGGAGACTAAAAACCTGTAGGTATTTTCATTTCTTGCTTTTAAATTTTCGGTAGTCAATTTTTACTGCCAGCTTTTCCTAAGAGTACGTTGCGTACGTTAAGGCAAATTTTTTGAATTTGCCTGGAATGCATGTGTTTGAGCTAAATCTATAATTATTGTCGTCAGCTTTTTAAGTCCGCTTATTTGGAAACTATCGTTCGATACGAGACGTACGAGTCTACGAATATTTCTTGAGTAGAAACTTCGCGAATTCGTCACTCGAGGTTGACGAATGGTTTGAGAGTTTCAAGCGTATTTAAGTAAATACATCATGACCTAGAAAGGCTTTTACAGTACACCACCGTCGGTGCTCACAATGGAAGTAGCATTAACTAAGCTTTTCCAAAAAAAGGTGCAGTCGTCTCCTCTAGAGAGATCCTTTAACAGTTACTATCACTAGTACCTACTTGAAATTTTGTTCATCGAGATTGGATGAAAAAACGCTATCATCTATCATAATTATGAAATAATGCTTGAAACCACGACCATATCATCTGAAATTTTATTTTTTACTTTGAAATTCGATAGTAAAATGTGTTACTAATTTTGTACGTACGTTACACGCAGGGACTCCCCGTGACCATAGGTGCTGTAAAGTGCTCGAAACGGAAGTTAATATACGCGATAAAATTCGTAAAAACTAGTTTTATTTAAACATAACGAATGTCATCAGTAATTTGTAAAAGTGCTGTGACCAGAATTGACACCGGGTTACAAGGGATAAAAGAGTTATGTTCTCGTAGATAAGAGCTTAGTTGCTTGGACACCAGACGTATCTATCACATTAGATAGGAAAGGGAGTAAATAAATTGGCGGGTAATCAGACAAACATTTAGGATTGGTCGAGGAGAGGAAAACGAAGCAGTTTTCTCCGAATTGTTTGAGATGGAAGTAATTACAGGGGTAAGGAGATCCAGGAAAGGAATGATCATTTTACGACTAATACCAATCACCTACGGAATCCGAATGGATGGAGAGAATGGCTCTCTCGATATCACAACTGTCCAAGTGACTAAAATAAAAGGCAGAAGAGTCTGCAGTGGGAATATTAGACAGGAAAATGCAAAGATTTTTTTTCTGCTTGGTAATCAATGCAAGACGCAGAGGAGAAGTGCTGATTAAGCTGACTGAGGTCAATATTAGATGTGATAGGATTTCACTTTTCTTTCCAACTTCTAAGTACTTAAGGAATTTCCAGACCCTAGCAGGGTCAGTCCCGGTCGTGAACCGATTCATGAATATGGCTGCGTTCTGCATTTCTACACACGTTGCAGCGATTGTGTATTGTAGCTGTAGCACAAAATTACCGGGAAAGGAACACACTCACACAAAATACCAGTTGAATTCGCAGCACAATGCGGCTGTGTTTCATATGGTAAGTAATGAGGACCGGATACCCTTATAACTAGCAAAGAGTGGAATAACTCTTCTTCGTCTGCAGGGGTGACAATGCATAAGCATTTTGATTCTTAATTGAGGGTAGATGCTGGTGTCTATATGCCACAGTATCCACTTACTACCAGATGGATGATGTACCTAATCGTTTGTTACTCTTTCTTTCATAAAAAAAACTATATGTTTAGTATTTCGGCATGAATTAGAAATAAGGATGAATTTATACCCTTTTTTCTATCACAATTATTTTATTTAAAATGTAATTTTTACATATAAACGCTACCTTCTACAATTGTTTATTGAGACATAAATAGCGTGGTTTGTCATACAAATAGGTACAACACGCACAGAACTGAATTTATAACCTTGATCATCAATTTTCCTAATTGCGAATGGTTTATATCAAAGGTTAATGAACTTGCGTTGAAGACGATACGACTCGTTGTCCAAGCTGACTACATCAATAGTTCTGAATGGGGCGTCTTGAATTGTAATAGTGCGTTAAAATAATAAAGTGAACTTTCATTCACCGCGGTAGTCGCGTGAATGAGCTCCATTAAGGGCTGCTAGTTGACGGACGTAAACACAATGAGGTAGACGTCGTCAGCCCGTTTATTGTGAACCATATATGGCATGTATGCGTGAAGATAAATCTACATATTTACAATGTTTATTTTGTGATTTGCATTACCAGATAGTATTGCTATGGTGATCCCGAAACAAATTTAAAAGCGACCGCATGGCTTAGCGGCCTGCGATATGCCGTTAATGGTATTCCTGGGTTCGAATTAAGAAATTGAGTGTTTAAACGAAAAATTGATTTAGTATTATTGTTTATTCTGAGATTTCGTGCACTTCATTGTATTTCGTGCATTATGCATTGAATGTAAATGATTAGTGATTAATATTGCATTTGGAAAAAATCTTTCGATCTTAGGTACGTCACTGCTATACACATTGCGGAGTTGAAAACTGCCGATAGCAATTCAATGTTGACAAGGGGTCGAAATCGGCCAGGTGATAAGCCAGACATACGTTAAAGTGTGAAACAAAACTCTGGATTCCACGTATATACATTTAGACAAGTAAATATATTCACATGATTACCGTTCGCTTAGAAGGCGACGCGGTTGATTGGTCAACTCTGTATTCTTCTGTATTGGAGAGAGTTATGTCGTGTCTTTGTTCGGCTTACAATGGTGTGCCGAGGTGAGTTGGATAGGCGCGGAGCGCGGGGCGAAGGCGTAGGTGGCGCTATCGCTCGCCGGAAGAGGCGCCGTATCCTGCGGAAGATAAGCGCTCAGCCTCATCTGCGCAGCGCGTTGTGGCGAAAAACCTATCTCGACTAATCGACAATTAAAATCCATTTACTTTTTTATTCATGTATCGTGTTAAATAATCCTATGACTATGAAGCTATGAACACAGATTTCAAAACTGGTGAACGTAACACTGTGTAGGTACTAAATATAATGCTAGTGACATTTTTTGCACCAGCGCGGCGGCAACTCTATGTGATTGCGTGTGCGCATTCCGCACTGCACATTGTAAATGTATACGCATAGTTTGTGCTCCATTTACGTTATCATGGCGATGAAATAAAATTATATTCGCTATTTACGGTATGTAGCGAATGCAAGTAGATTCTTGTAAATTATTAAATTTACTATTGTGTAATCACACAGTTATTAGAGAGTTGTTTTGGACTGAGCATTTAAATACGTTACTAGGTAAAATATTATTTATATCCTTAACAATTGTTTTTTGTTTTATTTTTACGACTAAAGACTTACGTATGTACAAGTTTCTTACTGAGTTTCTCCGCAGCTTTTGTGCAACAACAGTACAACAATATATTGTTTTCTTTGAATAACGCATCTAAATATCGAAACAATATCCGTCTAACATTCGTTCGGTAGTTGCTAACGCATGTCAGCACTAGAATAATCCGCAAAATGTCCGTAGCCAATTCGCCACGTGATTGTTAACTCACGTACCAGGTGTTCATGGGACCGCAAGATTGGCTCTTGTTGGCAATGGAGAATAGAGTCTAAAAAGTATAAGAAGAATAGTACCTATCCATTCAATAGACCAATATCAGCCCGGCTAGCATGGGCGGGGGACAAAAATTTTATCCCCCGATTATATCCACTGACAAGAGATAAAATTATCTTGTTATGTCAAACGGGGAGAAGTATATCCCCGTTTGACATAACGAGTAGACATATTATATCCCCCGTCCGTAGCATGGAGCTAAATGAATGATAAAAAATTATGCTTCATTGACATTTGAAAGGGATGATTTTATCCTAGTTCATTGGACGTGGGTTGAAGTTTATATTCATACAAAAATCTATCTACGTCTAAGTCTATCTCCCATTTTGTCTACTGCGGATATTATATCCACCGGTGTGCCCATGCTCTAAGGGTGGATAAAACTAAGCGAGCGAGTAGGACTCCTTTTCTGTCTAGGTATCGTTCTGGCTAAGTACCATCCTCTTACATATTTCTGCCGCCAGATTAGTGTTTGGACTACTGTGTTCCGGTCTGAAGGGTATTGAGAGTCAGCATAATTAAAGGCTGTGAGGCATTCCATCTTATTCATCAGAGAGTCAGTTCGTTTGTCACTTCAGTTTAAAATAAAAGCAGATTGTGAGGTGATTTATACTTTAGAAAATGACCCTTTAAAGTTATTCTTATTTTTCACAATTATTGATCAATGACTAAAGCAGACACTTAAATTTGTTTTATTTTATTTTATTTTATTAATAAGGCACACAAACAGATTGAGGACAATGAGAACAATACATAACACAGTTACCGTAACAAATATTATTGTAACTAGTCAATAATCCAATAAAGTGAGCGCAGCAAAACAAAATATGACGACAAGTATTAAAAAATGATAAAACATAGTATAAATGTCAGTAAAAAAAAATGTTATGATATTCGTGAAATTTACATGTTTAGCGTAGCAATTACAGATCTTTTGAATTGTGAGATGTTAGAATTAAAAATGTCCAGATCAGCGTTACGATGTCACAGCTCGTCAAAATTTCGGCACATTTAATTAATTAAACAAAGACGTGTTGTTTCTGTAAATATCAAGGCGAAAGATACGCGGGTTACGTAGACGAGATCGATCGTTCAAATTAATTAAATTAAGCAGTTCCGGGCAATCGATGGAGGAGTGAATGATTTTGTAAAGGTAAATAAGCTCAGAATATTGTCTGCGTTTATCTAATTTCGTAAATCCAAAGTAATTCACTCTTTCATTATGGCAACTGACGGATCAATCATGTTTGGTATGGTATGATAACACTAGTCATAATTTTACTCTAAAACTCTAAATTTATCACCGTTCTGACAAATGGACGTTTCCTAACTCTGAGCTACTGTGAGCGTAGCTGTAATAGTTAATTGTTATTCAGTTCAGATGTTGAGGACATGACGTCGGGCGACGCCAGCTTCGGCCTCGACTGTCGCACTGTCTTCTGCCGCACGAATGATTAGGAGGTCGTTGCTCGACCCTTGTATGGCTGCGATAGGCCTATTTATATGTACCGATAATTACCCAAGTCCGCTGTTTTTTCTTAGTGCAAACAAAATGTCACGTACTGGAGATAAAATAATATGTAAACAGCCACAAAGAAAATCATAGAGCTACGAGTACACAGTTGATACTGGTAATCTATTATTAGTCACTCTAAGAAGGATAATATGAACACTGTACATAGTGGTAAGTATAAAATAGGCATTACAGAATTAAAAAACACAACTGCAGCGTAAGAAATCATAATGAAATTATCTAAAATAGTAATTATAAAATAAGTATAAATATTATCGCATGCGGCTGTTGATAAACCGTGACAAAACTTACTTTAATTAGGGGATAATTAAAACGATGTTTGTAGCAGTACCAACAAACTTATTATTTTCTTCTCTTTTTTACTCACCTTCATAGTAATCATTACAACACCATACTCAGAATATCAAAATATATAATTTAGTTTAGCCTCTAGTGGGATAGGTTCCTATCTATAGGTCTGTCTTCACAAACTGAACTTAATGTTTAATTCCTTAGTTATGTTATGTCACCACACTTTGCTCAAAATTGTAATAAATAAGATACTAACTACTAAATTAGTACCGAGCTGAGAACTTTGCATTATCATCGAATTTTTCCACAATGTCCACTAAGTTCACAAAACAACAAAGAACAGAGGAAACCGTCTAGTCAAAAAGAACAATAAATGTCATTAAATTGAAAACTATAAGCGAATGGCTACAAAATCAAAACTATTTCTTACGAATTTAGAAGTAGAAAATCCATTAAATAAAACTCAAAATGATGGCCCTCCCCTAGTTCCATTTCCTAAAGACGCAAATCAACCATCTTAAAGTCAATTCAGAAGGTTACCAGACGGCAGAAGCCCCTGTCACAAGAAAACACCATTAAAATATACACTGCTTGGAAAAACAACCGTTTCCACCGTAGCCGGAATCAATGCTATCAAAACTGAATGCTAAAACACGGCATCAATAGCCAATCCGGCCATGACTATTGCTTTGGAGCACACAATCAGGCCAAACCATAACCATCCAGCGCATGCTCGATGCCAAATTACAATTTCACTTTTAAAATCGAGATGACGCGTGGGTATGGTTCAGTCAAAAAAACCTGAATGGTTTAAATATGCCAGTAAAAGGCCAACACACACAAACCGACAAATTCTGTAATGCACAATAACTTATAGTTTCTTGCTTAACCGTCTCCGTTGTTTAAATATTAAAGTTGCCAACTGTTTTGTTTTATATTACAAACTTTTTTTAATAATATTTACATTTATCCTGTTTCCAGCCACTTTCGTGGAGGTCGTATAATAGTAGACTCAATCCACTCCGACCACGTCCTAGTTAAAACTTTTACGACGGTTATAACCTATAACTTATAATTAATTATTTAGGCACTTAAATCATTTCACTTTTGCTTATCGAGTCTTAATCGACCTTGAAGTTTATCTGGTTTCTAGTCAAAAGACATTATAGTTAAAGGTCATATTAACTTAATCCGCGCCTTTGCGTTGATATCGAATTGACATTTCTGCTCAAGCATCGAACATTTAAAATTTATGTATGTATAAATTAAATTGGAACGATTCCAGTTTAGCTTATTGAGACATTCTAATTCCACTGAAAGTTATCTAAGCGGCGGATATTGCAAGGTAGGGCCCTGCGCATTTAAGACACGTCAAACGCTATCTTATCACTGTCCTACTGACTCTATGTAATGTAGTCCGCAAAATAACATACTGCGTTCGTATTTCGTTCATTCACAGCTCTGCATTATCGATACTTTATCACAGCACGTATTATTAGATGTTCTGTTATAATACGATTCACCATTATATTGCTCACCTTTACGAGGATTGACACATTTTTATTCTGCACAAAACTGTTTTGTATTTCATCTTAATATAATAAAATAAATTAATTTTTGTTCAAATTGGAATATTGAATAATACTGAAAGTCATGGAAGCACAAAACGCAAATAAAACTACATAATTTTTCATTTTATAAGAAATAGTTTTGTGTGTTGTTTAATTTAGATTTCGAAATCGCTATTTACTTTATGAATTTTCATTCTTATGATTGACGTGACAGTGATAAATTTTAAACTGCTTTAAAACCTTCAATATTTGATGCAAATCATCGACAGATTTTCAATTCCAATTCTCATGCAACATCACATACGGTTACACAACATTACGTTAAACTCCGGGTTTCATCTTTTTAATTCTGATTCTGCAGGGGGGACTGAGGATCTGTCGAATTATAAAAGAGAAGTTGTGAATACCAACAATGGACTCTGTTATTGAACTTTTTGTACGTGGTAGAGCCCCGCTGCAGCTGCATTATGGCTGCAGTACACCTGTACAAATGGATTAACTCGAACGGGGAATAAAAATTTTAAGTAGCCAAATAATAACACACTTACTAATAAAAAAGGAATCAATAATAGTTTCCGACCTTGCTATTTACAGACGGGCTTCCTCTCGAAAGTTATTACCCTGTTGACCTTCTTGCAGGACTCCACCTTATTTGCCGACTAAAATTATTTAAATTTCTTGTGTTTCTTGTACTACAAACCATCGGTTGTTTTAAATGGAGATGTTATTCTTACTCGTATAAAGTCACTACAATCAGAAGCTGTAAGTGGCAGTTGCGGTATGTGGTTACTGGTTACAGTCTACTTTTTAGAGTTGGGCTCAATAGTGCCACAATGAATAGATCTTAAGAGCGACTCGCATTGGCCCCGATCCAGGAATAGGCAATCCACGGTTCAAGTGTACGCCATTTCCGGAGTAAATGTACGTACTATATATAGTTTTACGCCCGGTTGGCGCCACTGTTTAGTGTCTGCCGGGCTTAGTTTTTACGCGTATTCAAATAAAGAATGTTTTTTATTACCACGATCTTGTATTTCATTTTTATATACGTACTTATATTTTATTCATTATTGTAATTAGTAAATAAAATAAAAACTAAAAACTATCTAACTTGATTATTTGTTCATAATTGTCAACAGTTCACACCTAAGATTTCAAATGTTTAACATTCCATATCATGCATGGACCTTATGAACTCTCCGAGGCACTGAAGGTGTTACTGGAGCCTGTACCTAAAAACCTGCATCGCCCTTAGCGTTGCATTCTTTGTCTTGCATTGTCTCTGAGTAAACTCCAGAAGAATTAGCCCACCCGAGGCTGCGGCGGCCGAAATATTTGAGCAGCCACTTTTAAACAGCCAATGGACGGCCAGTTGACGATCACTGTATTCTTCTGAAGATATATCCCATATTGCTTTACGGCTTTCAATTTCGCAAATAAATTTCTCCGTATCGAAAGTCATTTTGTATAATAATACGTCTGGCTGCTACGACAAGTGCGCGGTGACTGACGGCAGTCACATAAATTCGCCTACTCGCTCTGGCTGCGCGCAGCCAACGGGCTGCCGTGCAATCAGGCACGCGCTTTTATGGCTGCCGCAGCCGGGAGTTCGTGGCTGCTTAGGTGCGCGGGTTCCTATACACCGTCATATGTTCGACTGGCTGCCGCAGCCTGGATGCCGTAGCCAGGCTGCCTAGTGCGCGGGGGGCCTTAGGCGAAAGACGGAAGTAGAGATGGGCCGAATATTCGTTTCATCTTCGGTATTCGGCATATTCGGCAGCTTTACCGAATATTCGTATTCGGCCGAATATTCGGCTAAATCACCGAACATTTTTAAAGTGGTACTCAAAGTGTCCACTGTATTGAAATGTACGAACATGTTTGTCCACATGTCAGATGTAACCTATAGACATTTGGTCTTAGATAGCTCACCTTGAATAGTGCTTTTCAATTTTTCATACAGTTGTGGAATCACTGTTTCACCTATATATGTTTGGCTCAGCATTTGGTATTTGGGCTTTACCAACTGCATGAGCCGATTAAAGCCTTTATCTTCGACTATAGGAATTGGCTGGTTATCTATTGCTATCATTTCAGCAATTGAATTCGTAATTGGAAGAGATCTAGGGTCGTCGATTCGCCATTTGGAAATAAATGAATCTTCTAGTGTAGTTTGAGTGGTTGGACAGGTTTTAGTATTTGTAGATTGAGCACCTCTGGTAGAGGTTTGGGTGACCTGTGCAACTTCAGATTCTGTGTCGTTTCAATATTTTGTATATTTGAGCCTACCTGATGCACCGGTTTTTCCAGACCAGAAAATTCCGCAGTGTGTTTCAATTTTAAATGATTGCTCAAAGCTGAGGATGAAGCTTTCCTGCCGCTGCCACCCCGCGAAAGTATTTTTTCGCAAATCATACATTTCACTTTACTTTGATCATCAATTTCTCTAAAATAAGTCCAAATAGTAGATCTCCTCCTGCCACTCATTTTTATCATATAATTATCCATTTTCACTAAGAATACGAAACACTTTCTTTTTCTCACAAAAACGGTCAAAACATAAGCACGTGCCGGCAATTTGCTCAGTACTAGATGATGCAATAACATGTCAGGTGTGGCGGGGTAGCAAGGGGCAGGACCCGGCGCTAATCCCGCGTGCTTTACGTAAACAAGTTTCGACATGAATTGGTTAGGTACCGAGGTGATCCTGCCGAATAATGTTCGGCCGAATATTCGGTTCGGTAAAAGTTTTACCGAACTTTCGGCCAAATATTCGTATTGGGTGAAATCTATATTCGGGCCATCTCTAGACGGAAGACGTTTTATAAGTTTTGTAAAAATAAAATCATTTGTTTATTTTTTCAACGGCATGTTCCTGATAACAACTGAAAATATATATTATTGAAAACAAAGTCTTTTAATATAAAAAATTATAAAAAAAATTGAAGTGCCAATTGTGACAACTATGGCAAAATTCACCCCTATGGGGTAGGTCTTTTTTCAACAGTAGACTTGATATGCTGTAAAAAATGAATGAATGAAATGTTTAGTCGCCCTCTTAATTCGTATTTTAGGTTCAGTGGTTCAAGCGGACAGAAGTGGTGACACACGGGAATCGATTTGATATTAGAGCTTTATATTTAGATCATGCACTACCAGTCTGATAACGATCAAGGTCTGAATTTAATGGGTAAGTTCGTTATAATTTCCCTTTTTGCTTTATTCTCAATTAGAGCCGCGATTCTAGCAATCAAACCGATAACAGTTAACAGCTTGTAACATTTAGACCGCTATTCATATTATCGAGTTTAATAACAAATTTTACAATATCAAAATTTGTGTTACCTAATATTTTAGTCTAGACTCAAAATTTGACAGTGTTAAGATTGAGTTTAAACCTTCTTTAAATATGCTTCAGTTATTGTTCTGAGGTTTAAACTAAATATTGTCTTTGAATACTGGTCTTAGTGTTGCCTTTCGACAGCACGGTGATGACGAGATGTGTATTTTCATATTCAATAATGTAAATGCAGTGAATACCTGAATTCTACAATGTATATAGACGCAGATACTCCACAATGTACCAGTGCACGCCTTAAGAACGTGGCTTAATTTATTACTATGTATGTACGCAACGTGATAGCTCACATGGCTCTAGTTAAGTCTGATGCTCGCTCTATCTACACTAACTGTCAATGGCATCTGCTTACATCTGAGACGAATTGTAATTTTTTTTTATAATTTAATACGTGTCTTACATAAAGTAGCGTTACGTATTTTTATTATTATTTTCCTTTAATGTTGTTAAGTACTTATTCAAAGGTGGTGTAAGAGGGTATTCTTGTATTGTCCTACTTTATCACCGCTTCCCGCCGTGTGTACGCTTAGATCTTTTAAATTACGCAACGGATTTTGATGCGATTTTCATCAATCAATAGACAAAATTATTTAAGAGGAAGGTTTATATGTATAATACATGCATATTATATATTATGTAATTATTCTGTCCGTTAGTATGTGATTGAACTCCTCCTAAACGGCTGGACCGATTAAGATGGAATTTTGTGTGTGTGATTAAGTTGATTAGAGAATGGTTTAGATTTAAAATTGGACCCGGTAGGTGGCGTTGTTATCGATCTAGAAATCAACCGTGCTAAGCCGGGCGGATAGCTAGTTCATTTTAAGTTATCGTAGTATTCAGTGTACCTAACTACTGGAATTAAGGTCTAGAGAGTAAATACTACTGAATGTTGAGCCCTAAATCCGATTCTTTCTGCACTCAAGCTTCAAGTCATGATAAAACGACGTGACACTTTGCAACACGTTTGAGACTAAATTATGGCAAACTATTGTTACACATAAAGCCAATATTCATTGCAGCAATAATATGGACTTGCACCGTTACATGTAAATTAAGGAGATCGCGATGTCCTGCGAAAAATTCGCTCACGGCTACGTTTATGGATACACACAATCATGTAATAACTAAACAAGGTGTGTTTCTAACATTTTACAGTATAAATAGATAGGATTTTTTCTTCAAATCTATATGGGACAATCTCTGAAGTATATCCTATATTGTAAAAAAGAATCATTAAAATCGGTTCACAATCGAAGATATCGCGTAACATACTTACAAAAAAAGAAAATTCAGGCGAATTAAGAACCCCCTTCGTTTTTGAAGTTGGCTAAAATTGATTGACATGAAAACTTTAAACATAGATAATTAGCATGTTACATAACAATGACCTGTGTACGATCATAACTCATTTTCAACCTCAAAATAACATACATTCTGTAAAAGGGTTTACAAGAGATTTAGGGTAACTTTAGTAGACGTAGTCACTCAATGTTATAAAAGTAATAGGATAGGATTATACCATACACGTTTGGCGGAATGAATTCATCATTATTTCTCCTTTTCAACTACGCAGAATATTGGGTCGAAAGTATGTTAAAGAATATAGTAGGAAAATTATAAAATAAGCTAGACGAAAGGTATTTGCATATGTAGTATTTAGAGGTGCTGGACCACAAAATACATCAAGTCCAGAAAACAAATAAATTGCATTTTCAAACAAATATTTGCAAGGAAGGAAGGCAAGCTAAAAGAGCAACCAACACATTCGTGATCCTAAATAAACTACAAAGAAACGGACTGAAATAAGATCAAAGCGGGAATATTAAAATGGTCTATTTGACCTTCAACCAAATTAATAATAGCTTGCATTTGGACGTGACCTCTAGACGTAAATTTTATAATTAGTATATATATATATATATATAAATCTATGCTTTCAACTGCAAAAAAAGTATAACATTCCACATAGATACTATTGAAAAAGGAACATTTTTAATCACACAAAAGTCACAGCTTATTCAGTCGATCAATAATTATTGGCAACATTTCACACAATTCTTTGGCGCCAAGAAAAGCGATTATCACTACTCTGTGCCCTGTGTTTTTTTGTGTTTAACCCTTAGAGTAAGTACATACATTTTGTTTTTTTATATTGAATTTGTTTGTAACACATGTTATATTATATAAATTATAGCTCTTTGCACTTTTTCTCCAAATAAACTTTAACTATGCGCGAAATATGCCTGAAAGGGGTACAAAGTCCCTTCACATATTAATATATTGATATATTAATTTTCTCGCATCTAATCCGACGAGCAAGATAACGTCGGACACCGATTTTAATGTTCTGAAGATTGGGTCACACAAACAGTTTAAAAATATTATGTAAATACATAATCATCATCGTTATCATCATTACAGCCCGTCGTTAGTCAAATGTTAAAGATAGGCCTTAGGCCTAGATTTGCCACACTAATACTAGTATTTTCTATATATCATGGAGGCGTTTCACATACATAAATTACCCATGGATAAACATCCCACCTGGTGGTAAGTGGTGTGACGCCCTAAATCGTAAATGGCACTGTTTTAGCTTAACAAAAGCCTAAAAGTAATTACTTTTGCCTTGAATACACCCATATTGTAATTGGACGGAAAGACAGACGCCGGCAAATTATTCCACACCTTTGCTGTAGGTACGCATTACTAAAGACGAAGCAAACCGTTCAGTTCGAAAGCGTCGACTATCGGCAACAAAGGGGTTAAAGCCTGCCGACCACCTGGTTCACCGGTGGATAGGCGAGGGAGGAATAAAGGCATGTAATTACTGTGCACACTTTTCAAAATGCATCCTATAGATTTCCGATCTGCAGTCAATTGTAGTATGACAAAGAAAAAGCCAGCTTCCTTTAAAACAACGTTTGTAAAGACACTGTTAAAACACAACAAGACAATTTGCCTGTAAGTATGTGGCGTAATTGCGACAGGCCAGTTCCCGCTATCGTCCTCGCATGAGATATGTAAATGAATTCTCGGAACGTCTCAAGAACGACGTACAGATAACTTCCTTTCACACTTCTTGACATTTGGAAATCCCGACGCAGCTCGAGTTGTTTTGATATTTGAAACAATTGCATAAGATTAAATTGCGTTCAACTTTTACAAATATATTTTTTCTAATAGTTAAAAAATGTAAGAAAAAGCTTAAAGATTTGTGCTAAATTTTAACTCAATGCGATTTTTTCGGAAATTCAAAACTTTTTTATTGATTCTGACTACACTCTTAATAGTTGCTATGTAGTAATTTACCCCAGACCCCTAGTACCTTTGTTTTTAATCATTTACTATTTTAGAATAAATGATAAATGATACGTGGTAGAACCATGCTGCAGATTATGAAGGCTGCAGCACGAAAACGTCGGGTCGACCGAGGAAGAACCACTTTCGCACAGAATACCAGCGCGAAATAGCATAGCAGCATAATGTTGAATGTGAATACGAGTAGCAATGAATGAAATGACAACACAACTGCATTTTAATTCTTAATCGAATATAGATGTAGGTGTCCTGTGCCACTCACAGCATCCATTACCATCAGATGGACTGTGTGTTTGTTTGTCATTCTTTCTTCTATATAAAGTTATAAAGAAACCATAATATACTATACAAAACTTCAGGGTATGCAATTCCCGAACTTGTTTTTGCCGGTGTTCCGTCTCTATACCAAACTCGTAAGTGCGTTAAGCGTTTTTTGGATGCGTGGGTTTTTATCGAGCATAATTGTCATTACAGTAGCTGTGGAGTAAGTGTACGTGCGTCAGTAAATAGATTAGTGTCTGCTGCCTACGCTACGTTCATCTATTCATCGGTGGGAAAATTATAAAGATAGTAGGTACCAGTAGTTGTTGATTTATTCGCTATATCACAACTGCACGTCGTGCTTAAATAAATATATTCGATGCTACAAACAAACTAAGAATGGGTATTTCAGCGTCTCGTATTTTTTTGGACGTTCAACATTCTTTGACATTCAATATTTTTTATTTACTTGAGGATATCTACAACCGGTTAAAATATAAATACGACCTAATGAGAAACAGAGTTTTTATTTAGAAACATTGTTTCGAATGTATCACAATAACATACGAAAATAAAATTTGGAAAATCCAAAAGTGCACACCTCGAACGCTCATGTAATGTTTTGAATAATCAATTTACTTTTATTAATTACCGAAACACGTATTTCGTTTAAAGCTAGAAAAAAATTGTTTCTGTTTAATTAACACAAATTTTTTTTGACTGCTTGATACCGATTGTATTTAGTTACCGAAAAAATAATAATACCTAATATAAATATATATATTTACAAAGTCCTTAAACAATAAATACAAAATGTTTACTTATTCCACACAGCAGTATTTCAACTGACGCTTACAACGGGAGAACCTGAGCTTTAAACGTCAGTACTCTTCCAGTGTCACAATATACAAAAATTACACAATAATAACAACAACACTCATGAAAGGGTAAAGTAAAAAGAAAATAAAAAAAATGACCATTTTTTAAGGAAAACAAGATATGTACCGCTTTGTCTCTCTCTCTCTCTCTCTCTCTCTCTCTCTCTCTGTGTATGTGTGTGTGTGTATGCCACTTAATAATTTTTGTTTCCACTCATATTTACATTTATCAAAATATATACAAAAAGGGTCTAAGAAATTGATAAAAATGTTAGCCTAATGAAGTTTTTAAGTGCACCGACCGAGTTATATTTTTGCATTGTTGACGATATGACTGTTGCCTGTTTACTTCGCTAGTAATAGTAATAATAATAATAATAATTTTGAGGCGTAGGGAAGTGACGACAAAACTGCTACGTCGGTGCAGTCAGTCAGCGCCCTGCCAAAAGGTGTGAGCGCCGTGCCTAGGCAAAATTGAGGGTGCAAAGGTCCGTTTGTGCATATGGCCGAACCATGAAACGGTGCCGGGCCTGGGCGTCTCCCGTTAATTGACGCCCAAAAAATGGATGATGGACAAAAAAAGAGTGCGCAAAGGGCCGCTGCCTGGAGGTCGCCAGGGCGCGTCTGGAGCTGGCGCTGGACGCGACAGCATGCGGGTCGCCAGCCAAGCGCGGGGGGCTGCAAGACCACCTAGTAGCCACCCGCATCCATCATCCCCACCAGAGGGCTTGGTGTCGGCTGGGTCTTCCCGGACTCGGCAAGCGGCACCCGCCGCTGGTGGAACACGTCGCATGCGTTGGACGCAAATTATGAACGCAAACGCATTGCGAGCGTATTTTAGGGCAAAAGGGGAAGAAACTGGAATGTTAGTGTATCGGGCTCGGATGCATCGCTTTTTCGCAGAGCTGGAGCCATCTGTTCATGTAACGGAGCAAAACCTGGCAGACCGAGTTCGGAACAACCTGCGCTCCAACATATTTGGTGACGCCGAACTCGAACGACTACGACGTGAGTCGCGCGCTCAAAATGGATGTCGGGGCGGTGGTCGTGGAACCAAGGAACCACTCCTCATTGACGCGGTCATTCGCAAGGTGGTTAAACGCAACCGTCGGAACCTCTCCGCCGCCTGGATAGACTACTAAAAGGCATTCGACTCGGTGCCTCATACATGGCTGAAGAGGGTCCTCGAGCTGGACAAGGTTGACTGTACAGTTAGAGACTTCCTCGGGCAGTGTACGATCCTTTGTCATCTAGGCGAGCGGATGACGGCTGCGGAGAACCACATAGGGATAAGAAGGGGTATCTTCCAGGGCGATTGTCCGAGTCCAATGTGGTTCTGCCTCTCTCTAAACTCTCTCAGTACCTTACAGGGATAATTTGGTCTGCCGACCGAAATTATTCCTGTGGTCGTTTCTGTGAACGGGCTAATCCCGGTCAGCCTCTCGGGTCATCTGAGGCGACTGGGACTCCGTGCTCAAATGCAGAAGGCGGTGCTCCTCGACACCGCCCGCATCTTCCGCCGGTTTCTTTCCCTTTCCCCCTAACCCTCGACCGTTTGGTCTCCCTTGCCGAGGGCTTCCGTTTGGTTGGTTTTTTATTTATTTATGTATTATTTGTGTTAGTATATTTAATATATATACATATATATTTATGTATATTTATTTACTATATTTCTTTTATATATTTATTCAGCCCAACCAAATGAGAATACTTTATAAATATCCCAAATAATAATTGTATAAGTCAGAAACTGGATATCGAAACTTTTTAAACTTTATAAATATCCCAAATAATAATTGTATAAGTCAGAAACTGGATGTCGAAACTTTTTAAAAGCTACACTTTGAGCACGCTCAGTTAAAATCATGCAGGTCTTTGCGGCTCCACCCCAAATATAAATACAGTAGCTGAGTATTGATTGACAAAGTGCAAAGTAAATCATTTTAATAACGTTAGGTTCAGCTACATCTCTCAGGCGTTTAAACACAAATATTAATTTTCGAACCCTACTAGACAACAAGCTTACGTGAAGATTAAAAGTGAGTCTATCATCAAAAATTATTCCCAGATATTTTAGAGAATGGACCCTTTCTAGACTAGAATAGTCACAGTTTGTTTTGGGGGACAGAATGTTATTAGAATTACTGTGGGATATTATTTTAAGATTAGGAGGTAGTTTTGGAGACCGAATACTAAATGTCATAAGCTTTGTCTTGTCAACATTGAGCATGAGACCATTTTGTGTTAGCCAATCCGTGACAATGTTAAAACCATGCTGAGCTGATTTATAGACCTTTTCCCACGTTGTGTCGGAAAACACCAAAGCAGTATCAAATAATTAATAAAATAAAAATAAAATAATGATGAACGTGACGGTTTACAATAGTGAAATTCAAAAAGCTTCCTAAGGATTAAAATCTAAAGCTAATAAAAAGAAAATCAAGGTGATAAGTTCAGTTTTTCGAAAGATATCTTGTTCACATCCATACCGACCAACTGACGTCCAAGTGAAATTATTTACAATAAACTTTTTTTAATAATAATCGAAATAAATGATTTTAGAAATAAGTCAGAAGTATTAATTGAAATCTTCTATTGCTATTGGTGTACTTTTTTTATTATATAAGTGTAATATAAAGCTGGTGGAGGTAATTTAAGGTGGATCGCGATTTTTTGATTTGGTGACAATAGAAGCACATTTCCGCTTCGCGTTCGATGTGTGCAATATTATCTTTCCGTCTGCCTTTTTCCACTCTCCTCTTCTATATATATCATGATAAATTTGAAGCGTCAGCTTGTAATATTGAAATAATGACTTCTATTAAGCAGTCGTTATTTGTATGATATTAAGACTGATTAACCTTTTTTAGAATTTTTGTGCCTGTCCGGGCTAATCTTCGGAATGGCTAAACTGATTGTGATGAAACCTCACGATCAGTTAGAGAGCAACGCCAGGAGTAATCTAAGCTTAATTTTATCCAAAAAACATCAGGATTTTTTTATGAAATGGGAAAACTGATAAAATAAATGATTTTTGATGATTATCTCACTAAGGTGTACAAACATTTTCGATTCGAAAACATTTTCGGTTTGCAATTTCAATAAAAAAACTGGCCAAGTGCGAGTCGGACTCGCGCATGAAGGGTTCCTTACCATTACACACATTTCTAGTAGGGAAGCACCCTTTACTTTTTAATTTATTTTTATTTTTATTATTTGATGATAAAGCGGCAACTGAAATACACATTCTGTGAAAATTTCAACTGTCTACCTATAACGGATCATGAGATACAGCCCGCTGACAGACAGACGGACGACGGACGGACGGACAGCGGAGGCTTAGTAATAGGGTCCTGTTGGTTACCCTTTGGGTACGGAACCCTAAAAAGGGCCTTACGCTTTATATCTTTGATGCAAAATCGATTTTTAACACGTTTTTAAGTTCTACTAAGTAAACGTAGTAATTTATTTACTTGTTTCTTTCTACATGGACGAAGTCGCAAATAAAAGCTACTTTTTCATATTTTCCCTCCCTCTGCTTCTCTCCTAACTTCTACCTTTCATTCCTCTTGCTGCCTCAATGGTTATGTTATAAAAGTAATAAAAATCGTTAAAACGTTACAGATATAGTTTTATTTCTCTTGTTAAACTTATAGCACTTACGTCTTCAGACGTTGAAGTAAGAGGCTTTATACTCGTAGATAACATTAGAGATAAACCGGAAGCCAAGAGTATCGATACTTTTGTTCTTGTTTATATCAGGTTAGTCACTAAAAATAAAAACCTCGATTACGAAGAATTAAAACAAAATAAAAATATTTAATTGACAATGTTAAGACGCCATTAGTTTTTCTTATAAATAAACTCTACTATATATACATTATACATTCATTTATTATAGCCGATCAAAAGTCCACCGCTGAACATAGGCTAACCACCATAGATTGCCTCATAGGGAAGATATTTGACAATGTTACACAGTTTTTTATTATTATCGAGTTGTAAGGAAGACACTGCTGCCCATTTCACTTTTAAATTTTCCTCTTTCTCCTCTTGCGACACCCACACAATGATATGGGGTAGTGGATTCTCTAACGCCTCAACGACTCGGTTAACATATTGGATACTTTTTTTCAATGCTAAGTACCTACTTTTAACGTTGTTTTTATTACTTGATATCGCAAAAAAGTACATTAATCTAATAAGCTGAATTCATAAAACAATTAGCAACTTCATTAAGAATAACAATAGCAATTATATTTCTGTTGCACTCTATATATTATGTAAGTCAATCAACTTTATCATCACCTTAATCAAGCAAGTGTACAATACTTTTTAATGAAAGTTTTTTTTTTAATATTAGCGACTTTTTTAAGTTAGGTTTTTCAATGAATTGTATACTTTTTCTTTCCATCTTTTTCAATTAGGAAGCTTACCTTAACCATATAGCACACTTTTTGCTAGTGTAAATATAAAACGAGAAAGATTATTTCCCCATTTGATTTCTAAAGTGGATGTATTCTCTTAAAATTACCGGAAGTTATATTCACTCGTTTGTTATCGAGCAATTCAAATGCATTCACTCATCCACACCGTCCTGTATTGGATGAACCGAATGCAATTGGAGGTACCTTCGACTGCGTGTCAAACAATTTAACAATAATAATATAAAATATTATTATACAGTCTTATATATCTATTCATATACATGAAATTGAAGTATCTGTCTGTAATATTGAAATAACTAGTTTTTATTAAGCTCAAATGGTTAATTTGCATGCTATCAAGATGTAATTAATCATTTTTTAAATTATTGTTTGTCTGTGTCTGTCTGTCCGGGCTAATCTTCGGAGTGGCTGACCGATTCTGATGAAACTGTATGAACAGATAGAGAGCAACGTCAGGAAGGCCATATTTTGTCTGAGAAACTTAGACTTTTTTTTGGAAAAACGACAAATTGATAAAATAAATGTTCTTTGATTAACTTACTACTACTACTTACTAACTAAATAACGACACAATAATAGATCCTATCCAGGCGAAGACGGGGCGGGTTGCTAGTAAAATATAATATTATTGTAAATTGATATTATTTGTAATACGATAATTTTATTTTATTTCTTAACAAAATAGCGCAATAGAAGAATTATTGAAGTATTTTCATAAATTTATGCATAGTATAAATAAAATTGAAGTGTCTGTGATATTGAAATCACTGGCTTCTATGAATCTCAGGGGGTTTTTAAAATTTTTGTCTGTCTGTCTGTCCGGGCTAATCTTCGGAATGGCTGAAGCGATTGTAGTAAAACTTTACGAACAGATAGAAAACATTGTCAGGAAGGATCCAGTCTTTATTTTATCCGAAAAACTTGAAGATTTTTTTTTGAAAAAAAAAACGAAAAATTAATAAAGTAAATGGTATTTCATTATCTTCAATCTAAATAACGCCACATTAATAGATTCCACATCGCCACATCTATAGAAGCCGGGGCGGGTCGCAAATAACTAATAAATAAATATTATATAAATAAGGCAGACTAATTTATGACTAACACCCGCGGAATTTCGGAATTCGGATCCCATAAAAGAATACGCCAACAAGCTACCTCCATTACTCATACACCTTTTTTTATATTTTCAACATCAATTCTTCACAAGTAACTCGTTCAGAACCGGGGCGGCATCAAAGGCAGCTGAACTAAGAAAGTGACGCAAATATGAGTTTTCGAGAGACATATCTGTACAATTTGCTATAGACTATCGGTTCCTAAAGGAACTGTACCCGCGACTTGTCATCGCTGCTGGTGATAAGAAGGCTGGTTCTTTTCTCGCTCAAAGACTAAGTAGGTATATAGGTTCTGCTAGATAATATCCGAGTAGGTATATTTTTAATTTACTCGGATATAATCTAGCAGAGATTGTCACTGGCCGATGATGGTGCGAATGTAATCGTTTTTATTTTAAACTATGTAATTATCCGATCAGACTTAAACGAATCCAGATAGCAGTTTGAATTGCATTGACAATATACATGGCTTAGTCTTGGATCTTATAACTAAACAAAACTTTCAGCTTTATTTATAAGTAAAAGTATTTTTTTTAAATTTTATATTGAGTTCCGTACTTGAAAACTTCAAATGGAAAGATTTTTAATTTCTCTATTATCTATAAAGCTTTTAATAGTCCCCTAAATTATGAATGAATGAATGAATATACTTTTATTGTACACCACGAACAGATATAGAAATGACATAAAAAAAGCAGATTATATGTACAATTTGGCGGCCTTATCGCTACATAGCGATCTCTTCCAGGCAACCAAAGGTGTAAAGGAATAAAACAATGAATACTAGGTAGGTGGTGCAATATAAATATACATAATATAATATCAATACATGTTATATATAGACAATACATGCAATAAAATAACATCTAAATACCTAATACATGAAATAATTTAAATGACTAATATAAAGTAAAACATATAATATATACATATATATACAAATATATAAACAAACTTACATATCTACTCAAAATATATATATAAATTACAACATTCCTCAAACAATAATATAAAGCTGATAGATACAATAAATACATAATCATATAATTTATTCTAACGGTGTCCGAACGATTGAGACAAGTAATGCTCTTTAAATAGGCGCTTAAAGATAATAATAGTTTGTGCTTCACGTATATGCAAAGGTAGGGCATTCCAGAGCTTAATGGACTGAACAGTAAAAGATTTATTAAAAAATGATGTATTGTGAGTTGGTACCCTTAAAATGAATTTTCTTGAAGAGCGTAAAGTTTCCCCCGGAAGTCCTACAAAATTAAACTTCTCCTTTAAATAAGGAGGAGTAGAAGGGTGAAATAATAGACAGTACAGAATAGAAAGAATGTGCATGTTCCAGCGAAGTCGGATAGGTAACCACTTGAGACGTGAGCGAAATTGGGAAATATGGTGAAATTTGCGCAATCCAAATATGAACCGAATACTAGTATTTTGAAGTCTCTCAAGCTTATTTAGCTGGTCCTCAGTTATGTCTACATAGCTTGCGTTAGCATAGTCGAGAATCGGAAGGAGAAGAGACTGGGCGAGCATAATTTTTGTAGGAATGGGAAGAAATGATTGAAGGCGACGCAGTGAACAAAGAGCGACAAAAGTTTTCTTACTTACCTCATTCAGTTGGCGTATCCAATTTAAGGAATTATCAATGTAAATTCCAAGATTTTTGACATTGTCAAAGTAAGGGATTACTACTCCATCGAATACGATAGGTGGTACGGAGAACCAGTCAATTCTTGAGATAAAGCTCTGGCTACCAATAATGATAGCCTGAGACTTTTTAGGATTGACATTTAGGCCATATGATTTACTCCACTCATGAATAATATTTAGATCCTTATTCAATGTAGCAATTGCATTCGGCAAATTATCAAGAATTGACTGGGTGTAAATCTGGACATCATCCGCATACGTGTGGTAGAGAGTAGATATTTTATGACTGATTGAATTAATGAAAATGGATAAGAGTAAAGGTGACAACACGCCGCCCTGCGGCACGCCTGCAGTAATATCACACCAAGATGAGTGAGTTTCATCGACACGAATACACTGCCGACGGCCACAGAGATAACTTTGAAACCAGTTAATTACTGATGGAGATATGTTAAGGGAACACAACAGACTCAACAGTATATCGAAGTCAACAGTATTGAACTCATTACTGAAATCCAGCAAGGTCATGACTGTGAGTTGTTTATTATCCATACCCCACCGTATGTCATCAGTAGCTTTGATTAAGGCAGTAGCTGTATTATGACCAGGGCAGAAACCGGATTGTAAGGAATTCAATAAATTGTGCTAATTAAGGAAAAGGATCAGTTGTTGGCAAATAAGTTTTTCAAGGACTTTAGAAAGGAACGGTAAGATCGAGATGGGACGGAACTCAGAGAGGTTGACGGGATTAGATCTCTTCGGAAGAGGGATAATATGAGCACTCTTCCAGGCTTGAGGGAATTTAGAGGACGAGACACATGCATTAAGTAAATAAGTGATAATGGGAGTGATAACATCAAGGAGAGGAACAATCATATTACGGCTAATGTTGTCGCTACCGACAGAATTTGAGGAGATAGATAATATGATCTTCTTAACATCACATTCAGTAAACTGACTAAAAACGAACAGAGGATAATTAGAAGTCGGAGTTACAGAAAGAGAACGAAGTGTTTGCAGTTTATGTTCACTATCAAAAGAGTTAGAAGGATTAGAAAAATGTTGATTTAATGGTTCAACATCAACACTAGGAGGTGAAGCATTTAGGGATGTTCTACCAACTCCAACTGTTTTAAGAGACTTCCACACCCTAGATGAGTCGCCGTTCTCGACTGATGTATGAATATGGCGTCGTTGCGCATCTCTACATAATGTGTTGCAGCGATTCCTGATTTTGGCGTATTTCCTTAGGTTTTCCTCTGTTTTATTCCTCTTAAGCTTTGACAATGCCGCATTCTTAAATTATTTTTAATTTAAACAAGCAGCAGTGGAGTTATGACGGCGCTGTAATGAGGTTGAAAACCAGGTATTTAAAAAAAACAGCGAAGTTACAAATAGCAAGAACAAGCAACAAATTCGCAAAATAGAATTCAGCCGACCTCAATTATTTAGTGAAATTGATCTATTATGAAGATGTGTCACGTCGATAAAGTAGTACATTGATAAAGTTTGTGGACAAACGGCCATATGTAACTGTAATACTTTATTAGCATTCCGTTGTAGATAGCATGCACATATCGTGTGGTACAAATGTCTGCGACCCTTCTGGACAAGTCAGCTCATCAACACCGGCCCTATTTACATAACAACGTAGGAGCCGGCTCAGCGCCGCGCTACGTCTACGTTTATTCAATTGAACGCTATCGAGTGCAATGAATGTTCGTCTTGAAAACACATAATATATCTAGTCAAAAATCCTCGTGGACTTCATATTTTATGAAACACTTTACGTGTCAGTGAATTTTAGCAAGAATAAAGTAAAGAACCTTTTAAATTTCAGGGAAATAACATGATTTATCTAATGACGTTTTATTTATAGTATTACAAGTATTCCTGTTAAACGCTACAACTAAGTTTAAAGTTATTGTAATAGGAGTGGCTCACAAAAGTAAATGGCAACTTTCCACCAACGACTTTTAAATTTCAGTCCGTACGCTTAGCTACAGGTTGTTATAGCTTAGTTTATTCCTTCAGCTATATTACTGTATAGTTGTAGCACGAATTGGTCGGCTCGACCGGGGAAGGACCACGCTCTCACAGAATAACAGCGTAAAATAGCACCTTAACACTGCTGTGTTTTGTATGGTGAGTGTAGAGAACCGGAGACGCTTTTTACGCATCTGCATTTTGATTCGTAATCGAGGATAGATGTAGATGTCTATGGGCCACAGCAACCACTTACCACCAGGTGTACTGTGTGCTCGTTTATCACCCTTATCCTATAAAAAATGATGTTTGTTAAAGTTATTAAAGAAGCCTTGTCCAGTTACTAAAAAGTAGATCGATGCTAGTTGTGCAGCTTTGTAAAGCGCCTACCTCTCATCTAATACTGTACGTACAAAAATATAATCTAAAAATTAATAGGTTAAACAAAAACAGTATTAAAATTATAAGAACTAAACAGGAATTGGATATAAGTGTAAACAAATACATAAAAATCATAGAAGAAGCTTGCGAAAAAACAATCCCTAAAATAAAAAATAGAATAAATAATCGAAACCTTGGTGGACCGATGAGCTAGAGACACTCAGAAGAGATACAGTGCAAAAGAAAAGGAGGATATCTTGTGCAGCGCCACGTCGCAAGAGATACGTTGTGGACGAGTACCTGAAATCGAAAGAAAAATATGAATTAGAAGTTTTAAAATCACAGACGCAAAGTTGGAAAAAAATTTGCAGTACCCAAGATAGAGAAAGCCTCTGGGATGGGATTTATAGGATTATACGAAAAACCTATAAGAGACAACCAGATGTGACAATAGTTAAAGACGGAGAGGCCTTAACTCCTGAAGGATCAGTGGAACTTTTGGCAAATACATTCTTCCCAGATGACAAAGCAGTAGATGATAATATCGACCATCAGATAATTAGAACTCTAGTAGCGGATGAAACTCAGACCTTTCCAGATGACGAAGATGATCCCGAATTTACAATGTCCGAACTCAGAAATACTGTGAATAGCTTTAATCCCAAAAAAGCTCCGGGCCAGATGGATTCACAGCGGACATTTGCTCTAGGGCGATAGCTGCTAATGAAGAGGTTTTTCTAGAAATTCTAAACAAGTGCCTAGAACTATCATACTTCCCCACCCCATGGAAGGAGGCTGCAGTGGTTGTTCTGAGAAAATCTGGAAAAACTGATTTTGCTCAAGTTAAATCATACCGGCCAATAGGACTGTTGTCTACTTCAGGAAAGATGATTGGAAGAAAATGATGGTTAAAAGGATCCGTTGGCACATTCTTCCTCGGGCTAATTGCAGGCAGTATGGCTCCATACCACAAAAATGCACTGAAGACGCTCTCTACGATATGTTGACTCATATTTTAAATAATATGAGGAAAAAATTGATTAACATAATCGTTTCCCAGTACATCGAGGGAGCGTTCGACAGTGCATGGTGGCCTGCAATAAAATGCAGATTGCGAGAGAGGAAGTGTTCACAAAATCTTCGACGATTGGTGAAAAGCTATCTGGAAGACAGAAAAGTTCGAGTCAGGTATGCGAACAAAGAATATATAAAGGTGACAAATAAGGGATGCATACAAGGCTCAATTGGAGGCCCAACGTTTTGGAATATCTTATTGGACCCACTGTTGGATGAATTAGAGAGGCGTGGGATTTACTGCCAGGCATTTGCGGATGACATCGTTTTGGTTTTCTCTGGAGAATCAGTCACGGAGCTAGAAAGACAGGCCGACCAGACGCTTACCTATGTGGAGGTGTGGGGTATTAAAAATAAACTAAAATTTGCGGCGCATAAAACCAGTGCCATGGTTGTTACAAAAAAATTGAAATTTGAAATCCCGCGGATCCACATGGGTGAAGTTGAAATACAAATGGTTGACCAAATTAAAATGTTAGGACTAATATTTGATAAAAGATTAACCTTCCAGCAACATGTTAGTTACGTCTGCACAAAAGCAACCAACATTTATAAACAGCTGAGTCGAGCAGCGAAAATCTCCTCCAGCGCAAGAGCCTGATATAATATTGATTTTCAATGTCTGGAGGACATGGGGCCCTACACCAGGACACTACATAGTGTCAGCGGTCCAGAAGTATATACCGATGGAAGTAAGTTAGATGGAAAGGTGGGGGCTGCATTGACTCTATGGGAAGACGGCGCTGAGATCACAAGTAGGAAGTACAAGCTCGAATCCTTCTGTACGGTTTTTCAGGCAGCAATGTTTGCGCTTTACCAAGCAACAAACATTGCACTGAAAAGTAAATGGAGAACGCTCAATATTTGCAGTGACTCACGATCATCACTGGAGCTTCTGAAAAACCAGAAATCCTTCCACCCCCTTGTGGTAAATATAAGGCAGAACATCAAGACCTTGGCGAATAAAGGAAAAGAAGTTAGACTGTTCTGGATCAGAGCACATAGAGGCAATGAGGGAAACGAGAGAGCGGATCAATTAGCGAAATAAGCGGTGCAGAAAAAGACAGCACCGGATTATGACCTATGTCCATTGTCATATATAAAAAAAATGAATAGACACGACAGCTTACAAACGTGGAACGATAGGTACATCAAAACAGCAACAGCGGAAGTTACCAAGCTCTTCTTCCCGAATGCAATACAAGCGCACCAGAGTTTAAAGAAAATAAAACTTACCCTCTAAACTTCTCTATTGAAATTAGGATGTTTTTTAATTTCAATAGCCTCGCGTATCATCCTTGGTAGGAATCGGTGTTCTTTTGCGAGGATTTGTGGTCTATCAAATCTGATGTAATGGCGGGGACGATCTTGAACATGTTCACAGACTGCAGACTTCCCAGAGCGTCGGTGCCTCACGTCAGCTATATGTTCTTTCACGCGGGTTTTAATGGATCTTTTTGTTTGTTGAAATTAAAAAACATCCTAATTTCAATAGAGAAGATGGATGGGTGCTGCCATCTGCTTGGGATCCTATAATTAACAAAATTAAATCCAAACCCAAGCATACCACTGCAAGACTTCAAGATACTGTAAGCTCATTCTGCGTAGATCGGACCAAAAAATTAATATTCAAAAAACTGAAGGTAGCCGGGCTAACTATGACATTAGGACGTCAAACACCTCAGTCCCCCCCGTGACCATGGGTGCTGTAAAGCACCCGAAACGTCGGGAATCAAAATTAGTAAAATTAAACGCGATAAAATCCGTAAAAAAATAGTTTTATTCAATACAACTCATAGACTTAGAATATTACGCTAGTATATTCTAAGTCTATGCTACAACTACCATTACGAGTTTTTTTTTAGAGGAAACAAAACACAAACACACACTGAAATGCACACGCTCACTCCCGTTTGCATTCTCACACGCATACACGCGCAGGTAACCCAACGTCAATTATATGTATAAAAATGTTACTTTCCATTTTTTTGCTCTTTTAGTGTTGTTTTATCAGGTATTGTAATAAATCAAATTTAAATACCTCATTATTTTTCATAATGTTTCAAGCAAGGTGTTAGGCTACTGAAATTAGGTACATCGAGGTAGTGCTTTAAATGTATATTAGGAGAGTCATGTTTAAGTAATGATTATATGGTATTGGTTTAATTATTCGGCATACTAAGGCTTTTACATTTATAAACCACTTAAGTTTCTGTAGCTGATGCATCAAAAATAATGTCTTTCGTATTGTTCCTCTTCTTCCTTTTTGTCTTTTTCTGTGGTTTCTGTTTTATCGAATTCTTTCTTCCATTAAGTACTTAATACGAGTTTAGTCTACAACACTCTTTAAGTATTGAACTCTAAAGCTCTAAACTATATATTTCAATTGTCCTTTTAGTGTGAAAGTATTGAATAACAAAAAACACAGTATATATTATAAGTCCTAGTATTGGAAATAGTTAACTAAAATGAGCGCATGCTTTTCCATGCCGATCAAAATGATTGCCCTATTGTGAAGGAATACAGTTCTCTTTTTTCCCCCTCTTTATGACAGTCTCCGCATATCCAACGAGCTAAAAATGCTTGGCAGGCATGTTTATCTGAATTACCTCAAAATGAAACTTCGTCGTATATTAATTCTTTCTTATTATAAAGGGCACACATTTATATAAATCATTTTTATTTATTAATGAATATTAATTTTGTATAGTAAAATACAACTACAGGATTGGGTAGCTGACAATTTAGCATATCTTTTAAATTGTTATGTAGATGTAAAGGGTAATTTCGTTTATTTTATCACCTTTTTCAAAAGCTTTTAAGATTAAATAGAAGGCAATCTTCTTTCATTACTAATTTTCAACCAAAGTATTTAAACTTAAGCATATGTTCTTATTATACAAAAATAAAAATGCAATTATTGTATCGTACGTCTTATAATAGTGTTCTGTGGCTCTATCAGTTGTTTATTGGTTTACATATTTTTTCTGATTCTGCGAGTTTATATTTTTGAACAAGGTGTCTTTTATTGTACATCATGTGTTTAAAAATTATATCTGCAAAATAATGTCAGCTTTGTATGCGATTATTAACATCGATACAGCGTAAAAAAGAATACTTCTTTCACGCACTATATGATGTATAAACTTATTGTATCTTAGAAGTGAAATGAATACTCTTTATTAAATAGTTAAGATAAAAATCCCTAGAGCTGTTTCAAATCCCACCATACACACAGCATCACCTTATTGCGTGTTAATCCGGGTTTCGCTACAGTCTTGACTACCCTTTGACCATGATCTTTTTCGCACATTCTTGTCGTAGGTGATCCACTTTTCATCACCAATCAATCTTTTCAAAAATGGTTCGGTTTCATTACGTTTCAATAGAGAATGGCAAATGAGTACACGATTCATTAGATTTCTTTCAGTGAGCTTGTGTGGTACCCAAATATCGAGCTTTTTTGTATAGCCAGACTTTTTCAAATGGGTCTAAACTGTTTTGTGGTCAATCATTAATTCCTCGGTTATGTCGTAACTATTAATATGCCGATCTTGCTCCACTTTTTCAAAAATGGCATCGACTTTATCCGAATGAGGGCGACTAGAGCGAGCTGCATCTTTGACATCAAAATTCCCGGACTGAAAACGCTTGAACCAACTTTGTGCTACTCTTACTGACACTACATTAGGTCCATAAATACTACATTAGTACATATTTTTTCTTGGCTTGAGCCGCATTTTTCGTTTTTTTTTTAATAGAACTTCAAAATGTATCGAATTTCTTCGTTAGATTCATTCATTTTGGCGGACAGAAAAACAATTGAAAAATGGCGGCAAAGTGTTTTTTTTTTACTTTTTATTAATGCCCTATGTGTATTGATATTAAAACCAGCCAGATACAAACAGTACAACCAAAGAGATTTTTCTTCAATTTTATACAAACAAAATACGAAGAATCTTTTTCCCCGACCTATTAATTATAATACACATAAATTATTAATCCTAATTTTCTTGATTTCATGTTAAAATTGACATTTAATATTTTAACTTTTTGGATTGTATTTAGTTGAAATGATCTCATAAACTCCGGATATGAATGAGTTCCGGTGAGGGCAAGAAAACTTCGATAAATGGAGAAAGGTTGCTGAGTTATATTGTCAACAAAACTGATCTCTGATGAAGACGGCATGTATACCTAGTTTGTGTACTGTACTTATATAATAAATAACGTTATTTTTCGTGGCGATAAAAAATGTATCATTCCGAATTTAAAACTGTTACAGCAGCACTACCTTATTAGGTGTTTACTATTTTATATAATGTCTAACATCAACTGCGAGTTTGCTAGCGTTCAATCAGAGAGACGGAGACTCAGTCTTCTTTGAATTGATCGAACGGCCCATTTTGCATTAAGTAGCTTGGAAATAAACTCGGGCGTCATGAATCTACATGGACGTAATGAAGTCTGATGCGCATCAGTATTAATAATTTAATACTATAGGTAAATGTTGCGTAGAACATTCTCACTACCGTAGAGACGGTCGGGTAACGGCAACAAGACTATTAAAATTTTCTGGTGAATGCTTTCGTAACTACTAGATCTCGAACAATTGCAAATCGATTTTTATAGGGCTACCACAGTGCTTAATAAAGTAGCGCTAGTCTTTATACGCTGTTCATTTTAGCATGAAATTAATTTAGAATTAAATGAACATAACCCCTGAAGATAACCCCTCACCACCATGCTGGTTCTATCAAAATTTATTTAAAAAATTCTACAAAAATATTTTAAAGTGAAATATGTTTAAAAAAATTAATCCCGCTGGGTTTCTTGCTGGTTCTTCCCAGGACAGAGGTATTTTCCGAACTAGTGGTAAATAAAAAAATTACTTTCAATAAGTATTATGTAATAATCTATTTTGAATAAAATCATTCTATTCTATTCTATACTATTCATGAATTGTTACAGAAACAAGCCTTAGGTTTTTCTAGATGCAATAAGGTGATGATTATAATACATTTCCAAATAACATATATTTATGTAGAAGCAAAATAAGACACCATACTCAGTATGCTCAGTTTATTCTATTAATTAATTTATAAACAAGCTCTACGGTTAAAAGGGTCATTAAACAAGTTACTTAACATCAGATGCACCTCATGTTCGTTTGTTCCTTTCCTATAAAAAAACAGGTGCACTCTCTATTCCCTCAATCACATAGCCCGATGGGGCAGCAATCCGAAACGACTGGAGAGTTCAGGCGCAGGACCATCGGCTTTACGCGCTTTCTGAGAAACGGGGTTAAACACCGCCAACTTCCTAACTCCGGGCTGTTACTGAGAATTTCTTTATAGGAAAACCCAATAATTAATTCTAGGATTCGAACCCGGGACCGCATGATCGACAGACGCGCTAACGACTACTAGACTAACGCGGCAGTCAAATGGCCACTCGGATTCAAAGACAGATGTTGGCAAATTATTCGACTCTATTGTTGTACCTATGAGTTCGCATTACGTATGACGAAGCATACAGCCGATGCAATAGAGGCGGAGACAGGCCGAAACATTTGGTTGTCCGATTGTGGAAGGGAGAGGGAGGAATTATGGTTACGCACGCTCTCCGAAATGTATTCGGTAGAACACATTGGCTATAATCAGATTAAGGTCACCAATTAGCCTCTTAACACAGCTTTCAGTCCAAAACTATTAGGTGGCATTTTGCAGCGCCAGCCCATAAACGGCAGCCATACTCCATATACGACTGAACTTGCGCTTTATATAGAGTAAGCATCTATTGTGCTTTTATTTTAGTAAATGTTTCTTTCTGTGTTCATTTTTTTTTGCCAAAACGCTTTTTGAGGTAGACTGCGGCGCTCATGCGCTAAAATTATTGATTTTACAAAAAAAAGGTTATTACATAAATTATAGAAAATTTTCTCTTCTTTGATTTATTATATAAATGTTTTTATTGTAAAATGAGTCGAAAAGGACATACCTACTCGTATTGTCAAAAAACTGTTTTTAGGAGTCAATTTTCCAATATGGCGCTTTTTTAAATATACGAGGTGGCAAAGTAGAAATTAGGAAAGAGCACATCGAAATCTATAAAATTACCAATTTTCAAAACTCCCGGAAAACTTTCCAGGTAAAACTACCAAATAACTGATACTATAACTATACAAACAATCTCACCTAAACCATTTTTGTACCGTAAAACTAACATCGTCCGATTTCGTCCCTCGGTTAATTAATATATTATATTGCTATACCTATTGCGTGATAATTGATGTTCAACTTTTTCAACGTTTCTATTTAGATCAAACAAATAAACAAAAAGAATGCGAGAGGCAAAATTGAGTAGCCTTTCAACAAGTGTGCTGGAAAATAAAACTTAATTTGGTGCAGTGGCAATGGTAGCCCTAAGGCAAAGCCACAATCATTGACACAGATTGCGGTTCGTTCACGCAGAGTTCGTGAGGCGCCGCCGCAGTACCCCATTTAAAAGGCAAATACGGTCACGATGCGCTCACGCGTTTGATATCTTCTTGATAGACGCTTGTAATGTGCTCCTAATTTAAAGTACGCAGCTTCATCATTGTTGTGCTTAGGATAAATCTAAGAATATGTCATTTTAAAGTTATAACTTATTTCTGGCTTTAAATTTTTATATTTATAAGTCATAATAAAGAATTACCGTGTGGTGGCGGCGTAAGGAAAATTTATCACCCCATTTCGTGCCATGGGTGTCGTCGCGATTATAGGAAATGCCAATAACATCTTATAGCTTCCGATAGATGGCGGTAAAATCATTTCGTTTGCGTCAGACGTAAAATACTCTGACTGGCGACGAGGGACAACATCAATGGTGCGGGGTATTGCAATCGTCAATCCGTCTGCCAAGCGTGGAAAACCCCTACGACGGAAGCAGCCCATGTCCACAATGAACTGGCTGATGAAAAATAAATACTTATTTGTAATAATACGACGTAGGGATACAACTAAAGAATTTTAGTGTGGCCAGTTTGCGTTGCAGATTAATTTTCGAAACCAGTTGGACGATCTACATCGAACTCGCACGATGCTACCACCGATTACATAAGCGAACAACGAACCAACAATCGAACAACGGCTATATAGCCGTCGCCTCCGCGATTCACTTCATACCGCCAGGCAGACCTAAAAACGTTTACTGCACATGTGAAGGTCAGCGCTTATAAACCGTATCGTCTTTTATACCTACATGGCCGTTGCGCCATCAGTCTGAAGCAACAAATCATATCGATATTTTTATAGTATTAAAATAAATAAAAATAAGTTAACAGTCCACTTGACGGTGATTGCAGATAAAGAACGCCAAGATGCGTTATCACCCCTGTAGACTTCATTGCGGTTGCACCCAGACGGTCTTCTAGACTAAGGCGGAGCCCAAACAGCTAGTAATTTCCCTTAGTCTGCTTTTTTGATACCCATAGATCGACGTGAGTTGATGGAACTTTCCATGTTCAATTATGCTTTGTATTTATTTCTTTATTTATTTATTTCCTTTTTAGTATGTATGTTACATGAGATACTATAATATACTATATATTACATACTAAGTCCCTAATGAAGACATGCAAAGGAGACAATTTCTTTTTGTATGGAGAATGGGCCCACTACAAATTTTAGGGATACTTAATGAAATGTATGTCGATTTATTCCTTATAATCTATAGATTAAAATTAATATTAGTTTTATCGCATCTAAAGGAATTCAGAGAAATTAAAATATGAATATCACAATAACCTAAAAAGAAACTAAACGCTATTTTTTTTTATCTGGCTTTACGGCTCTGGGTTCTAGCCCTTCTGAGCCTAAACTAAAAGTTGTTCTATTAGTATTGTGAGTTAGAATAGTGTATATAGAATAGAATAGGACAGCTAAATAATTAATAGCATAAAACAAAGTTGCAGGTACATTTAACATTTATAGGTACTTTTAGACTGATGGAAAATCCTTTTAGTAGTTCCGGCAAAAATAGTACACTGACCAAGAAACATGGTGGAGGCTATTTTTACATGTATTGATTGATTAGTGAATATACATCACAAACACCATCACAGTAATTAAATAAATATGATTAAAGCCAAAATGAATAAAAGATAATATGTTCATTTATAATATTACCTTTACATACTATATAGTAATAAAGATGTTTTAATCTGGTTGTAAAGGATAAAAACACAAAGTAAAATACCACTGTATTTATTACTGTAATCATTTCAAAAGTAGTCTATTAATAGTGGAACAGACAGACAGGCGCGGTGTTAAGACTTTATTTTGATATATCTTTGTTGGTTAGTAAAGGTGCAGTGTGTAAACTTTGCTTTAAAATATATTAACTGATTAGTTATTATACCCCAAACACCATTAAAGCCAAAATGACTAGGTAATATCATGTTTATTTATGTTGATAAATATGAAGTGAGATGTTTTAAACTAGTTGTGTAAGGATTACAAAACACATGTATAATTTAATTGTATTTATTATTGTCAGTCATTATCATTCCAAAAGATTTTTTCAATATAACTTGATAATAACATGTCCATTTATGAAATTGTTAGGAATCATAAGGATATTTTATGTGATATAAGACTGTTGTCTTCAATATCCATATACTTTTTTGTCTCTGCTTACGAGCAGCTCTGCAAGATTTCAGCCTACAAGACATACACATTTATTCTAAGCAACCCACCTGAAAAAAGTTAATAAATAAAATATTGAAACAAGCACACATGTACTTATTTATCTAATATAATTTGCAACCAGTAACACGGTTTTAGGTGCATGTGTGCGTCCAACAGTGAACTATTAAGGGGTGTTTAGCGAGTTTTACACCTCTACAGCGATTGAGAAAATAAATAGCACGTAAGATGTTTTGAACTGGTCGTGTAAGGATAAAAAAAACTCTTATTGTCACTGTATTTGTTATTGTAAAATCATCACATTCTTAAAGCAGTATTAAAAGTGACACATGCCACCAGGTGCAGTGTCAGGACATTGTTATTAATTTGTATTGATTGAATAACATGTTTACATTCCAAGCACCATTAAAACCAAAATGACTGGATAGTAACATATCCGATTTTTACGATATTAACCACGAAAATTAAATAGCATGTAAGGTGTTTTGAACTATTTGTGTTAGGATAAAAAGAAACACTGTATTGTCACTGCATTTTTATTGTTTATTATTTTAAAATCATCATATTCTTAAAGCAGTCTATTATAAGTATCACAGGCCGCGAGGTGCAGTGCCAGGACATTATTTTAATGTGTTCATTGATTAGCATGTTTACATCCAACTGCAATTAAAGCTAAAATGTAAAATTCTCGAGTAGCAGTCTCGTACCGGTAAGCTCAGTGTGGGACGGCTACCCTCTAGTTGGAGTGACGACCTGGTATGATATTCAAAAAGTCTATGTATACAGGTGGCTCAGGACCGTGCTTTGTATAATTCCTTGGGGGAGGCCTATAGGCTGTAATGATGAAGAAGTTTTAAACTAGTTGTGTACGGATACGGCTCGACCGGGGTAGGACACGCTCTCACGGAAAACGCTACCAGCGTAAAATAGTAGCTTAATGCTCCTGTGTTTCGTATGGTGAGTGTAGAGAACCGGAGTCCTTTTTTACTGGAAACGAAGCACTCCATCTTAGTCCTCAGGGGTGACAATGCATCTGCATTTTGATTCTTAAACGAGGATAAATGTAGATGTCTATGAGCCACAGCATCTACTTACCATCAGGTGGACCGTGCGCTCGTTTGTCACACTTATTCTATAAAAAAAAAACAAAAGGAAATTGTCAATTGAAAGAGATACGAAAAGGTACCAGAGCATCTATTCAACTTGCTCGGCGTTTATTTATAAATTAGGCGCTTTATTTATAATAAGGCACATAGTAGAAACAGGTCAAGTAAGCAACAATAATTAAAAGTTTTATTGATTATTATTCGTCATCATTACAAAAATTCGCTGCTGAACATAGGTCTTCCCTAAATTAAATATATAATGTAAAATATTGTATAGCCCTTCCGTCAACTGCCATCGCGTTTCGCCCCGTATGGTGTCGTAAAAGTCGTAACAGAGTAAAATAAAGATACCAGGAGATGAGCAGAAACATCTCCCTATAGAATACCACAAAAAGCTTTGGTTGCCACAAGCGTAGCAACTGTGGCAAAAACTGCCATATAGTAATGATGCATATTTATATTACTATATAAATATGCATCATTACTACTTGTGTATAAATTATTCCAATCATTGTGAGGTTCATTTAAGTGGTATTCACAAATACGAGCGCACAGTGGCACATAAAATGAGTTACGAGGGTGGATTGAAAAGTACTCGGCCTAACCAAGAAAATAAACACATACTAAATCAGTAATATTTTTATTTTTCTACATAATCACCATCAAGTTCAATACACTTTTGCCACCTCCCCTTCCAAGCATTTAGACCGTTGAAAAAAAATGATTCTTCCTTAGAGTCAAAATATGCGTCTACAGCTGCTTTGACCTCGTCGTTTGTCGAAAATCTTTGACCTCCCAAGTGCTTTTTTAGGTTAGGGAACAGAAAGAAGTCTGATGGTGCCAGATCAGGTGAATACGGCGGATGCGGTAACAGTTCAAAGCCACAGTTGTGAATTTCAGCCATTGACTGTACTGACGTGTGAACACGGGCGTTATCTTGATGAAACAGGACTTTTCTTCTGAGCATTCCTCGACGTTTTCTTTTATTTCCTCTCGTAAACGACGTAGTAAGGTGCAGTAGTAATCAGAGTTTATAGTCTGACCCCTTTCAAGATAATCAATCATAATCACACCTTTCGAGTCCCAGAATACTGAAGCCATCACCTTATTTGCCGACAAAATCGACTTAGCCTTTTTAGGGGGTGGTGAACCAGGTCTTCTCCACTGTTTTGATTGTTGTTTTGTTTCCGGTGTACAGTAATGAACCCATGTTTCGTCCATAGTAACAAAACGATTCAAAAATCATCTGCATCGGCTTCAAATAACTCCAAACAGTCGCGTGAAATAGTCAATCGCGTCCTTTTTGTTCAACTGAAAGCAGTCGTGAACCCACCTCGCAGACACCTTGTGGAAACCCAACTCGTTGACAATGATGTTTTGAGTTCGTTCATAAGAGATGCCTATAATCTCGGCTATCTCTAATTTTTAATCTGCGGTCTCCATTATTAAATCAAGTACTTTTTAATATTTTCGTCAGTAGTTGACGTCGAAGGCCTTCAGAGCGGGGTTCATCTTTCACACTCTCTCTACCACGCTTAAATTCTGCTATCCATTTTTTGACGGATGAATATGACAGAGCACAATCGCCTAATGTACTGACCATGTCATCATGGATGGCTTTTGATGATAGCCCCTTCTTATGGAGGTACTTAATGACGGCACGCTGCTCGATTTGCTCCATTCGCGGAAATTATGTCCGATTACTTTGTTAATAAATTTATAAAATCACAATTAATTATCGCACACGTTTCGAACTTCACACAATGAACTAGTCTGAACTGAACTAAATAATGTGGGTAGATTTGATTTTTAGAATTGAATGGATCTGTGTTAGGCCGAGTACTTTTCAATCCACCCTCGTATCAATCAGCAATCTCTCTTTTAGGTTAGTAGTTCTTTTTAGTTTAGGTATTAAGAATCTAGATAAATGATTACATACAACTTAAAAATACAGTGTCGGGAAGTAGAAACAGCACGCTTATAACTAGCCACAGAATAGAATAGAATCATTTTTATTCAATATAGATTACAATACATAATACTTATTAAAAGTAATTTTTACTTTTACCACTGGTTCGCAAAAAAACCTCTGTCCTGGGAAGAATCAGCAAGAAACCCAGCGAGACTTTTTTAAAAAAAAAGCACATTTTACAATATAATTTTTTATACAATTGTTTTGAAAACATTTTGAAACAGCATGGTAGCGATCACCTCATTCCCAGGGGTTATTATCAGTCATTTACTCTCTAGTAGTATAATAACCCTTACTAGACAATTTTTGCTTAAGAAATAATTTAGAAAAGGTCTGCATATTATAGTAATTGTTGACGCCGCTCTGGAAATGGCAGGAGTTACAGTTACAGGCATAAGGGGTGTTTGTTGGATGTTACCGATGTCTTCAATATTTATGAATTGTAATTCCATATCCCTGTTATCATTTGTGTCTCCATACAGTTGTAGAAGCTCTCGGCCGACAAGATTGCAGACTCATTCTAAATGATCCACCTGAAAAGTGTTTTTTTTTCATCAACTAACCGAACAGACTATAGTTTTACAGTGTCTTCCACCTAAATAATGATATTTATTAATATTTTATTTATTTCAATCTTTATTACTAATAAACAGTCTTAATGTCTCTTAAATTATATATAAATAGCATGTACTCGTTTCCCTTCATAATACTTTTGTAGTAAACCAGATTCCACTAAGGTAAAAAGAAATAAAAATACATCAAATCAGAAAGGTAAACAAGTGAAGTTATTAGAATTATAACATTATTTGACTAAGTACAAGTTCCTAGACGTTTTACATTTTCACTAATTTCATTTAAGGTAAAAAATATTACTTGTGTATTAAGTACAAAGGCAGACAAATATGGGGTAAGGTAAGGAAGAAGTAGCAACTAAAGAAAAAAAACTGTGGTTATCGAATATCTCCCCTATAAGGCAATCTGTGGGGGAGGTCTATGTTCAGCAGTAGACTTATGATAGGCTGTAAAGTTAAAGATAACCTGGTGGTGAATAGCCAAATTGTTTGTAGTGCGAGGTGTATGATACTACAAACATCAATCTGTGTGCCAAAACGATTATGCCAACTCCTCCGGGCAAGCCTATTTCAGGCAGGGGATCACTTACAGGCTGTTAAAGTAAAGTAAGTACCTGGTGTGATGGTATCCACTGCAAAATAATATCTCTTTCTGCTGAGTTCTTAAAATTGAAGATCCACATGGAATACAAATCTTCTAATGGAATGAGCAGTTTCAATACTTTCTTGCAATTTTCTTAGGCAGTTACAACAAACTGCATCAAGTAGATGTAACTGAAAAAATTGGGAATGCAAATAAAAAAATAAAGAAGTAAAAAAATATTAAATTCAGAAAGAATGTACATTACCTACAATCAACAAAATAACATAAAAATAATGTAAACAAAATTCTTGCTTCCCTGATGGAGTTTAAATATAATAAACATAAATAGTAGATGTATTTAATTAAATATTAACACTAATATGTATTCCCCTAATAACATCCATTTATTTTTTATGTTATCTATATCTATAAATATTAAATTCAGAAGGAATGTGTACATTTCTTCTGAATTTAAGCAGCGTCTTCCTATTAACAACTACCAATAAAAAAAATGTGGTTGACGACTCGTCTACAAAGCGTGGCAACTATAGCAAGTATCCTCCTTTGAGGAAATCTGAGGGAAGGTCTATGTTCAGCAATGGGCTTTTGATAGGATGTAACGGTTGTGGATATAGTTACTCTGACAGACACTTTTAACATAGATTTGTGTATATTTTGTGTGATTTTATTTTCTCTATTAATTAAAATAAAATAAAATGTAATACATTATAAACGAAACTTAGTAGTTTTCGTTTCCGTAGTATAATATTTTTGGACTAGAACTTCGAGAGTGACAAAAATAAGATATATTTCACATAAAAGTTTGAAACTTTAAATCAATTGTAGGTTTTGTACAGTTGAATTCTTCGCATTCCATAAGATAAGATACTCACCTCTTGAGAAATCCACAAATATAAAAGTTGGCGCACATCTGCTCCTGTCTCGGCTAGTTATTGTCTTCGCACAGTGCGTTGAAATCCACAAATATTATTTAATTGTTTTCAGTGTATGCTGATCTTCCAGATAAGTAAGTAAGTACAAAAAACGGCAGCCTGACGAATGTCAATGCCGTAAGTAATACCAGCCGCCGGCACAGACATAGATATGATGCTTAAATTATGATAATATGGCCGTCGGTTTTTACCCAACAAGGAAGTCAATGACAAAATAGCGTTTCGTTCCACGGTGTCTTTGAACCATGTTATATGATATAAGCTAACACTTTTAGAAATAGGATAAAAATCTCAGTGGTATCCCTTTTAGTAATAAATATATAATATAAATAAGTACAAATATAATATGTATATAATAAGTTATCTTGGTAAAAAAATACATTTTTCTTGTAATAGAAACTGCAAAAATGATTCATTACACGCATTTTTCCCCATGTTACATTAATCAGAACACGGAATATCAAAACCACTCATTTTTTTTAGATTTCTTGATTCCGTTTAGATATTCATAAAATGTATAGGCCATTTATTATAATAAATTGGTAACTTTTTTTTGTATGTAATACCATTAAGGGTCGTTAAAATTTCTAGTGGGCCCAAAAACGACTGACTCCTTTGTTTATTCTTTGAAAGTTTTGTTTTATAAAATTAGCATATCAAAACCAATCATTAATTCAACAACAACAAACAATCCATTCCATTATATAAAAATGTCAAAATTGTAAGTAATTAAAAAAATAACAAACAAAGAAAATTAAATTAAACAATATTAAATACCATGTCAGTTAATAATAAAATATTCAATTTATCAGCTAGTCTTATAAAAATTTGTCTATAGTTATATAATTAGTAATTTAAAAACTCATTTACCGAGTAAAATGTATTTTGAAGAAGCCACTGGTATAATTTTTTTTAAATTTTGGTATAGGATGATCTCTGATTGTTTGCGGTATTTTATTGAATATTATTTAACCATAGAATTATTACGTATTTAACCCATCCAGTAACAACTTTTGTTAAAGCGTTTACTTTTTGGTATTTCGCTAATTACTATCCTATCTGGGTATATCGTGTTCATCGATACCACTTCTTTATTAAGTTTATAAAAACTCTTCCTGTGTTGTTTTACAAAATTAGCAACTTCTAGTATATACAAACAAGGCACGGGTAAGATCCCCAGTGTCTTGAATAGAGGTCGGCATGAGACATCTGGGCCAACACCATAAATGGCACGAACACATTTTTTTTGTGCAATAAAAACTTTATTAATCTCTGCACTGTTGCCCCAAATTATAATCCCTTATCTGATAACCGACTCAATATATGCAAAATATGTCATAATTGCAGTTTGTTTTGTTGCCCCTTTTGTAAGTCTATAAAGCGCATATGTGAACCCGTTTACTTTATGCAAATGTATTAAAATTTGACCGTTGTGATTTCAGACTGAGCGTTGTGTGGCGGTTGCGCGGGCGCCACGGATGCGGCGCGGGCGTGCGATGCGCTAGGGGCCAGGATGGTGGGAGTGGGAGTGGTGGAAAGCGGCGGGGGTGGCGCGCCCGACGGGTACTACGGTGACTATTACCCACCCGAGTACTACGTGCCGCCCGAGATGTGCCAACACCCGCAACAGCATGCGCAGCACGCGCACATGTGCACAGTGCACACTGAATACGGTATAACATATCTTAAGAATTTGTTGACTTTGTTTGCAGAATCATATCTTTTTTATATTGAAGTAAAGGTGACAAGAGCACGCAGTCCAACTGATGGTAAGTGGATACTGTAGGGCATTGACAACTACATTTATCATTGATTAAGGATCAAAATGTTGATGCGTGATCCCTGATGACTACGATGGAATGTCTAGGAGAGCTTGGTCGGTTGGTAGAGTCATACTTCGACTCTACTTGAGATCATACTGCCTCAACTACAGCGTGGCTCTACGACCTACAAACATTTTTTTACCCTCGGCCTGTAAAAATTTACTGCTGTACATGGGCCTCACCCATTGTAGGGAGGATTTGTCTGAATGTTTGCAAAAATGGCGCGGATTGGCCAACTGTTTCCGCTCTTACATCTGCTATCCTATACTGCGCTTGTTTGCCAGTACGAGGCTGCCACTCTAGAACCTTTCTTCCCCATCGGTTGTCGGTTCTTCGAGCTATATGGCTGGCCCATTGCCATTTCAGCTTACTAATCCACTCATTAATCGTTCTAATATGGGCAAACTATTTAACAACACGCATTACATTTATTGTAAAAACAGAAAAAAAAAACAAATGTTGTCGACCGCAGGTAAATAGTTACAAAACATAACAAATGACTTTAACTTCGTTAAGTTTATGTTCATCAGTTTAATATTATGAGCATATGAGCATACTTATATTTTTGTAACACAGTAATTTGTAATTCAGTGCGAATGTTTTCTTATTCGTAATGTGCTTTTTAATATATTTACTCATTTTTTTAATTGTTGTGCTTAAAGAATTTTGTTAAACAGCTCAAATTATAAATAATAGGTCGGGGAAAAAGTTTCTTCGTATTTTGTTTCCGTCCGTCTGTCTGTCTGTCAGCGGGCTGTACATATCTCATGGTCCGTAATAGGTAGACAGTTGAAATTTTCACAGAATGTGTATTTCTGTTTCCGTGCTATATATTAGTAATATAGTAGCATTGCCATTAATAAAAAAAACTAATTCACGATATGATATGGACAGGTAGATAGAGGTTTAGTTTCCAGAAAAAAATCACAAAAATCTGGACCCATGAGATGACGATGTGGATGAGTTACAAATAAATTTTAATATTATAAAAGTCCTGAATGAATTCGAAGTAAAACTGCAGTAAAATTAAACGCGCAACCTACCTACCGAAAAGTCCAGAAAAAGCACCATCACTCAATAAAATAAAATAAAAGGCTTTTGTTTAAGTAGTAAATCTGCCTTTAGTAAAACGCACAAGATAAGTTAATATTACGTTTTTCGATTCGGCGTATGGGAGTTATTTGTGTATTTTTGTTTTATTTACCCAGTATCAGTAAAAACTTTCAACTAAGAGTTACAAAGGGCGGTCGCGTACGGTAACGATCGCAACCAAAGTGTACACTAATGTTCCATCTTTTGTAACCCTTAGCTGAAGTTGTTTGCAATAAAAAATAAATAAATAAATTATCTCAATTTTTTTTTATTAAAAATGGTGGAAAGCGTAGGGAATTGAGTTTGAAATCATACAAATATTTTATAGTTAACAAAGACTATATATAATTAAATACTTAGTATGCTACTTAATACTTGTGGGAAGCATATAACCATATCACAAATAGTCGAACTTAAAATATCCAGGCCATTATTAGGATATTTTGTCATAATAGCCACGTTTGATGAAATAATTTGCAATATAATATTACATACCACACACACACACAAACCGAATTATTATTAAGAAGGCTTTAAGTTGAATAGGTTCGTTGTCCATCGGTAGGATAATAAATTGATGAACTTCTTTTGCTCTCAAGTTATTCCATGTAGGTAATAGGAATTTTAGTGCACTGTGAGATAAAAGTCAGTGTGTTTATGGAACCGTTTGATTTTTAATTTATATATTATACTATTGTATTAGCCATTAAAAATATCTGTTGACTCCAAGTTAGAGGTACTTGTACAAGTGTGTCATGCCAAGAATATAAATATTACCAAACTTTTAACTTTTATACATTTTTGTTAATGAGAGCCGTTTGGCTCATAAGCCTCGCCTTTTACTATTTTGAGAAAACATTGTTTGATTTCCGCCAGTATCAATCATATTGTTTTGATTTATCACGTGCTTTGCGATGTAGGAGAAGAAGAACATCTCGACCATGCCTGAATATCTGAGAAGTTATGAAAATATTTCGAGGATATTGGAAAACCGCCAAAACGTAATGCGCGGTGGACTCTTTCATCTCCCAAAACACTCCTACTAAGGAAAGAAGGCCTGTGTGCCCAAATTTAATGAGACTGTTGAACAGTTTGTAATTTATTAAGCTAGCATTCATATTTTCAGAGCGATTATGATTTTCTGTGACCAACTCGCTTCCATAGCAGACATGAGCATAATATGCACACGAACAGGTACTGAAAAAATCCGTAAATATTAAAGACAGGAAATTTTGCTTAAAGACAAGTTTATTTTAATTATAAAGATGAGTAGAATTCATGTATTTTTTAAACCTTTTATATGGACCATATATATCGCCATAAACATTAAGCCGTGAATTAAAGACCACGAAATCCCACATTAATTGATAAATAAAAATAAATAAAAATCAATGAATGCAACTTGATTTTATTTTTCAGAATTCGCGACTTTGAAGAAACGATGGGGCTTTCTAGAGCCCTCCCGATAATAATGTGATAGGTACTCTTAATTAATGTTTCTATTGGGTAACAAATATTGCACCTCTTTTTAAAAGGAACTCCATGTGAAAGCAGGATCATTGATCATCAATTCCCAAAATAAAACCCGAAAAAAATTGAAAATTGAAAAAAGAATCACTATATATAATAATAAGTTTAGTATATTATCCTGATTTAATAGTTTTTAGGGGTCCGTAGTTACACAACAAGGAACCCTTATAGTTTCGCTATGTCCGTCCGTCCGTCCGCGGTTTTGCTCAGAGACCCTAGGGGCTACAAATTTGTAATATTGCATAGTTATAGATATTAATCACGCCTAGAAAACTGTGAAATAAAATCTTAAAAAACATTTTTATTTTGGGTACTTCCCATAAAAGTTAATGAAAGATGATTTTTTTAACCTGTCTATTCCATCATGTGATCCATGACCATCGTTGGATAGGTCTTTCAAAAACAACATATTTTTGAATTCAGGGGTCCGTTTACGAAATATTTAGCTTTAAAGTGGTATTTTTCATTAGAGTCATGTGTCCCCCCCCCCTCACCCCCTTTACCAACTAAACCTGTTTATGGAAATGTGAAAAGTATACACAATAGTAGTATAAATAATGAAGTTTGAAAGCGTTGCCCATCGCAGTTCAACGAAAAAAAGTTCCACATTCTGTGTTACCACACTTGGTTATAAAAATTAAGATCAGGGAAACAAATTGGAAGATAGGCAGCAGCTTCCTAATAACAACTAGAAAATAAAAACTGATTACCCACCCGCCTCCCAATCGTGGCAACTATGGCAAATATCCCCCTTATGAGGCAATCTGTGGGGACGCCTATGTTCAGCTCTATAATTTTAATTTTCTTTAGGAACTAAAGCAATGGTTTTAATTCTAGTAGTCCAACTATACTAAAAGTGGTTTACAACAGTTGTCGGATACAAAACTTTTTTTTTTTTAATATAGGAGAGGCAACGAGAGCAAACGAGCATACGACTCACCTGATGGTAAGTGACTACTGCCGCCCATGAACAACTGCAACACCAGGGGTATTGCAGGTGCGTTGCCGGCCTTTTAAAAAAGGAGTAAGCTCTTTTCTTGAAGGTCCCTAAGTCGTATCGGTCCGGAAAAATCGCCGGTGGTAAATTATTCCACAGAGAGGTCGTACACGTAAGAAAACTCCTAGTGAAACGTACAGTGGTGGACCGCCAAGCATCCAGATGGTGTGGATGGTATCGGGAGTTTTGCCGCAATGTGCGTGCGTGAAATTTGGCGGCTGGCATTAATTCGAACAATTCCTCAGAGCACTCCCCGTGGTAAATGCGAAAGAAAATGCAAAGGGATGCAACATCTCTTCGCCAGTGAATCGAGCCGATCGCAAAGGACTCGGTCGTCGACGATTCGAGCCGCTCTGAGCTGGATGCGGTCAAGTGGAAGGAGCTGGCACTGGGGAGCCCCAGCCCAGAGATGGGAACAGTATTCAATTCCTGGCAGTTTATAATGGATTCCATTATTTTGGAGAACAAGGATGTGATGACGATAGGCCTGTAGTTAGACGGGTCTGAGCGGTCGCCTTTTTTAGGGATCGGGTGGACAAAAGCCTTCTTCCACGATTTCGGGACTACGCCTAGGAAGTAAGAGTGCCGAAAAAGACGCGTTAAAAGCGGTACCAACTCCGGAGTACACGTCGTCAGCACAATTGGGGGGGATTCCGTCAGGCCCACTCGACTTGTGGATGTCCAGGGAGAGGAGTGCATCGCGAACCGAGCGCTGTGTGAACTGCACATCCCGCATGGAGCGCTCACACCGCGGGATGGTCGGCGGTGTGTTCCCCCAGTCGAGAGTCGAGTTGAACGCAAAGAAAGAGCCTAGCAGATCGGCTTTCTCCTTGCGGCATGGGCCAGTGAGTCGTCCTCGCTGTGCAGAGATGGAAGAGATGGCTGACAGAAGTTCCCTTGGACAGCCTTGGCTAGAGACCAGAATGCACGGGTTCCCGAAGGAAGGCGAACTAGTTTCTCGCCAATTCTGCCTATGTGCTCTGACTTTGCCTTGGTAATGACTCTTTTGAAGGACCTGGAGGCGGAATTATACTTCTTTTTAAGGGCGCTGGTGTTTACATCCCGGGACGTTGATGCGTCAGCCCAGGCCCGGTAGCACTCCTGCTTGTAGCGTGATGCTATTTTACAGGAGCGACTAAACCATGGCTGAAATCTGACTCCGATGGGCACCACAGAGGAAGGAATAAAAAGTTTCATACCCCGAAGTACCACATCCGCAACAGAGTTAGCAACAACTTTGGGATCGTCCGGCGAGAAGCAAACCCGCCCCCAAGGGTATGATGCAAAGAAAGACCGCATCCCATCCCAATTGGCCGACCTATAGTGCCAAACACGGCGGCAGCCTGCAGAAAGCAACCGCGATTTCTGCGTGAGTGGCACCACACTCCGGACAGAGAGGCGTTGACGAACACCTGATATCTGTCCGGATGAGAGGTCAGCAGAAGGTCCAACAGTGAAGGTGCATGATCCTCCACATCTAGAATCCGCGTAGGCGAAGTAACCAGTTGTGTCAGACCATATGCCAAGGCAAAATCATGAGCAGATCTCCCCGCATGATCGGTTAAACGTGAACCGAGCCATTCGGCGTGGTGGGCGTTAAAATCGCCAAGGATCACGATCTCTGCGAATGGGACCTGTTGTAGCAAGGAATCTGTAGCCATTTGGACGTGGTCGATGAGTCGGTCTGTTTCGGCATTACCACCTACCTATAGAGGCACCCGTAGACGCGCGGATGGTCGTCGCTGTCTACGCGTAGCCAAAGGATGGACAGGTCCGAACCTTCAAGACTGCCGAGGCATCGAGAACAGATGTCCTCTCTGACGTATACGCACACTCCAGTCCGAGGCACAAAGGAGTGTTCCAATTTGTACCCCGGGTAGGAGAGATACGAAGTATCAGCCGGAGAGGACACCTGCTTCTCGGTTAGAAAGAGCAAGGCCGGCTTCGCCGTCTTGAGATGGTAGTGGACGGCGTTTAGGTTCGAGTGAAGTCCCCTGATGTTGCAGAAATTCACGGATAGCGTGGCAGGGGTCGCCTTAGTCTTGTTGCTCAGTTTGCCCCGAGCAGTTATTGTTTTGAGCGAAATTTTGCCTCCCCTCAGAATACGCGGGGTAGCCTGAGCACCCACGCTCAGGACAGGAGTGGAGTAGCTTGGTCGTGGATGCTCAGCGAGGGATTCTCCAGGGGTGCTGGTACCCTCCTGGGGTAGTCTTACATTTAATTCCGTAAGGGTCGATCGGTAGGCAAAAACGTTGTTGCCCATAAATCACATTTACTTTGGGATAATTTCAAATAAAAGTAGAAACCTTATTTACTCGTATTTTCAAAAACTGCAATAACGGTATATCATTATTTATATATTTGAACTTAAGTTTAAAATTTGGCTACTCTTTAAAAATAACCCTGTATAACATAACAATAATACACGGACAGGGTGGTGATAGTATTATGTAGAATATCTAAAACACGCAATTGGCATTATTCCTATTAAGCTAGGCTCGCTTCTGTTAGGGATAGATATTGAAATGGAGGATTTTTTTTCTGTTTATACACTTACTAGGGTAATATAATATTTATGTCAATGCATGCATAGAAAACAAACTGTTTTATTATATTGGAAAATTTTAAATTGAATAGAAATAACAAATTAAATCACCGTAAAAAGAAAGACATTCCAATTTTAGTTATTTACGTTGCCTTGCGTAATTACTCATCTCAAGAGTTTTGAAATGTGTTATTGAAATAATAACCCTTTACTTCGTCGAAACAAACAGGCTCCAAGGTTGTTGTTGAATTCCTCAGGCGTTGCTCAAATCTCCGCGGTCGGCTTGCATCGTGCCGCTCTAAAAACGAACTAATTGTTTATATAATATTATGCTTATCAATATATTATATAGGTAATCCTCTTATATTTTGAAGTGGACCGTATCTAACTATCTAATTGTGTAAGTCTAGGTCACAGAACACAATTACTCTAGGACACAGAACACAATTACTCTCTACCAAGAGCTCTAGGAGCTGATGTCAGTGACATCGATGACATTTGTAATCGTTTACACAATTGACTAAAATTCAACGAATGAATATTCGTAATCAATGTTGCCAGTAATGTCATTTGGATCTGACGTGGTACTTCACTGCTGGTTGTATGAGGAAGCTCAAGGTCTTTAGAGTGAACTACGGAGATGTCTATGTTCTGATGACGAATTTATCTGTGGGACAGAATTCGAAGTTAAGATATTCGCAGTAGAATAGAACCACAGTAACCGACATAACCCAACGGAGTAGTAAAATAAAGTGTCAATGGTCCACTCATGTAACTGGAACAACCGACAAACGATGGGTAAGAAAGGTTCTTGAATTGCAGTTTCGTGCAGGGAAGCGAAGTGTAGGCACGACCCCCACTAGATGGGATAACGACCTGGTAAGACGTACAGGAAGTCGACCCTAATTCAGGGAGGCCTATGTTCAGTTGTCGACTAGTGAAACGCTTTAATGATGACGATGATAATGAATCTTGATACATTTTGAGGCAAGTGGTTGACAGTTTTTTTTTTAAATATTAAAACAGCATGGGACTATCTAAAAACTTTGGTGATCCCACAAAAAATCGTTTTCCGCGAAATATTGCAATGAGTTCATTCATAACATGGAAGTTACGACGCGTAACGAACAACGATGGCAAAATTAAGCCGAGCCAGCCACCCATGACGCTTGGCTCCAGTCGCCTTGTCACATGTAACAACACCCGCATGAATGTTAATGGGGGCAACGATTTCAAATCACATAACGCTTGTAAAAACGTTTTACAGTGAGCCGGTTAAATAATAAATAAATAAATTATTGTTGAGCGATCTGGAATTCTCGAAACAGGATTACCAGATTGCAAGGGTGAAACTTTGAAACTGATATTTGTTTTTAAGTAAGATGGTTACAGCGACATCATTGGAAAGCCAAGTGAGATATTTCTGACATTTCTTATAGGTACTTGATATATTACAAACGGATTTAGCACTGATATTTTATCTGTATGTTTTATCAGTATTCATCTGAGGTAATCATCTTTCGTTTCTACTATTAGAGTAGTAACATACATACATATTATATCTCTACTTTAGTTTGATTGAAACATATTAAAATAATTTTAATGTTACCTATTACCTAGGTAGGTAATATAGGTTCTTAAGATAGCTTTGTAATTTTAAATTTAACAATACCTCATTATATAATTATAATATTAATTACGTATAATATAAATTTGAAATGTATGCATAATTCATAATCATATACATATTAAACAAGAGTCATATTTACAAGTCAATTTCTTTTTCCTGGGTACCTACTTCATTATCAGTACTTCAGACTTTCAGACTTTCCTCTTTCTAGAACTAGGGGTTAGAAAAATTATGACGTCACACATCGGTTACCTTCGAGTTCAACATTTTGATAGTTTGTTTGAAGTCTATATTACGGATTTCCTGGTATACAACCATCTACAGGTCTAGTGTGTAACTCTCGGAACCGTGAATAACTTGATTTTGGCGTTTAATGGAGAAACTGGTTGATGAATGGGGGTGGTGTTGCGTAAATTTATTTTTATGAATTTCCAAACGATGTCGATTCCGACAGCCGAGTGAATGATTTCTAAAGAATAGAAAAGAAAGGAAGCACACGATAATCCTCGAATCTGGCAACGTGTTCTATCTCCTGGAAGGCGATGATCTGCCCAAGGTGGTGTGGTGTCGGATTTATCGTCCACAAGACTCATTAACAACGTCGTCAACATCGGGAGTATATCGACAAGGGTTGCATACTTTTTGCTCAGAATATAGAATACGTACAAGAATACAAGTTTACGCACCAACCTCAGCACATACCGAGGAGTTGCATGAGATATATGCATGGCTCTAGATCTAGCGAAATTCTCTCTCTAGATCTAGAGACATGCATTTCTTCAAAACCGTGTTGATGGGTGATTTCAATTCAAAACTAGGCACAAGAAAGTACTGTGAGCTCAAAGTAGGGAAACTTAGAATAGGGCAACGAAACCCAAGGCGTCAACAGCTGGCAAACTTCCTGGAGCAGGAGGGGCTCTATATGATGAACTCTTTCTTCCAGAAGCGGTTCCACAGAAATGGACCTAGTCCAGCACCGACGATTCAACAAATAATGAGATTAACTTCATTATGACCGCCAGTCGTTCATTGTTCTCATCACATTATCACAGTTCATTGATCTCTCAGTGATTGTGAGGTTGGAAACTGGTAGCGTATAAGGAATGGTACACAGAACCTTAATGTTACGTTGGATAAGTCATGTCTAACGAAGTTAACGCTCCGACGCCCTCGTGATTTAATCCAAGGCCCCGAAAACTCAGCTCGTGGAAAGTATGCGATCGGAGCTAAGTTTTGAAAGACGTCGGAGGAGAACCCAAAAACTCTCCGATCGCACTCAGAATGCAGTCTTCAACAGATATAACAGCGTAAAGGCAACAGAACAGTCTTGCACATCCCGTATTTTAATACTGCTCCATACAACGTTTCGTTATGATGATGAAAACCGTGTTGGGCATAGGAAATATTGTCATTTTTCACCCAAACAAAAAACGCTCCGAACAAAAAAAAAATACCACCCACGTGAGGATTTTAGTTTATTAAGTTGGCTAACTTACCAAGTTACAGTGATAAACATACTCTTGGATTTTTTTTTATAAGTTTAAGGCGTAAATTTGTATGTATTAAAGTTATAAAACCGATAATTTGCCATTAAGGATTATTTTAAACCTTACTGAATAAAGGCGTTTAATACAAAAGCTTTAATTTTTGTAAAAGCCTGTATGTATGCTGTGGCCCACGTATATTATTGAAAAATTTATTCAGATATTCAGTTTTTTGTATTCTTCAAAAATTAACTTTCTGTCATTTTAGGAACAACTTTAAATTTTTGAAAAACGTAAACGAAACGTTTAACTGGTTGCGGACTTGGTGGTAAATGATTTAATCACGTTAGCTACCTACTATTCATTCTGTAACTTTAGTGACAAATCAATTGTTACCAGCAGTTGTTTATGTAAATTTAATCCTATATTTTGGAGGCGCTTCATATATTGTATAAATTGCACATTTTAGACCATACAAAAGTTTTGCCGTGCGAGATTCGAACCTGCGACGAAGTCAAACAGTTAACAACCGTGCTAACGATTCGTCATGGGTATACCCAGACCTCCGTGATATATTTACTAAGTTTACTACTAGAATTTTTATGCAAATTTTAGCTATAGTTTTTGCAGTTCATAATATGGATTGTGTATTTGAAATTTAGAGCAAATAATACTACATACTAATAATTTTAATATTAGATTTTATGTTTTTACTCGGCGGAGGACTCTTTTTCTGCCTAGGTCTGTCGGGGTATGTACCTCCCTCTCACCCATTTCTGCCGCCAAATAGTAGTGCGAGAGCAGAGAGCCAGTATAATTACAGGCTGGAAGGCATTCCATCTTAGTCCTCAGAGGTGACTACGCATCTGCCTTTTTTGTTTGAAGTTCTTTGCAGGTGTGCACGGGTTGTAGCAGCGACTTACCATCAGGCGGACTGTAATTTCATTAATCACCTCAGTTTTATATAAAAAAAAAATGAAATTCGCAAAGGAAATTAAAGAATTTTTGAGTTTCCAAATATGACACAAACCGCCACAAGTTTTGATTTATTATTTAGTATAATGTATTGATATTGATTTATAAAACAAAAACTGCAAGACAGTATGTGCTACGGTTCCTAATGGATCTGATTGACAATGCCAACAGTTTTTATTTATTCGCACGCCTTTGCATTAACATTTTTGTAAATAAAATTCTTTGCCCAATTTTAGCTCACAAATGGACGTTTTATTTTATGTGATCCGTCTATAGATTTAAATTATTTATGTTTCTGTACAATCTTACACTTTATTTAAATTGTAAACTAAGTAGTGCATTTTTTTTTTCAAACAGGTGGTATGCCAGTAGTGACATCGGCCACAATGATGCCAGCAATGATGCCACCGGTGTTAGATGAGGGGCTTAGACATTACCTAGTAGCACACCCTCACGCGCAGCATCCGCACCATGCGCCTCATCACCAGCCTCCACACCACCAGCCACCGCCGCACCACCAGCCACCGCACCATCAACCACCACACCATTATGTAAGTTTAATTTTGTTATTATCTATTATTTATTAACACACAAGAATGAAAATAATGCAGCTTGCCCAGGACCGTGCTTGAGGACAGGCCTATGTTCAGTAGTGAATGAAGTTATGAGGAGTAATTGTATAAAGAAATAATGAAGTGAAATGTAGTGTATTCATTAGCAAAAGTCTTTTGGTAGGTAGGCTGGTACATAATTTCCTTGATAATTTCGAATTAACATTTTTGGCCATCGTGCTACACACGAACTAAGCCCAATTCTTCTGTATTTTTCATTAATAAAATAAGTTATGTGGAGCCGCTGGCTACGAAAAAAGCTGCGTTTGACTAGGTCTGAACAACAACATAAATAACATAGCTATAAGGCTAATAATATAATTAGTATCACAGCTAATTAATAATTAGATAGTTAAAAGCGTAGTCGGTCTGCGCGGGAATTGAGTAATAGGTATTTGAAGAAACTATTGCCGTCGCGCTATATATGGTCTCCCCCCGAAGAGTGCGATAGGGACAACTGCAGCTCAGAACGATTTTACCTACAAAAACCATGACCGATCGACGTTTCGTATTCCCCTGTTTTCTCCTCGAAAACTAAGCCGATTAAATTATTTTTGGTATCAAAATTTAAAGGGAGAATAGATCTATGCTCCTATCACTTGTTTTTATCTTAAAAAAAATTCAAATTTCTTTGGTAGTCGTCTGATTACGGAGGTAAAAACGGGGCATTTTTTAGGTTTTTGGAAAATCATGTTTATTTTTGTAATAATTTTTTGGAAAAAAAATAAATGACAGGGGCATGCCTTCAGTAGACCTAGATTTTTATAAACAAAAACGATTACTCTAGAGGCAATATCCAGGAAGAGAATAGGTGAATACATTTGTATGGAAAAATGCAGCTCGTCTAGGCTCTTAAATATATATGGCTATATTCAGACTGTGGAGCGGTCAGCGCCCGGCGTGGTACTCGTATTACGGAGCTGCTATTCTATACTTGAAACTTTGATAGCGTGATTTAAGGCTTCGTTAGTAGTTTCGTGAGTAGCTTGTATGAACAGAAAGCCTTTCTCCAGTGCTGCGATAAACCTCGTAAGCTAGGTTCGTTCGTAGGAGCAGGAGACTGCAGACTATGTTTGTTCGGGAGCGAATGGAAGGAGACTTATTAGGACGATGACGAAAGCTTGAAGTTGCAGTTTTGGTCTTCCGCAATCTCTTGCAGGTTGCATTTTTGTGATCGGTTGAGATCTCGCGTCAGGCTAGGTGTTTAGTAAGAAGCTATTCTTTATATACCGGAATACTTTAGAAACTTCGATAGCGTGATTTAGGTTTTGTTTCGTTTCGCTTGAGACGCGACGAGAGCGCCACACAAACGTTATTCATAATATTATGCTGATGATAATCTATCTTTAAAATATTGTATGTATAAAAATAGTGTTTTGCGGGTTGTGGCTTTCGTTATAATCAATGAGTATCTAACAACTATAGTTACATCCTTTGGTCATATCACACCATAGATTTAGTATATACTTAGATCACACAAAACTTAGGTTACCAACTTCTTAAAAAATATATAAATATTGTTCATTTGCTATAATCTTGTAGATATTTTATATAGGTATGTACGTTTGTGTTTGATTTTCTTCTTCTTGTAGACATAAAATTGCGAAATTATAAAAGATAAAAAATTTACTGAATGTGAAGTGTTTGGTGTTATTTGTATAAAATGTTTTTGCCCTTTGATAGCATTCTAGTAATTTATTAAATTACTCTATTTGCTTTGAGTTATACCTATTTATTGAGTTATTGTTCTGAGACTTAATTAGTACTTAATGTCATTATCGATATTAATCACAAAGTACTTTTAAAACAACTAAAATGTAATTTTCAAGTTAAAATATCTTTACTGTTCAAATAATATTAAAATAATATTAAAATCTACAAAGTGGAACGATAATGAGCGTATCACAACATGTTTTTAAACCAATGTGCATTCAATATCTGTACCTGTGCAAACAATTTCCGTCGATTTATCGATTGTCTCGCTTGTAAACATAATTTTTGCTTGGAATTGGAATCGTACAGCTGTGTAACTAAGTAAAATGAAGACTGGAAAACGTATTACGTAATTTTAACTTATATTGTGCTGTGTATTATAGCATCATGTTCGTAGTAATAAATCGGTTGTGTGATTAGCGAATGCGAGTGTTATCGGTTATCGCTAGCGAAGTGGCGAACGAATTGAAGTTGTTGGTAGTGAGTGGTACGTTCCTACGTGGCGTTGAATTTTGTTGACGTTTAACGTTTTTGTGATGACGTTTTTGTTTGTTGTTGAATAGCTGAATACCTGCCGTATTTCTTGTACTCGTGGTTAATAATACACTTTCAGTATTTATAATGGTTAATCCGGATAGGCCAAAAAATAATTTATCTGCAAATGATACAGATAAGGTCAGTATAGACAAAAAATACTCTTATTGGTAGGTAATATCTATTTTAATTTTAATTATTCTCCCTTTAACTTTTAATAAAAAAAATTGTATATTTTAAATTAAATAATTCGTAGTAATTTTCTCGTCCAATATGTAAATAAATGCAATTGAAAAAAAATTAATCATGTGAAATTTATTTCCTTACTTACAAAAAGAATAGAATGCAATCATGTTTACTTGCATACTTGAACAAGTAGGGTAGTTACTTTATATTTTTTGTCTTATTGGTATGATAAAACAATGTTAATTTCATTAGAGATGGATTTCAGTTTTTGGAGTTTTTAGCAATACAATTAAATCTAAAAAACACAATACCTGACTTTAGTTATTGTTTGATACATGTATCAAATACTAGTTAATATATTTGTATAGAAATTAACTATTAATAACTATAGAAATTAAGATTAAGATTTGCTATTTAAATAAAAAATATATTAATTTAAAAAATCAAGTAATACAATAAAAAATATTTTTTTTTATTGTATTACTTGAAATTATATGAGTATGATTTTATACAAAAAGACTGACAAACAAGTTCACTTAATGGTAAGTGGATGGTGTAACTGACATCTATCTAAGATTCAAAATGCAGATGTATTGTCACCCCTGAGGACTAAGATGGAATGCCTGGTTACTAGTAAAAAGGTTCTCCAGTTTCTGTCATTCACCACAAGAAATACAGCAGCTTTATGCTACTATTTATTTTATGCTAGTATTTTATGTGGGCATGCTCATGGTCTGATTTAGTTGACCCATTCATGTTGCAGTCATAATACAGCTGAAGCGTGTTTCTTACAGGGACCACCAACAAATGGTGCGGGCGGTCCACAACATTTCTATGGTGCTGGCTACCCAACACATTTCCATCATGTACCTCCTCATCACATGCAACATTCTCCACCACCACCAGTTTACCAAAAGGATGAAAGAACTCAACGCCAATATTCTAAACTTAAACAAAAATTGGAGCGGAAACACACAAATAGAAATAATGGTGTAGGTAAGTGTCTTTTAAATAATATTTTACATTTTCTCCGAGTATGATGCAACTAAAAAGGGATTGCTATTGAATTATTATATCCCATAGGTTCAGCAGTGGGCTTTTGATAGGCTGTAACGGTAAGAAAGAAAGAAAGAAAGAAAACTTTATTTGACATCACAAAGAAAAAAAAAACACGAGATATAAAAATATTTGGAAAACCCAAAAGTGCACACCTCATGAGCGTTTCATGATAATTTTACAAGAAAAAAAAATAGAGAATCTGATCGACTTTCATTAATAACTTAAACGGTAGTTCAATAATAAAAATCAATAGGGATCCTCCTTAGAATATATGGAATCTTATTAATACTATATATCTCAATCTATTGCTTACATTTCTATTAAGCGAGAAGACTCACCGACGCACAGACCAACAAATGGCAGTTCATATATTTTTTCAAATACATTTTTTGTTATGTATTCTAAAGTAATCTAAAGTAAATCAATTAGAAAATAAACTAGTCTTATAATTCAATGTCTGTAGTTATTGTAATGTTAATAATAATATGGATTTGATGTCTAGCTAAAAGTATATAAGAATGATTTTATGTAGCGAAATTGAGGTAGGGCCACATATCGAGAGTAGAGCACTCCCTCATGTTGTGAGCCGTGCAAAACAGGATTTGTGTGAAATCATGGTAACAATATACATGTTCATAATAATATATTGTATTTAAATATTATATTGTCATTGCTACTTGTATGTTTGTTTCATCTAAATAAGTTTTACTATTTTTAACCCAATTAAGGGAACAGATAAATATAAATTTTAACAAGGCTTATGTAAGACACTCTTTTCAGCTTGAAAAGTTGAATGTTCAAATAATTTTGATAACTTCATAAAAAATATATTTTGTTTCTTATTTTTAAATATATTTATAAAATAGTTTGGTAGATCACCTACTTGAAATAGTATTGAATTGAATTGTATGCCTTGTTGGTTTTGTGGTCGTAAACTTGACTGTTGATCATGTAGTCCCAGGTTCAAATCTCTAGTTGGGCTAAAATTTGCCCGGAGTCAAGAAGTTGGCAGTTTTCCCTCCATTCCCCCCGGAAAGCATATAAAGCAGTTGGTTGTGTAATGTTTTTCCTATTATGTTGGACTGCCAACCCATCGGACTACGACAGTGAGGGAATAGCGAGTTCCTGTAATTGTGCACACAGTTGTGTACTATAATCCTGTCCTGCACAGATAGCTGATCTCCATTATTTTGTTCTTTGAGTTTTTATGTTTGGTGTTTACGTTAATAAATTAAGCTGTACAAAATTTATTTGCAGAAATCAATTCTGGAGCTAGTACACCTTCATTATCGCCACGTAAAGAGCTAAATGGCAGAAATGGTGGTAGTGGTGGCGCTTCTTCAGGCGCCTGGTCAGAAGGCGAAGGTTCTTCGGCAGGGGCTTCTGTACAGGGTGATGATGATAATGATACACAAGCATTTCTTGAACTACTATCTGCTACACGAACCCCACAGGTAAACCTTAATGAGAAATATTTCCTTTGTAAGATGTCTTTAAGTTTCGACCATAAATTGACCGTGGCAACATCTTTCAGTCACTCTATGAAATTGACACATGAAATCATCACAGCATTCACTCAGCACACAACTTCTATTATACGAGGGTGGATTGAAAAGTACTCGACCTAACACAGATCCATTCAATTCTAAAAATCAAATCTACCCACATTATTTAGTTCAGTTCAGACTAGTTCATTGTGTGAAGTTCGAAACGTGTGCGATAATTAGTTGTGATTTTATAAATTTATTAACAAAGTAATCGGACATAATTTCGCGAATGGAGCAATCGAGCAGCGTGCCGTCATTAAGTACCTCCATAAGAAGGGCTATCATCAAAAGCCATCCATGATGACATGGTCAGTACATTAGGCGATTGTGCTCTGTCATATTTAAAATGGATAGCAGAATTTAAGCGTGGTAGAGAGAGTGTGAAAGATGAACCCGCTCTGGAGGCCTTCGACGTCAACTACTGACGAAAATATTAAAAAGTACTTGATTTAATAATGGGAGACTGCAGACTAAAAATTAGAGATAGCCGAGATTATAGGCATCTCTTATGAACGAACTCAAAACATCATTGTCAACGAGTTGGGTTTCCACAAGGTGTCTGCGAGGTGGGTTCCGCGACTGCTTTCAGTTGAACAAAAGGACGCGATTGACTATTTCACGCGACTGTTTGGAGTTATTTGAAGCCGATGCAGATGATTTTTGAATCGTTTTGTTACTATGGACGAAACATGGGTTCATTACTGTACACGGAAACAAAACAACAATCAAAACAGTGGAAGACCTGGTTCACCACCCCTAAAAGTTCAGCTTCAGTATTCTGGGACTCGAAAGGTGTGATTATGATTGATTATCTTGAAAGGGTCAGACTATAAACTCTGATTACTACTGCACCTTACTACGTCGTTTACGAGAGGAAATAAAAGAAAAACGTCGAGGAATGCTCAGAAGAAAGTCCTGTTTCATCAAGATAACGCCCGTGTTCACACGTCAGTACAGTCAATGGCTGAAATTCACAACTGTGGCTTTGAACTGTTACCGCATCCGCCGTATTCACCTGATCTGGCACCATCAGACTTCTTTCTGTTCCCTAACTTAAAAAAGCACTTGGGAGGTCAAAGATTTTCGACAAACGACGAGGTCAAAGCAGCTGTAGACGCATATTTTGACTCTAAGGAAGAATCATTTTTTTTCAACGGTCTAAATGCTTGGAAGGGGAGGTGGCAAAAGGGTATTGAACCTGATGGTGATTATGTAGAAAAATAAAAATATTACTGATTTAGTATGTGTTTATTTTCTTGGTTAGGCCAGTACTTTTCAATCCACCCTCGTAGCTTCTGACTGAATTAGACTGAAAAAAGTTAAGCAGGGGTTTCATTACAATACAATACAATACTCCTTATTGTACATCAAGAAAATTACCATAACAAAAAAATTATAAACATTGAGGGAAAACTAACACACTGCGATGTCTCCCAGATAACCCGAAAAATAATGAAATAGGAGGCTTAATAAAAGGGTTAATGAGGTGCACTATAGTTTATTAATCTAATTATGTACTAAAAAGACAACAGACTTTTAGTAATAGATTAGTGATTGTAGATTAGACATTTTAAAGCTCATTGCATTAATTTGAAGAGTCCAAGAAAGGCTGTACCTGCAATATTTGGAAACAAATTACCCAAATTCTTAACAATGTCACATGGCTAGGGATAAGGACAACATTATTGTTACAGGTTTTGACATTGTTTTTTATTTGGAGATCATTCTTGAACTCCTAATAATAATGGCTTGCGATTTTAAAAGGGTTATAGGTAACTCATTTGATCAACTTTCAGTTAATGATGATTTTCCTGAATAAGTTAATTTAATGATACATTTAACTAATTTAGGAAAATTCTCGATTTCGATTTAACAAGATACTGAAAAGGTACTCCATAAACCAATATTGGGAAGTCTAAAACTAAGCCTAATTTTCGATAAGGCTTAAAATAGCCTGCAATATATATATCCACAACTTTATAAATGACACAACCAACATCTGGGAACATCTCGAAAAAATATGTTACTGCACCGTTTTTATTATCATTTTCATAAAAAACTATAGAATTTAAACAAAAAAAAAATTATCTGCATAGTGGCAGACTTTTTAACACAAGTGATAAAAATAATTAATGGGTATTTGATAGTGGTAGAAGCTTGCTATGCAAATGTCGTGTTAGCAACTTGCAATAAAAATAAATTTATAGTGTTGCGATAAATAATGTAGAATGAATTATAACACAAATACTAAGCAGCTAAATGTTTAGTAAAATAAATATTTTCTTAACAATATTAATAATAGTATCCAGAAAAAAAAAATTATGTAAAGAAAAGTAAAATTGAAGATTAAGAGGCTACAGAGATACATTTATACCTTATAAGCAATTAATTTAATAAAACATTCTCCAGAAACAGTCGCAAGGCATTTAATGAGTGGGCGACAGTAGGAATTTATAAGAGCAGACGAAGGTTATATGAAATTTACCATGAAAGATCATACAATCTTTCCGATACTTTTGAAGAATATGTCAAAAATTATTTTAAAATGTTTAAAAGAGTTTGCTTCACAACCAAATCTTTACATATTATTAGCAACAAAATTAAGACGGCTAAGAATAATGTAATGTTTGAGAAATATTTCACTGATATTCCTATCTTGACAACAGAGTCATTGAATACTTCTCCAACTGTCGCCTAGTGATTACACAAACAGAATGTTATTACTTGTTTAAAATAATTTAGGTTTGAAAAAGTACTACCGCAAGATATTGTAAAATATTTCAAAACCCTTGTTGTAAAGAAAACTGCCGATTTATGGGGGATTTCCGTTACAGTCATTGCGTCCATAATATATTTAATTGCACCTCATCTTGCTATTATGCATATTTTTAATACTTGTATTGATTCTGGTGTGTTTCCTGATTTAATGAAACATAGTAAAGTAATACCTTTATTTAAATCTGGTGGCACATTGGACCCCACAAATTTTAGACCTATTTCTGTACTACCAACTCTCAGTAAAATTTTTGAAAAAATAATTTTGGATCAATTGTTTTTTTTTTTTAATACAAACAAATTACTCCATAAAAATCAGTTTGGTTTTACAAGGGGTCGCTCGACGACTGACGCAGGTGTTAAGTGTATGAAATATATTTTCAATGCCTGGGAGAATTCACAAGATGCCTTAGGTATTTTTTGTGATATTTCCAAGGCTTTCGATTGTGTTCATCATGAGACATTAATCAAAAAACTACAACATAACGGTGTCAAAAATATTGCGCTTAGACTTATTTAATAATAATAATTTCATATTTAAGTAACAGAACTCAAAAAGTCATGATTAATGGTAATGGTTCCTCCGGATCGGTAGTATCAATGGGCGTTCCTCAGGGCTTGATTCTTGGCCCATTCCTGTTCTTAATCTATATTAATGACTTACCTTATCTTAAAGAGGTATCATTATTTGCTGATGATACCTCTTTAATTTTCAAACTCAAACGGCAGTCAATTAATTATGACGATGTAAATAATGCTCTTTTAAGTGCTGATTTACCACGTGCTCGGCGGTGAAGGAAAACATCGTGAGGAAACCTGCATGTCTGAGAAATAAGAAAATTTTTTTTTCGAAGACGTGAAGTTCGCCAACACGCATTGGGGCAGCGTGGCGGACATTTCCTTGCCCTAAAACCGTCTCAGAAATGAGAGGAGGCCTGTGCCCAGCAGTGGGACGTATATAAGCTGTAATTTTAATTTTTTAACTAAATAATGCTCTATCGAAATTAGTACATTGATTTAACGCCAACAATTTGCTCTTAAACGGCAATAAGACAAAATGTTTTAAATTTACAATACCTAATGTTAAACATTCGAATACCAATGTGCTCTTAAGTGCGGAAGAGTTGAGCCTTGTGAATGCCACTGTTTTCCTTGGTATCACCATTGACGCGAAGCTTCAATGGGGCCCCCATATATCTAAATTAGCAAGCAGACTTAGTTCTGAAGCATATGCTGTAAGAAAGATTAGAAGTCTCACAGATGTTGAGACTGCTAGATTAGTTTATTTTAGTTACTTTCATAGCGTAATGTCTTATGGAATTTTGCTATGGGGTAATGCAACTGATATTAAAGCCATATTTGTTTTGCAAAAGAGAGCCATACGAGCGATTTATAACTTAAATTGTAAAGAGTCTCTCAGAGAAAAATTTAAAGAAAATCGCAATATATTTATGAAAATGTAATGTATGTACATAAATAGCTTTGATAAGAATAAGGATGTTCATATTTTAAACACTACGAACAAACATAAGCTTGTAATGCTAGTTACTAGACTCCACACAATCAGTAATTCATTTATGGGGCAATGTATACGCTTTTACAACAAAATCCCAGAACATGTTCAAAGTTTGTGAATAAACAAGTTTAAAAGTTTTATTAAAGAAAAATTGTACAAAAGGGTTATTATAATATCAAGGAATACATGAATGAAAATAACCCCTGGGAATGAGGTGTTCGCCACCATGCTGGTTCTGTTAAAATTAATTTAAAAATTGTACAAACAAATTATTGTAAAGTGAAATATGTTTAAAAAAAGTTCTGCTGGGCTTCCTGCTGGTTCTTCCCAGGACAAGGTATTTTCCGAACCAGTGGTAAATAAAAAAATTACTCAATAAGTATTATGTAATGATCATTATTGAATAGAAAATCATTCTATTCTATATATTAATAGAAAATCATTCTATTCTATACATTAATAGAAGACATGTTAGCATAGATATGTATATCCCACTAATGGATCTACTTGGTGGGCCCACAAAGACCAAGTGGTTAATTCCATACATCATACATCATGTATAGACCTGGTCTTTGGGAAGAAGGCCATTGTTTGTTGTAGTTATTTACTTATATACTGCTTTTAATTCTAATGTACTCTTAAATTTGAAGTTACTTGTAACACTTTGATAAAATTAAAATTGGTCTTTTTCGTTGTTTTAGGTTAGCGACATAACTCCTACCAGTGCTTTAGTGCAATGGAACTCACCATTGCCTGAAGGAGTATCATTGCCAAATGTGGAATTGACTTATGACTTACTTTTGGGCGACAGAGGTCGATATAAAGCTATTTACAGTGGACCGTCATTATCATGCAGGTTTGTATCAATTATGATTGAACATATTTGCTTAAATGCATTAATGGCCAAATACTCAAATGCTACTCAATTTTAAGACGTCATTATTGACAATTCTTTTTATTTTCATCCTGTGATTGTGATGCGATTGACATGTATGCATGATCGACTTCAAGTTGACACGTCATGGAACAGCTCAGTTTTTTTCTAAACAACATTAATAATAGACATGGGACAGTGCGCTGCAAGACTAACCTTTCAACATGAGTGCTTATGTTAGCGGAGACACAAGGGAATATGGCAAACATCCCCAAAATTATAAGGAACTCTTGTTGATGTTAATAATAATTTATGGTATATTATATTGTATTAAATTGTGGGACATGAAAAGAATAGTTATACAGGAACAAAAACGAGACAAATGTTTCTTTAACAAAATAGTAGTATAGTTTAGTCCTCTTTTGTTTTTTGCTACGTAGAAAAATATTAAGTACAAGAAAAAATTATTCAAATAATAATCAGTCAGTAATTTTAGAAAGTAATATATATATATATATGAAATATTTTTTTTACATAAAAAATACAGTTGCTTGTTTTTCAAACTACTAAATAATTCCACAACGATTCAAAGACCTCTTTACTTTTATGCAGGCTGTTCTGAAATGCTCGCATAACGTGATGGTTTGTCATGCAGCTTAATCATTAACGTAACACATGTCATGCCGCGTTACCGTGTAGTCACACATAAGAAGGACAGAGTTATTATGTGTTGCAGGGTACGGGACCTGAGGCCGGGGTGCGAGTACTCGGTGTGCCTGCAGATCCGCGCGGGCGAGCAGACGGGCGCGGCGAGCGAGGCGGCGACGTTCCGCGCGCCCGCCGCGCCGCCGGCGCGCATGGCGCCCGCGCGCGTCGCCAGCCGCGCGCGCTCCTCGCTGCTGCTGCGCTGGGCGCCGCCCGCCGACAACGGCGCCCGCCTGCTGCACTACCTGCTCGAGATGGACGCCGGCGAGGGCTTCGCCGAGATCTCGCGCCCCCGCACCCGCCAGCACACCGTCAACAACCTGCGCCCGCAGACCTGCCACCGCTTCCGCATCGCCGCCGTCAACGAGTGCGGCCGCGGCGAGTGGAGCGACGAGTTCGTCGGCTGGACCATGGGCGCTCCCCCGCCGGCTCCGGCGCCTCCGAAGTTGCTCGACGCCGCCGCCGACTGCCTCACGCTCGCTTGGGAGCGACAGGCCGACGAAGAATTCACCCTTCAGATGGATGAGGTGGCGCGCGGCCACGGATTCCTGCCCGTGTTCACCGGCACCGAGTGCTCCTACGTCTGCAACGCCCTGCGCCGGGCGTCCGATTATCGTTTTCGTTTAAGATGTGAGAACGCCGACGGACAAGGTCCGTGGTCGCAAGAAGTCACCTACCGTACGTTACCTGAGAGGCCCGGGGCCCCCGGCCGACCGGCACCGAAGGGAAAAATACACTCACGTGCATTCCGACTTAGGTGGGATCCGCCCTCGGATGACGGGGGCGCTTCTATCGAAAATTATACACTGGAGATCGACGGAGGTGAAGGTTATCAACCAACTTACAATGGACCCGAGCGGGAGGCTCATTGCGATCGCTTGCAACCTGGCGTCCAATATCGCGCACGTGTGCGTTGTGCCAACGTGGCCGGCGAAAGCGACTGGTCGACTACTGAAACGATCACGACGGAGGCGACCTGTCCCGGCGCCTGCTCCGCTCCCGAGCCGGCGGCCGAGCCGAGAGCCACGTTAATAGCGGTGCGATGGCGACCACCGGATTGTAACGGCGGTTCACCGCTTACCGAGTACAGAGTGGAGATCGTCGGTGAAGACGGCATTGTACGTTTGGCACATTCATCACTCGAGAGAGAATGCACCGTCCGCGAGCTGCAGCCGGGCTGTGAATATAGATTGTGGGTCGTGGCCTGCAACAAAGTGGGCGCGGGTCCGCCGTCGCCAGCGCTACATTTCACGACGGCAGCCGCACCTCCCGACGCGCTTGAAACTCCCGTCGCCCACGTCGAAAACGCGCGAACCGCACGCCTCGAATGGCACCCGTCCCGCGATAACGGCGCGCCGATCCTGGACTATCGACTCGAAATGAGTGCAACGAACGTCGATGATGCCTTCGCAGAAGTGTATCGTGGCCGCGATACGGTCTGTGTGGTTTCGAAGTTGACGCCGTTCTCGCCGTACTTCTTCAGAGTGTGTGCCACAAATTCGGCCGGGCGCGGAGCGTGGTCGGGCGTCCGCGACGTTTTAACTCCGCGCGCTCCTCCCGCTGCACCGACGGGAATTCGTCACGAGGCAACAGCGGACAGTCTGCGACTGCACTGGCGGTGCCCCGCGAGTCACGGCGCGGACATCTTACGTTACCGTGTGGAAGTCGATGAGTCCGCGTTCGAGACGGACGGTCCGATAACGGAACATCTAGTGGAAGGCCTCGTACCTGATACAGTTTATAGGGTACGTGTGGCAGCGTTCAACGAGCTGGGATTGGGCGATTGGTCGGAGGAATCGCGCGCGGCGACACGGCCACGGCCACCCGCGCCACCCGAATTGCACTGTGCTTTAGTTGCGCATAATTTTATCAAGCTGGAGTGGGAGGGTGCAGAGGGGAGTGTGTACTGTGTGGAGATGCGCGCGGCGGAATCGCGCGAATTCCGACCAGTTTACCGAGGCTCGGCGCGAAGCTGCAAAGTGAAAAAGCTGCGCGAGGCGACGGCGTACTGGTTCCGGATCCGCGCGAGCGACGAGCTGGGCGGGCGCGGCGAGTGGGGCGCGCCCGTGTGCGAGCGCACGCAGGCCGCGCCGCCGCCCGCGCCGCGCGCGCCCGCCCTGCAGCTGCCCGCGCCGCGCTGCGCCACCGTCGCCTGGGAGCCGCTCGACAACGCGCACTACGTGCTGCAGTGCGCGCGCACCAAGGACGCCGTTTACAAACAGGTCGGTACTAATTTATACTCACTAGTGGTCGAATATCGAAGACCGTATTTCATAAATTTTTTCAGTTTAAAACACAACTGTCTCATATACTAAATATTAAATTTTTGCCCTGACACTCCACAGACTATTGAAAACACACTCTCGGAACACTCGAAATCACACAAAATTGAGTAGTAATTATTTGTTGGAAACATTTTAAAATTTCTTGGCGACAATCTCTACTCTGTGCAATTGTTTGACCACAGACTATTATGTGTATGACATTGGCAGTATAAACGTAAACAAACAACAGTCATAGATGTGTTTGACATTGGGAGTATAAAAAAAGTAACAATGAATGTTTTATTTTATATAATATATTTGTAACAAATATTAGAAAGAAATATTAGCGTTTTACACTCCTACATGTAAACTTTAACTATCTCAAACTCCTTTGTTAAGCGTTAAGCGTCTCCCACACACAAGCGGCTTGCGGTGGCGGCCAGTCTTATTCTCTTGCAATGTAACTGAGTCTGCAAACACATGCGGTCATGTCTCCGCCGCCGCGTGTGGTTAGCGAGCGTGCGGGCTATCGGCCGCAGCGCAGTCAGTTGCAATTTTTTACAATAGGCCGCGTGTACCGCGTAAAAATGGCGCTAAATACAGATATTTTAATAGACAGTTTTTTTTATTAAAAAAATCATCCAGAACGTTATGATACTTCACACCGTGATAACAAAAGTATTAGAGTTAAAAACAAAATATGGGATAATATTGCTGAATATAATAAGAGTAATGAGGCTTCGTCACGGTTAGCCATGTTGTCTGACGACCGATCGTAGCACATACACCACAGCGAATGGCGCTTCAGGCAGCCACTGCGACCGCGGTGGTGTGTTGTTGCAGCGGCTAGAGCCGCGGCTCGCGGTTAGCCGCCACCACAAGCCCCTTGTGTGTGGGAGACGCTCAATATGTTTAAAAAAGGGTACAAAGTTTTCTTTTCAAATAATATTATTAACATATAGATCTGTTTGTAAATAGTCCACTGCTGAAATAAGCTTCTCCAACAATATGGCGGCGTGATCGTGGTCGGCGTGACGCCATATCTATCAGCTTCATATCTATATTGGCCATATCTCGCCGAGCAAAGACGAATACCAACGTATAGACACCAACATTTGTCTAGCCTCACCATTGCTTGCCCTCGCTCGTCTAGCTGGCCGAGTGCAGGCGAGCGCTAATGTGTTAATGTGCCTTTGGATCGCTCACCACGACTCGTGTCATTTCGGAACAGTGTCGGTTTTTCTGCACAAATCAAAGGCGCTCGCCTGCATTCGGCAAATCGTGTCCACGTGTTAGGCGGCCATGTCAGTATGTTCACTCTTTCAAATTTGGCCACCATGTAGACTGTAGCATTCGCCTTGTATCAATTTGCCTATGCTCGCGTTGGTTGAGGCTTGGCCAACATGTATTGCGGGCTAGCGTGAATTTTTTTCATTCAGTTGGTTAGTGTAGAGGACTGGAGTCTCTTTTTGACCGTGTAGTGGCGGTGTAAGAATATTCACTACACATCGTTTCGTGGGTGTCGTAAGAGACGACAGAGGGAGACAAATCAAGAAATGGGCAGCACTGTATTATAATATCAACTATAACTAAAAAAAAACTGCGGTTGTTGACCCGTCTGCCGGGTGTGACAACTATGGTAATCTATGGGGGAGGTTGTTCAGTAGTAGACTTTGATAAACTGTAAGGGAACGGAACGGACGGACAATCGAGCGTCGCTTAATATACAAATGAGTCGAACACGTAGGCCCGTATTAATAAACGTTACTCAGCTCAAGTACACGCACTTGAGTACAATCTTGAGGTTATGATCTTATTAATAAACATATCTCAAGATGCAGTTTAGGTTTACGATATCAGCTGAGTGCCACACTGATTAATAAACAAAACTCGACTCTCAAGTGTGTATACTTGAGTGCAATTCACAGAACAGTATTCCTAATTACAGCGTTTTGAGATACTGTTTTTATGTGTTTATTAATTAGCAACGATCTTGAGATGCTGATTTCGTAATGAGGGCGTATCAAATGATTACGCACTTGAGTTCGTCGTTGAGTAACGTTTATTAATACGGGCCGTAGCGTTTGAGTTGAGCGAGCGGACGCTTGTGGCAGGTGTACGCGGGCAGCGAGACGCAGTTCACGCTGGAGGAGCTGGAGCAGGGCGCGGAGTACCTGGTGCGCGTGTGCGCGGTGCGCGGCGGGCTGGCGGGCGCCTGGTCGGCGGCGGCGCGCCTGGCCGTGCCCGCGCCGCGCCGCGCCCGCGCCGCGCCGCGCCGCGCCCGCCGCCCGCGCGCGCGCCCGCTGTCGCCGCGCCGCGCCGCGCTGCTCATGGCCGCCGGCTTCCTGCTGCTGGCCGTGCTGGTGGCCGCGCTCGTGCAGCGCCTCGTCGAGCCGCGCCCGTGACGCGCGCGAGCCCGCCCCTACGCGCCCCCACACGTCCCCCACCCGACGTGAGTACACTCAACGACATTTCAAACGAGTGTATAGTTAACGACTCGAATTTGGAGCGCTGAACTTCACTAGCGCAAATTTATGGGTTTGTTCTACGGTACACGGCCGAACTGATTAAATGAAACGCGTGATGCCATTCGTGCGCCGAACCTGAGCCTATCGATGGTTTGTACGGTTGTATGCGAATTAAGTCGATGCGACGCAGCATTCGTAACAAGTCCGACACGGATCCCACTGTCCAACTGGTCCAAATGCTTGTTTAGTAATCTATATTAATCATGTAATTGGTAAAAAATATATTGCGCTATCAAGTCCTGTGAAAATTCTCCAACGCTCAAAATTCGTGCCGACGCTCAAGATACGTGACAGGCGTAACTTTTGCACTGTCGATTAGAAATTGAAACAGAGTGATGGATCTATGAGCTCGCCGCTACATTAGATGGATCGGCAACCGTTATGACGGCCTTTATAAAGTTAATTTCACATTACGAATTTTTTCTACTTTTAGAGCGCTGTCGATGTTTATATAAGGGGCGCATTATAATTAATATAAATGAACATTAATATTTTATTAGGAGATAAATCTAAATGTTGACAATGTATTTGCAATGTATCTTTGATTGTCTATTTCTATATGAGCAGATGGGAACAGTCATACTTGCTCCCGAGTTAACATTTATGGGTGCGATCATGACAGCTTATGATTTAATTTTGTACAAAAGTTTTCCTTCAGTTTAATGCACCACAATGAAATTATGTGTATATAGTAGTTAATCACATCAGGGAATGTAATGTAAACGTCACGAAGTGGTAGAGCTGTCTTACCTATATATATCACGTGTTTTTATTTTAAACAGAAATATTTATTAGATTTTATTTCGATCGAGATGTATTCAAGAGATCACGCGAAAGCCGATCGCGTGCCACACGGCCTAGCACACGTTCATCGTAGACGTTGTTGTTAATAGAATATCTTAGCTTCACATGTGTAAAATTGTTTATGCGTAAATGTGAAGTTGCCATTAATGAGATGTATATTTTTAGGAAAGTGTTACATTCGTGTCTCCCATTTGTTGTTTACAAACTCTTTATAATATCTAGTCTACTATATGAGAACTTATCTTTCGTTTTACTATATTTCTATTTAAGAAAATACGATATACTTTGTATCCGATGAAATGTATTTTACAATTTTAATGTTATGTATACTTCCAGAATAATTATTCTTTAGTCTTCTTAGCCTTGTATGTTCTCCATAAATTAAATATTTTATAATGTAAGTTTCGCATGTTTTTATCATATTTAAGTATATCGAGTTAGCAACCATGGTGCTCTATTATTAATGTTCTGTTCAGAGGGTCTTTGCTCCTCGTTCTGCAACGATTTTCCAGTGTGTATGCTGTGATCACTTCCTTATGTGAATGAGACTGATTTTAAAAGGTTATATTCTTTCTGTCTATACAATTGATTTTGATAACATTTTGACATTGATCTGTATGTACGCTATTTACATACTAGCGATTGAAAAATGCTAGGGCAGAGCTCTAGGTGGTCGCCGAGATATGTAAATAGTGCAGGGCCGCTGCGAATTTAATATAAAAGAAAGCTTATGTGACCCCATACACCATTGTAATCAATATTAGTTTGTTTTTATTAATATACATGACCTTATATTAATGACATTATGTAATGTAGCGTAATTTGTTTATTAATTTAGAGATTATCAATTTAATGAGATTGTTACCACCCGGTATAAACTTATCTAATTCTACCAACTGTGGGAGGAGTTTGCTTCTTTTATAAATGTTATAGACAATGGGATCCTATACTGGTAATTGTTATTTTGTATAATTATATTAGAATTGTTAAAGGAGGTCGATCTAAATATAATTTTTAAAGTTAATTAATTTCAATGTAGATAAGCAAAATATTTTTCAATTATATTCATTTGGTCTGAGAAAGGAAGATGTAGTGTGTATGAATATATATGTATACACTTAAGACTAATGTAAAAGATTTTTATGAGCAAATGTCATTCAATTATAATATTATATAAACATAAATATGTTACTATCACATAGGCCTTATTGCATTCGATGTTTTATAGCTGGAGCCGTCGCTGTACCATATATTATATTCGTTTGTCATAGACATATGGAATTTATTGTGCATCAATGTAGGCTTAATTACTTCGTAAATATATAATATTTACTTCTGTGATCCGCTTGTCCTATTCTATTTTTATGTTTATAAATGTTATTAGAAACATTCCTACGTTTTTGCTTATCAAGATATTAGATGGAAATTGTTAAATGTTTTTCTAGAGAAATTCACTTCGTGCCTATCTTCACGTGGCAACATATTCGGGTCGTAAGCACAGCTTACGATTTTATAATGGACTGTTAATTTTCGAAAATTTTTAAGTGACGATGTGCAATTAACTATTTATTTATATCGCTTATTATAATATTTATTTTTAGAATTTATATCAATAATCTATTACGTCGTGTAACAATAAAGGAATCGATGTTCCTAAGTGAGTTTTACATATTGTACAATATCATAATCGCAAGCTAAATTGTGTACTGCAGTCAAGCATTCCAACTTTATTCCACTGTAAATAGGCCTAATGAATTCTACGACTTAATGTACGTACATGTTGCTTTTGTATGGAAGTGTAAATAAATCAGATGTTCACGAGCTTTGTGTTAGGGCATCTATACACTATACACTATTTCGTGCGCGCCAGCGGGCTCTACTACCGCACCAAGACTAAATGTTTTAATTAATGGAATATAATTAACGGGGATAACATCTCATATTGTATTTGTGTTTTAATTAGTAACGTATAACGAAATGTATATGTTTATAATATAATATTTGATGATGTTATGTATACAATTTATTAAACATGAATATATCAATAAAACTATATTTTGTGTATGATGAATGTTTAATTTTCTTTCTATAAAATCACAATCATAATTCAAAATGTAAGGATTCCCTTGCTCCAGACACTAATACAAAATTTGCTCTTATTAATAAAATGCATACTTAACCTATAAATTAATTACGATCTAGACGACTAGAAAACTTTTGTACTATGAGTATTTTTTTTTGTTTCTTATACTTACGTATAGCCTATCCTATACACACATGACATTGCTAACAACTCTGATTTATTGAAAATGAAAAAGAAATTTGAAGAAATATTATTTTACACTATGACACAATTACCTAATAACTATTAGCTTACACTAAGCAAGTCAACTAATACAAACACAAATAAAAACAAATTAAAAATATCCCTTCACATAATTATCATTTTCAAAATCAACATTGATTTTTTTTAGATCTGTTGAAGATCCTTCAACTCTATATCGCGTCTTCGTCTTTGCTCTTGCTCTTGTCGCACCTGCACAATAGTTTCTTTTCGATTGATATGTAAAATAAAATTAAAATAACGTTAAAACCGTAATTCTGTATTAGATTCGTTTTTAATCCGTGCTTATATAAATTTACACTTATTCAAAGATTTTAATTACTTTCGTTTATAATATAAAATTGATAAATTCTTATATTCGTTTTCACTTGCATATTTGAAAAAAAAATTAAATTATAGGTAACATGATTTAATGGAAACTTTATATTAGACAGATTGCAAAGAATTTCATATCTTACTACGATATTTTAGAAAATCTCGAAACCTATACAAACACCAAGTAATTCCTGCAAATAATATTAATATAGATATGACAGTAATTTACACCTAAATAAAGAAATATTGTATATAATCCAGCAATGAATTCAGAAAGGTTATAAATACAAAAACAAAATATTAAATTTATTTGACATAAGAGATCAATTTTAAAATTATAAAAAAAAATTAAAGAGCCGAAATCAGAAAAAGAAATTTTTGTCACGTTCATAATGATAAATTTACGTCTATTATATATTATATCATCAATTTTTATTTATATTTTTAGGACATTAACTGTTTGAAAATTTATATCCAAAAACAATTTTTTTGAAGTTTAGAAAGTAAGTATATTCGGCAAACGGTATCAAGGTTTAGAATTATACATCTATTGAATTGCCAATTATTCCCAAATCTATTATAAAGTTGTTGGAAATATTTGGCACGACTGAACATTTTCACTGTACACTTCAGAATAGTTGCTGATATAAGAACCCTCTCTCGTTGATATATGATCGATGCAGCCTTTGAAATTTTGGGGGAAAATTTTTTTTGCAGCAAGATTGTTTTCTTCGTTTACTCCACCTGGAAAAATAATAGTCAATGATGAACGTCTTTCGACTCTGGGATAGACGTCATAATTTCATGTTACTTCAACCGGATGAAAATATTTAAATGCATATAGATTATTTGATAAAATATAGGCCTAGTTCACACAAGATCATGTACCCAGCTGGGATATAATTATATAGGCTGTAACTTCATTTCACTTAACTAGACTACAGCGATATTTTGCTGGTCCTTAAATTTGCTATAAAACAGTGATTTCCTCTTTGATTCTATAGTCATCAGCGCAGTATGGTGATGAAGTTGTCCTGGACGACATCCGAATTATGAAACTTATCAACTGCGCAAGAGATACAGTTTCACTCGCCTTAATTTGCCGTTGATCTAAGATAATGTGATCAGATCGGAGGATTTGTTGTTTTTGCACAAATGTTCGCTCAGTCTGAGACACGAACAAGAACAGTACTTGTATGGTTATAAATAATTGTCATAGGTCTGGTGTTTATCCTTGTGTAATTTTGAAACGTCTCCATGAAACAGGATATTCCTAAAATGGATCTATTAGAAAACCGAAAATTGCTTACCCACATACATTTCGACATTGTTAGAGGTTACTTCTTCCCTTAAACATGATTCCTCTATAAAGACTAATCGTTTATCCACTGTCAGCTTTATGTTTTTCTTCCCGAACTCCAGGATACATTTATGCCATTCGCCGTCGGCCAAGAACCCTGAATTTGACAGTATTTTTGAAAACTTTCGGGGTAGAATCGGAAAGATTTTTCAGCCGGCCGTACTATTCGATGCGGCGCGTCACAATGTAATGACCAGGCCAATCTTAGGTAGCCATTTTCGAGTCCGAAGCCCAAATGATCCATACCCTGCAAATTAATAAGACTGCTTTGCAAGTCGAAATTTTGCCTAAAACTATAAAATTCTTATGTTATAAGTACAGTGTCCCAGTATCGATGCTCCTAAAATTGTTAATTACGATTTATGCGCTGATTACCTCCTTTAAGTTTAGTAAAACAATTTTCATCACAACAAGGTTACGAGCTAGCAGTCCGCTTAATAGTAAGTTCCTTTGCCAGCCCATGGACGCCTGTAAGCAACTCAAACAAAAAGGCATTGAAACCTCTTAGAACTAATATGTCTCACACCCTAATCATTCTGGCTCCCTTACTCTTTAAACCGTAACTCAACAGCGTGTGCTCAGCTGCTTTGCGGCAGAATCATAAAAACAGGTAATACTCAGACAAGTTTCTATGCAAACCATATCATTGACCTAAAGAAGAATTTTTGGTGTTTAAAATACGAAATAATTTGAGAACATGCCAACGTTTGTTTTCCCACTTATTCATTTGTTCCTCTTTTTTTCATTAGCCCGTAAAAGACCTCAGCTAGACATGGGCCTCTCTCGTTATATGGAGAATTTGGAATTATCGTATCGATTGACGTTCGCAGTACCAGACATCTCGCATTTTTAACTACCCTCACAGTGGTCTGGGTATTTTACGTACTGGGTTTTGGTACCACTATACCATCATATACCATTGGAAGCCATGTGTTTCCTAAACTTACGACTCCCTCTGGACAAAATCGGGGGATCGATTTTTTTACGTCGCCTCCATATAGTAAATTAATTCAAAGAAAATGCGAGCAAAGTTAAGAAAGCAAAGAAGCAATGGCTAAAAAGAAAAGTGGTAGAAGAAAAAAGGTACGTCGTTTGTGCAAATTTACCATGTCAATCCAAAGCAGTAGCCCGTCAGGCTCTGACGTGGTGAAGTTTAATGTGAGGTACGTAGGAACAGACGTGAGTCTTTGCTCGCCAACATGGCGGTTCACGTGATGATTTCCCATCGCAAGTAGAGAGTCGCCGTCGAACTGCGGGATTGTTACGTTGATTTCTGCAATAATATATTATTGCTAAAAAGCAACCACGGGTTATATATTTATATAAATATATACATTATTATAAACTTATTAATATAGTTATACTAAGTTTGTAGTGTGTATTTACGTAATATACCTAGCACGTAGACCAGGATTATGTAAAGAATGCCGGGAGCATTAATCATTTTGCGAGGCGTTAAATATTATCACATTACTTCAATAATTGTTAATCATTCAATAATTGTCAATGCAACTACTATCCGATTAATGTCGTGAACTACTACAAGTAATTTTAGCTATGAGTGCATAGCATAGATTTAGAGCCGTAGTGGCTCAATGTATTAATCACTCGGGTTCGATCCAGCCGGGACCAATGAACGACACCAAATTGAAAATTTAAGTGCTGATTTACCACGTGCTTGTGAGGAAACCTGCAAATCTAAGGAATAAAATATTTATAGACCATGTGCAAGTCCGCCAACACGTAACCCTCTTAGAAATGAGAGGAGGCCTATGCTCAGTGGGACGCATATATGCTTGTAACAGGTAAGTAAATAGCAATGCTAGTATTTTTGAGAAAAAAAAAACTTGACATGATCGTCAAAATCATCGTCATCATCGTTCGCACCGTTGCCAGTGTGGACTGGTGGAAAGTGGGTATACGTTTAATGTTTTAAATAATTATGACTGATTTCATCGTAAAATGCCATTTAAACGTCCCGCTGGGTTTCTTGCTGAATCTCTCCAGGGTAAAGGTTTTCCGAAGCAGTATGGTAAAAGTAAAATAATGACATTCACTATCATTATTTTATAATATTAATTACATTATGTGGAATAAAAGTCATTATTTTCTATTCGTCTCATTCGCGCAGCTGGACAGATCCGCAATAAGATGCAAAAAAACCTCCCGCCAAGGATAGGATGCAAAAAAGTGCCACATCTAGTCCCAATCTGCCGACTTATATCGCCATATTTGTCGAACACCTCGAAAATCGCAATCAGGGAATATTCGTGGGGATTTTACAATAAAGATTTTACCAGAGAAGTCAGAAGTAACAAAAAGGGAGGTAACCTATATGTCATATCCGTCTGGTTTATTAGTCAGCAGAAGGTTCAGGCAGTTGACTGTGTACAACATATGATAGTGTACCTATATTACAAAGAATAGTAGGTAAGTTTCAATAAAAAACCGAATGGATAACTGTACAACCAATTAGGTTATCCACGTCTTACTTAGTTTTTCTTAGAATTAAACAAGATAAACTAATAAAAATAAAAATTATTAACTATCTATGGATAATATAACATTTAAAATTGATATTTTTACAATACATGTTTTTAATTGCATCAATAGTTTCTTTTTGGCTTTGGTTATAGGTATTGCAAAAATGTCTAAATCTAAAAATTTATCAGCAGACATAATGTGTTATCAGCAGGATGCTGCTGCTCTTATTTTGACTTCGTTTCCGTTTGTTACCTCTTACGAGACCCACGGACCGATATTGTGTAGTGGGTAGGTGGGTAGTGTTACGCCGCCACTACACGGCAATGTTGGCGAGTATACATGTGTCAATCGTGAACGATTCGTTCATTTGACCCGAGTCGCATCGAAGTATTGATGATTGCAATTATTGAATGTTCCGGATCAAACGGTTGACAGGAGCTACGACCAAAGAGTATAGTTATGTCCGACGACCGATAGAATCGAGCGAGTCTCATAGATCACAGAGTACTGAAACTCGAAATGATCTATTTGAATGAACGACCCGGTTAGTAAGACGAATCAATACTTGATAGATCGGGTCACTAGAAATGAATGAATGTCATGTGTCTAATGGCGAGTGTGATTGTGTTTGTGGTCACCGTGCTGGCAGCGGTCGCCGGCGCGTCCCGCGGGGCACAGGCAGCGCGCGCGGCGGCAGCGCGCCGGCGCCGCGCACGCGCCCGGGCACGCGCCGCGCCGGCACCGCCCCCCCGCGCACGCCGCGCCCCCGCACGCCCCCACGTTGCACCCCTCTGCAACGCGCGCACTCAACATTACCTATGGCTCATCTTAGTATAACCAGGCCTAGGGGATGGGCAAGGGAAAAAAATATATAGATATATATCGAAACGATATTTTTAAACAGTATCGATATATATCGCGTGATAAATATCGATATATCGGCATCATTTGCATGATGTAAAAATAAAGCCCAAAATTGTACACATTTGTAGGTCCTTTTGGTGTTTCATGTTATACAATATTTTAAAATATATCAAGATTGATACGATTTCGATACTCGAAAATAAATATCGATATATCGCGATTAAAAATATCGATATTTCGATATATCGATATTTTTTGCCCAAGCCTAACCACGCCTGTCTCACTCCGCGCTTTAGGCATGAAAATATACCTACGCTGCGTGGCCCCGCATGCGGGGCCAATTCCGTGAGGTTGTCACGCGCCCGCACGAGCTGACGCGCGCCTTACGTTAACATAAAAATTATTTATCTCTAATAAGTATTTAGGCACTTTTGAAATTTATTTTTGAGTTTTTATTCAAGTATGGCCTCTCAAAAAACAACCAAAAGGTACTGCATAGCATACGGGTGCTTAAATAACAATAGGAATGTCGACTTTTCATTCTTTACCGTTCCTAAGGATACCGAAAGTTAATAGACCGGGTGATTGGGAGATGGGTGCAAAGCTTTCAAGGGGCGCTAGTATAGACAATTTAGAACCATTTAAGCCATGCTAGTCTTAGGTGAAGTCTAAGCATTTTTTTTAAATAAGTTTTTATGATTTTTAGCGATAATGCCCAAAATTTTCTAATTAACTATTATATATGGCCAAAATTAAACAATAAAAAAACATGTTTTTTATTTTATTCTATTAAAGTCATGTGTAAGCAATCTAATAAGACATGCTTTAAGCACGTGTATCTTAAGATAATTTTTATACAGACGTTTGAAGTTTATGAAAACAAATCTAAAATTTATAAATACTGTCTTTAGCTCTCATTTAAAAAAAAAAACTAGGCTAGGTTTATTCGTTCAAACCTCTTTGAAAACATGCTTGATTATCGCTCTTTGTTTTGAGGTATCATTCATGCCGATATGATAAAAAATGTTGAAATTAGGACCTGCTGTAAAATTCTAAGAAACAAGTTGTGGGGATTCTCTAAACAATTGCTGCCGGTTGCATGGTATTTCCAGGTAGCTCGCCCAATGAATAGAACTTTAATTTTAAAGCAAAACCGACTTAGTTACTAGAGAAACAGAGTCATGTTTCTTTAGTTAGGGTCAGTTAGAATTAACTGAATGGAGCGGGAAGCCATAACATTAGTCAAATAAAAATAACTACTGCCCTTGTGAGTGGACGTTATCGCGTTGATACACAATTTAACCTTGTTCAGTTGAAGTCCTCTGCGCTCCTGCAAGTTTTGATCGCGTTAGTTGTTTACAACTTTGTTCACCGTGTCCAGTCGTAGCCTTGTGCTCCTGCACGTGTTGATTTTGGATTATTTTGATGTACTGAGTTGACATTTAGTGCGCTCTTACGCTGTTTTTCTTGATTATTAAGTGACTATGGCTACTTTTTCGAATCAGGAATATGCGGATATCATCTTTATGTATGGTAGAGCAGATGGCAATGGATCATTAGAACGACGGATATCAAGAGCGCTATCCGAATCGCAGAGTGCCAAATGTTCGAGTATTTTACAACTCGTATCGACGACTGGCTCAAGATGGGATACACCACGTGGAACCTGGGGTGAACCCAGGCATACATGCACTTGGCGTCGAAGATGATATTTTGGCAGCGTTTGAAGCGGATCCTACAACTAGTACTAGCTCGAAATTTAAACATTTCCCAATAGAAGGTGTGACATACAATGCACCAAAACGACAAATATCCTTTCCATGGCAGAGGTGTGCAACGTCTGGAAGTGCAAGTTTTCCAAAGAAGAATGCAGTTCTGCCGTTTCCTACTTAACAGGGATATTGAGGATGCATGGTTTTTAAAATCGATCTTGTGGACAGATGAAAGTAAATTTTCTAGGGAGGGAATCACCAATTTCCATAACCTGCACGAATAGGCCGACAAGAACAACAATCCACATTGGAAAAAACAAGTAACCTTCCAGAGAAATTTTCAGTAAATGTGTGGGCTAGAGTAATAGACAGAACATTGATCGGGCCCCACTACTTGCCGGACTCTTTAAATGGCTTTACCGTTGCTTGTGGAGCAATCCGGTGCCCCGATATTTAAAACAGATCGAGAGGTCATTTTTCAACAAGATGGCTGCCCAGCGCATTGGACTTTGACCGTTCGAGAATTTTTAAATAACAGCTTCCCTCAAAGTTGGATTGGACGAGATGGACCCATCCCTTGGCCCGCACGGTCACCTGATCTGACCCCAATCAACTTTTACCTGTGGGGCCGAGCCAAAGAACTAGTTTATACGAGCATAGAAATAAATACAAAGGAAGAACTAATAGCTCGAATAAATTATGCATTTGAAACCATGAAGGCGGAGATGAAACTTAAAATCACGACCACAGAAGTGAGAAACCGGGCCCGTGCTTGCATTAGAAATAACGGCCGTCAGTTTGAACATGAATAATAAAAGATTTCAATTAAAATTTGGTTTTAATAAGTTAGCCAAAAATTTAAATTTACTCCCTCAAATTGGTTTGTAAGACTTAGATTCAACATTTTTTAAGATATCTGCATGAACAGCTCTTTGTTTTGAGGTATCAATGAGGTGCATTTTGATTTAATACGCACGCTATATAATTTTTTTTTCGACGAAATAAACTGTAGGCTAAATTCACGAAGGTCACTTCCGAGGCGTGCAAAGTATTATGAACATTAATATATTTACTAAGTTTTTATGTTTTACTAGCTTTCCACCCCGCAGTTTCGCCCACATTAAATCAAATTTTCTCGATATTAAGTGTAGCGACCATCGCCCATGAACAACTGCAATACCAGGAAAATTGCAGGTGCATTGCCGGCCTTTTTAAAAGTAGTAAGCTCGTTTCTTGAAGGTAACTCGCATCGGTCTGGAAAAATCGCCGGTGCTGGCACTGGGGTGCCCTGGTCCAAAGACGAGAACAGTAGTCCATGTGAGGGTCAAATTGCGCCTTGTAAAATTGCAAGCGGTGTGCCGGCATGAAATGCTGACACGCTCTGCTGACTGTTGAGCACGCCAAGCTTTTTAGAGGTCAATTTAGGCTTCCCTCCCAAGTAACCGCGGAATTGTACGTCATTCGATATGTCGATGCCGAGCATTGGAATGATGCTGGCTGATGTAGCATGGGGAGTGCCCTGAAATAGGCTTTTTGGGTAGGTGTGAAAAATAATAAATTGAGGAGATACGACAAAGGGTTTATTTTTAGCGGTAAAAGCACAAACCTGTGTCTTCTGAAATTTAAACTGGACTAGAGTCGTCCCCAATCCGAGATTTTATTTATTAAAGACTCGACTTCAGACACAGGTTTGTTCCGATACTCGAGGACGTGTTCCCGAAAAATATTAACACTGCCGGTGTAAAAAAGCATCACCAGTGTTACAACCAGTAACAGCAACATAGAACCTATAATTGATATACAGAAGAAACAGCGTAGATGACAGCACGCAGCCTTGTGGAACACTAGCATTATTAGGCTCGTAGTCGGAGTATGCACCGTCTACTACGACCTTGATGCTCCGATCTGATGAAAACTGATGATCCAATTGCACAATTTCTCCGGAAGCTGATAGGGAGGAAGCTTTTAAAGAAGCGCTTTGTGCCAAAGCCCATCGAAAAAAATGGCCTTCGATATGTCCAAAGTAACGACCAATGCCTTGCTCTTCGACTCTACTACTTCCGCTCATCTATGAGTCAGGTAAATTAGAAGACTAGAACTAGAACCAGCTGATTAGTGACCGCCAATGCGGTGGTCCTTCCATTTTACGCGTTAGAACCGGTGCTTACTCCGGAGCACCCGTCTTCAGCACAATAGAAGGGACTCCATCAGGCCCACTCGACTTGACGTCCAGGGAGAGGGGTGCTTTGCGCACTGAGCGCTGTGTAAACCGCACATCCAGCTTGGAGCAATCACACCGCGGAATGGTCGGCGTTGTGTACTCCCCGTCATCGAGTTTCGAGTTGGACTCGACAAAGATAACCTAAAAGATCGACTTTCTCCTTTGCGGCATGGGCTTGTGAGTCGTTTTCCCTGTGCAGAGATGGAACATGGCTGACAGAAGTTCCCTTGGACAGCCTTGCCAAAACACCTTAATAAAATTAGAGGTAGAGAAGAGATCTTGAGCTGTTTAAAATCTTTGAATCACGTCCAGTCAGTGAACTAAAGACGAAAGGTACAAAATAAGTCAGTCTTATTTCTACAATTTATTTTTATTTGTTTTGTGCCAAAAATAAAGATGGCTGACAGAAATTCCCTTGGACAGCCTTGGTAAAACACCTGAATAGAATTAGAGGTGGAGAGGAGAGCTTGAGCAGTTTAAAATCTTTGAATCACGTCCAGCCAGTCAACGAAAGACGAAAAGTACCAAATAATTATTACTCTTACTTTTAAAATCTATTGCATGCCTTAAGCGCAAAGCGCAACGTTTTGTCGCATGAAATCGTATCTAACAATCATATTAAACATATAAATTATATAAAAAGCACATTGTCAGAAAGATAAATGATTGTTGAACTTATTTTTTTTAAAATCGATTAATTGCTATTTTTACATAATAAAAAAGTGGTTTATGGTGTAGATTTATCAAGTCCGCATGGAGGGGGTAAACACGATAACTTTTGAAAATATCAATTGATATTTTCAAAAGTTATCGTGTTTATCGGCAATCTATTTTTTAATCTCTTCATCTATCATGTAGGAAACCATGGAATGTAAATGGCAGTTTAATTTTGTTTTGTTTAGTTATAATTTTTTTTTTCGGCTGAGAAATTCCGAAATTTTCGGTGTTTTGAGCAGCCTTGTAACAATTTATTTTACAAAATACACTTTGCCTCACTCGCCACTCCGAGCCACCGAGTACTTTTTTATTCCGGGCTCGGCTGCCGTCGTGAGTGGATTACTGTATCATTTGTTTACAGCGGCTCGTGCTGAATAATATCGATCTCTGTAGAAATACAAAATATTCCAAAAACCAAATTTGATACATACTTGACCAAGGTTATTATTTTTATAATCACAGATTTTTATTACAATATTTTGTTTCTCTAAAAGTACGTAGGATTTATATATACATATACTTATACGTCTTGGACTTTATGGAGTGACCTGAAGGTGTACTTCGGTGAATGCTACTGGAACTCCTCGACCAGTAGTACTAAGTGTGCGGCGTATGACCTCGTTTTGTTAGTAATGATGCGACCTTACCTCCGGACTTGATAGAGTGACTTGAATGTGTACTTCGGTGATTGCTACTGGAACTCTTTGATGAATAGAACTACAATTTACAATTTTTTTTTTTAATTTTTTCACGATCGTATGAGCATTATGAATCGTGCACTTTTGAATTTTTCAAGCTTTTTTTAAATTGAAGTTTGATATAAAATTATCGGAAAGTTGGAAGTATAGTAATAATTATAAATATATATAATAATTAAACTACTTTAAAAAATTACTTATAATCATGTTATACGTAATTTTTTTAATGCGCTTAAGGCATGCGCAATTGGATTTACCAATAGTTGTTTATTTATTTTGTATCAAAAGTAAAATACTTGCGGCACTTACTTAAGTATTTATTGAGAATATTATATATGTATACCGAATTTTATTTTGTACATAAGGGGTGCTTGCAAAGGCAAGCTCAGCGCCCCCTCGAACCTTGCGCCCTAGGCTCCAGCCTAGTTAGCCTGCGGGTAAATCAGACCCTGTATACTTGTGAACAAACTTGTAAAATTTCAAAACAAAAAAGTGTTTTTTCAAAACTTTTTTATGTCTTACAGTTTATGAGATAATCAAGAAAAACCATTTAATTTATTAGTTTTAAAAAATCCTGAATGTATTTCGGATAAAATAAAACCTAGATCATCCCTGGCATTGCTATCTGTTCGTGAAATTTTATCACAATCGGTTTAGCGGTTCAGAACATTAGCCCGGACAGACAAACAGACAGACCCTTCAATTTCATTTATATGTATCGATATAGATTATATATATCTCGTAATTATATACAGTACTAATTGAAAATTACCTCGTATATTTTGCGTCTCCAACGGCAAGGGAATGTTGTTCACGTGCAGATTTCTGATGCAGCCGGAGTACGACTCGGTCGGCCCGGACATGGCGTCGAACGGTACTGTTGCTAAATCTTTCGCGCCACCTTATTAATTAATAATAAGAAAATTAATATAAATTTTAAGCAAACAAGTAATTCATCTTGCTTTTATGCATTTTCACTTATAAACTACTGGAAAAGTTTTAAAAACAAAGGAAAAAGATTGTAATTCAAAGAATCTAATCTCGTGGAATAATTTCTTACACTAACTATATTTTTAAATACTAGCTGTTCATCCCCGGCGTCGGGTGAATTCCATGTCTCTATCTCCAGTAGTTTAGACTGAGCGTTGTCTGTCAATCAAACATTTCGTTGAGAACGGATTCATCCAACCGAATCTTCCCTTGAAATTATGTGACTTGAAACAAAATAATTTCAGTACGATCATGAATTTATCGAAATGAAATAAATCTTCATTCATTGTTTGAATAATAATTTGTTAGTGTTCGTTAAGTTTTTTTCGTTTACTCGAGTCGAATTCGTTTTTTCGTATCGATATTTAATACGTTCGTCGTAACGCTTGGTGATGAACGGTATTTTTCTCATGAGAAAAAAGGCAATTGAAGGTTAATTCCACACTCTTCCAACGAATGGCCTTGGGATTTATTAATCGTCATTGCTAATGGACGGTGAACCGGAAACTGGATACTGGAAACGGCAAGTCGTTTGGAATTAGTGGTATTCAAGGAATCTTGTAGTTGACTTGCGTTATGCGTACGCCGACCGATATTTCGACGCCTCACTGGTGACATTTTTCCAAAGGAATAAGCCACGAACTTAAATCGATTGGATGTTTGCAACGCACTAAATTACCACGCACTAAAATCAATTTAATCTTTGCAATACACCATATTGATGAATTTTACCATTTTGAATGCACCAAAGATATGTTAACTACCGATAACACACTAAACTACCGGTTTCAATTCAATTCTTTTTCGCAAAATATCAATATTCAATGCGGAACCGTATAGTGGCGGTGTAAGAATATCTACTACGCCATATCGTTCCGTGGGTGTCGTAAGAGACAGTGTAAGAGGAGCAGCTTCTTCCAGATAACAATTCAAAATTAGGAATAACAGCGGTTGCCAACCCGCCTGCCAAGGGTGGCAACTATGGCTAAATCCCTATGAGGCAATCGATGGGATTCGAATTTCAGTAAGTAGTGAATATTTATAGGCTGTAATGGATGGATGGAATGCGGGATATTTGTTGTTGTTATGAAAACATGTGACAGCAGAACTGTCAAACCTTTATAAAAACCTTGTCCTGACAATTACGAACACAATAAAAAAAAAACAGCCAAATCGGTCGAATCGTACTCAAGTACATTTATATAGATTTGATATCGATAGAATATCCCATACATCGCATCTATTATTAACATAGAATAAAGTTTATTTGCATACAAAACAAAACATTTCTTTATATACAACATTTTAATCCGAGAAATATTTTTTTTTATTACAAGATAAAGTGATCTAATCAACCATAAAGTAACAGTCCATTATTAAAGAGTTCAAAAATTATATTACTAGAGTAAACTACCGTGGAATCAGCCCGCTTAGCATTGTGGGAATACTGACGGAAAAATTAGAAATGCGCAAGCTGGATCTGGATACCACCAATATTTTTCATCTAAGACTTCTTTACAAAATTGGGCGATTATAATAGAAAAATTACAAGAAAAATTATAGAAAAAGAAAGGCAATCAAAATAATAAGACGCTATCGAGCTATCGACGTAGTTAACCAGAATTTCGTATCGAATTTCACAGGGAGTTACGTACCACGCTATTCATTTCATGATTTATTTTCTTCGTCAATTATAAAATTATTGACGACGATTTTACAATACCATTAATTACTTATTATGTTCAATTACTGATAAAAGGCAATAAGCACTTAAAATCATACGTTCGAATTGACGCAGAAAAGCTGACAAAACATTGACGGTAAATGGCGTTAATTACAAATTACGCTGCTTTGTAATTGTATTGTGTAGGTATTTCTTCCTATTTTATATACAATTTCAAGACTTTTTTTTCAAAATTTAATTACATTTAATTATATAGGTAAGTATACGTGCCATTTTGTTCGATAACTTCTTGCCATCTTGTAGGTAGTAACATAATCCCATTGCTGTACCAATTTTGTGATTTTTGATCAAAAAAATTCGAGAAGTAGTTTTAACAGTCCTCTCTTGATGTTAACCTAACACTACCCAAAGAATTGTGAAGAGACAGAAACAGGTGAAAATCTGAGGCTGCAAGGTCAGGACTATATAGGTGGATGCACTTCTCAACCAAGCTCTCTCAATTTTTGCCGAAGATGTGTGTGGTCTGGCGTTATCATGATGAAAGACCACTCCTTTTCTGTTGATCAATTTCGGCCGTTTTTCCTCAACTTCTTGCTTTAGTCTCATTAGTTGTTGGCAGTAGAGATCCGAATTTCTTTCAGTGAGCTCGTGTGGTACCCAAATATCGAGCTTTTTTGTATAGCCAGACTTTTTCAAATGGGTGAAAACTGTTTTGTGGTCAATCCTCAATTCCTCGGCTATGTCGTAACTACTAATATGCCGATCTTGCTCCACTTTTTCAAAAATGGCATCGACTTTATCCGTATGAGGGACCAAAGCGAGCTGCATCTTTGACATCAAAATTCCTGGACTGAAAACGCTTGAACCAACTTTGTGCTACTGATACTGCATTAGATCCATAAACTAACTAGAATTTCTTCGTTAGATTCACTCATTTTGGCGGACAGAAAATCGATTGAAAAATGGCGGGAAAGTGTTTTCTACTTTTTAGTTTTTCTTAATGTACTATATGTATTGATATTAAAACCAGCCAGATGCAAACAGTACAAACAAAGAGATATTTCTTCAATTTTATACAAACAAAATACGAAGAAACGTTTACCCCGACCTATTATAAAAAAAGCTAATAATGAAAAATAATTTGAGCTCACGCAGAGATTATTAGATATAGAATCTATAAGCTGTTTACATGCATTAAATAACACATACAAACACAGAAACTCTAAAGTCTATATATCATCAATAGGAGTAGGCGTACTGAATAATTTTATCTGTTAGATATCCAGTGGCATTGAAGAACATGCAATTTTATTAAAATTGCATTGTTCAAATGATAACTAAACAACATAATACTACCATACTAATTTTAAATAAGTTACTATTCTAATACCACACCTTAAAACAGCCAATTGACTCTACAATCATTAGCAATTTATAATTTATGCTCTAGTGATTCGTTTGTGGAACTGTTTAAATAAATACGAAATATTATGTATGTACGTAAGCATAAATATTTTATGCCCTTTTGGCATAAAATATTTATGTTTACGTACATACGTCTCATCGTAGTTTATTGAAATAGGTAACAAAACTGATACATAATTCGAAATTTAGATTAACTGAATTATGTAAGTCATTCATGGGGCAATAGACAGGAATATATAATAAATTCCGCTATAATATTTTAAGCATTTTGGAAAGGAAATTCAAAAATCACATTAAATTTGGAAATAGGTAAAAGGGTGGTACCCAGACGGACTTCTAGGCAGAAAACTGTTTCGGTGACAGCCTCGTTGGCGTTGCGCCAAAGCAAATATTATCGGGTTTTTCTGTCAAGAAATTCTCACTTGGGTCCCGGAGTCAGGAAGGTAGCGGTATTTCAGCCCCGTGCCTCGGAAAGCACGTAAAGCTGTTGGTCCTGCGACTAATCTCTGCGGTCGTGTTGGATTACCGTCCCATCGAACTATGAGAGCGAAGGAATAGAGTCCACCTGTGCTTGCGTAAACACTCGTGCACTATAATTCTGCCCTGCGCAGATGGCTAGTCCGTGCCGTGCCGGTCTAGAGGCAGAAAAGAAGTCCTATCACCTAGTAAAATACAAACTTCTAAAAACTTCGAATTATTTATGATGTGTCAGACATTAGCAAATCTTATTATATTTTCCTTTACTACCGAGCACGTGGGAAATGGATACCAAATGAATACTTAACAGTTTCCCTGTCCGCGAAACAGACACAGTATAATAGTTAAACAATTGAAATCTATTCAAATAAATAAAATTGAAGTGTCTATAATGTGAAAATAACATCTTTTTACTAAATGCGTATAAAAGTATACATACGATACTTAAACGATACGAAAAAAAAACAATTTTTTAAATTTTTGTCTGTCTTGTCTGTTTGTTCCACCTAATCTCCGAAATGGCTGGACCGATTTTGACGGGACTTTCACTGGCAGATAGCTGATGTTATAAGGAGTAACTTAGGCTGCTTTTATTGTAGAAAATAATTAGGGTTACGCGCAAAAAAAAAAAACTATTAATACTATTACTATAAAACTACTAATAAATGCGGGTGAAGTCGCGGGGACAGCTAGTGTTCATATATGATTCATGGGACAGGGAAAGGCTTAAAATTGCAAATGAATAATTTCAATTGTACAATAAAATTTATCGTGAGCGCGCAACCTAAAGCTATTAATTACAGTTGTATAATATATTGCCGTGTAGTAGCGGCGTAAAGAAATCTACTAAGCCATATCATCCCGTGGGTGTCGAAGAGGCGACACAGAAAAATGGAACATAAGATCAGAACAGGAGCATCATTCTAATAATAATTCAAATCAAAATAAATAATAAAAAGCTAAGCTTGCTAACGCACCTGCCAAAGCTGGTAACTATCTAATAGATAGTTAGATAGTATTTTATAAAGAATTTTCTTTATAGAATACGGGTGATAAATGAGCTCACAGTCCACCTCCTCTCCCTCCTCGATTAAGAATCGAAATGCAGATACGTCATACGTAATCGAAATGCAGATCACCCCTGAGGACTATATAAGATGGAATGCCTCGTTTCCAGTAGAAAGGGTCTCAGGTTCTCTACACTCACCATACGAAACACAGCAGCATTTTGTGAGAGCGTGGTTTTTCAACCACTACCACAAGTTGGTGCTACTACCATAATATAGCTACAACGTGAATCTATCACGCGAAGTGATAGTATCTATTAATAAAGTACTGTCCACCCCATCTATGAGGCAATCTATGGGGAGGCCTATATTCAGCAGTAGACTTTGACAGGCTGTTATGAGTATAGGAAAAATGTATATATATAGATTAAAACATTAGTATAGTGGCTCACCCAACACGATGTCCGCGTCGCTCGCGGTGTGCGGGTAGGCGTGCGCCAGCATGGGCTCGGTACTGAGCGCGCCGTCCACCCACACGTACAGTCGCGCGCCGTACCGTCCCGCCCTCACGACGTGCCACTGCGACATCGACACCACCACACCACTGCGCACCAGCGACGTCAAGCCCGACAGCCGATCTACAAACAAGCCTTTCCAAGTGACCCATTGAATTATCTACGTGAACACTGCACAATTTTTTCATTCCACTTGGCCATATACTCGTAGAATTGAGTTGAAATCGAAAAGATATCCATGCCACACTGTTGTATAGCTTTAAAATTTCGGACACTTATTGAAAGAAAGACAAAAGACAACTTAATCGTTGCTTCATGATTATGAGAAAAGTGATTAAAATAGAAAAATATGGTCCGATAATAGAGCCCTGAGAAACGCTCATTAATATAAAATATCCGCTGGGTTTCTTGCTGGTTCTTCCCAGGACAGAGGTTTTTTTCGATCCAGTGGTAAAGTAAAAAATGACTTTCAATAAGAATTACACATGTGATCTATATTGAATAAAGAAATATTCTATTCTATAGGCGACCCGGAATAACTTGAATTATTGATATCGACTTTCTGCCTTCTGTTACTCAGATATAAAATAATAAGATTAATAAACACAATGCTTTAAATACCAAAATGTGGTTTCTTGATAAATGTCTCATGGTGAATACAGTCGAAGGCAATGAAGAGGTCACAAATATACCCAAAGCAAATTCTTTAATTTATCATCATCATCATCGTCATCAGTACGTAAAAATCCACTGCTAGACATACACTTGGCAGACGTATCGCACCTTTGACGTTGCTTCCCATCTGCTCTGGTATTTTAAGTAAGTCTACCGCAAATGAAATGTGTGTAACACAATATATCGGAAGCCATAATAAATCTTTTGACATACCTCATAGTCGCCTCTTGCGATACCCACGGAATGAAATGGGGTGATAGAATCTCTTAAGCAGCTATGATTTATGTAAATATAAAAGTAAAGGAAGTCATACAACATATTCACAGCATGCACTACAGTATAACGTAACAAAAAAGGTTGTCCTAAGCATAAGTTGCGGTTACCCACAACATTCTACTAAAGTACACTTTACTTTTTTAATCCACTGCTGGACATATCAAGCCATTCCAAGAATGCGCCAGCTGATATGCAATACTGAGAATATTTGCATCTCGTTTACGCCAGACGTTAAAAATATGCAGACCGGCGACAGGCAGCAGCGTCCAAGGTGCGAGACGTCTGGTACTGCGATCGTCATTTTGCAAAAATTTTCCTACAATAGGATAAGTCCATGTTCAGCAGTGGATAGAAGTCCACTGCTGAATATGGACTCATGATGAAGAAGCAGAAGATATCAATTTACTCCCACTCGTTTTGTGGGTATCGGTGTTTGTCAAAGTCTACTAAGAAAAAATTACAAGAAAATCATGTGAACCCTCAATACAAATGAAATATCATCTGGAGTTCGCCAGTCCTTAAAATACATACTCATATCAAGCATTGAGGTAATAATGGAACGAAGACGATAGCCAGAAAAGATTAAAAAATGTTATACGATTATTGCAAATATTTCTTACACATCATACAATATTGATGTGGACTCACCTGTCCATCTGTATTCCAGTAAACCTCCTTGCAGAGACAAAGCTGTGTAAAAGTGGGGCGTCTGCGCAAATATCACCAGACCTCGCTCTTTCGTCGGCTTGATCTCGGCTTCGAGGGACAAACTAACACTGGATATCGAGCGTGGCAGCAGCTGCAGGTAGGACCGAACCCCGCTGAATAGCACGTCGATTGGTATGACGTCTGGAAACCGTTGATTTATAATAATTACTTTAGTTGTAGTTGGCAGGAATCGTTTTCTGCCAACAATTTTTTTACGGTTTTAACCATCCTTTTAACTATTTTTGCCGCCAAGCGTCGGTGAATGCAATACTTTGTTCCGGTTTAAAGCGTGTAGATAGCCAGTACAATTACAGGCTAGAGGCATTCCATCTTAGTCCTTAATGTTTTTTTTATAGAATAAGGGTGACAAACGTTTTTAATTCATTAATGCCATCTCTATATCAGTGCGTAAGACAGTAGTACAGTACTCGATATCAACCTCTACCACAGTATGAAACATTTGAGCAATCGCTACGATTGGGAAACGGATTGACGTCTCGCACTTTTGTCAATGATCCCCGTCGCAGATAAGTGTACCAATTTTTTTTTAAAGCGGATATTATAATATATACGAGTATAATATTCCTTTTCAACTTTAATTAAGATTTAATATATCTAAATTAAAGTTGAAAAGGAATAGATCCATAATTAATCAAAGCATGTTGTATATAACAAAATTACACAACCAAGGCTAATAAGCGTTGCAAGCCCGAGTATTTGCATTTGAGCAAACGACTACTTTTTACAGTCAAATGTTACATAACGTCATTTCTACGTAACAGTAACAATAGAGAGCCAGATCTTGCCAGTAAAATAGCAATCAATTGTAACTACACAGAATCATTTTTCATGACTCCCACTGATCCCAAAGAAGTCAGTGATATAATTATGGGATTACAGAATGACAAGGCTCCTGGTATGGATGGCTTAGCTAACTCTTTAATAAAACATATAAAAGATCCGATCATCCAGATCAACCTATATTTACGACCTAAGCCTAGAAAGCGGAGTTTTTCCATATGATTGGAAGCTTGCATCTGTTTGTCCTATTTATAAGGGATGTGGCTCAAAGGTAGCTGTAGAAAATTATAGGCCCATCTCACTATTAGGCGTCTTTTCAAAGCTACTTGAGAAGCTTGTAAACAAAAGGTTAACCGGATATTTGGAATCTCGACAGTTGATCTCGCCAAGACAATTCGGTTTTAGAAAAGGTCGAAGTACTGAAGATGCTGTATCCCTTTTAACATTTACGATATCATCAATACTTGGCTCTAAACAGAGTTGTGTTGGCGTTTTCTTAGACTTAGCCAAGGCCTTCAAAACTGTCTCAATTCCAATAATTTAAAAAAATTAAACAAAATGGGTGTTAGAGGTATTGCCGTTGATTGGTTTCAGAGCTATCTCACGGACCGGAAACAGTGTGTGAGGATTGGTCGGGCTGTGAGTCTGCCACAAAATGTACCTTTTGGTGTACCGCAGGGCAGCATACTTGGTCCCACGTTATTCACTGTCTATATCAGGGATGCGGAAACTACGGCCCGCGGGCCATCTCCAGCCCGCGAAGCGTTGAAATCCGGCCCGCGACCATCAAACAAAAATCAAGTGAAGTTTTCGTATTGTTAGAAATTCATTCTCACTGGCAGTGAAGAATTAATTTAGTGAAGAATTCATCTATGACAGAGGGAGAGAGAAAGTCTTTTGTTGAAAGGCAAAAAGAGAAGTTACGTGGACCAATTTGAAGCAACTATTTCTTAACACCAGCAAATTTGAATTTTTTAAGTCCATATCTAGGACACAATACCCAAATATAGTTGTTGTTCACGCCTAAAAAATAATGGATATGTTTGGTACAAGCTATTTGTGCAAACAAACGTTTTCAATAATGAAACTAAGAAAAAATTGTCTGCGTAATAGACTTTCCTTCTTTCACTGCTAAAAATTTCAGCATTAGAAATAGAGCCGGTTATGATGAAATCATGCATAAACAAAAACAGTTCCACATGTCACATGTCCCCGTAAAGACCAGCGCTCCTCAACCTTCTACGTCGCAGCTAACTTAAAAGTTTAATTTAATTGCAATTTGCAAATTATTTCTTATTTCAATGATTATTTTGTAATATTGCACAATAAATTAGTCTTTCAGAAAATACATACCTATCAATATTTTATTTCAGTAAATAATATAGCCAAAAATGCAACAACTTGGCCCGCCATATATTTCGTTAATAAATATTGGCACGCGAAGGAAAAAGTTAATAAAGTATCAATGATATATATGAACTACCGATGGAAAACGCCGAAATGATATGTTACGCCGATGATACTGCTATCGTATTCCAAGGCTCAACGCAGAACGATGCTTTGTACAGCGCTGAGAGAGGTCTAAAACAGGTCTTTAGTTGGCTACAAAATAATCTCTTGACCCTAAATACCAAGAAGATTGTGTACCTATGCTTTCATAAGACAGCAGTCACTGCGCCAGTACAACAAACAGTGGTTAAGATTCATGAGCCCTCTTACACAAGCAAACCGTGTGCATGTGACACCTTGAGTAGATCCGATGTCATCAAATATCTCGGTGTCCTCGTTGATGATAAACTGACATTTGAAAATCACATAATAGCTCTTTCGGGTCGAGTCAGGAAGGTTATTGGGGTTGCACAGCATCTACGTGACATAGCAGGCTTAAATACTCTAAGATCTGTGTATTTTGAGTTATGCCAGTCGCTTATAACTTACTGTATTACTTGCTGGGGAAGTGCAGCAAAAACTTTCCTGATCAGAGTTGAGAGAGCGCAACGTTCGGTTATAAAAGTAATGTTAAGAAAACCGTATAGATATTCAACATTTGATTTATATAAGGACAGTAGACTATTAAATGTAAGACAACTTTTCATATTGAATACCTCCCTAACTGTTCATAAGTGTTCTCTGGCATCTCCAGAGTATAAGAGATTGTTGAAACGAAAAGTATTCCGCTTGCCAACTCCCGCTATCAACTCTGCTTTTTCTAAACGTTTTGGGCAATTCGTGAGAACTCAAGTGTATAACTCCGTCCTTAAGTATTGCGATATAAAAGAAAAATCAGTGGTGGAAACTAAAAGAGCCATAACAAAATGGTTACTTACTCTGAGCTACGATAGTACAGAAAACCTAATTAAACCGAAATCTTTATCTTAAATTTACGTAAATAAAATATATGAATACAGTATGTAATATCCATATGTATCTATAAGAGTTTCTAATTTATATAATTATGTTTTATTAATTATTATATTTTAATATTTATGAATAACAGTATTTTCTTTACTAACTATTTATTATTCTACCTCTAATTATTTGTTTTTGTAAATATTAACTTAATATAAATATTTATTTTATTTTATATTTTCTTTTATTTAAAAAAAAAGCTTACGTAATGAAATAATCGCACGTCGACCCAGTGTCAATTTATGAAAGCCACGTGTGATAAGAAAATCGTATTAGGCCCTCACGTCACAGGCATGCCTAGTGTGAGGACCACAGAACTATACACCCTTGTTTATACACTCCAGCTTAGTTGGTGTGATAAGATCATAGTTTATAATTACATACTAGAGAATTAAGACTACTGTACTTCCATTTTATTATCTTATATTGTATATTATAATCAGTACCACCTTAGCTTTAAATAAACATTTTTTCATTTTCATTTTCATTTCATTTCAATACGGCCAGGGCTCGATCTAGGGGGGAGGGGGGGGGGCGAGCCGGGCATTTGCTCAGAGCGGCAAAACATGAGGGGCGGCAAAATTGACTTATTCCTATCTTCCAACCTAGTCATTAGCCATCCACCACCCAAGTTGGCAGGTTGAGAATTGTATGTGCCACCTTCCAACCTACTTCAGGTCGCATACATATATACTTGAGTAGTATCGATACTAAGTATATTTGTACACGATACTTTTGTTCCGATATTTTTGAGGTATCGATACTTTTATAAGTACTCGATACTTTTAATAAAATTTGAGTCACATCATTAGATTTGGGTCGTAGGAGTAGGGGATTACCCTCCTATAGACAATAGCTTATGTTTAGAGCGTGTGTTGCCAGTTTCTCGTGATTGGTACCTATTTAGTAGATTTATTTTTATCAATTAAGTAAAAAATGATTTAATACAGTTTAATCCTGATTTACTTTTTTACTGTTGCTCTAATTTATTTTTGTACCGACAATTTAATACGTCGAAATTTAAATTTAGTTAGTTTGATACCATTATCAAGTGTCTCATTGGTGATAAGTTCCGCACTCCAAGATCCGAAATTTCTCGGATAATATTTGATATTACGGATATTACTTAATCGGAAGTTTTAAAAATAAATTGAAAGTACTCGATGCCTAACAATATCGATAATTTTGTTTCGATACTTTTTTCTCGGTATCGATAAATCTGATACGATACTGGTATCGAGTAAAGTATCGATACTTTTGAAATTTTGTGGAACACTAAGAAGAAGAAATACCTAAATAGGAAATAAGGAACCAACTCGACTACAACTTAAAAACTAGAATCCAAAAAAAATCATCCGAATTTTCTGCCGATTTTACATATCTGAAATGGCAACCCTTTCAGTCTGTTTATGTTTAGTGAGGATTTCCTTCAAACTTTCAGAGGAATACCCTTTAGCTACATTCGTACAATGCGACATTTTAGGGGAATTCCTTAAATATCATATATAAGCAAAAGATTGTACTATTTTTCCATTACTTATTTAGAAGACTCCTAGTAAAAATGTTCTGCCCTAGAGACAAATTTTCGTCATATTCGTGAATAATGTAGCGGTTAATAAGTAATACAGCATTAAAATGTTTTATCTATTTATCTATTTATGTGAAATTTTTAGTGGGGCAGAGTAATCATATGAATATTGAAGCGCGCGTGTGAATTTACTACGTAAGTATCTATCTGTTTTATAAAGTAAATTGTAGTACGTAAAAAAATACGTAATATTGAACACACCTTGCTAAAAAGTGTACTTACTTTTTGTTTCTTAAGGTAAATAGTAAAATAGTTTTAGTGCCGATTTCACCATCACCGGTTAGCCTATTCGTCAATTAAATTTTCAGTTTTTTGACAGTTGTTGTATGAGTTTGACAGTTCTTATTTGACAAATAGGCTATTCGGGACTTTAATAATAGGTGATGAAACCAGCCCTTAATTTAATATTGACCGCAAGGTATGTTAAAAACGTTTTAAGTGGTATGTTAATCGTGTGAAAATTAACATTGCTCCTGTTTTGGCTTGTTAATTCTCATCTGTGATTGCTCACTAGCAGTCACCCGCGGCTTCGTTCACGCGCCCACCATAATTATTATTCTCGTGGGAATGAGTAACTTTTCTGAGGTGAAAAGTAGCCCATGTCAATGTCCTTTTCCAAACTTCAATTTATATCTACATACCAAAATTTATCCAAATTGATTCATTGGTTTAATCGAAAAAACGTAGCAGTCAGAGACACAGAATGACTTTCGAATTTTTAACATTAGCAATGTTATTACATCTATTTATATTTTTATTTTTTACCGTACAGAATGGCTGACGGTAGATGACGCTTGTCGGGACACCAATATAAAAAACGAAGACTTTGAAAAGATGCAGAGCGACAAAAGCAAGCAGGGGCATTAGAGTCCTTTTTGAAAAAAGGTGAGCTAAACAAACCATCGTCACCCATACCACAAACCGATGCTATAGCTGAGATTCCGCTTAAAACTCGAGAAGAAAATACGTCCGATTCCAATATAATCTGTGAACCTGGTGCTTCTACTTCTGGGTCAAGCGCTATTGCAGGTGAAGGTGCTATTACAGGTGAAGCTGCTATTACAGGTGAAGCTGCTATTCCAGGTGAAGGTGCTATTGCAGGTGAAGCTGCTATTGTAGGTGAAGGTGTTATTGCAACTCCAAGTGTTTCTACAGAATCAACATCTATTTTAGATGTCGACCCAGCCACGTGGCCCAACAGATTAACAGATGCAAAAATAATATAATATATTTTGTAAATAGAGGCTCACTGTATGAATTTGAATTTCCACAAGATATCAATGGTCGGAGGTTTACTTCGAGATACTATAAGAGAAAGCTTAATAACGGTGAATAAATTTTGAGAGATTGGCTTGTATATTCTGTGGCAAAAATTCGTTGTATTGCTTTTGCTGTAAAATCTTCAATACAACTACAACTTCCGGTCTATCTGTAGATGGCTACAAAAATTGGAAGCATGTAGGTGATATGCTTAAATCTCCAATAGAACCATGTAGAAGCTGTAAAATCTTGGGTAGAACTTTCACGTAGGCTCGAATCGTGTCGTACGATAGATGCCGAGTCACAGAGAATAATTAAATCAGAAATAGAACACTGGAATAGAGTATTGTTACGAATTGCCACAATCATCAAAATGTTGGCTAAAAATGGCTTGGCTTTTCAAGGTACTTCTGATAATCTGTAACATAACAATGGTAATTTTTTTAAACTAGTAGAGTTGTTAGCCGAATTTGATCCCGTTATGCAGGAACATGTACGCAGAGTTTTGAAAAAAGAGGAGAAACAAGCAACCTACTTAAGTAAAACAATTCAAAATGAGTTCATTAATACAATTTCAGACGGCATAAAAACATATTATGGAAGCTATCATTACATCGAAATGTTATTCTATTATTTTAGATTGTACTTCAGACGCTAGCAAAACTGAGCAGATGACCATGATAATTAGGTATATTTCTCTTATTCAATCCCAAGACCATTCAAGAACGTCACAGATTGTAATAAATGAACGTTTTTTAGGATTTATACCAATAGAGAAATCTACAGGTCTGGCACTAACAGAAATTATCGTGGAACAATTTATAGCACTTGGATTATCTTTAGAAAACATAAGAGGGTAAGGGTACGATAATGGATCTAATATGAAAGGTATTCAAAGTGGCGCCCAAGCCAGGATTAAAAACACCAATCCACGGGCATTTTACGTTCCTTGCAGTAGTCATTCTTTAAAGTTAGTGGTAAACGACATGGCAAAGTCCTCACTGGAAGCTACAATTTTTTTTAATTCTGTGCAAAAAATATATGTTTTTTTTTCCACTTCAACATTAAGGTGGTCAATTATTTTGAAGAATGTAAAAGGTATTACTCTAAAACCACTTAGTGACACGAGATTGGAAAGTCGAAGCAATAAAACCACTAAGACATCAAATAGGACAAGTTTACGATGCATTGTTTAGTGTTTACCAAAACACAGATATGGATACCTCCACACGAGACGAAGCTTCGGGGTTGTTGAACCAAGTCAAACAGTTTAAATTTTTATGTTCTATTATAATTTGGTATGAAACTTTGAATCGCATAAACCCTATTAGTAAATTAATGCAAAGATTTTGACTTAGTTTCCGTCATTAAATTACTTAGAAATACAAAAGATTTCTTTGAAAACTCACGTTCAGATGAGTATTTTACTCAAGTTTGGCAACTGGTCATCTTGATTTATACTGAGCAAAATTTTGTCTAAAGTCGGTAATTCTCCTGCAAGAAAGAACTGATGCACTTTCGCTCTTATAGCCGATTTATCAAAATCGTCCAACTTGTCAATTACAGACTTTTTCTTTTATTAATTATTCCTTTTCTGGTATTTTATGGAATTCTATACACGCTTAATACGCGATATATAGTGCTCTTGCTGACTCCTGAGATCTCCGAAACCTTTTCTACCATATTAACGTTTGAAGGATACACGTCTTCGGGCCAGGTGTTTTTGACATATTTGTATACATTAATGATAATCTCTTGTTCCCCGACCGACAAAGTGGTAGGTTTTCTTTTACTGGTGACGTTAAAGGTGCTCCAGAAGATGGGCCTGTAAATAAATGACAAAATATACTACCATAGTACTACATCACATAAATACATATTGTTTTAGAAAATAAATACCACATGGTCACATAAAAGAGCGCTTTAAGAAATAGAAAGGCTACGTCGTCGCATTTGTACCTATTTGTACGTACCTGCTACGTTTATTATGGGTCGGCGACGTCTCTTTCCACTTGATGTTGAAGGACCGGGTCCTTCACCAAATTCTCCTGAACTCATGTCGATTTAGTAACGACCGTCACAGTAAAACTAATATAACAGATTCAAAAACAAAAACTTAACGATATAACAAATTTAACAGTAAAACTCAACTAAAACAATGCAATGAATGCTATGAATTACCTGAGACGTACACACGCAAGCGCTATCCGAACACGAATGAAAACAAAATGGCGGACTGGCCCAAAAAGGTGACGCATCTCTGGCTGCCATTGTCACGTTTCTTTAGAACGAACTGACGTAACGCGCGTTTTGTTTATTTTAAAGGATGAATTTGCAAAAGCTCAATATGGTGATTATATTGCTTCAAATATTTTTAATATGAAACTGTTATTAAATGAATTGCTGCGTTACTTACCATAAATTGAAATATAAAATATAACACATTTTTCGCGATGTACCGTAAGATTTTACTATGTTTATAGGAACCACAGACAATATTATTTAAGAAACAAAAAAACAAAACATATGTGCTGACCTAGAAGTGGGAATAATATCAATATTTAAATATTGTTATCACATCTAAATTGAGATTTTGTAAGTTACGCCTTTTGACACTCGGCTCATATCTGAGGTCATTGTCCGTTTTTCTCAATCGATATGGCACATACTATAGCTCATGACTTATATGGTTTTGTATATGTAAAGGGCGGCGAAAATTATCTTTGCCCGGAGCGGCTAAATAGCTAGATCAGGCCCTGAATACGGCATTGCTCATTCAGCCCATTTGTCCAAGCCTATTAGTTCAAGTCCACTGCTGAATGGTAGTATAGCACTGTAGTTGTGTTCTTCATTTTATTCATCAGTCCGTTCAAATTCTGAGCATGGGACTCCCCAGTAGGAGAAAGGTGTTTATTTTCTTAAAATTTCGATTGTAAGAAATAGGTATCTATCGGCCAAGAATAGTTGAATATAATATTATAAAACCTAAAAAAAAAACAATATTTCGCGCTTACATACTGTTCAACACTGAACCACAGAATAAATAATAGCTGAACTGAATAGCTACCTGACTGTACACATCGTGTCGGCCATTTTGTCCAACAAATGCAAGCAGTGCGATTTGCTCCATGTCAGGCGTGTGGAAGCGCAGGCGAAGCTCAAAGCGGTCAGACTTCATTGCAGACGGTGACAGCGGATAGATGAGATACGATGAAACGCCACTAGTTATCGGCGCTAGTGATGGCCGGGTTATTTCTACATCTGTAAATAAGAAATTTTTACTTTGTTATGAAGAGAAAAGCACTGGCGATGAATTAATAGCGTAATTAATAGAATATTCTTCTCATCTCTCGATGACGATGCTTTGAAGAATAGGTCGTTGACAATAACTTCTTAAAATAGTTGTGAGCGCAGAACAGACACGTGTGCATTGGCAAGTGGGTGTCGTAAGAGGCGACTTTGACAAACGTTAATTAAATCTAATGGCTTCCGATAGATGGCAGTGTACTATGTCGTTAACGCCAAACGTGAATTACCCAGACTAGCGACGGGCAGTAGCGTCAAAGATGCGAGAAGTTTGGTGCTGCAATCGTTAATGCTCTGCCAAGCGCGACGACTAAGCTACAACGGAAGAGGCCCATGCCCAGAAGTGAAATTTTGCAGGTACAGAAGAACAAAGAAGAAGAAAGATTTCCTATTCCATCCCAACAAATAAATGTGTAACTGCTTACTGTATTCACAAAAGATGCCATGTTTTCCGTACGGACAAAGACAGAGAAATCCGCTGCCTGGATATCGAACGCAACTTCCTCCCGCTTGACAAGGGTTGTGCTCGCATATTGATTGATTGCAATGATCGCCCATCCATCTGAAATATTTTATCCGTGTTATTCTTTGTATTAATATTACACATGTTAATGCAACAATAATTCGGAAATGATGATATTACAGAATTTTGAAAAAAAAAAATTGACACCTATCTGTGACACCTTTTTTTCCTTATAGTCTACTCCTCAGAGGCCCGCCAGTTTCACGCCGAGAAGATTCGGCGAGCAGGCTCGCTGTGATATCTCACGAATGGGCGAAAAAAATCTACACTCACACGATGTACTCTTTGCGGTCTCGTTTATATATCCGGTATGTACGACATTTTTATGGCAGCGGCTTTAGCATTGCGTGCTTAAGCAAACTATCTCATAAATGTTAAAATTAAAAACAAAGTTAAGAAAAGAAAAAGGCAATGGTCGTGACACAAATTAATTTAAACACAAGCTTTGTAATTTTATTTCTTAAATATAACTACCACAAGAATGGATAGTATTTTCTTTACTCGCCCGACAACCCCTTTGAAGAGGCGAAAAAGCCGACATCGCTTGGAGATTGGAGATCAAGCGATCGCGAGAACGAGACTGCAAGAAACTACTCATTTCACATCTTTCTAGTGTTCTCGGGGCTGCTTGGCGAGAGTCTGGAGGAGTTATTAAACTAACGTAGAATTATAATCGTAAAAATTTTTGCGACGGCCAGTCTTACGGAGACTAGCCTATATATATCCATAGATAAAATGCTTCGCAAACAATAAATACATTACTATTACTAATTACAAATTTTAAACTAGAGGAACACATACCCATTCGCACAGGAGCATGTGTAGCTATAACCGTGGTCGTTGCAAGTTCCGCCATTGAGACATGGCCCGGACAAACAAGACAGTGAAGAACATTCCGAAACTTCACCTGCGTTAAACGCATCGCCAAAAATTTCCCGCCTTTCATTATTAACCTTAAAGAACATTGAAATATTATTAACAATATTTATAGAAAAATTGATCCTGCAACTTTGATCGAGTGATCAGGTAGTACCTGACTTATGAAAGATATTGCAATGACTCAAACTTGATCTCAGGATAAATAGCTTAATACCAACAACATTATTTTTTTCCAGCGTTTTTAAAATAACACTTAATCATAGAGACTTTTCTTAGGTACATATTTTAACGTAAAATTTATCTTCTAGTTGATAGTACGAGTACTTACTAATAATTGATCGTGATACTTAGGTGTAACAAAAACATAGCGAATATTTTTTACTCGTACTCATATTTTGTAGTGTTACACAAGCTTACCATTAGGTCCTTTATGCATCCAATAAACGGCTTATTGTCGGTATAATTGCTTTCAAGTACATTACCAAAGTATAACATTATGTTTCGATCGAGATCACTGATGTTAGCAAATTGGCCGCCGCTCATTGCAACTGTGTCGTTCAAATGAAGGGTTGCGTTACAATGTTGTTGTTCTAAATATAGATCTAACCTGAGAACAGAAGATAAATTAGATAAAAACAATAAAAAAAACTTTAAATTACGAACGCAAAATTTAACACACCTCGTTTCAATTTTCATCAGGTATCCTTTGTTTACATACGTCTTCAACTCACTTAAGAGCATAGTTTGATAACCGCAGGAAAATTTAAATTTTAGTAGTCCTGAATTCAGAAATAGGTCCATGTATGCTCCCTTTGCTATATCCACATGCATTATGTGGCCATCCGATATTAGAGTTTTCGCACTGAATCCAATAATAATGGAAGAGGTTTTGTTCAAACGGTGAACAATAAAAGAGTTCCCTCCGAATGCAGCAGTAGTTATATTCAGTTTTTCTTCACAAAATCTTCCTCCGTATTTAAACGAGCAATGACACTGAAATAATACAAAATAGAAAAGTGTGTGGTTTAGTTATTATTAGATATTTATTAAAATATAAGCAATGTTTATCCGTGTGTTGGCGGCATAAGAGAATCCATCGCGATTAAAGTAAGAGGCGACTATGAGATATGCCAGAGAGACCTTATAGCTTCCGGTAGAGGGAAGTATGACCAGCACTTTTACGTCAAGTAATTACACAGCTAGCTTGTGCCGGCAAGAAACAGCGCCATAAGTGTCAAACGTATGCTTAAGCGACTGTTAATTCGTTAATGGGAGAGGCACATGTTCTTCAGTAGACTAATGAACTCATGTAGAAGAAGAAGAAGAACCAACCAAACCGTCTGCTTGTCGTGGCGATGAGGGTAGGTTATCCATACAGCGGAAGAGGCCCATGTCCAGTCAGGAAATGATTTTGTGGGTTGATGAAGAAGTATATAAAATCTGTACTTACTCTAATACCATGGACAGTATTTGCACAATTTCCGTGATTGTTACAAAAAGAATCAGTACAATACGATGGTACTGTAGTATAGATCTGCGTTGTTTTATCAAAATTTGTAGTCGTTTCAACGGCATCAGCTGTTATAAAGGTTGTAGAAACATCTGTCGCAAAATATTCCGTAGGAACGTCTGTAAACATTTTTTCCGTAGTAGTGTCTATTTTCTGTGTAAATATCGTTCCTACTAGTGTAGTTTTTGTTGATAATTCTGTGATTAATGTTGTTACATCAATTCCGGTTTGATTATCAGGGTATATCGTTACTTTTGTTGGATATGGAGTAAGTTCCTTCATCGTTGTTTGGTTGCCCGGTAACGTAGTTTCTAGTTCCTCAGATGAGGTAAATGGTGTGGTAGAATCTTTATTCTCTAAAGAAATATCTGTTTTAGAATCATCAGATATTATTGTTTTTTGAGTTTGTGTTTCTAGTGTGACAATTTCAGTTGTCATTGTAGTTGTTTCTGCCGATTCAGGCGTATTTGTGTATGCCAATACCGTCGTTTCTTGTCTAGTTGTTTTTTCACCTATTGATGTTGCAGTACTCAGCGAAGCGATTTCTGTAGTTGATGTAAATTCAGTTGTTGGAAAAGTTGAAAATTCAGGTTCGGATGCTACTGTGGACACACTATTGCTATCTTTAGAAGTAGCGTTAGTGTAAATTGTCGGTAGTGTCGCTACTATAATATCGGTTGTCATTTTTTCCGTAAGCGTCGTAAGGAATATTGGCGATGTCGTTTCGAACAAGGGCCTTGGACTAACATATTCACAATCGTAGTTATTGTCATCTAATAATAGACATTCACATAATGATCCAGTAAGATTCGGCGGACAAGAACAGGTATAGTTATCCACTCCATCAATACATGTCCCTCCATTCATACATCTAAAAATAAACGTTAATATTAAGATACAATTAATAATCAAACTTGATTTTGTAGGTTTTATGTAGTCGTAATATAGTACAAGCCACCCTCAATCGGCACGATGTGGTGTTTACGCTATGTGTGCACGCTTAATCATTCCGCTCGTGCAGAACGCTTATCTTTGTCTTTTTAGAAGTTCAGCAAAGGTAAATATTTTTTTGGGCTTATTGTTGTAAATGTAGTGTAGATATACATATATTTGCATTAAAATCACAACAGGCCTTTTTTGACCACCACATAGGATGTACTAAGCAAGTATAATTTGGTGGATGTTCGCTATCGAAGGGCGATGTGGCTGCAACGTAATGTTGTGCTATGTCGAGGACATCGCTCACATAGCCGCATCGTAGTTCCTTATTCTCTTATATGGTAATTTTTTTATTTTAAGATGCTTTTTGTGACGCCATATGTGAATCCACCACTACATTTCATCCGGTGGGTGTCCCAAAAGTGTACTATTGTAAATAGAATGTAAAATATCCAGGCCGACGACAGCCAGCGCCATGAAAGTTGTAAGACATGATGTGGTACCGGTACCACATGAGTAAAGAAATCGTACCGCGTAAAGAAATCGTTCTAAAAAAAAGCTTCTAAGGAGCTGTCAAATTTTTTACCTACTTAGGTAGTGTTCGCACAAGAGGATAAAATTAAATAAACAAAACGTTTATCAGCTTTTATTATAATATACTTAAGATAGAATATTTTTTTATAAACTACTTATTCTAAATATTTTATTTTATAATTTTTGTTCTTCAACAATTTGTTGTGCCTTTTAATTAAGTGGTAAATTATGAATCTAATGTAAAGTTAAAGTTATACTTCTTTCGGGCGTTTGGGAAAAATGATGAGAGTGAATTTTTACGATGCGCGCGCACACCGACACCTAAAAACGACACCATGAAGTTGTTACGATGCGCGCGCACACTGACACCTAAAAGCGACAACTTCAGTTTTTTTTTGGAACGAAATTCCTTATCCTTATTGCACATGTTTTAATATTTTATAACCAATATTTACAATGATTCTTTCGAGATCAAAATATTCGCAAAATTTTTGCTCAATCAATTCATACATTCATATCAGGTACATTCTCACATTGTCTGGGGTTTTTGAGTGTTGGAAAAGCATTTCCAAATAAATATTTTATAGTTCTTTTTTTTAAAAACTTAATACAGGATTTTTAGAAGTGATCCTCACAGAGTTTATATTGCCTTTTTACAATAAAAAAGTTTTCAAAGGAGATCTTCTCGTCCGACAGCTTTTAACCACTCTTGCCGTCTGAAATAATAATAATAGAAAAAACATGAACCTACGTATTTAATTTATAAACGTAATTATTCATTTAAAAAATTATAAAAATAACTATTCAATCACTTGTAGTTAGGTAGGTCACTTATAGGTGAGTTATCTATCTACCACATTAAAAATAATAATTATAGTCAAGTTACTACTTACCTAGTGGAGTCTTTGGGATAATTTAAAAAATATATATTTTTTTTTTTATTTGTTCTATTATTGTTCATACAAACAGTACAGTTAACCATAATAACACTTTTTTATATTTCATGTGTCAGGAATAATTTTTTAAAAAATAAAATTTTACACTTATTATTCTTTACACAACCCTGAGTTTGAGCACTGGCCGAGCCGGTTTAAAGCAGTTTTTCTCTGTATGTGATGAGCCGCCAGTGCTCACGCACACACGCGCCTCCAGCTTATAGTAGTGTAATTATCATAGCGCGGTTGTATGAAGCTTTGCCTCTGTACGGTACGGTTTCTTTACTCATGTGCCGTTACTGCGATCGTAAATCCGCCTGCCTAACGTGGCTTATAGCCTAAGTGGCCTAAGCTGGCTAATACTTGTAAAAATAATAAATATAATAATTTTATAAAGCAAGGAGTTATGAATTTTCATGTCGCCTAGTTTACAAAAGTGTTATTAGTACACACATATACTTATTTAGCTTCATAACAAATGTCTAACCTTGGCCCGAGTAAACACTCGTCGTATTGCAGCTCGCACCGTTCTCCGTGGAAGTCTGGTACACAATAACAGACTCTCGTGCCGTCTTCAATAACACATAATGCATCATTACTGCACGAATTTTCGTCACAGAATTCAATTTGAACTTCGCAGCTTTTACCAGTAAATCCTTAAAAGATAAATATTTTATATTAATGTGTGAAATAATCATGACAAAAGCTTCGCCTAAGAGCGTATATAGAATAATATAATTTTTGTTCAAAACGACGACATAGGCGGAGATGAACCAGATAACATTTAGATATCATATTAAAACGTTATGTGGCTTGCCGGTAATCTCATTTATTTGTTTAATATTTATTGTTACTTGCAAATAATTTATAGGATCAAAAGGCGGACTTAATGCTAAAAACATTCTCTGCCAATCAAATCAAAGCTGCACCAAAGCACAGATTACTAAATAAACCAAAGGCAACACCTGCGTGTGAAAATTAAGGACATCGGGCAGTTGTGATCGGCCATTTGTGGAATTGGTCACACATGGTACGTTTCTTTCGTCTTAGTTTCATAGAGGCCGGTTGGATAAGTACAATATGGATTTCATAGAACTAGCATGTGTTTGTCATCTTCTTAAAATGCGTCAAAAGAAACGCCAAAAAAAGCCTAAATCCATTATTGTGTATAAGAATGGTGAATAGACAATATGTCCAGTCCTACCAAGATTTAAGATCACATCCTTAGCTGCAAGCTTCGACTAATGGCATTAATATTTCTGAAATTAAAAGTGAGTGTTGAAGCCGATCGACCTCGGTCTCTCGTGCAAAGCTATAGGTGTAACGCCCTTTGTCGATGAGATGGGTATTTTGTGTCTCGCCACAGGTTCTAAAACCTACTGATTTGATTACCATCCATGCGCGCTTATATATGAAAATATATGTTAAAGCTGGCCGATAGTTTATGCTTTGCGCGCGTAGACTGTAGCATGCGGTTGGATGTCTTAACTTTTCAGGAAGATTATTCCAGAGGCGACTTGCGAAGACGAAAGATATAACGGATACAGTTACGACGCGACAATCCAGCTTGCTTGTTTATTCAGGAAGATCTCATTAGGATCAGGGTAATACACATCAGCATTTTTTTTTATAGAATAAGGGTGACAAACGAGCACACAGTCCACCTGATGGTAAGTGGTTACTGTGGCCCATAGACATCTACATCTATCTTCGTTTAAATCGCGAATTAAAATGCAGATGCGTTGTCAGCCGTGAGGACTAAGATAGAATGCCTCTTTTCCAGTAAAAAGGGTCTCCGGTTCTCTACACTCACCATACGAAACACAGCAGCATTAAGCTGCTATTTTACGCTGGTATTCTGTGAGAGTATGGTCCTTCCCCGGACGAGCCGATCCATTCGTGCTACAACTATACTATTAATATAGCTGCAACATGGCTCTACCACGTATAAAATATTCATTAATAGCATAATCATTAATAGGCAAAATAAGAGATTGCGCCAGGATTATCTTTACCATGAATAGAGGAAAGTTTCTAAAACGATTCAAGGCACTCGGCTTAGCAATAACAGATCCGCTGATATTCTGAATTTGGGTGGACCATTATGGTGGGTATCAAAGTATACACAATCTCAATACTTTAAGCATACAAAACTTGTATATTATATGTATATGTTACGACTAAAGTCGAAGTGCGGTTATAGCTATGTTAAGCCGGCTACAACTAGATGTAACCGATTGCAGTTCGTTAAACTTAGATGTATTCGATTTATTCATTGTTAAAACTAGGTAAGCGGTTGCTTTCAAGTAAAACTGGGAACTAAAGTCCGAACAATAATTATAATGTCTATGACTTCTGTTAACTTTGTCAAAATACGAAAGCACCATTCAAGTAACATTAGCGACAGAAGGTTAATGATTTCTGTTAAATTTTCAAGAATGCGAATGTACATATCAAGTATTCGGCTACAGTAGACTCGACTCAGACTTCGGCTTTTAGCCGAAACATATAATATAACTAGCTGGCCAGACAGACTTTGTTCTGCCCTTTCCGACGACCCTTTGTCCTTTAAAAATATTTAAATTCGCAATAAAAAATATTAAGGGTAATTGATAAGTTTATCGGGATAAAAACTATCCTATCTCTCGAGTTGGAACAAGCAATACACATTTACAAAATTGCATTAAAATCGGTTAAGTGGTTTCAGAGATCATCGCGGACAAACAAACACGTAATTTTTATATATAAAGATATACAAGAACAGCTCGCATATACCGATTTTACGGATTTAGATTTTCCAAGATACTATGAAAATGACAGACCTTTTTTCGGACCCGGGTGGCTGCTATCCATGCTATGCCACTGATAGGTAGAAAATATTTATTTTCTAAACTCGACCGAAGTTCGGCCGCCCGGGCACTTAATATTTAATTTCTATACGAATTTATTTATACCTGCATAGCTAGCGCTGCAGATGTGTTTGTGTTCTGCCCTTTCTGGTAGGTGGCGCGATGAGTTTCATTTTCATACATACATATCTAGATTTGTTATTTATATAGGAAGAGAATACATTTTAAGAACTCTACGTTATCCTCTTCATGAATATGAGAACTATCAGCAGCTATTTTGAAACTTAAAAAAAAGGAAAAAATAACCCTTCCTTTTACTCTTTCGTAGGCCCATAAAAGTCATCTATTACACGGTCATTTACTGCCTACATACTCGTACTAACTTTCATTAAATGTAGCGTAGCCAATCAAGTTGCGTGAATCGTGAACACACAAATTTATTTTCTACAGATTTATTACCTACATAGACTATACCGTTACCGTTACAACCTATTAAAGTCTATTGCTGAACAGTGGCCTCCTCCATAGATTACCTCATAGGGGTATATTTGCCATAGTTTTCACGCTTGGCAAGCGGGTTGGCAACCGCAGTTTTTTTATTTTTAATCGTTATTAGGAAGACGCTGCTGCCCATCTCCTGATTTGTTTCCCTCTGTCGCCTCTTACGACACCCACGGGATGATATGGGGTAGTGGATATTCTTACACCGCCACTACACGTTCACTAATATATTAGGTTATATTAACTTACCATATGCACAAGCACACATATAGTCTGCGTGTATGTCGATGCACATGCCTCCATTCTGACATGGGTTCGATTCACATTCGTCTATTTGATCCTCACAGAATTTACCTGCCCAACCTGCATAGGTATAGGAGATATTTAAAAAAATACATATCTATTAAAGAGTCGTGTAGTACAGAGGCTAGTAGTCCGCTTTGAATATAATAATTCGCAGAAAAATTTATTTTTTTACCGCTGAGCCCTACGTAAGTTACTGATTTACCAAGTGCTCAACGACGTAATGGAACCGGCATGTCTGAGAAAATCATACTAATTCGAGGGCACGTGAAATCCACCAACACGAATTGGAGCACCGGGGTGGTCTCTCTCCCGCCGCTGTTCCAAAGCCTTACTTCTATGGGAGTCAGTGCCCAGCTGTGGGATGTATGAAGGCTGTTTATTTACGTTCTTACTGTAATTGATGAACAGCGCTAACTGTCATCAACACAATCACATCATAAACTATCCGGAGATGAGCAACTAACCTCTCCCTCAGGACTGTAATTTACTGTTATCGTCACACTTTAGCTGTTTTATATATTTTAAACGATATCCTGGCCTATTTCGATAAGAGCGAATATAAACGGGTTTAACGATAAGCGGGCTAACCGCTCGTGTGAGGCCCCAGGATACCATAAAGCCCCGAATATAGCTGAATTAAAATATAGCCATGCTGCAGCTATATTAAAGTTGTAGCACGATTGGGTCGGCTCGACCGGTGTAGGACCACATTCTCACTGAATACCAGAGTAAAATAAGAGCTTGATGCTGTTTTATTTCGTATGGTGAGTGTAGAGAGTGGGAGATTGTTTTCTAACGAGGCATTCCATCTTACTCCTCAAGGCTGACAAGGCATCTGCATTTTGATTTGCAAACGGGGATAGATGTAGATGTATATGGGCCTCAGCAACCACTTATCATCAGGTGGACTGTGTGCTCGTTTGTCACCCTTTTTCTATAAAAAAAATATATTTTTATACAATGAAAGTTCATTTATTTACTACCCCCATCCCACCCTACTAACAAAAACCCTGTTGTGTAAAGTTTTTAAATTTAGTGGTGGACACTGGACAACGACCCAGTAGTTCACTATCACATTATTCCACTTCGAGTTAGTGGATGTAGTCGTCTTCGTAGTCTAATTTCGGCCATCGATTTTCGATTTGGTTGAATAATCAGAATCTGTGAACTGTGTCGGGGACATTATAAACGTACAAGTGTCCATGCCAATACAGAGGCACTTACTTCGCCCTAACCTGTCGGTGTCCGATCAGATATAGCACGCGGGGATAATTACTATACAGCCTGAATAACAAACAATTTGTATTAGTATTATTTAGTATTATTATAGTAATGTTTTTGTTAAAATGTTGGCCAAGTTTTTTTTATAGAATAAGAGTGACAAACGAGCACACAGTTCACCTGATGGTAAGTGGTTGCTGTAGCCCATAGACATCTACATCTATCCTCGATTACGAATCATAAATGCAGATGCGTTGTCACCCCGGAGGACTAAGATGGAATGCCTCGTTTCCAGTAAAAAGGCTCTCCAGTTCTCCACTCTCACCATACGAAACACAGCAGCGTTAAGCTGCTATTTTACACTGGTATTCTGTGAGAGCGTGGTCCTTCCCCGGTCGAGCCGACCCATTCGTGCTACAACTATACCAATAATATAGCTGCAGCATGGCTCTACCACGTAAAAAAAAGTTCAAAAGTTCCCTAACCAACAGCTCATGTGGTCGTTGCCATGGTCATATGTCTTTCTTAACAACATGCAAAGAGATAAAATCGTCTAACAGAACACCGTAAATGTATTTCTAGAATTATAATTCCTTCAATCGTGTGGGAATACAAAATTTTCTGATAAACATAAATTTATTTAATTTTATTTAAAAAAAAATTAGCAAGGCTGTTAACATTATTAACATAATGCAAGCAATTGCGCTTGTATTAGAATTGGTTCACGACACTAATCGAATAGAAAAAGAGAAAGAATAAAGAAGGAATGTTATTTGGTAACAGATGTGCAAAATAATGATAATATTAAAGTTAAGGAAACTTAAAGAACCCTCATTAATCATGAGCAATGATGGTATGATCCTAGTAAGTCATAGTTGTGAAATTATTACATTGTCATCTCGATACGTCTCCGAAATTTCAGATTATTTAGACGTTTGGAAGTTTAGACACATAAACTAAAATTATAGCTTAATTCTAAAATTTAAACTTATATTCGTTAGGCCTTCACTGCAATAGGCCTCCACTCTAACCTACTCTTATGTCTAGGCCGGTGACATTCTGAATGTGCATTTTTTTAAATACTCTATGGGGTAGAGTCGCCCTGCAACTGTATTACGGCTCGACTTTGGACTTTGGGAGGACCAAGGTCTCACAAAATATCAGTTTGTTACATGTGGTAAGAAACGAGAATCGGACACACTTTTTACTTTTAACGTAGCCAACGTTACTCGCTTGGTAGTCTATCAATATAAAAAAACTCACCTGGCGAGCATCTGCAATAGAACTTATATCCAGGTCCCTCAACACACTGGCCTCCGTTATGACAGCGCACTTCGTCGGTAGAGTTACAAACTGCCACATCGACTTCGCAGTGCTGCCCAGAGAATCCAAGAACACAGTGGCAAACGTACTCGTTCGTCAAATCGATACATGTCCCATTGTTAAGACAAGGATTGGATTCACATTCGTTGAAGTTCGTTTCACAGTTTTCACCTGTAGGTACAGTCGATAGAAAAATTAGGCAAATGTAAGTTTAAATTTAGAATTTAATAATTAAATAAAAAAAAAATTAAATAAAAAAATATATTTTATACAATGAAAGTTCATTTATTTACTACCCCCATCCCACCCTACTAACAAAAACCCTGTTGTGTAAAGTTTTTAAATTTAGTGGTGGACACTGGACAACGACCCAGTAGTTCACTATCACATTATTCCACTTCGAGTTAGTGGATGTAGTCGTCTTCGTAGTCTAATTTCGGCCATCGATTTTCGATTTGGTTGAATAATCAGAATCTGTGAACTGTGTCGGGGACATTATAAACGTACAAGTGTCCATGCCAATACAGAGGCACTTACTTCGCCCTAACCTGTCGGTGTCCGATCAGATATAGCACGCGATAATTACTATACAGCCTGAATAACAAACAATTTGTATTAGTATTATTTAGTATTATTATAGTAATGTTTTTGTTAAAATGTTGGCCAAGTTTTTTTTATAGAATAAGAGTGACAAACGAGCACACAGTTCACCTGATGGTAAGTGGTTGCTGTAGCCCATAGACATCTACATCTATCCTCGATTACGAATCATAAATGCAGATGCGTTGTCACCCCGGAGGACTAAGATGAATGCCTCGTTTCCAGTAAAAGGCTCTCCAGTTCTCCACTCACCATACGAAACACAGCAGCGTTAAGCTGCTATTTTACACTGGTATTCTGTGAGAGCGTGGTCCTTCCCGGTCGAGCCGACCCATTCGTGCTACAACTATACCAATAATATAGCTGCAGCATGGCTCTACCACGTAAAAAAAAGTTCAAAAGTTCCCTAACCAACAGCTCATGTGGTCGTTGCCATGGTCATATGTCTTTCTTAACAACATGCAAAGAGATAAAATCGTCTAACAGAACACCGTAAATGTATTTCTAGAATTATAATTCCTTCAATCGTGTGGGAATACAAAATTTTCTGATAAACATAAATTTATTTAATTTTATTTAAAAAAAAATTAGCAAGGCTGTTAACATTATTAACATAATGCAATCAATTGCGCTTGTATTAGAATTGGTTCACGACACTAATCGAATAGAAAAAGAGAAAGAATAAAGAAGGAATGTTATTTGTAACAGATGCAAAATAATGATAATATTAAAGTTAAGGAAACTTAAAGAACCCTCATTAATCATGAGCAATGATGGTATGATCCTAGTAAGTCATAGTTGTGAAATTATTACATTGTCATCTCGATACGTCTCCGAAATTTCAGATTATTTAGACGTTTGGAAGTTTAGACACAAACTAAAATTATAGCTTAATTCTAAAATTTAAACTTATATTCGTTAGGCCTTCACTGCAATAGGCCTCCACTCTAACCTACTCTTATGTCTAGGCCGGTGACATTCTGAATGTGCATTTTTTTAAATACTCTATGGGGTAGAGTCGCCCTGCAACTGTATTACGGCTCGACTTTGACTTTGGGAGGACCAAGGTCTCACAAAATATCAGTTTGTTACATGTGGTAAGAAACGAGAATCGGACACACTTTTTACTTTTAACGTAGCCAACGTTACTCGCTTGGTAGTCTATCAATATAAAAAAACTCACCTGGCGAGCATCTGCAATAGAACTTATATCCAGGTCCCTCAACACACTGGCCTCCGTTATGACAGCGCACTTCGTCGGTAGAGTTACAAACTGCCACATCGACTTCGCAGTGCTGCCCAGAGAATCCAAGAACACAGTGGCAAACGTACTCGTTCGTCAAATCGATACATGTCCCATTGTTAAGACAAGGATTGGATTCACATTCGTTGAAGTTCGTTTCACAGTTTTCACCTGTAGGTACAGTCGATAGAAAAATTAGGCAAATGTAAGTTTAAATTTAGAATTTAATAATTAAATAAAAAAAAAAATTAAATAAAAAAATATATATTTTAAAATACACACATAGGGTGAAGTATGGGTAATACACATATAGGATATATTAAAATTTTCATTTTCCCCTACAACAATTCACCGCCTTCCGCCCGCGGTTTGGTAATGGTGAGTAGCCGTCACACAATTTCCTGGAATGACTTTTTGCGGTTCCCTGACACGCCGTTCAACTCTCGTAATTAGAAAATTGACGTAAACAATGAAAAATATGTTCAAAGACATTAAAATATGTACGAGGATATGTTTGTTCTTTTACCTTTACGATTCAAAAAATTATGTTATTGAATGTGTGTAGTATTCTGTTAAATATAAGAAATCATTAAAAATAGAAGAATCGATTGCTTCATTTTTTCATTCGTTTTTAAACCCTGCAAAGTAAAAGAATAAAACGTACATAACAGTACGTACGTTCGTACATATTTAAATGTATATTATGTAGGATTTAGGATCGCTTCTTTTCTACCGACTTCAAAAAGGAGTAGGTACTCAATGACTGTATTTTTTTATGTGTATTACCTCATAACTTTTTTCTGGGTGAACCGATTTCGATGATTCTTTTTTTATTTGAAAGCTGGTGCTTCTCATGTGGTCAAGGTCTGACCGATAGTTTTTGAGTTATTCTTAATAATTTATATTGAAGTCGGTTGTACAAAACTTTAAATTTTAAATTATAGAACTACATCTAAACAAATAAATAAAATTGAAGAACCCGTCTATAGTATTGAAATAACTGGCTTCTATTAAGCTCATGTGCTATTTGTATGCAATTGAGACATACACAACCATTTTTATTAAAATTTTTATCTGTCTGTCTGACGGGCTAATCTTGGGAATGGCTGAAACTTTACGAGTAGACAGGGCAATGCCAGGAGAGATTTAGGCTATATTTTATCAAATAAATTGTAGATTATATTTTGAAAAACTAAAATTTGATAAATGGTCTTTGATTAGCTTAAATCTAAATAGCGCTTCATTAATACATCCAGGCGAAGTCGAGGCGGGTTCATACATAAACTAATAACATCAATACGTTCACCTTCTAGTGATCATTGTTAGTGCAAAGCTCTCGAAACGTTGAAATGAAACGCTATGAAATTCATTAAATTAGGTTAATTCAATGAATAATACAATTTTGAAATGGTGCTTTTTGATTTGACACTTACACCACAATTTTTGGAACTTCTCATGTTTCCCCCCAATATTCACCCTTATAACGAAATTCGAGGTTTTGAAACTCACGTCTACATTTGAGGAACTGCATATTATAAATTGGCTGAATTTTTATGATCTACATAAAATAGACATTAAAATTGGAGGGTATTTACCAGGTATAGCTACACGAAGTTTTTAATAACTGTATGTCGATATTGACTTCACCGTATAGTGAGTGGCGGTATAAGAAAATTCACTACCTACCTACGTGTATTTTCATTGCAAAAAGGAGCCAGCTTATCTTGGCTCCTTCTTTCCGAAATGTATCACTGGAATACACTGACCACCTTAAGTTATTGGGACTAAAATATCTTCAAACCTGAACTTCGGAAGGCTCATTGAGTTCAAGGCCGAAAATTCTACAAGTAAGTTAGGAGTCTTTGCAAAGTTGCGGCGATTCTGCACGCCGCCGGGACAGCTGATTACTCTACATAAAGCGCAAGTCCGGTCGTGCGTGGAGCATTGCTGCCATATATGGGCTGGTGCTGCAAAATGCGATCTAGCAGCTTTCGACGCAATAGAAAGGCGTGCTAAGAGGCTTATTGCTGACCCGAATCTGGTTAAATCCAAGCTCAACAGTCTCGAACACAGGCGCAAAGTAGCAGGTTTTTGGTTTTCTATGGGATGCATTTCGTAGAGTGTGTTCAGGAATTGCATAACTTAATTCCTGACTCTCCCTTCCACCATTGGACAACCAGATGTTTGTTCAGTCTCCACCCTTTCGTTGCCGACTTACCACACATTCGAACCCAACGGTTTGCTTCATCGTTCGTCATGCGTACAACAAAGGAGTGGAATAAGTTGCCAGTATCTATCTTTCCATATGATTACAATGTGGGTGTTTTCAAGGCAAGAGTGAATAGGCTTTTATTATGTCAGTGCGCTTCATCATCTTCGGCTGCAGCACCACTTACCATCAGGTGGGATAGCTGGTTTAGTATAGTAAAAAAAATAGATAATCCATATAACCATCCATCCGTTACAGATTATTAAAGACCACTGCTGAACAAAGGCCTCCCCCTAAGATTATTTCATAAGGGGGACAATTCTAATAGTTGCCACGCTTGGCAGGCGCGTTGGCAACAGAAGTTTTTTATTTTCTAGTTGTTATCCTAGACTGCCATATCACAGTTTATTTCCCTATGTCGCCTCTTACGACACCTACAGGACGCACAATACACGATCACAGAAAGACAACAGACATTGTAATTTATTAAGGCGATATTATCAGTTAAATTCGTATCGTTGAAGTCTTTTATTTATAATTTCTTTAGTAAAAGTGCAAACAAAACAAACAACGGACAATGTTTTTTTAAATTGAAAACTTTTTTTTTATAATTTTCTTTAATAATTAATTAATTATAATTATTAAAGAAAATTATAATTATTAATTAATTTTCTTTAATTTTAATTTTGATTATAAATAAGTATTGGCAATTCAGGCAAAGGCAGCCCTGGCATGGAATTTTGAATGCCGTTACCGTTACCCTTATAGCCTATCAAAGTTCACTGCAGGGCATAGGCCTATTATCTCATAGGGGGAACATTTGGCATAGTTGGCACGCTTGGCAACTGCGTTAGTAGGAAGACGCTGCTAGTTTGTTTCCTTCTATCGCCTCTTACGACACCCACGGGACAATATGGGCTAATGGATATTCTTACACCGCCACTATTTGCGTTTCTTGGATAAACAAAACTGGACCATATAAAATAAAAAATATACAAGAATCTCGTAAATGCGGTAAAAATGAGATCATAATATGTGTAGCCAGCGGAGAGGAAAGTAGTCTCCGCACGCTACATAACGACCGGAAAATTTCATGCTTGTTCCGAATGCTTTGTATCGTATAGATTTATAAATTTTTATAAATTACTAGCAGTATTGACTGAGCTATATGACAGGTAAAAAAATCACACTGAGATGCGGCTCGACTCGTTGCGCAGATGCTTGAAGAGGTCTTCTGTAGTGAATAAGTACTAGACTTAGTCTGTTGTTATATTTATAATTGCGTGCCGAGTCAGATCAAGTCTCGTTTGCGTATGTTAACTTAAACAATGTTTCTGCAAAATAACATAATTATAAAAACTTTTTATTTAACCTATAAATATGCTCTTAAAATACTCACCAATAAATCCCTCAGGACATGAGCAATTATATGAAGCGATACCATCAATGCAGGTGCCTCCGTTTTGACATGGATCCGACCAACACTCGTCCCAGTTCGTTTGACATTGTACCCCAGTATAACCGTCTATGCAATAGCACATGTATGTACTGAAGATAACATAATACATGTTATTATTATTATATTTTATTAATTAGTAAATATGTTGAATTTTTTATATCAATAAACTCATGTCACCAACAGTCCACCTGATCATACGTGGTTCCTGCAGTCTATTGACACTTGCAACTAACCTCAAACAAAGAATTTAACAGCAAAAGGAATCTATTACAGTTTAAAAACAAAGTAATATCGTTATACCATGCTTAACGTGAAACAAAACTACCGATTGGATTATCGGGTAATCCTATCTTAATATCAACGGTCAAATTACACCAAAAATTTAAATATAGTTACATCGTGTAAAGTACACTATAACGGTTTCACTGCTGTTCGCTTAATCTGGGATTTAAGAGATATCCTCTTTCAATTTCACACCCGCGAATGTTGATTAATCGCCTATGTAAGAAAACGTTTACTTTATGTAGGCTCATATAAGCATGTTTTTTTATATAGGATAAGAGTGACAAGCGAGCATACAGTTCACCTGATGGTAAGTGGTTGCTGCGGCCCATAGACATCTACATCTATCCTCTATTGCGAATTAGAATGCAGATGCGTTGTCAGCCGTGAGGACTGAGGACTAAGATGGAATACCTCTTTTCCAGTAAAAAGGGTTTCCGGTTTTCTACACTCTCCATACGAAACACAGCGGCTGCTATTTTACTTACTTTTATTTACAACTATTCGCAACTACGCTGGTATTCTGTGAGAATACCAGCGTAGTTGGTGCGAAGAATCTCGCGCGAAAGTTTGGTTACCACCATTGACAATTGGATCTCACAAGCATAACGCGCGCTCATTGAGGTCAGACGAAAAGATTCTAGGGATGGAGCAAGAGATAGACAAATTAGACTGGGATATCATACGATTATCTGAAGTCCGAAATAGGAGGGATACTTTAGGCAGGGTAAATTGCTTTCAAAATATAAAGCACAAGTCTGGTCGTAGAGTATTGCTGCTATTTATGGGCTGGTGCTGCACTATGCTACGTAGCGGCTTTGGACTCAATGAAAAGACCAGCTAAGGGGCTTATTGGTGAGACCTATATGGTTAATACCAATCTTACCAGTCTCGAGGACTGGTGCAAAGTAACTGGTGCCAGCCCATATTTGCATGACACATACTCATAGGACCACCAGAAATGGTTGGTCTCCACCACTCCGTTGTCTTACTACGGATTCAAACTAAAGAGTTTGCTTTTTTGTTCATAATGCTTACAGCAAAGGAGTGGAATAATTTGCCAGCATCTGTCTTTCCATCCGATTACAATGTAGATGTGTTCAAGGCATTAATGTATAGGCTTTTGTTAACCAAATCAGTGCGCTTTATCATCTTCGGATGCATGCCACTTGCCATCATGTGGTATAGTAGTCAAGCACTGGCTTATAATAGTTAAAAAATAATAGGGAATTTGTTTTTTTTTATTCACAAGTAATTATACTATAATAATGACAGTGTAATTACTTGTGTGAAGTATAGTAAAACGAAATTGCTATATTTACCTGTTGAGGTCATCAATACAAATTCCATGAAGACAAGGATTGCTTAAGCAAGCTATTCCAGCTGATACAACTGGTATTGCAACAAGCATCCACCATAAACCTCGAATATCCTTTTCACTACTCACGGACATTATGAGTTTAATTTAGATTATAATCGAAGGACCTAAATTATTAATTTTACTTTTATTAACTGAGAATTAATTTCTTCGTTTAAAGAATAATTTAATTAATTTAATCACATTTTGATTTATAATCGACAATTTAACTGCTCCATATTTTTATTTAGATCATCTTCTTTTTTAAATCAACCACACGACATACCCAACACTCGCTTGAACGTTAAACTAGGCCTTTTGGTTCATTCTGTCTTGCCCGAGGTGTGGTTAACTCGATTTTTATCAATTCAATTGTTGTCATAGCAACCCGTAAACATACAATACTCGCTGTCACTCTTTTAATAATAACTATTGACCAAATTCTAACGTCCTGAGAATTCATTGAACCCTTTCACCCACTTTCACCTGCAGAACAGAAAAAAATGCCTTCACCTTTAAAAGACTTTTTTCTTGTTCATGTATTTAGTTATTACTTATTATTTACCATGTTAAAATACAATAGGTACCTATCTGACCAGTAACTATATTAATCATCATAATATAATAACATAGTTGGTACATTAATTTCCACCTGTTTCAATGTTTAAGAAAGTTTCATCATCATCATCAATACAGTCTTTCACGAGTCCACTGATGAACATAGGCCTCCTTCAAGGAATGCCACAAATCATAGTCCTAAGCCATTAAAAGACTTTGCGTGTGTTGTCATTCCATCTAGTTTCTTCGCCATCGCCTAACAGATCTTCGAATCATATGATCGGCTCTTTTCTATTTCTCTTACTGATAGCTCAACGGGATTATTTACGGATTTTATCACTCGGAAAAACTCCGAATTGAGAATAGCCCTCTCCATAGTACGGCCAGTAGTGAAGGAATACGTCCTGGCTCCATATATTATCATCATTTGTAACACGCACTGGTTATACCACAGAATAAATAATAGGTTATACACAGATTTTGATCAATGCGTGACGAAAAGATGATGCGTCGTTATCTCCCGAACGTTGCATAGTCGAGTTGGAATTGGAGACGTCGATTGACTTCTTGATCGAATACATAAATATATCAAAGTTGGATTTAAGTTGGACAATTTGTCCAAACAAAGGTAACTGCAATAACATGAATGTCTTATCGAAATTAGTTAAACACAAAATTAAGTGTTATATAACATCGCGCAAGTACAATATATAATTAAGGGATTATACTTGGTACTTGTGCGAGTACGTGTGCGTGGCGTGGATGTGATGTGTAAAAAATCATTACAACCAAACTATTATTAAAATCAGAATCAGAAAACCTGTTGTATTTATCCGTCATTATTATCTAACAAAATTATACGGTAGGCTCATAGCAAAATATAGCATAAAAATCTACTAAATTAGGCTTCAGGAGCAAATTTACAGACAAATCAAAAACAATTGAAAGCAAATAAACATGTATAAGCTATAAAGGTTGTCTGGGGCAGTAGGGTAAAAAATCGAAAATAATCTCTGGTAATAATATATAACAATATATATAATAAATATATATTATACCTGCATCTTATGACTAATGTTCATGTGTGTAAATTAAAAATTAATATTAGCCGGCTAAACTCAGGCCCAAGGGCCACCCCAGCCGCACCTACTCCACGGCTAGCTGGGGACAAAAAATTTATCCCTCGATTATATCCACTGACAAGAGATAAAATTATCTTGTCTTCATGCCAAAGCACGGCAACGAGTAGACATATATCCCCGTCCGTAGCCTGGAGCCAAATGAAAGATAAAAATTATGCTTTTTTGATATTTGAAAGGGACAATTTTATCCTAGTTCATTGGACGTGGGTTTAAGTTCATATTCATACAAACAATCTATCTAAGTCTATCTCCCATTTTGTCTACTGTGGATATTATATCCACCGGTGTGCCCATGCTCCATCCATGCTAGAAGGGTGGATAATACTAAGCTAGGGGACAAACATTTTCTCCTTTCCGCGGGGATAAAATTGTCTCCTGCCCATGCAGCCCTGCTGGCGACAGGTGACACCTAGTTTTAGCTATGAGTGAATCGATTACACCTAAGTTCCAAGTAGTGTAGCACAGAATAATAATAGTACAAGAAAATTTAGGTACCTAATATTTATGTCAATGATTTAAATATATATAGATAAATATAATAATCAATAATAATACATATCAGATGTGTTTTGTCATTTATCACAACGAATTCGTAAACGTTCGTTGTCAATTAGTATTATCAGTCAAAAATTATTTTGAATATTGTTTTTACTTCTATATTAGCCAATGATTTTAAAAGTTTACAAAGCAGTCAACAAATTGTCACGTCTATGGCAAACTTGCGAATCTGTCATTTTCGCGTAAAACTGTTTATTGGCGTTATCCGCCCCCAATGTAGTAATACATGCTGTGGCAAAGTTTCAAATCTGTATCTATTATAGGTTACGATATATTATAACAGTAAATGTGCGAATCACAGTTAATATAAATCAATCACCATGGTAATTTTACAAAATACAGATAAGATATTCTACCAAGGGATAATTATTTATGTAGTCCTCAAAGTCGGTTGTAAACATGCGAATATTGAGTCCTTTCGTGTTTTTACCCTAAAATTGTTAATGTTCTTATGTATATAATTGACCATGGTCAACTTGCCTAAGTGCCATATTCGTGAATTGGTAATGGTATCATTTTCACTACAAAGTATCTGATGGCCTATGGTCAATTAACCTATGTGTCACATTCGCATTATTGCTATGGTATAACTTACGTTCTAAGAATTGATTTGACCACGGTGAACTAACAATTATTTATTAGTTGACTATTAATAGTTACTGATAATAGTAGCACTATTATTAGTTATAAATAGAAAAAAAAGAAGAAATATATCCATAATATCCAGTGGGATGTGAAAAAGTCTTATAAATTAAAGTAACATGTCCCGAATAAGGATTTGTGTAAAAAATGTGTAGCCTTACGCTTGGAATAAAACTAATTTTACGGATTTTACGCGTTTAATTTTAACTTTTTTTATTCCCGACATTTCGGGCACTTTTCAGCACCATGGGGAACTGAGGTGTTTGACGTTAGTTAACGAAGGCTACCTTCGTTAATAATTAAACGTTGAAAGTAGTCAGTCCCCCCGTGACCATGGCTGCTGGAAAGTGTCCGAAGTCGGAAATTAAACAAAAAGTGAATATTAAACGCGATAAAATCCTTAAAATTATTTTTATTCCATGCGTAGGGATGTTGCTTATCTGCGCAGAGATTTTGGCAAAAAAAGCTGCAAAAAGTGACGTTAATATTTTGGCATTCAATTTTTATCTACAAGCAGATACATAACACGTACACGTTAAGTACATAAAAATATATTTATGTACGTAAACTTGCAGTATACAATTTTACATTGTATAACTTGGGAAACCAAAATGTCGATTGCTATACTTGTGATGAGACGAAAGGCTAGCGAGGAAGACTTGAAATCGCAACATCTGTGTATAAATATATTATTAATCAATCTGAGAATGATGTCGGACAGTTGCGGTAGACAGCAAAAAAAAAATCAACTTTAGATGTGAACCACCCAACAATAAAATTACTGACCACGTGTTTTTTAAATCAAGACAGCCATATGTAATGCGATTCTATTCATTCTAAAATAAATAAAAATCAAAAAACACTCCTGTTTATACACCGGATGGATGGGTTATAAGGATGGCAAGAACTAAACTCGCCCTTTTGATGTCGTAACATTATTGCATAATGATTACAACTGACATAAAAACTCGAAATCAATTTTTATAGAAACTGATTACAATAGCGCAGGATTCACTGAGTTAAAACTGAAAGACTAAAACTGAAGGCAAAGAAAGGGAAAAGTAACTGTATAATACTTAAATCTGCTTACAGTGGCTGATTGCCTATTTCAAAGGCGAAAAAGACAGATTTAGTAAAATTACGCCAGGATCTCCTACAACCAAGGAGCTATCATCAATATTATAAGAACCTGCCAGTATCTGAAACAGTGGCGGATCGTTTACCAGAACCTCACATTGAATTTTTTTTTATTTTTACAGTCTTATTTTTTGTTTATATTTTAAATTATATTTTTAATATGTTAAAAACATTAATACAATAATTTATATTTTAATCCTAGATGTTATTATTTTTCATAAATGACTGATTATTGTGAGACAAGTTAATAATTATAAAAAAGATCAAGATTTATTTGAAAGTAATTTTTCACAGTTTTTATTTCATATCATTGACGATTCAATAACATAATGCATAATGTTACACATTTAAAAATATAGACGATTACAGGGTTGAACTTGCCACTGCAATTCAATTAGAATAATTAAAATATTTTATCTAACTAAAAATAGCATACAGTTTCATATTTCATTCGCAAGTTAAAAATGCAATAATTAATGTGCACCCCCAAATAATTATTGTATAATTGCGAATATGACATATTTAATATAATACCAGTCAAAGGGAACCATTTCAAAAATTTAAAAGATGGATTTTTTTGCTGTCTTGTAAAATCTTTGGTTGTGCACATTCGCAATTCTACCATAAAGGTGACGAAATGTGTACGGAATACGGATAATAAATTGATAAATCAAAATTCAAAATCATATGTTGGCAGTTGTCACTTGTCAGTCAGCAGTTGTCAGTTCTCACTCTTGTCAATTCGATTTCTTGTGGAGAGCGTTCAGAACATTCACTTTTTTCTTGTGATAATTTAACTTGTTTAGTTTACAAATTAAATAGCTTTTATCATTAACTTGCCTTTACTTTAAAAACGATTGACAATTTAATGAATTACAAAATTAATTGTTATATAAATTAAGACAACTAAAATAAAACAAATACATAGATTTGTTACAGTTTTACGAACGTTACTTAGAAGGTCTTTGAAATATAAGTGCTCCCTCTGATTCTGATTTCTGACTTCTCACTGCCTTGTTTGTAGAACTAGAACAATAGTAATGTTGTAATTCTTATTAGTTTCTCATTTCTTCAGTTGTTTAATCTGAATATTTTTACATTTTTACGCCAAAGTGTAACAGAATAGTCTGCGGTTGATTTCAGTAATATTTTTATTGGGGTTTAATAGAAAATACTGTGATATTTTAAGTGTAAAATGGATCCGGGTATCCTTTGTTTCCACCATTGTGACCACAAAGTTTTTTGTACTATCATTCCGGAACAATGTCCAGTTTGCAAACAAAAACTGGATAGATATGACTATAAGCTTCTACCATTCAGGTAAGAGTGGTAAACCGTATATATAGGATTGTACCATCTAATGTATTTAGAAAGTCTGTTGCTAAGTGGCCTATTTTTGTTTTAGAGTGCCATATCCTTTCGTGAAAGCATCTCAACATCCAAGAGCTATAGTTATGAAACCTACCCATGGGGATTTCCTTAAGTAAGTTAATATTGCTCCATTGCAAAAATATTTCACAAAACAAGCATTGAATATGTTTCCAAACTGAGTCATATCCTTTTTCGATAAAGATAACTGTTATTACATTTCAGTGACTATTACAATTCCAAGGATTTACACATAGGAGTCACTAACTCTCATGGTTGTGTTATTGAGTTTAGTGAGGAGGGTATTCGAGGTGTTGATCCTGAAACAAAGAAATGGAGTAATTCTGACACAAGCTCAGACTGGGATCAGTGTCTAATGCTGGAACAATTTGATGAGTTGTGGAATGAAATATGGGATAGTGTACTTTTAAAGGTAATTTATTTATCTAGCCTTTTAAGTTCCATTTAGGTAGTGTGTGTAAAAGGGAATAAGGGAATGCCAGCATGTTTTCTAAATATCAACCTCACAGGGGCTCAACTGTACTAAACCTATGATTGATTTGAAGGTTCAAACTTTTATGAGGCAGAGTTTTGTTAGTCCATTCCTAAAATGTTATATTACAAAACAAATATAATTTATGAGAATTAAATTTTTGAAATTATTTTGTACTTACCAAAGATATATGATTCTTGAGATTTAAAACACTTGTGATGTTTTGATGTGAACTTTTACAATCTACAGGCTATTAGTTACTCCATAAGTAGATCATGTAAAGAAATCAAAAAATCAATGTCAAAAAAGATTCATTATATATTATGTTGTAAGGAATGTATAATTAAGTAGGTGTAATAGAAATCTCTAATATAATTAATGTGCAATTATTAGTAATGGTCTGCTTTAGCCAGCCATTCAAGATGGTCAGCCCATTGTGGTTGGTTAAACTTAGGTGTATCCAATTTATAAGTTGGTGCAGCTGGATGCTTTCGACTACAACTAGATGTAGTCTGAATACTAATTCAAATAACAATGAATTTTGTTAACTTTGTCAAAAGTATGAAAGCATCTGTCAAGTAATATCAGCGACTAGGTTGAGTTGCAGCCGCCCATCGCATAAGTACCCTCCATACCAAACCTTTTGCTTCATCATCCATTCACCCATTTTCCATAAAAAATGTCAAAAACTACAGGGTTCCATACTCCCTCTTCCCTACACAGCAGGGGGATACTACTTACTATGCACCACCTCCCTCTACATTGATTGTAGGTTCTGTACATTCTACATTGTGTTTATTTAAATAATTCCTTAATAAATATTTAAATAAACACAACATAGTTTTTTATTATATGGTAGACCTACGCTGCAGCTGCTATATTATGGTTGTAGCACAAATGGGTCGGCACGACTGGGGTAGGAACAAGCTCTGCACAGAGCACAGAATACAAACTTAAAATAGCCAATTAATACTGCTATGTTTTGTATGGTGAGTGTAGAGAACCGGAGACACTTTTTACGTGAGATTAGACATTCCATCTTAGTCTTCAAAGATGACAACGCATCTTCATTTTGATTCTTAATTGAGGATAAATGTAGATGCCCATGGGCCACAGCATCTACTTACCATCAGGTGGACTGTGTGCTCGTTTGTCACCTTTATTCTATAAAAAAATATATGTATCTGTTATAATATAAATTCTATGTTTTAAATAATTATAAGAAATTTATTGTTTTGTTTCATTAAGATTTTTAGTTTGGATGCTTGTCATTTAAGCCATGTCTTTCATTCGGGATCTTCGTAACAAATTTATTGTTAGAACTATTTTTAAAGAGTATTAAAGGTTATAGGTATGTGACTTGCAATGCTATAGATTTAAAAAAAATTATTTTAAATCAAAATTATATAACACTTTTCTACTATGACACCTCTTTTTGCACTACCTCAGTTGTTTTATATTACGATTTGTTGTTTTACAGATTAGTGTTAGCTCACTGTGGGAAGCTGAGAGATATGATGAAGAAAGACATAACTGCTTCACTTTTGTGCTTGCATTCTTACGAGCACTTGAATGTGGAGAACTATCTGAAAAGGCTCAAGACCCCAAGCTGTTCTGTAAACAATATGTTGTTCCAAGAACATCAGCTGCTGGAAAGTATATTTCTTTATACAGGCAACTGAAACGACAAAATTACTTCATACAAAACCAATGATACCTTATGAACTTATAATTTGTTCTACATATTTATTTATTTATTCAGATTTAACTGTGATGTTAACGTTTAATTAGTTAAATATCAATTATAAGCATTTAATTTAGACCAAATGATAACTACCTGTAATTCATTGGTTTTTGCTCGTATGTGCTTAATGTCATTTCATTTTATTTTTATTTAGAGTAACATATTGTCTTGTCATCAATAATTTGCTTGCCAAAAATTAAGTCTATGTGTTGGTAATTTATAATATATATTTGTATAATCAGTATTATCTTGATAATTGATGAATGTGAAACATTTAAGTTTTAAGTGTTTTTGGACAAATTTTAAGTTAAAAAATGCATTTTTAATGTATTAGCAAAATGAAAATGTTTTTAACACTCATTAGGAAAAAAATGAACGTTAATAAAAAAAGCTTGTATGATAGCTCTGGGACTAAGCTCTTGCTGTAAATTTCAATTTTAAGTGCTGATTTACCACAATCCGCCTGCGAAGCGTGAGATTAAGGCAAATTCTCTCTACAACTGAAAAAACGCATGCCCAGCCCCGGACTTTTGCGGACCGATAAAGAAGAAGATTTACCACGTGTTCATGTTGAAGGAAACGTGAGGAAACCTGCATGTCTCAGAAATTAAAAAAAAAATCGAAGATATGTAGTCAGCCAACACGTTGGGGTAGCGCGATGGACACTTCCTTGCCCTAAAACCCTTTTAGAAATTAGAAGAATCCTGTCCTCTACAGTGGGACGTATATAAGCTGTAACTTGTAACTTTACTTTTATGTATATGATATGGTCACATGGAAACCTAATTAGCGTTTTAGTGTTGCCAAATTATTCTTTGACCAAAGTGGGATTATTAATTTTTGAAGGTATGGAAAGTAAAAAACATATCCTGTTTGATAAAAGCGGAACACAATTAGAAAAACACAGTAATCAATCAGAAATATAAAATAAAGAATAATGTTTTAGTATACTTGGCTAAAGTGTGCATAAAGTCAAACATCTACTATTATTAAATATAGCCGCCATTATTATAAATTTTCTCAGGATTTAACTTTAGTTCCTTTTATAATAAAAGTTGTCCATACTGGTACATTTCTGTGTCAGAAGCAGAATGTCTGATGTCCTGCGCAGGATATTTATTTAAAGGCTTAAAAAGCACCTAAAGCGGGACCTCTGGCAACATTATTCTTTAAAAAGTAATAACATGTGTTCATAATATAATAATGCATTGAATGCCATATTAAATATTACGTGAAAGGTAAATTGTTAAGACTTGTAGAATGTAGTTGTTGAACCTATTTTAATCGACAATTTTTTTTTTTACAAAACGGTTATCAAAAGTGTACAAGAAACAGCTGGCCCACTCCCACCAGATTAAAGTTTTGAATCAATCGAATTTGATTCTAAGCGAACATAATTCGTACTCCTGAAAACGATATCGAATTCGAATTATTTTGAGAGTAAAGGAAAATGATACTCATTAAATGATGACAATGAAGTATATTAAACATTTATCTTTTAACAAGGTATGAGGAAATTTACTATTGTTTCAAATTTAAATTATAATATGAGCTGTATTATACTTTATTTAATCCATTTCGAAATATAATTTCAACCAAATATTCGTCAATTATGCGTTATTCCGGATGAGATCTTAAAACAACGGCGAATTTTTGGAGTACCAAGTAAATAAGAAGCAATGAAGGTACAATATATCTTAGTTGTCAATTGTGTTTCTGGACTTTCATCTTTGCCCATAAAGTACTTATTTTATTTTATACTACTACTAGTTTTACTTTGAATTAACATTAAAAAAGGTGTATTTTTCAATTGGAAAATAAAAATGCTACATTTGATCTCAATACAGTACGTTTTCGCAAAATGGATATATGATAACATTATTTTAAAATGCTGACTAAGAAGAAATTTTTCATTATAGCCCATCTAAAGCTAACTGCTTAAGTTAAGACTCCGATTGTTATGGTGGCAATACTTGGCTGAACACACTTCATACTGCAGCAGTTGTTCTGGACACCAGATATTCTGGGCAATTGCTGATGTGTGTGGTTTGCCAGTAGTTTAAACACCAACATTGGTCGGCAAATCCGTTTTTTCTGGGTTACTGGCCCAGGCTGCGTAAAATCACGCCATCGTGTAAACTGTAAAGTAACTGTGAGCGCTCTACTGTATCAGAAAAAGAAATTAAATTTTAACCATTTTTATGGCTTTCTCCCGCCCAAACGTGAACATTTATCATAAATGTCATTGTAATTCGAATAAAATGCTAGGCGTTCAGTTGAAAGAACTAGTTTTTAACTAATGGTCTAACCATCTTTCATCATGTAACTTTGTGATTAAACTATCGGTCTCCGACATAATAGGTGCACTATCTCTATATTTTATAGCCCATATCGCACAAGTGTAATGTTGTGTACTAAAAAAATTTCTACACTTTATGGTATAAAAATATATACATACTATACCTATTATGTATATACTCTACACATGTATTATGTATATATTTTATCGGAGATATATCGGCCTATTAATGCTCACAGTGTTTGACTAAAGCACGGTCGCGGAGCAGGATTTTTTAATTGCTTTGCATTTTTAAACTTAATTCCCATCATAAAAAGTTTTATTTCTATTGCAACTAAGATAGTTTTAAGACCTTTTGAACAGTATTTGTGATTCGAAACCCGAGTTTATTTCCAAGTTATTAAAGTTCACATTTGTATGGATTGCAATAATTTGAAATTCTTCCTGTTCCGCGATCGCGCCATACGAAGTATTTGTATTTGTGCAAAAATAAGTTTCTATTTTAGGGTTACATTCTGGATGTGATTGCCTTTGTAATTACACCTTTCTCGAATTTAATCGTATAATAGGAGTAACTTCGGACAAAAGTAGGTTGAGATCTGGTTATGAAACCTATACAAACATTTTGCAGAGTTCCGATCTTAAAAATAGACGCTAACAAACCTGTATGAAATAAATGTTAAGTAAATAAATAAATGCCCGAAAAGATAATCAAAATATTGTATCAGTCATATAGGAAAAAGTAAGAATAAAATTATCATGAATATTATCACTAGTAAATATAAAAATTAAATAATTGCTAAATTTTGTTTTTGATTTTTTTGTTTAGTTTGTGGTGCACTTTTTTCAGCACCATGTAGTTTCATCGCGACAAACGATCTCAAAAGCAATATTTGGTATAATATCTGTAATTTTGACTCATTTTTACATTATTTAGGTACATTAAAAATCCTTTGCTTATTTAAAAATGTAAGCAAAAACAGTGCACCATCGAAGCGCCCATATATCACACACTAGATTTTATTACACTTCAATGCGTAGACTAAACAATATCTTTTTTGACGACTATAATGAAGGAATTGTAATATATTACAAATTAGGGGTTTCTATACATTTATACAGTATTTAATTGGTAATGCTCATATTTAATAGGTAATATTATATCACTTCATCTTCCATACCCATTACATCATTTTCTTGTAAGGACTTTGTAAAGTATACATATATAAATGATATGGTAGATTTTTATAAATGTTCACCCAAAGGACTAATTCCTTTGATTCTGAAGGACTGATATTTTCTTTGTAATTGTTTTAAATTCATATAATTTTAGTTACAAACTTATTATTATAATATGTATTTTGTAATCTGTAGTATGAATGTATTCTTGCCGCAATATGTAGGTTTATGGAGTAAGATGTAAGTCACTGTTGATAGACTTAGTTCATTCCGTCTTAAAATGGATAGTTTCGATAACTGCCAATAGTTTCATTTATGTAATTAAATGAAACAATTGTTTTATATAGTAGAACCTAAATATGTGTTTAAATTTAATTTGGGACACGAATGAAAATAACATATTGGCTTCATTAAAATTTTAAATATTATATGTACGTGTAGTGAGTACATAAGTGTCGGTTCCTAAACTATCCATTCTTTTTTGAAGTGATTTTTATGAGAAGATCTCAGAAACAAATTTTCTAGGTGCTACATTTCAAATAAAGGAAAATTAAAATTATGTTTCATCTATCATTTCACGTACTTCCAACTGATGAGAAATTACTCGCAACTGGAGCAGCAGCATCATGTCATCGGCACAGCGAATGTTATAACATCATTCAAACGTCTGTTTTCCTGCATATTATAATCTTGATGTCTTCGAGGCAATAGTGAATAGGCTTTTGTTTCGCTAAGCCATATTCGGTTACATCACCATTTACCATCCATGGGGTAGGATGGTTGGTTTGGTGGTGCTCTTAGGACTATAAATTAACCTATGGATGGACAAACATTTTTGGAGAAGTAACATTCCCTTGGACACCTGCAACCGACTTCATACAAAGAAGGTCACAAATGTCGCTCCAGACGACTAAGGTAAAGTCTATAATAATAATACGCGGTTATCTTACCGTTCAAACGGAAACCCAGTATAATAAATAAATTCTATAAACTCATAGACAAATAAATGAAGCCGCAGTTTAGACAAGCTACTAGCTGTTAGTGAAGTTTAGTTTGCTCGAGACACAACTCTCGTAGCCCCCCCCCTCTCTCCCCCCTCATGCTACACCATTGTATTGAGGAACAAATTTAAAATGCCTCATATCTCGTAATTCGATGCGTCAGATGCGTTGTAACCCCTGAGGATTAAGATGGGAATGAATGCCTCGTTACCAATAAAGGGGGTATCCGGTTTTAGCCAATCACCATTATGCTACTATTTCACGCTGGTATTCTGAGCGTGGTCCTTCCCCGGTCAAGCTGACCCATTTGTGATGCACCGATAATACAATGCTGCGTGATTACCACGTATTAAAATGCATGCTTTTTTTTATAAACATTACCTCCCACTAGTATTTTCTCCTGTTCGTGGGGGCAGTTTACATACATAAATTGCACAAGGACAAACATTCGGACCCGGAACAATTATTTGTAGGCTATACAAATACTTGTTCCGTGCGGTATTCGAACCCGCGGCTCTCGGCGCTGGAACTCATTGCTAAGCTACTGCGCTTCAGAGCCGTATTTTTTTTTTATTATACAGGCATCGGATTTTGTTAGAAAGGTTTCGGCGATTCCATTTCCATTCCATTCTCCATATCCATTTCCAGATTCCATTGTTAAATAATGCTTCAATAATCTCAGACCAACAAAGAAAGAAAGACTGAGCTCTCCATACAGTTCAAGTGACACAAAAAACAAACCAAAGACCATGCTCAACTTATTGTAAGAACACGCACTCACGTATACATGCATATTAAATCATTTGCAACGACCAACATTATGCATTGCACTTGTTCACTGCACAAAATTCACTGCTGGACGCCCGCGCCCGTCTGGACAGAGTGAATATTTGCTTTACAGGCCGGATTTGCGATCGCAGTGCAAATATACGCTCAAAACATTTCATACATTTGAAGCTGCGTTCCTTTGTCGATTTGGGTCTGTATAACGTAAACGGATGATTTTTCTTGAATTTCCCACAGTTGCTTCATAGGATAACTATGGGACGAAAAGGGTGACGGATTTCATTACGCTGCCACTATACGGCAAAATAATTACCATTGTAAGATGTTTAGGATAGATTTTTTTTCATGTTCATATGTGTTCATATGTAAAGATACAGTTTACTAAGGAAACATGGTATGTACAAAAAAAGAATGCTTTCATACAAAAAATATAATTTTTACTTATGTCAAAACCTTTACAAATTAATTTAATAAACAAATTTATATAATATAGGCAAGTTAATGAGTGATTGTGATGGAGCAGACTCAACTCCCACCCAGAAGGTAGCTCCGTTGAGTGCGATGGTTGCTCTGAAATTGTTAAATATCAAACATTATTTTCAAAAGTAAAATTCTGTGATTAACAATGTATGCACGCACATAGCATACAATAATACATTATAGTATTCTGTGTGCGCGCATCTCATAATACTTTAGCTAAGTGTTTGATCACAGGCTTGGTTTGTTATAGAATATATTTTATGTTGTCATTCACTATCTGTCTAATTACTTTCTTCTATCTGTTTCATTCTTCATGATTTGATAAGAATCTATCACAACGCAACAAAATCGACATATAAAATAGTTTCATCAATTCTTAATAGTTTTACCGAGTGTACCTACTAGGTATTTGTTTTCTGGATACCTATTTAATAATATATCCCCGTGTAGTGGCGGGTAAGAATACCCACTACCCCATATCTTTCCGTGGGTGTCGTAAGGGCGACAGAGGAAACTGAGGCAGAAGATGGGCAGCAGCATCTTTCTGATATCTAACAGCAAAACAACAATAAAACTGCGGTTGCCAAGCGTGGCAACTATGGCAATGAATAAAATTACGAAGAGACGGCCACCAGTTCCTGGCGGCCCCGCTATTCCTGACTACGGTGGCGACCATAGTAACGGCGGGGCAGGGGGTGCTAAGAATCTCCGGTGGAGGTTCGGTTGCCATCTAAGACGACTCGACCTGGCAACATATAACGCACGCACCCTGAGGACTGACGAGAAGATCCTGAGTTGAAGAAGAGATAGACAAGTTGCGCTGGAATATTATAGGATTATCCGAGGTCCGGAGAGAGGGGGAGGACATGGTAATCCTCGAATCCGGCAACTTGTTCTATCACCGGGAGGACGACCATCCGTCCCAAGGAAGTGTCGGATTTATCGTCCACAAGTCTCTCGTTAACAACGTTGTAAAGATTGAGAGTGTGTCGACGAGGGTTGCGTACCTTATACTCAGAATCACCAAACGGTTTTTACTGAAGTTCATACAGATTTACGCACCAACCTCGGCACATCCCGATGAGGAGGTGGAGGAAATGTATGAGGATATATCTAGAACCATGCATTCCTCCAAAACCCACTTTAACGCAAAACTAGGCACAAGAGAGAAAAGTGAGTTGAAGGTAGGGAAATTTGGCCGACTTCATGGAGAAAGAGGGACTCTTTATGATGAACTCTTTCTCCCAGAAGCGGCCCACAGGAAGTGGACCTGGTCGAGCCCCGACGGTTCGACAAAAAGATTGACTTCATTATGACGACCAGACGACAATTATTCAGTGATATCTCAGTGATCGCGAGGGTGAAAACCGGCAGCAATCACCGAATGGTGAGAGGCACACTGAACCTAAACGTTGTTGAGAGGTCTCATCTAATGAAGTCAACGCCCGTCCCCTCATGCTCTAATCCAAAGTCCGAAACCTTTCAGCTCGAGCTACAAAACCGTGCCTAGAAGATTGCAATGCAGTGGACGATATGAATGATAAGCTCGTGGAAACTGTCCATGCGGTCGGAGCTAAATTCTGCAAGACCCGCCGCAGAAGAAATCAAAAACTCTCCGATCACACTCTTAATCTAATAGCTGTTAGGTGGGAAATGAAGCTGCAGTCTTCAGCAGATTTGACAGCGTACAGGCAACTGAACAGACAGATCTCCAAATGCATGCGGCGGGGCTTACGCAACTTCAATACAGCTCGTATTGAAGAAGCGATCGAGCGGAACCAGGGCTCCAAAGTCTTTGCTAGACATCTGTCTGCTAGAAAGAGCCAACTGTCGAAGCTGAAGACCGAGTGTGGCAGCGTTGTTTCCGGGACACCTAAGATTTTGAGTGAGATTGAGAGATTCTATGGGTATTGGAGCCACACGCAAGTGTGAGTAACAATCCAAGAGCAAGTCTTATCCGACACTATTCCGATGATATTCCGGACGTCAGTCTGAGCGAGATTAGAATGGCTCTCCAGCACCTTAAAAACGGCAAGGCCCCAGGCGAGGATGGAATTACAGCGGAGCTCCTGAAAGCGGGTGGAAAACCGGTACTTGAAGTCCTTCCGTTTCGAATCGAAGTGCTGAAGTGTTTGTACAGTAGGGCTACGATGGTTATCCGAGTACAGAACCAGAGTACGAAACCTATCCAACTGCAAAGAGGTGTAAGACAGGGTGACGTTATATCCCCGAAACTCTTCACCGCTGCATTGGAAGATGTTTTCAAGCTTCTGGACTGGAAAGGATACGGTATTAACATCAACGGCGAGTACATCACTCACTTTCGATTTGCCGACGATATAGTCCTTATGGCAGAATCGTTGGAGGACCTAAGCACTATGTTCAATGACCTCAATAGTGCCTCCCAACGGATAGGTCTTAAGATGAACATGGACAAAACAAAGATGATGTATTACGTCCATGTCACACCTATGCCGGTAGTTGTTGGGAGCACTAAGCTAGAAGTTGTTGACGAGTATGTTTACCTGGGACAAATAGTCCGACTAGGTAAGTCCAACTTCGACCGAGAGGTCAATCGACGGATTCAACTCGGCTGGGCAGCGTTCGGGAAATTACGGCACATCTTCTCGTCAGGTATACCTCAAAACTTGAAAACGAGACTGTACAACCAGTGCGTGTTGCCAGTGATGACCTATGGAACTAAGACGTGGTCTTTCACTGCTGGCCTTATGAGGAAGCTTAAGGTCTCTCAGCGAGCTATGGCGAGGACTATGCTCGGGGTTTCTCTGCGTGATAAACTTAGAAATGATTTCGATTCGCAGTAGAACCAGAGTGACCGACATAGCCCAACGGATTAGTAAGCTGAAGTGGCAATGGGCCGGCCATATAGCTCGATGAACCGACAACCGATGGAGAAAAAAGGTTCTCGAGAGGCGGCCTCGTACCGGCGGACGAAATGTAGGGCGAATGATGATGATGATGATATTCAATAAAATTCATAGATAGTATTGCAACGATCAAATAATTTGTTTCATGGAACAATGAAGTAGGTACCTACCTAAATTATATTATTCAAGATAATATACAAGTGCGCTACAATTAAAACTTTAATGCGCTATTGCTGCCTACATTGCATAAATGAATGATAAAAATCTTGATCTTTTAAATTTTAAAACTACTTGAAATAACCTCCAAAATATATAGTAAGTAATACCAAAATCATTGGGAGATAAAAAAATTGTTTAGGTATTTTAGATAAGGAGCTGTCAAGGTCGGTACCTACTTTGAAAATGAATCTCAGTAAATAATTTACTATGATGGAATTTTGCTTGATGTATTTTGTTATTGAATAAAATTAAGTTTAGGAATTTTATCGTGTTTCATATAACATATGGAAGGTATATTCATGTAAATAGAACCCAGTATCTATTTTGTTATTGTTAGATATTCTGATTCTGACAAGAGACTGCATGACCATCCTAGCAGAAAAAAACTGTTCATTTAAGTAGGTACTTTCAGGGCACGGAAATTTTATAAACACTTTTGGTCTATAGCATTAAAATTAGGTATTTTATCCAAATAGTACTGCCATATGAGTACTCCTTTACTCTGTGGTACTGACATATTTCGAAGCCATGTAATCTTGACGTATCCCATTATCGAATCTTACGATATCTTAGAGTACCTACCTAATGTATTCTCTAACAACTTTCGTATTTTTTTTAACGTTCGTGTTTATATAAGATTAAATGTAAGGTTATTTATTTATTCAAGTTATACTTTACCTAAATTTAACTTCTCCACTTAAGTTTTCAGATGGAGTCCAGATGAATGTGGCAGTTTGCTTATCGAACTTGGAATCATGCTTGTGAGTAATAGCATTCTAAAATGAGAATAAAACAAAAGTTAATCATAATTTTTAAATCTCCTATAGTTTCCTATAATACCTTCTCATAATAAATTTTTAATCATCTCGCCAATGAGATATGAACTGGTTTAAATTTAGTATAATGCTATGCTGATATTAATATATTTTTTGTCAGGGATCACCAATTAGTTTAATTGCGGGTCCGTATAATAAAAAATATAAATCTGTCGCGGCCGTTTGCTAGATAATGACTATAGCAACCGAAATTTAAAATGTTAATTAACAAATAAAACGAAAAGAAATCAGAATATTTTTTTTATTAAGGATACATCTAATTAAAAATAACAAAGTAAGTACCAAATTAAAGAGAAAATTGCATTTTTAATCCGAACAATCTGTCTGAAGTCTGGTATTATGTTGGTGTAAGGTAAGACGAGATAGAAATTTTATTTTAACGAAGTTCACCTTAGAAAACGCTTCTTCACAAATATCTTATGTTGATCCAAACATTGTACCTAGGTACAAAGTTTCAAAGCCAATTTTTTTAGTTCTGGGTATTATCATTTACTTTTGTGTTAAAAGTGATAAAAGAGAAGAAAATTTAATTACCACAAATTTTTATATTGATATTCTTAGATTCTTCTGGGTCGTTAAAAAAAATTATTACTTTCTCAGAATGTGACACTTATTTAGATGAATTGGGACGTAAAACTTTATCGTGTATCGTCGTGTAAAAAATCGTGTAAACCAATACTTGCATGTAATATAGGTTCAAGAATTGTTTGTTTAAAGATAGTTTAAAGAATAAGAATATCTTATGTCTTTAGCTTATTTTCTATATTACTTAGGTTGTTCCTTAAGTTTTATCAAGAGACTAAGGGTGTTGTAGGCGTGTTTATTTTTAATTAAATAAATTTTAAAAATACAGCAGTGAGAATCGAGCCTCGCTCTAGTAGAGTTCCCTTCATATTATGACCAACTAGTTTCTTTTTAAATGTTCATTTTAGTTTTGGGCACATTTTACAAACTACATTATGAATTGATGTTTTCAGAAACTGTTCAATTTCGTCCTCCTCTATTCTACCGCTTCTTCGGAGACGTGGAGTAAAAGTGCGGTAGTCTTGTTCGACAAGACGAAAGGCGACAACGCTCTATCCTAATGAAGAAGGATTACTGATTACAGGCCGATTTCACTCCGTGCTGTTTTCGCGAGTCATTACGGATTGTCTCGCAAGCAGCCTTGATGACTTCTAGTCTTGTGAACAAGCCGGTTTCCAAATAGGTCTTAGTACGTAAGTGTACCTACCATTCGGCAAATTATACAGAAGACCTAAGAATACAACCTGCCACACTGTTCTACGTATGTGGACTATAAGTAATTTGCGTGGTGGAGCCATGCTGCAGCTATAAATATTATGGTTGTAATACGAATGGGTCGGCTCGACCGGTTGGACCACCCTCTCACAGAACACCAACGTAAAATAGCAGCTCAATGCAGCTGTGTTTCGTATGGTGAATGTAGACAACCGGAGACCCTTTTACTAGAAACGAGGCATCTTAGTCCTCAGAGGTGACAACGCATCTGTATTTTGATTCTTAATCGAGGATAAATGTATATGTCTACGGGCCACAGCATCCACGTATCATCAGGTGGACTGTGTGCTCGTTTGTCACCATTATTCTATAAAAATAAATAAACAAGAAAGCCTTTTATTATATAATCCTTTCGAAAATAGGGCGGTGCTACAGTCCCATGTTAACTGTTGGTATATCGAAGTGTTTGTACAGTAAAGCTAGTAGGCTATCGGTGTACAGTAATAGATTACTCTATCTAACGATCTATTAAGAATCTTATCCAACCGCAGAGGAGTGTAGACAGGATGACGTTAAACTGAAATTTTTACCACTGCACTGGAAGACGTTTTAAAGATACAGGACTGGAAAGGATATGGTATCAAATTCAAAGGCGAGTACATTACTCACCTTCGAATTGCCTTTAGCCTTTCCTTAATGACTTCAATAGTGTGTTTCAACGAATAGGTCTTAAGACGAACATGCCGGCAGTTGTTGGGAACACAACGCTCGATCTTATTGACGAGTATGTTGACCTACGACAAATTGTCCGACTACGTGATTTTAACTTCGAGCATGAATTCTGTTGACGGATCCAAGTCCAACTCGTGCAAAATCTTCTCTTCTATATTCCTCAAAACTTTAAAATGAGAGTGTACCACCAGTGCGTGTTGCAAACATATGGTTCTTAGACGTAGTATTTTACAGCTGACCGTATGGTAAAGTTTAAGGTCGCTCAGCAAACTATGGAGAGGGATATGACATGGCATTCTTGGAGTAGGTCTATGTTTAACAATAGACTTGGGAGGGCTGTAATGATAATGCTAATAATGCTATAGTGGCAGTGTTGTAAGAATTAATGTTACCATTTAATTTTGATTGTGCCTGTTTAACGTTGTTATAAATATTATGACAAAATATTTTAAAATCCAATAATTTCTTTAATTGCGTATTGTAAATTATGTTAAATATTTATGATAAAAACTTATTTAGTATGCGTGATAGGCGTGTGTTAGATTTGCATTGCATTCCTTCTTGTTGCCAATTACAACACTCAAGGCTGTTCGTCTATTTTATAGTTCGGTACAAGAGGTTAGATTAAATAACATGCCTCTACTTGAATGATTAATGATAGTATTTTGTGGTTGCTGCCTACTACAAAATATTGCAAAACAATTTAGACGAAGCTCAACGCATCTTTGTTTCCAAAGATTGTTTCTTTCTAATTTGTCTTAAAAGTCATTTTATTATGTCCTTTGCCTTTTACGTAACCAAGACCTTGCACAAGCTTCAAAAGTTCTATTGGTTTTATTTATATTGAGTTTTAATAGTATTAAAAATAACAGTTGACCGTGACATCGACGCGTCGTGTTTTTCAAACAACTTCAAAAAGGAGGTACTCAATTCGACTGTATGTTATTTTATGTGTGATAACATTTTTCTCGGTGAACCGATTTCGAGGATTCTTTTTTTATTTGAAAGCTGATGCTTCGCATGTGGTCCCATATATTGATCAAGGTCTGACCAGTAGTTTTGAGTTATCCTTAATAATTTATATTGAAGTCGGTTGTACAAAATTTTAAATTATTTTTGTTATAAAAGGCCATGAATATAGTAATTTAGCAAAATAATATATAAATTAAGTTATACTAACTTATAAATATTATTTTTATTTTTAGCAGACTTCAAAAAAGGGGATCTCATTTCGATTGTGTGTTTTTTTTGCTTTTCTGTTTTTTGAACAGAAATTAATATAAAAGAGTGCAAGCCGACTTGAAAGAACTAAAAAGATAAAAGTTTAATTTTTATATCAACACGTTTCAGTAGTTAGCATACAGATGAACTACAATCTTTCAATCCAGTAAAATTAGAAGAAACACATGTTACAATAATTAGTTTTTGGACAAATACAATTAATATTTTGGCAAAATACAATTATGAGTCTTTGGATCTTTTTCTTTATATTCCTAAAATAAATATTACAAACTTCATTCGATTATATCGCACAGTCCCTGTATATTGCACGCTTGCGGCATTATAACAATATGTGTTTGATATTATTTGTTGTCATTAGTAATATTTACAATTACTAATGGACTCTATTTACAGTATATTCCAATTGTAAATAAATTCCCTGTGATGGCGACGTAAGAGAATCTATTACCTGGTTCGACCCATGAGTGCCATACCATAAAAGGTATCCATGGATAAGGTAGAAAACCGCATGGCCCCAATAGAAGGCGGTATAACCTTCCGTTTACGTCAGACGTAAAATACATACACCGGCGACTAGAAGTAGAGTCATGTGCAAGACGCCTGGTTCTGCGATCGTCAATCCACCTGCCAAGAATGGCAGGACAACAGGAGAGGCCCACGTCCCCAGAAGCGGAATTTAATGGGCTGATATAGAAGAGATCAAATAATTTGCTTGATTGGCAAATATTTTTTGTCGATTAATTTGAAATTCCAGTGTTTACAGAAAACTGGCTGGTTGTACGATGCCACTTTACTACCTTAAAAATAATTAAACAAAATTTTTCCGAAGGTTCCATTCAAAACGTAAGATAACAATATTTTAGGGACAAATTTACAAATGCTTGAAACAAAAAATTACATCAAAATCGGTCTAGTCCAGTTTTTGATGTGCATCATCTTTCCTCTCGCTTTCTCTGTGTGAGTGATTTCATGAAAAGGGATGGAAGTGTGTAACAGGAAGGGGAAGCGCGCTATTTGATTTGACCAATGAGCGCGCGATGGTAGTAAAGTGTGCTGTTATATAAACTAATTTATATGTATAAACTATAGTAATAAATGTATTTACTGTTGATAATAAGTGTCTGAAAAGTGCAGATCGTTGATAAAAATGCAAGTGTATAAAAATGTGAATAAATATTTCTTATATAATATGATTTTTATATTTACGCGAACACCACACATTGAATAAAACTACGATTACGGATTTTATCGCGTTTAATTTAACTTATTTTACCTAACGTTTCGAGTGCTTTGCAGCACCCATGGTCACGGGGACTGAGGTGATTGACGTCCCGATGTCCAGGTTAACCCGGATTACCTTCAGCTTTTTAATTATTACTTTTGGTCCGATCTACGCAGACAAATAGGTTTTTCAGGATATAATGTTAATGTTGCATAATAAAAGGTGAGATGTCAGTTATTACACATCATATGCGACTACTGTAAGGCTCTGCTCGTTTTTTAAATTTAATTCTATAATCTATGTACATCTCCTCATAACCATCCGTTGTGAACAATTACTTGCGTAATGAGGTTGTAGACCGCGTATTGTACCTTTTTATTTATTTAATTTTATTTTGTTTCACTGCGTATTGGTAAAATATAGAATATATTTATTTATTGATTGATAAAACTGCATCAAAAAGTTAGAAATTTCCAATAGCTTCATCCCTATTTTCGCCCTTAGGTGAGGAGTATCCAAAATCCTTAGACACGTGTTACTTAGTTTCTAATCGAAAGCTAATTAAAAGAAGAATTCTTAATTTATATTTACGGAAGAATACAAATTTAAACACTCTCACCCCACCCCGTAAAGGGCCGTTTTCAAAAATCGCAAATAAGTATTCATTTATTTTATTTACATAGTACTTTCAGTAAGTTTCAAGTCAATCGCTCCGTAAAATAAAAACATTCTTACAAATTGTTACACTCTATTTCACCCTCTTAGGGGTTGAATATTCCAAAATCCTTTCTTAGCGGATGTCTACGTAATTAAAGGAACCTATTGTCCCAATTTCTACGCTTCTACGTCCAGCGATATGGGCTATTTAATATGTATTTTTCATGCAAATTTTGCATCCTCTTTCAAAATCTTACGAAGAAAATTTAAAAAAATATAAAATAAAATTTTATATTTTTTTAAAATTGTATTCGAACCTGCGGCTCTCGGCGCTGGAACTCATTGCTGCTACTGCGCTTCAGAGCCGTATTTTTTTTATTATACAGGCATCGGATTTTGTTAGAAAGGTTTCGGCGATTCCATTTCCATTCCATTCTCCATATGCATTTCCAGATTCCATTGTTAAATAATGCTTCAATAATCTCAGACCAACAAAGAAAGAAAGACTGAGCTCTCCATACAGTTCAAGTGACACAAAAACAAACCAAAGACCATGCTCAACTTATTGTAAGAACACGCACTCACGTATACATGCATATTAAATCATTTGCAACGAACAACATTATGCATTGCACTTGTTCACTGCACAAAATTCACTGCTGGACGCCCGCGCCCGTCTGGACAGAGTGAATATTTGCTTTACAGGCCGGATTTGCGATCGCAGTGCAAATATACGCTCAAAACATTTCATACATTTGAAGCTGCGTTCTTTTGTCGATTTGGGTCTGTATAACGTAAACGGATGATTTTTCTTGAATTTCCCACAGTTGCTTCATAGGATAACTATGGGACGAAAAGGGTGACGGATTTCATTACGCTGCCACTATACGGCAAAATAATTACCATTGTAAGATGTTTAGGATAGATTTTTTTTCATGTTCATATGTGTTCATATGTAAAGATACAGTTTACTAAGGAAACATGGTATGTACAAAAAAAGAATGCTTTCATACAAAAAATATAATTTTTACTTATGTCAAAACCTTTACAAATTAATTTAATAAACAAATTTATATAATATAGACAAGTTAATGAGTGATTGTGACGGGAGCAGACTCAACTCCCACCCAGAAGGTAGCTCCGTTGAGTGCGATGGTTGCTCTGAAATTGTTAAATATCAAACATTATTTTCAAAAAGTAAAATTCTGTGATTAAACAATGTATGCACGCACATAGCATACAATAATACATTATAGTATTCTGTGTGCGCGCATCTCATAATACTTTAGCTAAGTGTTTGATCACAGGCTTGGTTTGTTATAGAATATATTTTTATGTTGTCATTCACTATCTGTCTAATTACTTTCTTCTATCTGTTTCATTCTTCATGATTTGATAAGAATCTATCACAACGCAACAAAATCGACATATAAAATAGTTTCATCAATTCTTAATAGTTTTGCCGAGTGTACCTACTAGGTATTTGTTTTCTTGGATACCTATTTAATAATATATCCCCCGTGTAGTGGCGGGTAAGAATACCCACTACCCCATATCTTTCCGTGGGTGTCGTAAGGGCGACAGAGGGAAACTGAGGCAGAAGATGGGCAGCAGCATCTTTCTGATATCTAACAGCAAAACAACAATAAAAAAACTGCGGTTGCCAACCCGTTCGCCAAGCGTGGCAACTATGGCAATGAATAAAATTACGAAGAGACGGCCACCAGTTCCTGGCGGCCCCGCTATTCCTGACTACGGTGGCGACCATAGTAACGGCGGGGCAGGGGGTGCTAAGAATCTCCGGTGGAGGTTCGGTTGCCATCTAAGACGACTCGACCTGGCAACATATAACGCACGCACCCTGATGACTGACGAGAAGATCCTGGAGCTGGAAGAAGAGATAGACAAGTTGCGCTGGAATATTATAGGATTATCCGAGGTCCGGAGAGAGGGGGAGGACATGGTAATCCTCGAATCCGGCAACTTGTTCTATCACCGGGAGGACGACCATCCGTCCCAAGGAAGTGTCGGATTTATCGTCCACAAGTCTCTCGTTAACAACGTTGTAAAGATTGAGAGTGTGTCGACGAGGGTTGCGTACCTTATACTCAGAATCACCAAACGGTTTTCACTGAAGTTCATACAGATTTACGCACCAACCTCGGCACATCCCGATGAGGAGGTGGAGGAAATGTATGAGGATATATCTAGAACCATGCATTCCTCCAAAACCCACTTTAACGCAAAACTAGGCACAAGAGAGAAAAGTGAGTTGAAGGTAGGGAAATTTGGCCGACTTCATGGAGAAAGAGGGACTCTTTATGATGAACTCTTTCTCCCAGAAGCGGCCCACAGGAAGTGGACCTGGTCGAGCCCCGACGGTTCGACAAAAAGATTGACTTCATTATGACGACCAGACGACAATTATTCAGTGATATGTCAGTGATCGCGAGGGTGAAAACCGGCAGCAATCACCGAATGGTGAGAGGCACACTGAACCTAAACGTTAAGTTGGAGAGGTCTCATCTAATGAAGTCAACGCTCCGTCCCCCTCATGCTCTAATCCAAAGTCCGAAACCTTTCAGCACGAGCTACAAAACCGTGCCTAGAAGATTGCAATGCAGTGGACGATATGAATGACAAGCTCGTGGAAACTGTCCATGCGGTCGGAGCTAAATTCTGCAAGACCCGCCGCAGAAGAACAAAAAACTCTCCGATCACACTCTTAATCTCATAGCTGTTAGATGGGAAATGAATCTGCAGTTTTCAGTAGATTTGACAGCATACAGGCAACTGAACAGGCAGATCTCCAAATGCATGCGGCGGGACTTACGCAACTTCAATACAGCTCGTATTGAAGAAGCGATCGAGCGGAACCAGGGCTCCAAAGTCTTTGCTAGAGATCTGTCTGCCAGAAAGAGCCAACTGTCGAAGCTGAAGACCGAGTGTGGCAGCGTCGTTTCCGGGACACCTGAGATTTTGAGTGAGATTGAGAGGTTCTATGGGCAGCTGTACACATCATCTTTGGAGCCACATGCAAGTGTGAGTAACGATCCAAGAGCAAGTCTTATCCGACACTATTGCGATGATATTCCGGACGTCAGTCTGAGCGAGATTAGAATGGCTCTCCAGCACCTTAAAAACGGCAAGGCCCCAGGCGAGGATGGAATTACAGCGGAGGTTCTTAAAGCGGGTGGAAAACCGGTACTTGAAGTCCTTCCGTTTCGAATCGAAGTGCTGAAGTGTTTGTACAGTAGGGCTACGATGGCTATCCGAATACAGAACCAGAGTACGAAACCTATCCAACTGCAAAGAGGTGTAAGACAGACTCTTCACCGCTGCATTGGAAGATGTTTTCAAGCTTCTGGACTGGAAAGGATACGGTATTAACATCAACGGCGAGTACATCACTCACCTTCGATTTGCCGACGATATAGTCCTTATGGCAGAATCGTTGAGGACCTAAGCACTATGTTCAATGACCTCAATAGTGCCTCCCAACGGATAGGTCTTAAGATGAACATGGACAAAACAAAGATCATGTATAACGTCCATGTCACACCTATGCCGGTAGTTGTTGGGAGCACTAAGCTCGAAGTTGTTGACGAGTATGTTTACCTGGGACAAATAGTCCGACTAGGTAAGTCCAACTTCGACCGAGAGGTCAATCGACGGATTCAACTCGGCTGGGCAGCGTTCGGGAAATTACGGCACATCTTCTCGTCAGGTATACCTCAAAACTTGAAAACGAGACTGTACAACCAGTGCGTGTTGCCAGTGATGACCTATGGAACTAAGACGTGGTCTTCACAGCTGGCCTTATGAGGAAGCTTAAGGTCTCAGCGAGCTATGGCGAGGACTATGCTGGGGTTTCTCTGCGTGATAAACTTAGAAATGATTTCGATTCGCAGTAGAACCAGAGTGACCGACATAACCCAACGGATTAGTAAGCTGAAGTGGCAATGGGCCGGCCATATAGCTCGATGAACCGACAACCGATGGAGAAAAAAGGTTCTCGAGAGGCGGCCTCGTACCGGCGGACGAAATGTAGGGCGAATGATGATGATGATGATATTCAATAAAATTCATAGATAGTATTGCAACGATCAAATAATTTGTTTCATGGAACAATGAAGTAGGTACCTACCTAAATTATATTATTCAAGATAATATACAAGTGCGCTACAATTAAAACTTTAATGCGCTATTGCTGCCTACATTGCATAAATGAATGATAAAAATCTTGATCTTTTAAATTTTAAAACTACTTGAAATAACCTCCAAAATATATAGTAAGTAATACCAAAATCATTGGGAGATAAAAAAATTGTTTAGGTATTTTAGATAAGGAGCTGTCAAGGTCGGTACCTACTTTGAAAATGAATCTCAGTAAATAATTTACTATGATGGAATTTTGCTTGATGTATTTTGTTATTGAATAAAATTAATTTTAGGAATTTTATCGTGTTTCATATAACATATGGAAGGTATATTCATGTAAATAGAACCCAGTATCTATTTTGTTATTGTTAGATATTCTGATTCTGACAAGAGACTACATGACCATCCTAGCAGAAAAAAACTGTTCATTTAAGTAGGTACTTTCAGGGCACGGAAATTTTATAAACACTTTTGGTCTATAGCATTAAAATTAGGTATTTTATCCAAATAGTACTGCCATATGAGTACTCCTTTACTCTGTGGTACTGACATATTTCGGAAGCCATGTAATCTTGACGTATCCCATTATCGAATCTTACGATATCTTAGAGTACCTACCTAATGGATTCTCTAACAACTTTCGTATTTTTTTTAACGTTCGTGTTTATATAAGATTAAATGTAAGGTTATTTATTTATTCAAGTTATACTTTACCTAAATTTAACTTCTCCACTTAAGTTTTCAGATGGAGTCCAGATGAATGTGGCAGTTTGCTTATCGAACTTGGAATCATGTTTGTGAGTAATAGCATTCTAAAATGAGAATAAAACAAAAGTTAATCATAATTTTTAAATCTCCTATAGTTTCCTATAATACCTTCATAATAAATTTTAATCATCTCGCCAATGAGATATGAACTGGTTTAAATTTAGTATAATGCTATGCTGATATTAATATATTTTTGTCAGGATCACCAATTAGTTTAATTGCGGGTCCGTATAATAAAAATATAAATCTGTCGCGGCCGTTTGCTAGATAATGACTATAGCAACCGAAATTTAAAATGTTAATTAACAAATAAAACGAAAAGAAATCAGAATATTTTTTTTATTAAGGATACATCTAATTAAAAAATAACAAAGTAAGTACCCAATATTAAAGAGAAAAATTGCATTTTTTAATCCGAACAATCTGTCTGAAGTCTGGTATTATGTTGGTGTAAGGTAAGACGAGATAGAAATTTTATTTTAACGAAGTTCACCTTAGAAAACGCTTCTTCACAAATATCTTATGTTGATCCAAACATTGTACCTAGGTACAAAGTTTCAAAGCCAATTTTTTTTTAGTTCTGGGTATTATCATTTACTTTTTGTGTTAAAAGTGATAAAAGAGAAGAAAATTTAATTACCACAAATTTTTATATTGATATTCTTAGATTCTTCTGGGTCGTTAGAAAAAAAATTATTACTTTCTCAGAATGTGACACTTATTTAGATGAATTGGGACGTAAAACTTTATCGTGTATCGTCGTAAAAATCGTAAACCAATACTTGCATGTAATATAGGTTCAAGAATTGTTTGTTTAAAGATAGTTTAAAGAATAAGAATATCTTATGTCTTTAGCTTATTTTCTATATTACTTAGGTTGTTCCTTAAGTTTTATCAAGAGACTAAGGGTGTTGTAGGCGTGTTTATTTTAATTAAATAAATTTTAAAAAATACAGCAGTGAGAATCGAGCCTCGCTCTAGTAGAGTTCCTTCATATTATGACCAACTAGTTTTTAAATGTTCATTTTAGTTTTGGGCACATTTACAAACTACATTATGAATTGATGTTTTCAGAAACTGTTCAATTTCGTCCTCCTCTATTCTACCGCTTCTTCGGAGACGTGGAGTAAAGTGCGGTAGTCTTGTTCGACAAGACGAAAGGCGACAACGCTCTATCCTAATGAAGAAGGATTACTGATTACAGGCCGATTTCACTCAGTGCTGTTTTCGAGAGTCATTACGGATTGTCTCGCAAGCAGCCTTGATGACTTCTAGTCTTGTGAACAAGCCGGTTTCAAATAGGTCTTAGTACGTAAGTGTACCTACCATTCGGCAAATTATACAGAAGACCTAAGAATACAACCTGCCACACTGTTCTGCGTATGTGGACTATAAGTAATTTACGTGGTAGAGCCATGCTGCAGCTATAAATATTATGGTTGTAATACGAATGGGTCGGCTCGACCGGGGTTGGACCACCCTCTCACAGAACACCAACGTAAAATAGCAGCTCAATGCAGCTGTGTTTCGTATAGTGAATGTAGACAACCGGAGACCCTTTTTACTAGAAACGAGGCATTTAATCCTAGTCCTCAGAGGTGACAACGCATCTGTATTTTGAATCGAGGATAAATGTATATGTCTACCGGCCACAGCATCCACGTATCATCAGGTGGACTGTGTGCTCGTTTATCACCATTATTCTATAAAAATAAATAAACAAGAAAGCCTTTTATTATATAATTCTTTCGAAAATAGGACGGTGCTACATTACTGATACAGATACACTGTTGGTATATCGAAGTGTTTGTACAGTAAAGCTACTAGGCTGTCGGTGTACATGTACAGTAATAGATTACTCTATACAACAATATCTAATACTCTATATAACAATAGACTTGGGGAGGGCTGTAATGATAATGCTAATAATGCTATAAGTGGCAGTGTTGTAAGAATTAATGTTACCATTTAATTTTGATTGTGCCTGTTTAACGTTGTTATAAATATTATGACAAAATATTTTAAAATCCAATAATTTTTTAATTGCGTATTGTAAATTATGTTAAATATTTATGATAAAAACTTATTTAGTATGCGTGATAGGCGTGTGTTAGATTTGCATTGCATTCCTTCTTGTTGCCAATTACAACACTCAAGGCTGTTCGTCTATTTTATAGTTCGGTACAAGAGGTTAGATTAAATAACATGCCTCTACTTGAATGATTAATGATAGTATTTTGTGGTTGCTGCCTACTACAAAATATTGCAAAACAATTTAGACGAAGCTCAACGCATCTTTGTTTCCAAAGATTGTTTCTTTCTAATTTGTCTTAAAAGTCATTTTATTATGTCCTTTGCCTTTTACGTAACCAAGACCTTGCACAAGCTTCAAAAGTTCTATTGGTTTTATTTATATTGAGTTTTAATAGTATTAAAAATAACAGTTGACCGTGACATCGACGCGTCGTGTTTTTCAAACAACTTCAAAAAGGAGGTACTCAATTCGACTGTATGTTATTTTATGTGTGATAACATTTTTCTCGGTGAATCGATTTCGAGGATTCTTTTTTTATTTGAAAGCTGATGCTTCGCATGTGGTCCCATATATTGATCAAGGTCTGACCAGTAGTTTTTGAGTTATCCTTAATAATTTATATTGAAGTCGGTTGTACAAAATTTTAAATTATTTTTGTTATAAAAGGCCATGAATATAAGTAATTTAGCAAAATAATATATAAATTAAGTTATACTAACTTATAAATATTATTTTTATTTTTAGCAGACTTCAAAAAAGGGGATCTCATTTCGATTGTGTGTTTTTTTTGCTTTTCTGTTTTTTGAACAGAAATTAATATAAAAGAGTGCAAGCCGACTTGAAAGAACTAAAAAGATAAAAGTTTAATTTTTATATCAACACGTTTCAGTAGTTAGCATACAGATGAACTACAATCTTTCAATCCAGTAAAATTAGAAGAAACACATGTTACAATAATTAGTTTTTGGACAAATACAATTAATATTTTGGCAAAATACAATTATGAGTCTTTGGATCTTTTTCTTTATATTCCTAAAATAAATATTACAAACTTCATTCGATTATATCGCACAGTCCCTGTATATTGCACGCTTGCGCATTATAACAATATGTGTTTGATATTATTTGTTGTCATTAGTAATATTTACAATTACTAATGGACTCTATTTACAGTATATTCCAATTGTAAATAAATTCCCTGTGATGGCGACGTAAGAGAATCTATTACCTGGTTCGACCCATGAGTGCCATACCATAAAAGGTATCCATGGATAAGGTAGAAAAACCGCATGGGCCCCAATAGAAGGCGGTATAACCTTCCCGTTTACGTCAGACGTAAAATACATACACCGGCGACTAGAAGTAGAGTCATGTGTGCAAGACGTCTGGTTCTGCGATCGTCAATCCACCTGCCAAGAATGGCAGGACAACAGGAGAGGCCCACGTCCCCAGAAGCGGAATTTAATGGGCTGATATAGAAGAGATCAAATAATTTGCTTGATTGGCAAATATTTTTTGTCGATTAATTTGAAATTCCAGTGTTTACAGAAAACTGGCTGGTTGTACGATGCCACTTTACTACCTTAAAAATAATTAAACAAAATTTTTCCGAAGGTTCCATTCAAAACGTAAGATAACAATATTTTAGGGACAAATTTACAAATGCTTGAAACAAAAAATTACATCAAAATCGGTCTAGTCCAGTTTTTGATGTGCATCATCTTTCCTCTCGCTTCTGTGTGAGTGATTTCATGAAAAGGGATGGAAGTGTGTAACAGGAAGCCGGGGAAGCGCGCGCTATTTGATTTGACCAATGAGCGCGCGCGATGGTAGTAAAGTGTGCTGTTATATAAACTAATTTATATATGTAAACTATAGTAATAAATGTATTTACTGTTGATAATGAGTGTCTGAAAAAAGTGCAGATCGTTGATAAAAAATGCAAGTGTATAAAAATGTGAATAAATATTTCTTATATAATATGATTTTTTATATTTACGCGAACACCACACGTTGAATAAAACTACTTTTACGGATTTTATCGCGTTTAATTTAACTTATTTTTAATTCCCGACGTTTCGGGTGCTTTGCAGCACCCATGGTCACGTGGGAATGAGGTGATTGACGTCCCGATGTCCAGGTTAACCCGGATTACCTTCAGCTTTTTAATTATTACTTTTGGTCCGATCTACGCAGACAAATAGGTTTTTTCAGGATATAATGTTAATGTTGCATAATAAAAAGGTGAGATGTCAGTTATTACACATCATATGCGACTACTGTAAGGCTCGCTCGTTTTTTTAAATTTAATTCTATAATCTATGTACATCTCCCCCATAACCATCCGTTGTGAACAATTACTTGCGTAATGAGGTTGTAGACCGCGTATTGTACCTTTTTTATTTATTTAATTTTATTTTGTTTCACTGCGTATTGGTGTAAAATATAGAATATATTTATTTATTGATTGATTAAAACGGCATCAAAAAAGTTAGTAAATTTCCAATAGCTTCATCCCCTATTTTCCCCCTTAGGTGAGGAGTATCCAAAAATCCTTAGACACGTGTTACTTAGTTCCTAATCGAAAGCTAATTAAAAGAAGAATTCTTAATTTATATTTACGGGAAGAACACAAATTTAAACACCCTCTGCCCCCACCCCGTAAAGGGCCGTTTTCAAAAATCGCAAATAAGTATTCATTTATTTTATTTACAGAGTACTTTCAGTAAGTTTCAAGTCAATCGCCCCGTAAAATAAAAAACATTCTTACAAATTGTTACACCCTATTTCACCCTCTTAGGGGCTTAGGGTTGAATATTCAAAATCCTTTCTTAGCGGATGTCTACGTAATTAAAGGAACCTATTGTCCCAATTTCTACGCTTCTACGTCCAGCGATATGGGCTATTTAATATGTATTTTTCATGCAAACTTTGCATCCTCTTTCAAAATCTTACGAAGAAAATTAAAAAAAATATAAAATAAAATTTTATATTTTTTTAAAATTCATATTCGAACTCATGGCTCTCGGCGCTGGAACTCATTGCTAAGCTACTGCGCTTCAGAGCCGTATTTTTTTTTTATTATACAGGCATCGGATTTTGTTAGAAAGGTTTCGGCGATTCCATTTCCATTCCATTCTCCATATCCATTTCCAGATTCCATTGTTAAATAATGCTTCAATAATCTCAGACCAACAAAGAAAGAAAGACGGAGCTCTCCATACAGTTCAAGTGACACAAAAAACAAACCAAAGACCATGCTCAACTTATTGTAAGAACACGCACTCACGTATACATGCATATTAAATCATTTGCAACGAACAACATTATGCATTGCACTTGTTCACTGCACAAAATTCACTGCTGGACGCCCGCGCCCGTCTGGACAGAGTGAATATTTGCTTTACAGGCCGGATTTGCGATCGCAGTGCAAATATACGCTCAAAACATTTCATACATTTGAAGCTGCGTTCCTTTGTCGATTTGGGTCTGTATAACGTAAACGGGATGATTTTTCTTGAATTTCCCACAGTTGCTTCATAGGATAACTATGGGACGAAAAGGGTGACGGATTTCATTACGCTGCCACTATACGGCAAAATAATTACCATTGTAAGATGTTTAGGATAGATTTTTTTTCATGTTCATATGTGTTCATATGTAAAGATACAGTTTACTAAGGAAACATGGTATGTACAAAAAAAGAATGCTTTCATACAAAAAATATAATTTTTACTTATGTCAAAACCTTTACAAATTAATTTAATAAACAAATTTATATAATATAGGCAAGTTAATGAGTGATTGTGACGGGAGCAGACTCAACTCCCACCCAGAAGGTAGCTCCGTTGAGTGCGATGGTTGCTCTGAAATTGTTAAATATCAAACATTATTTTCAAAAAGTAAAATTCTGTGATTAAACAATGTATGCACGCACATAGCATACAATAATACATTATAGTATTCTGTGTGCGCGCATCTCATAATACTTAGCTAAGTGTTTGATCACAGGCTTGGTTTGTTATAGAATATATTTTTATGTTGTCATTCACTATCTGTCTAATTACTTTCTTCTATCTGTTTCATTCTTCATGATTTGATAAGAATCTATCACAACGCAACAAAATCGACATATAAAATAGTTTCATCAATTCTTAATAGTTTTACCGAGTGTACCTACTAGGTATTTGTTTTCTTGGATACCTATTTAATAATATATCCCCCGTGTAGTGGCGGGTAAGAATACCCACTACCCCATATCTTTCCGTGGGTGTCGTAAGGGCGACAGAGGGAAACTGAGGCAGAAGATGGGCAGCAGCATCTTTCTGATATCTAACAGCAAAACAACAATAAAAAAACTGCGGTTGCCAAGCGTGGCAACTATGGCAATGAATAAAATTACGAAGAGACGGCCACCAGTTCCTGGCGGCCCCGCTATTCCTGACTACGGTGGCGACCATAGTAACGGCGGGGCAGGGGGTGCTAAGAATCTCCGGTGGAGGTTCGGTTGCCATCTAAGACGACTCGACCTGGCAACATATAACGCACGCACCCTGAGGACTGACGAGAAGATCCTGGAGCTGGAAGAAGAGATAGACAAGTTGCGCTGGAATATTATAGGATTATCCGAGGTCTGGAGAGGGACATGGTAATCTCGAATCCGGCAACTTGTTCTATCACCGGAGAGACGACCATCCGTCCCAAGGAAGTGTCGGATTTATCGTCCACAAGTCTCTCGTTAACAACGTTGTAAAGATTGAGTGTGTCGACGAGGGTTGCGTACCTTATACTCAGAATCACCAAACGGTTTTCACTGAAGTTCATACAGATTTACGCACCAACCTCGGCACATCCTGATGAGGAGGTGGAGGAAATGTATGAGGATATATCTAGAACCATGCATTCCTCCAAACCCACTTTAACGCAAAACTAGGCACAAGAGAGAAAAGTGAGTTGAAGGTAGGAAATTTGGCCGACTTCATGGAGAAAGAGGACTCTTTATGATGAACTCTTTCTCCCAGAAGCGGCCCACAGAAGTGGACCTGGTCGAGCCCCGACGGTTCGACAAAAGATTGACTTCATTATGACGACCAGACGACAATTATTCAGTGATATCTCAGTGATCGCGAGGTGAAAACCGGCAGCAATCACCGAATGGTGAGAGGCACACTGAACCTAAACGTTAAGTTGGAGGTCTCATCTAATGAAGTCAACGCTCCGTCCCCTCATGCTCTAATCCAAAGTCCGAAACCTTTCAGCTCGAGCTACAAAACCGTGCCTAGAAGATTGCAATGCAGTGGACGATATGAATGACAAGCTCGTGGAAACTGTCCATGCGGTCGGAGCTAAATTCTGCAAGACCCGCCGCAGAAGAACAAAAAACTCTCCGATCACACTCTTAATCTCATAGCTGTTAGATGAAATGAAGCTGCAGTCTTCAGTAGATTTGACAGCGTACAGGCAACTGAACAGACAGATCTCCAAATGCATGCGGCGGGACTTACGCAACTTCAATACAGCTCGTATTGAAGAAGCGATCGAGCGGAACCAGGGCTCCAAAGTCTTTGCTAGAGATCTGTCTGCCAGAAAGAGCCAACTGTCGAAGCTGAAGACCGAGTGTGGCAGCGTCGTTTCCGGGACACCTGAGATTTTGAGTGAGATTGAGAGATTCTATGGGCAGCTGTACACATCATCGTTGGAGCCACATGCAAGTGTGAGTAACGATCCAAGAGCAAGTCTTATCCGACACTATTGCGATGATATTCCGGACGTCAGTCTGAGCGAGATTAGAATGGCTCTCCAGCACCTTAAAAACGGCAAGGCCCCAGGCGAGGATGGAATTACAGCGGAGGTTCTTAAAGCGGGTGGAAAACCGGTACTTGAAGTCCTTCCGTTTCGAATCGAAGTGCTGAAGTGTTTGTACAGGAGGGCTACGATGGTTATCCGAGTACAGAACCAGAGTACGAAACCTATCCAACTGCAAAGAGGTGTAAGACAGGGTGACGTTATATCCCCGAAACTCTTCACCGCTGCATTGGAAGATGTTTTCAAGCTTCTGGACTGGAAAGGATACGGTATTAACATCAACGGCGAGTACATCACTCACTTTCGATTTGCCGACGATATAGTCCTTATGGCAGAATCGTTGGAGGACCTAAGCACTATGTTCAATGACCTCAATAGTGCCTCCCAACGGATATCTCTTAAGATGAACATGGACAAAACAAAGATCATGTATTACGTCCATGTCACACCTATGCCGGTAGTTGTTGGGAGCACTAAGCTAGAAGTTGTTGACGAGTATCCTCAATGGGTCAATCGACAGATTCAACTCGGCTGGGCAGCGTTCGGGAAATTACGGCACATCTTCTCGTCAGGTATACCTCAAAACTTGAAAACGAGACTGTACAACCAGTGCGTGTTGCCAGTGATGACCTATGGAACTAAGACGTGGTCTTTCACAGCTGGCCTTATGAGGAAGCTTAAGGTCTCTCAGCGAGCTATGGCGAGGACTATGCTTGGGGTTTCTCTGCGTGATAAACTTAGAAATGATTTCGATTCGCAGTAGAACCAGAGTGACCGACATAACCCAACGGATTAGTAAGCTGAAGTGGCAATGGGCCGGCCATATAGCTCGATGAACCGACAACCGATGGAGAAAAAAGGTTCTCGAGAGGCGGCCTCGTACCGGCGGACGAAATGTAGGGCGAATGATGATGATGATGATATTCAATAAAATTCATAGATAGTATTGCAACGATCAAATAATTTGTTTCATGGAACAATGAAGTAGGTACCTACCTAAATTATATTATTCAAGATAATATACAAGTGCGCTACAATTAAAACTTTAATGCGCTATTGCTGCCTACATTGCATAAATGAATGATAAAAATCTTGATCTTTTAAATTTTAAAACTACTTGAAATAACCTCCAAAATATAGTAAGTAATACCAAAATCATTGGGAGATAAAAAATTGTTTAGGTATTTTAGATAAGGAGCTGTCAAGGTCGGTACCTACTTTGAAAATGAATCTCAGTAAATAATTTACTATGATGGAATTTTGCTTGATGTATTTTGTTATTGAATAAAATTAAGTTTAGGAATTTTATCGTGTTTCATATAACATATGGAAGGTATATTCATGTAAATAGAACCCAGTATCTATTTTGTTATTGTTAGATATTCTGATTCTGACAAGAGACTGCATGACCATCCTAGCAGAAAAAAACTGTTCATTTAAGTAGGTACTTTCAGGGCACGGAAATTTTATAAACACTTTTGGTCTATAGCATTAAAATTAGGTATTTTATCCAAATAGTACTGCCATATGAGTACTCCTTTACTCTGTGGTACTGACATATTTCGGAAGCCATGTAATCTTGACGTATCCCATTATCGAATCTTACGATACCTTAGAGTACCTACCTAATGTATTCTCTAACAACTTTCGTATTTTTTTTAACGTTCGTGTTTATATAAGATTAAATGTAAGGTTATTTATTTATTCAAGTTATACTTTACCTAAATTTAACTTCTCCACTTAAGTTTTCAGATGGAGTCCAGATGAATGTGGCAGTTTGCTTATCGAACTTGGAATCATGCTTCTTGTGAGTAATAGCATTCTAAAATGAGAATAAAACAAAAGTTAATCATAATTTTTAAATCTCCTATAGTTTCCTATAATACCTTCTCATAATAAATTTTTAATCATCTCGCCAATGAGATATGAACTGGTTTAAATTTAGTATAATGCTATGCTGATATTAATATATTTTTTGTCAGGGATCACCAATTAGTTTAATTGCGGGTCCGTATAATAAAAAATATAAATCTGTCGCGGCCGTTTGCTAGATAATGACTATAGCAACCGAAATTTAAAATGTTAATTAACAAATAAAACGAAAAGAAATCAGAATATTTTTTTTATTAGGATACATCTAATTAAAAAATAACAAAGTAAGTACCCAATATTAAAGAGAAAAATTGCATTTTTTAATCCGAACAATCTGTCTGAAGTCTGGTATTATGTTGGTGTAAGGTAAGACGAGATAGAAATTTTATTTTAACGAAGTTCACCTTAGAAAACGCTTCTTCACAAATATCTTATGTTGATCCAAACATTGTACCTAGGTACAAAGTTTCAAAGCCAATTTTTTTTTAGTTCTGGGTATTATCATTTACTTTTTGTGTTAAAAGTGATAAAAGAGAAGAAAATTTAATTACCACAAATTTTTATATTGATATTCTTAGATTCTTCTGGGTCGTTAGAAAAAAAATTATTACTTTCTCAGAATGTGACACTTATTTAGATGAATTGGGACGTAAAACTTTATCGTGTATCGTCGTGTAAAAAATCGTGTAAACCAATACTTGCATGTAATATAGGTTCAAGAATTGTTTGTTTAAAGATAGTTTAAAGAATAAGAATATCTTATGTCTTTAGCTTATTTTCTATATTACTTAGGTTGTTCCTTAAGTTTTATCAAGAGACTAAGGGTGTTGTAGGCGTGTTTATTTTTAATTAAATAAATTTTAAAAATACAGCAGTGAGAATCGAGCCTCGCTCTAGTAGAGTTCCCTTCATATTATGACCAACTAGTTTCTTTTTAAATGTTCATTTTAGTTTTGGGCACATTTACAAACTACATTATGAATTGATGTTTTCAGAAACTGTTCAATTCGTCCTCTCTATTCTACCGCTTCTTCGGAGACGTGGAGTAAAGTGCGGTAGTCTTGTTCGACAAGACGAAAGGCGACAACGCTCTATCCTAATGAAGAAGGATTACTGATTACAGGCCGATTTCACTCCGTGCTGTTTTCGCGAGTCATTACGGATTGTCTCGCAAGCAGCCTTGATGACTTCTAGTCTTGTGAACAAGCCGGTTTCCAAATAGGTCTTAGTACGTAAGTGTACCTACCATTCGGCAAATTATACAGAAGACCTAAGAATACAACCTGCCACACTGTTCTGCGTATGTGGACTATAAGTAATTTACGTGGTAGAGCCATGCTGCAGCTATAAATATTATGGTTGTAATACGAATGGGTCGGCTCGACCGGGGTTGGACCACCCTCTCACAGAACACCAACGTAAAATAGCAGCTCAATGCAGCTGTGTTTCGTATAGTGAATGTAGACAACCGGAGACCCTTTTTACTAGAAACGAGGCATTTAATCCTAGTCCTCAGAGGTGACAACGCATCTGTATTTTGAATCGAGGATAAATGTATATGTCTACCACAGCATCCACGTATCATCAGGTGGACTGTGTGCTCGTTTATCACCATTATTCTATAAAAATAAATAAACAAGAAAGCCTTTTATTATATAATTCTTTCGAAAATAGGACGGTGCTACATTACTGATACAGATACACTGTTGGTATATCGAAGTGTTTGTACAGTAAAGCTACTAGGCTGTCGGTGTACATGTACAGTAATAGATTACTCTATACAACAATATCTAATACTCTATATAACAATAGACTTGGGGAGGGCTGTAATGATAATGCTAATAATGCTATAAGTGGCAGTGTTGTAAGAATTAATGTTACCATTTAATTTTGATTGTGCCTGTTTAACGTTGTTATAAATATTATGACAAAATATTTTAAAATCCAATAATTTCTTTAATTGCGTATTGTAAATTATGTTAAATATTTATGATAAAAACTTATTTAGTATGCGTGATAGGCGTGTGTTAGATTTGCATTGCATTCCTTCTTGTTGCCAATTACAACACTCAAGGCTGTTCGTCTATTTTATAGTTCGGTACAAGAGGTTAGATTAAATAACATGCCTCTACTTGAATGATTAATGATAGTATTTTGTGGTTGCTGCCTACTACAAAATATTGCAAAACAATTTAGACGAAGCTCAACGCATCTTTGTTTCCAAAGATTGTTTCTTTCTAATTTGTCTTAAAAGTCATTTTATTATGTCCTTTGCCTTTACGTAACCAAGACCTTGCACAAGCTTCAAAAGTTCTATTGGTTTTATTTATATTGAGTTTTAATAGTATTAAAAATAACAGTTGACCGTGACATCGACGCGTCGTGTTTTTCAAACAACTTCAAAAAGGAGGTACTCAATTCGACTGTATGTTATTTTATGTGTGATAACATTTTTCTCGGTGAATCGATTTCGAGGATTCTTTTTTTATTTGAAAGCTGATGCTTCGCATGTGGTCCCATATATTGATCAAGGTCTGACCAGTAGTTTTTGAGTTATCCTTAATAATTTATATTGAAGTCGGTTGTACAAAATTTTAAATTATTTTTGTTATAAAAGGCCATGAATATAAGTAATTTAGCAAAATAATATATAAATTAAGTTATACTAACTTATAAATATTATTTTTATTTTTAGCAGACTTCAAAAAAGGGGATCTCATTTCGATTGTGTGTTTTTTGCTTTTCTGTTTTTGAACAGAAATTAATATAAAAGTGCAAGCCGACTTGAAAGAACTAAAAGATAAAAGTTTAATTTTTATATCAACACGTTTCAGTAGTTAGCATACAGATGAACTACAATCTTTCAATCCAGTAAAATTAGAAGAAACACATGTTACAATAATTAGTTTTGGACAAATACAATTAATATTTTGCAAAATACAATTATGAGTCTTTGGATCTTTTCTTTATATTCCTAAAATAAATATTACAAACTTCATTCGATTATATCGCACAGTCCCTGTATATTGCACGCTTGCGGCATTATAACAATATGTGTTTGATATTATTTGTTGTCATTAGTAATATTTACAATTACTAATGGACTCTATTTACAGTATATTCCAATTGTAAATAAATTCCCTGTGATGGCGACGTAAGAGAATCTATTACCTGGTTCGACCCATGAGTGCCATACCATAAAAGGTATCCATGGATAAGGTAGAAAAACCGCATGGGCCCCAATAGAAGGCGGTATAACCTTCCCGTTTACGTCAGACGTAAAATACATACACCGGCGACTAGAAGTAGAGTCATGTGTGCAAGACGCCTGGTTCTGCGATCGTCAATCCACCTGCCAAGAATGGCAGGACAACAGGAGAGGCCCACGTCCCCAGAAGCGGAATTTAATGGGCTGATATAGAAGAGATCAAATAATTTGCTTGATTGGCAAATATTTTTTGTCGATTAATTTGAAATTCCAGTGTTTACAGAAAACTGGCTGGTTGTACGATGCCACTTTACTACCTTAAAAATAATTAAACAAAATTTTTCCGAAGGTTCCATTCAAAACGTAAGATAACAATATTTTAGGACAAATTTACAAATGCTTGAAACAAAAATTACATCAAAATCGGTCTAGTCCAGTTTTGATGTGCATCATCTTTCCTCTCGCTTCTCTGTGAGTGATTTCATGAAAAGGATGGAAGTGTAACAGGAAGCCGGGGCGCGCTATTGATTTGACCAATGAGCGCGCGCGATGGTAGTAAAGTGTGCTGTTATATAAACTAATTTATATATGTAAACTATAGTAATAAATGTATTTACTGTTGATAATGAGTGTCTGAAAAAAGTGCAGATCGTTGATAAAAAATGCAAGTGTATAAAAATGTGAATAAATATTTCTTATATAATATGATTTTTTATATTTACGCGAACACCACACGTTGAATAAAACTACTTTTACGGATTTTATCGCGTTTAATTTAACTTATTTTTAATTCCCGACGTTTCGGGTGCTTTGCAGCACCCATGGTCACGTGGGAATGAGGTGATTGACGTCCCGATGTCCAGGTTAACCCGGATTACCTTCAGCTTTTTAATTATTACTTTTGGTCCGATCTACGCAGACAAATAGGTTTTTTCAGGATATAATGTTAATGTTGCATAATAAAAAGGTGAGATGTCAGTTATTACACATCATATGCGACTACTGTAAGGCTCGCTCGTTTTTTTAAATTTAATTCTATAATCTATGTACATCTCCCCCATAACCATCCGTTGTGAACAATTACTTGCGTAATGAGGTTGTAGACCGCGTATTGTACCTTTTTTATTTATTTAATTTTATTTTGTTTCACTGCGTATTGGTGTAAAATATAGAATATATTTATTTATTGATTGATTAAAACGGCATCAAAAAGTTAGTAAATTTCAATAGCTTCATCCCTATTTTCCCCCTTAGGTGAGGAGTATCCAAAAATCCTTAGACACGTGTTACTTAGTTCCTAATCGAAAGCTAATTAAAAGAAGAATTCTTAATTTATATTTACGGGAAGAACACAAATTTAAACACCCTCTGCCCCCACCCCGTAAAGGGCCGTTTTCAAAAATCGCAAATAAGTATTCATTTATTTTATTTACAGAGTACTTTCAGTAAGTTTCAAGTCAATCGCCCCGTAAAATAAAAAACATTCTTACAAATTGTTACACCCTATTTCACCCTCTTAGGGGCTTAGGGGTTGAATATTCCAAAATCCTTTCTTAGCGGATGTCTACGTAATTAAAGGAACCTATTGTCCCAATTTCTACGCTTCTACGTCCAGCGATATGGGCTATTTAATATGTATTTTTCATGCAAACTTTGCATCCTCTTTCAAAATCTTACGAAGAAAATAAAAAAAAAAATAAAAAAAAATTTTAATATTTTAATTTAAGAGTATTTGCACCACCAAATTTGGACACACTCTGGCATTCCCGTAAGGGGTAGTTAAAAATCGCCAACTACGTATTCTTTTATTTTATTTCAGTAAATTTCTAGTCAATGGTTTCTTAAAATTAAAAGTTTTATACAAACTGCACCTTATTTCACCCCTTAGGGAAAGAATTTTCAAAAATCGTTTTTTGTTGGATGGTTACGTCATAAGAGGCAGCTAATGTCCAAATTGCAGATTTCTACGACTAGTGGTTTGGGCTGTGCGTTTATATATGAGTCAGTCACTAAGGATATCTTTATTAAGTATAATATAATATAGATATATAGAAATATATATGAAGATAAGATATATCTTGTACTTAACATAAAATGTCTTATATAAGCTCCCGTAGCGTTGAAGTTAATTACGCGAATACGTGAAAAACATTTTACTATATTTTAAGTACGCGAATTAATAACAATGAGAATAAATAATGTTAACAATTCCAGTTTTACATAAAGCAGCTTCACGCCCGGCAAATATAAAAAATGCGATTTTCAACAGATTCAAACAACGTCCATATCCAAAAACCAACAGAACGTGAAGGCCTTTTACGACAATAGATTTCTTAGTATTTTTTATTGTCTCTTGCTTTGATTATAAGAAGGCATTGTGTCCAAATAATGATAGTAGTATACTGTGATAATAGTAAGCTCCGACGCGAAAGAGTTTGTAAAACTTTTGAATGTCCTTGTTTCATGTAAACCAATATCGGTAATTGAAACTTTGACGAAAAGCAAATGCAATTGTATGCTCTATTTTTAAAATTTAACTTTGATACGCAATTTCTAAAAAAACTGCAATAAGCTAATATGATAATTCAAAATTATTTAGAAAAATGTACATTAAAGTTAAGATTTTTTAAATAACTGCAGTAGTAAAATAATATTCATTGTAAGCATTTAAAAAAAATAAGCTAGAGCAAAGCCTCTGAGATAAGTATTTGTTTACATGAATTATATTAAAATTTAAATACAGTTGAATTGACAGCCTCCTTTTTGAAGTTACTTTAAAATAATGTCAGGGTCAAAAACTTAAAACAAATTTAAGATACCTTGCTTATTAAGTAAATCACAAGGTGAACAACGTTGCTCATCGTACGTTACTTAAACTTTTATGTTAATTTTTATTTTATAAATATAATTTCTTATGTAGTACTTAATAGTCATATTTTAGTAACAATTGAACATTTGCTACTAACAGGGTAACATTATCGTTTATATTTGCATTTAGTCGGTAGGTACCTAACGCACAAACATTTCTAAATCATACTACACATAATATTTCTATCTTCTATATAAATAAAATGATAGAGGTTTGCAGTAGTGCGCGCATCACGGAAAAACTACATGATAGATTTCAATGACGTTTTCTAAGTTTTATTTCTTAGACACTTGACACTTATCTAAAAAAAAATTGTGATACCTTCATTTAATATAAAGTTATTACAGTTTTAAGAAACAACGATTTTTATACGGGGTTTTTCACACGGTCAACTGTACGTCGCTTGCTCTCGCGTTACTAACCCAGATAATTTATATATTTTAGCTACAAACGGAGCAACGAATAAAATTGATTACAAAGAAATTTTGTCGTTTTGATGTTTTCCTTCGCACATACGAAAACTTTGTTAATATACCAAGCAACGCAGACGAAGTCGCGGATATCAGCTAGTATATTATATAAGGATAGATAATAGGATTATTAAACTTGTTTAAGATTTTACTTACGCCTGCTGATCCACAATTGAGCAGTTGAGCGAAGGGATCATTGGGATCAACGGTGAAGGTTCCCACAATTTCCTCTCCTTTACGTGCTTGCAGAAGCAGACCCCGCATTTTGTCCGACGGCTTCGCACCAGAAACTGTGACCTCCAATGGGGTGCCGGCTCTCACTACCTAATAATGACGAGTACTTGCTATACATATGTATTTTAAAATAAACTACTAAAAACGTTAAAAAACAGTATGATTAAATTTAAAACTAACATATTTTGTTTTATTAAACATTTTCACAATAATAACAACAAATCATTTATCATTAAAACAAGTGAACACATTGCTTCCTTACTGTGGAACTTGTGGTGATAACGTAGGGTGCCGCTGATTTTTGTGGCGGTACAGGATGCCTTGGAATCATATCTTTGCAAGCGCTTTCTGGAGCACCCATAGAGTAGCCTTCAGCATAGGCTATTAGAGCCACAGCAACCATAGTGTAGATGAACATCGTAGCGGTTAATTAATCTACAAAAAAATTGGTGTCGTATTGTAACTTTTAAGATTTTCAGTATATTAACGAATTATGTCGAAAACAAACGTTTACTAAAAGTGGGTCGTGGTCCTTTCTTGTATTTCAGTTTGTTAACATCATGCAAAGCTGTAAGCTGTAAGTGTAAGACAGGTTCTCAAACGCGAAATTATGCAATCGAGATCGAGACCGGCAAACATTCGGCGAGTGATTGTAGAAATATGTAAAACAAATAAACCAAAAAAAATGTTGCATAATGACATGCATTTGTTTGTTTCTTTGAATACTACAATATAATTTGAAAAATGTATATAGTATAATTTTAAGACATACGAAAAACTTGTAGAGGAAATGCATAATTGACATAATATGTGGTTGTAGCTTAGTAGCATTGAAAAATAGGAAAGGGACAAATGTTGCATTTTGCCTGTTGTATTTTAATTTGAACTACAATCAACTAATGACATAACAACTAAAATTTTGATATTATTATTGATAACAAGTGTATAAAAGTTCAATATTAATACTTCAATTTTTCACATAGTACATGAATACAAAAAAAATTATACGAAAAAAATTTTTTTTGTACAACTTATTAAATTAAGAATAGGTTGTAATATTTAATTCAAGTTATTGGACAGTTGCTTATATGTATATTTAATTTACCTTTAGAATTAGTTTAATTGAGCGTCGGTACGACGTGACTCCTCCGTACTGTATGTCAACTAACATAGCGACCTCGCAACTTCCAGGCTATATATTGCAATATTTCTCGACATGGAAGGGCGAACAATCAAAGATTATTTGACGTAGAGAGAAAATGTTTTAAAATGTTTATGAGATTGTTTTTGTAATCGATTTATAACTTTATGCGTGCATTTATAAACATGCTTGCGTGCGTGCGTGCGTAAATGCGTGCGTGCATGCGTAAATGCATGCGTGCGTGAGTGTGTGTGTGTGTATGTGTTGCTTCAACACAGCGGTAATTTTTTGTTACCTACTTCTTAATAAAAACTATTGTTTCTTAAAGAAATTAAAAACTCCTTTTTATAAGTTTAAATTGTAACTGTTGGTAGAAATATATATTCTACTTGTGAGTTTCTTCTCAATTGGGACTTGTTTAAGCGAAGGCCTAGCTTTCTTGACTTTCTAATAGTTTTTTGTAACAGTCAATTTTGAAAAAAATATTTTCATTTTGACTATTTTGGTATATCGGTGACCATGATTTGTCTTGCAATTTCTACTGTCACCTCTTACGCCACCAAGCAAACTAAGGTAAAATGGATCCACCATTCGGAGAGCCTTAATTTAAAATAAAATTTGTTAATTATTTCAAATAAATTTATTAAAAATGTGTCAATTATATGTTTTGGAAGATATCAAAAATTTAAGATAAAATCTCCAGGTTTCGTCTATAAATGTCTGCCATATATTATACCTTAAATCCTCTGGTGACATAAATAAATTATTTCACAACATATTTCCCGACCACATTCAATAAGAATCTAAAAACAAAGTTTGCGACGATTGATCTTGGCGATACAAACAAAAATCAAAAAGACATGTAGCACAGTAAAGAGCTAAAGAGTGACATGCAAGACAAAATACCTCTTGGTATTAGATAATAGTTATATTATACCCCCTCCGTGATAGCCTTTGTGATTAACTTTGGATTTTGAATATATAATAAGGCAATAGATTTTGACTAAACCCTTTAATACAAATAGACAAAGTTTCTACGATTATTGGTCTTTGCCAGATTCTTGACGCTTAACGTGCATTTTTACTACAAACTGTAATTGTTGAATGTGAACCCTGTTTTAGCGTATAGTTAAACATATATTTTAAGAATGAAGTTACGATTTAATATAAATAAATATATATATATATATATATATATTTATATATCTATGAAAAATAATATGCAATCTGTAGCTGTGAGACGTGTAAAAGCTGTAACTTTGTCTATATATCTCCCACAGCTGGGCTCAGGCCACCTTTAATTTCTGAGAGAGTTTTAAGGAACTATGCACCGCGCTGTCTTCACACTTTACACGCCTTCAAAATATTTTTTTAATTTTTTCGACATGCACGATTTCCTCACGATGTCTTCCTTCATCGCCAAGCTCGTGGTAAATCAGCTGGAAATTGCAATTAGCAATTTCTTTGGTGCCGGCGGGAATCGAACCAGGTTGCTTACTTGCGCTGCGTACTGTAGAATTTACAGGAAACGCTTAGTCCTTATGCTACCATGGTTCTAAGTAAAATGAAACACAAACTGATATTCGTATTCAATTTTTACATTATCATTTTGTTAATTATAAAAATGCATAAAATGCAAATGGTTTTAGATAAAAATAAGTAAAAGGTAATATTTTTCCTATATCAATGAAATAATTTTAACGGTTTTTACTTTTTTTTAAAAGCTCATTTTTACCCTTTTCAGTGGTCTAAGGATTAACACATAGTATACAAGATAACAAACAGCAAGAATGTCGTCTAAATAGTTAGAAGTATAATAATAAAATCTTCATTCTCTGTTTTTCCACTCTTAGGGCTGGAGTTTTTCATCAAATTTATAAGGACCACCCCTGAAGTATAACCTGTTCAATAAAAAAAGATTCATCAAAATCGGTTCATAAATAAAGAAGTTAAAAACAACAAAGAAGTTTAAAAGCTTTCGATTCGAAAGAAAATATTATTTTAACCAGACGCACCTCCTTCTTTTTGATGCCGTATAAATAAATTACCTGATTTTATTATTTTAATATCGTATATGAGCATTTAATTTTATTTAAATTTTATCATAAAAGGAAAAATCTTTTTAAAGTGTATTATTTGTAACAATTGTTAAAAAACTTATTACTTAGTAGTTAATGCCGAACAATAATTATTAACATAATAATTGTTCCGCATTAATAATATCTATACTTAGGCGGGTTGAAATTTCAATGCCATAGAAAAGTGGATTGGTAATTGTAACTTTGAATATCTGTTAAAAAATCCTCTAGTTTTTGGGTTTTACTACAATATAGTAAACATAAATCGATTTATAAAATATATAAATCGGTTTATGAGACGTCTGGATAAAAAGTTACCATTAGGAAAACAAATCTTATAAATTGTTATTGTTTTATAATCGGAAACTTAGAATCACACAGGGAATTAAAAATATAAAAAAATGTAAGTAAACATTAACTTATTGTTTCCTATTAGGTTTTAATTACTAACATTTTTTATAGAATAAGGTGAAAAACGAGCACACACTACACCTGATGGTAAATGGATGCTGTGGCGAATAGACATCTAGAACTATCCTCGACTAAGAATCAAAATGCATAAGCGTTGTCTAGTGTCCCTGAGTATGATGGAACGTCTCGTTTTCAGTAATTAGGGTCTCCGGTTCTCTACACTCTAATACGAAACATGTAACATTAAAGTGCTATTTTACGCTGGTATTCTGTGAGAGCGTGGTTCTTCCCGTCGCACCGACCCATTCGTGGTATAACCACATTATAGCTGCAGCATGGCTCTACCACGTAAAATTATTAATGGATTTCGTTATCGTTCCTTAATGTTTTCCATACTTGTGAAAATGGATAACGGAATCAAGGGAATGCCCGCTGACTACAAACATGCTCTATGCAGTCAACGGGTATTCCCTACGTTCCGTCCATACATAATCTTTAATATATAATAATTCTTCTGTATACGTGTGTTTGTCACTGAACTCTATCATAAACGGCTGGACCGATTTTGATGAAATTTTTGTGTGTTTGGGTGATTGATTAACAATTAGACTCGGTAGGTGGCGCTGATGTCAAAATTCAGAAATCACTCGTCTGGAGCCGAAGCGGATCGCTTGTATTATATTATATAGTATCTATACGAATGCGTTTCTTGCTGCAGTTAGGTTAATTTTAAACCGGATTAACATTAATAGTCCCAGATAAATAAAATATATTTATTCGTTCTAGTACTGGATCAATAGTTACTTTCGGCTTATAGCAATGCATTCCATAAAATTAGAGATTCTGACAACGATGAATTTGTCCACAATGTTCGCGAATAATCACGCGATATAATATTCTATACAAGAAGCAATAGGATTTTTCATTGTATTAAGATTATTTAAAATTTCGTTGGGTTTGTATTTGTTGTATTTGACTGCCTCGTTGGTTTAGTGGACGTAAACACAGTTGCTGATCATGAGGTCCAGGGCTTGAATCTTGGGTCCGGCCAAAATCAGTAATTGGGTTTTTCTGTCAAGAAATTCTCAGTAGCAGCCTGGAGTCAGGAAGTTAGTGGTGTTTCACCCCCGTGTCTAAGAAATATTAAAGCACGTAAAGCCGTTGGACATACGCCTGATATCTCTCCGGTCGCATCGGATTGCCGTCACATCGGACTAAGAGAGTAAGGATTAGAGAGTGCACATGTGCTTGCGCATACACTCGTGCACTGTAATCCTGTCCTGCCCTGATGGCTAGTCTCCGTTGATCCCGTGATAGAAATTTGGTCTGGAAGACATAATGACCCTGAGGTACCACGACTCTTTTAAGTATCTGTATTTACTAATAATAAATAAAAACAAAAAACGTAGTTGTAAAGTATCATACCCCATATCATCCCGTGGGTGTCATAAGAGGCGACTGAGGGAAACTAAAACAGAAGATGGGCAGCAGCATCTTCCTGATAACAACTTAAAAATAATAAAAAACTGCGGTTGTAATCCGCCTGCCAAGCGTGGCAACTATGGTGAAATTGTTCCTATGAGACAATCTATGGGAGAGGCCTATGTTCAGCAGTGGTCTTTAATAGGCTGTGATGGAAATTATCATACTAGGTAACAGTATGAGCAAGCGGCTGACAAATGAAAAATCCTCGAAATAAATTATGATTGAAGTGAAAAGGTGAATCGTCAAATGACGTTATTTCCAACGTATAATTGATATTGTGTTCATTATTAGCGATCCGCACCGGCTTCGCACGGGTGATTTCTGGATCTCGACAACAGCTCCGCTTACCTGGTCCAATTGTGAATCGAAACCACATCCACGGACCCACTCAAACACACACAAAAATTTGATCAGAATTGGTCGAGCCAGTGTCGACTTTTAGCGAGACTAACGGACAGCAATTGATTTTTATTTATAGAGATTGTTTATAAGCTCTAAGATCCTGTCGCTGGTCTTGGTACGTAAGTTCCCATGGATATTTTTCAAGTCCCCTGCCATGATATGTCACCGTTATATGGCTGACGCCAAAATCAAGAACAGTAAAGCTACTGGAAACCGGGGGCAATTTTTACTTCATGCCGCTCGTTGCTAATTAGAAAATTTTGCTGCCCTTCTCGTGGGTCACTCTGTTGCGACTATTATATTATAAAAACATTTCACGTGAACATTGTCGTGGTAGAGCCATGCTGCGGGTATATCATGGTTATAGCACAGAATAAATAACATGGTTATAGCACGAATGGGTCGGCTCGACCGGGGAAGGTATTGCTTCTTAGACTGACGCATCTGCATTTTGATTCTTAATCGAGGATAGTTGTAGATGTCTATGGGCTACAAAATCCACTTACCATCAGGTGGATTATGAACACATTTATCGTTATTCTATAAAAAAAAACATGCGTGGGTGTCGTGGAACACTCGGTTGGGTCGAAGTTCCTTTCGTATTATATTATTATTAATAAACGTATTATATTATTGATTAACAAATACAAATAAATGAATTATTCTAGTTGTATTTGTTAATCAACTAGTTTAATATAATGAAGCGTCATTTAAAATAATATTTCTTCCATGGCAAGATAAGAAAAACTGCGAGGGAGCTGGATATTATTCCATCTCGCTCGCACTATAGAAAGGGGGTCGTGACGGAAAAATCTTACACTTTTTCTCGCCTAGCCCCCATCCGTCAAATTCGTACCGTGCGATAAGGAACTTCGTTCCAAAAAGAATTGACTTTGCATTTGCAAGCATTGTCAACCTGTCAGGTATCGAGTTAAGCAGAGATTTTATTTTCACCTTACTTTAACCTAATATTTATTCTGCACTTTAATTTTCTTTTAGATATTTCGCTCCATGATGTACATACACGTGAATTACTGTCAAAATGAGGTTAAATATGGTGTTCTGGTACTTTAGAGATTAAATAATGGACTGTGATAGAGTACCAGCGGTGACCTTTAATCACCGCTTAGCCAGTTTGTCCCATTAGCCCATTACCTATGCCTTATAATTTTTTTGTTTAGTTAGTCATAATACTCTTTTCCTCGTAGGTGTCATAAAAAGCGATTAGGGGAAACCCCAAAAGATATCATATTATTGTATGTATTATATGTACATATTAACCATCTCGTTTACGCTAGATAAAATAATTAGATGATCGACGGAGAACGACGTCAAAGGTGCAAAACATCTAGTACTGCTATCGCTAAAAGATATATTTCCCTAAGGAAAATAGTTCAATATTATTAATATGTTATGTCTGAGAAATTATACGTATATAATAATGTAACATTATGACCCTTATTCGTTGCACATTTGCGGTAATTCCCGATAAGAGGAAATTTTCTATTTCTACAATGAAAAATGTTTATACATGATAGGACGTAGCGACAGCGCAGTGACTGAGTGTTTGGTTGCGGCACTGCGGGCCGCGGGTTCGATATCTGCAGAGATGGATACTTAAGTATGTATTTGATGAATTAAAAATTCATTCTTCATTCATAACCTCCCCCCAGGATTGCCTCTTTGGGAGAATTTTGCCATAGTTGCCACGCTTGGCAAGCGTGTTGGCAACCGCAGTTTTTTAAATTATTTTGAGGTGTTATCAGGAAGATGCTGCTGCCTGTCTCCTACTTACAAATAATTGTTCCGAATTTAGATGTTGGCACTACATTACTTATGTATTGAAAACGCTTTCACGATACAGGAGGACTGCGTTTTTTTTAAAAATAAAAACCGGAAACTACACAAAGTCTGAATACAAATCTTTCCAACAGTATTAACAGCTCAGATGTTTCTGCAAATGCTGTTGGAGCTGATTATGCTGTTGGAAGGATTGTCAACTGGCGGATGTGGCTACAGCTCTAGGTTAGTGTACTTTAGTTACTTCGCAGCACAATATCTAATTATATGTTGTAAAGATTATTTTTTTCTTGAAAAATGGGCAAAATGTGTAATTTATATTGCATCCTCGTTATTCGGGGAATTATTCAAAAAAATATTCTAACTTTTACGTAGATATTTACGTAAACATGATTATCTTTTGCCAAAGAACCAACATTAACCTCGTTAACTCTTAGTATTTTAGAGTTCGCTGACATCAACGTACCTAAGAATTAGTAATAAAATGGATAATCCAAATTAGATTAGCGAAGACATATGAGACAATAATGGGACAACGGACAATCTTCGCGAATATATTACGTTAATTAAAATCCCCCATTATATAAGCATTAAGCCTTAATGATTTATAATTACACGAACACTAAACTTGAATAAAACTAAGTTTACTTATATTTAATACTCGACGTTTTGGGTGCGGAGGACTGCGGGGTTTTATCATCCTGATGTCAAAGTTATCCTGGGGTACCAGCTTTCAGCTTTTCCCGATTATATTTTGATATTAATTTTTGGTTCGATTTACGCAGGATGAGCTTACAGTTGCAGTATGCTTGGGTTTGGATTTGATTTTCTTAATTATGGGATCCTAAGCATATGGTAGCACCCAGCCATATTCTGTCTTGAAATTTAGTTGTCTTTTTCGCGAATCATTGGGTAGAAATCGGTGTTCTTTTGCGAGGAATTGTTGTTTATCAAATCTGATGTAGTGACAGGAGAGATCTTGAACATGTTTACAGACTGCAGACTTCTCAGAATATCGGTGCTTCACTTAAGCTTTAAGTAATGAAATCCGTAAAATTAGTTTTATTTAATCTTTTCGAAAGAAAATTTAAAAATTACATTAAAATAATTTATGCTGAGAAAATATTTTGAAGACACACGAGTTTAGAATAGTGCCACCTCCGTTCAACACCATGATGTAAATTCGTAACGTAAGTAATAGATACTAACATCATCATCATCATCATCATCATTACAGTCCTTCACAAATCCACTGCTGAACATAGCCCTTCCCCAAGGAATGCCACAAAGCAAGGTCCTGAGCCATCTGCATCCAACGACTTCCTGCATGTCTTACGAGGTCGCATTCTATCTAGTGGGGGGTCGCCCTACACTTCGCCTACCGATACGAGGCTGCCACTCGAGAACCTTTTTTCCCCATCGGTTGTCGGTTCTTCGAGCTATATGGCCGGCCCATTGCCACTTCAGCTTACTAATCCGTTGGACTATGTCAGTCAAACTGGTTCTACTGCGGATATCCTCATTTCTAAGTTTATCACGCAGAGAAACCCCGAGCATAGCCCTCTCCATAGCTCGCTGTGCGACCTTGAGCTTACTCATACGGCCAGCAGTGAAGGACCACGTCTCAGATCCATAAGTCATCACTGGCAACACGCACTGGTTGTACAATCTCGTTTTTAAGTGTTGAGGTATACCTGACGAGAAGATGTGTCGTAATATCCCGAACGCTGTCCAGCCGAGTTGAATCTGTCGATTGACCTCTCGGTCGAAGTTGGACTTACCTAGTCGGACTAGTTGTCCCAGGTAAACATACTCGTCAACAACTTAGAGCTTAGTGCTCCCAACAACTACCGGCATAGGTGAGACATGGGCGTTACACATGATCTTTGTTTTGTCCATGTTCATCTTAAGAGATATCCGTTGGGAGGCACTATGGAGGTCATTGAGCATAGTGCTTAGGTCCTCCAGCGATTCCGTCATAAGGACTATATCGTCAGCAAATCAAAGGTGAGTGATGTACTCGCCATTGATGTTAATACCGTATCCCTTCCAGTCCAGTATACTCGGATAGCCATCGTCACCCTACTGTACAAACACTTCAGCACTTCGATATACCGACAGTCAACTTGGCACCGCTGAAGGGACTGCAGCACCGCCCAAATTTCGACGGAATCAAAGGCTTTCTCAAAGTCCACATACGCAAGACATAATGGCAGATAGTACTCCTCGGTCTTCTGTACAATTTTCCGAAGCGTATGTATGTGGTCTATGGTGCTAAAGCCTTTTCGGAAACCGCCCAACTAACATTTTGGTGTCAGTTACAGGTTTTAATATAACTTTAATCTGTTTAACTGAGTAATAATTATCTCAATTTTAACTAAAAAAGATATATAGGAGTTAAAAAATAAATTTAGCTCCAACAGTGGTTCTAGAACTTTAATGAACGATGTTAGATTGCTTTTAGAGTTAGAATAGTGATAATCACAGCAAGTATAGTTTAAATGTTGTAGCTTTGACCTATTTGTAGCACCTAAATCTATACAACAGTGCTCGCTGACTCTCGTTAACACTTATTGTTGTTTAGTTGTTACCGTGAAGTGTCTTATATGTCTTTAGGTATTATATTGACTATAGGTGCAGACATGGGTTGTAAAACAGAGTTTGTCAAGAGTGTACTAACACAAGATACTAAAAGTGTTGAACAACTCATTTATGTAGTTTTAAGCTATAAGTTTAATTTTACTAATGCTTATTGTGTTAGGCAGATACACTTTAAAGACATTGTAAAAGTAATGGTGTTATACAAGACATGTATGGATATTAATACTCAAAAGAAAAGTCTTTGTAAAGTTGCAAATTGTTATAATTATTTAAAAACAACCTTATTACGAACTGAAGAAATTCTTCTACCGAGTATTATTAAGTTACATTAAAATGAAACGATTACAAACTTGGAGTAAATAAAAGAAAACAGGTGCAGTGAAAAAAAGGATGAAGCAGGAATGCCGTTTTTTTTTGATTCACTTAATAATGGTACGAATGACACAAACAAATCACGTGGTTGTGATGATATCCGATTAGATTCTGGTGTTCCATTTATTACGGAAAATAAAGAAGATTCGCTACAAAGTATAAATATAAATAGTAATAATACGAGTAAGTTTGGTCAAGTTCGAGTGAAGGCACAACAGGGTTCTGTAGAACAAGAACAAGAAAAAGCCCAGGTAAATCTTAATTTTTTCGATTACATACCACTTAGTGAGTCAGAAGATGAAGAAGAAGAGGAAGAAAAATCTAGTGATATTGAAAAAAATACTACACTAACTAAACAATTAAAAACGTAGTCTGTAGAAAACAATATTACACAAACTGCTTTAAAACAGTTGCTGTTGATTTTGAACGTTATGTTGCTAAGTTAGTACTACATTATTACTTCCGAAAGATCCACGAACTGTTTTGCGTACTCCAAAAGAAATTTGTATTAAAAATATTGAAGGAGGACAATATTGGAATCATGGTATAATTGAACCCTTAATGAAATTACTAAAGGATTTCACGCCCATTCCCAGTAGCGTTCATTTAAGCTTTAATTTTGACGGTCTACCAATATTTAAGAGTACCAAAAAGGAGTTTTGGCCAATATTAGCCAATGCACAGGGGAATATATTCACAATTGGAATATACTATGGTACAGGCAAACCAAAAATATTAGAAGAATATTTAGAAGATTTTGTAACTAAGATGAAATCATTAATTAGTAATGGAATAATTATAAATGAGAAACTTGTTTCTATAAAAATCAAATGTTTTGTTTGCGGTTCTCCAGCAAGGGCATTCATTAAAGGTAAACATCACAAAATTTTTAATTTATGGCCGTATTGAAACTTTAACATTATTCTTATAATCGTGATAGACATAGAATTAAATTACTATGTATAGTCAATTTTACTAATTATTATTATTATTTTACGAATAGTTTTTATTCAAATTTTGTGATGTTCTGTATTCAGTCTTTAATCATTGCTTTAACGCTCGTATGTAGTGACCAAATTAGTTAGGCTAATTTTTCAACGTGATTCTATCTTTTCAAATTTTCTAAGTTATTTGTATTGGCTAAATGTGTGACATACTTTTTTAGGTGTATGTAATTTTAACGGAAGACATGGATGTTTAAAGTGTACGACGGTTGGAAAATATTCGCATACATTTCATACTGTAGTTTTCTCTACTAAGGAAGATTCTCCAAGAACAGATGAAAATTCCAGAGCCAAAATTTACGGAGGTCATCATAAAATAGATTTTCCCTTACTGCCAATTGATATGGTAGAAGATTTTCCAGTAGCGGATTCTTTGCACCTCATAGATCTAGGTATAATGAAGAGGCTGCATATTGGGTGGCGAGACGGCAATTTTGGAACATATATGACTCAGCTGTGTGCGCGAGATATTGAAAACCTAGAGGTATTTTTAAAAAACTGTAAATTACCGTCTGAGATCCACCGGGCAGTAAGAAGTATAGATTGTCTCGCTTATTGGAAAGCAAGTGAATTTAGATTTTTTTTTTAATTTTTTGAGCGTTATCATATTGCCTGATATCCTTCGTGTTGATGTTGTTGAACACTTTCTGAGTATATTTTGCTCTATTACGATATGTTCCAATAAATGTTACACAACTTTACTACCACTTGCCAGAGAAATGTTGAAACATTTTGTGGATCAGTATAAATATTTCTATGGTTCTCATTATATCACCAGTAATGTGCATAATTTACTCCATATTGTGGACGAAGTTCAAAAATTTGGCCCTCTTCACAACTTCGATGCGTATCCATTTGAGAATCAATTATATTTAATCAAGAGAATGTTAAGACAGGGTGACAAGCCTCTGGCACAAGTTGCTAAGAGAATTTGTGAGATAAGTACAATTAATCATTTGATGACAGTAAAAACTACGAATAATGTACCCTATTTGACAACTAGTAAAAATAATCGTAAAATTCACTTCAAAAACTTTGTCCTTTCTTTAAAGCCAGAAGATAAATATTTTATGACTCACAATGAAGATATATTTGAATTAAAAGAGTTGTCCTCTGGTAGTGAAAAAAAGGTTATCATAAGTGGTAAAAAATTTTTGAACAAAGATGTCATATTTGACATACCGAATAAGTCATCGTTTTTAAGTATGTATAAAGTAAAAGAAGAACCTTATGTTGTCTCTGATGATGTTATAGTAATAAATCCAAATGAAATTAAATGCAAATTAGTTTGTATTAGTCATAAAGATATAATATACTTTCTACCATTATTACATACGCTGTAGCCACTTACTCAAATGATAAGAAAACTTTAATTTGAAAATTTCTTTACTAAAACAGTAAAAATTTAAGAAAAATTGTTGTACAAATATGTTTTTTTAGAAACATAATATATAAATGCTCTGTATGTGAATTATGAAAAATTTAATGAAGAAAATATAATTTATCCATTATAATATTAAAAATGCTTTCTTTAGCATAGATTGCTAAACATTGTAAATTGTTATTATAGTAACAAAAACAAATGCGTATACCTAAACTAACTATGGTAGCTATTACAATTTATGTTGTAATTGATAAAGTAATTGTTTTGAGATAATACAGCCTTACGTATTAGTAGGTATATTTTTCACCTATATCTACTAACGTTATGTACATAATAAATGTTAACCTATAAAAATAATTTTAATAATTCGGTAATGTCTAGTAACTATTTCAATCAGTCTCGATCTCGAATTACAGTCTCATATACAACAAAATAAAAATAGATAAAAAGAATACTCTAATAACTTTGATGTTTACATAGTTTTTAGATTATCAAACGAAATGGGAATGAAAATTAGACAGCGAGTGTCACAAATATAATTAATATGCCTTTAATTATATATTTATAAATGCTTAATGCAGCGATTCCTTTCCTTCAGTTTCAGACACTTGTCTCCTTTCTAACTGTAACGTTACTATTATAATTGGCGATGTCTTTTGAGATATTTTAATTGCATCGTCTTCTTTATTTTCCTTTGTGTTTTCTTCTACCGAATCATTTCTTTCTTTATTATCCATCGTGTTTTCTTCTTTGTTTATCTCATTCTCACTTTCACCATTATCAGAAGCTACATTTGTCTCATTTTCTTCTGAAAACTTCATACGTTTCAAATTATTTTTGGGTTTCGAACGTTGCCTTAACGTTGAAGCACTTTCAAGTTTTGCAATTTTCCTTTTATTGGCATTTTTCAAAATCGTTTCGAAAAATAATTCATTATCTTTTAAAGAATATGCCTGATCCCAATAGTGCACCATATTCCAGAAAAATTACTAAACATGCTTATAACCTTTTAAAGGAATTTTCAAATCTTCTCCTCTGCTACCCTCACTCCATGAGCACTCACAAATAAATTTCCTTGTAAACATAACATCAACAAGCATATAAGCACAATCTATAGCTTTACCTCCAGAACAAAGTATAAAATATCTATTTTTCAAATGATCTCTATTATTTGGGTCCGATAACTGTTTTTCGAGTTCATCTAAATCCTGAGCGCTGTGGACTGGCTTTTCATATATTGGAATATTTTCAACATGGCCTTTGCTGCTATTCAAAGTTTGCGCATCTTGATTATATGATGAAGTTATTTGAAAAACTGCGTCTTCCAGTTGCACAGACAAAGCAGACACCTTTTGAATGAAACTATTTTGCACATTGTTTAGAGACTGAATCTGGGCGATGATTGCAGAGTTATTATCCAGTTGCTGCTGTCGATTTTGATGAATTTGGCTTACAATAATTTCTTGGTTATCTAATATTTGTTTTTGGTTCTCAAACATTTTACTGTTGTCAAAGCTTACTGAATCCTGTACTAAAGGTGAAGTATCATTTGGAAAGATTGACTTTGTTATATATATGATATTTGTTGACTTTGCTTGAATCTCTTCGGTATAAACTACGTTATAGTTTAACTCAATCGGCAAGTCAGCTGGCGATGACGCTATGTCTGTTTTACGGTTAGTCAATACAACATTGCCCATCTGAAACAAAAAAGAGCTGGTAAAATTTTATTAAACAAGACTTGACAAAGAATTTAAAAATAAATAGACTAACTCTTTTCAAAAAAAAATTATTCATTCTTTATAGGCTGTTAAAGTCATGGCCTTCATTTAATTTGTAGTTCTTACCATATCTTGTGCCATTGAATTCAGATTTAAAGATTTGTTTTGTGGACGTCGCCGCTGCGTATAATTATCGACATCGTCCTCCGTATCACTGTGCTTCAGCATTTCAGATACAAGCTTTTCTCCGTTTTCGAAGCTTAATACATCGGTCCGTACTTTACATTTTATTACGTCCCAGTCTAGCGTTGGAGTTGAATTTTCATCTTTTAAATACTTTGATATGCATTTATTTGGATATCTGAGAATATTGTTAGATTTCCAACCCGAGGGAACAGTAAATAATTTATATTTCTTTACCTCCAAGGTATGAACAACTTTGAACGGCATGCTGAAACAATATTAATAACAACTTAACACATATATACGTTGTTACTCAAGGTATAACAAAATGTGCCAATAGAGAAAATCTTTTTAACAAAACCTTTAATTGCCTTAATTAGTCAAAAGACCGCACAATTTGCACGAGCAAATTTGCAATTACTTAATTACAATTGTCATAATTACGAAGCTACAAGTGACATTGTATCGCCGTTTAAAAAAAATCTTAACATTGTACGTAGTTGTACCTGCAACCCTTAAGAAACTTAACAACTATTAGGTATTACTGGATTTACCGAAGTCACATTTGTCATATGGATGAAGTCGCGGGTAGTTAAAACAAAAAATGTTGTCACAACAGTGTTTTTGTACATAATAATACTACGTCATAGGGGCGAAAATAACGATGGAGGTAAACAATATGGTTTATACCTACATAGAAACATAAGGCCTACCTACTACCCACATACCTATACCTACACAATATTATATAAATAAGCAAATCTTTCGGCACAAGTCCCAACATACACTATCTACCTATAGCCTAACATTATATAATGTTACATTATGTTAAGATAAATAATGAATCTTATTGAATGACTGACCTTGTATACGTTTTATTTTCGGGTATCAAAGTGAGATGATCAGACGACACTGCTCGAACCGCTGACACATTGATGTCCGTCTTCACCCGTTGACTATGTAAGACTGAGTGACTGACTTACTTTGCGAGTAAGGAACTATTTCTATTTTCTATTTTTCTCCTTAAAAAAACTGAACTCCTCTCTCCTTAAAGAAACTGAGGAGAAATTACGATGGTAATGAGTAACTTATAGAAACCTGGACAATCCTTTAAAATAAATGTTTCTTAGGAAAAGTTGTTTGTTATGATGTGTAGTATATACTACAATCGAACTAATAAAAAGACACACTACAAACCATATAAACCATTCACTAGGTTTTAGTATACCAAAACATTGATTTTTTTGTGATTTTTTAATACTTGCAGGTTTTGATTATTTCGTTGAAGAACCCTAATCCAGTCAGTTCGTAAAATGTTTAGCCGGTTGTATTGCCTTGGCTATAGTAAGTGTAATTATTTAAGTCTATTATTGCACTCTTAAGTATACTAAAGACTGCACAATATTCTTGAGTAAAGATGTTGTATCTCAAAATGTGTAATAGATGACTTAAGTGAAGACCTAAAGCTTTAACCGAGTTCGCCATTGTTTTGGTAAACTAACCTTTAAATTGATGACTGGGTTATTCAATATTTGACAACAAAATAACAAAAATACTTCATTATTATTGTTAATTTTGTTATTCCATTGATGCCACTTAATTTAACATGCCACTGGCCAGGAAGCAAGAATAAAAAATGATACAAATTTGAGATGTCTATTTTATTCTTCGTAAATTTTATATGAAATCTCTAATAAATCCTGAGCGCGTTAAAATTGAGATGGGAAACATGGTATACACTTACCGTAAAATCACAATGGCAGATTGTTTTCACTTCACAAACTGAAATAACTTGAATCTTTTATTATAACTAACTCCTCTGTCAATTATGCCTCGCCATTCAGTAAGCTGTTCTTTGTTGTCACAATTTTATTATGTCGTTTATAGGATTTCTCAAACGAGACTTGAGACTATTTTAGATAAGTATTACGCGTCAAAGTGTCAAACAACTATTTTTAATTGGTATAATGAAGTTTTGAGTGATAAATTATTCTTAGCCGACGTTTTTCTATGACCATTGTGTTAAAACTAACCCATCTACAACCACAGTAATACCGGTTGAAGTTGTATCTGAGGATGAATAAACACTCTTATGTAGGTTTCTTTAACACCTTTATACCATTGCTCTAGAGGCTTTCTATAACCTTTACCTGTAAAATCGTGGCCCTCTTTCGTGGTTATAAGTGAGTTAGGGCACTCTATAGGTACACTCTACAGGTATTCTTAACACTTTGATACTCGAATGGATCCAATATACGAATGATATACAGGTTGTTTTAACGCTATCGTGCTAGTTGGGCGGCTTGTTCGGGAAACTAACGATGCTGCCACACTCGGTCTTCAGCTTCGAAAGATGGCTCTTTCTGGCAGACAGATCTCTGGCAAAGACTTTGGAGCCCTGGTTCCGCTCGATCGCTTCTTCAATACGAGCTGTATTGAAGTTGCGTAAGTCCCGCCGCATGTATTTAGAGATCTGTCTGTTCAGTTGCCCGTATGCTGTTAAATCTGCTGAAGACTGCAGTTTCATTTCCCGTCTAACAGACATGAGATTAAGAGAGAGAGTGTGATCGGAGAGTTTTTGTTCTTCTGCGGCGGGTCTTGCAAAACTTAGCTCCGACCGCATGGACAGTTTCCACGAGCTTGTCATTCATATCGTCCACTGCATTGCAATCGTCTTTAAAAAACGATTTTGTAACTCGAACTGAAAGGTTTCGGAACTTTGGATTAGAGCACGAGGGGGACGGAGCGTTGACTTCATTAGACGTGACCTTTCCAACTTAACGTTTAGGTTCAGTGTGCCTCTCACCATTCGGTGATCGCTGCCGGTTTTCACCCTCGCGATCTTTGAGCCATCACTGAACAGTTGCCGTTTAGTTGTCATAATGAAGTCAATCTCATATTTTGTCGAACCGTCGGGGCTCGACCAGGTCCACTTCCTGTGGGGCCGCTTCTGGAAGAAAGAGTCCATCATAAAGAGTCCCTCTTTCTCCATGAAGTCGGCCAACTGCTGGCCCCTTGGGTTCCGTTGCCCTATTCCAAATTTCCCTACTTTCAACTCACCGTTCTCTCTTGTGCCTAGTTTTGCGTTGAAGGCTCCCATTAACACCGTATAGTGGGTTTTGGAGGAATGCATGTCTCTAGATATATTCTCATATTTCCTCCACCTCCTTATCGGGATGTGCCGAGGTTGGTGCCTATATGACCTTCAGCGAATACCGTTTGGTGATTCTGAGTTGTTAACGAGAGACTTGTGGACGATAAATCCGACACCTCCTTGGGACAGATGGTCGTCCTTCCGGTGATACAACAAGTTGCAGGATTCGAGGATTACCGTGTCCTCCCCTCTCTTCGGACCTCGGATAATCCTATAATATTCCAGCGCAACTTGTCTATCTCTTCTTCCAGCTCCAGGATCTTCTCGTTAGTCCTCAGGGTGCGTGCGTTATATGTTGCCAGGTCGAGTCGTCTTAGGTGGCAACCGAACCTCCACCTGAGATTCTTAGTACCCTCTGCCCCGCCGTTAACCATGGTCGCCACCGTAGCCAGGAATAGCGGGGCCGCCGGGGATAGATACTATGCTTTTTTAAATAAGTATTTGCAAACATGATATGGAGCTACATTGTAAGTTCTGTATAAGAGAGAATTGTAAGAAGTGGTTCCATGGGAATTTACATGTGTATTCAGTAAGTTGTCTTACTTTTGTGCATGTTGGAAGATACATTTCAGTGTGAAGCGAGCTTGGGTATACTATGCCCAAAGAGAATATAATCACTACGTTTAGCTATGCCATGTTCGCTAAAAGATTTCTGCATGCGGCGACGTCGTGTGATGGGTCGTTATGATCGAAGGCGATGGCTGCCACCCCAAATAGCACACAAGCGTTGTGAACATCACTCAGCCCACATAGAACTTAGAGTTTTTGTAGAGGCGTATATGAGTGTCGAGAGGTTGTATCCTTAATAAGAGTGGTTTATGAGTTATTGTACAGCTCAAGCTGTATAAAGTCTGTATTATGGGATCTAAGTAAGCTTAGGGTTCTTAATCAGAATATAAAAACTCTAGTATACAACTTTAAGGATTTTGTAACACTTCAATCTGATTTTATTATTAAAGCAGTATAAAAGCTGTTTTTTTTTGCATGCTGTCACTTGCTTATTACAGCCCTAAGTGTTATTATAGTATCAATCTTATTTATGAACAATGGTGTATGCAAACTCCCTTCTAAAACTTATCTTTATGGTAGTTTTATGACTTCTCTCTATAACAACTATAACAACTCTCTAGAACAATTTAAATCTGTATAAGTGATAGAATAAAGCCAGTTTGCATGCGTTTGTGTGTGTGTGTGTGTGTGTTTGTTTGTTTGTGTGGGTGGGTGGAAGTAAACTCCTTATAACTTTTGAACGGCTTGACCCGTCGAAACGCGGTTCATGGCATTCGAAAGAGTTCTATTACCATTAGATTTCATATGAATTTGAATCAATTCGGCTTGGTAGATTTTGAGAAATCTCAAAACTTAAATTTTCAAAAAAATTTTTTTTTGAGATAACTTTTAAACTAATGTATCGATTGATTCCAAATTATAATCAGCTCTTAACTTCAAAAAACAAAATCAATTGCTGCAAACCGCATCAAAATCGGTTCATTGACGGTCATAATAGGAGGACTTTGGAGCGCTTTGCATTTAAAACTAGCGGGAAGTTGCAGGGATGGCCTGTATGACCCTACACCTTACCTTACCTTATTTTTTTTATTCCAATCTATACAACCGATATTTAACAGTTTCCCTGTCCGCGAAACAGACACAATAGTTAAACAATTGAAATGTTCATATATGATTCATGGGACAGCGAAAGGGTTAATTACCGTATTTAATATTTTGTCCTTATATTTGGTTATTATTTCAATTCACCAATTATTACCGTCATAACTCAACTCCAATCCGAGTATAATATTAATTTGTTAAATATAATTTTTCACTCCGACATTAAATGTCGCCATTATTCAATAAAGTATAAAAAATATAAATTTAATATATAATCTAGTCATCGAAAATTTTGTTCTTTTTGTCTTATATTCATTTGTAATTCCGTTCAAAACCCAATTTAGAATGCTTATCTTTAAATGTTACTTCTAAGATAATATCTGTAATGTAATAGTTTCCTTGTACACAAATTACAGGTGGCGAGGATCGATCGCCGAGAACCACTTTCCACTTTCGCTTATTTTTTAATTACCTAGTAGTTGTTGTAGTCCTACATTTACATTCGTGGTACTCTTGGTATACGCGGTCGATTCTCAGGATAGTTTAGGGCAGTGGTGGTTTAGGAGAAGGTTCGTTACTGTCATGTATTTATATCTTAAGGCTTAACTATGATCAGTTTTGACCGGACTTGACATGTGAATGATTTGATATAGATTGTATTATTTTCAAAAGCGAAAAGTTTTTTAATCCTTTTTGAATAGGTACCCATAGAATTATTACGTATAGAATACTAGTACGCGCACCGAAAGTGAAGCAAGTAAAACTAACGCGAAACCGCGTAAGTTCACTCAGCGACGCATCAGTGCGCAACGTCACGTCTTACGGAGAAGAGCTCGCGAAAAATTGTAAAAATGACCGTTTGTGTTGTAAAATATTGACACAACAGTGATGATAAACATAAAAAAAGTGATGGTATTACATTTCACAGGTAAGTTCATATATTTAATTCATTATTAGTACGTAAAACTAAAAAAATACTTACCTAAGCTATCATAATACAAATGTTGCTAATTGTGGGGAAAAAAATCACAATTTTCTTTTAAAAATATTTATTTTCTATTTGTGTTTAAAACGTTTAATCGCAACGCTCTGTGTAAAAATCTCAAATGTTTATATGTAGATACCTACTTCTCTAAGTATTAACATAATATTAACAATGGGTGCCTATTTAAAACTAATACGGAGTGATCAGCTAAAAAAATTAAATTTATTTTTATTGCTTTGTTCATTGACCAAGTCGACGTTTTAGAGTATAGAATAAAAACATTTTTTATTTACTACATCAAGAGATTATTAATAAGAACGCCTTTACGAAGCAGATGTCACTTTACACCCAAACATAGTCTATTTTTAACCGACTCCCAAAAAGGGGAGGTTATCAATTATGTATGTACGCTGATTTCTAAGACGATTCTAGATCAATTCGTATATACATGCTGTAATTTTAGTGGTTGTTTTCCCGCATTCCTGACTCAATGCAAATTATAATTTTAATACGTTTAGGTATATAATGACAATATTGATAATTATTTAAAATTAAAAAAATAATCTTAATAATTATTTAAAAAAATCTTTTAAATCATAAAAGCATTCAATTTTTAACCTATTATACAAATATTTGTTATATAATCTTTCGCTTAATAATTTAAATTCTGTAGGTATTTTATTAAATATTTTTACACACATACTCGTATTAAGACAATTTTTGGTATATTTAACGAACCTAAGAATGACATCTAGGACAAGTTGGTCAGGGTCATGTCGATTTCGAGGATGTATATCACTTGCTTTAACAAATAATGACTTATTTTTAATAAATATTCAGAGCTAAATAAATTCTTACGCGTAGTAATACGGCATAAGCTAGCCTGCACGTCCAACCTACTCGCGAGATATTGCTATTGGTTTGAGGTCGCATTCGAGTTTTGTTTTTCTCTATTGTAAATCTGCCATTTTTGCATCCTAATAATTTTTATATTAATAAATCTATTGTACTACCAAGACAAAATCATTTGACTTTGGGAAAACAACCATTAAAATTTCAGCGTGTATATGGGATCAATCTGTGTGTATATCCTTTCAAATAAAAAAAATCTAAATCGGTTTAGAAATAACAGAATTCTGGGGTAAAATCATTAAAAAAATACACCGAATTGAGAACCTTCTCCTTTTTTGAAGTCGGTTAAAATTAAACATTATACGATGTGCTTATTGTATTCGAGCAAATTAATTGTGTTTAATAATATTCTTAAATTTTATTACGTCTGCATTTTTGTACCATTAAAATATGTATAATAAAGTTATATTAGTAACATCATTATCGTGTTTATTTTATTCCATTTATTATTCTCATAAAATACGTCTTCGTACGCAATACGTAATCTTTATTATATCGATTATTTAAAATTAATCAATAAAATAGTGATTTGCACAATTTGATTGCAAACGCCAGAAACTGGTATCACTGAATGACGTGTATGTGTGCGTGTGACGAGCGTAGGCACATTCGACTCGCGCCCACTAACATAATGACCTTGCTTCACTTTAACGCTCGTGTTTTGTACTAGACTGCGCTTCTATACCTAATAATTCTATGAGGTACCCTATAAGTCTGCTTGGAAAATAAGTCCTACAGTTACCATCGTCTTATTTGGGTTAATTTTAGTTGTTATAGCAGTTAAACCGCGAACTCACTTGATATGCTCATAATATCAAGAAAGCCCCTTCAACTACAGAACCCTACATTGTGCGTAGCCCGACACGCACTTGGCCGGTTTTTTAATATTCTCAGTCTTTGTTCTCTTTTATCTACTTTCAAATGTTTAACTTAATTTTTCATTCTTTATATTTTTCTTTTGGCTTTTGCGATTTATGTTTTTCTACTAGTTAGTACAGTCTTAATTTTTTTTACAGAGTGTTATAGAGGAGTTTGTAGATAAGGTATATTTATAGTATCAGATAAAGGTTTCGTATATATGAACTAATCTTGGGCTTCACTATTACACAAATATTGTACTTGTGTGCTCATACACATTATCACCAAAACTCTCAGATGTGGCCAAAATTTTTCCTTACGCAGAAGACGAATCCGAGCAGATTTGAATCCATTCACTGTTGTGCTGAACTCTTTATACATATAACGTTTAACGTTGACGATAAATTCATTTAGTCTATGATTTAGTAAAATTAGGGATTTTTATTAGTCCGGTTCGTAATACTTATTTATATTAATGAAAGTTTATGGAAGCTTCATCTGACATCTTACAACAAAAACGTAGTCGAATAATGCGGAATTTCCTACATTCTTTGTATAATTAAAAATAAACCGTGAAATAGGTCACTATGAAATCTACTTAAATTCAGCCGGTATATTTCCGCTAATTTATTCTTAGACTTATTATGTGTTTCACAGGGAATAATAACTGTGTTTTTAATTGACACTGGGCTTGCTTCACGGAACGCACACAGAGAGCACTGCTACGATAGTACTATAACTGTGGCACGACCGCGGTCTGCCTTTTCTTTTCTCGCTAGATCACAATTACCAATAAATCGATTAAAACGTATTACCCGTTTTGCACTCTACCCTCTCAAGGTTTTATTAGTGAATTAATTTAATTAATTAATGAATTAATTCAGCCTATCAAAAGTCCACTGCTGAACTTTTTTTTATAGGAGAGGGGGCAAACGAACTTGCGGCTCACCTGATGGTAAGTGACTACCGCCGCCCAAGAACAACCGCAACACCAGGGGAATTGCAGATGCGTTGCCGGCCTTTTAGAAAGGTAGGCTCTCTTGAAGGTCCCTAAGTCGTATCGGTCCGGAAAAATCGCTGGTGGTAATCGATTCCACAAGGAAGTTGTGCAAGGAAGAAAACTTCTTCTAAATCGCACAGTGGTGGACCGCCAATCATCCAGGTGGTATGGATGGTATCACGAGGGATACGTAGGAGGAATATTTGCCATAGTTCCTTCTCTTAGCAAGTGGTTTAGCAACCGCGATTTTTTTATTTTTTTGAGTTGTTATCACGAAGATAATCTCCTGTTTCATTTACCTATGTCGTCTTTTACGATACTTACGGGATGTTATGGGGTCTTAGAGCTTCTAAGTAATAATATATATTATTTGGTAGGAGGTAGTGGTTTATTTTAAGCCGCCGCTACACGGCATTATCAAGATCCTGTTTCATAATTCCTGATCCATATTCGAAATCTTTATTGAATATAGTCGATGGTTTTCCGCTAAGCAAGTGGTAAATCTATATAAATTATCAATTGCTGGATGTATGAAAGATCATCTCTTGAGAACGGCTGGACCGATTTTGATGAACACTTACACTCACAATTGGACCCGGTAAGCAACGCTGTTGTCTATATCTAGAAAATAGTCGTATGAAGCCGGAGCGGATCGTTAGTCAGCATATAAAATTGGGATTACAAATGGGATCCAACTCGCTTATGTACCGTGTGTCTATCAAGACTTAGTATTCATACCTCCCTAACTATTAGTTTTTAAAGTTTGCGAAACGAATATTTGCAATGTAAAATCATAGAGTAATTAGACTTAGACTTAGAATTGTCATTCAAAATTCTGTTCAAAGTTGAAGCAACAACACAATGAATGTGTGCATAAGCGGCCTGTAATTACGTTTGCCCAATTTTCCCCGAAAAGTAGGGAAAGTGTAATAGTAGACATAGTCACTGCTGGTTTTATGTTTAAGTATTTTCATGATTTTTTTAATGAAATTATCGTTTCATTTAGCTGTATTAAAATGATGGAGTGTGAATAAAGCTAATAAAACGTTGTGAAAAGATGATTTTTTTCCTCGGGATCGATTTTCTTTCTTCTTCGTTTTCTTGAGCGTTTCACAAACATACTGTATTATTCTGTTAGAAATGGTATATTTACATACATATCTATTATTTATCTTCCATAAAATCTTGTATAGTACATTAGCTAATATATTTAACATATCCATGTGAATATTCTTATTATTTGTGAATATTATTCTATATATAATACTCCAGGGCCTTAGCCCACTTACACTTAAAAAGTGAATAGTTGTCAAATAATCATTATAGCTGTCAGATATTTTTCATTAGTTATTCATTACTTGCTGTGGCTGTGGCCCGCGGCTACACCCGCGTTTATCAAGATAAAAGCATAAACTGATCTCGATTCTTACCACTCTAAGAATCTACGTGCTATATTTAATTTAACTCTTTAATTCCCATGCCTATGTTTATCAAAAAAATAATACTTTCTTTTACTTTATGATACAGATACATTTAGTATAGACCAAAAAAATTATAGGAATAAGACAACTACTTATTTTTTATAGGGGTGTTACCTACAGGTGACACTGTGCATTGTTTAAACAGTTCATAAAGTTATAGTTTTTCACTTTCGCTTTGTAGGAATAAAACATTCGTTTTTAAAAAATAAATATTTATTGACATATAAGAATGAAGCATTTTATTACCATGGAATATATACTAGAACTTTAGATATAAACCGATATTGTACTTGGCTTGGCGCACATTTTTCGCGTACGTTGATGACAATATCTACATCGCCACTGCGAACAGAAAACTTCTACATGGTCATCGGCGATCGGTGAATACATTAAAATTGGCAATAACATTCATGTTATTATTAACTTCATTTCATTAAAACAAAATAAATATTTTTATGCTATTTTGGCTAAAAGTTAACTATTATTATCTATCTAACTATTATTATTGGCTATCTTTAACTTAATTTAATACACCACTGTTGGCTAGTGGCGAAACGTATCGTCTTTTTAGAAAATGTTAAAGATATGTAAATCAAAATTAAAATAAAAATATTTTACTATGCCTAGCAACATTTTCATTATATTGGCATCTGTCAAGTATATTGACTCAATTTATGTAGAATTGTAGGTTCTCTCTATGCATACGTATGTATGTAATTACTCTAAGGTCTAAGTATTTACCATAATCCATAATATTCGTTGATCACAAACCGCAGATAAATGATATCTGTGTCTCAATCGTAGATTGCGCTAGCACTTCTTAGTTTGTGATCGTAGATGGACAATCTGACAGTTATAGACACAAACTAATCAGAAGTACTAGCTACTAGTAGAGTAAAGTACTGGACAGTTACTATATATACTCTTTGAAAGTACTATAGTGAAAATGTAGATTTATGAAATTCGACGTCGTCACGACACAAAATACCACTAAATAACATACTTTTGTTTGTTATAAAAAGTGTTTTGCAAAATAGAATTTATTATACTTACTTTTAATTATCAAGGTTTACGCATATAATTTCCTTACATAACTTTCTCTCACTTTCATTCCCTTACTTGATTTTTCACGTCTATGATCTTTTTTATTTTATCTGTAAAAACCGAAGCCGGGAGAACTGACATTTGAACTCTTTTTTAGCATTTTTAGTCTATGACTTAGTGGTATGGTGGTCGATTTATCAATATTTTCCATATTTTCGTAACAGAATTTTAGCGGGAAGTTGAGGATTGAGATATATTATTAACAATGAGCGTTGAAGAAGATGTTATGAAAATTCAAAAGAAATTGACAAAGATGACATCAGATGATGGCACGGTATGTTTATCACTAAATATATTGAAATTTTAAGAACTTTGACCAATTTATTGGTTGTTGTATGAAATCCTTAATAGATATTTAGTCCTCGTACTGTTTTAATACAGCACAACTCAATTATTTTTTAACATATTTGTAATATAATACTATACAATATTGTTAATGAAAACCTCTAATTTAATTTTAGGGTCAGGAAGAAGCTCTTGAATTATTGAAAACGCTGCAAACAATGGCTATTAATCTGGATGTCCTAACAAAAACTAGGATAGGCATGACAGTCAACGCCTTACGAAAGTCTAGTAAGGATGAAGAAGTCATTTCACTGTGTAAAACATTGATTAAAAATTGGAAAAAATTTCTTTCCACTCCTACCACTCCTTCAAAAGATTCTGGCAGCTCATCTAAACCTAAAAAAGACTCCGGCAAAGATAAGGAGAAAAAGGAGGAGAAAGAAAAAGACAGGAAGTTGCCTGCATCATTCCCCCCTCAATCAAATACCACTGACGCTGTAAGATTAAAATGCCGTGAACTATTAACACAGGCTTTAAAAACAGATGGTGAGAATCCTAATTCATGTGGATCTCCTGAGGAACTGGCCGAGGAACTGGAAGAATGCATTTATGCTGAATTTAAGAACACTGATATGAGATACAAAAACAGAGTAAGATCAAGAGTTGCTAATTTGAAAGATCCTAAAAACCCTACATTACGTACCAATTTCTTAAATGGTGTTATATCAGCATCAAGACTTGCAAAAATGACCCCTGAAGAGATGGCCAGCGATGAAATGAAGAAGTTGAGAGAGAAGTTTATCAAGGAGGCTATAGATGATGCTCAATTGGCAACTGTACAGGGTACCAAAACTGATATGCTTAAGTGTGGCAAATGCAAAAAGAAGAATTGCACTTACAATCAGCTACAAACCAGAAGTTCTGATGAACCTATGACTACCTTTGTGCTTTGTAATGAGTGTGGCAACCGCTGGAAGTTCTGTTAAGACTGCTTGGATTACTTAGATGAATAGTGTTCTTAAATTTTAAACAGTATAACATACTGTGTCATGTAACACATACATAAACTACTATGAATTATGATATTTTGTTTCACACATTTGTTTGCAATGACTGCTATTATTTACTGACTGGAATCATGTTCAGTAGTTTAGGAAGTCTTAATTAATTTTAATAAATTAATCCGCTTCAAATGATAACTGATTTTATTTATTTAGAATTTTTAATCTATATTAATAGGGATAGTATGCAATAAAACTTTCAAGTATAGATATTTATGTATTTATCAATAATGTTGCTTACAACAACAGGAATGAGTCCTTTAGGACTAAGAATAAACATGTGTTTTATTAACTGGCACATTTTTACCAATTTCTATGCCTATATTACAATATACATACACAGTCTTAGTACAAAACATGTTTTATTGGTAATCTGTGGTTTAGGCTATGGCTTAAGAAAATTTTAAGGAATTATTGAAAGTTTAAACCCACAACTCAATAAACCACATTTTGTAATAAGATTAACAGTTTTTGTGGAGTCATTTGTAATTATTTATCTCTATTACTTAGATATAATATGTTTTATCAACTTGTTTGAGTTATATTTTACATCAATTTTAGTTAATATTATTGTCTGCATTTTAGTGTGTTGCATAAATTTAAACTTGTTAATAAGAACAAATATTTCATGAATGTTTTACAAAAGAAAGTAAGTTTAGACTTTCATGAGACTGTATTTTAAAAACACATCCAAATTCTGAAATTGATTCATTTTTCAAAAAAAAATGATATAAAAGAATGTTAGTTACTTGCAGTTTTAAACCTTTATATTATATAAATGTACATTGAAAAAAAATTAAGCAATACAAATTTGCAGTGGTATGTCCAAGTTTTAATAGTTATACAATACATAGCAATAATATTATTAGTCTTGGAATATAACTTGGCTATTTTAATATGTAGTGAAAATTTGGAGGCACATAAGTAATTATCAATATCTCCTTTGTGGTTTTAGTTATAAATGGTAATAAGTAATAATACAGATATATATATTAAATTTCATATCCTGAATTGCTATTAATCTAATATGGCAAGCTACACTTTGGTGAATATCAACAAGTTATTTTTGGCTCTCTTAAAGATCTACTGTCCCATTATAATTTAACTTATGTTTATTCTAATTTGTTATCTAAATGCTGCACTTACTACAAGTAAAACTAACTATTCTACCAATAATTCTCCTGTTTTTATTTTAACAAAAATTTTTTCGTCATTGCACAAATCTGTTTTATTTTGCATATCTAATTTGAGATCAGTTGTATTATTTTCATCATCCAATTTTGTAATAGTAAATCTAACATCTTCATTGGCCACATAACACTCAGGTGTAAGTGATTTCTGATAATTAAAATGTGTCTTCAAATGTTCCCGAAGGAAGTGTGCCTGAACCACAGCCAAGTCACAGAAGGAACATTTATGGTTTCCATTGTTAAAAATGTCATTTTTATCATGCCTCCTGTAATGATTTCCCAGTGCATCTTGTCGCTGATTTGTATATGGACACAAGAAACATGGATGTAATTTTCGGTCTTTTGTAGGTGTAGTATCGGTTTGGTTTGCATCATTTGCAGTATTATTGAAAGAACTCCTGCGTTGTAATAGTCTCAAAGTTTGTTGATCACTGATTGAAAATTGTTGAAAGTCACTTTTTGGTATTCCCCTAGGCATAGTTTTAATAGCTAGTTTAATATTGTCAGTACTTTCATCTTCTTTGTTTCCAGATGATTCTGTTTCTGGAACGCCATTGGTTTCTTTCCTTCTTTCAGCTTGAGCTTCATCATTCTTTTGATGTTTTCTCATATGTTGAACATAATTTGCATAATATTTGACAGAATAATCGCAAAGTTCACACTTATATCTCTGTTTAGAACCATGTAGTGATAAGTGAATTTTATATTGCTCTCTTTTTTCAAAGGCTGATGGACATTTGTGACATTTGTAACGTTTTTCTTTTTGACGTCCATTTTTAAGATATGTTGGATATATAAACTCTGGGTTACCATGCATCAAATATCCGAACTGAGGATCGGCTTGAAGTACAGGTGGAAAGTGATCGTTAGGTTTCACTAATTTATCTTTGTCATTCAAGACTCTTTTTTGTGCTTCAGTCTTTCTTTGAAATAGGTCAGTTCCGGATAAAGGAATTTTGTAATCCATGTCCTCTCCGGATTCATAGTCACAAGTTGTTTTACCTTCTTTTTCGTGTAGTATTTCATGTTTGGCCAAATTTCCTATATTTTTAACAGCATAACTGCATTTTTTACATTTGTGGTCACCATCTCCACCATGTAGTCCCATATGATAATTCAGGGCTGAGGTCTTAAAGAATTTTGCTGGACACTCTTTGCATAGATATTGCTTTGGAACATGTTTTCCTTCATTGAATTTTCTATGTGAAGTATTTATGACTTCATAATTGGTGCCGGGATTGGTTACAATCCAGGTTATTTCAGAAGTTGCTGGGCAATGAACAACCTCTAAACGAGGTTCGGTGTGTGCTGGATGCGTATTGTGAATGAATTTAAGCATTTTAGTTTTAGTATGATATTCATCTGAGTGAACAAATGAGTGAGCAGCTAATTCACTTTCTTGTAAAACAGAAAATTCACAACTTTTACATTTGTGTGTAAATGCGAGATCATGAAATTTGTCATGAACTTTTAGTTCACTCTCTGTAAAGTAACGTGTTGGACATTTCTGACAAAAATATAACGTTTTAATTTCTTTATTTTCAGTCCCTAAACCGTCATCTTTTGAAAATTCCTGTGTCATGTTTAATTTCTCTCTTTCTATTACTTTTCGTAATTTTGCTATCTGTTCATCATCTGGAATATCATCTTCAACGGGACAATAAATACGTCCATATATTTCACCATGTGTTTTAGAATGATCAGCTAATCTTCCAGCGTTGTCGCATGTAAATTTACAATCTAAACATTTATACACTAATATTTCGTTGTTTCCAAATACAATGCAGTGAATTTTCTCGTGATTGGGTATTTTGCATTTTTGAGTATTAACATATGAACAATAACGGCATTTATACATTTTATGAAATTCATTCTTTGCTGAAACCCATACATAGGGAATTTCTTCAAGGTTGAAATCTATTTTATTTTCTGTCTTGTAAGAATTCGTTGCGGCTGCTTCAAAGTCTGATTCCATTTCATTTTTTTTCGGTATTATACCGTGAACTCTCATATGTTGATGAAGTAGATGTCTTTTCGAAACGCTATAGTTACACTCTGGACATTTGTAAGGAGTGTCCGCAGGGAGACGATGAAATTGCTCGTGGTACATGAATTGAGATTTACTGTTTGTTTCGTAAGGACATTCTATGCACTTGTGTCGCTTTGAAGCGCTTGATAGCGATCCTTGCTGGTCGGGTAAAGGCGACTTGCAACCCATTGCTTTTGCTATATAGTCTTCGGGGTCAGTTATACCATGTAGAACGAGATGTTGAACTAATTCCTGTTCATCTTTAACGAAGAAAGGACAGAAATAGCATTTAAATATTGATTGAGGCGAGGGTTGGTGTTGCTGCATGTGTATGATTAGCATGGTCCTGTCGTTAGTTTTAAATGGACACTTCGTACAAGACTCGGCAATTGTTTCGTTTGTCGAACTCGAACCCTCTACTTTCGGTTTAACTGTAGTGATGACTTTTATTACTCCGTCATGTTTCAGTCTGCAATGTCTCTGAAATAAGATAAATATAGTAAGCTAGGTACATATAGTATTTGTGAAAATTACGTAACATAAACGCTCATTCTAATTTTTTATTAAACAAGTAGTAATGTGTACTCCGATCAGAAAATTTTACTACTCAATACGGATCTTATTTTTATGCAGATCAATTACTTAGTACCTTTCAATAAAACTAAAAAGCGATGTGCTTTTATGTATTCACTACAACAAAAAAGCATGTTCGAGTGTTACATCCTCTTCTTGGTCCGAGAGCTCATGACGCATTTTTCATGAAGTGTTCGATGCATCATGAAACTTTGTTGAAAAGTATCAGTTCACTCAATAAGCAGGTATTTGACAGTTTGCCTGGCCTACCTGGGTACACCTGGTACTGCGCATACAGGTTAGTCGCAAAAAAATTCGCCCAAAAAAAGTGTTTGATTCAAATAATAATAATGAATATCCGTCAGCTAAGTTGATAAAGAATTAAGAAAGAAAATGGCAGACACTTCTGCACAGCTAGCATGGGCTGGGGACAAAAAAATTGTCCCCCGATTATATCCACTGACAAGAGATAAAATTATCTTGTCCTTATGCCAAAGCACGGCAACGGGGAGAAATATATCCCCGTTTGACATAACGAGTAGACATATATCCCCGTCCGTAGCATGGAGCCAAATGAAAGATAAAAAAATATGCTTTTTTGCCATTTGAAAGGAACAATTTTATCCTCGTTCATTGGACATGGTTTTAAGTTTATATTCATACAAAAAATCTATCTAAGTCTAAGTCTATGTCCCATTTTATCTACTGTGGATATTATATCCACTGGTGTGCCCATGCTCGAAGGGTGGATAAAACTAAGCGAGGGGATAAACATTTTCTCCTTTCCCCGGGGATAAAATTGTCTCCTGCCCATGCTAGCCCTGCTGAAGGGGTTGACATAGGGGCAAACTACCCCAAAGTTGTATTTTCAAAAATTCCAAAAAAAGTGATTTAATCTGACATTTTTACAGCGTGTTTATTACTATAATAAAAAAATCGCACAAAAGGGCAGACAGTTTCTCCGGGGGTTAATAATTTAAAAATATTTAAATAAATCTGATCTACTCACTGGTTACACGCTTTACCACCAAGTAATTTCGGCACATTACTTGATGGGGACAGCTTGCGCATCGCTGAAGGAATCCGACTAGGAGCGGCGATTTGTCAACCCCATCAGTGCCCCTGTGGTAGCAGCGTCGACGAGTTTGGGCTCCACGGACTTACATGTAAGAAACAGAGAGCGACGATTGCCGATATACCCTTAGTCATTTTTCGCGCTCCCATTGGCTGCAGATCATTTGATCTTGTACAGCTGTACCGCCAGGATAGTATTTACTCAAAGAATTTTCGTCTAACCTTTAATGCGCATTGTGACTGTAACCACGTTTTCCTGAATATTTTTTGCAGTTTGTGTGTAATTTTACATTAAAATGAGCAGTTAAATATACTATTTTGGATTGATAGTTCTTATTAATTCAAGCAATCGATTACAATTGAATCTGTTTCTTGTGTATTTTGTAAAGTGAAAAATGTTGGTAGTGTAATCACATTCTCAGAAAGTACATTACAAAGGTGCCAAACATTGTTAAAAATTCGACAACATAAGCTAAAATATAGTGATGTTGTTTTACCAGTGTATTTATCTCCAACCCAAGGTTATCATCGTCAATGATAGATATAGATATTTTTTTTTACTGTCAGTAATTTTTTCAATGTACCAATGACATAATTAAAAAAAAAAACTTACTTCTATCAACCCGACAATTACTTCCTTATTACCATTAGCTGTAATTATTGTTGTGCATTTAAGTAAACTTAATTTTTTATCTACTTCTTGAAATTTTCATCTAATAAAATATATATTTAAATATATAAATATTTTAAGTAAGTATAAAAATAATATAATATAATTGAAATAATATATTATATAAAATAATTATGTGTAATATCATGCCCACAGAACATCATGCCTATGCATATCTTTCATTTCAATTGTAACAGCTGTACAAGATCACGTGATCCGCAGCCAATGGGAGCGCGAAGAATGACTAAGGGCATATCGGCGATCGTCGCTCTCTGTCGCACTCATTACAACCCGTAGCATATTTGTCTCCTGTCCACGCAAGATTTATTTAAATATTTTAAAATTATTAATCTCCGCAGAAACTGTCTGCCCTTTTGTGATAATTTTTTTATTATATATAATAAACACGCTCTAAAAATGGCAGATTAAATCAAACATTTTTTTTGAATTTTTTTAAAATAAAACTTTGGGGTAGTTTGCATCTATGTCTACACCTTCAGAAGTGTCTGCTTTTTTTTTCTTAATTTTTTATCAACTTAGCTGACGGGTAGTCATTATTATTATTTGAATCAAACACTTTTTTGGGCGAATTTTTTTGCGTCTTACCTGTATGCGCAGTACTAGGTGTACCCAGGTAGGCCAGGCAAACAGTCATATACCTGCTTATTGAGTGGACTGATACCTTTCAACAAAGTTTCATGATGCATCAAACACTTGATGAAAAATGCGTCATGAGCTCTCGGACTTCTTCAGTGAGTATAAATAAATAAGTACCTGTATGACATGCTTCCAATTTGATAGTTGATTGCAGTGACCACAACGGTACGCTAAGTCGGCAGGATCTGGTGTATTTTCAGGTTTTTTGTTCATAGAACTCTGAGATTTTGTGTCGTCCAAACCAGATTCTGGTTTCGAATGTTCCCTGACATGTTCTAATAAAGCTTCTTTTGACGAGTCTCTGAAAGTGGAGATTTTTCTTGTTATAATTTTGTTTGAGTAATAACGATATTTCTTATAAAAAGGTGATGATGATGATGAAGTCTTTACTACTACAGGAAAGGCCCCGATGTACACGAGAATGGAAAGGTAAGGTGTCAACCAATTTTGCTAAAGTGCAGCATTTGTTATTTATAATTAAAAAACATGGCTTGACAACTGTCCTCTGAGCATGCATTTGCTTTAGTAGGATTGTAGGCACAGAACACTATTACTACGTAGTACTATTATTTATTCTGTGCTATTACTCTCTACCGTAGGTATCGAATTCGTATAGCCATCAAATGACTTTGTGTGACATCACATAGTTCCATTTACGTCCGTCAGGGGCGCTGTTCATATTTCCATATAATAATTTTAGTCGATGACGATACGAAAACATTAGTGTCAAAACCTTGTAGTATGGACACTGTGCAATATAGAATATTTGATTGTAGTATGTTATGGAATTAGGTAATGTATAATTTTTATATGGCTGGAATTCGAAACTATTATCTAACATCTTCAAACGCTGAAATTAGCTTTTATGATACTCATTATACTCACGGGTATCGTAAATATTAATTTATAAGAGGTTTTTAAATAGCATGCCTAAATAGGGATCTAATTTACTAACCTGTAATTGCATTTTTTACATTTCCATAATGTCTTTTTTGGTCTTTTTAAGTCTTGATTTCTATTGTCAATATTATATTTATGTTCACTGTGTTGTGCGTGCAAGTTAAGAGGCTGCATCTCCATAGATGGGATTGAACCTTCATTAATGTCATTGTATGAATCATCTATTTCTAGAGAAGCATCAAGTGTTGTATTCTGGTCTATATAATGAAATTCGTTTTCACCATTTTCATTTAAGACTGGCATTGCTAAGAATTTATTGTATTTGCTATAATTCCTTCTACCAGTTTCATCTGTCATGAGTACTTTTGCTTCAGCGTGATCAGGATCTCTTGCAGACTTCAGTTTTATGTGCTTCGTTATGTCCCATCTCCAATTAGATTTATATTTACATAAGGAACATTCAAATGGTTTCTTATTTAAATGCCCAACAATGTGTACATGAAATCTAGATGCCGTCGCTGCCCAAAACAAACAGTGGGGGCATTTGAAAACTTTCTTTCCAACAGCTTGACTTGGTGATAAATTCATACCTTCATTTTCGTCTACGATTTCCGAGTCGAAACTTTGAGGAGGTTCTGGAAGCGTAGAGTCATCATTGATACTTATATCTAGCGGCGTGTCGAATTTACTTGCCTCTCTATTGATATTATTCCAAACGAAAACTACGTTCTCCATAGGATGCGGCTCGCTATCTTTCTCCGGATTCGGGTGCACAGCTTCATTGCTATCTTGATTTTGTGTTTCCGCTGGAATTTGTTTTGGTCCATTTTCGTTTTTCTGGCAAGTTTTCATATGCATGTACAGATCTGCGCTCGATTTACATCTATGCCTGCAGTTTTGACATCTTGTCGAACCTAAACTTGACATCGCCGTATTTGTTGGAATTCGACTTGATTGTGTGGTGCAAGTTTTTTCATGTACTGAATGCTCAGATAAGCATTTGCTTTCAAATCCGCAATTTTTGCATTTTAAAGATCCTTCTTCACCTGTCTCTGTCAACAACCTCTCTTTTAACTTATCAAAAAATGATTCGTTTTTCTTGCGTACGAATGTTTCTTTTGCATTATTGGGAACGTTGTTAATCATTGATGTAGATATGACATCTGTTGGTAAATTATCTAACTTATTTGAATTACTTGATTCTGGAGAATCACTGGAAAATGTTTCTTTAAATTTTTTCGAAGGCGGTTCACCTGACGAATTTTTGTTTTGATTTGGAGTCGATGAATTCAAAGGTATGAGCTGTGGTATTGGTCTGGGTATCTTTCTGCATTGTTTTTGTGACTTTAATTCTTCCGATACTGCATTAATAGATTGACAATTCTGTGCGTTCCTGGCAAATGCTTCAAAAGCAACGGCGTCATTAGAGTCACTATTACAACTAACTATATCTCTTTCCGCATATTGTAAACCCATTTCCTGTAAAAAAAGAGCAAAAAAATATTGTTACGATCATTCACACGACAAGCCTTTAGTCTTACACATTTATGAAACATTTTGAAAAAAACTAGTTATTATTATTTTATTTATCATTTTCAAAAAATATTTTAAATCACCACTATCATCATAAACAGCGTTATCAGAAATACAATCGGCCTTTCCAAGAATACACACACCAGCTGCATTTTTTGAAGATTCACCACGTTGTGCAGGCTGGTGATTATTGTATAAATATTTAGTCAACTCAGACCAACAAAGAAAGAAAGAAGGAGCGCTGCGTTCATTTGAATTGATGCAAAAACCGAGTCAAATGCACGCCCAACTTATTGTATAAACACGCACTAACCTACACATATGCAACTAAAATAATTTATAACCAGCAACATTAGATACATATGTGTGCGTCCAGCAGTGAACTTTTACGGGCTGATAAAGAAAGAAAGAAGAAGGATGTGTGTCGTGAGGGCGTGTCAAGAAGTTGAGCATAGTTTCGACATCGCTTGATATGTACGCAACACTCCGACTATCTTGTTTTGTCTCAGGTAATCAAGTATAAGAAAATATTTTTCACAAAAATTAGATAATAACTTATTATAGCCTTTAACCCTTTTATTTTTTTAAATTTTCTGTCAGATAAAAGAAGGTAAGTGGATAATGCCTCTCACCGATCTCTGCTTTGACAAACAGATCCTCACTACTATGATAATAGTCTACGTTTATTAAAACGTTGTGAAAGGGCTAATGAAAAAGGAAAACACGTGTGGTTTAGTGATTTGTACAAAATACATACTAGCTACAAAATACAAAGTAAGTCGCGAGCCCTGAATGAGAATACCAGTTAGAGCCAACATGTAATAAACATTTACCAAGCGATTGATTGTCCTTATAACATTGCATCTTAGCTTATCGCGTAAGTGTTACATCAGACACGGTTAGGTTGGCACGAGTGCCTGTTCAGCGTTTATGGCACTATAATTAATCCTGCCCCCGAAGATAGCTTCAAATAGTAATAGTAGTTGAAAATCGTCGTCGTTTTAAATGATTTAGATATTCTTATCTTTAAAAAAACGTTAATATTTAAAAAAAAAACAAAGTAAGAGGCAGAAAGATTTTCTTCTCTATCATGGGTGCGCTTTACATATATAAAGTACTAGCGATCCGCCCCGGCTTCGCACGGGTGATTTCTGGATCTTGACAACAGCAACACCTACCGGATCCAATTGTGAATCTAAACCATTATCGAATCAACTTAATCACACACACAAAATTTCATCAAAATCGGTTCAGCCGTTTAGGGGAAGTTCAGGCACATACACACGGAAAGAAGAATCCCCGCAACCTTCCTTGCGGGTGGAATTCTTCCGTAGCTGACCTCTACTCGGCGAAAGGAATATTCCTACCAAATTTCAAGTCTCTAGGCCTTATGGTTCCGGAGATATCGTGATGAGTCAGAACATAGGTGGAAATCTCATATATATATATAAACTGGACAAACATTCAGACTCGGTAGAATAATTTGTAGGCCATACTAGTACACAGTAAAGAGCTCTCTTTAAACTGTGCTAGTACCGTGTTCAAACCTGCGGCCAAATGTTAGGTCACTGCGCTACCGAACTGTCATTGCGAGCACCGATTGCATGTCATTGCATTTTTATAAGACTTCAAAAAAGAAGGAGGTTCTGAATTCGTCTGTATGTTATTTTCTTGTTGTATTGTATTGTTTTTACTTTTAATTGTTACTTAATTTTTATAGATAAAAATTACGTTTAATTGCCTATTCTTGTTTAATTAGGTTTTTAGGTTAATTTTCGTAAAAAAAATGTTATCACGTATTAGATTTTTTGTCTATGTCATCTCATGTTTTATGCACATAAAATGCACATGGATAAATACCAAGTACCGGAACAACTAGTTGAAGAAAATAAAAATACTGCGAGGTCGCGGGTTCGATTCTCGCGACCCGCAGTGTCGCAATCAAACGTCATTAACGCATGTGGTAAGAATCTGCTTTAAGAAGAACCTGTTATTTATGCACGTAATGACAATATATCACAAATTCGCATAAAGTTCAATGTATTTACATTTTGCTTTAAATCAGCTTGTGTTAAATAGTTGGTAAATTCGCATAACCCATAAAAATACCCTTAAAATATTGTTATTAATACAACCATGCATTAAATTATTCTAATTATTGTAAATATAATATAGGTCTTGCGTACGCACGAGAAAACAGAATGTATAATAACAATTGCAGTTTAATTGATGTCGGTGCACACATAAATATTTTTGTAAATAAACTTTTGTCATTCGTAAACAAAGCGCCAGTAGCGCAGTGACTTAATGTGACGGTTGCTAATTCGCGTATCCTAAGTCGAATATGAAATATTACTTAACAATTAAGAAGACAATAATCTAAATAATTAAGATTTTAGAAGCGTGTTTTGATTTTAAAACACATGTATTCCTATATACAAGTATCATGGGTTCAATACTTTCAAATACGATATGCATGTAATGGGATGATACCGGACCTTCATGCATCAATGCACGTTACGAGATGCAAGAGATTCTTAAAAGGAATTTATAGAACTGAGCCGTGCGTGACAGCAACTGCGGTGACGTGACGTCACCGGGTGCGGCTCTGCCATGCGGCGACACTCACCGAGGGAGAGTGCGAGGACCGCGAGTCGCCGCTCCCTTCTTCCTCCTTGGGGACTAGCGCCGTCCCATTCACCATTTCTTCGGCTAGGCTTAAGTCACTGGCACCCACTCGGTTGCGGCGCCGGCTCGATGTCGACTGCCCTTCCGTCGGCGTGTGATGATTCATTTCGTGCACTGTCAAACTTTGCCTAATGTCGGCCGTAAAATTACACATTGAACAACTGAAACTTCCTGTTCCGCCATGGTTTTTCATATGACGGTCTAAGTTCCATTTGTATGGCGTCCGAAAATCACACATGGTACACTTTATCATTGGCATTGAATGGTATTTGACGTGCTTCGTGTATCTAGCCTTTATGTGCGTCACGTAATTGCATTTATCGCATGAAAAAAAGTTGCCTTTATTTTTGGAGTTAATAGAGTTTAAGAGTGATGCATCGCCATCAAAGTCTAATCGTTCAATTAAATCTTCATTGCATTCTTCCATCTCCATTTGCATATCTTCACTTTCCTCAACTTCTTCCAGTAAATCTTCCTCCTTCTCAGCCGGTTCCGAGACGCTCATGGTCGAAGTTGGCTGTTCTGTCTCCCTTGCAGCGGTAGTTTCACCATGGACCATTTTTATGTGCCTAACGAGTTTTTGATGATGCCGAGAGGCATAAACACAATAGGCGCAGTCGTAAATCTTTAGCTTCACGAAATGAACGTCACGCGTGTGAATGAGATAAGCTCGTGGGTTTTGCGTGTAAAATGTACACTTGGTGCAGCTGTAGTTCCTTCTTATCTTGCACTGTGGCAATTCCGAGTCTTCAGTGGCGTCCGAGGAGGCCTCAGAAGACGCGTCTCCGCACACGCGGCCTTCGAGAGGGCGCAAGATAGTTGCGACCTCGCCGACGTGCGCGCTCGACGGCGAGGGCATCTGTTGTAGCATACTCCGCTGCAACAAAACAATGTTCGATGTCGGTTAAATTTTCCGAGACGAGTTGGCGGTGAGGGGTGCGCGGGGCGGTCGCGACCGTGTGGCGCTGCGGGCGTGTGCAGTGCGCGAGAACGACGGCGGTTGAATGAAGCGGCCGTCGGCAAGCGCTGACGGGCGGCCGCGGCGCGTGGGTGCGGGACGGGAGCGGAGGGACCGATGTCATGTGCTCCCATGTTTTTCATCCTCATCGACGCGGTTAGGGGAGCCGACAACCGACGCGGTCGCGGCAGGCGACCTCCACTCGGCTACGACCAAATGAGAGCACTCCTAGTTGCTGCTCGAATATTATTTGTTGCATAACCATGCCCAGCTAACCCTAGGTTTGGTTGAGTGTATGCCGTTATGAACAGAAAATTTTTTTCCATAATGTTTAGATGCCTCTTGTATTGTTGTGGTACAAGAGTAAAAGCGAAAAGTACATGAGAGTGCATTTTTTTTTTATTTCAGCCTACACACATCCACAAACACAACAAACTAAAATATAACCAATTTTTAGTTAAGTATGCGTTGATGTCTTTTGTCATAGCTATTAAATTTGCATTAATACGATGTGATGACAGCGCTATTAATTACATCAAGGTTGTTATCAATTACATATTTTTCATGAAAAACTACAAACAAAAAGTATCAACACTGTTTTTGGAATTTTCACTCATTAACAAATAAAAGCTCTACCAAATTAACTAAACGGTATTTCTACGGGACTTAAGCGTGTTTTTTCCAATGATCTGTTTCACGACTGATAGTAACAAATCAATTTCGGCATGTTGGATTACTTTTTACATCTGTGTTTTTATATTCGTTACGACTTATCGAATTTGCAGATTAATGGAAGTTAATAAAACCACATCAGCGGCTCTACCTTATAGATGTTAGTGGCATTGGGGAAATAAGGATGGATTTATATGGCGTAGGTACTAATAGCAAGTAATTGCGCTAGCTATCACGCCCTTCGAATAATTGCAACAAAGTAAATCAAGTTCCAACGTATGACAGTTGAATAGGTGAGATGGAATAATTTATACAGATGACTTGAGACAACTCACAAAATAGCCCATTATTACACAATATATGTGTTTTTTTTTATAGAATAAGGATGATAAGCAAACACACAGTTCGGCTGATGGTAAGTGGATGCTGTGGCACATAGACATCTACATTTATCCTCGATTAGTAATAAACGGCAGATGCGTTGTCACCCCTGAGGATTAAGATGTAATACATTCCAGTAAAAAGAATCTCCGGTTCTCCACACACAATACAAATTACAGGATCATTAAAGTGCTATTTTATGCTGATATTCTGTGAGAGGCTGGTCCTTCCCCGGTCGAGCATACTTATTTCGTTCTACAACCATATTACATATAACTGCAGCATGGCTCTACCTCGTAACATAATTACATACGTGTAATAATATACTTAATTACTTAATATGATTGTCTCTATTTTCCAATGTGTTGTATTATTAACTTACTTGTCAATTTTTTTTTATAGAATAAGGGTGACAAACGAGCACACAGTCCACCTGGTGGTAAGTGGTTGCTGTGGCCCATAGACATCTACATCTATCTTCGTTTGCGAATTTAAATGCAGATGCGTTGTCAGCCGTGAGGACTAAGATAGAATGCCTCTTTTCCAGTAAAAAGGGTCTCCGGTTCTCTACACTCACCATACGAAACACAGCAGAATTAAGCTGCTATTTTACGCTGGTATTCTGTGAGAGCGTGGTCCTTCCCCGGCCGAGCCGACCCATTCGTGCTAAAACTATACTATTAATATAGCTGCAGCATGGCTCTACCACGTAATACTAAAAAAAATCAGCCTTGTTTTCCGTTCGGGCAACATAAAAGCTAAAACAATATATCTACTCTCTACGTACAAACGCATGGGATTAAAATATGCACGCATCAGTCTTAGACTGATGTGGATTAACAAATAAATAAGTAGGAAAAAGTAATATGGTATTTAATAAAAAATGTGTACATAAATTATTAAATTAATTAATTCAAATGTGTTACTAATTAAAATGTGTTACTAAATAAGTTTCCAACTCTGCATATAGCTGCAATGGCTGCAATGCTGGTATTGGTTTGGTTTTTAGTGGGATTTTCTCCTGCGTGGAGGCGTTTTACATATTATATACTTAAATAGCACATAGATATTCAGACTCTGAATCATTAATTACACAAACGCTTGTTTTGTGCAGAAATCGAACCCGCGGCCCTGCAGCGCATCAAGCAAACGCTTAGCTACTGCGCAGTAACTAGGAAATAGTTACAAAAATTATTCACTACCAAGTAATTAGGAAAATAATAACGTTGCTACAGATAAGATGTTCAAAAACTTTTTTGTATTTACAGGCTTACAGAGTAACGTTGACCCACATGTACAACGCCCATGTTTGAAGTAATGTTATATACCGTGCGGCTGACGCACGGGTAGAGCGGCCTCTCCCTACGTATAAAAGATAATGTGTGATATAGAGTTTTTGCGCAAAATCTTTCTTTCAGTAAATCTCTAATAAAAACCCAGCTACCTATAAGCTATAAATAAAAGTTGTGCTATCATTATATAATGCTTTCAAATTGATCCATTTTTGCTTTAATATTTTTTATCTTTGCATATTATATAAACATTTTAACTGACACAATATTTATTTACCGTGTTGGTTAACCTATTAATATTGTAACATAATGAATTATGGTAAATATTGTAATTAGAATTTCCCACTATTTTTATTAAACATTTATAACACTTCGATAAATATTAAAGGTTATATAATTGTGTGAGTTTTTTTATTGGATGTTGTATATTGTATTGTACGAGTTGTGTATTTGACAAATAGAGATTATTACATAGTACTTTATGATTGCCACAAATGTAATTTTATTCCACTAGCCATGTTATTCGGTGGGGTACAAGTGGGACGTCGAGAGTTGAAAGCGACGCGTGATGCAGCGATGTAGTTAGAGGCAGCTGTCGGACATCCTGACGGGCGCGGGGCTAGTGAGGGGCGCGGGGCGGCGGCCGGTCGGCGCCGCAGACAACCGAACCAGGCAGGAAACGGAGAAGGCATCCCAGAGTACAATGGAGGCGGCGCGCAGCAGGGGGAGCCCTCGCAATCGATATGGCGTCGCTAAGGTCCGTTGGCCGTACGGTTTGGAGCGCTGCAGAGGCGGATGCCCCTCTCTCCGCGCGCCGCACCTGCTGTGTATTTATAGAGCAACCCGGGGATGCAGGGACGTTGAAATTACCACGGCCCTCTACCTGCGTATGCACATCTTGCTGCACAACTAGGGTTCGCGCAGGTTCGCGCGTACGCTCTCGCGACGGTTGACGCTTGTTTGTCACGTTCAATGTAAAAATAGTTGCATGTAATAACTTGCTGAACACGGTTCGAGGTGCGTTCGGCTAGTGTTAAATAACAGGAAAGACTTTGTTTTGCCTTGTTCTTCTTAGTACGCTGAGGACGAGTATTGATGCAGAACAAATAATTGCTCTACAAGTGTTTCAATCACAGTTTTGTGATGACTTGAGTTAAAGGTTATATTTTAGAGCGGATTTATCATAATCACTAAGAACTATTTTTAACTAACTCAAGCTTACTAGTAAATAAAGAATACCCACTAACATCCTCTCTCAGATAGAGTAGATAGCGTATATCTATAATAACCGTGCGATTTCATATGAAAGACACTACAAAGTCGGGGTAGTTATACACATATATAGAACTTATACACTGTTTTTAAATAATAAAACATAACATGAAAGTTGAGTGATAACTGCACGAAAACAAATACAAACAATAAAAAATTGAGATATTTTCTTCAAAATACGATTAAAATTGCTTAATTCGCACAAGTATAATGTCAGTTTCAGGTTTTAATACACAGGGGCTCTATTCTCTGTTAGATTTGATATAAAAGAGACACAAATTTTCACACACATCACACTCTTTATATTTTCATACAGATTTCACAAATCACTTCAGCTGATATTCGATTGATGATAATTCTCTGACAGCTGAGCCATGAGATTGGCAATATGAGAACATCGCTTCGCAAATGTAGGTAGAGTTATTTACATATATACAAAATAATATTACGGTAGCCCTTAGCATATTCATTAGTCACGACATTATTTATTGGGTTCCGTCAACGTTTTTACCTTAAAATCAAAATTAGTGTCCTTTCACTCTCGCCTGTTTCAAGTCCGACTCCCCATCGGTTCGAATATCGTGCGTATCAAGTCATTTGGATAGAGGACGCGATTACTTTTGCTTTCATTCGTGAGTCGACCGCATGCCGGTATTTTGTCTACCTTACCCTAATTTGTAAAGCGTAATTTTGTGAAGCACAAGCTGGTCCATCGCGTTGTGGTTGTGCGAAGGAGTAATAAAAAAGATGTGATAAGTAATTACATTGATTTGCATGTTATGTACATACAGATGATTGTATGTTTGTATGATTATGTAGTTGTAAAACAAAATATGATTTAATAACATTTTAGCATTTCACACTAGGTGTGTTCATGTAATAAGTTGTGAAGTAGTCCGACCAAAGTAATAATAATATAAAACACGAATTATTGACTCATATACTCTTAACATTTCTCGATAACAGAAGCACGCCATTCCCATCGCGCCGCCTCAAGACTTTTGTAATCTTGTCCGCGATTACTTCTCGACTGATGTAGTCAAATTAAAGTATAGCGAAGTTTATTTCTATGCGCTACATTTGTGCGCTATGAACATCTACGTGTATAGCGATCACGTCAACCACGTCAACATCATTGTTTGCATTGTTTGAATGTCTTTGATAGCACGTAACTTTGTAATGTTGGTTGTGAAACACTTCAGCGATAGACAAATCGTTTGTCTTCGTTGCTATCGACCAGCACGTATAAGATAGTGTCGCATATCTGTGGTGTGGCGTCACTCAAGCTGTTCTTGTAGGAGGTAGCCAGCGCAGGCATTCCAATCGTGACTAACAATCGACGAATACATACGTATTTGCTGAGCGTGGTAGTGCTCACCTCGCTTCGGCCTCCGTACAATATAACCACTTCTTGCAGCAAAACCAGTTCGTATTGTGTTAAAAGAAATCATGCTTTATTTACAGCGATTTTGAGCAACTTTAACAAAGACATAACATAGCAGTTATAGTTGAAGTACCTAACTCTACCTGTCTAATCAATTTGCTACATTTTCTTAGGTATATTACTGCGCAATAGTGATGTTGTGTGAGGTTTGAAAATAACATAACTGCATTTTCAGAGTTTTCTTATTGTCTTATTTAAAAGAATTATACTACTTTACTTTAATTTTACTTTCCGATGGTGATAACATTTGTTTCATCGTTCGGTCCCAGGTTAGGTTTTATTGTAAATGAATAACAGGAAAGTGATTTCTAAATTATCTATCTGCTGGCTAATAATATTCGACTGGACAGCAGCGCGATGGTGCAGTGTTGTTGCGGATTTTGCGACGTAAATAATTTGCGCGCCAATTGACCTTTCGTCGGCTGGCGTCGTCGGAGTGCGGCGGCGGCGGGCGCGGTCGCAGCCCGCTTCGACCAACACGCGCTATATATAGATACGCGACAACACGCCTCACTTCGAGCGGGCACCCGCTAGGGGCCGACTACGTAGGCAGTTTTCCTTTATCACCCGCCCGACAGCCTTAGGCTTGGAATTTAGGGAAGCGACGCTAGAGCCGCCGTCACTGCGGAGACGTAGGCGACGGGATGCCGACCCACACGCTTCCCTCCCGGGATCGATACTCTACAAATGGTAGCCACAAGAATACGCTCCCGGAGATATAAAGCAGGGTTTGACGTTATGTTATGGTGTTTGCTAGTTTACTTTTTTGTAGAGTATTTAAAAAAAATGTTGAATCGTATCTTTGTATAGTAGCGCAATTGCAACGAAAATAAACAGAAAAAGCTTCTAATAAGTATTCACCACTTGTAGATTCGCTGTTGTTATTTTCAGTTGTAATTGTCAACGTCTCGATCTACGCCTCGTGTCCGCTTAATAACTATGTAGGTGTGATATACAGCGATGACTCTCGTTCGCAGGCATGTCACCGGTCGAACGAGTAATTATCATAACCTTGAGGAAGGTGGCCGCTAAACGACTCTTAACGTGCGTCAAACAATGAAAGGAGTGCAGTCGACGATGGCCATACTGGCAACAGCGGTCTCGAATGGAATTCGTACCGAGTGGCGGGTGGCGTGAGCCGTGCTCGTTTAAAGATGGCTGCGATAAGGCACAGTGACGCTCCTCGGGCGCGGGTGTCGTGTCGGCGCTGCGAGTGTGTGCGTGTATGGGCCGGTGTGCTGACGCCTGCCGTCTCTGGCGTTCTTCCCCGCGCCCCTCGCCCCTCGCCACCACCACGTTCCGCAACATGTGCGGCGGCTCCGGCTCGCTCCGTCATGCACTATCCAACACAACAACCGGAGCTCATGTCAGCTATCCCGCGCCGCCCACTGATAATATGCCTTATCAAAGCACCAGATAGCAGAGGTGCTGCGTTCGATTAGGTGTCACGGACGTCTCGCTCTGACCGGCACCCGGCTCGTGCATGACTGTTTGTGACGACTTGTTTGTGTTGGGTAGGTAGGTTACTGCGATTCACATTATGAGTCAATGTATTATTGTCGATGGTGAACGGTGACCACCTATTGGTTTAATGAGTGCAGGATCATATACGTAACGTTCATATTTATAACAACATAATTATCAATTGTAAAATATTCAATAAAGCTTTGAATAATGTATACACGTTAGTCCTCAGGGCTGACAATGTATTAATTTTTCATGTACATTTTACACGTGGTAGAGGTTATGTTATGGCTGCTGCACGAATGGGTTGGCTCGACCAGGGAAGGACCACGCTCTCACAAAATGTAATGTGTAGAGAACCGGAAACCCTGTTTATAGCGGGGCACTCCATCTTAGTCCACAGGGGTGATGACGCATTTGCATTTTGATTTTAAGCGATGATAGACGTAGGTATCCTACAGCATCCACTTATTAACAGATGGATTATGCGCTCGTTTCTCATTATCTCAAAAAGAATCTGTGGCCTTCCGATTAGTAAGTCACTACCAGGTGGACTGGTAGCTCATTTTATAATCTTATATTAAAACATACCCATGTAAATTAAAATGATTGTTTTATATGTACATATACTTATTTGTACGATCGAATAAGTTTGTACATGAAAAGACACTTTCCTGCTGCGTAGATGGTTACAAGCCAATGTCGATATTTTCGAAACAGACAAATTCAAAATGGAATTTACTAACGTAACAATATTTTTTCTAATTAGCAAAGTATATTTCCATAATAAAGGATGGCGTAAAATAACGCAACAGATGAAAAGTCTTAATTTACTCGGAATCAGATTTATTAACGTAACTTTACACAAAACTCATCTTTGCATATTTAAGTTACCAATGTCAAAGTTGAATTTAAAATTTTAAGCCTTTGAGTAGGTTTCATAGACATATATATTTCCTTAATAAAGAATGGCCTAAAGTAAAGCAACCGATGAAAAGTCTTAATTTACTCGGAATCAGATTTATTAACGTAACTTTACACAAAACTCATCTTTGCATATTAAAGTTACTAATGTCAAAGTTTACTTTAAAAACTTAAAATTTTTAAGTATCATGTTATCATATTTCCTTAACAAAGAAAGGCGTAAAGTAACGCAACTGAAGAAAACTCATAATTTACTCAGAATCAGATTTATTAACGTAACTTAACTTTTATTGAAAATCTAAGTACGATCTATTAATGGCCCTTACATCTTATGTAGATAGAGGGTATCGATGTAATGTTATTATGGCTTTCAATACTGCTTTCAGTATTATTGTAAAAATATTATATGAGACACTTGAAGGTAACGACCACGAGCGGTTATCTGTTAATAGTTTCACACAATTATCAAATAACCTCTCTAGTTAAAGTATTGCAGACTTAAGAAAAGGCTCATCATTTTCCAAAAGTAAAGGAACAAAGCTAGGGACATCGTTGGTTTCTAGTTCTATAAAATGTATACAATGACATAAGATTATATAATGTATACCATTAATAATATCTTCAGTCCACACACTTATGTATAGTATAGGGCAAGAAGCTTAATGCGTCATCTTAAAAAGGCGCCATTTGTAGGAGGTGTGAGTATCTAACTCGTTTAATGTAGGTAACATTTTAAAATAGTAACCTTTTCTAACGCTACCATCTTAGAGTAATTACATACATAATAATATGTAAGTAATTACTCTGAGGCTACTTTTTAAATTAAAAAAAATGAAGATTGAATAAAATAGGAGGATGACAAGTTGTCTGTCTTGTGGTGAAGGCGAAGAAAAATGAATCTTCATCTTCGTGCCGTGGTTGTGTTAAGTGCCTAAAAATCTTGGGGTCTTCCGCAAAAGAGCGGCAAAATTATAAGTTTGCCAAGAATAACCAGCAATAACTGCTTGGCATTATTGCTACGTCGCGTCGGAAGAAATCTGTTTGTGGGATATTTTTATGTAATACATAGACTATTAAATATTGAGTAATATTAGATATTGAATGTTAACGCTATTGTCACTTAGATTAGCTTACGCTGCAAAACTTACTAGTGAAGTTGCATTTTAGCTTTTTGACTAAAATAAAAATTGGCTTGAAGAATAATTTGTGCGTTTGTTTTGTTTAGTGTCTAAAAAGGATTTTAGACACTAAACTAAACACTAGACTTTTAGACACTTGTGTACATATTTTTTTGTATAAAAAGCGGTATTATAAGTAAAAACATTTTTATAATAATATGTAACGAGGCTGGATATAGTGTGAATACGTTGTTGGTTTTTACATATAGGTACGAGGGAAATGAACAGGGGGTGGGCAGCAACACCTTCCTGACAACAACTCATATCAATAAAAAACTGCGGTCGCGAACCCGCCTGCCAAGCGTAGTAACTATGATCATTTCCTCTCTATGAGACAATCTATGGGGAGGCGTTTGTACATTGATGTTAACTAAGTTTATTTTTATTAAGACTGAAGTAACAAACGAACTTATAGTCTACCTAATGGTAAGTGCAGTCCATTGACACCTGCGGCCAACTTCAAACAAAGAGGGCTACAGATGCGTTGTCACCTCTGAAGACTAAGATGGATTGCCTCACAGCCTGTAATTATACCAGCTCTCTAGTGAGGCGCCTGTTAGCTGGCTATAGACCGGAACATAGCAATTGCTAGTTCGCAGTAGAAATAGGTAAAAGTGTGGTACTTACCCAGACCCAGTGAGGAAATCTGCATGTCTGAGAAATAAGAAAAAAAATACATCGAAGATATGTGAAGTTCGCCAACACGCATTGGAACAGCGCGGCGGACACTTCTTTGCCTTAAAACCTTCTCAGAAATGAGAGGAGGCCTGTGCCCAGCTGTGAGACGTATATAAGCTGTAACTTTTACTTTTACTCAGATGGAGGTGTACGCAGAAAAGACGTCCGATCACTTAGTATGTCTTACCATCTGAACTCCATGCTCACTTGAACAGAGATAGAGAAGAAGCTGTTATCAATTTGAATAGTCAAGCAAGACAAATAACATTTTTTAATTTTGTTTTGTCTTAATAAACTCAATTAGTAAGTAAACTTCTTAACAGGTGCATGCGAGTATTTTCCACATGGGAAAATTCCTATCGTGTCTTTCGTGGGACCTGGAAAAGTTTGTTAAAATTTGATACGAGTAGTACGGTCGATCTTCTCACAAATAATCATAATATCTGACATCTTCGGTATACTCCATATGGTTTAAAACGTAAACATGTTTATGCACACCAACAATGCCAACAAGATGGTCAATGTTCTCGCATACTTATCCCAAGTAATCTTTAAATAGATAACGTAGTCCCACATAATACTTACATCACCTCTTACTCGCGAGAAACAGTGAAAACGGAGACATGAATTTGTTGAGACTCCAGTCCAACAAATTCATGTGTCTCCATTTCTAGTCACTTGCTAATTGTCTGGCCTTGATTATATTAACAATGTCTATCTCAAAGAATATACATATGTATAATGTATATTATTTCTACGTAGTCTATATTTTCCACAGGAATTTGAAAAAAAAATTACAAAATTGGTAGTTAATTTCATTCTAATGAATAATAGGAGTTTGAATTGAATGATAATTTTTTCTTTAGATATCAATACTTTGCATGAAAGAACAAAAAACAAAGATAGGCGTAGAGTACCTACTATCAGAATTTTTGAATTACAAATATTAGAAAACAACTATAGAAATACTGCACACGTTTAACAATTTTTTACATATTCTTTGTTGTAATATTGTTCTTTGTTGCATTATCTATATGAACTGCGTTACAGTTTACAAGAATGAGTAATAAATTTATTTAAATTGGAAAAAACGGTGAAAATGATAGAGAAACTTCGTACTAGGGCAGCAACACTTGTAGATATGTAGTTACTAACACGTCGCATGTGTGTGCCGGTTGAAGAAACCCAGGAAAGCGACTACGACGTGTCGCAAGAAGCCGTTGAAGTAACATAAGCGCGGCAAATTATCAGGGTCGTGCGACGAAGGCACCGCCTCGGGCTGGCCGACCGTCGCTGCCTACGCGACGGTATATACTTCAATACTAGCTATGTATTAGCTACAGCCACTAGAGTAAACAACTTTGATGCCGACGTTGTCGGATCAGCACGAGCGGAAAAATACGGACGTGGCAAAGGACGTTCGCTCCATAGTATGTACTATAAAGAACAGTCACGCGGTAGGTTCTTAGAACGCCGATCGCCTATACAACCGAATAATGTTACTACTTTGTTAACAAATATATGCGCATTACTACGGAATCCAGAGCTCCACATCAGACGAGATACATTAGAATATACATATTAAGTTGATGATAGTCCGCCATATTGAAAAAAAGTTTCAATTGCTTGCTTAAAACAAGTTTTATTGTGAGAAAGCGCAAGCAGCCGGCCGCCAGCTGCTCTTGAGTCAGGTGGTGTGTGGCCTCGCTGGCTTCACACAGAAACTTTGCTGACTCTATTTCAGTGGCACTTGGTGGAAATCATGAACGAATTAATCATAAAATAATAGGTAAAATAACATAACATACGGATACAAATCACTAATTTACCAAATTTGTGTATGATAGATCGTTTTTACTTTTTGGCGTGTACCCCAATAGTTAATTGGTCCAATATTAATTTATAAAGTAATCGTCGATCTAATAAACATTTGTATTTACGTTATTTTTCTTGATGGGTGTTAACCGAAAGACAACTGAAAATATCAACGTCATATTAAACAAAGCAGGCTTAAAATGAAGTGCAGAAACAACACTCCGGCCGTGCTTAGGTCATATTTAGGTGATGCGCAGTGAGGTCACTAGTGAGTGCGACGCCCGCCCGCGCTGGCAACACATGGGTGTAGAGTCGACAGAGAGCAACCACGCACACATTACGTGCCGCCTACAAAACATCATGGGATTATCTTAACAGAGAGTGTGCTGTACCTATGTTCGATATAACACTGGCAGCGAGTGCCGCTCTTCATTGTTGGCTGGATGCGCGATGGCTGGCGCGGACACGACCGACCTCTTTTCATTACAGTGACGCACACGCGACAGAATTGAGAGCGGGTGATAATTGTAGCGAATATGAAAACAGTGCCAGTCAAACGTTGTCAATAACGATATATAATTCACACTTTATATAATCAGTGAAATAACATTAGCGTTTGAGTAATTGCTATTATATCATTGATATAATTAATTTATATCCGACGCTAAACTCTTAATATTTTTACAGTTAGTAACTTTATTCAGGTAAAAGCGTAAATGACTTACAATAAGTATTATTTGTACTATATTCCACTCTATTCTTGATGGAGTGATGACATAGTTAAACATGCAGAAAATCGACGGATGCAGGTGTCTCTAGACATTATCACACCACCAGAAAACCAAAACCAACTAGTTGTTAGTTTCTTTAGAATTTTATCTGTACTAGATCCGCTGAGGTGCATTAAATGCGTCCGCAGCACGTCCGCGTGACGTGTGCGTTGCGGTAGCAGTTGCGATTTAGGGATGAGCATAAAAGACGTCGCTTTCTGTCTTTTATTATTTAGCAACTGGTTCGGCAACATAAATATTATACATACTGCACACGTCACCTGCATGGATTTGGTGTGTTCCAGCCGTTACTGCACTAGCGTTACTCTGAATAAGAAAAGTTGAAGACGAATGAGTTTGGGCTTGTTCAATAGGAAATATAAAATACTATAATACCCTGTGTTTTCTTTTAAACCGGAAGATGTCACGGTGTTCCAATCGACCGTTAAGCGCAATGACATCATCATCAGATATCATTAATATCATTTAATACATATCTTCAGTACCAATTTCCATTATCTATTGATAATTAAGTATTACTGAGACCTGACCGTGTAGTGGCGGTGTAAGAATATCGGCTACTATGGCTGTCGTAAAAGTCGACAGAGTTAAACAAACTGGGAGTTCGGCGGCAGCATTTTTCCCGCCTGTCAAGCGTGGCAACTATGGCAAATATCCACCCTATGAAACAATCTATGGGGATTATGTTCAGCAGTGGACTTTTGATACAGTGTATTAACGGTAACGGAAAACAAACGCCCTATAAGAAACGCATATCACCAATATGCCATGCATTTGCCATGAGCGTATTAAGAAGTAACGGTATGAACTATGAATACATTGCGGCATACATGGGCAAGTACGTGCGCGCTAGTACTATGTGGCTTCACAGAATCCCCTCGGCAAGGCTATCTCTGATAACGTTATCTCCACGGAGCTGCGCCGATGGCAGTTTAACGTAACAGCGTAACAGCATCTCCGCAATATACGATTTTATAAATCCTATTACTTTTCACGGCGGTATCAAGCTTTGGTTAACATAAGTGAGATACTAAGTTAGTGTTTACATACTTTAAGCTTTAAGTAAGTAACAGTAATGAGAACATTGTAAAGTTAATGTTACATTCCTTTCCTAATGTTATTAAGTCACTGTTGCTTAGAGACTTATAAATCTAATCACACACACAAACGCACATGCACGCACACATATTGTGTGTGTGTGTGTGTGTGTGTGTGTGTGTGTGTGTGTGTGTGTGTGTGTGTGTGTGTGTGTGTGTGTGTGTCATACGTAGGTATATGATTTTATATATTATTACATTCTGATTGATTTAATTTCATACACATTGCATGTTTATATTATGATCGAATTGTATTAAAGCCAAGAGGGGGAGCCAGGAGACCCATAGCACAGGGCACCTAGTTTGGGCTCCTGTCTTCCACAGCAACTAAAAATGCTTAAACAATTTATGTATGAACAATTAAAACACTAGGGCGTTGTCACTACGGCTGTATGCGAGTAGATTCCCTCGTCAAGTGAATATGACTGCAAGAGCCAGTAAATAGCACTCTACTATACTGTAACCTTTTATTATTCAACGATTGACTTATGCCCTACTTTAAGGTCTAGGTACTATAAGTGATGGACGTTTCTTCCAGCTTCATCTCACCTCTAGCAATATATCCGCATTTAATAAATACGCTTGGAAGCGATTTAGTATCATAACTTTTCCATTACCAATTTGAAAAAAGAATATTTTTTGAATTTTAAAGATTATCAATATACCTAACCATGATTTGATAAATTATAATAGCGGTTTTTAAATTATATAGTGGCCTTAATTATTATTTGGTTTGGATGTCGTACGAGGCGACTATGGGAAATTCCAGGAAAATATCATGGCTATGGATAGATTACCACCGCGTTTACACCAGACATATAAAAATCCAGGTCGGTGATAAGCAGCAGCGTCGAAGCACAGTCTAACTACTACCGAAGACACGAGACGTCTGGTACCGTGATCGTCAATCCCAGGTGGATTCAAGCAGATCCTCCCTAACGGGGGAGCCCCATGTCCAGCAGTTGATTTTTACGAGCTGATGAAATAACGTATTCTTTTATGTAACGATTTCTTAATTTACGCGAATACTGTACATACAAAAACTAATCTTATAGTTATTATAGCATTTATTTTTACTAAGTAGCGATCCGCCCCGGCTTCGCTCGGGTGATTTCTAGATCTCGACACCAGCGCCACCTACCGGGTCCAATTGTGAATCTAAACCATTCACGGACTCAAACGCATACAAAAAAAAATCTAGCCGTTCTCGAGTTTTAGCGAGACTAACGGACATCAATTGATTTTTATATATAGAAATATTTAAATTCTGATATTTCAGGCTCACTTTGCTACTTTACTACTACTATCACATTAGGAGTGATTAATCGAAAGAATAAATAAATAAAAACAAATAAATTATAAAATCAGTGACGATAAGCTTTTGTATATCAAATCGATGTACATCATACAGAAATATAAAATTTATGATCAACTATAAGGACAAAACGATCGATGTTATTAATTATATCGAACAAAATTCGTCATTCTACTTTTGTAGACTAAGAGATTTTTGTAACAACATTAAGTCAATTAATGTTGTTACATGTAGTGATGTTCTCGATTATGGCGCGCAATATGCAGCAACATTAATTATTCAATCGGAGGGCAGTTGTTACCATCTAAAGCGCAACATAAGGTTGAGTTAGATACTCGTTTGGGCAACACATCGTCGAAAAGGTTATGGCGGTGCTACTAAACGAAAATGGCAGCAACCCCCTCACTAGCCTGCCCTCGGGAGCAGTGGGAGGCCACCCGACCTCCATTCTTCAGAAACCTAACTCTACATACTACGCACAGACCTTGTTATATAAGACCACTTGCCTTACTTAACTATGCCCGGAGATCCTTTATATTTTTAAGTTCTCAAGTATATCTTGTGAACTTTTATATACTATCATGGGAAAGGAAACGCCATAATTACATATTATGAGCGATGCAACAATATCAAAAATGTTTTAAGTCATTAAGTGTCGAGAAAGCAAATTAAACTACCAAATTGTCCGATTTAAATGATTCAATTCAATGAAGTGTTAGAAAGGGGATATCTCAGGGGTGGTCCCATATAAATTTGGTTGAGATCTGAGGATGGGATTCATGGAAAATCATTAAATTCTCCAATTCACAAAGATTTTTGCATTTACACGACATGTGGACGAATAATTCTTTACCACTTCAACCTATTTCGACGACTATATTCTTTTTAGTACTTTGATGTCTTTACTTTTTTTAAAGTTTAATTATCAGGGATAATCACAGATTATGTCCAGTATTTCTGTGATGATGAATTTACTTTTATCCATTTTAATAAGTAATATATTTTTGTGTGTCAAGAATCGAGAGTATTATCGCTGAATATATTATATAAAAATATTCCGACGAATTGAGAGCCTCCCGCTTTTTTGAAGTCGGTTGAAAAGTTGATTTTATATCTAAGAATAATATGATTCTTGTGATTGATTTTCTTTATTTTTATATAGAATAAGAGTGACAAACGAGCACACAGTCCACCTGATGGTAAGTGGTTGCTGTGGCCCATAAACATCTACATCTATCTTCGTTTGCGAATTTAAATGCAGATGCGTTGTCAGCCGTGAGGACTTAGATGGAATGCCTCTTTTCCAGTAAAAAGGGTCTCCGGTTCTCTACACTCACCATACGAAACACAGCAGCATTAAGCTGCTATTTTACGCTGGTATTCTGTGAGAGCGTGGTCCTTCCCCGGTCGGGCCGACCCGTTCGTGCTACAACTATACTATTAATATAGCTGCAGCATGACTCTACCACGTCTAAATTACCTAGAAACAGAACTGACAGTTAAAGGAAAACGTTCTAGAACACTATTTTAGTGCATGTATATTATTTTGTTGCCAAGTTCTTGAACTTACATACACATAGTGGCTCCTTACTTGTTTGGATAATAAATTAATAATATTAGCTCTAGTAACATGATTAAAAATTAGGAATGTTACTCAAATTTATAACGAGTACGACTTAATAATTTATCTCGTCAGTCGCCTCACGTGCATTATCGAATGGTAATGGACAAAAAAAATTGTACAAAACATTGTACAACATTAGTTATTGCTGATGCCAAAACGAGGTCTGTTAAAATTTCATTGATAAGAGTCACACATACCTATATAATATGTTATACGTGTGTCAATGCAGCACAAGACTGTTACAAAAATGAATATATCACTCGAGCGTGTGATGTTATATCGATTGAATATCCCTCGACGGTCTAATAATAATAGAAAGAACGGGCTCAGCGAAAAACCCATCTCAGTGGTGGCCGACACCTCAAGGCTCGTATGTTTACTTATGGCTATGAATATGTAGTGCAGGATTCTGTCCGGCGGTGCAGCAAAACGAGAAAAAGCACACGCCAGCTGCAATGCAGCTGCCGTCGCCGCTCCGCTTGACGCAGAGGTGCGCTCCAACAATCTCGTAACGACACACACGCGAATTATTCAACCGTCTAATGCAGGTGTTACGCTTAGATGTCTGAAATTGGTTGGCATTATACTATTATATACATATTAGATAGGCAATATGTATGCGTGGACTTTAGTATTAATTCATATTAACTGTACTTAAATCGATTCAAATATTATGCTAAAAACCCAGCTTCATATTTATTGGGTTACTTAAGTTTGGACGTTGGATAGACTTAAGAACTTTTTGAATATAATAAATAAAACAATATACAAATCAAATCATTATTTAAAATGAAAAAATCATTAAGTATTTCGCAGGGCTTATTCATAATATTGGTGGAAAATAATAATCAGATGGTGCTCCGGCTATCATCGAATACATTTTTAATAAATTGATACTATTTATGTCATATATATTTATACAATTTATTTGATATATTTATACTATAAATATATTTAACACTATTATGACATCAACATAAAGCCGCTCATTTTGGAGTTAGATGAAATAATGTGAGTGGTCGGATTGTAACCCATGTAAAGTTAATTTCTGAATTTTTAGATAATAATAATGATACAAAATACGTATCATTTACTATTGTTATTTGATTTGAAATCTTACTTAAGCACGAAATTACTAGAAGCATGAATTCTAACACGCGAAAACGTATAATTTTTCTTTTAGTTCTTTTGTATGTACGTTTAAGGTTGGCGTAAACGTCGTAGCTACAATGTTTTATCGTAGTCACAATTTCTTGTTTTACTTAAGCACGCCACCGATTTATTGTTAAAGAAATTATGGCTTCGAAGAAGTGCTGGGCACAACATGCGACAGACCTTTGTGCGCTAACCAGCATAAGCGGCTGAAATAATTAATTATATAATTGACTATGCAGTATATTAATTGTATATACTTATTTAAGTTATTTAGATATTTTGATGATATGTTTGACCCTTATAGGAGGGCCAAGGTACATCTTTTGGACCTCGAAGTTCATCTGGGTAGCTACAATGGATAGCTACTCAGATGAACTTCGAGGTACATAGGAGGTACATAGGTTTAAGCAACAGTGATACATTGTTGTTTTGTTTTGCATTTGAAGTTTTTGACAATACCGTCAAGAGGATTGCTGACTTGTTCTAAAATATTTAAAATATACTAACACATTTGTACTTTCACAAATTGAAATAACAAATACAAATTGTCACCGACAGTAGGCAATTTAATAGGTAAAATTTAATAGGTACTTTTGTAAAATTAATTGTTTATTCTTTATTCCAATTTTAAATTAGATGTACCTATAGATTAATCTATCGTCAATAGTTGGTAGAAAATGTAATCCAGCATTATTTAAAAACTATAGCGTTATTTTGACAAGAAATCTCTTTATGTCTTTGTTATTTATCTATGTGTTATCTTAACAGACCACACGTTGAAGAGAACATTTGCGTTTTGTTTCACTATCTCTTTGATTTTAAAAAGTATCGTCATAAACACTCTTTTATTGTAGTCCGAATACCGAATACAACATCACATCATCAATAAACTCGCGGTTCTCTGTACAAAATTAAAGGTTTAAATTGTTTCGATAAATTAGACTTTCTCATGTCTCCTAGCGTTTTAAATGGTTTTATGGTGAATCGAGCTACATTCTTTAAAATAGGAGATATTTCAAATCGGCACAATTCATAGCGCCTATTTTCCACGTCATACTGTTTTTTTCAATATTGCGTAGACATGGACAATGTAAAATAATGAATTATGAATTATATAACGTAAGGTATAAGACCTTCGAAATTTGAACGTTTAGAAAAATAAACAGAAGTACAAAATAAACTTTTAAATAATTAAAATTTTTGTACAACCGACTTCAATATAAATTACTAAGAATAACTCAAAAAGTATTGGTCAGACCTTGATCAAATTTATATGGGACCACTTGAGAAGCACCAGCTTTCAAATTAAAAAAAACCTCGAAATCGGTTTACGCAGAAAAAAGTTATGAGGTAACACAATAAAAAAAAGAAAAAAGAACATACAGTCGAATTGAGTACCTCCTTCTTTTTGAAGTCGGTAGTAGTTAATTTGTACCAGTACAAACTGGTGGGTCGACGAATCCTAAAAAAAAGACAAAGGTTTTGGCATGCTCTGATCACGAATCTGCGGTCCGTTTTTGCGTAGGATGCGCGGTTCCGGAGATGTGCAGATCAATTAACTAATATCTAATTGATATCCGGTGGGCCTGCACCCTCATTAGCGTTCCATTGTTCAGCCTTTCCTCTTATCTATTGTTCCTTGAACACCGTCATTGCCGCTCTTATCTATTACTCGTTGTACACCCTGCTTATCAGTGCTATTGTATTATACTTCTTTGTTCATAACTACCACGCTATTCTGAATCATCAATAAAACACATTCCTTAATTTTGTTACAATTTTTATTTCCAAAATGTTATTGCTTATTATCTATAAAATAGGAGCGAAACATCTCATCCACTAAAATATCGTTGTACAGTGTGTTCCCTGTAAATATGCTCGTAAAACTATGCATTGAACATCCCTGAAACTTATATAGCAAATACATTAAACAATATTCACCACAAACTGAAATCCACTCATTTTGAATCCTATCAACATTCCAGTCACATCTTTTACAATTCCTTTTAAAAAACTTTAGATGATATCGTGCAAGTGATCGTTCATATGAATCAAAATATTGACCGATGCCATTCGTATCGATATATAGAGCTATCCAATATGAGCTGTATCCAAATTGCATATTATATACGTTGGTACGTGGGTATACATGGGCAGTCTATTAGTAGCATAAACATTATTTTCTAGACTGGGATGAATATTTTTCGGATGTTGTTGTACATCTAGTGTATCCATGATATTACTGCTATTAGTAGATTATTACAATACCAATCTATTCAATGATTAACATAGGAATGATCAATTATAGTGATTTGTAAATATTAAATCGCATTCTTTTGTGATGATTTATAGGAGTCATCGGTGTAGCACAAGTCGCAACACGAAAGAATGCGAGATAGCCTTGTTGACTCATTAAGTTACTATCAGTTTCACTGCGGAAATGCTTTAGATTAGATATAACTTACTGGTGCTATATAAAACCGAGAAGCTGCAGTCATGGAGTCAGTGTATGGTCGTTTGACCGCAGTGGATCTACCCATACTACGTTTTTGTTACTTCAACGCATCAATGGTCATGGACGTAAGTGTTTATTCTATTGACAAACTTACTTTTCTTTCTGTTGTTTTCTTACGTGTGTGTGTTTGTGTGTGTGTGTGTGTGTGTGTGTGTGTGTGTGTGTGTGTGTGTGTGTGTGTGTGATTAAGTGTAAACAAATTGACATTAACATGACAACTGCGTTGTTGCAGAAATCATTCACCTTCGATGAAAATACCTATAAGCAGCATTACTACTCCCCACTCTCCCCTCAAGAAGAGAGCGATGACATCGTCATTAATAATAACACATGCGATGGTGGAAAAAGAAAATCGCAATCGATTTTAATCGAATCATTTTTGTGAAGCTGAATAAAAAATAAAAAAGAGGAAGCTGTCAACCGTAGCACGAGCCGTTAGAGATGGTGTATCATACATTTCTACTAATTCTGACGACGGAAACCAAGTGACGCTAAGAAGCTATTCAAGATTCCAACTACTGGTCATTGGAAACATGCTTCCACGAGGATTAAATAATATGTAAAGACTAATAAGGATAGCATCTACGACAACACAAACGCCCTCGTAAACAATATTACAAAGACAATAGCAAAAAGTGAAAAAGTTAAAAAATACTCTTTTAACAATGACAGTCATTAGCTGATCATTAGTGAATGTGATTCTGTTTACTTAAATTACTTCTGTGTACTCATTATACTCTATTTCTAATCCTCTGCTAGACTATAAATATCGGACATTATTTGAAATTGGGTATCAGTTGACCTACCAACACTGAACTGTTACTTACTATGCTACCTACTTTCATCTTTACTATAAAGATGGAAAACTTCAGTGAAGTGTGCACCAGTGCTACCTATTTTCTTCTTTACTATAAAGATGGAAAACTTCAGTGAAGTGTGCACCAGTGCTTTCTTTTCCACACCCATGGAATAGAATATGGAACTATTCAACAGCGAATTAAATCAGGAGTTGTCTAAAGTTTGTGATGAAATGGAGAAGCGTGAACTGTTCGATTCATTATATGATGATGAGATGTATAATCACTGTGCGATGGTTGAAACACAGTTTAAGCAAGTAAAATAAACATAAATTTCGATCATAATTTACACATTGTCTTATATCGTTTTTTAATAAATTTAAACATTTTAAGTCAACCACTACAACTTGGAAGAGGAATAAAGCGAACGAGCAGCGAAGAACCCAAGATCATCAAAAAACCAAGAACGGAAGAAGAAGCGTCTACCTCTGCAGGGAACAGTGTCAGTAACGATGATCAAGTGGAATGTCTAACGTGTCATATATTTATCAAGAAAAGGTATTTAGCTAATCTTTTTAAAAGTAATGTTCACAAAAATAATCTTTTAAATTCACATAATTCTTTATCAAACGTTAGTGTTATTGAATCTGATTTTGGAAATAGGATTTTGACGTATAAAATCAAGAGTAGAGTAGATTGTTTGACACTGGTAAATTTTGAAACTCCTGAACTATTTTTAAATTCTATTAAAGATGATATTTTATTTTTAATACAAGAGTGTCAACACATAATTTTTAAAGTAAATTTCATATTAAGTATGCAATATAAAATTTACTTTATTGATTGACATTGTTGGCTGATTTTGTTCAACAAACTAAAGATATTCATGATAAGTTCGATTTTAAAACATTTAACTATATTATTTGTCAAGGAGATGACATAAATATTTTTCTTTCATCTTTAAATGATACAATTACTAGTAAAATTAGTGCATTCGAAAAAAAAGATAGTGGATGGAGTCCAAAAACATAAAATCTATAGACATGAATGTTAATAATTTTAACCCCTACGCGGTACTTCATACATACTCGTAGATATTCCCCGTGACATAAAATTAAAAAAGGCTGTTATAAATGTAAAAAACGAAAATATTTTTGTTTTAAATAGGCGTTACTCTCAGCGTTATATCTCGTAAACAAAAACGCGGATCGGGTATCATCGTACGCTAAACATGCAAATAAACTTAAATTTGATGGTATTTCCTTTCCAGTTAAAATTTCTGACGATAATTCAGTCTTCGGTAAGACTGAATTATTCATTAATTTAGGAGAATATTGAAAAAAGGGTTAACGAAAATTAGTTCCTCACTGGGACAACCAGGGTCAAGCTTTAGGTGCTCAAGATCTAATCGCTAAACCACAATTTCATAGTCTTTCAATATTTTCAGAAGATCTAGTTGCGGTTCAGTTGCGAAAAACTAAGTTAATATATAACAAACCAATTTATTTAGGGTTTGTATTTTAGATATTTCAAAAACATTAATGTATGATTTTCATTACCTATTTGATTAAAAAGTTTAGTAAAATCAAATTATTGTATACAGATACAGATAGTTTAATATATCATATATTTACAGATGATTTATACACTGATATAAAACCTGACCTTTCCTCATACTTTGATACCTCAGATTATGATACAAATAATATTTTTGAATATCCAAAATTTAATAAAAAGAAATTAGGTTTTTTCAAAGATGAAAATAATGGTAAAATCATGAAAGAATTTGTGGGTTTACGATCTAAAATGTACGCTTTTAACTTAGAGAATAAGACTATAGCCAAGGCAAAAGGGGTAAATAAATTTATCACTAAAAGATGACAATTAATAGTTATAAGTCTTCTCTATTTAATAAAAAAGTGCAATACTATAGTATGCTTAGATTTAAATCAATTAAGCACACAATTTTCACACAAAAATTAAATAAGATTGGTTTATCATATAATGACACAAAGAGGCATATTTTAGATAATAACATTGAAACATTAGCTTGGGGTCATTATAAATTGCGCTAAGTGTTGATAGTTTTTACTTTTATGTATGTGTGTAAATAAAATTTGTATTGATTGTAAAATTATGATAATACTATAATGTGACGTTTATTACATATTTAATTATTGTTTGATTGTAAATAATTTAAGATAATTGTTGTTTCTATTTGTGTGTGTGTGTGTGTGTGTGTGTGTGTGTGTGTGTGTGTGTGTGTGTGTGTGTGTGTGTACATTTGAGGTTGAGGTAATTGTAAAATTCTGATGTACTAATTGTGTTAGAAATAGTATACAGATCATTCTGTTTTATATAATTTTAGCAATATACATTAATTGTTTACACCAACACTTTCATTTCTAATTGCATCTCTTAGAACTTTAGACGTGTGTAATGTTTCACTTTATCCATCCGTTTACTGCTATTGTGGCAGGACCAAGTGGATGTGGGAAGTCAAATTTTGTAAAAAATTTCACAAAATCAGTTACAGAAATATGAAATTGTGATTTTAATCAGATCACATGGTGCTTTGATGAAATGCAACCTTTATATAATTTACCAACTGTTAACTATCATCAAGGAATTCCAAATCTTAATATGTTTGATGGTGAAAACCCACATCTTGTTATTATTGATGATCTAATGAGAGAGTCTGATGGAATAATTGTGGATATATTTACAAAAGGTAGTCATCACAGGAATCTTGGTGTATTTTATTTAACACAAAATTTATTTCATCAGGGTAAAGGTCAAAGAGACATTTCTTTAAACTCAAGTTATATAATATATTTTAAAAACCCTCGAGATAAAACTCAAATAAGATATTTAGCACGACAAGTGTCACCAGATAACCCAAAATTCATTGAAGATGCCTGCAGGGATGCAACTCTAGAGGCGCATGGATATTTAATGGTAGATTTAAAACAGAATACCAACGATTTTTGTCGTATCAAGACAAATGTCTTCCCATTTAATGGTTTCTGTACAGTCTACGTCCCCACAAAAGAGTTTAAATACACCAAGAATCAAACAATTCAAATCATTTCTAAATGATGCATCATCGACTCACAACGCATAAACATTTGCTAAACGCTTTGCATACGCTTAAACCAAAATACATATCAAAGAGCGTTACCTAAAACGTGTGATGAAGAAGAAACAAATTGTATTTGTGAATGTATTCATAACGTTTTACAAGGAAAGGTACCGTTTAAAGATCAAGATAAACAAAAATTTAATAAACACAATTTACCCGTATCGAACGATCTACTCTACTCTTGATTTTATAAGTTAAAATCCTATTTCCAAAAGCAGATTCAATAACACTAACGTTAGATAAAGAATTATGTGAATTTAAAAGATTATTTTTGTGAACATTACTTTTAAAATGATTAGCTAAACACCTTTTCTTGATAAATATATGACACGTTAGACATTCCACTTGATCATCGTTACCGACACTGTTCCCTGCAGAGGCAGACGCTTCTTCTTCCGTTATTGATTTTTTGATGATCTTGGGTTCTTCGCTGCTCGTTCGCTTTATTCCTCTTCCAAGTTGTAGTGGTTGACTGTTAAAATGTTTAGATTTATTAAAAAACGATATAAGACAATGTGTAAATTATAAACGAAATTTATGTTTATTTTACTTACTTAAACTGTGTTTCAACCATCGCCCAGTGATTATACAACTCATCATCATATGATGAATCGAACAGTTCACGCTTTTCCATTTCATCACAAACTTTAGACAACTCCTGATTTAATTCGCTGTTGAATAATTCCATATTCTCTTCCATGGGTTTGGAAAAGAAAGCACTGGTGCACACTTCACTGAAGTTTTCCATCTTTATAGTAAAGAAGAAAATAGGTAGCAGAGTAAGTAACAGTACAGTGTTGGTAGACCAACTGATACCCAATTTCAAATAATGTCCGATATTTATAGTCTAGCAAAGGATTAGAAATAGAATATAGTGAGTACACAGAAGTCATTTAAGTAAACAGAATCACATTCACTAATGATCAGCTAATGACTGTCATTGTTAAAAGGTATTTTTTTAACTTTTTCACTTTCTGCTATTGTCTTTGTAATATTGTATACGAGGGCGTTTGTGTTGTCGTAGATGCTATCCTTATTAGTCTTAACATTTTTTTTAATCCTCGTGGAAGCATGTTTCCAATGATCAGCAGTTGGAATCTTGGATAGCTTCTTCATATCGTACATTTAAATTTTTATGAGATGCGTCGCTTGGTCTCCGTCGTCAGAAATAGTAGAAATGTATGATACACCATCTCTAGCGGCTCGTGCCACGGTTGACGATAACAGCTTTCTCTTTTTATTTTTATTCAGCTTCAAAAAAATTATCAATCGATTGCGATTTTCTTTTTCCACCATCGCATTTGTTATTATTAATGACGATGTCATCACTCTCTTCTTGGGGGGAGAGTGGCGAGTAGTAATACTGTTTATAGGTATTTTCATCGAAGCTGAATGATTTCTGCAACAACGCAGTTATCATGTTAATATCAATTTGTTTACACTAAATCACACACACACACGTAAGAAAACAACAGAAAGAAAAGTAAGTTTGTCAATAGAATAAACACTTACGTCCAGACCATTTATGCGTTGAAGTAACACAAACGTAGTATTGGTAGATCCACTGCGGTCAAACGACCATACACGGACTCCATGACTGCAGCTGCTCGGTCTTATATAGCACCAGTAAGTTATATCTAATCTAAAGCATTTTTAAAGCAACAAGTTTATCTCGCATTCTTTCGTGTTGCGACTTGTGCTACACCGATGACTCCTACAAATCATCACAAAAGAATGCGATTTAATATTTACAAATCACTATAATTGATCATTGCTATGTTAACCATTGAATAGATTGGTACTGTAATAATCTACTAATAGCAGTAATATCATGGATACACTAAATGTACAACAACATCCGAAAAATATTCATCCCAGTCTAGAAAATAATGTTTATGCTGCTAATAGACTGCCCATGTATACGCACGTACCAACGTATATAATATGCAATTTGGATACAGATGATAAACCAGGCTCACATTGGATAGCTTTATATATCGATACGAATGGCATCGGTCAATATTTTGATTCATATGGACGATCACCTGCACGATATCATCTAGACTTTTTTAAAAGGAATTGTTAAAAATGGGACTGGAATGTTGATAGGATTCAGAATGAGTGGACTTCAGTTTGTGGTGAATATTGTTTAATGTATTTGCTATATAAGTTTCAGGGATGTTCAATGAATAGTTTTACGAGCATATTTACAGGAAACACACTGTACAACGATATTTTAGTGGATGAGATGTTTCGCTCCTATTTTATAGATAATAAGCAATAACATTTTCGAAATAAAAATTGTAACAAAATTAAGGAATGTGTTTTATTGATGATTCGGAATAGCGTGGTAGTTATGAACAAAGAAGTATAATACAATAGCACTGATAAGCAGGGTGTACAACGAGTAATAGATAAGAGCGGCAATGACGGTGTTCAAGGAATAATAGATAAGAGGAAATGATGAACAATGGAACGCTAATGAGGGTGCAGGCCCACCGGATATCAATTAGATATTAGTTAATTGATCTGCGCATCTCCGGAACCGCGCATCCTACGCAAAAACGGACCACAGATTCGTGATCAGAGCATGTCAAACCGTTTTTTTTCTTTCTTGGGATCCGTCGACCCACCGTCAGCCGATGAGGGTTGAGGATGGTGAGTTGTACAAACTAACTACTGTTGGTAGAACGGTAAAAACTGACTTCAAAGAACTAAAAAGAATAGAATCATCGAAATCGGTTTGACATATTATATCATAAAGATGCCTTTGCTAATTGAAAAGTTTGATGATTTTCTCATAGAGCCCTACATCAGTTTTGACCAAATTTATATGAGACCACCTCTGAGGTATCCCCATTCTAACACATCATTCAATTGAATTCAATCGTGTAAAGAATTATCAAACCGATAAATTTTTACCAAATTGTTTATTTTTTTATGTTTATTGAAAATTTTGGTGTTTGTTGAAAATGACCTATCTGTTTTTAGAACTGAAACAGTAAATGTTGACAAAAATATGAATTGGTATCTAAGACAGTATAATGTATTGCACAAGACGTAATTAAACTCTTAACGAAATTTAGACAGTTCGCTGAGTCTGTGGCAGATGCAGACAATTAATTATTATGTTTTTAAAATCATAAAGTAATTTTCGAAACAAATGTTCAACCTATTCGTTCAGCTGTTAAAGGTTCTCAAGGATTGGATTCGATAAATTATAAAAGTTTAAAATATATTTGTAATGATATCGAAACTCTTATAGGCTCGGTCTATCGATATTCGAGACCTTCATCAATCCCGAGAAAGAAGCGGACGAACATCGTCTAAGGGCTACCCATCAACATATAAATATCTTTTTTTTAGCAGTCAGCAATTTTAATTCAAAGGCGTAGTTAGAACAGAATTGTGCTTTTTAATGTAAATAATTCGTGTACGCCCTCAATAAACTAATTTAGGTGTGTCGCTAACATGATCCGACAAAGTAGCATTTGAAAAAAAACAATGTTTTACCACTTTTTAGGGTTCCGTAGTTAAACAACAAAGAATCATTATAGTTTCGCCATGACCGTCCGTCCGCGGTTTTACACAGAGACCTTAGGTGTTACAACGCTGTAATTTGGCATAGTTATAGATAATAATCACGCCTTTAAAGTTGTGATATAAAATCTTGAAAAACATTTTTATTTTGGGTAACTTCCATACAGGTAATTTATTTTACCCATCTATTCCATCGTGTGGGGTGTCGTTAGATAAGTCTTTCAAAAATATTGGGGGTATTGAACAACATTTTTTCGATTCAGGGATCTGTTTGCGCAATATTTAGCCTTATTTTTTCTTAGAGTCGTGTCCCCACTACCAACTAAACCGCTGTTTTTGGAAATGAGAAAGAATTCACGATAGTAGCATATATAAATGAAGTCAAAAGGAAAACTATCACAGCTAAGTAGGCTTAACAGGTTAATGAGTAATAGTCGACCAACTTATAAAATGCACTTGGATAGTAAGAATTTCGTTACAATCACATAGAAAATGACCTAAAATTAGCTGCATTATAACTTTGCAATATTATTGTAAACTCTAAAAAATAAAAATAAATTGAAGAAAACGACTCATGCATTACTACTATAGCTTTACGTTTTCCTTTGCGGAGGAGGTACAGAGGATCGATCGCCAAGAGACCGATCCTGACATACGACTTTCGCTTATTTTTTAGTTAGTAGTTATTATAGGCGTACAGTTTCATTCGTGGCACTCTTGCTTTACTCAGGCAATCCTCAGGATAATTTAGGGCAGTGGTGGTTTACGGTTTTGTATATCTTAAGGTTGCACTACCGGAAACTAATAGACGCATAATGACCATTTTTGTATTAACTTGGCATGTGAATGATTTGATGTAGATTGCATTATTTTCAAAAGCGAAAAGACTTTTAAATTTTTTTTTTGAATACCACTCCCTATAAGTTTGCTTGGAAAATAAGGCCTTCAGTTACGGTCGTACTATTTGAGCCTATTTTTAGTCGTTATAGAGATTAATATGCTCGTAGTATCAAGAAGGCCCCTTCTAAATACACGTATTGTGATGGGCAACTATGGAACCCAACATTGTGCGTGGCCAGCACGCACTTGGCGAGACGTACTTGGCCGTTTTTTTTAATAAAATAAAATAATATTGCTTATGATAGGGTATTTGAGCTGTCTACTACATTGTTTCCTTACGGGTTAAAGAACTTCAGACGTCTTTAAATTACATTATCTTTGTCATACTAGTTTCCATGACATTGCCCTTTAATATCGAATTCGTAATAGCTATCATCATGCCAATTTCATTAAATCACTAAACCGGTAGTTTTAAGCACAGTACCTATAATGGCTTCTAGATAACTTTAGATTACCAGGGTTCTTTAGTAACACGTAGTACCACGGGAAGCAGCATAAGCAGGGTAAGGTTAGTTTACCTACTGTGCTACGGCATATTTTTTTTAAGTAAAAATACTAGCAATGTTAATAACATTATTAATAATGATTTCTTATATTTACGCGAACACTACACATTGAATAAAACTACTTTTACGGATTATATCGCGTTTAATAAGTTATTAAACGCGATATAATCCGTAAAAGTAGTTTTATTCAACATTATTAATATTTCCTTTAACTACTCCTGGTAAGCTTAAAATGGTTCACGAAACGGTCCAGTGGTTCACGAAAGTAGCCGGAGTGCGGATTCGGATCCACAACCTTTTGAGTTCGCAGTCCGTGCCAGGGTTGGCAGGCCATTAGGCTACCGTCGCCTTAAATTATGTGACGTAATCAAAAGATAAATTATACAGTATTTGTTAAATGTTATGTTACTATGTCCCCGTACCTATACTAATTGTTTGTACAAGTTGTTTGTTTTGTTTTGTTAGTAATATGTTATACGTAATAATATACTTATTTCTGCTTAATGTTAAATGCATAGCATAATGTGCGTGGTAAATTTGATCAATAAACGATTCTTTCTTTCTTTCTTTAAATAACAATAATTGCAATTTATTTGATTAATTTATTCATTAAAGCCCATCAATAGTCCATTGCTGAACAAAGGTCTCCCCCATAGATTACCTCATAGGGAATAGGAGGAAATTTGTCATAGTTACCACGTTTGGCAGGCGGGTTGACAACCGCAGTTTTTTATTATTTTTGAGTTGTTAGAAAGATGCTGCTGCCCATCTCCTATTTCAGTTTCCCTTACGGCACCCACGGGATGATATGGGGTTGTGGATTCTCTACACGGTTGCTACACGGCGTCAATACGCAAAATTAAAAGATGGTATAATATATTTGTTGAATTTTTACGAGTGTTAGGGGATTTATCTTTCTGTTCTGTTAATGGTATGCTTTAACTGTCGACTTTGAATAAAAAGTTTTTTGTTAGAGTTGTCCATGAGATGACGATGACGTCATACTTGTGTAATAATGTTAAAAATATATACTGAAGTTTTTTTGAGATCGATTAATATTTATTAAGTTTTTGGTAATTCTTTACTAGGATAATGGTGCAGGCGTCCATCAAAGACGGTAATTTAGTTTTCAACGGCCTCGGCGTAAAAGCAGCAGATTTAGCAAATCCTAGTTGGAAGTCCCGGGTCGACCACTCCTGTAGGGTGTGCCGCCACCCCGCCTGTCACCCACCCCCAACTTTCACTCTCTTGTGCGTCGGGGATCTCGACCCCGACCACGGCAACAAAACCCTGTTAGTGCCACGACGCTTTCGAATAGATTTAGGTCTACCGCAAAAGAAAATAAGTACGAGAATCGCGTAAAATTTATTTTGCGACGTAAGGAGCTCTTTCAATGATGTGTCTAAGTGCAAAATTCAAGACGCGCAGTTTTAACGCATGATACGTTAGGAATAAAGACGAGAATCGCATAAGTATCCTTAACACGCATCGAAATGTGCTGCTGAAGACAACTCCGGACGACGAACACCGTATCCCTCATCACCGGCCAAGCCGTACACATGCCACATATTTAGAAGTATCTACATCTTAAATCTTTACTATCGAATAAGAAAAATGTCCATTATTTTTGAATTTGAGAATGAATGCATTTATTTCCATAGTCGAACTCCAAAAAAAAGAAAAACTAATGCAACAAGCAGTGGTCGCAGTTTCTATTCTAGAGTTTAAATACTACCTGTATTTAGAGGTCGTACCTAGTTTACAACTTTATATGAGGTGGTAAGTCACGCTTTTACTTACTAGGCCTGCGCCAGTACAACTGTTGAGAGAAACAAAACGGTTCGAATGTGGTTCTTATTCTCACGGTTAGCGATATAGTTATTCTGATAATTATTTGATCGATTTACAATATTTTAATTCTGTAATTATTATTTGATTCGTAGCGACAAAGTGGTTTACGGAAATCACAACTGTGATTGGAAACGCAGGTAGATAAATGTTATCGATTGGAAGAATAACTTCGAAGATTTTATCAAAACGAGCGCTAATGTAAAATAGTTACGGCTACTTCTGTCAACAGAAAAGAATCTTGGCAACTCGTGAGAACAGCAGTGATTGATGAAATCATAATAGAGCAAGAATGGTCTGTTTGGTACCGATTTAATTTGTCGGGCGTATGAGACGTGTATGTCTATATACGAGACGGAACGTAGGTGTAGGTATGTGTGTTATAGGTACTTGTAGTAAATAGGAACGACGCAAGAGCAGAGCAAAGACAGCAGAGCCCGAGGTCGGGCGCGCTCGCGTCGTTGCCGCCGAGGTGCTCCCGCTGCGACCCTATGCCGCACGCGATAAGGCACACATTGCCGCGCGCGCTCGCTGACCTCACCGCACCGCCGACAAATAATAAATATGTAACACTGATAAACCACTGATACGTTGACCGGAAAGTATTTAAGGATTCTCTTTTGGCAATCTTACGACTGCTCATCGCGCCCGCAACATTGGTACGAGGTTGCTACCGAAGTGCCGAAGACGGCAACGGCTGTGTGGTTACCGCCGGCTATTTCCGTTACGGAGCGTCAGGATCAGGTCGAAATTGCCTGTCGGTGTTACGGCCCCCGCCGGCGCGGTCCCCGAGGAGAGCGAAAGAAATACGAAGGTCGTTTATGATACATACCTTTCAGCGGGCAAAGTTGGTGTCGCGCAGCTCGAACAACACTCGTATCGGTGGCGCGCGGCTAACTGAGGACTGAGGCGGGCAGCAGCGAGCGTCGCCGCGGCAGCAGCGGCCCCCGCGCGCACCCCGCGCCGCGCCCGCTGCATTCCGTGCGTGCGCCCGCCGCCGTCGGGAGAGCCGCCGAGTCGCTTCCACTGACATCAGCACATCAACGCCGCCTGACGCCTACCCATATCTCGCACGCACTCGGTCGCCGTTACCCCTGCGTGACCCTTGCGACCTGAGCAACACTTGCGACGACAACAGGCGATGCCATAACAGTCACTGAAAATTCGAATTCAAAAACATGGATCGCGTTGTGACGGAATTAAGCCTATTCTTTCGCTTATAACGACGCCCCAAATACATATTTATGGAATCTGGAAGTCATACAAATAACTAAAACACACTATTGTCAATCAACACCTAGGTATATGATATTGCAAAACTGTTTCAATACTTTGTTATATGAACATATTTTTGTTGTGATAACGCTTATGTACTTATTCATACACCGATGTTTTATTTAAAAGTTAGATAAAGTGTGAAATTTTGTAAAAAAGGTACGTATCAGATTAACAGTAATAACATACTAATTAGGCACCAAGTCTCCCTCTATATATGTATATATTATGCTTTATTTTAAAGTCACATACATCAAGTTCATGAGATGACTGTAATAGCAATTAATTGTCAATTCCAAAATATAATCGATGGCTTGCTTCTCACGTAATTACGTTAAGACCCTTATAAATTATAAAAAATACCATAAAGCTTTAAATTTTGCAGACGCCATACTACGCTCAGCCTTTGTGGATGTCCCTCTTTGAAGATCAATATCACGGTATTCCCGTAACGAATAAAATGGACCCGGGTTTTACCTTAAAGGAGGAAATGTCCGGAATTATAAATGTATATTTAACGTATGGAGTATCGTAAATGATAATATAACATAAGAGGTATAGCTTTTTAAAGTATATGATATTAACAGTGCATAGAATACAAAGAAAGAGATGTTAAAGAACCGTCCACTGGCTCAATAGTTGTCGTAGCTTTCTACTGTAACGGTCATCACTTTCAATACGTGATATTCCCTGATCAGTCACTAGTGAAACTAAGTATTCACGGTTTACATCAGTTTACTAAAACAATTTATGACCGTGTTTTAAAGAAAATCATAACTGTGAACATAGAGTTAAGCTGCCCTTTTTATATTTTTCTTATGTAGATAATAATATTACCAGTAATTTATACTTACCGTATGTACAAAAAACTGTAACAAAAATAGTTCAATTGTTTTATTTTATACTCAGTCAGGTTATAATTTATTTAATGGATTACTTTTATATAACAACTGTGACTTCGCACGAGTGATTTCTAGATCTCGACAATAGCGCCAACTACCGGTGGGAATCTAAACCATCCAAGGACAATCCACACAAAAAAAATCATCAAAATCGGTCCAGCCGTTTAGGAGGAGTTCAGTGACAAACACAAGTACAGAATAATTATAATAAAGATTGAACATTCAGCCCTAAAATGAATAAATCAATGTTTTACACATTTAATAGAGTGCATACCTTGTCCGTAAGTTATCCAAAACAGCAATACATTTAAGTATGTAAAATGTTAAAGACACTAATGTCGTAAAGTATATATAAGCTAACTATTACAAGCAATTATAAACTGTAAATAAATAAATATAGATAAAATAACAATTATAAATTGTTTCCATAATCAAAATTAAATCACGATGACATCATCATCTTCCAGTTTAAAACAGACATCATTAAAGAACGACCGTAACTAGATTTTCAGCCGTTTAGGTAAACCGGATTTCGGCTTCCGTTTTGGTGTCAACGAAACCGAAAGTGATTAAAATGAGTCAGTTTGTAAATTGATTTTTTCTTTTATATAATTTTATTATCAAATAGTTTGAGAGAATTAAAAATATTTCTACTAATTACGTCGGGCCTTATGCTTGACTTTAATGATTAATCATTGTATCCCAAGCCGATGGAGGCACTCTACTCCCTACTGAAATTAAAATATGTATCAATTTCTGGCCTCATCTAAAGATTTGTGTTCTATCTATCTCGCGATTGCTGTTTTTGAGTTGATCGGAATACAAATATATTTATTAAAAACTAGCTGATACCCGCGACTTCATCTGCGTTGCTTGATATATCAAGAAAACACACATCACTGAACACGTAGTGCTTATAAAAATCGTTGTTTCTTAAAACTTTAATAACTTTATATTAAATGAAGATACCGCAATAATTTTTTTTAGATAAGGGCCAAGTGTCTAAGAAATAAAGCTTAGAAAACGTAATTGAAATCCATTGAGTAGTTTTTCCGTGATGCGCACAGCTGCAAACCTCTATCATTTTATTTATATAGATGAAGGTAACTCGGGTTAACTGTCATAGTTGCAACCAATGCCCAAATACTCAAACGCTGCTCAATTTTAAGATGCCGTTAAGTCTCGTGCTGTCTCTATCACTTTAAGTCAAAGTAACTGTGACACCACGAGACTTAACGACATCTTAAAATTTAGTATGTAGCGTTTGAGTATTTGGTCACAAGACATCAACATCTGTCCCTCTGTAACACTAGATGCTGCAAAGCACTCTAAACGACGGGAATTTTAAATAAAAACTAAATATGTTTATTATTGTTTTTATACAGACTGATGAAGAAAAAGAAGCTTTTATTTAAAAAACAATATAAAAATTTCTCTTATTTTAACATGAAACCTGGGTATAGATCGTCATTACGTTTTCACACACATTTTTGCCGTTAAACATTTGACGCAGTCTTAGCCTTCTGGAACTCTGCCAAGCCTCTTAGATTTTTGGTGAGAACTTAATATGTAGTTTAGTCATAGCCTTGACGGATAAGCATACAGACAAAATAGCAGCTTAAATGAAAAGGAAAAGTATCAGTAAATACAAGTTATTTGCTGACCCTAATTACCATATATCTATCTATCATAAGATATCTCTTCAGCATCGATATTTACGCCCCAACTTTGATAAAAAAATTAAACCGAAAGAGTCCTTTAACTAACTTTGTGAGCCCCGACGGATTTACTTGGGTTTGTAATTATATTACCTAATAGGTAGGTGAATATATGTATTTATATTTGATGTTATTGCTGTGTTTATCGCTGCGACAAACAAATAGGTACACAAAGGTAGGAAAGACTAAGGAAAGTCATAATTAGTTGTTTATTATGACAGACCTCGCGACAAATCAACCCGTTTTAAAACGAATTTTATTTTTATCTTTCGTGACTTACTTCCTTTTAGTCGGGGGTTTTTCAAAAGCTTCTTTTTTGATTACAGCTTTTACATCCGTCGTGGGGTTTTCAAATGTAAAACGGACTTTTTATTTTAGACTTTTTAGTGAATTCCTACGTTACTGTCTAAATATCTGTAAATCTCTCTACCTACTCAACAATTTACAACTGGGAGAACTGAGCATGGAATATTATCAGCTACTTCTGGAGAGGACTCGTGTTCCTCCAGAGGGGAACTTTGCCGATGGGGAATCTGTTCGTATATATCCCAACTTACAACTTGTCAACGCATTCAGTCAGACAATGTTAACCAAACTAACAACGAAATTGTACGCGATAAATGCACGAGATGAGTTCAAGGAACCCAACAACTATGGACCGAAACCTCCACCTGCGCTATTCCAGTGGATCCAAATATCACGGGGATCAAAGTTGGGTGTGGGTACACGAGTGATGTTAAGAATGAACATCAGGGTTAGCGAAGGATTAGCCAATGGCAGCATGGAAGTAGTTTGGGGTTTTCAGTAGGAATGGTCAAGAAGAGACCAATTGGAAGATGGAGAGCTGCCCAAAAAAGTCTTGTTCAAATTTGATGACCGCCTTATCGGCAGAAGTTACCATGATGAAATTGATTGGGTGGGCATAGCTCCAATGAGTGTATAATTTCAATACGACAAAGGTGCTGGCAAAATAGAAAGGGTAATAATTCCACTCATATTAGGTTGGGCTGTTACAGTGCTTAAATTGCAGGGCACTACAGTCGATAGGGCGGTTATACATCTTGGACCCAATACGTTTGCCAAAGGGCAAGCTTATGTGACTCTTATACGATCTTAAGATGGTGCAGTAGTAACTGATCGAAATAAAAATAAAAAACTCTTCAAAAATCCACATAGTAACATAGCGTTGGAAGAGTTAGAGCGATTGAGAAGCACGTTGCGCGCTCACAAATCGAAGAAGCAGAAGAAAGGCCACAAAGCTTGATCTAGATCTGTTATTAAGGTATTCGGTAACATTGTGATTACTCTATGAACCCAAATATGCTATGTGATATGGATAACCACATCTAAATCGGCCAAGCTGTCTCGGGGAATAATTCGCTATACCGAGTGAACAATGTTTATTGCAGCGCCCCCTAGCAATCTAACACCATAACACCTCTCTAAAACCCATTGCCTATGAATCACGAAACCTTTACGGAAAACCGTATTTAAATCGGTTAAACCGTTTTGGAAATAAATGGGAACATTCGTTTACACAAATATGTTTATTGCTGCGCCCCCTGGTGAGTAAACACCATAACACATATCTATGAACCATCGGATATAAATCACAAACCCTTTACAGAAAACTATAATATCTAAATCGGTCAAACCGTTTTGGAGATAAATGAGAACATTCATTTACACTAATTGCAGCGCCCCCTGGTGAGTTGACATCATAACACCTATCTATAAACCATCGCCGATGAATCACAAACCCTTTACAGAAAACCGTATCTAAATCGGTCAAATCAATTTGGAGATAAATGGGAACATTCGTTTACACAAATATGTTTATTGCAGCTCTCCCTGGCTAGTTAACACCATAACATCTATCTAAGAACTATCGTCTATGAATCATAAACCTTTTACAGAAAACCATTTCAAAATTGGACTAACCGTTTTGAGGTAAATGGAAACATCCGTTTGTACAATGATGTTTATTGCAGCGCCCCCTGGCAAGTTAAAATCATAACACCTATCTAAAAACCATTGCTAATGAATCAGAAACCCTTTACAGAAAACCGCATCTAAATCAGCCAAATCGTTTCGGAGATAAATGGGAACATTCGTTTGCACACACAAACAAACTAACAACCTCTCACCCTAAACGCATACACGTTCTCCGTTCCGTTGTGGGTAAAAATTGGATGTAAATGTAAGAAAGTTTTCATTCTTTTTTTAAATCTCATCAACGATTAAAAGAGCTAGTGGAAAAACGAAATTGGTTGCAGTATATTCAAGGTGGTTTCAGAAAAGCCAACCTCCAGGTGCATTTAATGTGGCCGGCGACGCCTATGTAGTAGAGCAACCCGGCGTGCCGAGATAGGGGAGAGCGGGGCTGAAAGTGCCGGGGGTAAGTTGTTCCGATGCAAATATCTAAAAAACAGAAAGAGATATCGTATTGTATCCGGCGTTCAGCCATCTAGCGCATGCGCGGCGGCCATTTTAGTTGCGCTAGAGACGCGGACCTAGCGGCAGTGTGTGTAATAATCCTCCAGCACCACGTGAGTAAATATTTTTTCGTTCATACTTTTTGGTCTCAAGTAAACATTTTTGGTGTTACGAATATGGGAGTTTTATTAATGCGTTTGTAATTTATCCAGAAATATTAATCTATGCAATTTTAACGCTTTGTACAGAATGTCTTTTTGGCATATGATAAAAAGTTAATGTTTATTAAACGGGGTAAAAAGTGCCTTTCAATCGGGGTCAATTGTGCCGCGGCACAACCAACCCCCAACTAACCTTTAATAACTTATATTGTTTTATTTGATAGGATGAGAACATACAAGAGAAAAACACAAAGGGGAACTACTTCCCAGGATCTTCTATAAAGGGCTGCTGATGCGGTCATTAAGGACGGGCGCAAATTAAAAACCGTTGCACGTGAATTAGAAATTTGCCACACAACGCTACAACGGTATGTCAAGAAAATAAAGAGTGAACTTACTCCTACGGTTGGATACAAACCAAGACTGATTTTTAATGAGGAACCAGAGACTTCATTAACGTCATATATCCGAAAAAGCGCATCTATCTACTTCGACCTTCTCCCTGAAGAAGTTAGACAACTCGCATACCAGTGTGCGATGAAATTTGGTGTTCAAAACATTCCACCTTCTTGGGGTGAAAATGGTAAGGCTGGTAAGGATTGGTTAACAAATTTTTTGAAAAGAAACCCAACACTTTCGATAAGAACACCGGAAGCAACGAGTGCAGGATGCGCGACCTCATTCAACAGACATAACGTAAACCAATTCTTTGAGAAACTCGGTGATCAAATTACAAAATATAATCTTACTCCTTCACGTATATGGAATTTAGAAGAGACGGGAGTTCAAACTGTACTGAAATCAAAGAAAATTGTGGCTTAAAAGGAGTAAAGCAGGTAGGAGCAATTGTATCAGCAGAACGTGGCACGTTAGTCACAGTTGAGCTAGCGGTAAATGCTTTGGGAAACACAATTCCACCAATGTTTGTATTCCCACGTCTGAAATATAAGGATCTGTTTATTCGCGATGGCCCTCCTGAATGTATTGGTGCTGGTAATCGCTCGGGTTGGATGACAATCATGGAATTTCTGATGTTTATGGATCATTTCATAAAATATACTAAGCCTAGTCCTGAAGAACCAGTGCTTTTACTCCTAGATAATCATTCATCCCACGTTGATATTGATGTGATTGAAAAAGCCAAAGAAAATTCAGTAATATTGTTATCATTCCCACCACATTGCACCCACCGCCTCCAACCTCTCGATGTTGGAATTAATGGTCCGTTCAAATCATACTGCTCCAAAGCTCAAAACAACTGGCTATGAACTAATCCAGGAAAGACTATGTCAATATACGAAATACCAGGCATAGTAAAATACGCTTTCCCGTTGGCGGCAACACCCACCAATATTTCCAACGCGTTTAAAAAGGCTGGTATTTGGCCCTATGATTCGACTGTTTTTACAGAGGAAGACTTTGCACCGTCTTTCGTCACCGATCGCCCGATGCCGGATAATCAACCCTTACAAGAGATTAATAATTTGCCTGGCCCCTCAAGTATTCGAGAAAGGACTCCTGAAGATCTCCATGAGTCAAATTATACGGTTTGCAGTGTTGAGCCTAGTCCGTCAATAATTCAGCCTGGTCCTCAGCAACGCCAGTGCAGTGTTGACTGTATAAATGAAACGAGTTCTTCAGGTATTCAGCGATCAATGAAAGTAGACTGTGGAAATGAGCCCGGTCCATCAGGTTATCTGCAACTAGAGTCACGCCAGGACAGTCCAGAGCTTATCTCCCGTCGCTATCGTTCCCAAGCAACTGATAGCATCACTTCTCAAATAGGAGGTAACGATGCAGCATCTTTTTCTCCACAGTTAATTAGACCATTACTTAAAACACCTCCCCGATTGATTGGAGCTAGTACACAACGTAAAACTTGTGGTAAAAGAACTAAACAAAAAATGAAGAAGGCCAAGAACCCCACTAGAAGGAAAGTTCTTCAAAAGGATGATGAAAGTGCCGATGAAGAGAATAGTCCAGAGTGGTTCTGCATCCTATGTGTGACTCTTACTCTAATTTTGCGCCTGGAGAAAAATGGATTGAATGCAGCGTATGTAAGAATTGGGCACATTTGCAATGTGTGGATGATGAAGAAAGCTTAACATTTGTATGCCCTAATTGCTGATAATAAGATGATAAGATGATTGATAAGATTAATGGGAGACTGTTTAGTTATTGGGGGATTAATCCTAGTATCACATATCATAATAGATCTCATTTATATTAAATTTAAGTAAAAATTATAATGTAGAAGATACTTTCAGTATCAGATAGTTAGAAGAGTAACAGGTTGTTATTTTTTTCACTGATGTTTAGTGTAAAAACTACTAAAGTTTATAAAATGTTGATGTTTTTATAAATTTAACTTCGAATAAATATAAAGCTATCAAAAATCTTATGATTTTTATTCAAAAATTCATTTTAATCCGTGTGAAAAGCCAAACATCATGAACGGCACAACCGACCTCAGCTGCGGCACAACTTGCCCCAGCGAGGGGTCAGTAGTGCCTTACGTCCACTGTTTAAAAATATAATTCTCTATAAAAAACTATTCAAAAAGCACAAAAACTGGCTATAAATTTAAAATCTAGATTAAATTTTATATAAGATAGTCTAGAACTATTAACCGTAGCATTCGTCTTACCCGATTTATCTAGGGATTTGTCAAAATCGGCACTTTCAGCCCCGCTCTCCCCTACTTAACATTATGGATTGTGGCCACCGGGCGGTCCAATAGAACATAGGCCGCTATTTCTACGCCTACTATAAAACTACTATAAAACTACGCCTCTATAAAAGTTCTATTATAATTATGTTCTTTTAATTCATACAGGCTGCCTATTCAGACTTTAACAAAAATGCCCAGTACTCTTTTTAATAGAAAGGTGTGTCTACGTTGACAATCAATAAATTCTACTCGTAATAGTACCACCTCGAGCTTAGCAACATTTTGTTTCTCATTTATGGTGTCGTTTTTACTGCATTTGCTTATCTTATGGTAGTGAGAGCCGAAACGAGCAAATCTTTCAACTGATGGTAAGCAGTAAGTACCATGTCTACAGAACGAAATTCTACTACTATGCGATTCAAATAAGAATAGCGCTGACCTGGCGCCATATTGCGACGTCATAGCTGTCAATTCAAACCAGTTAGGTAGGGTGATCAAAACAGATATTTTTGAAATAATATTTGTTTACAAAAGAACCATTAACGAAAAAGTATTAATATGAATCTAGCATTTCAGTTTTGCTCATCACTGTCTGAATAGTCATCATTGGCATCATTATCATCACTGTTGCTTTCCCTTATAAAAATAGAACATGTATTTATGTAAGTCTTTAAAATTTTCCACCGACTAGTATCAATATTTTAAATTAATTTATAAAAATAATTATGAGTTGAATAGATTTGTTAATTATAAGACTCAGTTAAATAAAGCGGAAAAAAAACGTTATTAATATGCAAATTAATTTTCTTTGCAAGCCGTACTTTTCAAGTGACAGTTGACAGACCACGGTCATTCTTTGATGCTCCTATACTTATATGGTACACGGTCTACATAACTTTGAATTTCAAAGTTTTCCTTCTTCTTCTTTTAAATTATGGCCTCTCTTGATAGAATTCTGCCAGTGTCAAGACAGTCTTGGGAGTGACAAGTAAATAATTATTATATTAAGAGTTCTCAATTCTACCAGTGGATTCACAATCTACAACCACAGACTAATATGATGCTTACGCATATCTACAATTAAAGATGTCACATTTTCAAATACCGTACCGAAAATTGATTAGTAATTTTACAGTTTAATATTGTTGTGCGCCACTATTAATGTCTTGTACATGGCAACACTAGTTACCACTAGCGCCCTCTAGTATCGAGTAGCAGAACTAGGAGAGTCAAGATCCTCCTAAGCCCAAGTGGAGCGACGTTTCAGCGATGAGTTCGACTACGAAAAGCTATTGGGCCCAATGGGACAGCTTGCTGATTCAGGATGGAGTCCTGTGCCGTAAATGAAAATGGTCGGGGAGACAGTTGTCATTTGCAAATGGTTGTCCCAAAGCCAAAGTACCGGATGTTCTACAGCTGTACCATAATGGTTGTTCAGGAGGCCACCTGGGAGTTAAACGAACTCTACTGAAGATCCGAGAACGGTTTTACTGGGTCCACTGTCGTGACGATGTCGAGGACTGGTGTCGCAAATGTACAAGTTAGTGCTGTAAAGGGACCTCAAACTCGTAGTAGAGTGCATTGAAATTGTACAATGTTGGTGCACCATGAGAGAATTACGGCTGCCTGCAGACCTGATCACCGAATACCACCTGATGCCCCACGGTATAACCGATTATGCAAATGACTGCGGAACAAAATGAATGACATTTATGAGTACGTCAGACAATCGACAGCAAACGTCTGAAAACATGAAAACACGGTATGACCGCAAAATGAACAACAAAGGGTTTGACGAAGGTTCACTAGTGGTTACACAATCCAGCAGCAAAGGGAAATCTCCTAAGCTTCAAGCTAAATGGAACGGACCGTACAGGATTGTGACAAGGATCAATGACGTAACCTACCGGATACAGAAAGGTGCAAGAGGTACTCTAAGATCGTCCATGATCGACTGGCGCGTTATTATAGCTAATAATGCTCGGGACGAGCATATCTTAGGAGGGGGCAGTGTTGCGCGCCACTATTAATGTCTTGCACATGGCAACACCATCACCACTAGCGCCTCTAGTATCGAGTAGCAGAACTAGGAGAGTCAAGATCCTTCTAGAAATTTCTGGGACCGATATGTACTCGAACATTCTATATGTTTCTACAGTAGAAGGTTCTGGAAAGTATCTGAGGCGCTATATACGGCGGATATAGACCACGACCGAGTCAGTATTGAATTGGCGATACAAGCGAAGACTTCGAAGGATACAACTGCGAACTAAAGCGATCTGTAGTAAAATTGTGTTTTGTTATTAGTGTGGTTTAAAGCTGTAATTAGTGTTGTGTAATTAAAGTGTAAATTTTAGTAATTCACTCGGCAGTTTTTAATTGTCTCGAACCCCAAGCTTGTAACAATATTATTAGTACGAAATAAAATCGCACAAAATATTTACAAAGGGAGTATACACTAGGGACAGGATATCATAGTGAGAGTGAGAAAGATTAGGACACTCAAAGAACAGGTGACCCTGAATCCCGCACTGGCTAGGGATTCAAGTCAAGACAATTTTCAGCCCTTTTTTATGGCAGCTGTACAGAATGAAAAGGACTGGATACAATACTTTGAAGGCAGCTAAGGGAGTCTGAGAAAATGAGAGTCCTTTCCAAACCGTGTGAAACTGCATATAAGACTGCCTCTAAGATAGTTAAAGAGAGTTAAAATTTTAAATAATCCTATATTTAGGGATCCGCATTACAGACCCTACTAATCCCTCGTCACTTAACTTTGAAGCCTCAGTGTACATAATTAACCAATTATACCAATTTTGGTGGAGGAGCATATTTAATTTGTTATTTGCTTTAACAGTATTCTATTTCTAATCTATTCCGATATTTAGTATAATGTCTGGATTGAAAATTAGAGCCTCGTATGAGATATTGTAAAGTAGGTTACTAAGGGATTGATAAACTGGAGAGTGAACATTGACTAATTTACTTAATATAGTTATTTATAATGCATGGCAAATCCTTGTGGGACGAATATGGAAGTGCCTGACCAATCGATACAAGGAATGAAGTTTGGAAAGGAGATGATTTTTTTATAGAATAAGTGTGACAAACGCGCACGCAGTCCTCGATATTCATCCTCCTTTAGGAATCAATGTGCTAATGCGTTGTCACCCCTAAGGATTAAGATGGAATGCCTAGTATCCAGTAAAAAGGGTCTCCGTTTCTCTACACTTACCATACGAAATACAGCAGCATTAAGCTGCTATTTTACGATGGTATTCTGTGAGTGGTATTAAGTGAGTGAGGATGATGTAAATAACATGCTGCTTTGAACAAGAACCTATCGGAGACCTACCTCCCACAAACATCAATGAAAACGACTACTAGAAAATTGTTATTGGAGAAGGCAAGTCTTATATCCGATACCAAAATACTTATGCTTCGGTTCGGTATCATTGGATTTGACGTGTTGTAAGTTAATGTTTGTTTTACCATTGATCTACTTCCGCCAATGTCGAATAGCTTAAAATGTCGTCAAATATAGACGTCTAGTATATAAATGTTTACTTTAGCATGGGAGGGGGAAGGGGGGGAGATAAGAGCTTTGCTTACTTTTGCTGACGAGGGGGAGGTAGCGGTCAAAAATTACAAAAATTCTGCTTACGTAATACTTGAACGACCCCTCATCTGGGATAGAACCGGTTGTAAAAGCAAGGTTAATGATGCTTAAAAAGAACTACCCATATTAACAAGAAATGAGTAGAGGATACCATCAACGACAGGAGTGGAATCCTTCAGGTAGCTACGCACTAACTGCAGTTCAGCTATCGAAATGTTTCATGGTTATTAAAGAGGTTAAATGAGTGAGGGGGGAATGGTTGGTGGAACCCACCCAGAGAGGAGCCAATCTCATACTGATGTCATCCAGTCATTGGGAGGGGTCTCCACAAGGGAGATTGCTATCATTTAAAGCTCCACGGAAGCGCCTGATAATTTTTAAACAAGAGAAGAAGGAGATCGGAGAGACAGGCTCTCGCATAATGAAAGCCATACCTGTTTTTTCTTTTCAGAAAGAAGTTTTTGTCTTTTGCTGTCGCGTACCGGGGTGGTACCACGACCTCACAGAATACCAGCGTAAATTAGAAGTTTACTTCTGCGTTTCACTTGGTAAGTCTAGGTGGCTGAAGGCCCAATCCCCCTTAACAGTAGCGGAATCAAATAAAACACTACCCCAGGAGGGTACCAGCACCCCTAATGACGGAAAAACCCTCGGTGAACCTCCACGCTCAAGATACCATTCATTACCTTAATGCTATCTACTACCCTCTCCATCGCCATCGACGGCGAAGCCATTGCTCTTTTTAAATAAGACCCAGGTGCCTGCTGATACTTCATATCTCCTACCGGGGTACAAATTAGAACACTCCTTTGTGCCCTGGGCTGGAGTTTACGTATACGTCAGAGAGGACATCTGTTTTCGACACCTCAGTAGTCTTGTAGGTACGGACTGTCCATCCTATGGTTGCGCGTAGACAGTGACGACCATCCCCGCGTCTACGGATGCCTTTAGAGGTCCCTTAGCGGTAATGCTGACACATATCGACTCATGGACCACGTCCAAATGGCTGCAGACTCCGTGCTACAACAAATCCCATCCGCAGAGATTATGGTCCTCGGTGATTTTAACACCCACCACGCTGAAGGCTTAGTACCCGTATTACCGATTATACGGGTAGATCAATTATGAATTTGCCTAGGCATATTGTCTGACACAACTGGTCACTTAGCCTACGCGGATCCCAGATGTGGAGGATCATCCACCTTCCCTGTTAGATCTTCTGCTGACCTCTCTTCCGGACGGATATCAGGTATCCGTCGAAATCCATCTTGGCTCTTCGGTCCATTGTCCGATCCGGAGTAACGTGCCACTGACCGCCATAAGCAGGAGTGCTACTGGGCCTGGGCTGACGCATCAACGTCTCGGGATGCAAACACCAGCACTCTTAAAAGGAAGTATAATTCCGCCTCCAGGTTCTTCAAAAGTGTCATTGCCAAGGCAAAGTCAGAGCATATCGGCATAATTGGCGAGAAACTAGTTCGACTTCCTTCAGGAACACGTGCATTCTGGTCTCTCGCCAAGGCTGTCCAAGGCAACTTCTGTCAGCCATCTCTGCCATCTCTGCACAGGGAGGACTCTGGCCTATGGGCCAGTGCAGAGTCCTCCCTGTGCGTCATAACGCAAAGGAGAAAGCCGATCTGCTAGGCTCTCTCTTTTCGTCCAACTCGACTCTCTATGACGGGGGGAACACACCGCCGACCATCCCGCGGTATGAGTGCTTCATGTAGAATATATGTTGTTTACACAGCGCTCGGTGCGCAAAGTACTCCTGTTCCTGGACATCAACAAGTTGAGTGGGCCTGATGGAGTCGGTCCTATTGTGCTGAAGAGGTGTGCTCCGGAGTTGGCACCGGTTTTAACGTTTTTTTCGGTACGTCCCGAATTCATGGAAGACAGCTTTGGTCCACCCGATCCCTAAAAAGGCAACCGCTCAGACCCGTCTAACTATATAGCCTATCGCCATCACTTCCTTTTTCTCCAAAATAATAGAATCAATTGTAGCTCATGAGGTATCTTGAGGATCACCAGCTGATTAGTTAGCGCCAATACGGTTTTCGTCGTAGTTGATCAGCTGGTGATCTTCTGGTCTACCTGACTCATAGATGGACGGAGACAGTACAGTCAAAGGCGGAGGCCTTGGCCGTTAGTTTGGACAAGTTGCAAACCGATTACATTCATTGCTATGCGGACGCCAGCAGTGGTGATGCTTTATACAACGACTGTGCCAATATTTCTCAAGAAAACGTCGCCGAGTACCGAAACAAACTTGTGTCTGAAGTCAAAGTCACAAATTCTCAGATTGGGGGCGACCATTTAGCCTAGTTCAATCCCCAGAATAAGTTTGCGCATTTACCGCTAAAAGGAACCCCTTTATTGTATCTCCTCAATTTTAGGGCACTCCCCTTGTGCCTCAGCCAGTATTGGAATCCGACGTGCAGTTTCTCATTGTCCTGACCGACTTTAATGTATAAAAAATGTTTTTCTTGTAAGGGTGGACGTATGTATTTTGGAAAGAGGCCGAATTGTGATCTTCGTGCCCTATTTTTTTTTTTGGGAAGCTGGATAAGGACTCACGGATTCACGTTTAGTAGCGCCAGAAGCACCGAATAAATTCGGTGGTTCAGCCTCTTCCCCGTCAACATCCATCGTCGTCACAGATCTACATTAACTAAACAAAAATACTACTCACCAACTAACAAACAGAATACACAAACAACACAAAGAAAATTGAGAAGGTTTACGCAAATTTGAATTGGAAAAGGATTAAAAACTTATTTCAATACAAAAACACGTGTCACACACCAAACATCAATCACTCTCATCATCTCATCATCATGTGTCACTCTGACAGTATAATCCAATTTCAAAGTTCTGTCCAAAGAGTAGGTATATAATCACCAAGTTTTATTCCTGTCATCCTGTGTCATTCTGTCAACCTTTGTATTTTATTAAAAGAAAATAAGTAGTCAAACACAGCATTTTTTTTAAAGAAGGTCAGGCCAATGCATAAAGTTATAAATTAAAAAAAACATCTATTCGTGTACGTAGCAAAAGTTGATGTTAAATATAATGAAATGCGGAGCTTCAATGCTTGGGTCGGTTTGAGATCATTCACAACTGCCCTACTTTACGCCCAAAACGTACAGCTATATGTAAGTATAAAATAAATCGGGTGGGACTTCCGACCCGGATAATCGCACCAGTGTTATGTATGAGCGGCGTGAGGTGAGCCTCCCGTTGAGTGAAACTTAGGGATGCGATTTGATTTCTGGAAATAGGCACTCTTCCATAAAACAATTGTGATTCAAAACTCATATTATATTTTGTTTACACAAAGAAAAAATCATCAGCCCATCATGTATAATAAGTCTCATTTCTAGGCAGTGAGCACTTCAGTTTCACACTGCTCTAGTATACTATTTATGAAATATTTTTAATTTCGCAGTCACGAAGGTCATCAGCTGCCTAGGTGCTTAGCATGCACAAAATCAGCATTACAAATCTAGGGTTGCCCGCGTACGAGTACTATAAAATTACATGCGAACGCCCAACCTCTCAGCTACCATGGCAAAATATATAATTATAACATAAATGTTATAATGACAAATTTCAAATTATTAATTAATATTATTAATTACAAAATAAAAATTACTATTTGGGAATCCATACGTTTTCACGTTAGTTCTAGGTACCGGTTATATCTATACAAATAAACAAAATTGAAGTGTCTGGTTGTAATGTCAAAATAACAGCTTTTTACTAACTGCATATGAAAATATATACGGTACTTATAACAAAAACACAATTTTTAAATTTTTTGTTTGTCTGTCTGTCTGTATGTTTGTTCCGGCTAATCTCCAAAACGGCTGGACCGATTTCGACGGGACGGGACCTAAGTTACTCCTTATAACATCAGGCAGATAGCAGATGTTATAAGGAGTAACTTAGGCTACTTATATTTTAGAAAAAGGATTAGAGTTCTGCGCAACATAATTAAAACCCTAAATTACACGCGGGCGAAGTCGCGGGGAACATCTAGTACTAAATAATTTAGTTAAGACCAACAGGTACACCTATATAACGGAATGTAATTGTTAAAAATAATAATAGTATGTGATTGCTCTCTTGCGTACTCAATTAATTCTTATCAGTAAAAAAGAGCGCACTGCATTACAAAATCTATGCAGCACAGTTACAATTCGACCAAACCGTAAATGGTCACGTTCATAATCACATATTAGTGTAATGTGATTAACGTAATTACATGATAAAACCAAAACTGATAAAGTATGCAAGCCAACAGCAACATCTATCGCCGGGCAAACAACACCCCAAAGTCCGCCCTACGATCCCAGCGGACATCTTCACCCGCATACCTCCATCGGCCAGGTTACCACAAGATGCGTTGAATAAGGCGCAGTTCACCCGCAGACCGCAGATCTACGTAGGTCACTCAATAAGTTTTGAGATATACAAAAAGTATTCTAGATACTATTAATATTTATTTTACATCTTTTCAAAATATTCTCCATCATGCTCGTATACGCCCCATACCGCACTGATTAAGGGCAGTTTTTCATATATGTTATTTTACCTACAGATTCTAAACTAATTAACCCAACCACGGGCGGCGGCAGATTTTGGTGTATCAATTCATTGTTAAGAATGATAAACACAAAAATCCATGTTTTTTTTTTACTTCACGCCAAAAAACGATTTTAATCTCCTAAGGGCGGCGCGGTTTAACAAGCCCAGTTCCGCCACAATGTCTAGTTTAGGACTAGGTTCAAAACGCCCCGAAGCGCAGTAATTGAAAATATAGATAAATCTGTGTCGCTGTGAACGTGTTAAATAAAACTGTTCCAGAATATTTTTTGAAAATTTATTTTAATTTAATTTAATAATTTGCTAAAAAAGTTGCTTTTATTTTTTGTAAGTTTCTCTGTATGTCCCTATGAATAGGCTCTGAGTAATGAGAAAATGGCAAGTCATAGATTTACCCCTTATAATCTAACCTCTAATACTAAAAAAGTAATGTTTGTTTGTTCGTATTTTATGCGCTGCCATGCCATACCGTTCATCAGATTGCGGTAAACTTTGTCAACTTATTGCTTGCACTTGCGTGAAAGTTATAGGCATAGTACAATTAACTTACAGTAGGTGGCGCACGTATCGTACCGAAAAATTTATTTGAAAGTTTTATATCATCATAATTTTATCATTCATATTTATTTAATATAACTCTTCCAAAATTTAAAATGATTTTCTTCTGCGGCAGCAACACACCGGGTACCAGCTAGTAGGGTATATTTTTTCAATAACGGTCGCATAGCGTCGTTAACGTACGGGTTGTACAAGTATGAGTATAATTTATAACACAAGGAAAAAGTAAAAACAATGGTAAAAAGTAATTATCTTGAAAAATTACAATGTTAAATATTTAAACGAATCGGCGCGGCGCGGCGTGCTGATTTTGCGGGTTATACTTATAATAATAAAAATCACGCTTCATCTCTGGGCGCCGGTAAGTAAAACCTTAGAGAGAAGTAAGCGGTGCGCGGGAGCGGAACATCATCAAGTACTTCCTAGGTACCTTCTTACATATTTCTGCCGCAAAGTAGCAGTGCCTGCACTGCTGTGTTCCGGTCTAATGGGTAAGGAGAACCAGTATAATTACAAGCTGTGAGGCATTTCACCTAAGTCCTCAGAGGTGACAACTGCAAAATGCCACAAAGCACGGTCCTGAGCCACCTGCATCCATCGACTTCCTGCATGTCTTACCAGGTCGTCACTCCATCTAGTGGGGGGTCGCCCTATACTTCGCCTACTGCCACTCGAGAACCTTTTTTCTCCATCGGTTGTCGGTTCTTCGAGCCATATGGCCGGCCCATTGCCACTTCAGCTTACTAATCCGTTGGGCTATGTCGGTCACTCTGGTTCTACTGCGGATATCCTCATTTCTAAGTTTATCACGCAGAAAAACCCCGAGCATAGCCCTCTCTATAGCTCGCTGAGCGACCTTGAGCTTCCTCATACGGCCAGCAGTGAAGGACCACGTCTCAGTTCCATAAGTCATCACTAGCAACACGCACTGGTTGTACAATCTCGTTTTTAAGTGTTGAGGTATACCTGACGAGAAGATGTGTCGTAATTTCCCGAACGCTGTCCAGCCGAGTTGAATCCGTCGATTGACCTCTCGGTCGAAGTTGGACTTACCTAGTCGGACTAGTTGTCCCAGGTAAACATACTCGTCAACAACTTCGAGCTTAGTGCTCCCAACAACTACCGGCATAGGTGTGACATGGACGTTATACATGATCTATGTTTTGTCCATGTACATCTTAAGACCTATCCGTAGGGAGGCACTATTGAGATCATTGAGCATAGTGCTTAGGTCCTCCAGCGATTCTGCCATAAGAAATATACAGTCGGTAAATCGAAGGTGAGTGATCTACTCGCCATTGATGTTAATACCGTACCATTTCCAGTCCAGTAGCTTGAAAACGTCTTCCAATGCAGCGGTGAAGAGTTTCGGGAATATTACGTCACCTTGTCTTACACCTCTCTGCAGTTGGATAGGTTTCGTACTCTGGTTCTGTACTCGGATAGCCATCGTAGTCCTACTGTACAAACACTTCAGCACTTCGATATACCGACAGTCAACTTGGCACCGCTGAAGGGACTGTAGCACCGCCCAAATTTCAACGGAATCAAGGGCTTTATCAGAGTCCACATACGCAAGACATAGTGGCAAATTGTACTCCTCGGTCTCCTGTACAATTTGCCGAAGGGTATGTATGTGGTCTATGGTGCTAAAGCCTTTTCGGAAACCGGCTTGTTCGGGAGGCTGAAAGTCGTCGAGTCTGTGTGCAAGACGATTCGTAATAACTCTCGAAAACAGCAAGTAGACGCGGCTCAGAAGAGAAATCGGTCTGTAGTTCTTCAAGAGAGCATTGTCACCTTTCTTGAAGAACAAGATCACCGCACTTCTGCTCCAAGCCTCCGGAGTGGTGCCATCATGGAGGACGGAATTAAAGAGCTTCTGAAGGACTTCAAGTACCGGTTTTCCACCCGATTTCAGAAGCTCCACTGTAATTTCATCTTCGCCCGGGGACTTGCCATTTTTAAGGTGCTGGAGAGCCATTCTAATCTCGCTCAAACTGACGTCCAGGATATCATCGGAATACCCCCGTGTAGTGATGGGTAAGAATACCGACTACCCCATATCTTCCCGTGGGTGTCGTAAGAGGCGACAGAGGGAAACTGAGACAGAAGATGGGCAGCAGCATCTTTCTGATAACAGCAAATTACAATAAAAAAACTGTGGTTGCCAACCCACTCGCTAAGCGTGGCCACTATGGCAATATACCCCCCATGACGAGAGTTCCAAAAAGACGGCCCCCAGTCCCCGGTGGCCCCGCTATTCCTGGCTACGGTGGCGACTACGGTAACGGCGGGGTAGGTGGTGCTAAGAATCTCCGGTGCAGGTTCGGTTGCCACCTAAGACGGCTCGACCTGGCAACTTACAACGCACGCACCCTGAGGACTGACGAGAAGATCCTGGAGCTGGAAGAAGAGATAGACAAGTTGCGCTGCGATATTATAGGATTATCTGAGGTCCGAAGAGACGGGAATGGAAAAGGACACGGTAATACTCGAATCCGGCAACTTGTTCTATCACCGGGAGGGCGACCATCCGTCCCAAGAAGGTGTCGAATTTATCGTCCACAAGTCTCTCGTTAACAACGTAGTAAAGTTGCGTACCTTATACTCAGAATCACCAAACGGTATTCGTGGAAGGTCATACAGGTTTACGCACCAACCTCGGCACATCCCGATGAGGAGGTGAAAGAAATGTATGAGAATATCTATAAAGCCATGCATTCTTTCAAAACCCGCTATACGGTGTTAATGGGAGACTTCAACGCAAAACTAGGCACAGGAGAGAACGGTGAGCTGAAGGTAGGGAGATTTGGAATAGGACAACGGAACCCAAAGGGCCAGCAGCTGGCCAACTTTATGGAGAAAGAGGGACTCTTTATGATGAACTCTTACTTAAAGATGCGTCCCACGGGAAATGGACCTGGTCGAGCCCCGACGGTTCAACAAAAAAAGAGATTGACTTCATTATGACGTCTAGACGGCAACTGTTCAGTGATGTCTCAGTGATCGCGAGGGTGAAAACCGGCAGCGATCACCGATTGGTGAGAGGCACACTGAACCTAAACGTTAAGTTGGAGAGGTCACGTCTTATTTAGTCAAAGCTCCGTCCCACTCGTGCTCTAATCCAAAGTTCCGAAAACTTTCAGCTCGAGATACAAAATCATTTTCAGACGATATGAATGACAAACTTGTGGAAACTCTCCATGCGGGCGGAGCTAAGTTCTGCAAGACCCGCCACAGAAGAACGCAAAAACTCTTCGATCGCACTCTTAATCTCATGGCTGTTAGATGGGAAATGAAGCTGGAGTCTTCAGCAGATTTGACAGCATACAGGCTACTGAACAGACAGATCTCCAAATGCATGCGGCGGGACTTACGCAACTTTAACTGCTCGTATTGAAGAAGCGATCGAGCGGAACCAGTGCTCCAAAGTCTTTGCCAGAGATTTGTCTGCCAGAAAGAGCCAACTGTCAAAGCTGAAGAACGAATGTGTCAGCATCGTTTCCGGGACACCTGAGATTTTGAGTGAGACTGAGAGGTTCTGTGAGCAGCTGTACACTTCATCGTTGGAGCCACACGCAAGTGTGAGTAACGATCCAAGTCTTATCCGACACTATTCCCATGATATCTCGGACGTCAGTCTGAGCGAGATTAGAATGGCTCTCCAGCACCTTAAAAACGGCAAGTCCCCGGGCGAGGATGGCATTACAGTGGAGCTTCTGAAAGCGGGTGGAAAACGGGTACTTGAAGTCCTTCAGAAGCTCTTTAATTCCGTCCGCCATGGTGGTACTACTCCGGAGGCGTGGAGCAGAAGTGCGGTAGTTTTGTTCTTCAAGAAAGGCGACAATGCTCTCTTGAAAAACTTTCCTTTCTGAGCCGCGTCTACGTGCTGTTTTCGAGAGTCATTACGAATCGTCTCGCACACAGACTCGACGACTTCTAGCCTCCCGATCAAGCCGGTTTCCGAAAGGGATTTAGCACCATAGATCACATACATACCCTTCGGCAAATTGTACAGAAGACCGAAGGGTACAATCGCCACTTTGTCTTGCGTATGTGGACTATGAGAAAGCTTTTGATTCCGTTGAAATTTGGGCGGTGCTGCAGTCCCTTCAGCGGTGCCAAGTTGACTGTCGGTATATCGAAGTGCTGAAGTGTTTGTACAGTAGGACTACGATGGCTATCCGAGTACAGAACCAGAGTACGAAACCTATCCAACTGCAGAGAGGTGTAAGACAGGGTGACGTTATATCCCCGAAACTCTTCACCGCTGCATTGGAAGACGTTTTCAAGCTACTGGATTGGAAAGGGTACGGTATTAACGTCAATGGCGAGTACATCACTCACCTTCGATTTGCCGACGATACAGTCCTTATGGCAGAATCACTGGAGGACCTAAGCACTATGCTCAATGACCTCAATAGTGTGTCCCAACGGATAGGTCTTAAGATGAACATGGACAAAACAAAAGTCATGTGTAACGTCCATGTCACACCTATGCCTTTAATTGTTGGGAGCACTAAGCTCGAAGTTGTTGACGAGTATGTTTGCCTGGGACAAATAGTCCGACTAGGTAAGTCCAACTTCGACCAATCGACGGATTCAACTCGGCTGGACAGCGTTCGGGAAATTACGACACATCTTCTCGTCAGGTATACCTCAACACTTAAAAACGAGATTGTTCAACCAGTGCGTGTTGCCAGTGATGACCTATGGATATGAGACGTGGTCCTTCACTGCTGGCCGTGTGAGGAAGCCATTTGTATGCGCAAGCATAGTTACACTCTCTATTCCCTCACTCTCATAGTCCGATGGTATGGTACACCGACACAGATGGTGAACCGGAGAGAGATCAGGCGCAGGACCAACGGCTTTACTTGCTTTCCGAGGCACGGGGATGAGATACCGCCAACTTACTGACTCCGGGCATACACATACACTAGACCAACGAGGCAGTCATCGCAAATAGGTAGTAACCAATGAATAGAAGGTATTTCAACGAATAATTATTAAAAACTTACGACGGACTGGTGACGACAGGTCCTCTCTGTACAGTCCACACAACATACTGCCGGGTAAAATCCCGTGAACTTACCATAATAGGAACACCTGCGTAAACAGGCCCGTAAAATATATGTATATAATGAAGAACCAGTGGAGTACGTTGATAATCTGTTGAAATAACAACTAAATCTAGAATCGTTAGCCACCGCCGCGAGCAAACAAGCTTATGAAAAGCAAGCCTTAAATGTTACCGGTACAGCCTATTAAAGTCCACTGCTGAACATAGGCCTCCGCCAAAGATTGCCTCATAGGGGGGATATTTGTCATATTGTCACGCTTGGCAAGCGGGTTGGCAACCGTCGGTTTTTATTTTTAGTCGTTATTAGAAAGACGCTGCTGCCCATCTGCCTACTGCATCTGCCCATGCCCTGATTTGTTTCCCTCTGTCGTCTCTTACGACACCCACGGCCAACTTAAGATACTTTTAATATAATTAAACTTTAAAAAAAAAGTAAAAACTGACTTGAGATAAGATTATCGATAAAAATAATAAAATAATTTCCACACAACAGCTTCTGAAGTAAGTACTAAAACATAGGACATAGCGTATCGAAGAATAATAGCCCCGACTTCAGAAGCTATTAAGTTAAGTTAGCTATTAAGAATATGGTCCTGCGAAATTTGGCTGTGATGTAAAATTGTAAAATGCGTATAAATTAAAAACGCAAAATTTTATGCTAAACATTCTTAGACGCTGCAGCGACCGATTAAAAGTTCCAAGATATATATAGTATAGTGTTATATATAGCGTTCTTCCTTTAAAATAATAGGTTGGACAAGTAACCGGTACAAGTAAAGGTAGAATTGTGAAAGTTCTACCTTTAGATAAGGTAACTGCATTTTTAGACCCTCTTAACTCCATAAATTCTAAAATTCAGTTCACAATGGAGTTAGAAGCAAACAACTCTTTAGCTTTTCTAGATGTGTTAGTAATTCGGAATCCTCATAATACCTTGAGCCACACTGTGTATAGAAAAAAGACCCATACAGATAGATATTTAAACGGTGACTCTCATCACCATCCTTCACAGTTAGCTACCGTGGGTAAATCTTTGTTTCAGAGAGCACGAGGAATCTGTGACAGTAAACACCTGGCCGCCGAGCTCCAACACGTCAAGCAAGTTTTGCACGACAATAAGCTTCGGGTCCCGCGCCTATGTCACAGTGAACGAGTGAAGCCGGCCACAGTCGAGCGAGTGCCTGCTGTACTGCCATATGTCAGAGGTGTCACTGACAAGATTGGCTACATCCTGAAGCGTGCTTCTATTATAACATACTTCAAGCCGTCGAAGAAGATTAGTCAGTTTTTAACATCAGTCAAGTGTAATGTCCTCTGCAAAACCCGCGTTAAAGAACACATAACTGATGAAGAATCGACGCTCCGGGAAGTCTGCAGTCTGTGAACATGTACAGGATCGCCCTGTCACTACATTAGATTTGATAGACCACAAATCCTCGCTAAAGAACACCGATTACTTCCAAGGATGATTCGCGAGGCTATTGAAATCAAAAAACATCCCAATTTCAATAGAAAAGATGGCTGGGTGCTACCATCTGCTTGGGATCCTATAATTAATAAAATTAAATCACAACCCAAGCATACAACTGCAAGACTTCAAGATACTGTAATTCATACTGCGTAGATCGTAACAAAAATTAATTATTTTTAATCTGGAGGTAACCGTGGTTAACTATAAATTGGGACGTCAAATACCTCAGCCCCCCCCCCCTCCCCGTGACCATGGGTGCTGTAAAGTACTCGAAACGTCGGGAATATAAAATAAGTTAATATACGCGACAAAATCCGTAAAACTAGTTTTATTTAAATGTGTAGTGTTCGCGTAAATATAAGAAATCATTAATTTGATACTGACTTAAATTGGAGTACAAAAAGTCTGAATTATAAAATAGCGAAAATGAATAATAAAAACACGTTGAATAAGGAATCTTGTTATAAATGCGTGTACATGGCCCCTAATAGAATTATTTACATTTGTTGGTCTAAATTTTTGATATTTTTTATTTTGTTACAATTTTTGAATTCATGATGATGTCTATAATTTTTCTTTAGTAAGTAAGATTCACATTTTGTAACACATAATAATATAATGTTATCAAAATATTAATTTCTTTAACTACACTATCTGCACGTGACTGTTAAAAATACAAACACAATCTATGTTAATGAGTGGCGCAAATCTAAAAGCTTCTATAAACGTTGTTCTTCATTAAAACTTTCCCTGTTGTTTTTAAGATCGTAGAAGACGATGCATTCTCCGACTACAAGACTATTAATGCTCAAGACTGTGAGCTATCACCTACACGTAACAGGGGCATCATTGGCCAATGCCACCGATGCCAGCTTTACGGCCACTCGGTCAAAAACTGTTACGCCCGGCCTAGATGCGTTAAGTGTCTAGGCGATCTAGGCACACCGCGAACGCCCGAGTCGGAAGTTCCTCCGAGTTGCGTTCTGTGCGGCGAAGCGGGACACCTAGCGAATTATCGCGGGTGTACTAAAGCAGCAGGTCCCGTCTTCGGCAACCTGCCCCTTCAGTTGCACCGATATCGGTGTCCCATCCCTCGCCCTCTCAGGCTATCGCCAAACCCGACCCTGTTAAAGGAACTTCCGGGCAAAGTGTAAGCCCTTCGGTGCCCCTCAGGTATCTTCAACCTTCGCTGCTGACTTCTCGTTAGTCTGCAGCTTCATCAGCAACATAAATGTTGCCGAAGTCACTTCTCTGGCCCGCAAACTTCGCGAGGCCAAGAACACCCAAGATAAGCTCAATGCCACCATTGAGCATATCAATCTTATCGACGCGATTGGATCTTTACAAAGCGCCTAAGCCGACCTTTTATAAACCAGAATGGCAGTGCAACGTACAGGTAGAACCAAACCTAGCTTTCTGACTGTCGCGTTCTTTAACTCAAACGGCATCAGAGATCAAAAGGAAGAAATCGTGCACTTTTTACGCGATCATGATGTCGACATCATGCTAGTCCAAGAGACTTTCTTGAAACATAGTGCGCGCGATCCCAAAATAGAAAATTATACCTTAGTTAGAAATGATAGGCTTACCGGACCTAAAGGCACCTTGATCTACTACAAAAGGTCCTTGCACCGTGTACCGATAGATACTTCGCCGCTTGCTAACTTAGAACTTAGAAGCATCGGTTTATAGCATAGCACTTACGGGCCGCCCATTATAATTGCATCGGCATATCAGTCACCGCTAAAACATATAATAGAAGCCGAAGCTCGGCTCTACTAGATCTAGATCCAGCGTATTAATGGCGGGAGACCTAAACAGTAAACATGTTGTTGGAATTCTAACGTTAACAATCGAAACGGAAACGTTTTATGTGACCTCACGGAGAGACTCAACTTCGACGTTATCGCTCCCGAGAGTCCAACTCGCTGTCCTTTTTCTATAAAGTTGGCGAAGATCGCTTCCGGCAGATCTTCGACAACTGATTAGAGCAAAGAACACCGCGCTAAATCTTACGACCGTTATCGCACGGAAGGTAACAAAATTCGCCTACGAGATTAAACAACGCATAGCCGAATTTAGAAACGATAAATGGGAAAACCTCTTAGAAGGAATATAACCTTCTCAAGATGCCTTTTGGAAGCTAACTAGAGCTCTAAAATCGGAGAAATCTCCTCCCATGCCGCCTCTCGTGATGCTAGACCACCCCGATCTCGCCTTAGACGATCTCGAAAAAGCCGAATGCCTAGCCGACAGTCTAGAGAGCCAGTGTGGGTATACTTGCTGGATGGGATCATCCAGCGCACCAACAGATTCCGCTCACCTACTAGAGGTAGAAGCGGAAGTCGAACGTAGGTCTGCGTTACCACCAGTGAGCGAACCACTCGACCCTGTGACTGTTGACGAAGTCACAGAAACCATAAAAAGCTTTAAGCACTGAGCCAGACGGCATCAGGAACAGGGTGATCAAATCTCTTCCGGCGCCACTAATTTACCTCCTCGTAGGGATCTTCAACAAGCTTTTCTCGAGTTGCTCTTTCTCGGATATCTGGAAAGAAGCAGACGTAATACCCAAGTAGCACACAAGTTTTATAACAAAGCGCTACAGTAGCCGATTAACAGGTATATGTAATGGCTTTACCTCCTTATGTAAGTGCTACAGTAGCGATAGAGAACTTCTCAATCGCTTCTATACGACTGAAAAGGGCCCACTTTATACGGGCTTCAGTGCTACAGCAGCGGTACAATAGCGGCATGGTGAGTTTGTAAAGCGATACAAAGATGCGTGAAATGTGATTTTTGGAGCTAAAACATATAGAAGTTCTTGTGCCACCTTTATAGAATTTGCAGATGATTGCGACGCGACTCTAACTCGTAACTAAATCTTACAAGGGTCGGAAACCGGTAAAATTTTCAAACCGGTTTGGCTTGCAAGTACATGTGAACGAAATATTAAGGTTTCGTTCCAACGTAACCTTCATTTAACCGGTATTTTCAAATAAAGTTCCCATTGTGGTTAGTGTTCATTAACCGTTATTGAACACTATTTTTTCGTTCTTTAGATTTAAGGCAAGGCGGGGATAGGGAATCCACCGACCCGCGCCGCCGCGCCACACACGCCAGTGGCAGCGGCGAATAGCTACAAAATCACGTCGCAGACAATTATATTACTTTTCTTAGTGCGATATCAAGCACCGCGGATCGTGATTCAAAAAACCGGTTTATTTTGTTTACAGAACAAAATGAATTCCGGTTTTGTTCTTAACATAACGTTAACACAAAACCGTTATTAACCTTTATTAACCGTTATTTTTCAAACCGGTTCCGGGCCTTGAAATCTTAAAGCATCTTAACGGTATTTTTACATGATATACCTATATTATAATTATTATAACAATTAGTGACAGAAAACAAATATTATCTCAAAATGCTCTTTAACATAATAAAAAATATTGTTTTATTGACATACGTAATTCATCAAATACTGCCATCTAATGGCGACTTTTTACAAAAGCCTTAGATGTCTACTGTATTCATTAGAACGGTTTTAGAAATATTACGGCGATAGTGACAATTATTTTAGAGCTTTAATATCTACAATCACCGAACTATGGAGTATTTTTACTTATTTTGAGTTGCAAGTGTACTTTAAAAAACCGTTTTACTATCGAAACATTTTAGAGTTCTTTTGTAATTTGAATTAATTTTCTGTCAGACAAAATAATTAATAATTCATAAAATTATTAAACGTCTCATACGGACTTTACTCTATTAATAGGTAATACAGGATAGATTAAAAACTCTTATAGCCGTATAAAACATCTTTAGCATGCCTAATGCATACAGTGGCTATATTTTCGCGTTATATTTCACAAATATACCGCTTTTGGTGCTTCTGTTGAGCTATAGTTCTCCAATACGGTAAAAGTGGTTTTTAAGATTCTCATAAATATATTATAAAGCTGTAGACTACATAGTATTATTTTGATTTAATAATAATAATATAATTTATTTAGTTCTAAACATAAACACAAATTAACATAACAAAATAAATTAATGGAATGGAACTAAAATGGCGTCTACTCAGCACAAATGTTATAGAAACCACGTAGTAACTATAACGCTGATTTTCAGTAAACGTCAGAGACATAGGTGCAATAAAATAAACTTAACTAATCACAGGCTCCAACATAAAATAAAAATACACTTATAAAAATTTAAAAAATAAAAAACGGTTAACATTTAGAAAAAAAGGCACAACAAAAAGCCAACGCAACAAAAAGCGTAACAAAATAAATGTAGAATTAAGCGAGTATTTCTTAGTTTTATAATATACAGACACAGTATACTTCATAAGAAAGGTGTGATACATCGACACAGAATTGTACTAACTTTGCAAATTTAAAAGGTATTCTTTTAGTTTTATTTTAAAAGTGCGAACTATTTTGCTGTTTTTGATAGGAGGTGGTATATTATTCCAACACTTTGTGGCAGCATACCGAAAGCTACCACGAAAGGCGGCCGTTCTGTGTCTTGGGTACAACAAGCGAGCAGTTTCCCGTGAGAAACATTGCGAGAATCTGAGCCTCTCATATAAGTATTTCGGTTGTTGATTTTGTAATATTTTATAAAGTAAACAACTGTAATGAACCGATCTACGAGATTTCATATTAATAAGTTTGCCCTGATTTAAAAGACTACATAATATTAATAGTACTACTTAGTATTATTTTAAGTATTATATACAATATTTATAACTTGCTTGCAGCGTTTTGTCTTCGTTATTCCTCTTTTAGGTCTCATAGTGTTAATAAGTAATTTATAACTTGGCTTTATATCCAACGCCTGTACAAACGCTCTACAAACCTCTTTTTTATCTCCAAAGCCATCATAGTCACTACTAAACGATACTATATCACTGTGCTTTTAAAGAGATATAAGAATCTGTTATATTATACAGGTTAAAAAAGATACAAATTTCCTTAAACAGCTGTTATAAAGCAAGAGAGCGATACAGTGTCTGCTTATATTGCTTGTGAGCTACTTGGATAGGGATCCCAAAACCAGGGAAACTACGAAATCAACCCACCAGCTACAGGCCCATCAGTCTACTCAACATATTGGTAAATTATACGAGCGCTTCATTCTAACGCGCCTCCAAGACTTCACTGTAATTAACAGACATCTCACCGACGAGCAGTTTGGCTTTAGAGCCGAACACTCGTGCACTCACCAAATTCATCGCCTAATAGAATATTCTCTGTCTGTCTTTAATCACCAACCGAAAAAGAAAAGGTCTCGGAACACCGGAGCCCTCTTCATCGATGTCGCAAATAAAAAAAGGTTGATAAGTTCTGGCACGATGGTTTGCTTTACAAGCTGTATAAACTAAACGTACCGAACAGGCTCTTGCATCATCCGAGCCTTCCTTACAAATCGCTCCTTTTGCTATTGAGTAGAGGGAACCCATTCCACGAAACGTTTTCTAAAGGCCGGGGTCCCACAAGGCTCCGTCCTGTCTCCACTCCCCTTCACACTCTTAACAAGTGATATCCCTAAGGACGATACGGCACTCTTTGTATCAGATTAATATACTTTCAACGGAGTTCAACGCTAAAAAAGATTCGACGACTAAAAGCAAAGCTAGTTATCATTTCCTTATACGGCCGCCCCATCCCTTGGGAAGATTCGGCCAAATATCTAGGAGTCACGTTCGACGTCCGCATGAATTTCGCGAAACACATAAGTGTAGTTCGTAACAGAGCCAAGACAGTCATTGGCCGTCTCCACCCTCTTGTTAACAGGAAGAGTAAATTGTCGCTAAGACACAAACTCCACCTGTACAAAACCTGCGTTAAACCTATTATGTCATACGCGAGTGTAGCCTTTGCCCACACGCCCTTTTACATCCGAAAAGCCACCGGAGCACGATGTTATCAACGGAATTCTGATCTGCACAATGATTGCCAACTTCCCACTATCTCCGAATACTTCAAAGAGATGTCTCAGCGCTATTTTAACAGCGCCGAAACCCATCCAAACCCACTAGTGGCAAACGCAGCCAACTACGTCCCGATACCAAACGTTGCGTCTCCGTAGACCGCGTAACGTACTTATAGAATAACCACGGTCGCTCAACCCCGTCAGCCCAAACGTCGCAGGCACATCCAACATTGACACTACACCCACACCAAATGGGACAAGCACAAGTAGGATAACAGATGGGGCGCGTCGCACCCGTAGGCGGACATGACGCGTACCAGCACATACCGCGTACACAACTTACACCCGCGTGCCTGGGCGGTTCTCACCGCCCAAAACATCGACCGACACGAGCTAAGCAGTCAGAGGCGGGGGTCCGCACACTCCCACTCGGACATGGGTTAGATAGCTCAAAAAACCTCAACAGAGGGGACATGATGATTGGTAACAATACCAAATCATAAACCAACATCATCCTTATCCTCATCTTCATTGCCTTTCCCTTTTTAAATAGCTCGCGGCTTTTGAGACCGCGAGCCCTGTGTTAGATGAAGCTGTAAGTAGATGAAGAAAATATATGATATCACCTACACCTATGCAGATCAATATATGTTGCAAACCAGTTACATTGTTTGCAGCAACCGTATCAATATTTCTCTGAAACATATCAAACAGTGCCGGAAGAAGGTGTCTGAAGTCAAGTCTTTGAAGTCTCGGATTGGAAACGACTATATATAGTCCAGTTTAACCTAGGAGTGGGAGATACAAATCGTATATAGATACAATATCTATATATCGGTAGAATACCTATCCAATATCTATATATCGGGCGACAGAATAACTATGTATCAGACATTCAGATACCGCTGCATCTAACATCGAACTCGAAGGAATAATAACGTAAAATATCTGTGTTATGATGCACTTAATGCGAGGTATTGAATTTCAGTAAAAGATAGAAAATATCTACTTCGACTTCGTTGTAAGATATATTCGTTTCAGAGTATCATAGATATTAACCAATACCACAGAATAAATAATAGCACAAGAACCAATACTTAGATATTACAATATGTCTAAAAATCGAAGCAAAACAAATCCATTAAAAATCGCGTATTACTGTTTCATACTAAATACTGACTTCCTAACAGTGTTACAGAATAACATAGATATCAACCGATATGTAGATATAGATTCAATATCAGATATTTAAATTCAATAAATAGATACGACTTGATATAGGGTAAGTGTGGTATTATCCGTGCCTAGTTTAACCTTTAGAGGACACAGGATTGCACGTTTACCGCAAATAAGAACTCCTTTGTGGTGTCTCCTCAATTTCAGGGCACTCCCCGTGCTGTCTCAGCTAGCATCGGGATTCTTAGCGTCGACATATCGATTGACGTTTAGTAACGTGGTCATTTAAAAGGTTAGGTTGACGTCACGGACGGTATACGAACAACAGAGGTTGGTTAGATTTTTAATTCGAAAAAATAGTAATAAAGTTTGTTTCGGCTTATTAATATTATATACGAGTGAAATAGCACATAACTTTGCTGTGTGAGTGTTATGGTGTTGTTACCTATAAAATTGTGAGTTTTTTTACCTAATCTAATCTAGAAGATCTCTGATATTTTAAGCCCAGAAGAGGGTACTCGTATACGGATCTCTGAATGCATAGTAGCATTGTTAGCAAATAGTTGCCGACCATCTTCTGCACAATAGTCTTAACACCCACTAAACTCAATATGCCAAAGTGTGGAGCATTTGTGTATGTGGTAAATTTCTAACGTCGACAGGTGCCGTTGCTTGTACCGTTTGTCCCAATATGTTTCATCGTGGATGTCTATTAGTATCTGATACGGCAAATATAAGCAAAGATTGGGTTTGCCCATAATGCTAAAAGAAGTCACGAAAAGCAGACAATAGTTCTACTCCTGTAAGAGGGATATCTCGTATCTGCAGCGATTTGTCTCAGACATTAGACATGAAATCAGGTGGAGAATCTATTGCACAAGAGCTAAGTCACCAGTTCGTGACCTGCACAGCTGAAATGCGAGAACTCCGAAAGGAGATTGGTGAACTTCGTGCGTCCGTATTAGGGTTTAGTGAGCGTAAGGATGGCATCAAGCGTAGGCTTGAGATAATTGAGCAAAGGCAGAAACTGGAGCGAACGGTGAACTTATTGAAGCTGGAGCTCAATGATCGGGACCAAGAGGCGCTGCTGACAGATCTGGAGATCGGGCATCTACCGGGCATCTACCGGTCAAAATATCATTCACACCGTGTCCGTGCTCGCAGCAAGGCTAGGTGTGCCATTAGAGGAGCGAGACATAGTGTTTACGGAGTGCATGGGAGCGGTGCAAGCGGCAGTGAGCGGCGGGTCGCCGTCGCCGGGTAGCTGCTGCTGCGCTACCCTAGCTAGCCGCGTGTGTGCGCCGCTCCGTCACCACCACTGAACTAGGCGCGGCCGCCCCGCCACACCGACTTTACGTTAACTAGCGACTAACCCGATACAACAGACAGCTTTTCCACAAAGTCCGTGAGGCGTGCCGTAAAATCTCATGGCGTTACTCGTGGACAAAGAGAGGTCGCATTTACGCCCGCCAAGGTGAAGGGAAGCCGGCCTGCTACATTCGTACGGAGGATGACTTTGTTCGTATTTTTGGTTCCGATAGGGTTTGAAGTAATGTTTCATCGTAATTTAGAAATAAAGTTAAATATATATTTTATACCAAATTATAGTATTAGGAAGATAGTGTACTATATACTCCTTTATCTCAAATATGTGGGGAAACTTTATTTGGAACAATATATACAACCATTAAATTATAAATATTATTTTTATTCATTGTATCATATTAGATATATTCTTTTAATCACTATTAACTTTATAAAACATCCATTATTTTATGTATATTATTTATTTATTTATTTATAATTATGACTACACCATACTACTGTACGGTAGAACGTATACACCATTAATATGTTTGTTACCGAACTTAACATCCCTATCTATTTATAACGCACAGACTGATTATTTACTAGTTTTTATCATAAAGAATAAACTGCTCATATACTATTTCCAACGGGTACGGTACTTAAAAGTCGGTTCTTAAACGCAGGCTCCTTAGGTTCTAAGCATGGGAAATTTATAATAGCCATGAAAGAGCTTAAGCCGGACATTATGGCCATCAATGAGACATGGCTTAGAGCCGGAGAAGAGGGGAAAGCTCCCATACTGGATGAATATCTTTTGCGACATAATCCTAGGCCTCAGCAAATTAAAAAAGGAAGAGGCGGTGGAGTAGGCTTTTACGTACATAAAAATTTAGCATTTAAAATTTGTCCGCATCCTTCTAATCCCTTTGTTGAACAGATGTGTATAAAAATGAATCTTTCAGGAGTCAACCTTATCGTTGGCACAGCATATAGACCCCCTTGGCTAGACGTTAATATTTTTTTAGATGCGATAGCTGAATCAGTCTCCACTTTTGCTAACGCCGATAAGGTTAGTTGGTGATTTTAACATTAATCTTTTGGGGAGTGGAAACAACAAGACCATATTACTAAACCAATTTTTAGAATGTCATAGCTTGAAACAAGTTGTTGATACTCCGACACATTTTACTAGCCACAGCGAAACATTGCTAGATTTGATCTGTTCTGATGCTCGAGTACGAAACACCCTAGTCAAATACTTACCCGATTTGGGAAGCCATGCCATTGTTACTGCTGAATTTAATATAAAAAAAGAAAAACCTATTCCTCTTTACTTAATATATAGACCACTAAATAATATTATTACAGAAATAATTTGTAAAATCAAAAACTACATACAATATAACTTGATCTTTCCCGTAGGTTTCTTGTTATTTTGGTATATTTCTTTACAATAGAATAACTAAGGCTAAAGTAATGTATTCGATTTAATGAATTTTCTTTAAAACAGCAAGTAACTAAATGTCTTTTAGGGTTGGATTACGCCGAAACAAAACAAAATCTTTCACAATTTCCCTATGCACCATACATACGTCAATTATATTGACAGCTTAGTAGCACAGGCTTTAGCGGGTAGATGTCTGTGCTACTGAGCTGTATATATACAGTCCGTACGGATAAAGAATGGGATTAGAAATGGCGGCTCATCGAGCCCGTACCGTTAACATACACTTTAGGTACCAATAGCGAATACCCGCTAATAACGATATATTATTATAACGTTATATTATTCGGTTAATAGAAAATTTTCTAATAATGGGAAGATATGTGAAAAGAATTGTAGACGCAAGTTTAATTATAAAGTAACATTTATAACTAGCAACCCGCTCTGGCTTCGCCTGGGTGGGATCTATTAATGTGTTGTTATTTAGACTTAAGATAATGATCAAAGACCATTTATTTTATCTTATCAATATTTCTATTTTAAAGTCTCTAAATTTTCGGATTAAATTTTGTCTAGATCACTCCTGGTATTACTTTCTATTTGTTCGTGAAGTTTTCTACATTGGAGGACATCAAAAAGGAGGAGTTACTCAATTCGACTGTATGTTTTTCTTTTTTTTTATGTGTGTTACCTTATAACTTTTTTCTGGGTGAACCCATTTCGATTATCGTTTTTTTATTTGAAAGCTGGTGCTTCTCATGTGGTCCCATATCTTCTATATTTCGGGTGTCCCAGAACTGAACGTCAAGCCGAAACGGGGTGACAGGATTGATTGTAACCATCATGAGAAAAATCAGAAAAAAAAAATCTATCCCATGCAGTTTGGAAATTATGGGCATTTAAGAAAAACCTAGAAATTTGGTCAAACTGTAACCATTTTTCGGTTATTGTGATTAATTTTTATTATTTTTGTTCATTTAAACTTTGGAACCTTAACCCTAAATAACATTTCTAGAACCACAGTCAAAAATAATGACCAATTCACAAAAATCCAAGTCCAAAAAGAGAAGCCAAAGTTGTCAGTACTAAATCAACACAAGCGAATACGTAAAGGTGCGCAGTAGACGAATGAGTGAAACGTACTAACTGGTGTCAGACGCATCTCCGTCTCACTGCGTGGCGTCACTATCTGTCTCGGTCGCTCATGGCAAACATGTCCACTATTTTTTTTTTACTTGTTTTTTTTAGTATAAAACTAACAAGTATTGTATCATTTTACAATCCTGATTAAATGCGCAAACTTTTAATGGCACTTGCCAAGGCACTTTAGTACATTTTTTTAAAGGAGGGCCTTTCAAAGTCGACAAATTTTGAAAATTTTAGATTCATAGTTTAACAAATAGTCTTAATTCTAGAAAACTTGGGGCAGTTGTGTCATTATTTTTGACTGTGGTTCTAGAAATGTTATTTAGGGTTATGGTTTCAAAGTTTAAATGAACAAAAATAATAAAAATTAACCACAATAACCGAAAAATGGTTACAGTTCGACCAAATTTCTAGGTTTTTCTTAAATGCCCATAATTTCCAAACTGCATGGGATAGATTTTTTATCCGATTTTTTTTCATGATGGTTACAATCAATCCTGTCACCCCGTTTCGGCTTGACGTTGAGTTCTGGGACAGCCTGTATATAAAAGGCAAACCTGACTGACTCATCTATCAACGCACAGCCGAAACTACTGAACGGATTTCGCTGAAATTTGGCATACAGACAGTTCTAATGACGTAGGCATCCGCTAAGAAAGAATTTTTGAAAATTCGCCCCCTAAGGGGGTGAAAAAGGGGTTAAAAGTTTGTATAGTAGTCCGTCATTTTTAGAGCTAGAAGCCTGAAACTTTGTTTTTAGGTTAACGATTAAAAATAAACAATTACGTATCCTAGGTTTTATGGTTTTTTGGGACGTTAATTACGAAAATGGCATCGATTATGGTTTGAAACCAACATGGATGGAAGGATGGATGGATGTATGTTTGTATGTAAAAATCATCATGGGTTGGGTGATTTGGGTGTCATTTTTAAGGTTTTTGGGTCGTAAATAACGTAAATGATATTGATAAATATTTTAAACTTAATTTATTAGAATGGAATAGAATATACTTTTATTGCACAAAAACATAAAACTAAATAGACAAGAAGATTTGTACAAAAATTTGCACAAAATTACACCTGAACAAAAAAATACTAATTTAAAAATTAAAAAACCATGAAAATAAACAACCAAACCAAATATATTTTTTTACAAATTAATAAAATGGCAAAACCAAGAGAAATACTTAGGTACCTATCTATTTTGTATTGATCTTCAAGTTCCAATCCCTACCAATAGATGGCGTTGGTATCGTTTTAGAACGCGGTAACGTTGTGTTTTTTCGAACTAATATAAAGTGAATGATGAATTAGCGCTTCAACCTGTACCATATACAGTACCTATTCGCTGTTAACGGATATTTGACTAGACTTCGACTTTGTTTGCTTGCTTACGGTTTAAGATTTGCTTCGTGTTTCGGATTAGTTGCTTGATTTTGTCTTTCTTACAACCACTGTTCAAACTTGGAATTCGATCTGCTTTGTGATTAGGTATTGTTGATAGAAGTTTTTTTTACTGAAAAAATGACTACAGAACTCTTAATATTAAAGGAAAAACGGAAGACATACTGGCGCCGCATTATAGATGACGGCGCCTGTTTGTTTCGTGCTCTTTCATTTTTAATGTACGGAACGGAACCCAAGAAAATGGGATGGTGGTGCGTTCACAAATTGTTGGATTTGTGGTAAATGATTGGCCTAGGTTTTCAGTTATGACCCACGACAGAAATGGTGATAATTATTCAACAGGAAATGAATATTCAGCCGATATGTTAAAAATGAAACTTACGGTGGACTTTGTGAATTGGTAGCTGCAGGATTAATATTTCCGTTTCGGTTTGAAGTATATCGAAACGGTCTGCTATACACAGAGTCCGGAACAGACATCTGTCCAGTAAGGCGATTACGATTTAGCCATGATTTATCTAATGGACATTTTGACGCCTATCTGCCTATTGTTGCGAAGAAAATTACACAGCGTCGCATGGAGGTACCTGTCGAAGTGCGTGATCCTTTTTCAGAGCTTGACCATTTAACTGTTACATCTTTTGTAAACAGTGAAATATCACCTCCAACCAGCGGAACAGATCAATCAGTATCGTCGACATTACAATATGAAAAAAGCAAAATAAACGAAGGTCGAAATTTACTAATTACATAAGAAAAAGTCAATTAAATAGTGCACAAGAAAAATGTAGGCAGAACAAGCCAGATTCAAATCGTAAAGCTGTGTCCGCTTATCAGACAAAAAATCCCGATGTACACAGGCAAGCTGTTGCAAATTACCAAACTGCGAATCTACAAGTGCATAGAGCAATTCAGTCACGGTATGAGGAAAACATTACACTGCGTTTATGGAAAAACAAGGTCCATTCCGCTATGGAGTATGACCCTGATATTGCTTATAGAACTGACAGCAGTGTAGCCTTGGGTTCTATGACATACAAGTGTCAGTGGTGCAATGCGCTGAAATGAAAGGATGAGACACCTGGTATGTGTTGCAGCTCTGGAAAAGTGCAACTTGATCGGTTGAAACAACTGCCTGAACCACTCTTTACTTTGATTAATGATCTACACCCAAATCATGACCATTTTATGGGTAATATTCGTAAATATAATGCCTGTTTCCAGATGACTTCCTTTGGTGGTAAACAGGTAACAGCAGATGGTTTTCACCGACTTTTAAAGTACAAGGCCAGGTTACCATTTAATTGGATGTATATTACCAAAGCCGAACATGACGCTCAGTACCTTCAAATATATTTTGTAGGCGAAGATGATCGAGAAGCAAAGATTCGATGTTCTAAAGTTCCTAACTTAAAGCCAAATTTAATCAAACAATTGCAGAATATGCTGCATCAAGTGAAACCGTATATAAAAGATCTGAAAAGTGCCATTGATAAAGCCCCTCCTTTAGAGTCATACAAAGTTGTCATACATGCTGATAAAAAACCACCAGAAGAACATAGAGGTAGGTACAATGCAGCAACTACAAATGAAGTGGCTTTAGTGTTAGTGGATCAACAATTTGATCGAAGGGACATCATCCTCGAGAGCCGAAGTAATTCACTTCAGTGTATTAGTGAGATACATCGAGCATATGATGCGCTACAATATCCATTGATGTTTTGCTGGAGGGATGATGGGTATTCAATCAACATACCACAACGCGATCCCACAACTAAGTTGCCGCTTAATAAAACTGTCTCTTCTGCAAGTTTCTATTCGTATAGAATAATGATTAAAGAAGGAGAACATAACTATTTAGTCAACTATCATGCCCTTTTTAGTTAATATTTGGTGGATGAATACGCCAAAATAGAAACAGAGAGATTAAATTATATCAAAAATAATCAAGTTACATCCATTTAAAAGATGCTATTGGACGACAAGACGCCGAAGCCAACCAACTAGAACAAATGGTTGTCCTTCCATCATCTTTTACGGGGGGACCTAGGTACCTATGTTAGGAATTACTTTCACACTTTCACATGCAATCCTCGCTGGGACGAGATAAAAGAGCAATTGCTTCAAGGACAACAATCTCATGATAGACACGATATAATTTCGAGGGTGTTTCGACTAAAGGTGAAAAAGATCATGAAGTTATTGACAAAGGGCAAAATATTTGGTGAAGTGCGATGATATATGTACTCAACGGAATGGCAAAAGAGAGGTCTTGAACATATTCATATTCTTTTATGGCTTTACAAACGTATTACTCCGGATCAAATCGAAAATTTGTGCTGAAATACCGGATCCCAAACGTGACCCAGAGCTTCACGAAATCGTTAAATGTAATATGATACATGGTCCATGTGGAACTTTAAATCGAAAGTCACCATGTATGAAAGATAACATGTGCATTAAACGATACCCCAGGGCTCTCATAAGGGAAACTCAAACTGGTGAAGACAGTTATCCGCAGTACAAGAGACATTTACTAGATGACGGTGGGTCCTCTTATAATCCAGTATTATTAAAAACATTTAACGCTCACTTAAATGTGGAATATTGTCATTCGGTGAAATCAATAAAATACGTCTGTAAATACGTAAATATAGGTTCAGACCAGGTATCTTTTGGTTTATAGAATGAGAAGGATGAAGTTAATACCTACACAAGTGGAAGATATATAAGTTCATCAAAGGTAGTATGGCGAATCCTTGAATTTCCCATTCATGAGCGTTTCCATCCCGTAGTCCACCTCGCTGTTCATTTGGAAAATAGGCAAAGGGTTTATTTTAATGAGCAAAATCTGAGTGAAAGAGTGAATAGTCCTCCAACAACCACACTCCTATCCTTTTACGATTTGTGTAAAGTGGATAACTTTGCAAAAACATTGCTCTACCTAGAAGTATCTGCATACTACGTTTGGGATAAAAAAAAGTTCCAAAGGAGAAAGAGAGGAGCAAACGTTGAAGGCTGGCCAGGGGTCAAAAAAGAGCACGTTCTGGGTAGGGTTTATACTGTGCATCCGAACAATACAGAATGTTATCACCGTCGCATGCTTCTTCATGAGATCCGGGGCCCAATTTCGTTTGAAGCGTTAAAAACTGTAGGTGGTCATGTATATTCCACGTTCCAATCAGCGTGCAAAGCTCTCGGCTTGCTTGAAGATGATCAGCATTTGTTCGCAGCAATGGAAGAGGCAGCACTTTGCCAATCACCGCAAATGATTCGGGATCTTTTTACGATTATTTTAGTGTTCTGCCAAGTATAAGACCCTTTAAGCCTTTGGGAGAAATTCAAAGAATACCTATCTGAAGATTTTAAAAGGCAATTAGAAAGACAGGGAGATGTGGATGTAGAGCACATAACAGATGTGGTATTTAACAAATGCCTTTCGGTAATAGAAGATGCCGTATTAGCGTTGGGTGGTCGGCTACTAAAAGAGTTTGGGTTATCTCAGCCAAGCAAAGAAAAACAATTTGAAAATAGAGAGTTTCTTAAAGAGACAAGTTACGACTTAGCATCATTAGAAAACACAGTTAAAAATAATGAAGGATCACTGAATGACGAACAAAAAGCAGTTTACAATCAAATTAACACAAAAATTGAATCAAATGAGGGTGGAATATTCTTTTTAGATACTCCCGGTGGAACAGGCAAAACATTCTTGCTATTAGCAAAAGTTAGAAGTACTCGCGGAATTGCTTTGGCTGTGGCTTCTTCTGGGATCGCAGCTACACTGCTTGAGGGTGTACGAACTGCTCATGCTACCTTCAAGTTACCACTCAATTTAACAACAGCTGATACTCCCATTTGTAATATATCGAAACAAAGTAACTTTGCTGAAGTATTAAAACATGCGAAAATGATAATGTGGGATGAAATAACCATGGCTCATAAGGGTGGCGTAGAGGCTTTAAACAAAATTCTACAAGATATAAGAGGAAATAAGAAGTTAATGGGTGGTGTAACGGTTTTGCTGGCTGGAGATTTCAGACAGACTCTACCAGTAGTGTCAAAAGGAACTAGAGCATATGAAGTTAAGGCGTGTCTTAAGAGATCCACTTTATGGCCTCTAATTAAAATCCTCAAGCTTTCGAAAAATATGCGGGTACACTTAGTAGAAAAAGAGTCTGCTAGTGGATTTGCGAATCTCCTGCTTGAAATCGGCAACGGTGATTACCCGATAAATGACGGAATGATGACCATCCCTGATAATTTGTGCACAGTTGTATTTACGTTACAGGAGTTAATATCCAAAATTTACCCAGTTATTGCTCATATCCACGATAAGCCAATGGAATGGTTGTGTGAACGTGCCATACTAACCCCGAAAAACGACCAAGCAGCGGCAATTAACGATATAATGTTAACGTCTTTTGAGGGGGAAGAAATGGTGTACACGTCAATAGGCTTTGTGGTCAACACAGATGAAGCAATTAACTATCCTGTCGAATTTCTTAAATCACTGAAACCATCGGGTCTTCCACATCATAAGCTTATTCTGTGCGTGGGCACTGCTGTTATATTGTTGCAAAATTTAAAACCTCCTCAACTGTGCAACAGAACCAGACTAAAAGTAAAAGCGTTACATCGCAATGTAGTGGAAGCCACAATTATAACTGGATGTGCGCAAGGGGAAACTGTATTTGTACCAAGAATTCCCTTGATCCCGAATGATCTTCCCTTTGAATTCAAACGAATACAGTTTCCCCTCAAAGTCTGCTTTGCAATGACCATAAACAAATAAATGGTTTTTCACACGGGAAATTTTATGTGGCTTGCTCACGTGTAAGCTCGCCCAGTAGTCTGATAATTTTAACACACAGTAATAGATTAGCAAAAAATATGGTGTATAAAGAAGTTTTGTAGCTTACTAGCTTTTGCCCGCGACATCCAGTTATAATTGTGGCTTGTACCAGCAGACTCTTTTTCACACATGGGCGCAATATAACCGAACTCTACGCGGACGAAGTCGCGGGCAAAAGCTAGTAAATTTTATAAAGGTCTGACCAATAGTTTTTGAGTTATACTTAATAATTTATATTAAAGTCGGTTGTACAAAATTTTTTATTTTAAATTATATTACATCGGTTGAGCCATTCCGAAGATTAGCTCGCACTAAATATTTTATACAAAAGTATTAACAAGCAAAATCAACAATAATTATGAAAAAAAATCTCTCAGAACGCGTCGTAGCTCACAATTTAGCGAAACCGGACTGAACTTTTTTTTATTATTGATTCCAATAACAAGTTGAACTGAAGTTATAGAACGTACGAAAAACGCATATCGCAACGTATTTTTTTGCAGTCTTTACTGGCGGGTGTGAGTATAGATAGCGAAAGTGTGCGAGTAAAAGGTGAATAGAGGCAACGCCATTTTCAATCCCATTCTTTACCCGCACGGGTAGTAAATGAATTGCAACAAAGTGAGTTCGAATCGAAAACCGAATCAAATTCGAATTCAATTAGGAGTAAGTCAAACCGTACCGAAAAACAAGATCGATCAACAAGCGTTATCACTTATCAGTGACGTTAGGAACATCCGGATATTTTTTATCCATACTTTATACATACTTTAAGTAAATTAAAAATCACTTCCTATGATTTTTGTTATATTAAGTAGGAGTTCGCTGGGCAAAGGCAAACTTAACAAGAAAAAGCATTTACGTCACTTGCGACTTGATTATTGCTCTCTTAGGCCCGCCACATACACTCGGAATTCAGTTTCGGGGTTCCAAGTGTATGTGGAAAAATTATTCCATTCTATTATATTCTAATAATTTTTGGGTTCCCTCCCAAAGGTAAAGATAATCTAGCTCATCATCTTCTTCGGTAATTTCATATAAATTTTAAGAGTTTTAGTTTTAAGATACCGTAATTAATTATCACCATCATGTCTTATATTTTATTAACGTTCATACGTAAAATCATTTTTCGGTTCCCTTACAAAAGTTCCCTAAGATTCGATTAGATAATAGTTGGTTAGTTACTTATTTATAATATGTTTCTTTCCAATTACATAATTTAATTTTTGTATGATATAATGTTTGTAATAAAATTAATTTAAATCAATACGTTTTTATTAATATCCAAGTAATCGAAATATTTTATTTATTTATTTAATTATTCTTTATTACATTGCTTAAAACAAAATAATACAAAGTGCGGACTTAATGCCTTGAGGCATTCTCTACCAGTCAACCCAGGGAGTGGTGAGAAATTGACCTAGGTGTAGCAATAACGAATAAAAAACAAAATAAAAATGATTATTACCTACGTAATATATACATTTTACTAATAAATATATACATACTTATATACAAATATATACATATTTATATACATATATAATTAGTAATTACAAATAACTATGAATATATACATGTGTTTAGCAATATACAAGGTTATTGTGCAATAACCGGCCAAATTCGCAGAGAAGGTTCAGAATAAAGAATATAGGCAAATGGTGAATAAGAATTAATAAAAAAAGTCTTTTACTGCGCACGCACACATTCGTAAGGGTCAATCGGTAGGCAAAAAATTTGTGGGCCATATATCACATTCGATTTAGGATAATTGCAAATAAAAGTAGAAGCCTTATTTAATCGTATTTTCTAAAACTGCAATAACGGTATATCATTATTTATATATTTGAACTTAAGTTTAAAATGTATCATGTCAAAGTTATGTTACATTTTGATAGATTCTTTTATAAAAAAATATGGGGAAATTTTGTTTCACTTGACAACCCTTTATTGCACGCAAACATACTTGCACCGCTGCCATTGCAGTGCATCAGTTCTTTCTTAACAAAATTTTGTCCGCCTTTTTTTATACGTCCATGTTAGAAATGTAAATTTTCCTTTGGAACTCACGAGTTGTGCAGATAAAATGTGTTCTGATCACAGAACACAATTACTCTCTACCAAGAGTAGTAGTCATAGACAAACTATATATAGATAAATTGTACAAAAATATAATTAGTATCTTCACAGAAGGTGCTAAAATTTGTAGTAATCGTATAAGTAAAAATAATAATAACAAACATGTCATCGGGTGGAATAAACATGTCAGGGACGCTCACCGGCACGGTCGGGATTGTCTACAGAAGTGGTAGCTCTACGGTAAGCCGAGTGCTGGTCCAATATACGTGAATATGGTGGAATCTAGGAGGGTATTTAAGTCTAAGCTGAAATGGTGTCAAAACAATCAGCAACAAATTAAAATGGATATGATTGCACAACACCGTGCTAGTTTTGACTTTAAGCGTTTTTGGAAGGCTACAAATTAATTAAGCCCAACATTGAGCCTTCCGGTGAGCGTTGCTGACCTTTATGAGCACAGTGAGATAGCCAAGGCCTTCCAAGCTCACTTCAGGGTGGACTCGCCTCTTGGGCCTGCAGCTGCGATTTGTAATGATGGGTGTCGTACTGACAAACTTAATGTTAGACTCTCAGCGAAGGATGTGGACCGCGTAATTAAGGGCATGGTACTGCATAAATCCCCTGGTCACGACCACCTCAGCATAGAGCATCTGCAGTGCGCAGGAATCCATCTACCAAGGGCCTTATCTTTGTTATATAATCTCTGTCTCAGCCACTCTTACCTGCCTGATGACCTTATGCGAACCATAGTTGTGCCAGTTATTAAGAACAAGTCGGGGGATCCTTCGGACTTGATAAATTGCAGACCAATCTCACTGGCTACTGTGGTGGCTAAGGTGCTGGACAGTTTGCTTGATCAACACTTAAGTAGTCTTGTGTCTCAAGCAAAATGTCAAATACTACACTGATAGGAGCACTCCAGTCTTTGCCTGTTTTATGAATTGTCCAAGGCCTTCGATTCGGTGTCATATGACTTATTATGGAAAAAACTTCAAAGTGAGACTGATGTGCCGCACGAGTTAGTCGCTGTGCTACGATCGTGGTATGAGCGGCAGACCAACTGTGTTAGATGGGCGAGCTCATACTCTGATGTACATAGACTTGAATGTGGGGTGAGGCAAGGTGGTCTTACATCTCCTAGGCTCTTCAATATGTATATTAATGGCCTGATCAAGGAGTTGAGCGGAACTAATGTAGGCTATCATATTGACGGTGTTTGTGTCAATAACATAAGTTACGCAGACGATATGGTGCTGCTCAGCCCTTCGATTGGTGCCATGCAGAAATTATTCACATTGTATCTGAGTCCCATGGACTCAGATACAATGTGAAAAAGAGCGAATTCATAGAGTTCAAGGTAGGAGTCAAATCCCGATTAAGTGCGACTACCTTCACACTCAACAACTCACCTCTAAGCGTATCTCACATTTTAAGTATCTGGGTCACTGGCTCACTGAGGATCTGCGTGATAATATGGATATCGAGCGGGAATCCGATGTAACATGGTGGCCCGAAGGTTTGCTCGTTGCAGTAGGTAGGTAAAGATTACTATTTTCAAAGCCTACTGCCAGTCTTTTTACAGTGTCCAGTATAATAATGAGTTTAGAATGCTGATGGGGCTGCCGCACTTTTGCAGCGCGTCAGGAATGTTTTCTGAAATGCACACTGATGGTTTCCATGCCATTATTAGAAAGCGTGTTGCATCGATGCTGAAGCGTTTGCGGGGCAGCTCCAATAACATTCTCAACACAATGGCAGATAGGTGGAACTCGTCGCTGCTTGAGCGCTGGATACGGCTACATACCACGGTATAAGACACCGGTACCCTCGTAGCGGCTGATCTCAAACATCTCCATTTATATTTGTGATTATTATTTATGTAAATTAATTCAATTACTAACACTATAATTTATTTTATATTTCACTTAAATTTTACTAACATTCTTGTATGGGTTCTCTGTTGCCTTAAATAAAGATATTTTATTTTATTTATTTTTAATAAACCTCAAGTTTCTCTCAAAAACTACGCAATATGACGAATCAACATATTGTGTAAAAATTTATTGACATCTTTGAAATTAAATAATGTATTACAGCGTTTGTACATACGATGTATTTATTAATTTATTTAAATTTTATTACATGCCTTTTATGAAAGGATACTTAGGGTTTCTAGTCATTCTTTACCAGTCAATCCTTGGAGTGGTGAGAAGTGGGTGTTGCTATTAAATAAAATTAAAAACATTAGGATCTAAAATAAATTAACTAAAATAATGCATACATACTCAAAATGTTGTACATATTCTTTTTGGCTGAAGACCTTGTAGCCAACAATAAAATAACAATGCCATAAAAAATAATTTTCGCGCGCATTCTGACTGCTTTCAAAGGAAAATTCAGTTCTTTCTTCAGTAAAAATCAGAATTCCTAAATTGTTTTCATCTTATAGTGAGTATTGAGCATAATAATATTATGCCATTATTTTAATACAAAGTGAATAAATTTTATACTATACTTTTACTCTACGAAAATAATTTAAGGAAGTTTGTGTATAATTTTTGTAGGCTCTTTAGTTTTGTGGTTCTAATTCAATATTATTCTACCCTATTTTAATTGAAAATTCTTAAAGCTTCTTTTAGCTAAAATTGATGTAGGTATCTTTAGAAGTCGTAATAAAACTAACTATATAATGGACGTAGTTGTGACAACTTTTAAGAATCCTTTTTCTTTTTATTGTGTACCTAAAAGTGGAGGCATGGAAATGGAAACCGTTTGCTTAGCAGATAGCTCAGTAGACAACAAGTTAGTTCGATCAAAATTTGAAGTATCTGATTTTAATCATGGACAAGTAAGAATTTTTATTTTTAATTTTATGTAGCGATCCATTCAATTTCTTTCTTTGGATGTTAAAAACTAGCAATGAAGTATTCCGTCACAGTCGTCAGGAATGACCACGCATTTGTGGCCTTCAATGTTTGAATATAGTAGTTGCTCGCTTGCTGGTGTTCATGGCTATCCATGGGCTGCAGGGAAACTTAAATCCGCTGGTTGGCCTGCACATTCACTCTAATGTTATAAAAATTATAACAAAGTTTCAAGGAAATAAATAAAACAATGGATAAGGAAAAGTATCCGGAATTGGATGTGTGATTGTATGTGAATTTGTTTTATTAGTTTTCAACTAATAAGTTTATTTTTATAGTACATTGCTGTGATGTGGAAAAATAAATGGACCCGTGGTGTTGTATCTATGGAAAGTCATTTTTTAATTTGGCTTATTGATTATGGCATTTTCTTGCGCCCAGGCATTGATACTGTCTATGTCAATTTACCTCTTGAATATAGAAAATATCCAAGTAAAGTTTTTGAAGCTAGTGTACATGGTGTTACTCCTGTGGACAAGGTAAATAATACAAGTAAGGTAATAATACAAGTAGTAATTTATTGTATTTACAAATTTTTATTTACTTACCTATAAGCTCAACACTTCGGCTCGCCTCGTACTGGTAGGCGAAGTGCAGGGCGACCCCCACTAGATGGAGTGACGACCTGGTAAGACATCAGGAAGTCGATAGATGCAGGTGACTCAGGACCGTGCTTTGTGGTATTCCTTGGGGGAGGCCTATGTTCAGCAGTGGACTTATGAAGGGCTGTAATGATGATGATTATGATGAAGCTCATTCAATATAAAGTACTAAAAGAAAATAACTTAGTATTAAATTTTGAAATCAAGTTATTAGTATGAGTATTTTTTCAGATGGCAATTTAAGATAAGTAGTTGAGTCAAATTATCATCTTCATATATGTATGTTTTATTAAACTTAAAATGAAAACTTTACTAATTTATTTTTATTAAATAACATTTATATACATATGTGTATAATATAATACTTATATATTAATGTAATATTTAATGAACATGAACATATCTTAATAAATATATATTTACATTTATACACAATACACATATACATACATACATTATTACTTTTATATAAAAATTAAGTAAATAAATAAATAATAAATGGAAAATTAAATAAGAAATCAAGTACCTCTAATGGAAAAGAGGATAATTTATTATAATGACAGATAATTCCAATAATACTCCTTAAGTCGTTTTTAAATTAAAGAGTGTAATTTGTAGCTATATGTGTATATAATACTTGTATGATTCACTGTCTTAGATTTAAAAAAAATGTACTAGATATAAATGGGTTGATACCTTAATAAATAAACATTATTATTATTATTAAAAGTCTTGAAAGATTGTGCTTGCTGAGTGATATGTGGTCCTTATAACTAATGAATTTTAAAATTCGGGGTTGGGTTGTGGGATATATAATTTATATGAAAAATAATTATTCAAATATAAAATATTTTCAATAGATAACTTTTTGTCATACAGATTATTACTCAAGACTGTCAAATCAAAAATAATATTACAACAGTTTGGAATCAAGGAGTCACTGAAAAAACTGAAGTATTGATGAAAACAGCCAAAAGAACACACTTTGTACCTATTGCCTTATTATCCTCAAAACACAATGATGTTGTTAGTACATTTTATTATTAGTAATATGTATTATGTACCTACTCTAAAAACTCTAAATTATATGGTTAATGGACAGCCTAATATATGTCATCAGCGCCATCTGCTGGAAAACTGATGTTGACATTTCTATAATGTAAGACCAATAGCAATTTATTAGCAAGTAAGTTGGGTCCATCTCCAGATGGCGTTACATTGAGAAGAAAAGGAAACATCAATAAATACCATTTTTTTAAACAAATTTCTGTTTTTTTGAAAAGGCTAATAATTATATATAAAAGACGAAAAAATATTTTGAATTGTTTAAGCTCTATGTTAAAATATGTTTGTGATATTTAAAGTTATATTTCCTTATATTTTCTACTAGTGAAGACCCCAACTTGAGTTGTAGGTAATGTTTACTTGTTACCGTTACAGCCTATTAAAGTCCACTGTTAAACATAGGCTTTCCCCATAAAATGCCTCATAAGGGGGATATTTGCCATAGTTGCGGGTTGGCATTACAAGCGGGTTGGCAACCGCAGTTTTTTATTTTTATTCATTATTAGGAAGAGACTGCTGGCCATCTCCTGGTCTGTTCCCTCTGTCTCCTCTCACGACACCCACGGGGCGATATGGGGTAGTGGATATTCTTACACCGCCACTACACAGTACAATTTTAACTTATAGGTGATGTTTATTCCATTTAAAAAATAAATTATTGTATTATTCAGTAACAACAAAATCATGCCCTCTTTATATGGTATAGTTTGATAGCTCAAGATAAAGTTGTGGTGATGTGTTTAATTGATATTATTAAACAATAAACAAATGACATTATGTCACCCTGCCATTTTCACGTAATGCACGAATGGGTAGACAAGCGAAGGAAGCTTTCAAATCAGCTGTTAATGACACTGACCCAATACATATTATAAAGGTGCATAGGTAATTTAATGTATTAAATACTAAACACCTTCAAACTGAATTATTATGTTTAATAATATTGTTTCTGATAGCATCATAACCATTCACGGCTAATATATCAGCAGTACAACTCAAAATACTATGGTACTTTATATATGGTGATTTGTCTGATGGCCAGTGACAGTATTATAGCATGTTAGTAAAGCTGGGAAATTATAACATTTCTTTTTTCTCTCATCATAGGTATAATTACATTTAATTTTTAATAATTAATATGCTATTAGGCTGAATCTCTACATAGTATAAAACAAAGTCGCTTCCCGCCGTCTGTACGCTTAGATATCTTAAACTACGCAGCGGATTTTGATGCGGCCATCAATGAGATATGATTCAAGAGGAAGGTATAATATATTATAATATATATTATATAATTCTTCTGTCCGTATGTATGTAACAGAACTCCTCCTAAATGCCTGGACCAATTTTGATGAAATTTTGTGTGTGATTATGTTGATTAGAGAATGGTTTAGATTCATAATTGGACCCGGTAGGTGGAGTTGTTGTCGAGATACAGAAATCAACTGCAGGGGCGGTTCGGTTCGATTGTGTAAGTCATTAATTATGACTTGCTTCAAATTGCCTCACTGTGCTTGCTTCTGACTTGGTATTTTATAATTTCAAGAGCATTATAATACTATTTTTGAAGTTATTAGGACAAACTTAGGACATCTAGAAGTACATTTTTTCTATGTTTAATAAATAACTATTCATTTTAGGTACTTGGAGACTTATATCTTGAGATGCCTGACAACCATATTGTTAACTTAATTGATGAATTAGAAACTTGGCCTGTTTTTTTGGAGAAAAATAAAGAAGCATATATTAAAAGTTATTTGATTATAAGTATTTTGTGTTTTAGAAGTTTTCAAATTTGTATTTAGGGTAAAATATGTAGGTACTTAATATATTCAAATAGTTTTACTGTAATAAATAACATTTATTGTGATATTTCAGATCTATCTTCTTTTTATGTAAGTCGAAGAAAACACCGTGCTTGTATATTAAAGCCAGACATTGCAGATTCAAAGTTACCTGTTATGACTTTGGAAACATCTTTAGATGAATATAGCGCCATCTGTGCTACGACTCTGCAACAAATCACGAAACCGCAATGTAATTCTAGTTCGGAAGATGGCAGCACGGTACTAGATGTAAAATGTAACTTCATAAAAGAAAAAAAGGCTTTCAAGTTGACCCACGGCGAAATCGAAAAATATGCAAACATGCATGTGTCCGTGCGTGGACGAGAATATAATGTATTAAATGTTTTATTAAATAAAATTCGTGACCTAAATATGTGCGAACGTTACAAAGACCACGATTTAAAATCTGTTGGATGTGGTATAACACACAGGCGATCTAATTATAATTAAAAAATAGGTTTTTCGGAATTTTTGTCCATTGTTTTCCCCACATTATTATGTTTAAATATTATTGTTGAAGTTGATTTATTGTTTAAGATTTTGATGTACCAGTGTTAAATTAGATATTTCATTGGAGAACTATGAGTATTTTTTTTATAAAATAATTTCATAAATTAAACAATTTCAGACTAAAACTAGTTTAATAGAATTCTTATTCAAATTTCCATAAATATTTATTTATGGAAATTTGCTTGGTTATACATATATTGTAGGTAGTAGCAACCCACTGTGTTTGCTGCAAAACCACTATTAGTATTAATACCCACAAACTTGTTTGACAATATTTTTGTTGTGTTGTTTTCAACTTTATTTTTTTATTGAAAATAAAGTAAGATTTCGTTTTTTTTCAAATTTTATTTTATATACAAATAGAAATTATTCCCTTAAGTAAATATAATTAGTTAACTTATATTTATTCTTAAATTAATAATATTATGCTATATGTATGGTATGTACGACGGAATTCGGGCTGCGTTTGGAAGAGATCTCAAACTCAAAACAATAATTTTAAGGCAAGTTCCAAAAACAACACAAAGAAAAATACGCGACGAAGTGCGATGCTGTAGCTTATCATCTGTATTAAATAGTTACATTCAAGACAGTACTTTACAATAATGTATACAATCTTTATAAAATATTCGCTGGTCAAATCACCAAATCCACCATTCTCGAAGTATAGTATTGCCGAATGGTACCTCTGTTGAATTTAAAATAATTTGAATATGGATGGATTTGCCTAATAAATTCTGATAATAACTTATAAGTAGCGCGTTTGGAATGATCACAGACGGAGTCCGGGGTTTGTGCTTGCGACGTAATTGAGAAGTTCCTCGGAGTCCTCGCATACGACTGGCTTTTCATGGTAGCATGCGACATCGTGCCACGCGATGCCGTCGTTGTAAACGTTGTTGAGGATGCTCATGCAGGATTCTGTAGTGCCGTTGATATCGAATTCCGCGTTGTCAGGCTGGCGTTGTTTCTTGTGACCGGTCTGCGACCATGGGTTGTACCCCCAACCGTTAGGGATCTGAAGTATAATTTTTATATTGATGAGAAAATACGAAAACACTAAGAAAACATTAAAAATTATGGAAAGGATGAATAGTACCTATTCGCAAACTTATTCCTAAACAAAGTTTGTAAGTAACTATTCGTAAAGAGAAAATAAATACATACAAAGGTTTATTAAATGCGTAAAAAAACTTTTACAAACCTGGTTAGTCGGTGACATCTTTTCCCTGTTTGCAGACCAGAACCATCCGAAGATGTTCTTGGGTTCAAGATCTTTACGGGATTCGCATCCTTTGAAATCGCAAAGGCGTCCCGAAGTCCAAATGTAGGGAACATCATCTGGACACAGAAAAATGTAATGTATTGGACTAAAAATAAATATTTTTCATTCATTAAAAAGTCCATTTATTATATTGCTATATATTTTAGATAGACATATATTGCCCCCATAGATTGTCTCATAGGTGGAATATTTGCCATAGTTGCCATGCTTGACTACCTACCGCAGTCTATTATTTTGAGTTGTTTTCAGGAAGATGCTGTTGCAAACCTGCTGTTTTATTTTCACCGTCGCCTTTTATGACGCCCTTGCATGATATATATATCTTTAAAATAAATTATTGATTAGGATATCAATATTTTCGTTAAATGTTACCCTCTTTTATATAGGATAGGGTGACAAACGAGCACACAGTCCACCTGATGGTAAGTGTGTGTAAGTAAGTGACCCATAGACATCTACATCTATCCTCAATAAAGAATCAAAATGCAGATGCGTTGTCGCCCGTGAGGATTAAGATGGAATGCCTCTTTTCCAGTAAAAAGGGTCTCCGGTTCTCTACACTCACCATACGAAACACAGCAGTGTTAAGCTGCTATTTTACGCTGGTATTCTTTGAGAGCGTGGTCCTCCAGTCGAGCCGATCCATTCGTACTACAACTATACTACTAATATAGCTGCAGCATGGCTCTACCATGTATAAAATCATTTGAGTTCCTGTACTATGGAGACAGTTTACCAACATAAATCGCTGTTAGCGCCTAGTATGCTTTTTGCTGGTTTTCTTAGGTGAGACTATAAGGTTCGAACTCATTCAATTAAGCGGTTGGTTATTAGTTATTCTTTGTAAATATTTATACCATATTATAATATATTGGTCTATGTGGGCTTTGAATAAAAATAGCACTGTATGGACGAAAATATAGTGAACGTTGAAGTTGATGCTCCCAACTTTTCGACCTCTCCTGTCGTCCGCAGCGCCGCTACTGCAAGAGACCCACGTAGCTCCTGTCAACCATGTTTTCTTGATGTTTTCAGATATAGATAGTGTGAATGACCTCCGATAGATGGCGTTAACAATTTTCATCCAGACCCGGAACAATTACTTGTATGTCATACAAAATACAAAATACTTGTTCCGTGCGGATTTCGAACCCACGGCGTATACTTTTTAACTGGCGGCAGAAAGCATCGTTAAGGCGGGAAAGTAATACTGAGACTGTATATGTACGGCCTTAGGGTGTACTTACCGAATTTTGACCATGAGAATAACTTTTGAATAATCGGAATATGTGCTGAAGATAGTGCCTTATGTGTCTAAGCCGCGCCCAGGCTTGACGATGATCAACCCTCATACTACCACGTACTACGTACTGCTCAGCGAGGTTAGCCAAGCCGACTTTCTACAATAGTTACATTAATTTACTTAATGTTAAGCCATTCCCATTCATTTTAATAGTTTTCTATTAGCGTTTACGATTATAGAAAGTCACCTTGGCTAAGTCCGCAGTACCTACCACAAGCAACGCTTCCGTGTATGTGACGTCAGGATAGCCAGCCATTTGCGCGTGGGTTATGCATGCAAACAGTGACGCTCTATCATCCTAACCTATCTGTGCCTGATGTGACACAGAGTTTTAGAGGCTTAATTGAATGAGAAAAAAAAATTAGAAAAAGAATTCCATAGAACGAATATTTTTATGGCCTTTAAATAATTATAATTTTTATCTATATGTGCTAATTATGAATGTAAAACTCCGCGATACAGCAGAAATTCCTAGTGTAGTTGCAACGTTCTTTTTAAAAGAAACAATTTAAAATTTTGTACAACTGACTTCAATATAAATTATTACGAATAACTCAAAAACTATTGGTCAGATCTTGATCAAATTTATATGGGACATGAGAAGCACCAGCTTTCAAATAAAAAAAGAATCATCGAAATCGGTTCACCCAGAAAAAAGTTATGAGGTAATAACTTTTTTCTTGGGTGAAAAATTATAAGGTAACACACATAAAAAGAAAACTGACAGTCTAATTGAGTACCTCCTTTTTGAAGTCGGTAGAAAAAGCAAAGAGCTGTTCATGTAATGACTATTGTGGACTAATTGATAATGGAAGAGAAAAGATCTTTAATAGGTGATGAGGAAACATATAATAGATGTGACGAGTCAGAAACTGCTAACGTTAAAATTCGTCTGCGAATGCGAAGCGTAGCATTTCCTAATCAAATCCTCCAAACTTCCTATTAGATATGTTTTAACTGCTGGAGTAATTGATAGAATAAAAAAATTAAGATATTAAATTTGTTACTAAGTTCTTGTTTAACTTTCTTAATGCTGGAGATATTAGGAGTATAGCGGATTAACTTTCAGTAGTCTGTAAGCATCCACTGACAAGATCTGTGTAGCAATATTGAATAAACGGTAATAGATTTACTTTGCATCATTTCGGCAACAACCTGCACATTATGGCTAAGCACAACATTAGTAACCCAGACGACGTGATTTGGACACGCAATCTTCTGATATTATCATTTTATATTATTTTGTATGTACCTTATAATTTTTGAGATTGTGGTGGTCACACTCGTCTATTTGCATCTTAATTTTAATGCCGTTTTTTTATCTTTATGCCTAGGTATTTTATTGAAAGAAGGCAGGAATTATACAGGGTTATTTTGCAATAACCGGCCAAATTTGCAGAGAAGGTTCAGAATAAGTAGTATAGGCAAATGGTGAAGTAAAATTGATTAATAAAATCTCAAACATTCTGTCCTTTTTATTCTTTAAATTCAAAATGCGTGGTAACGCATTATTTTAACTGATTTTACTGCGCACGCAAACATTTGTAAGGGTCGATCGGTAGGCATACCTAAATGTTGTTGCTCATAAAACACATTCAATTTGGGATAATTTCAAATAAAAGTAGAAGCCTTATTTACTCATATTTTCAAAAACTGCAATAATGGTATATCATTATTTATATATTTGAACTTAAGTTTAAAATTTGGCTATTCTTTGAAAAATATGTAGCTACGATTTTGTACGCTACACACATCGGATTATCATTCAGTAGTCTGTAAGCACCCACTATCCTAGTGTAACAGTATTGAATAATTGCCATGTAGTGGCGGCGTAAGAGAATTCACTACCTACCCGATATGATCTCGTGGATGTAATAAGAGGCGGCAGATGGAAACTGAAATAGGAGATAGTCAGCAGCATATTCCTAATAACAGTTCAATAATAGAAAAAAACTGCGGATGTAAACTCGCCTGCCAAGTGCTGCAGCTATGGCAAATAAAAGTAAATAAGAGGCAATCAATGGGAAGGCATATTATGTTCAACAGTTGACTTTTATAGATAGGTTGTAATGACGATAATGAATAAACAGTACATAATAGATTTAAGTTACAACCAAGTAACAACATTTAGACTTCTTAACTTGCACAATTCACGTGCAAAACAGGCTTTCAGCATTTTTAAGAATGCACCAACATATAGTTACCTAATGTATACCCAAAAAGGTTAGTCTTTACTCACTTTGAAGGGCAGACGTAAGTGAGCATTTTCACCTCTATTATATTCACATAATAAGCAACCGTTTTTATACTAAGGAAGGTTTCAAAATAAGCTACTTACTCTGCTGGATAAGCTTGAAGATCAGATTGTTTTCTTCCTGAGTTTCCATAGAAACAAGATCCATACAGTATTCACGGCAGACGTTGCGTCCGTCCAACCAATCAAACTTCTTGTTGGCCAGCGCGGGAACATGTCCGGTGTAGAAGTAGTGGTGGCCCTGGTAAAAGAATTCCTTTGGTCCTGAAAAGAATAATTTATTTTAGAGGAGTACAAACAACGCGGGTTTTTAATCATTGTGAGCTTGAGTGACAACAACAGCGATTACACGTATCTGTCACTTTGTGTGGAGTACAAATGCACATGTTGTGCCAAGTACTATGTACGTACTACCCTTTACCTTACCCTACTGTACTATTATTTATTCTGTGGTATAGGTACTAAGCTAAGCATCCTGATTTTAAAAATAAGTTATAGAAAAAACTTTGTAGGTATTTATTTTAATTCATGTGATTATGTGACCATTTCTTAATAATTATAAATTCTTCATGTTATTTTTATTATATTATTATTATAAATTCTTCCTTATAAATTATTATTAGAGAACATCGAGAAATTCACCAACATTAAAATCTTAGTCATGTTAAACTTATTACTACGTTACATCAAAATAAGATGTACAATTGACAACCGTTGGCTGCAAACAGCCCAACGACACAAGGCTACATAGTGACCTCACGTAACAGTCTCGACGGCACGAATAATAAAATAACAGTATAAAAATTATTTACACAGGCGGACGTTTAGTGCAGCGTTAATAGACTCCGACCCTCGTAAGTAGTCATATACCCATCGAATATCTCAATCATGGTCGTGACTTTGAAGTTTCCTAGGTGATATGAACAGTCGTGTTAATTTTGGTCGGTGCTGTAAGAACATACCCAAACATACTTTTACATAACCCCGGCTTACAAACTTTACGTATTACGTAAAAGTGGACACCAAACTGTGTCCAAACTGCGCGGTTATGTTTTGAAGCGACAAGCTGAATATAGTCGGCCGCTTTTTTGTGTCCGACCTTATTGTGACGAAAAAAAATAGTTTTATTATATTAAAGGAATGTGTAGAAATAGCGTGCAATATGATAGCTTTAAAAGCTTCTCAAAAATTTACAAAATTGCTTAATAAAAGCTTAAAAATTGCTTCTAACCATCAGCTTATACGAAACTATATACAGCTGTGATACGATATGAAATTTTAAGCTGATTTAAATAAAACCTATTAATGTTCCTCCCGGGGTAGGGTCACCCTCATTTTGGAAGGTAAATGAGCCGGGAAGGTTTCACCAACCTAATTAAGGGCCATGATGTGGTGTGGTGTGGTTTCCTCACGATATTTTTCGTCACTATGTTGGCTACGTTATTAAATCAAAGTTGTGCAGATCAAATAAAATTCGTTAAAGTAAATAGTTTTTGGTAATGAAAACAACAGTCCCTTTAATCACGTTGATTTAATAGCCGGTAATAATTACATATTATATTTATTATATATAGATATATTGAAAGACAATATCATAGAGGGAATTACTCCCAGGCATGATAATATAACATATTCTGGTAAAAATCTTTTTCGTATATAAAAAACTATACATATTACATCAAAATATTAATGGGTTAATTGCTAAATCTGATCTCCTAACTGTTAATTTAAATAACCTCGAATTAGGTGGGTACTCGGCTGATGTTCTATGCATAAATGAACATAATATGACTTACAATGATACGAATTTATTCAAATTAGATAATTATACTCTTGCATCGTACCATGTTCGAGATAATAGTCATGGTGGCTCCTGCATACTAGTTAAGAAATGTCATAAATATAAACCTCTTCCTGAAATAGCACATCTTAGTAGAATAAACATAATCGAATGTTGTGCAGTTGAACTTATAGAGCATAAACTTAAAATAATATGTACCTATAGACCTCGAAAAAATAGAAGTGAAGATTTTAATATTTTTTTGTATAATTTTGACTTAATATTAAAAAATACTGTAATAATAATAAAAATAAAATTATAATTTGTGGAGATTTTAATATAAATATATTAGATGAAACCAAAATTTCTAAAAATTTTATACAATTAATAACAAGTTATAATCTTAAAACAGCAATAAAAGTACCTACACGACTAATTAGTGGTACATGTATCGACAATATTCTTCACAATATTCAAGGGTGTAAGAGCAATATTTATGACTTAGCTTTGTCAGACCATACGGCACAACTGTTGATATGCCCAGTCAAGCAAAGCTACTATCTTAATTACTGGCATATAAGGAGACGCGATTATAATGTAGAAAATCTTCACAAATTTAACGGATATTTGAGCTCTCTTACTTTCGACGAGGTTTATAAGGAAAAAAATCCTAATCTTGCTTTTAACCAATTTCATGACTTGTTCACCTTTCTCTATCGCCTATGCTTTCCTGACATTCAAATTAAAGTTTATTCACGAAAACAATTAAAATGGTTATCTAATGGGATAAAAAAAATGTACTTACCGTAAACGACAGTTATTATGGCAATATAGAAAAAAACGCAGCGTGGAAAATAAAACTGTATTAAAAGAGTATTCCCAACGTCTAAACAAAATTATCAAACTTACCCAAAAGTCGCAAAATAATTACTATATTAACACAGCACAAAATAAATCTAAAGCTACCTGGAAAGTGATAAATAAATGCAAAACTAGCACAAAGGAAGAAGCAATTAGTAAAATTATTGTTGATGGTGATATAATTGAGAATCCGTTAGTTATAGCTAAGACATTTAATAATTTCTATACCAACAAAATGAATAAAGGCCGCCCAAATAGTGATAAACCATATAAGTTGACTTTCAACAATCCAAATTCAATATTTATACCACCCACAACATCATTTGACATAGATAAAGCTATAAAATCTCTTTAAAAATACAAACAGTACCGGATGTGATGAAATTTGTACAAGAGTTTTAAATACGTATCCGGTGCAATTGCTCCGGTACTTAGTTATATTTTCAATTTATGTATTTGTAATGGTATATTTCCAGAAAGACTAAAATATACAATTGTAAAACCACGGTTCAAAAAGAATGATCGGGAGAATATGTCTAACTATAGGCCTATTGCGCTTATACCTGTGCTCTCAAAAGTATTTGAGAAAATAATTTATAACTCTTTGTATAATTACCTCGAAACCTACAATATTCTTAGAGAAGAACAAATAGGATTTAGAAAAAATAAGACTATAAATATGGCTCTATATAATTTTTTTAATACCGTTATGTCCAGTCTTAACAATAAAATACCTGTATGTGCACTTTACATGGATCTTACTACAGCATTCGATTATGTTGATCATAAAATATTACTCAAAAAGCTTGAAGCCTACGGTATTCGAGGTAATGCATTAGATCTACTAACGTCATATTTAGTTAACAGAAAACAAAGTACACACATTACAAAAAAATTGTCTAAAATCAAGAAAAGAAATAACCTATGTTTCTGAATACAGAGTCGTACAAACTGGAGTACCACAAGGAAGTGTTTTAGGATCATTGTTATTTCTTATCTATATCAACGACCTTCTCAGTGTCATTAATCACAAAATGGTATTATTTACTGACGATAGTACGTTATTTTCACTAGTAAAAACAAAATAGATTTAGAAATTAACATACATTTTGTTTTAGAGAAAATCATGAATTGGCTAAACATAAATAATCTAAACATAAATTTAGAAAAAAACAAAACTAATGACATTTTATCAAAAACGTAATAAAATAAATAATTTAAATATCAATTATCTAGGACAAAAAATCAATACCACAGAAAATATAAAATTTTTGGGTGTAAATGTAGATTGCAATTTGAACTGGCAGTCTCATGTGAGCAGTGTGTGTGAAGTTAAATCGTTTTTCCTATGCGTTATATATGCTTGGAAAAGTTGTAGACACATCCGCCGTAATGGCATCATATCATGCTTATGTTATGTCTACACCTAGATATGGTATTATGTTCTGGGGTAATTGTACGGACAAAGAAACAGTATTAAAGCTCAGAAGAGATGCTTACGAGCCATTTGTAAAATTAACCAAAGTGAGAGTTGTAAGCCATACTTCATTAATTTAAAATTATTAACAATGCCATGTCTATATATATATGAGGTAGTCTTATTTGTACGTCATAACTTAAGTCTTTACAAAAATCTAAATGTTCAGCGTCATAAAGATAAATTGGGCCATCCCAATAGTAAGACTGTTTTATTTAAAAAAAGCGTATTCTGCATGGGTTCTCGTCTGTATAACCATTTATCTAAATATATAAGAGAGTCTAAGAGCCTTTACATTTTTAAGAAACAACTAAAGATATTTCTAACCAAAAAAGCGTATTATAATATTGACGATTATTTTTTTGACAATTATTAAATTTTAACTATCAAATTTATTGAATGAACCCATGAAATTTATACTCGTTTTGACATTATTATTTTGACATTATAATTTTAATTATTATATTATTATTTAGTGAATTATTAATATGTTAGTAGTGCAAATATACAAATAGGATGATATTATGTTAATGTAATTATCAGAATTTTCCATTTTAATTATTTAAAAAAATCTTGTATTTAAGTAGTTTGCACACCGGAACGTAGAATATAGCTGTATTTTTGTTAAATTATTAAGACCTATTTGTAACCCATATATCGCAAACGAATAAAATGAATTTGAAAAAATATTACATAAAATTACCATTTGTCGTGCAGCAACGATTGCCATTTGAATACAGTGCTTTTATCACGCTGGGCTAATTTGGCCAAGGACATTCTACCGGATGCGTTTTTTATATTCATTTTAACAAGGCACTTATTGTAAGTTTAATAAACGCAAAATAGTGCCTTGACGCCGCCAAATCTTAAATTGCACGATGACAACAGGGTAGGACATAAGTATAAAAAGTGGGTGTACCTTCACTTAATCAGATATTAATTATGCAATTCCGCATCCAATGAAATTGATTCTGTCCCAATCATCACAAACACTCATTAACACACTCAACTAACATAAGAATAAGATGTCATGTAATTCTTTGGACTCCCAAAAATCGGACACATTACATCAGCCTCTAAATGAGAAGTTAATACTTACTTTATATAGTCAATCATATTCTTTGCTTTAGTGCTACAAAAAGTTACATTAATGAAATGAAATAAAAAGTTTTTCCAACCTTCGTTACTGTACATTTTCAATAAGGTTCCTCTGACTGGAGAAGTAAGTGATTGTGAAATCTCCCGATGACATCCTATTTTTTGTCGTATTTTCGACCGTACTTGTGGGGTAAAAAAAGGCACGTATGGCAATCATCGTCATCATTACAGCCCTTCACAAATCCACTGCTGAACAAAGGCCTCCCCCAAAGGAATGCCACAAAGCACTGTTCTGAGCCACCTGCATCCATCGACTTCCTGCATGTCTTACCAGATTGTCACTCCATCTAGTAGGGGTCGGCCTACACTTCGCCTGCCGGTACGAGGTTGCCACTCGAGAACCTTTATTCCCTTTTCGTATGGCAATAACCATCATACACAATCATGTGTTTAGATGTGAAAGAAGCAAGAGAGTGTGTCAAGATCGTGCCAAATGGAAGTCCCCATTCTCTGCCTATTCCTCTGGGTGACGGCCGCGAGAGTTATATATGTTTATGATATCTTAATATAAAAATGTGTTTTTTGCGCACACCTAACCTGCCTAAGCTAGGCGACTAACGAAATAGACACACACGGAGGCTTAAAATAGCTTTTTCTTTTTGTCTGTTTGGTGAAATTCGTCTAAACGAGTCAGCTTCAGGTTTACTAAGTTTTATAGGTTAGATAAAGATCTACGATCGAAAGTAACAATTTTTTTATTCATGTACTTATATAGTTAAGTACTAACTGAATTGAGCGTTCGTAATTTATATAATACCACTTCAAACTTAAGTGGAACAATTACTATTCATTGCGTAAAATATCAGTAAAGAGGCGCGATTGCTTTGTGAGTGTGCTAGGATTCGCACGGCGGACAATTACGTATTTCGAATGGAACCTTGCGCGGTGACAGACAGACGGATGTGCGATTGTTTACCGACAATCGCACACGCTATGCCGACAATAGAAACAATTCTCGCGAATCTTAAGTATTCTCATACCTATGTAATGTTCAAATAATAGCCTATTATCAAAAATGTTTTATACGATCAGATTAACATTTTAATCGACGGATGTAAAGAGCTTTTAATACCAATTACAGCTCAAAATAACAAAAGTTGCAAATGGCCTATTATAAACTTTTTCGCATATAGTTACCATATTTTTTCATGCTTCTCAGTTCGAGGTATTGTTTTGAGAAAACTAATTATTTTATAATATCACAGAATAAAAATAATAGTACAGGAAATAATACTCATATTTTATAATGACAACCTTGGTGATTGTTAGCGCGACTGCTGATCATGTGATTCCGGGTTCGAATTTCGGGTCAGGCCAAAATTAGTTATTGGGTCTTTATGTCAAGAAATGTACAATAGCAGCCCGTGTTGTGTAAAGCACGTTAAGCCGTTAGTCCTGCGACTGATCTCTCTCCGGTCGTGTCGGATAGCCGTCCCATCGAACTATAAGAGTGAAGGAATAGATAGTGCACCTGTTCTTGCGCATATACTTGTGCACTATAATCCTGCTTTCGCAGGTATTCGCCACTAGACCGAAATTCGGTCTGAACGACATTATTATTTTATATTATTAACTTGCTATCGCCCGCGGCTTAGCTTTGCGTCCCGGAACACCTGTCACCTGAATACATTATTCAGGTGACAGGTGTTCCGGGACCGTCAAGTTCAATAGTTAAATTCCTTCGATATACATTATATTACAAGTTACATCTAAAATGTTAATTTATTACATGCTTGAGCTACGCTGCAGCGTATTATGGAAACAGCAGGAAGGAGTTGGCTTGGCCGGAAAAGGATCACGCTCGCACAAAATACCAACGTGAAATAGCAGCACAACAATGCTGTGTTTTGTATGGTGAGGGTCTACACACTCTAGTGAGGTTCTCTAACCACCGTTTTACTGATAACGAGGCATTTTGTGCTACGCCAACCCGTTTGCCAAGCGTAACAACTACAGCAAATATTCTCCGGACTTTTGATAGGATGTAATGCGAAAGGTACTTCTATAAAAAATAAAATCCTTTATTAAAGTAGAAAGGCTAATAAAAGATTAAAATTATTACGTTTACTTTTTATCGGATTTAGCCAATAATTTACAACATTAAAGTTTAACGATCGAGCTGTAATATCATCGATATAACTTGGAACTTATATTGAAAGGCTACACTTTGATGAAGGCTGTATCGTGAAATTGCTTCATCACTGATACTTAACTATTTTTTGTAGTTCACGAACGTGCTAAGTTAAGTAAATGTAATTTTCAATGTTTCAAGAAAGGTTATTCATATAATATCATAATAGGCTATATATATATATATATATATATATATATATATATATATATAGGGCTTTTCAGTAGTGAACTTTGATAGGCTGTAATGAACGAACAAATTAATAAGATATCTTCATATTCAGATATCGATGATTTAGAAAAATTATTAAAAAATGTTGACAAATTTTAATTAAAGCCCGCGGGCCTAAGCCAATGATAAGTTCATCAATCATTCACAATTGTAGGTAATTATTACTTTGATATTATGATTTGGAATTTAGCTTATGAACATGTTGAACTTTTGAAACAAAAGATTATCCAAATTGAGATGCCGTCAAACTGAGCAGTCAGTTTCTAACATAACTTTAGCCGCTAGCAATATCGTGGTGTTGAAAGCTTTTATTGGTTAACATACTATTCTATTATTGATATTCACTAACCTTTATTCCTTATGAAACGACTCAGTCAATAATACCGTTCATTAATGATCCTGCATTTAAGGTTTCTTGTTGGTATTAACACAATACCTTCAGTTTTGAATTTTGTTTATCAAAATGTCGAGCGATGTAACAGCTCTGAATAAACTATTGCAACCCACGTTGTAGTTTTTATAGAAGTATAAATGTTAATCGAACATACAGTGTACCTGATGGTATCCTCGACTGAGAATCCGAATACGGATGCGTTGTCACCCCTGAGAACTAATATGAAATACCTCTACCAATAAAAAGGGTCGCCGTACCCAGTAGCATTATATTGTTATTTCTTACTGCCCGGCTAGCATGGGTGGGGGACAAAAATTTTATCCCCCAATTATATCCACTGACAAGAGATAAAATTATCTTGTTATGTCAAACGGGGAGAAGTATATCCCCGTTTGACATAACGAGTAGACATATATCCCCCGTCCGTAGCATGGAGCTAAATGAAAGATAAAAAATTATGCTTTTTTGACATTTGAAAGGGATGATTTTATCCTAGTTCATTGGACGTGGGTTGAAGTTTATATTCATACAAAAAAATCTATCTAAGTCTAAGTCTATCTCCCATTTTATCTACTGCGGATATTATATCCACCGGTGTGCCCATGCTCTAAGGGTGGATAAAACTAAGCGAGGGGATAAATATTTTCTCCTTTCCCCGGGGATAAAATTGTCTCCTGCCCATGCTAACCCTGCTGGTATTATGTGCGAGCATAGTCCTTCCCCGGTCGAGTTGATCCTGTCATGCTATAACTATAATACACTGCAGCGTGACTCTACCACTTAAAAAGTAGTTAGGTATAGTGTCTTTGGCTATATTCCTTCTTGTAAGCATGTCGTAAACTACGTACTTAGCCCAGAAGAAACGAAACTGCTCACAGCTAAGCAACTCCTTTAATTCATTGAAGATAATACAATAGATCTAACCGATCCCAGGTAAGATATGTACCAAGACCTATATAACTACTCGCACAAAAAAAGCATGTCGTAAAAATGTACCCTTTGCACACCAGGCGAATAAAGGGGCTTTTAAAATAAATACTGATATTATAAGCGTTAGATGATTTTTTTTTAAAGAATACTTTAAAATGAAACACAGCTAAAATTAAAAAAATATAATAAAACGAAACCTAACATTGCTTTTGAATTAAATTAAGATCTTTGGCTGGTACAACTAGCATGATTTCATCAAACCAAAAATGTAAATGTAGGTATTATATATCATCTTAGAACTTTTTTAAATTGCCCATAAACATGACTAATTACTTTCTTTCTGATAATATTTAGGCTATATATCAAAGTATAATTAAAGTAATAGTAAAATAAAGCATAGTAACAATGCTAGACACAGGCTACCTTATTAATTTCTACGGGGTTTTAGGGCAAGGACGTGTCCGGCGGTAAGTATTGGTATTTTTTACATGTCCTCGTATTTTTGCACATCTCGAACGCGAAGCGAGAGAGGTCGGGCTTTACTATCGACTTGAGAAGGTCATCCTACCCGCTTTCATTAAATTCGGTATATTATTTTTAAACCGCACTATTATGTGAAGAAAAGCACATTAATATTAAGAAGAAAGACTAATGAATAAAACTGATTAACTTTTATTTAATTTTTGTAATAGGTACGTATTATTATGAAAAAAGTCCAATGGAAATTTTTATCGTCACCGTCCGTTTGTCTCTGCTAAAAAATAGTATGTTTTCAAAATAACTCAAGACCGACTGGACGAAATTACTTAATTATTTTTCGCTCTTTTAATTTTAAAATTAATAATGAAGCTGAAGGTAAACCGCGTTGACTATGACATCAGGACGTTGAACGCGTCAGTCCCTACGTGACCATGGGAACTTTAAAATACTCGATAGAATAAGATTTCAAAATAGGATATAATAAACGCATAAAATGGTTTTCATTAAATGGTTGTAGGTTGTTTCCTGACTTTTTAAATTGACTAATATTTTTTAATCGGTTAAGTAGTTTCTATGTTGAATCGATTAAAAAAATCATACAGGCTGCCTGATTAACATAATATAATTTTAATAGAATACCTACATTATTGAATTTATGTTTCCTATTTGCCGCAAAATAAATTACGGTGTGTAGAATACGAAGAGCCATTAAGTGAGTCTCATGATCAACGCAGCGGGCGTCCCTGGATTCAAACTGGGAGGATCACGTTCACCCATCACAAAATTCTTGACTGCTGAATTACATATCGAGGCATGTAACTGCTGCGATTATTGCAAAAGGATAAGACAAAATAATGTTTTTAGAACCCTAAAACTTATGTTTACAAATGTTTATTTCAAAGTTGTGTAGTGTTTTGTAAGAGGGTAATACTTAATAATATATTATGAAGTTGTTTATTACTAAAGGAAGACATGGTAAGTTAATATTTTATTAATGTGTGAGGTATGTAAAGTTAAGGACGGTAGGAGTAATAAATCTTAGGTCTGGCATAATATGAAGAAGCAAAAACAAATCCATAAAACAATGCGCAACGTACTGTTAACGGGGTCCCGTAAACAAGGTTTAAAAAAAAGCACTTTTTAATACACGAAAGAAATAGTTTTCATTTGTGGTTTGGCCTTGTTACAATTTTTGTTGACCCTGAGACGAAACTGGCAGACACGATAATACGGAGATGGTGGAGGTTCAGCGGTCGGAAAGAGACTGGCGCGCCACGGGAGCTGGAGGCAATGCTGCCTTTAAATGATGACAAGACAATTATATGAAATCTATGTTATCAATCATTATTGATGATTAAGGGTGTTCCCTAGCATTGGAAACTGTAACAGTATGTACGTAATAGCAGCTTAAAGTTGCTGTGTTTCGTATAGTGAGTGTAGGGAACCGGATACCCTTTTTACTGGAAACGTGGCATTCCATCTAAGTTGATAAGTATTTGGCTTCTAATTGTATGTTAGTTTTGGATTTTAAACACGATGTGGGTAAACATATTAACCGATTATCACAGAAAAGTATTATGCGATTACTTTTATATATAAACTGCGTGTTCCGATTTTATATATGTATTAATAAATGGTATACTATAAGCTAGCAACTATAAGTAATATTTATATAAGATTTGGAAGAAATTTTGTATGTAGATGATTTGTGTTTTATGTTGCAATTGTCTCGATGGGTGTCATCCCTGAGAAAATTGTATATTCTTTCTAACGCCGAGCAAAGGTAGGTCGTCCATTAAAATAGGTATTTAATTGAGAAATTGTTACATAAAGTTATTTTGCATTCTGTTTTTTCTTCTTCTATTTTTAAAATTCTTAGATTCCGAAATTATTCTTCAAATTTAGTAATAAGTTTGAATTTACCGCTGTTTGTAAACAGTGATCAGATTCAGATATACAGATCAAAATAATTGATGAAAATGTAAAATTGATTTTTATTCATATGACATGGATTTTTTTATTATGGTGCGCTGTGCACTTGGCCAACCTTAACATGATAACCGGTTTTTGGTGAAGCACACTCGGTTAGTTACATAATTCATTAAATTTCTCCGACCCGCATAACACTTACACAATCACTTTAATCCATTAAACGTTCTGTTTTATATTTCCAACTTGATCAAGTTTTCCGCCGCCCTGTGTCATTGAACGTGATCTTTGATACTCTTTAATTACAAAATAGTATGTATAAATATTCATTTAAAAATTTAGAAACATTTAATGAATATTAATACGCTATGATTCATTAATTATATAGATTAATACGATAAAATAACGTTGATTAAAAACATTCATTCGACATTCCTTAGTTAATTAATGCATTTGTGTAATGCCAATGTCGTTGGACAGGTCTTTCAAAAACACAGGGGGTATGTTAGTTAAGCTAACATGTTCTTCCATACCCCCTGTAAGTTAGTAAAGCTTAATATTTTTCATTAGAGTCGTGTCCTCCCCGAGTTGGTCGAGGGGGGGGGGGGCTCGGCCAACTCGACCGCTGTTTTTGGAAATATGAAAAGTATACACGATAGTGGTATATATAATGAAATTAATAGGAAAACTATCACAGCTAAGAAGAATTAACAAGTTGACGAGTAATAGTCAACTAACTTATAAAATGCACTTGGATTAGTAAAAATTTCGTTACAACTCCATTGAAAATGACCTAAAACTAGCTGCATTCTAGCTTTGTAAAGTTATTTGTAAACTTTAAGAAATAAGCATTTTATGAAGAAAACGACTACTACTATAACTTTCTTTTTTCCTATGCGGGATAGGCAGGGTAGATTTTTATATAGGTATATATATCCTTATATAGGTTGTATAGGTAATAGGTATTATTTTCAAAATCGAAAAGTTTTTTTAATATTTTTTGAATACCACTCCCTAAAGTCCGATTTGAAAATAAGTCCTTCAGTTACCATCGTTCTATTTGGGCCCATTTTTAATCGTTATAGCGGTCAAACCGCGAACTTACTTATTTATGCTCATTATCAAGAAAGCCTACGTATTGTGACGGGAAACTACGGAACCCTACCTCTACATTGTGCGTGGCCCGACACGCACTTGGCCAGGTTTTTAATTTTATACTTTATGAAAAATACAGTCTGGTTTTATAAAACCTTATTTATTTCAATCAAACGTGAATTAGTTTTCAACATAAATTTCTTACGTAATCCACGATACGAGTAAACAATGGCTGACCTACATACGTTGTATACACATTATATACATGTATGTTGAAATTTCGATAATTGATTATGTAAGGAAGTTGGGAGCTTAAATAAGGCGCGGGAAAGCCCCTTCCCGGGCGCGGCACGTGTTGAAAGCACCCGTACGAGGGAGCGAAAGGGCGGTGTCCTTGGTACGTCCATGACCTTGCTGTATAACGACCTGCGGAAGCTTTTACTTTCTATGAAGCGGACTAAACACAACTTTAAAGTGGTTGTTCGTATATTCAATAATAATAGTATTCAAATGCATGTCATTACTTCCGAAAATAATGTAACATTTTGTTGGAGTACCTAAGTTAGTTGTTGATATAATTGGTGAACAGTAAAAAGCAATTATAAAATAAGTTAAATGAAAACTTTTGCAATATTATGCCGTATACCGTAAAGTGTACAGTGTACACCCATGAATAGATATACTGTAAAAATACTATCGGTGGTTTAGTAGCTTTAAATAGATGCGTCTGGTGTTGTCATCGTCAATACGCCTACTAACTGATTAAATATATTTATGTATTAAATAAAATCAAATATCACGTTCGCTTAAAGCAAACAAAATGAACCGATTAAATTGAAAAACATATTATCGAACAAATATAATTGCAGTGAATAATATGACCTACATCATATTTTCTACGTATAATTTAAGATCTTTGTTAACTGTTTAAATCCGGCCCTGAATCAAATTCGAAATTACATATTAAAATACTGAGAAGAATAAATCGAGGCTCATTTTATGATCATAATATTCTCGAAAAACGGGAGGTTGCTAAACCACAATCTATTTAATGCAAGATTAGTCTTGACTGAGTCAGTTCAAGGTCACCTGTAAATGGCCATAAGGTTAATAGGATCACGTTAGGCTATAAATGAATCTTTCCTTGAGAGTTTCATTTTTTTTAAATAAAAGTTGCTTCCTCATAGTGCACTGTAATGAAGACCGTTTATTACTGAAACGAAAGCTTGCATCATACTAATTTGTATCAAAATCATTCATAAATGTGGTCCCGCTTTTTTAAATATAAGGTGTCAAGGTATTTGTCGTAGTCGACTTTGAATATATTCGCCCAAGGGATTATGCATGTACAATAGAATAAAATACCAAATAACTAAATCTACTGTGTCAAAGATTGACTAATTGTCCTGGACTGATTATAAATAGTATTTGGCCTTGCTCGTGAGAGATTTTCTTTCAATTTTGAGAAAAAAATTGTAACAATTATTTTTTATATACAATATATATATATATATATATATTTATTTATATATATATATATATATATATATATATATATATATATATATAAACTTTATAAATAAACGTTCTCATAAACAACCTACGGCAGAACTAGTATTTTCCACATATTATTAATTTGCTTATTTATTAAAATATGAAACCAGTTACTGCTAAACAAGAAATAGAAACGAGGTAATTAAACATGTAACGAACTTAAATAACACCATTTTAATATATTATGAAGATAAAGATGCAAGAAAAATAAAATTAGAGTTTTTAATATTCTTCTTCGGATATTTTGAATTTATTATACTTATAAGTACTTTATTTTTTAACATTGTGAACGACCTCTCACGGTTTTTTGTAAAAGAAATCGCCTGACAAGATGTCTATTTACACGTGCAAAAATGTAACCATTATATTTGTTTACATCCAAGATATTATAAAAGAAAACTCACTGTTTGCGCACTTCTGCGGTACAGGCAGAGATAAGAAACGTCCAGGTTTTTGCGCGGTAGCTAGCGCCGCCAGTGCAGCTGTGCATACCACCAACACCCACGTCTGCATCTATAATAGAATGATTTTATGATTTAAAGAAAAAACAATGAATTTGAGGTCGTCAATTGAACATGAAACTTATAGTAATAAAAAAATAAAGGCTATGTACGAGATAAATAAAGTATTATTATCCGACTTCAAAAAAAGCAGGAGGTTTACAATGCGATTGTTTTTCGACCGACTTCAAAAAAGGAGGAGGTTCTCAATTCGACTGTATTATTTATGTGTGTTACCTTAGAACTGTTTCTAGGGGAACCGATTTTGATGATTCTTTTTTTTTATTTAAAAGCTGGTGCTTCTCATGTGGTCCCATATAAATTTGATCAAGATCTGATCAGTATTTTTGAGTTATTATTAATAATGCGTATTTAATTGACTTCGACTACATTGACGATGTTATCATTTTATTTGTATTAAAGTCGGTTGTACATTTTTAATTTTTCCACTTGTTTTATGTATGTTACGCGATATCTTCGTCAACCGTAACCGATTTTGATGATTATTTTTTTAATAAAATAGGTTATACTTTAGGGGTAGGGTCCCAAGTGAATTTGGAAAAAATACTCACTCGTAAGGGTGGCAAAATAAAGGAACGAAGTTTTCAATCAAACTATTTATATGACATTTCTCAATCCACTCAAAATGGTTATTAAAATTTATTTTTAAATAAAAAGAAAAGTCCGACCTCAAAGAACTATAAAATTATTTCACATCCTTAAGTCGGAATTCTAATTCCTCATTTGCACTATTTCTTAGCACCGACTTCAGAATATGAAATTATTTTATTCTTTTTAGGTCTTAGAAGTCTTCTTTTTTTAAATTATAACTTAATTTTTTTCGCTATAAAGTATTCTAGACTCGAAGGGGATTTTCTCGATCCCCTCATTTCTTTCACGATCTTTAGTCGTGGAAAACTGTGTGTTGGCATACTTAATTTTTGTTTGTCCATAAAACGTAGTATGGTTGGCTACTCTACTAATGAACAACATTTCATAATTGTTGTTATAGGCATTATTCCAAGTTTAAAGCCAGTCACTTTTAAATCTCACCAAATCTGCAATCAGACCTTGGACGACTCTTAAGAAATTACAGATTTTTTAGTTATTATAAGCCAGTGCTTGACCACAATCCCACCTGGTGGTAAGTAATGATGCAGCCTTAGATGGTAAATCGCACTATCTTAGCGTAACAAAAGCCTATTCGCTCTTGCCTTGAAGACGCCCAAATTGTATTCGGACGGAAAGATAGAAGCCGGCAAATTATTCCACTCCTTTGCTGTACGCATTACAAAAGCCATTTGGCTCTAATGCGTGGAATATCGACAACAAATGGATGAAGACCCGCCGACCGCCTGGTTGTCCGATGGTGGAAAGGAGAGCGAGGAATTAAAGAGTGTAATTCCTGCGCACACTCACCGAAATGCATCCTATAGAATACCGAGAGACTGGCTACTCTGCGCCTGTGCTCGAGGCTGACAAGATTGGTTTCAACCAAATCAAGGTCACCAATGAGCCTCTTAGTACGTCTCTCCACCGAGTCCAACGCTGCGCGGTGGCATTTTGCAGCACCAGCCCATATGTGGCAGCAGTACTCCATGCACGACTGGACTTTCGCTTTATATAAGGTAAGAAGCTGCCCCGGCGTGAAGTACCGCCGCACCCTTGCAAGGACACCAAGTTTCCTTGCGGCTGCTTTGGCTCTGGACTCAATGAACCGCCCAAAGTTGAGGTTCGGAGAAAATTCAACCCCTAACAACTGAAGGCGGTCAGTGTACTCTAAGGAATCATTTCGGAAAGTAGGAGCCAAGGTGAGCGGGCTCCTTTTAGCGGTGAAAAGACACGCTTGTGTTTTGGAGGCGTTAAATCTCATGAGATTGGCATCGCCCCATTCGGACTGCCTGGATTGTGAGACTCACACGCTCAACTATAGCCTCTCTTTCTGACTGGATTTGATCCCGACTGGCTCGGGCACCTGGTTAGTATCTCTCCACAACTGTGCTGTCGTCTGCATACCCATAGATACCGGGAATGAGCAGATCATTTATATGCAGCAGGAAGAGAGTTGCGGAGAGAACGGACCCCTGAGGAACACCGGCGTTCGTCGCCACAGCATCGGATGAGCAGCCATCGACGACGACCCGGAGAGACCGTTCGCTCAGAACAGATAACTTGTCATTCGTTATTATCAGTAATTGTAAAATAAATTTATGTATTTATTATATTTAACTACTAATCAACGTTTAACTACTAATTGATAATAAACTTTTTACTAAATAAGAACGATAAATACAATGCTAATTCGTTGCTATTCATATTCTAAAAGAAATACCAGGTAAGTGATTGACGTAAATATGTCAACGGAAAAGATAATCGAATAAAATATTTCGCACATAATTAAACCTTGGTGAGGTGTCGGTCACATTAACTTGTGAATTCCAGTGAGTCCGGGCATGGTGGCGCCATCGAATGTTGCATTATTATGCAACCGTATGTGTGTTACTGACGTGTCTCGGAGACGAGTTCGACCTAATTTATACTCGACCGTAACAGTTGAATATGTCACAAGTCATGTGCCACGGACGTTAAGAAATTCTTTTCACATTTTACATTTCTTCACTCCGTACCATTACTTTAAACGTCTATAATTATTATCTGTGAAGATTTATAATCGACCTTACTTCAAAAGTGTGTGTTATATTATTTAAACATTCGGCCTACGCAGGAACAATATCATTTCGCGATCATATATTACGATTATAAATGTCCTATGACGGTTGCTACTAATGAAAACATGGTAGCAGAGACAAGTCAAAAACTAAAAAGAGACGAGTCACATACGAAAAGGATCCGTATTGAATCGGATAAAAAGAGTATAAGAGATTCATATTCAGAACTACACTGACGTCTCTGATCGTGAGGGGAATGGTTTAACGCTCGTTGTGTCATAACTTAACAGACCCGCAAGTGTGTGTGGAAAGATGCCGTGACATGATATCTTAATTCAAAACGAGCTCGTCACGGCTCTTTGGCGAATGCTTACCAGATGATTTTACAGCTGTTGTACAAAATACGACCAAACATATTTCTATGCATTGCAGCTTATTAACGTTCGCACACTCGGCGCCTAAGCGCAAACTAATGAGAATTCTTTTTAAAATCTTGAATTAGAACTATTTGTATTCTTTATAATATTCGTTAATAATAAAAGTGTACTAAAAGAAAGTAACTTTTACTGCTCATCAAGCTATATTCGTTCATGTGGATAAGGAGAAATGTTCCGAAGAGATGACTGAAATTTTTATGGATGCGGTTGAGGACTTCTTTTAGAATATTTATTAATAAAGCAAACATTCAAAGAACGTATTTTTGCACATCTTTTCGAGTTTATAGGGCCCATGTCTATGTCCGTATAGAGAGGCAATGATTCTAGCACTCGAGAAAAAAAAATGGATTTCATTACATTCATCTAAATATGTCGATAGATTTAAGCTAAGTGATCATCCTATAATAATATAGTGAGTGACGTAAATAAGCTGAGATAATGGTATAACTCTTAAACGGCTTTAATTGCTTTAGCGTGAGTTTACATGACTAACATAACAATACCAAAACCCGGAAACTAATTGGTTGTCGTTAACCGGATAATAGTGAGGAGCTAAGTATGGTATTGACCTTGACACGTTTATCTTGTGTTTCACTGATGTAATAACCATTATGGAATAACTACGGATCCATATTATTAATTATTTATGGAGCATATCGTTACATATACATATATAATCTTGGTATACCATCTTTTATGTCGGCTAATATAAGTGATTAGCTATTAATTTAGTGAGCAGTCATGTTTTGTCAGTAATAAAACGATATAGTTACGATGTAGTCGTGCATTGTGAAGGCTGTTGTTAATTTACCGTCTTCGGTTTGGTATAAAATTGATTACTCAGATCGATTGAATAATCTTGAGGTTTGGCATTATACGGATGTTTGCTTCACATTTCAGATTTACCTTCGTGTTTTGCAATTATTTGTAGAACAAATATTTGACGTTTTGCTTAGTGGTAAAGATCAGTTATAAATTAATTATTACGTATGTGAAATATAATGCATCACTGTTTTCAATATACTTAGAGTCAATATAAATTACTACTTAAGTCTTTCCATAGCTAGTTGTTAATAATGGTGAGGATTTTTCAAGTACCACTTAACCAACAATTTCTTGTTAGAACAGTGCAATTCTTATTTACTTTAAACTGCATAAGTAAAAACATTCCTAACATTAATTGTTCTATGGTACTACAAGATATGTCTTAATCGCGAATTTAGTGCGTGGCTTCATTGTATTGTTTCCACGGGGGTGTTGCAAGCGGCCCGAGGCCGACCGTCAGTCAGTTTTGGTCACGATCCCGCGGCATCGTGCGCGCTTCTCTATGCACCAAGTCTGACGCCTTGCCAAACATTTCGACCATTCTAATCACTGTCGGTAATAGCGTCGACGTTACTATACAATAACAAGCTCTGTAGAAAATAGCTTTAGTTCTTAACCAACGCTTGAGAATTTGAATTAGCGTCGACGTAAATGGAAGTGATATAAATTAAATGTTTTGTTAAGCTGAAACTGTATAAAAAGGGTTATTATAGTATAAATGAATATATAATTGATAATAACCCCTGGGAATGAGGTGGTCGCTACCAAGCAGTTTCTAAAATAAATTTTATACTTAAATAGTTTGTACAACCATTAATGTAAAATTTACTTTAAAAAAAAAGTCCCGCTGGGTTTCTTGCTGGTTCTTCCCAGGACAGAGGTTTTTTTTTCGCTCCAGTGGTAAAGTAAAAAATGACTTTCAATAAGATTTACACATGTAATCTATATTGAATAAAAAAATATTCTATTCTATTCTATTCTATTCTATCTATGACTATTTGTTAATTCGTTCGATTTATTCGTATTTTAATTTCAATTTGATATTACAAAGGAAAATTTGTAGTTTTTGTAAAAAGTATTATTACCTACTACTACAGCATAAGTAACTAGTACTAAATAAGTAACTGTGAGATCGTAGTTTTATTTTCTCTTATTTTTTCAGAATATTTATTTTTAAATATTTATTTTTAATATATATTATATATAAATATTATTTTTTAAATATTTATTCAGGAATATAAAAAATTATTACATGTGTATTTTGACAATGATGTTGCAAAATGTATTTATTTGCCTTAAAGAAGAGATAATCTTCCTTTAAATATAGTTTTTTATTGTAATATATTTCGGATTAATGCTTTAATTAGTCAGTAATATTAACAGTGAATTAATCAAATAAATTTTTAATATAATGATTTTGCTATATTAACTTTTTATCGTGCTGATGTTAATTTGATTCGTATCATTGGTATGCGATTACTTAATATTACTGATCGTAAAAGCTCAATATCAAATCACCTGCTTCATATTCTGCTCGAGTTGAAAATGACTAATATAAACGCATGATTTTTTTTGTACTTCTTTTATGACAGTAAATGTATATTAGTTTCAACAACGTATCTAAGATTAACAGTTAGATTTAAATCATTTATTTCAGGTTATTTTTTCATACACATCCAAATATTTACTACGATAATTTCATCCCAAACGTTTAGTTCTAGCTTGTATTTGAATTTGATGTAACAAACATCGAACCTAATCTGAGCATAATGATTTCTTATATTTACGCGAACACTACACATTTAAATGAAAAATTTTTTACGGATTCTGTCGCGTTTATTTTAACTTTTTAATGCATGTATGCTTAAGCACACCACTGCAAGACTTCAAGATACTGTAAGCTCATTCTGCGTAGATCGAACCAAAAATTAATATTCAAAAACTGAAGGTAGCCGGGCTATCTATGACATCGGGACGTCAAACACCTCAGTCACCCCCGTAACCATGGGTGCTGTAAAGCACCCGAAACGTCGGGAATTAAAAAGTTAAATTAAACGAGACAAAATCCGTAAAAAAATAGTTTCATTTAATCTAAGCATAATTTAAAAAAATTAAATCATTCAGAAATAAGTATCGCAGAAATAATTTATTAATTGTACTAAATATTATTATAAAGTAAGTTTAATTTAGTTTAATTAGTATTGTATCACCTATGCATCTAATATATTCACTTTATTTTATAAAATAAAAATATATAAAAAAATATTTTATAATTTTGAATTATCATGTTTAGTTTAGACCCCGAACATGGTAACTAATTATAAAAATATATAATTATAAAAATACAATCACAAACTAAAGCTTAAATATTTTTAATGAATATTCGTGACATCATAATATCTGGAATGGATAATACTACATTATTTGGATGACTATATTATCTGATTATATATCGCTATCCGTGGCTTTTTCTCATAGTATATTAGACAGAGTTTCTCTGTGTTTACACATAAATTTTTAACACGATAATACGTCTTATGTTGTGGATAGCATCCAATTATTTTGGTCGAAAATTGGCTACAGAGTCGAAATAGAAATGTCGAAATAATTACTTTTTATTACTACATAATTGGAATGTATCCATAATTTTAAGACATTAAATACAGAGATTTAAAACAAAAATTGAATGCTACCTTCGTTTGTCTTGAGTCCATTATATGTTTATAAAATAATTTATTTCATCAATAATAGTTAAAAAAATGTCCATAAACAGTTGTTAAAAATTGTCTTCGTGTGAATAAGTACGAATCAATTAGCACCACAATGTTTCCACTGCCATGGTACAAAACGCAAGTTCAATGTTGTTTGTTTAATCTCAAGTTTATTTACATGAATTTTATTTGATTATGAAGACCACAACAGAAGGTTAAAATGAGTGATGTTAAATTAGATAATGTTACGATGTTGCTGTTGAAATCCTAGTAGATTCCAGTGTTAACAAATGCCATAAAAGTTTTAATTTAAGACATATTAACGTTGATATAATTATTGGTTAGTTTTTATACTATAAATGTTAATTTAAACCAGAAAAGGTCCTTGTCTAGCAGTAAGCTGATGCTGAAGAAAAAGTTGCAATTTGTTTATTAAATTAATCGTCATCATCATCATTACAGCCCTTCACAAGTCCACAGCTGAACTTAGGCCCCTCCCAAGAAATGCCACAAAGCACGGTCCTGAGCCACCCGCATCCATCGACTTCTGCATGTTTTACCAGGTCGTCACTCCATCTAGTGGGGGTCACCCTACACTTCGCCTACCGGTACGAGGCTGTCACTCTAGAACCGTTTTTCCCCATCGGTTGTCGGTTCTTCGAGCTATATGGCCAACCCATTGTCACTTCAGCTTACTAATCCGTTGGGATATATTGGTCACTCTAGTTCTACTGCGGATGTCCTCATTTCTAAGTTTATCACGCAGTGAAACCCCGAGCATAGCTCGCTCAGCGAGCTATGGAGAGGGCCTCCATAGCTCGCTGAGCGACCTTGAGCTTCCTCATACGGCCAGCAGTGAAGGACCACGTCTCAGATCCATAAGTCATCACTGGCAACACGCACTGGTTGTACAATCTCGTTTTCAAGTTTTGAGGTATACCTGGCGAGAAGATGTGTCGTAATTTCCAGAACGCTGCCCGGAATTCGCTTGAATCCGTCGATTGACCTCTCGGTCGAAGTTGGACTTATCTAGTCGGACTATTTGTCCCAGGTAAACATACTCGTCAACTACCGGCATAGGTGTGACATAGAAGGTGAGTGATGTACTCGCCATTGATGTTAATACCGTATCCTTTCTATCCCAGTAGCTTGAAAACGTCTTCCAATGCAATGAAGAGTTTCGGGGATATAACGTCACCCTGTCTTACACCTTTCTGCAGTTGGATAGGTTTCGTACTCTGGTTCTGTACTCGAATAGCCATCGTAGCCCTACTGTACAAACACTTCAGCACTTCGATATACCAACAGTCAACTTGTCACCGCTGAAGGGAATTAATACTTTGCGAAATTTCGTAGTCATGCGATTATGAACTTTAAAGAATAAAATAATATAAAGCTCTGTAGCATGTTTAAAAGAAGATTTTAACAAATTAATATCATTACATAAGTTTATTTCTCTTCCACTAAGCAATTCTATTTTAATAAAATCTTATTCACGCAATATTCAATTTAATACAGTGTATAAATGCTTACAAACCTAAATATATTTAGATAAACCTAATAAACACATTTAACATACGTTAAGCATTATTTACTAATGAACTCTCTTTACAAATACGTGTACAAAAAGTATTGAATAAATGGACAATTGGGACTCTATTTGCTAGAGCTATTGCGATACCAAGATTGATTGCGACCTCTTGCAAAACTAGGCCCACATGGCGAGAGGATAAATTACTATAATCTGACAGCCGCTTCCAGTAATGACACTGAGTATAAGTTGCTAATTTATGAGGCTTGCTTATTGATTTTCTGTAGTCAATTTATAAAGCGCGCACTTTATCGTTGAAAAATTAACGCTTGTATAAAAGACTTCAACGCGTGACTTGATATTTATCCGATTGCTTCATTCCTTACTATAAAAGAGTATTATATTATATGGAGCAAAGCAAATGCATTCAAGTAACAACAGCTTGTGTTAAAGTTAGGTTTACGTGTATAGGCTAGAAAATTATTTCCAGAACATATTATTAAATGAAATTTTTATATGTTTGTTATTTATATTCAGCAAATAAGTAAACGTATCTAAACGTATATAATCGGACGTAAATTTTTAATACTTTTTGTTGTTTTCCATCCAGATTCAGATCCAGTAATTTAAATATTAACATTATTTTTTATATTTTAAAATTATTATTTAATTTAAAAAAACTACTAATGTAATTGTTGCAGATTTAATGAGATAATTAATTGTAAGATAAGTCAGAAAGTCGAAAAAACGTTGTAGATTACCACGCTTATTAGCAAATTATCACGTTTAAGTGTTTTCTTCTTCTTAATTCTTCGAATTCATATGTCATGACTGACATGAGTATTAAAAAAGCCGAACAAGTGCGAATCGGACTCGCGCATGAAGGGTTCCGTACCATTGTAAAACACGTTTACAGTAGGGGAGCCCCGTTTAATTTTTAATTTATTTTTATTATTTATTGTTATAGCGTCAACAGAAATACACATCCTTTGAAAATTTCAACTGTCTACCTATTACGGATCATGAGATACAGCCCGCTGACAGACAGACGGACGGACGGACGGACAGCGGAGGCTTAGTAATAGTGTCCCGTTGGTTACCCTTTGGGTACGGAACCCTAAAAAAGAAAGAAAAACCGAAAAGCGATAAGAACTTAATATATTGATTGACAAAGTAGGTAACTTAAGTTGTAATAAAGTTATAATTTACAATATATTGTAGTAATTAGACAATGTAAACAATTAGATAATAATACATAATAGGAACAATAAACCTTGTAACAGTTTGCCAACGTATTGTTTTTATACAAATGAGGTCGACAAACGAGCACACAGTCCACCTGATAGTAAGTTGATGCTTTGGCCCATAGAATAGATTTAGAATTAAAATGCCGATGTGTCGTCAAGTTGACCTACTCGTAGCCTTAATACAACTGCGAGCTTGGCACTATCACAAAATCTATTGTATAAAGTACGTGGAAATAAATATTGTTTACTAGCGATCTGCCCCGGCTTCTCACGGGTGATTTCTGGATCTCGGCAACAGCGCCCCCTACCGGGTCCATTTGAAATGTGTTTAAACTATCCAAGGACCCACTCAAACATATACAAAAAAATCATCAAAATCAGTCCAGCCGTTTTCGAGTTTTTGCTAGACTAACGGACAGCAATTGATTTTTATAAATAGATATTATTATTGTCACTAACATGGTTTTAATTTAACTTAAACACTTTTTAATGAAAATAATACAAAAGCTATTTGCTATTTTACCTATATTAACTACTTAACGTTTTACTATATATAATAAATAGAATTTCATAATAGAGAAATTTAAGATAATAATTAAATGGTACGCAAAGTTTCCTTTTTTTTTAAATATTTTGTAGTGTGTCACATTTCATCATTACAGTCTTTCACAAGTCTTCTGGTGAACAAGGGCCTCCCGCAAGGAATGTCACAAGACACGATCCTGAGAGCCACCTGCATCCATCGACTCCCTGCTGTCACGTTTACTTAAAACTAAAATCTTTGATGTGTACTACCTCGACGATTGCAATTGTATAAACAAAAACGTAATCATTATAATATGTATATTTTGACTAGTTGGCTCGCTAAGCTATAAAGCAGATGCTTTTAGGTTCGTTGTAGCCTTGAACCGTTGCGCAATGCTGCCGTTTGTCCAGACACGGCGCTGGGCTGCCGCTATTTCGCAGATAGAACATGACAAGTTTAGTTACCTAGTGCTGGCAACATGATTGTTATTTTAAATATCTGCTATTTTTAGCTTTTTAGATATTTAACATAACATAAAACAATTATTATTATTATCTTGGTAACCGCTAGTTTCGTAACATTTATATAAAGTGGCTAAAGTAAAGTTATTCGAACAACATTACAATAAAATAAATTACTTTTTCAAATTAAAATCTAAATGTTTTTCTCAGCATTTAAATTATTTGAAGTAAAGAAATAGAATACATTCCTCTCATACCTGAGCACACCTTGTTCACACATTCTAAAGAATGAGTCGTAAGAAGGTTTTTTGAAGCAAGGGAAAAGTCTGCTGTGCTGGCTACTGCTTTAATGCGTTTCTCGAAAAATATACTATCTTAAATGAGAGCGCGTGGTAAATCAGCAACTAAAGTTACGACAATCAATTACAGCTGTGCCCACAGGAATAAAAAAGCGATATACTCGCGTACTATGATTTCATTAAGCTTGGCGACCGCCCAGCTCTTGCATTTTTTACTATTTCTGTAGTATCTGTCACAAAATAAATATAGTGTTTGATGTAGAAAAGGACAAGAAATTAAATCGCATACTTTATTGTCTCCCGAAGCTGAATAATTTTTGGTTTGATTCTTGCTAAAAAGCTATAAATTTTATCTGTATTATGCATTATTAGCGAGCCGTGGTAGCTCAGATGGTTAGCGCTTGCTGTAAATTTCACAGTACGCGAGCAAACCGGGTTCGATCCCCGCCGGCACCAATGAAATTGTTAATTGCAATTTTAAGTGCTGATTTACCACGTGCTCGGCGGTGAAGGAAAACATCGTGAGGAAACCTGCATGTCTGAGAAATTTAAAAAATATTTCGAAGCCATGTGAAGTTCGCCAACACGCATTGGGGCAGCGCGGCGGACAATTCCTTGCCCTAAAACCCTCTCAGGCCTGTGCTCAGGGGAGGCCTGTGCTCAGCAATGGGACGTATATAGGCTGCAACTTTTATGCATTATTATACTCTAAATGCATAAATGTTCACAAAATAAAATTAATAATCTTGTTCAATTTAGTTTAAAATATTTTTATTGAACCAACAAAAAAAAAAAGACATTAATAGCTTTTATGTCCTTCAATCGTTCGGATGTATAGTTATTCTATTCCACGATGAAGTTTTGACTTTGGTTGTTGTTAGCCGTGCACATACACATTGTGTTAGTGTGCGTAGGCCTCGGGAGCGCTACTCCCGAGCGCCCGCAGCATACGCACACTAACACAATGTGCATGTGCACGGCTAACAACAACCAAAGTCAAAACTTCATCGTGAAATAGAATAACTATAACAATGCTGAATCTACGTAATTGGCAGCTAACTTGTTTTCTCGTGAACAAAGCTTTGTTTGTGACCTAGTCGAGCATTGTTTTTAAAATAATCGTGAGAGAGAACTGTATGATCGTGGAAAGAGTCTATTATCTGTTGAACTATTGATAGCAGTATCATTTAAAATGTTCAGTACTCGTATTTAAGTGCTCTTATACATTACACAAGTTAAAGCACTTTATTAATCTACTACTGCATATACTCGTAGTACATGTTACAAATGCGCTAGTTGGCATGCATTACTTGGAAGAGTTGTCCATTCTTACTACACTGGTCGGGTGGGTTGACGAGTATTGTTTTTACTATGCTTTATCCTTTTTCAATCCTTTTAAGAAGCTAAGAATCTTACTCTCAATTCAAAAACTTGGACTTGAATAGAAGTCGTTAAATATTATTTTTATCTAGCAGACATTTATATGTATAGCTTACAGTCACGCTGCAGCAAATTAATACAGGTTCATCTTGAGACCTATCCGTTGGAAGACACTGTTAAGATCAATTAGCATAGTGCTTAGATCCTCCAACAATTCTGCCATAATGACTACATCGACGGCAAATAGAAGGTGAGTGATGTACTCGTCATTGATGTTGGTAACGAGTTTTTTCCAGTCACAGTAGCTTGAAAACGTATTCCAAGGCAGCGGGAAGAGTTCTGGGGTTATAATATCTTACACCTCTTTGCAGTTGAATAGGCATTCTTAATACTAAAGTAAGCCTGCAGAATTTGTAAACAACTTCCCCCTAGGGATTACAGTCGCGGTGTCCGTTGGCACTTGGCACAGATACATAATGCGCCGATGCGACGACGGCTGTTGATGCAAGCGCTTGTCAGACAATGATAGTAGTTTGTAATTCCAGCGCATCTTGTAATTTATGGACTGAAAATATCACTAATAAGTCTATAACCTTTTTTTGGATATGTATGAGACAATATATAACAATGTATGATAGTACTGAAAACATTTTCATAAAATTGATTTATTTTGAATTGAATAAATGTTAATTGGAAGCTACTATACACTACCTATTACTATAATATTAGTTCTCATAAATATGTATAATAATTTTCATACGAAGTTAAGGCTTACGTTAACTGTGAGTAAGAAAAATTGCTCAGCATTTCTTTAAATTAATTTAATTCTTTCTTATATAATTTAAGATTTAAATTATCTTAAAATAACAAGAGATTGTTGGATAAAACCTTTTCTAAACAAGTTAGCTTAAATAGCTAGGTTATTTTACGAAACCGTTTTCTGAATACTATATATTCATAAAAGGAGATCGATAAAAATAAATGAAAATTTATTTTGTTAATCTTCTAAATTATTTTCTTTATCCACTTATCTGAACTAACAGAAAAATGTCTTATTTCGGTTTGCCTTTAATTCAATATTTACCGTGAACTTTGAGCCGTAGAATCCCAGAATCTAAGCACTCGCTGTAAATTCAATGTACGCGATCAAACCGGGTGCAATCACTACCAGCAACAATGAAATAGTTGATTGCAATTGACGATGAAGGAAAATATCGCGAGGAAACTTTGCATGCCTGAGAAATAAAATATTTTGATGAAATTTGAAGTCCGCCAACACTCACTTAAGCAACGCGGCGAACCCACTAAAACCCCCAGTACAAATGAGAGGAGCAGAACGTCCCAATAGTGGACACAGAAGTAGTGGGACGTAAAGCTGTAACTTTAACAATTTTTACAGTTAATTACAATGTTCTATCACGTAATGGACCATTACACGACTATCTAAAGATAATCTTAAACAAAGTAGTAGCTTTTTTGGAATATTTGTACTCTCTTGTTTTATAAACATCATAGTATATCTAATATCAAAAATTTGTAGTGTTTAGTTATATTGACATGTGACACTTCGGGGTGAAGGCTAGTTAATATTACCATTCCACTACAAGAACAAGTTCTAAATTCAACAAACTTAAATCTTACTTAACTCATACTTTTATGTCACATCAAATATTTGAAAGTCTCCATCTTTCATCCGGCGCTGACCTTCACAATGTTAAGTTTTGAAACATACAAAACATTTTTGCATGTAATTTGAATATTATAAGGTGATTAATTGTTTATAATAAATTGTTTACTAACAATAAAAAATATTTTCATAATCAGCTTGTAAACTATTAACTTACAAACGTGGGAGTCATCCACTGTAGAGAGAATTTTCCATAATCGCTGCGATTTGCAAGTGCATTAGACTGATGAATAATTATTTATAGTAAATTATTAAACGAGCGGAAAAAATATTTTTGGGAACTGATATTTTTATGTTGACGATATTCTATAATACTGCCTTAAACAGCAATTTATTTTTAGAAAAAATTACTGAACTGCCCGATAATGTTGATGACTAAAATAGTTTAAAATTGGCTGCAAAAAGTTACAAACAATTTTTATATTCATAAAGCGTATTAATATTTTGGGAGAGCGATATAAATAATAAATGAGAAACTAAAATACTGAGTGAGCAACGAAAACACTGAATGTGATTGCCAGTAGGTTATGGTGCGGCTGGGGTGGTCCTACACCCAAAAAACACCAATAAAAGCAGCGGACATAAATCGACAAAATAAACAAACCGAAAATTGTGTCTGTTTGTAATGTCAAAACAGATGCTTTTTACTAAATGCATGAAAGTATATACGGTAATTATAACAAAAAAAAATTTTTTAAATTTTTGTCTGTCTGTCTGTATGTTCTGGCTAATCTCCGAAATGGCTGGGCCTATTTTGACGGGACATTCACTGGCCGATAGCTGATATTATAAGGAGTAACTTAGGTTACTTTTATTATAGAAAAATAATTAGATTTCCGCGCAAAAAACTTAAAACCCATGAAATCCATTCGTAATAAATTCCAAGCGGACGAAGTCGCGGGGAACAGCTAGTTTGATATGAAAAAAAATAACATTAGGCTAATTTTATCTACATATTAATGTGCTCAGCAACACGTTTCTGGTTTTGGTTCACTTTATTTTTATAATGAGATGATTTTAGGTAAAATGCAGCTCAGTTTAAGTAATAGATTAGCCTAGATAGAATATAATGCGAGACATAATGTCTCAAACAGAAATATGGGCGCCCAAACAACATCATGCTGCTGGTTTTAAATAAATAGTAAATATAATTAGCGTGGCTTACTCACTGTTTTTCAGAGTTTGTCATTATTTATGAAACCACGAATTTGAATTTAGATTCATTCTTTTAAATACGAGTACAATCTTTTATGTCTTCGGTATACGGATGTTTTTATACTAAAAAGGTCCAACCCAGAAAACTTCTTTTAAGATATTAAAGTTGGTAATTGGTATCGATACTTTATGGCCTAATGGGTTGTTTAGATTTGTTTATAATTTTCATTATTATAGCCGTGACTTGCTTTGCTAAATTGTTTTTACTTTTTTAAAATATAGACACTAAGAAATATTTTAATATGTTTTTTTTTAATCTAGTGTGGTTGCGTAACTATGTCCATATTATATCTCATAATATGAATAATCGAAAACTATAAACTCGCGGAATATAACATTGTAGCACAAGTGTATGCGCAAACAAATAATCTCACTCTTTTCAACCGTTCAATCAATGCCCGTTGTGACGCTTCTGCGATAAGAAGCGAGGTACACTAGGAAGCAGTTTCCGAGAGACGGGGACAAACAACATAACCAGAACCAGCTACAGCTGTATTTATATTTTGGCACAATTGTTGGTTCCGGATGGGATTCAAACCCAGAACATGCGGCGAAATCGATTTATGGTTAATTATGAAGAGTAATTTGACCACTCACACACACGCATATATAATTTATTGAAACGACTTAAAACCTCAATCTATTTATTAAATTATTTTTAAGGATCTCATTGAATATTAGTTTATATATTATTTGCGAAGCCAACGAAGTTTACCGAAGAATGTTTACCGACCGATTTTTTTTAAATTGAAGAGACAATCTAACTTACAGTCCACGGGCACCTATAACCAATTTCGAACAAAGGAGGCTACAGGTGCGTTGTCACCTCTAAGGACTAAGATGGAATGCCTTACAGTCTGTAATTAGTACCCTTAAATTTGCGTACGTATATGGATGTGAAGAAGCGAGAGAGGTGTGTCAGAATCGTGGTACATTGAAGTCCGTAACTTCTGCCTACCCCTCTGGGTGATAGGCGTGAGAGTTTATGAATTACATATGTATCATTCCTAGTGTCCGACCGAAGTTCGATTTTTGGACGAAGCCGAAGCAGATTAATCGGCTATCACCACAACCTTCGGCCGAAGCCGAAGTATTAAAAACCCTAAGAAATTCAGTTCAAATTTGGCTAAAATTAATAATATAAATGTTTTTAAAACTTTTAAACTAAAGGTTTATATTGACTGTATAATATAAATAGGTAATTTTAAGCGTCTCTAGAATTTGATCTAGAGACGATAAAAATTGCGTCGCCACGTCCATCGCACTCTCGCTAATTCGTAACAGTTCGTTCAATTTCGGTAGTTGCTAAAAACCTTCGGCTTCGGCCAAAACTTCGGTCCATTTTGGCCGAAGCCGAAGGTTTCGCCGATGGTGGTCATTTTGACCGAAGGTGCCCGAAGCCGAAGCTTCGATCGGACACTAATTATTTCGTATAGCTTTTATAAAGTAATTTTAAAAAGACATAAACAGAACAGCCTATAGGTATAAGTGCCACTATTGAGCACAGACCTCCCCTCACTTCTGAAAGCATCCTTCATACTTTATAAGCCTAAGATAATTCTATCATAATTAAAACAAAAAAAAATCCGATAGAACACGTCTCATTGCACCCATCAACTATATTCACACAATGGAACGGTCCCATAGTAAAGGGCTCTCAGTCATAATCTCAACATTGCTTGACTATGTCGCAACTAAAGCTTGACACACATACGATGCTCGTCGTAATCCGCAGCCGTCACTTTGAATAAAATGTGCAAAACGTAAGGACACTTAGAGCTAACAGTGGTCTAAGAAATCTTTGTATCGCCGGCGTATCGCAAGCGATAAAGGTTAAAATAATTTTTTGAGTATTATTGAATTATTATAATTGTTTCTTAGCTAGAAGCAACCCAAAAAACATTTGAAATTTATTTCCACTAAGTAAAAAAAAAAGAATTAATTATTAAGAATCTTGATCTCAGATTTTGTAATACACATATTATAGATACTATTTTGACGAAAGATTTCTTGCATTCGTAATTTGAAAAAAATATTGTGAAATACATTTTTTTTTAATTATCTGAGTACAAAACAAGTTATAATATATTGAGCTTGTAAAGGGATGATTCAGTAATAATTGTATCGTTCTTTTGTTTTGATTTTAAGAACTACTCATCTGCAAGTATTATGTTAAATTAAATTATATTGCCACGTAAGTTGGCGATTTTCATCCCCAAACACACCCCAATAAACCCCCTGAGTTAATGTGTACTTACCTTGTTGTGAGGAATAAAATAAATACGACGGCGGGAAAAATCACAGAGGCACTGTCGTAATAGCGCGAAGCTGGTTTGGGCGACGTCTTTTATAGCGGTAGTAGCGGGGATGCGTCGGCCGTGCGCTCGCGCATGGGGGGACCGCGGCCGATACCGAACAACGAGCCTTTGAACATAAAAACTAATTGTTCGCAAAGGGCTAATGCATTATTTTAAATAATAAATATATAGCCGCATATGTCTTTCTCAAGATGGTTATTGATCACAGCAATATATTACTCAGTCTGTGAAACCATTTGATAAGAGATGATTAGCCATACGCCCGAAGTCGTTCACAATCACAATAGATAAAATATGTAAGTAGGTTCTCTGACAAATATGATCACTTACAGAAAATCTTTTCAGTATCGGAGTCACTGAGTTAGCTCTCCGTGTTTGTAAACTAAAGTAGCAAAGAACTGGTAATAATAAAAAAATATATCAAAGATGTCACTACTATTGGAATGCCCACGCCACTTCCTACAGAACAGGTTGTAGTTTGGTTGAAATAAGATGGAAAAAATGCTGGCTGGTAACAACCAAGCAACTAGATTACAAAGTTAAACTACAAATTATGGTACATAATATAATGGTGTTTCTTTGAAAAGGTCATTGACCACCAATGGACTGCGGCTGATTATGATGACAACTTGTCAGACGGGATTTTTATTTGAAAAGTATGAATATTTTGTCACTAATAATTTTTCACACTTAATACCAAATGCTCACGGGCGTAGCTGGGAAGAGAGTGCCCTGAACCTTTGGAGCCAAAACAATGTTGGTTACGTTACTTTGGTTGGTACCATTATGCTGACGTATTCTTGTTTTCTGTAACAGTGCGGTCCTTCAACAATTAATTCGAACAATTTACGTGTTACAGCTATAGATCTTATTCTTAAAGAATGGCTCAACAATATAAGGATTCGTGGTGCTAAATTATTTTTATATATTTATCACTTCAAAAGTATACAAATAATAGTTTGCTTGGGTTTTTAGTTTTTATTACAATATTGGTTCAAGGAGTTACGTGCTTTACTAAGTATGTGCGAATTCGAGAAATTCTAGTAAAATCCGATAAATAACATACCGTAAGATGGGGTGAATAGAAATCGCGGGGTGAATAGATACAAGTCTGGTTATTTGATAAAGTTGTCTCTGGGTTTGTCTACAGCTCGGGAACGTCTGTTTATTACCACCTACTGTCTATTATTTGCCAACATTTTTACTTTATTTTGGTAACCTTTAAATTAGTGTCAATTTTGATGACAGTAAAGAAAAAGGCGGTTATTATAAACATGTGAGTACAATTGGTTTTATGCTGTGTAAAACTTTTAGTTAAACATCAAGTTCTTCAGTGTTTCCTTGTTGCAAATTGTTTTTTTAGAGAGTTGAGTTTCTCATCTATTATTAATACAAAGATGAATATCGATATTCAACGGTTTTATTCTTTTAAATAGTAAAATCAGGATACTGCTATTTTTTCTCGAATTCGAGGTTCGAGATACGACTGAGGGGTGAATAAAAACACCTTTGGGGTTAATAGAAACGAAGAAAAGGGTGAATAGATACGAAAGAGGGGTTATTAGAAACGTAAAAGAGGTCAATAGAAACATGATTTTTAGGGTTGTCAAAAACTATTTGCACCATTTACTTACTACATAAATTAATTTAAGTAACTAATTAAAACCAAAATAACAAACTTTTAAACCATATTAAAGGTATTTAAAATTCCATTTCTATTATAAATGTTAAATTTTAATATTTGTTATAAATTGAAATCCCAAATACTTGAGGTTTTACCATTACACCAGATAGAAGTTCCTGCAGTAAATATACATGAATTAGTTTTATCTAGTAGGTAAATAGATCATTCATTATATTTGTATTTTATTGTTTAACAGAAACGCTCGGTATATGAGTCAAAAAAGTATCTAAGCGGTGCGGAATAGGTGTGACGCGAATTATCAGCCTCAAATCCCGCAATTATGTCAATTGACTTTTATGTTTAGTGCTTACATAATATTATAAATAAGTAATAGTGATTTTTGATCTCGCCTTGTTACATACTACTTAAAATAACCAAAGGTTATTAATCAAAACACGTAGTATTATAATAAGTGTTATATAGTTTAACAAACGTCGGAACATTTTTTATTTTCATTGTTTAAAAAAATTAAATATGTTTATAACTATGTAAACAGTGGCTTATTTATTTAATGGCTTTATGTCGGAAATGCTTACGCTGCAAAGCAGTTAAATTACTTTACCTTGATATTTTTAAGTTATATAATATATAATTGTATAAATATCAGATTTATTAACTAATAATTTTTTATAATGACAATTTTGATGTAGTTATGTTTTCTTTTATTTGATTCACAACCTACATACTACAACAAAAGCAAATTTGACAACCCTAGCATTTTTTCTCTATTCACCCCTATGTCGTATCTAATGACCCCGGATTCCCGGTAAATAGAAACAGAGTACTTTTTTCTAAAATACAATGAATTTGCATGTTTTTACTCGTTTGAAGCATTAGTATTCGATAAATTACAACAAGACTCACAACATTAAAGTGTTTTATTATCAGCTTGTATACAATACATGTAAGAAAAACAGTGTAGAAGTTGAAAGTTGTGCCTATTCACCCCATTTACGGTGATAGATTAAAACGTGAAGAGAGTATCAACAATATTATATTTACCATTAAATGAATCAATTTTTCAGGAAGAATCCACTACTGGTTGTAGACCTCTCCTGTTGGAAGAAGGAATGTGTGGTGGAATCTAATTATTCCACTACACCCAAGCTTTAATGATAATTGTAACATCAAGTAAAAATCATCATTTTCTAGCATTGCTATCTTCATCAATTTTCATTTCGCGCTGAAAATGTTTTTTCCAGAATAATTATGTAGAGAAGTGATATAATCAGAGTGAGGTAGAGATGGGGTTGTACGGAATGATTTATTTAAAAGTGTAAAAATGTAAAAGTAAAAAAATGTGTAAGTTGTATGTTCCTAATTTTAGCTTTTTATAGAAGGGTTCCACAAGTGCAAAATAATGTCCCGCACGGAACAAGTATTTGTATGGCTTGCAAATAATTGTTCCGGGTCTGGATGTTTGTCCTGTGCAATTTATGTTTGTAAACTGCCTCCACGATACAGGAGAAAATCCTAGTGTGGGGGTAACGTTTTTTAAAAAAAGAAAAGAAAATGTTAGTGAAGGATTTACTGAAGGAGGAAGGACTACTGAAAAAAAAAGATTGGCAGTAGAACGGAAAGATCCATCTTTAAAATTGTTATATACTCAAAAAATATGAAAATTTCTGCGAATGTAAATTGGAAGCCACATAAAGAACATAATATTTTGATTTTTTGACCAATCTGCAATACTAATTAAATAAATCTACAGTAAATAAGTCAAATCAATTGCGAAATAAAATAAATATTTATTAATCAAATAAATCATAATTTTTTCACTAATCTGCTAAACTAAGTAAATAAATATACATATTAAATAAAATGGATTTTAATAAAGCGAAGAAAATACGAGAAAATAACATTCGTAGAAGCAAATTTTATTAAACCGGATATTAAAAAATGAGTGGCGCCAGACGCGAATTATTTTTAAAATATTTATGGCATTTTGTACAGTTCAATGAATCTAAGGGGATAAACAAATTTATAAGAGTAGATAGAACATTATTCGGTAATTTCAAAGTTTTGTAAAAGGCTTAGCTCTACATCGTAAAGGAGGCGTTGTATTATTTATTTATTTGTTTGTTTAGTTTAATTTACCCTTTGTTTTGCATTATTTTATTAAAAAGGATGAAGAGGGTGGATAGTGCCTGTAAGCTTTTACACGTTTAATATTGATTATTTTAAAGTATAAACAAGATAAGTAGTAGGTATCATATAAACGAGACAGTATCGTTTTATCGTGTCAAAAATTTTAACAAAATGATTGAATAAAACCTATGACGAGACTGAAACTATTAAAACTTAATTAAAAACTGACTAGTTCTTTGAAGTTGGTTTCTACTTTTTATTAAAGGTTTTAGGGCATTTTGAGTGAACCAGGGAACATCACATGTTGTCCAAATAGTTACATTAAAACCTCCATTTCCTATTTTGCCAATCTTAGGGGTGGATTTTGTACTCTAAATTTATAGAAGGAATCTAAAAAAAAAAATATATCAAAAATCGGTTCACGACGACTATTGATGAAATTATAGCGTAATTTACATACAAAAAAAAACATGCACTCGAATTGTAAATCTCCTTCTTTTTTCGAAGTCGCTTATAAGTGCACGAAGAAACTAATTTACCTCATGAAATTTATGTATATATGCGTGAATAATTAAGAATATACCAAAAACATGTTTTAAGTTACTCCTAGTGTTTATTATAAATCACTTAATCGACGCGCATGTTTTAATATTACCTACACTTTTTTCGAAAAAAAAAAGTCTATCGCAAATAATTGATATCGATGATAATATAATATAGTATAATGTAATATATACCATAACATGTTCTTTGCATACGTCATATCATAATAACCTTGAATTGTGATAGTCATATGCTGAGTCAGATTAGGCTCATCGCCACTAGTCACGAGATCGATACAATTAAACGTTTCTCTTAACATTAATAACCCTGTTCCACATTAACGTGTCGTTCACAACATTGAATTATAAGTCAACGCGGGCTGCATCATCCTTAAGAAATGAATTTTAATGTGAAGACTTCAAGGTATTAAATGAAATAATAAAAATATTTGAAATAAGTAAACTGATTTCGAATCTTTTAAATTAGACTTTTGAATGTTAGTAAACGGAATGAAACCGCACCCTCTTTAAAGCTCCCCACAGCTTTAAAAGAAAATAATTTACTAAAATTGAAAAATTAAAAAAAAAACGAAACAAAAAGTGCTGATGATCTTCAAACGGCTGAACAGATTTTCTTGAAACATAGCTAAGAACATTCTAGATTAAGACACCTTTCAACCGAAAATACTTAATCAAAATCGGTTCATGCGTTTGGGCACTACGATGCCACAGACATACACACAGATACACTTCTGTGTGTATGTCTGTGTGTACGTCTGGGGTTAAAAAGAGGACTTATAAGGGCTAATGACACACACATTACTTGTCATCTCGTAGTCATTGATATACAAAAACCCGTAGTAGAAAAAATTATCGATTACCCCATTTAGTTCCGTGAATGTTATAAATGTCAAGTAAAAGAAATGCCAGATGAACTTATAATAGTCACAGTAATCTCCTAGCATTTCTTTCTGTGAGATGGTGATAGTACCATCTGTCAGAACAGATTGTGTTAAATAGATAAATCAATCTGCGATTCAAAGACTCGCTCAGTGAACTGAGTGCACCGGGCGTAGATACATACTTCAGTGCGCCCACTTGAAAGAGCTTCCTCCGTGCACACTTATGGTAATATTTATCTATACATCTATACATTTAAAAAATTAAGTGCCTGTCTGTATTATCGAATTTATTGCGTTTTATTGAGCGGAGTAGGCTATTTGCATGACATTAAGACAAGAATAACCATTTTTAAATTTTTGTCCGTCTGGCCGGGCTAATCTTTGGAACTTAACCGATTGTAATGAAACTTAACGAACAAACAAAGAACAATACCAGAAGTGATCTCGGCTATATTTTATCCATAAACTTGGAGATTTTTTTAAGCAATCGAAAAATTGATAGAATAAATGACATCAAAGACGATGATTATCTTAAATCTAAATAACGTCACATTAATAGATACTACCCAGAGGAAGCCAGGGCGGGTCGCTAGTGGGAAATAAGATTAAGCGTAATAAATAAAGTTGAAAGCGTAATATAAAATATAATATAAATAGCAATAGCGCAAGAAATTTTATCAATCTAATTTCTAGCTAACTCAAAAATTGCCAATAAAATTTTAATAAATTTCCAACCATTCAAGCTGATACATTTTGATAAGAATCGGTCGCTAATTAATATTTTTGCACCATAATATGAAGTTTGTGAACTTGCACTGGGACAGTACGACAGATTCTTCATTGGTCTTTAAACATTTAAATTAGACTTGCAACGAATTTTCGGCTATTGTTCGGTATTCGGACTATTCGGCTACTTTTATCCTATTCGCTCGAATACCGAATATCTAGGTACTATTCTGCCGAATATCGAATACTTAAGTAAGTAATAAGTAATTGTATATAATAAAATATTGTACATTATGTTATTTAATAAACATCTTAAGTAAGATGTTTTGTTGTAGTCGGTTTATTGGTAAAATGAAAATATTGATTGATTTATTTTATAATAATGTATTTTTAATGTAATCATTAAAGTACTTATATGTACACAATTAATTTCCGTATTATAAAAATTTATAAAAAAACTATCAAATAAATGTCTATGCACTTGATTTATCGTAATTAAAATTTAGATAATGGTGCAGAAACACTAATTTTTCTGCATTTTCAGGCAGTAGTTTACTCCTTTTCTTGTCGTGGACAATCCCAACTTCAGAGAAAAAACGCTCAGAATATATTCTACTTCCTTCCCGGCCGAACACTTTTGCATAATATTCGGCTATTCGGCCAGGAAGCCCACAAAATATTCGGTGTTCGGCGTATGGCCGAATATGCTATTTGTTGCAAGTCTAATCTAAATGAGACAAGATTTGTGTCCAACACTGGAATGTATGCATATGCAGTTATTTCACTGTTTTTGTGCACCTAATAACATTCATCTTAACAACTTACACCGTTAACACAGTATTTTTGTTAAGATTTGTGTTAAATCAAATAAGAATTCAAAATTGGTTTACCACTAAAACAAGGTAGCTAATAAACGATTATTTAAAACTTAAAAGACCTACTAATTATTCAATATCTATCAGAGAACGATCTGATAAAATGTGAATAAAATATTATTTTAAACTAGCGTTTACCCTCGACTTCGTCCGCGTAGAACACTTGTAGATCTATATTAGTGATCCTTGGGCAAGTAGTTCAATTAACAAAAACAATTTTAAGCTCCGTTTTTGTAATTATCTAGAAAACTATATGTGGTATAAAAAATGATATTTAATTATAATAAAAATATAAAATCTATTAATTTCACGTAAAAAGTTTAATTACCTTATCCTATAATGGTATTAAAGTAAAAAAAATGTTAAAAATCAGTTTTGCATAATAACTTTAAGAGATACTAAGAACAAAAAGTTTTAGGACCTTTTTTATGTAAAATTGTAAACAAAAAATATTGGAAACTTTTTTATATCTCATATAGTGATGATAAATGGTTTTTGATGAGATGATCATCAAAAACCATTTATTTTATTAGTTTTTCTATTCCACAAAAAAACCTTACATATTTTTCGGATAAAGTATAACCTAGATTTTAGGCCGTAGAACCTAGATCACTCCTGTTATTGCTCTCTATATATATTCGTGAAGTTACATCACAATCAGTCCGGCCATTACAAAGATTAGCTCGGACTGAAAGACATACAGACAGACAAGAATTAAAAAATGGTTATGGTTATCGTCTTAACAGCATTCAATTAACCTCCTAAGCTTAATTGAAACCAGTTATTTCAATATTACAGATAGACACTTCAATTTTATTTATATGTACAGATGAAGCATTCCTTACATTCATTTATTGAAATTACCTAAAGGCGGTTATTTTACTTCATACCTTCTACATGGATAATATAACGGCAGCCGTTTCATTTCAAATAAATTCCGTAACTCAACTAAATGATAAATGGAGTTAAAGATATCTTATAAATTAGTTATCTCTATTTCATTGATAGATTGTTAGAAGAGAGAGATTTATTACTACGACTAAGGCGAAAACCAAGTTATAATATATTATAACTTGGTCCTGTAGGACTGCCCTTTCTATATTATAATTAGAGATAAGATTACAAAAGGGCACGTGGGTTATAATTATTTATTTTATGAACTAAAACCATAGATTTAATTTTTAATTGTTAGTTTAGGGAAAACAACCTTTATGCGTATTATACATATATAAAGTAAAGTAAAGTAAAGTTACAGTCTATATACGTCCCACTGCTGGCGCAGGCCTCCTCTCATTTCTGAGAGGGTTTTAGGGCAAGGAAATGTCCGCCGCGCTGCCCCAATGCGTGTTGGCGAACTTCACATGTTTTCGAAATATTATTTTTTTGATTTCTCAGACATACAGGTTTCCTCACGATGTTTTCCTTCACCGCCGAGCACGTGGTAAATCAGCACTTAAAATTGCAATTAACAATTTCATTGGTGCCGGCGGGGATCGAACCCGGGTTGCTCGCGTACTGTACAATAAGGATACATATACATATATGTATCCTTATTGTACAGGTAAGTTAAAAAGGTTTATCGTATCGATTGTTAAAATAAATAATTGGGATCGTCCGGCGAGGAGGGTTTGCTTCTTGCCGGACGATCCCAACGTTGTTGCTAATTCTGTCGCTGATGTGGTACTTTAGGCTATGTAACTTTTTATTCCTTCCTCTGTGGTGCCCATCGGAAACAGATCTCAGTCATGGTTTGGTCGCTGCTGTAAAATAGCATCACGCTATAAGCAGGAGTGCTACCGGGCCTGGGCTGACGCATCAACGTTCCGGAATGTAAACACCGGTGCCCTTAAAAAGAATTATAATTCCGCCTCCAGGTCCTTCCAAAGAGTCATTGCCAAGGCAAAGTCAGAGCACATCGGCAGAATTGGCGAGAAACTAGTTCGCCTTCCTTCGGGAACCCGTGCATTCTGGTCTCTCACCAAGGCTGCTCAAGGGAACTTCTGTCAGCCATCTCTTCCATCTCTGCACAGGGCGGACGACTCACTGGCCCATGCCGCAAAGGAGAAAGTTTATCTTCCATCTGTATATACAATTTTGTATTGATGAAGATTTTGTACATAAATAAATTAAGTGTTATTTGTAAATTATTTCTAAAAATATGACCGCTCTATTTGCTTTAATAAAAACTAAGTCAGCAAGTAAAACTTATTTATTTTCATTGCAGGGGAAAATATTCAAAATTCTTTTTTCTTATGACTTAGTTGTACAGCCACGTCGGAATTTACCAAATATTTTTGAAAGCCATTAATACGCGAGAATGCAGTGTGAAATACATGGAAGTCATTAGAAATTAAATTTGACGAATTTCCAAAAAAAATTGGTTGGTAGGAAGAAATTTTAAAAATTGTACATCTATAAGCTCGGGGAAAAAGTTTCTTCGTACTTTATATACAAATTCAAGACATTTATTTTTCAAAGTTTGATTCAATTTCAATGGATATCTAAAGTTATTGTAATTTGTATACATTTATTTACATAACATAATATAAGATATTTTTTATATACAATAGTAAAAAAACTATATATACCTACTCCCCGTGGTATCGTGCCAAGAACGCTGGCTGCGTTTCCTCACTGAATGGCTATACTTAGCCTTTGAGCGAGAAAAGAACCAGCCCTCTTATCACCAGCAGCAACGACCAGTCGCGGATAGAGTTCCTTTAAGAACTTCACCGCACGTGGACCCCACGAACCGATAGTCTCTACAGCAAATGGCACAAATATGTTGTCATCTCTCAGAGACTCATATTTGCGCCACTTACTCAGTTCAGCTGCCTCTAATGCCGCCCTGGCTCTAAACGAGGTACCCCTGAGATGAGAGGCCGCCAAAGTGTACACGCAAGTAGCATCCCACACTAGGGCTTTACCTCTCTTCCAAGGGAAAAATGTCATACCGCCGGGTCTCCTGCCATCGTCTCTAAATATTCCATAAGGCTCTAAAACCGAGGGAACATTTATAGAGACAAGAGCCCTTCGTATGACATCGTTCAAAGAACCGTACCGTGAAAACCTACCAGCACTTTTCTTACATGAAAATCCGTGGAGCCCAAACTTATCCACGCTGCTACCACAGGGGCACTGCTGGGGTTGACAAATCGCCGCTCCTAGTCGGATTCCTACGGCGATGCGCAAGCTTTCCCCATCAAGTAATATGCCGATATTACTTGATGGTAAATCGTGTAACCAGTGACTAGATTCCTTAGTCAAAACAGCTAGAAGGCGTGCCAAATTTTATAGGTGAAGTAGCTTGAGTCCAGGCTGTTGTATTTGAAGTTAAATTTAGAATTTTTTCTATAGCTATTTTAGGATTATTATCAATATCTTTTAAAATATCCGAACATTTCCAGACTGGACTCGAGCGGAGCAAGTATGTAAATATGGGTACAAGGAGACAATATTTTAAAATAGTAAGAGCAGTGTGGGGGTTTAAGTTATACAATTTATCAACGTGGTTTAAAAACTGATCAAATTTTGTTTTTAAAACAGGTTTATTCGAAAAACAACGGGGCACCTAGCAGGTATAGTGAAATTTTAAATTAGTGTCTCTGTTAGAACTAGATAAATTATTGGAAAAAAATATTTCACATTTATTGCTATTTGGTTCAAGACCAATATTTTTAAAATTTCGAAAAATATGAGTAAGATCACTGAATACGTCATCTGCTCTACCTCCTAGTGTACCATCGCGTCGTTCAGGTACCAGACATTGAGCTTGAATTTCAAATTTGAAATAATGGGTTGAATTCCCAAACTGAAAAGGCTGACCTAGTGGGTCACTCTTCTGAACACCGACAGTAGAATCGATAATATGATTTTCGTAAAATAAGTTAGTATTAATTACATTTAATTACAATATATATGTGCCATTTTGTTCATACTCCCGTTTTGACATAATCCCGTTGCTATAGAAATCTTGGGATTTTTGATCAAAAAATTGCGCCAAGTAGTTTTGACAGTCCTCTCTTGATGTTAACCTAACACTACGCAAAGAATTCTGAAGAGACCGAAACAGGTGAAAATCTTAGGGTGCAAGGACAAGACTATATGGTGGATGCATTAACACTTCCCAACCAAGTTCTCTCAACTTTTGCTAAGTGGCCAAAGATTTGTGTGGTCTGGCGTTATCATGATGAAAGACCACTCCTCTTCTGTTAATCAATTCCGGCCGTTTTTCCTCAATTTCTCGCTTGAGTCTCATTAGTTGCTGGCGGTAGAGATCCGAATCGATGGTTTTGCCCGGCCATGATACAGGATGCCCTTCCAAACCCACCATACACACAGCATCACCTTATTGCGTGTTAATCCAGGTTTCGCTAGTCTTTGGAGCTTGACTACCCTTTGACCATGATCTTTTTCGCACGTTCTTGTCGTAGGTGATCCACTTTTCATCACCAGTGATCAATCTTTTCAAAAATTGTTCGGTTTCATTACATTTCAATAGAGAATCGCAAATGAGTACATGATTCATTAGATTTCTTTCAGAGAGCTCGTGTGGTACCTAAATATCGAGTTTTTTGTATAGCTACACTTTTTCAAATGGGTCAAAACTGTTTTATGATCAATCCTCAATTCTATGGCTTTATCGTAACTACTAATATGCCGATCTTGCTCCATTTTTCAAAAATGGCATCTACTTTATCCATATGAGGGTGACCAGAGCGAGCTGCATCTTTGAAATCAAAATTCCCGGACTGAAAACGCTTGAACCAACTTTGTGCTACTCTTACGGACACTGCATTAGGTTCATAAACGTCACAATTTTTTTCGCGGTATGAGTCGCATTTTTCCTTTTTGTAATAAAACTTCAGAATGTATCTAATTTTTTCGTTAGATTCACCCATTTTGGCAGACAGAAAAACAATTGAAAGTGAATTGAAACAATTGGTGGGAAAGTGTTTTTTTTTTTATTTTTCTTTTTCTTAATATCCTATATGTACTGATATTAAAACCAGCCAGATACAAACAGTACAATAAAATATACAACAAAATACGAAGAAACTTTTTCCGCGACCTATTAGAAAATTCTAGATCACTTAAAGTAAAATATCAGTAATAGAAAACAAAGCCGAGATTGAGTGAAATGCTGATATAGTATAATTCACTAATTTCAAAAGGGTAACAAAAGGGACAATAATCGTGCGGTGGTGGCGTAAGAGAATCAATCACCCAATTTCATCCCGTGTTTGTCGTAACCTTTTACGACGTGTAAAATGCCAAATGTAAAATGTAATGTGTGACTATGCGAAACGTAAAATACCCAGAGCAGCGACAAGGAGCAACGTTAATGATGCAAGAGATCATACTGCGATCGTCAACCCGTCTGCCAAACGTTACGATTAAGGCTTATTTTCCCCTACAATGACTACACTTTCCTAAACTTTTCTTCAGGATTTCCAACTCATCGTTCTATGTCGATTTCTATGGCCTATTGTGATTAACACATGCTCAGATAATGTGTGTTTGTAGCCCAAATGTACATTAAAATTCACTGTAAATCGCCCAGGAAAATACAATTATTCAAATACCAAAAAAATCTATACCTTAGAGAACAGCATAAGAAAATGCATGCATCCGTTGTCCTAAGCTAAAGAAGTTTCGCCGTAGTTTGTTCATCAGGAAGATGCTGCTGCCTATCTCCTGTTTCACTTTCCCTCTATCGTCTCTTATGACGCCCAAATAAATAAATGGCGTAACTATGCAGTCCTCAGGGAAAGCTACTTGTTTAAGCCGTTTGGTGTAGATACACTAGGGCCGTGGGAAACTGACGCGCGACGCTTATACAAAGTCATTGCGCCTTGTCAATGTCTCTGGTGACCCAAAAGCTGGTAGATACTTAGGTCAGCGTATTGCCAGGCGATACAGCGAGTTTTCTGTCATGCTACCAACAGACGGTGGCGATTGGGCAAGTTTTATTTTTAATTGTGGTTGTAGCACGAATGTGTCGGCTCGGCCGTAGAAGAACCAAGCCTTCTCAAATACCAGCGTAAAATAGCAGCTTAATGCTGCTATTTTTCGTATAGTGAGTGAAGAGAACCGGAGGCCCCTTTGTACTGGAAACGAGGCATTCCATCTTATATCAGGGGTGACAACGTATCTGCTTTTTGATTATCATTCGCGGATGGATGTAAATGTCTATGGACCACGGTATCCACATAGCATCAGGTTGACTGTGTGCTCGTTAGTCACTCTCTTTCTATGAACAAAAAAATTTAATTTAAGCTTTTAAGTTGTGTGTATAATTTTGTAAATTACTTTTTTTTTTAAGTTGTATAATATTAATCATAATTATATATAGTTATCTGTTTATTTGCATAATGAACTTTACCGTTAAATATTTACAAATACAACTAATGGACCGCATACTGTATAGCTTAAGGCTAGTCCTTAAGCAATTCTGCGTTCTGTTTCCGCCAACGTAATAAGTATTTAACTTTAAATTTAAATATGCTGTAATAATTTTCACTAACAAGACATCCTGTGAGGCGGGAAAACATGTTTTTCATTTTAAGAGTGTTTGTGTGCACGAGTAAAATTGAGTGTTAAACAAGAAGGAACACTTTATTTACCCGATTAGGACAACGGTTAAAAGAGGTGTATGGTTTTAGCAGGCTAAGTATGAATGTATGTAAATTGTACATAGAGACTTATTGCGACCCTAAGTGCAACCGAAAAAAATTAAACGATATTTAAAATATCTTATTTGGTAAGTAATGAAAGGTCGTAACGAGTACATTCCGAAAATATATAGATTATTCTTATAAGTTCATAAATCGCATTTTGTTTTTCATTTAAGATTCAATTAATTAATCCAACGGTCAAAACGCTAATTTAGAAATGATATGCGTGTTCGGCCGTTACACAAATAAAAAAAAAACAAACAAATAATAAAATAATAAGGAAATAAAATAAAAATGAATACGTCTATAGCTGTTACTTTACGATTTGTAACTTGTTAGTTTATCGACCAAATTAGTGATTAATTAAAGAAAGGAAAAATTAAAAGTACCCTTAACCGACGAGCACGTATGCGTAGGTATCTGGATTTGAAAGAAATTAGAGAGGTGTCAGGATCGTGCCAAATGGAAGTCCGTTTTTTCTGCCTCTGGGTAATAAGCATGAGAGTTTTTGTCATGTTTATGTTATGTGAAACTGTTATTAAAACAGTTCTAAAAAATTAATCGGGTAAGGCAGTTTAACATCATAACAAATTTAATGTTTGATATCATTGACATGAGTACATTCTGAATTCACATATTATTAGATATGTATGAAAATTACATCTTTTGAATTTCCCAAAATGTAAGAACTAGGTAGGTAACCTATCTCCTACGATGTCTAGTCACAAAATAAATGAAAGAAAGTTAAATAATTAAACCGCGTTTTTGTCGTAATTGAGTTTTAGTTTTTACTTTATGCTTGTTATTATTAATGTACTGCTTATATCTTTCTGAAATAATATAATTTTCAACGATGTTTAATAAATAATTTACGAAATCATTACGAACTTAACTCAGGTAAAATACCAGGTTGATCAATAAGTTTTCGAAATAGGACACTTATCAATTAGTTATAGGAATGCATTCTATTTTTTTCGAATCTGAAATTCGTTAGTAGCAAAGGCCAGAAAAACTAAATTAAACACTATATTCAATATTTTTCAAACTTCACATTTGGAGCTGATTTAATTCGTATAAAAGGCTAAGTATAGCCATTCAGCGGGAAACGCAGCCAGCGTTCTTGGCACGATACCGCGTGGAGTAGGACTGTTTGATAATTAAATTACTAGTTTTAGTTTTTTTTTAATTATAGTTTTAATATTGTATATAATAAAATATTGTATATTTTGTTATGTAAATAAAAATTCGTATACAAAATGGAGAAACTCGAACTTCATGCGGTAGTTAAATACTTCTGCCTGAAAATTTTTCTACAAAAAGTGTTTTTGAAGAACTGCAGTCTACTTTGGCGGACAATACTCCGTCTTATTTTTTTCTACAGTGGCATACTGGTGCGCTGAATTTAAACGCAGCTGAACCGCTTGCAATGTCGACATTCGCTCTGCGGCCGCTACGCAAGAAAACGTTAAAAAATCTAAGAAATTGTTAAGGTAGATCGACATGTGATCATCTGTTATTTAGCTGAGTTTCTAAAGCAATTTAGTTAATTTTAACTCCAATTTAACCTTAAAATTCAAAAAAGGTGGTCGCGCTGGGTTCCTCGAATGATAACAGACGCTCAAAAGAAAGCAAGAAAGCTAAATTTAGCAATAATTGAAGAAGATCCAGATTATTTTTGCGGTTGTTTCGTAACCGTAGAAAAAACATGGGTAGGTACACCATTTTGACCCGGAGACGAAAAACCAAAGCAAGGTGTAGAAAAGACCGTCTTCCCCGCTAGCCAAGAGATTCATTCGAGATTGCGTCCGCTGGAAAAATAATGGTCTATCTTCCAGGATGCGGAATGTATAATAATGATCGACTATTTAGGAGAGACATTAACCGGAGATTATTACGTATCATTAATCAAAAACTGCGCGAAGAACCAAGAAATAAACGTCGAGAAAAATTACTTACTGGAGTGCTTTGTCATCATGATAATGCCCCTACCCATCGATCTGATCTTGCAGGTGCTACCATCCGAACTGCTGGGTTCCAGTTGATGCAGCACCCACCATATTCTCCGGACCTAGCTCCGAGTGATTTTCACCTTTTACTCGCCTGAAAAGCACTTGCGTGGTATAAAATTCGACGGCGACGATGAAGTGATGTGTGCTGTAGAGGCCTTTTTGGAGTCCCAGGATCAAGCCTTTTTTTCCAAGGAAATTAACCAACTTGCAAAACGCTATTCAAGCTAAGGCGAGAAAAATAAATACAATTTACATATAAAATTTATCTTATTCTAGAGTTTCAATGCGTTTCCAAAAACTTATTGATCAACCTAATAATATCTTATGAAGATGATACCGTGCTGCTTTTTTCCATAAATACAGTAAACAAGAGTTATTTATATGCACAGCAAGGTTTCGATAGGGTTAAAAATGGCTCCAACTAAATAATTAACACTGTGCAAGGAAACTATTACACTACAGATATTGATGATATACTAAAAAAAATTAGTCATCAATACTCCCAGACATTTTCCGACGGCAGTATTGCTTTGCAGACGCTTTAAAGCTCTCAAAAAAAATTACTCAATTTAACTTATATTCTGAAGCTCCATTTTTATATATGTCAGCCAGACAACTATTTTAAAACGTTTTACAAGAAGGCAGACCGATCCTAGAGGTCAATCGTCCCCTAGATATTAATATATGTCTCACTCACGCACATGCGCGCGGATAATGCCCTCGCGCTCATACCAACAGAGGAATTAAAATTGGGTCTAGGAGATGGTTGATCCAAGGGGATCTGCTTGGAAGCGATCATTCCCAGGGTTATTATCAACCATGTATTCATATACACTATAATAACCCTTTTTATGCAGCTTAGCAAAACATTTAAACTTGGTACCGGGGGTCCAACGTAGGGACGGATCATTACTTGGTCTTATGCCGAATTAATGGTCTATTCAAGCGTTGGCAGCATCGGACATCTGTATCTACCACTGCGTTACAGCGTATAAGAATAGAGAGGTTACAAGATGAAAGTGTGAAAGAGAAGTTCAAATGTAAACTGAGAGAAAATATAAGTGGTATGGATGAATTGTGTATGAATGATTTAGACTTGGAGACTGTGTGGTATAATGTCAAGAAAGGTTTGGTGGATGCAGCCACCGAAGTATGTTGTGTAAGTAAGAGAACGAATGAAAGGAAAAATAATACGTTGTGGTGGGATGATGAGGTACGGATGGAAGTTGAAGCAAAGAAGAGAGCATGGCTAGATTTACTAGCAACCAAAGCTGGTAATTCTAGCGGTATGATTGATGAGATTGAAAGAAAAAAGGCAGACTTTAGACGTATAAATAAGAGAGTAAAAGAAGTTGTTGAAAGGAAAAAGCAAGAAAGAACGGATAAGAATGATAGAGAGATATCTGATAACTTCCAGGCAAATATTAAAATGTTCTGGAAACTAGTAAGAACTGCCAGGGAAATTCAATACAACCTAGAATGAATGCTATACGAGACGAGAATGGCTGTATGCTGAATGATGATTTAAAGAGATGGAAGGAATACTTTGAAAGCGTGTTTATGAGTGAAGAGTCGTCTGAATTAAGTGAAATAGAAATTCCGAAAGATGTGGAGAGAGGTAGGAGATAAGTGTAGATGAAATAATGAAAGCAATGAAAAGCATGAAAGCAGGTAAGGCAGCCGGATATGATAGAGTATCACTGAAATGCTAAGGGCTGGAGAGGGAGTGGTGGCAGGCCTGCTGTACACCTTGTTTAATTTATGTTGGGAACTGAAGGGTACCGGAAGACTGGTGCAAAACCGTTATATATGGGAAAAGGGTCACAGCAGGACCGTAAAACTACCGTGGCATTAGATTGCTTAGCATTGTGTGTAAACTGTATGCTAAGGTGTTAATTGAAAGAGTTATGGAAGAAACTGATGGAAAAATTTGGGATGTGCAAGCTGGATTTAGAAAGGGATGCGGAGAAGTTTTTGGCTAAAAACCAGAAAGTTTTTGTGCGTTCATGGACTTGGAAAAGGCTTATGATAGAGGACAGGAATGTGTTTTGGCAAACACTTAACTCATTTGGTTTGAGCGCTGGTTTGATACAGGCATTAAGGTATCTTTATAGGGACTCTAGTGCTTGTGTCAGGATCAATGGGGTCTACTCGGACTGGTTTGGCATTTAAAAGGTGTCAGACAGGGCTGTGTAGCTTCCCGTGGCTGTTTAATTTATATTTATGGACAGTTGTTTGCAAACTTTGAAAGTTGAAGAATGTGGTTTGAGAATGGGTGAGTTAACCGTCTGTGGCGGCGCTGTCGTCGCACCACAAGCGAAAATACATCGAAGCCTAAATCGCGCTATAAAAGTTCCGAAGCAAAACAGTATATATAGAATACCTCCGAACTACCACTTGAGCGTTAGCCGCTCCCGGGCAGAACACCTTGCCCGGCGGAGATCTCCTTTCTTCCACCGGCCACACGTCAAATGCCTTTTGTACGCCGATGATCAAGTTATATTTGCATCGTCGGCAGCCGAGTTGCAAATGATGGTTACATTAATGAACTGGTCATTAAAAGAAAGGGTATGAAAGTGAACGCAAGTAAGACGAAAGTGATGGTTTTGAAAGAGAAGTAAGTAAAACGTTATGTGAAATAAGAATAGAAGGGGAGATGATTGAGCAAGTGGATGAGTTTGTATATTTGGGATGTTTATTTAGCAGGGATGGTAGATATGATAAGGATATAGAACGACGAGTGAACGCAGGAAATAGAATGAATGGGGCTCTACACGCTATTATGAAAAGTCAGAATGTGTCAAAAAGGCACGTATGGCAATTCATAATGCTGTGTTAGTCCCTACTTTAATGTATGGTAGTGAAAGTTGGGTCTGGCAGAGGAAGCATGAGAGTAGAATAAATGCTGTAGAAATGCGGTCATTAAGGAGTATGCTAGGGCTGAATCTGAATGACAGGGTGAGAAATAGTGTGATAAGAGAAAAGTGGTTTGCAAGATGACGTTGTTACCAGGATTAAGAAAGGAATGCTTCGGTGGTTTGGTCATCTAGAAAGAATGAACGAGGAAAGAGTGACAAAGCAAATTTATGTTGCAGAAGTGAACGGAAGAGTCGGAAGGGACGCCCTAGACGAAGGTTTATCGACCAAATTGGCGAAATATTGAAAATGGGCTAGATTAGAGTACCCTTCACCGACGAGCGTGTATGCGTAGATATATGGATGTAAAGGAGGCGAGAGAAGTGTGTCAGGATCGTGCCAAATGGAAGTCCGTAGTCTCTGCCTACCCTCTGGGTGACAGGCGTGAGTGTTTATATTTATGTTATGTTAAACTTGGTAATGGAGAGCCTGCACACTTTCCAATGTATACGCTATTATAACTGTACCTTGTTATAATAGCGTATACATTGCCTCAAGAATGAATTACTGACTCTGTGGAGTCGAGAAACTGGTATCACTAGCTTGTGTTTGTTCTTAGTGTTTACAGAATGTAAATCACTTTTTTACTAAAGCTACCTTTGTTTTTGTGAACATAGATTTAATTTTCGTAAATATACTGAGAGGCCAAAGTTAATATCATAATAGATGAGAACCTTAACTTCAAAAGTCATATATCGGCGACATCAGCAAGGATCCGTAAGCTGATACACACAATGAGACTATTGAGAGATTCTACTGATGGCAGCATTTTAAAGTCAGTCTACCTTGCACTATGTCAGTCCATACTTAGCTATTGCATACTGGCGTGGGGTGGCATAGCCTCCTCTACGTTGCTAGTGCTGGAAAGGGCCCAGAGGGCAGTTTTGAAGGTAGCTATGGGTAAACCAAGGCGCTATCATACGTCAGATCTCTTTAGAGAAGCTCAAGTCTTAAGTGTCCGTAGATTGTATCTTCTGAGGGTTTTTACATTTATGCACAGGGAAGCTTCGAAACTGCCGACATTTGATACTTTAATAAATAAAAGAGTGTTTAAGATCTCCACAACCTTGGTTAAAACATCTTTCGCTCATCATTTCAGACTGTTCCTATTCCCACGCATCTACAACAAATTAGTCAATTTATACGGCTTAAAACGATTCCAACATTACGAGGCTAAAACAAAAATGATCAGCTATTTATTGACTTGTGACTGTGAGAAAACAGAAGAAATATTGGTGACCCTTAAATAGGTGTTAAAACTACCTCACCACTCAAACTTATTCCCAATTCCAAATTCTCACCCTTTTACTTATAATTTTTAGAGATCTATGTTATAGGTATGCTAGCGTTACTCTCTCTCACACACACACATACATTAACACACACACACACACACACACACACACACACACACACACACACACACTCATACACACACTCACACTCATACACACTCACCCTCAAGTACACGCGCGCTCCTTTAAATTAGAATTTGCTTGTTATGTCTGTAATTTTTCATAACTTTTAAGTCATTTTTTGCTTAAAAAATGACTTAAAAGTTTTTGCTTTGCTACGCATAATTGTTTTACGTAATTTCGACAAATAGCCACTTTGTTCTATTGTAAAATCTTTTGTTTGATCCCCACGAGACAGGCCATGCCTAGTGTGGGAGTCACAGAACTTTTTTTGTATTTGTCTGTGTTTTCTGGTAAAAAAATAAATTTATTATTATTAATATATTTTTTTTAAAATTTATCTCTAAGAGACTCTCTCGGTTTTAGGTTGTAAATAGCTCTAATGGCCCTCTTCTGTAAAACAAAACTAGTTTCTGAATCAGCCGCATTTCCCCATAGCAAAATCCCATAAGACATTATGCTATGGAAATAACTGAAATAAACTAATCTAGCTGTCTCGACACTAGTGAGACCTCTAATCTTTTTTACAGCATAGGCTACAGAACTTACTCTGCTTGCTAGTTTGGATATGGGGCCCCACTGAAGCTTTGCGTCGAGAGTGATGCCAAGAAAACAGTGGCTTCAACAGGGCTCAGTTCTTCCCCATTTAAAACACATTGGTACCCAGATTTTTAACATTCATTGTTGTAAATTTAATACATTTAGTTTTATTTCCGTTTAAATGTAGATTATTAACGTTAAACCAATGCACTAATTTTGATATAGCATTATTCACTTCGTCACATTTAAATGATTGACGTTTAAGTTTAAAAATCAAGGAAGTATCATCAGCAAATAATACTATATCATGATTATCTCATATAAGGAAGGTAAGTTATTAATATATACTATAAATAGGAATGGGCCGAGAATCGAGCCCTGAGGACACCATTAGTACAGGTGACCCGGAAGAACTTTTACCATTGATAATAACTTTCTGCATTCTATTACTTAAATATGAAATAATAAGTTTAAGCGCTGTGTTCTTGACACCATAGTACTCTAGCTTCCTGATTAATGTCTCATGGTGAACACAGTCGAAGGCCTTGGAAAGGTCACAAAATATACCCAAAGCATCCTCTGAATTCTCCCATGCACAAAAAATATGTTTAATAAGCTCAACTCCAGCGTCAGTTGTCGAGCGACCCCTTGTAAAACCGAATTGATTTTATGTAGCAATTTATTACTATTAAAGAAACTTAAGATCTGATCTAAAATTATTTTTCAAAATTTTACTAAATGTTGGTAGTACAGAAATCGGTCTAAAATTGGCGGGGTCTAACGTACTACCAGATTTAAATAAAGGTATGACTTTACTATGTTTCATTAAATCAGGAAACACACCAGATTCGACGCTTGTATTAAATATAGTGGCTAGATAAGGTGCTATAAAATAACTTTAACGGAAATCCCCATAAGTTTGCCGTTCTCTTAACATCAATAGTTTTAAAATATTTAACGATATCTTTGGCAATACTCTATGGAATTTAAAAGTATTTGAACAAGCCAATGATTCGGTGACAGTAGGAGAAGAATTTAATGATTTTGTTGTCAAAAAGGAACATCAGTAAAATGTTTCTCAAAATATAATATGTTTTACATAATCTCTAAATATAACACTAGTATTATATGATTTTTCATTATAAAGCTCGTATAAATTTCGGAGTATAATTAACAGCGAAATCGGCAAAGACAAACCTCGTAACTCAAACTATCAATTAAAAATTAACAATGACTAATCATAACTAAATCAAATCACGAAGTCGCAGCGGTGTTTGAGAAATATTTCACTAATATTCCTATCTTGACAACAGAGCCATTGTATACTTCTTCAACTGTCGCCGAGTCATTACTCAAACAGAATGTTAATACCTGTTTAAAAGAATTTAGATTTGAAAAAGTATTACCGCAAGATATTGTAAAATACTTTAAAACTATTGATGTAAGGAAAACCGCAGATTTTGGAGATTTCCGTTACAGTTATTGCGTCCATAATAGATTAAATGCACCTCATCTTACTATTATTTTTAATACTTGTATCAATTCTGGTGTGTTTCCTGATTTAATGAAATATAGTAAAGTAATACCTTTATTTAAATCTGGTAGTACATTGGACCCCGCTAATTTTAGACCTATTTCTGTACTACTAACTCTCAGTAAAATTTTTGAAAAGATAATTTTAGATCAGTTGTTAAAAAAATTAATACAAATAAATTACTTCATGAAAACGGTTTTACAAGGGATCGCTCGACGTCTGACGCCAGTGTTGAGCTTAAGAAATATATTTTTAATGCCTGGGAGAATTCACAAGATGCCTTTGATATTTTTTGTGATCTTTCCAAGGCTTTCGATTGTATTCATCATGAGACATTAATCAGAAAACTACAACATTACGGTGTAAAAAATTTGGCGCTTAGACTTATTACTTCATATTTAAGTAACAGAACGTCGTGATCAATGGTAAAGGTTCCTCCTGATCGGTAGTATCAATGGGCGTTCCTCAAGGCTCGATTCTTGGCCCATTCCTGTTCTTAATCTATATTAATAACTTACCTTATCTTGTAGGGGACAATCGTGATATAGTATTATTTGCTGATGATACCTCTTTAATTTTCAAACTCAAACGTCAGTCAATTAATTATGACGATGTATATAATGCTCTATCGATATTAGTACATTGATTTAACGCCAACAATTTGCTCTTAAACGGCAATAAGACAAAATGTATTAAATTTACAATACCTAATGTAAAACATTCGAATACCAATGTGCTCTTAAATGGGAGGAGTTGAGTCTTGTGGATACCACTGTTTTCTTGGTATTACTATTGACGCGAAACTTCAATGGGGCCCCCATATATCTAAATTAGCAAGCAGACTTAGTTCTGCAGCATATGCTGTAAGAAAGATTAGAAGTCTCACAGATGTTGAGACAGCTAGATTAGTTTATTTTAGTTACTTTCATAGCGTAATGTCTTATGGAATTTTGCTATGGGGTAATGCGACTGATATTGAAGCCATATTTGTTTTGCAAAAGAGAGCCGTACGGGCGATTTATAACTTAAATTGTAAAGAGTCCCTCAGAGAAAAATTTAAAGAAATAAACATATTAACTTTGGCATCGCAATATATTTATGAAAATGTAATGTATGTACATAAAACATAAATAGCTTTAATAAGAATAAGGATGTTCATACTTTAAACATTAGGTACAAACATAAGCTTGTAATGCCAGTTACTAGACTCACAGAATCAGTAATTCATTTATGGAAATGTATACACTTTTACAACAAAATCCCAGAACATGTTCAAAGTTTGTCAATAAACAAGTTTAAAAGTTTTATTAAAGAAAAATTGTACAAAAGGGTTATTATAATATAAAGGAATACATGAATGAAAATAACCCTGGGAATAAGGTGAACGCCACCATGCTGTTTCTATGAAAATTTATTTAAAATTGTATAAACAAAATTATTGTTAAGTGAAATATGTTTAAAAAAGTCCCTGGGTTTCTTACTGGTTCTTCCCAGGACAGAGGTATTTTCCGAACCAGTGGTAATAAAAAATGACTTTCAATAAGTATTATGTAATAATCAATATTGAATAGAAATCATTCTATTCTATTCTATTCTATTCGATACGTTGGATAAATTTAATTTAAATTTAACATGATCTTTTAACTGCACCAAGTCTTTTTCTTTTGTTCCACATATTGATAACAAATTATTTTTGTTAACTAGCACAATATAAACACGCAACGCATGCAAAATGGCGATATTCTGTCACTTATACAGATTTAAGTTTTGCGATGGATGTTATTTATTTTTTAAATTTTATATCACTCTGATAGTCATAAGTCATAAAACTAGTGTATTTACAAAAGTGTACAATGACACAATAAGAATAAGTTTTAGAAGAGAGTTTGCATACACCATTGTTCAGAAATAAGATTTTAGTGATACTATAATAACACGTAGAGCTGTATAAGCAAGGGACACAAAGCAAAAAAAAACAGCTTCTATACAACTTTAATGATAAAATCAGATTGAAGTGTTACAAAATACTTAAAGCTGTATACTAGAGTTTTCATATTCTGATTAAGAACCCTAAGCTTACTTAGATCCCATAATACAGACTTTATACAGCTTGAGCTGTATAAAGTCTGTATAAAGTAATGACTCATTAACCACTCTTATAAGGATACAACCTCTTTTCAACACTCTTATACGCTTTTAAAAGAACTCTAAGTTCTATGTGGGCTGGTATATTGATGTTCATAACACTTGTGTGCTGCTTAGGCAGTAGAGTCCGTAAACTTATGTTTGTTTTTAAAAGATTCGTTCTTTTGCTAATATTAAAGTAGTAAGCAAGTATATTTCGCATTATGTCAATCGATTCTCACCTATTGTATAACCTCACGGTGAAGAGCAGCTAAAACCATACTGCGACAACTGGAACGCGCTCAAAGAGCTATATTAAAAGTCGCAACATTCCGCCCTATCTTATCCCCGTCCAATCTCATAAATATCATCCCATAAATCCTATAATGTCCTCTCAATGCGCCAGTTATTCGTTATGAGTACGTTACTAAAACAGCACTTAAAATTGCAATACAGAAGATATAAAAGACGTAAAGATAAAGTAAGTGAAACTAACATTAGAATAACGCATTCTTTCATGCATAATTTTTTTACATTCCTTGGTCCCTTTCAATATAGTCAAGTTAAGGCAATTTTGAAAATTGATGAAAAATTAAAATTTTAAATTCATTAAAAATGGCAGATTATTAACAACTTCCCTGTCCGAAATAGACAAAATAGTTAAACAATTGAAATGTTGATATATGACTCATCGGACAGTGAAATGGTTAAATGTGATTTGAACATCTACAAAATTTGTCATACGATGATACGGAAAAGTCGCTGATTGTTTTAAGTTAATTTATGATAATATATTTTACCGAAAATAACCCTAATTAGTTGGTATGTTATTCATTTTATATAAGAAACAGAAATTATTTGTTAGTAGGTACGTGAGGGTAATATGGTCACCTTAAGCTTTGCCGCCCTATAAAACCAAAAGAAGGAGGAGGAAAGTGACAAAAACACAAAGTCGTATACTTTAACTAATATATTAAGAAAAAATAGCAAACAAGCTTTACCAATAATTAGGAACACTTCGAAAAATCAACTTATTAAAAACTAACTACACTACACAATACTAAAATCGACAGATTGTTTTTACTATATTCTCAACTGTCAAAATGGCGTCGATAACCCTTTCTTATTTGATTGACTGTTAAAGAGCTATCGTATCACAGAGCCACCTATGCAAACAAGGCTGTAGTTTTTGAGTTTTAAGAAAGTGACCATATTAACCGAATGACCATATTACCCCCACGTACTATATTCATTATTTATTGAAATAAAAAAAAAAGTATTTTGAAGTGAAAATACTTCTGTCTAAATATGGCTACTGCACCATCTTCTTTTTTATATACATGAGTGGACTAACGAGCATGGGCCTGACCTGACTGTGACTACCGCCATAGACTAATATAACTACCGCCGCCTAAGAAAAACTACAACACCAGGGGAATTGCAGGTGCGTTGCCGGCCTTTTAACAAAAGAGGAGGCTCTTTTCTTGAAGGTCCCTAAGTCGTGTTATAACTTTGTAGTCAAGTGTTTTTGTAAGTCTCATTGCGAGTGGTATTTTTATTCTTAATCGAATATAGTTGTAGATGTCTTTAGGCCGCAGCATATATTACCATCAGGTGAGCTGTGTGATTGTTTGTCATCCAATACAACGAGGCAACGTAGCCAGTCTTCCGACACACTACTAATAGACGGCGGCGATTTGGCAAGTATTTTTGACTCGTGGTAGAGCCACGCTGCAGCTCAACTCTGTCAGCAGGAAAGACGCTCTCACTGAATGCCTCACAATCTGTAATTATCCCCTTACCTTTCAGACAAGAAAACAGTGAATTCACTCACTCTCACTTATATTAATGCACTGTAGCTCGACGGTAGAAATAAGTCAGAGCGTGGTAAGTACCCACTCAGACGAACACCTAGGCAAAAAACGTGATATTACCTACTAGGTCTACCTACTACTTTTTTGTGTGGTAGAGCCATGCTGCAGCTATATTATGGTTGTAGGTCGGCTCGACCGGGGATGGACCACGCTCTCACAGAATATCTGCGTAAAATAGCAGCTCGATGCTGCTGTGTTTTGTATGGTGAGTGTAGAGATGCGGAGACCCTATTTACTGGTAACGAGGCATTCCATCTTAGTCCTCAAGGAAGACAACGCATCTACATTTTGATTGTAAATCGAGGATAGATGTAGGATGTCTATGAGCATGGCACAACATCAACTTATCATCAGGTGGACTGCGTTTGTCACCCCTATTTCATTAAAAAATTGCAATAGCGGTTCCACCAGCTACCACTGACTTCCTAGTTCTTGTTCCCTTGTATTTCTTACCAGGAGATAGGCAGCTCCTCTAGTAATGTTACGATAAGAAAACAGTGGTCACCAAACCCGCCAGCCAAGCGCAGCATGAATCCCCCCAAATGTCCCTCAATATTTTTAAGTTAATGATTCTAAACCTCAGGTGTTTTGGTATGTTTTGATACCGTGTAATTGTTTTAACCACCGTGTCCATTTTCAGATTAAAAAAGCGCTACAATCTCACGCATATAAACTTATTATTATCGTTATCCGATTTTAAGCTTTAGAGCGTAAAGTTTTGCGGTAAACTTGTACGTGGACAGTTCACAATGTTCATCCATCTATCCGTTACAGCTTATAATAATCCACTGCTGAACATAGGCCGTTATCTCATATAGATTATTTATAGGGGGAATTTTGACATAGTCGCGACGCTTGGCAAACCGCAGAATTGAACACAGAAACCGCAGTTTTTTATTACTTTGATTCGTCATCAGGAGGATGCTGCTGTCTATCTCCTGTTGAGTTTCCCAATGTCAGTGTCACCCTACGGGACGATATAGGGTAGTGTATAATCTGACACGTAGATATTCTGACACCGGCGCTACACGGTTTGTTCACACTTGTAATTATCATGTGAACACTCTTCTGAGAATAGTAGCTAGTTATGCAGACTACACACACACTGCCGCGTTGGTCTAGTAGTCGAAACGTGACTTCTGATTATGTGGTCCCTTGTTAGAATCCCGGGCCGTGCTGAAATCAAATAATCAGTTTTCCTCTCAAGAAAATCTCAGTAGCTGCTCGTAGTCAGTCAAGTTGGTGCTGTGTCCCCGTGCTCCGGAGAGCGCGTAAAGCGCGCTCCTGCGCTCGATCTCACCCTGGTCGTGTCGGATTGCCATTCTATCAAACTAAGAGAATGAGGGAATGGACAGTACACTTGTTCTTGTGCACACACTCGTGCACTATAATCCTGTCCTACACAGATGACTAGTCTCCGAAGAGACTATAGCCGCTGTGATATAAATCCGATATGCAGACTATTGATCGACGCGTTCGTCAATCATCATCAGATTAAGAAATATCATATTTATGTCTAAATATAATTTCAATCTATAAAAATATATGAATATTTAAACAGGATATAATAATATTCGTTAGTATTTTTAGTAAAGAGAAACTCGGGAAGAAAATGTGAAGCTACCTCAGATTCGAAATAATTAAATATAAAAAGGCAAAAATCGCCTTCAAATAACTAGAAATAATAAAATAATTTCCACATAATTTAAAATCTTCTGAAGTCGGGCTTTTAATTCTTTGCTACACTACGTCTTAGCAACGACCTCAGAAGCTTTTAAATTATGTGAAAATTATTTTATTATTTTTAATTTGTTGAATTCATTTTTTCTTTATTATTATTTGATGATTTGACCTTTTTGAGTCGACTTAGCAATATCAAGACCTCATGTTAAATAGGTCGTGATATGAATGTCCTCTATTTTTCCACCCTTAGGCGCGGAATTTTTTTCTTCAAATTTATGCGAGACCACCCTTGAAGTATAGTTTAATTAATAAATTAAATAATCTTTAATATCGGTTCACAAGCGGGGAAGATAACACATAACATATACATATAATAAGTCTAAAGTTACAACAGTATTTAAAAAACTCGACTGCGGAAAAGTACACAAAGAAAAACTCAAACGTTATACTCCTTTTTTGAAGCCACTTTCATTACGTTCGTAGATTCGAAAATAAACAAAAGCGCAGAATAAAAACCTCACTTACTCTAGTATCGCGTTGATATTTTTTTATTACCACGTTTTTAGTAGGTCACTTTCTTGTTTGTCTGTCTGTCTGTCGTTCCGGGTGGAATCTTGCAACTCAAATTTCGAACAATTTCCGATGAGCTAGAGACTTGAAATTTTGAACATAGCTCAGAATCGGATGACAATGTAGGAATATGAAAAAAGTGATATATTAATTTTTTAGTGCAAAATTAAAAAAAAAAACACTTGTACAGCAAGATAAAAGCAGTCATCTGTGTCACGAATTACGCCTCATAAGTAAAACAGTTCTCGTCTAGTAAACAGGAAGACACGCACTTTATCCTTATAGTTCAGGTGGATGTTGTTGTTTCCTTACACGTTATTTACATTCAAATTATTTTTAACATTAACATACTGTTCGTCAACACGTAACAGTCCACCTGTGGATGAGGCAGCTTATATAAAAGGGAGATTTTCGAAATCACCACACTTGACGCTATTTCCGATCTGGGTGTCTTACATAATACAATCTACATATAGCAAGAACATGACAGTGAATGCCATCTACCAAAGGTCATGAGATCATCTTTATCCCAATTTAAAGCGAACGCGTGTTTGCTTTACGCAGTATCTATATTTACGAAAGGTAGGTATGTATTATGCCTTTGTACCCACTTAGTAACTCTACTAGTGTGCGATGTTACAGTAGTGTTTATGTCTACACTAGCTGTTTGTTTTACATTTATTTAGAGATTCAAATAATACAAACTGGAAAAATATATTATCTCTATGATAAAATATATTTATTTTTAAATATAAGTACAAAAATAGAAGAGCGAAAAAATAGAACGTTGTGTTGCTAAGAAACATCAAAAAACAAGTTTTTATTATTTTATGTCTTTGACATAATTTGGGACAGGGAGAAAGGAATGAATACATAATACACAATACACACAACATTCAAATATCTAAAAATTAAAATTCAGAAATTGAAACTTAATGTATAACTAATATTTTTCTGTAACAAGTGGTAAAATTAAAAATTTTGTACAATCGACTTTAATTTAAATATAATTTATTGTTGATTTTTTTTTAAAACCGACCGATCGATAAGCTCGACCGATTTCATAAAATTTAAGTGGGACCACCTGGCAAGTATAATCAAATGGGAAGTATAATTTGTTTCAAAGGGTATATAAGTATAATATACCCCTTGAAACAAAAAAAGTATTATCCAAATCGGTTCAGGCGTCTTCGAGTAATCGGTGTAGATACATACATAAAAAAAAAGATTCCAACGAATTGTAAACCTCCTCCTTTTTGAAGTCGGTTGAAAAGAATGCAACACTAGCTGGCCTGGCAGATGTAGTTCTGCCCTTTTAGGACTTTATCAGTGTAAATATAAAATTTATTATACCATAGCGCCACCTATCAGATCCAGATTATGTGATTATTTTTTGTAACTATCCCAACATAGGTTGCGAATACGAGTCTTTTGGCCCACAAATGTAGAATTTGTTAATAACCTTACTACAGCGCCACCTATCGGATCCCAGCACAGCTAGGAACCATCTTCTCGACAAAACAAATATTTTGTGAATATGATTTAAATCGTTTAGAAGTTACACGATCACTCACAGACGGATCAAAGATTTATATATATAAAGATTATACCACCTAAATGAAAATAAAAATTAAATTGGTAGAGCCATGCTGCAACTATACTTAGCTATATTATGGTATTATCGAATGGGTTGGCTCGACCGGGAAAGGACCACGCTCTCACAGAATACCAGCGTAAAATAGCAACTCAATGCTGCTGTGTTTCGTGTGGTTTGTGTAGAGAACCGGAGACCCTTTTTATTGGATACGAGGCATTCCGTCTTAGTTCTTAGGGGTGACAACGCATCTGTTATTATTGTAAAACCACACATAATCTAATAAAGAATTAAAACTTTGTTCCTGAATACCCAGGAGATAAGCACTCGCCTACTAAGCGAGACAACTCTGGTTAATTCGATCCCTGTCAGCGCCATTGAAATTGTTAATTGCAATGCTGAAATAACACGTCTGAAGTACGTGTCGTAACGTGAAACTTGCATTTCTGAGAGAAAAAAATCAAGGGCATGTTAATTCCACCAACATGCATTAAATCAGCTGGTCTTTTCCCACTCTGAATATCAGAAATAAAAGGATGCCTGTGTGCAGCTGTCATATGTAGGTTTTATTTTATCAATATACAAATTCGGGGTTATAGGGGTGTTAAAGCGCGTTATATTGTTAATTTTAAGCGTTATTCTAGCACTATAGGTTCACAATGGTGCAACTCTAAAGGTTAAGTGTGTGTTGACACTCCTCTGAGGACCAAATATGGGATTAATTGCCTCATAGCTCGTTATCGTTACACTTCAACCGAAAAATCTCAAGGGTAGGTATCTATGGAGACAGAGAGGGATGTTACACGAACTTCTCTGCAGAAAATGAGCTCCATCCTCTAGTAAAAAAATCTGTACTTATTTTACTTACAGGTAAAAACGTATAATAAAGAGGCCAAAAACAACAGACTACCACCTAAGTATGGAAATAACCTCATTTAAAGATGTTTTTGATGCCGATTTCATCAGTCAAATGAAATATAACTATAAACTGCAGTTAACCTGTACACCGAATGTATGCAAAATATCATTATCAATTATCATGTATTTTTTCTCATGAAAGAAAATAAAGTTTTGAAGACGAAATTAAGTGATGTGTGACTTCGTACTAAAGCTATGAGGTAAACGATATACTTAAAACTATTGCTAAACTACGCCTATTGTTTGCAAAAAAAGTGTTGTTCGTGGGAAAGCCTTTATTTGGCATTGAGAAAATGTATTAATAGTGAGCTATAACTTAATGGATTCAATAATAGAATAATAAGAAACTCGCTCAGCTCGATAGATGTACCAGTCCTCCGCACCTATCGTATGTATATTAATTCACATTTTATGACCACGCGTATACCTTCAAGATCATTTGACTCGTATCACATTATTTAGTTCTCAAACGACACTCGAATTGACGACGATATTTTATAGGAATTAATACGTAATTATTATGTTTTGTGTTTTGAAGACCTTAAGACCTAAAAGCAGATGAGAGAAATGTGAATTATTTGAAATACATATACCTACTAATTTTAAATGCAAATACAAAATACCTATTTTAATTTTGAATTTGAAATACTTTTCTCAAAATATATTTTCTATTTTATTTAAAATACTTTATATAAATATTTAGTATTTGTAAAATTTTGTTAAATTTAAAAAATATACTATAAAAACAATTTAATTTAATATTACATCAGTAATCTATAACATAATAAACGTGATACACTATTAATTTAAAAGCTTAACTAGAATTAAGCTGATAATGTCAAATAACGTCAAATTAATGCACCGCTTTCTTTACAAAAATATAGAATTTAAAATGTTATGGGTGTAAAGGATATATGAGAATTTTGGAAAAAGCTCTACGTGGCAACGCCACGCTGCAGCTATAATATGGTTGTAGCAAGAATGGGTCGGCTCGACTGGGGTAGGACCACGCTCTCACAGAATACCAGCGTAAAATAGCAGCTTAATGCTGCTGTGTTTCATATGGTGAGTTGAGAGAATCGAGACACTTTTTACTGGAAACGAGGCATTCCATCTTTTTCCTCAGGGGTGACAACGCATTTGCATTTTGATTCGTAATCGAAGATAAATTTAGATGTCTATGGGCCACAGCATCTGCTTACCATCAGGTAGACTGTATGCTCGTTTATCACCCGTTATCTATAAAAAAAATAGCTCTGACGACTGGTTCATGGCGGAAAAGCCATGCTAATGTGACGTGTTCTAGAGGTATGAGAATCCATTACCCCATTTTGGTTGCGTACGTGACGAAAGGGATGATATGGGATATGCCAAAAGGTCTTTTGGCACCCGATAGATTGCGGTATAACCATCTCGTGTACGTCAGATGATGAGAGCGTATTACTGGCCGGCTACGGGAAGTATCGTCAAAGGAATGAAACGTCTTCTTCTTCTTCTTTTAAATTATGGCTTCTCTTGATAGAATTCTGCCAGTGTCAAGTCAGTTATGAAACGTCTGGTACTACGATCGCCAATCTGCCTGCCAAGCGTGATAACACAAATCCCACAGACTGGTGACGGGGAACAGCAATACCAGTTGAAAGTCTTGGTTTTCTGCTCCTCATCCGCGGTAAGCTTGGGCAACTCTTTCAAGAAATTCATTTCAAAAATATTTTACCATCCAGAAAAAATTGGTTGTACTTAATTGTTAAACATAGAAAAAGCCTATGGCATAGATATGTATATTTGAATTTTTCTTACGTTAAACATTGTAATTATGAAAAAAGGTATAAAAATTATGAAATTCAAATCTTGTGCACTCTACCCTATCCTACTCTACACGAGGCGTAATATACCCAAAAGATTTAAAAAATTATGACATTCGTTAGAATTCATCAATATTACTTATTACGCCGAAGCCTTTGCGGTTACCTATTGAAATCATAATGATAAAACCGATTTTGAAAAATTGTACAGCAAATAGTGCGTTAGTCAAGTAGTTCGCCAAGAATGTACGTGTGCGATATAATTATGCCCAGAGCGTCGCATTTTAATGCGCCTGAGCATCTTCAAGCTTTGCATGCCAAGCATACAATGGAAAAAAGCCCTCAAGCACAATAGTAGACAGGTATACGTATATAATATATGTTTAATTAAATCACAACAGTTAAAGCTAATTAAAATTAATAATAAATATGCAGCTTTAAATAAATTATGTAAGCCAATAATATATGTATATCTTATGCATATATAATATCTCCGCTACTCAACAAGCGTTATTGCTTTAACATTATTTAATATAATTACAAGTAACTTAATTATAATTAAATTAATAATTAATGGTTCATTAGGTAATCATTTCAAATTAATACTCAATGTACATATATTCTCAATGACTAAAGAAAAAAATTTATTTTATCTTAAATGTTACAAAGGTATTTAAATAAGAATAGAATTAAGGATTTAAATAAGAATAGGACTGACCTGGCGCCATATTGTGACGTCATAGCTGTCTATTCAAACCAGTTAGGTAGGGTGAGCAAAACAGATATTTTTAAATAATATTTATTTACAAAAAAACCATGAACGAAAAAGTATTCATCTGAATCTAGCATTTCAATTTCGCTCATCACTGCATCACTGTCTGAGTAGTCATCATTGTCATCATTATCATCACTGCTGCTTACCCTTATAAAAATAGACCATGGATTTATGTAGGTATTTAAAATATTCCACCGACTAGTATCAATATTTTAAATTAATTTATAAAAATAATTATGAGTTCAATACATTTAGTAACACCACAGTATAATAAAATATACAGTAGGACGACGCCTTTGATCTCGTGGTAAATGCCGACAACGTCTAGACAGCGTATGGAGGTTAGGGTTGTCACAAATTAACAACTTTTACTAATTTCATTATTTATTTTAGATCTACATCGTGATCAACAATATGATTACTAATATAAAGAATAAGTAATAATTTGTTCTTACATTTTTCCTGAAAGTACTCAAAACGCTAATTGCACGCCTCACAACGTGAGGGAGTGCTCTACTCTCGATATGTGGCCATACCTCAGTTTCGCTACATAAAATCGTTCTTATACTCTTAGCTAGACATCAAATCCATATATATATATACGTTACAATGACTACAGACATTGAATTATTGGTTTATTTTATAACTGATTCACTTTAGATTACACAACAAAAAATGTAATTGAAAAAATATATCGACTGCCGTCCGTTTGTCTATGCGTCTGTGAGTCTTCTCGCTTAATAGAAATGTAAGCAATAGATTGAGATATATAGTATTAAATAAGATTCCATATATTCTAAGGAGGGTCCTTATTGATTTTTGCTATTGAACTGAACACCTTTTAAAAGTTATTTCATTTTTTCATCAAAATTAAATGAAATTGACATTCATATCCTACATATATAAAAAAGACCGCCATCTTTGATTTAAAAATAAATGCTATTTTCGTAATTAGCACACCGACAAACTTAAAATTGACCTAAATCTTAATATTTTATAAAAAACTTCAAAAGACCGAAGACGAGGCACTATAGTATGGTCTAAAACCTTAGCCTGTCCAACCACGATTTAGATGAAGAAAAATCAGTAATGCCCAGCGACTAATACCTATTTTTACGTCCGCCATTTCTTTTATGTTGGCTATTTGGCATGACATGACAAAATATACATAATATAAAAAATAATAACAATATTTATTTACCTTTCTTCCGTGTGCGGAATTTGGTGAAATCGCAGATCTTTATTTATGCGAGATGACGACTTGCAATCTCTCACAGCACACGTCGTATGAACCATTTTAATTATAATTATCAACACTAAATTTAAAAATAATAAAAGCAAGCGCGCGTTAACCCTGGAAGTCGTGTCCCGAGCTACTAATACGATTGGCAAAAGCAGATCGGGCTCGTCCTTCCCGCGTCTCACCCCTCACACTCCGCACGATTGCCCCGTCTAGACGTCTTCGTCGGACGACTGTATGGATATATAGACTGCGGTAATACTAAGACTCAGACACACAGACACACTTAAATAAAGCGGAGAAAAACGTTATTAATACGCAAATTAATTTTCTTTGCGAGCCGTAATTTTCAAGTGACAGTTGACAGATTGTGGTCATTCGAGGTCATTGACGCTCCTATTCTTATTTGAATCGCATTTGCATCATATAAAACGAGACATTATTCTTTAACTGCAATAATATTAAAAAGTAGGTACCTACGTAAAGGGCTCGTAAGTTATACACAAAACAGCTTTTGTCAACATCTACAAAGGGGTGTAATTATTAATTTAAGCACAAAAGTATTAGAAAATTTGAAGAAAAAAAAAACTGTACAAAAATATTTTAGGTTGTTATCTGATATGTTTATCACTAAGATGACCTTAGCCCGGTTTAGTTCAAGAGCTCATCAAAATTTCTCAATCAAAACTTTCAAGAAGTTGCTTTTAGAGTATACGCTATTATGCAAGAATTAATAGAATAGTTTTTTATCTTATAGAAAAAAAATGTCGTATCATTATTGAGATTGTAAATTCAAATTATTTGATATATACGTGTTATTATTACGCTTAGGTATAAAAATTAACAAATATCCTATTAATTTTTTAAACAAAAATGGCATTGAGCATGACAACATTTAAACAAAAAAAGAAATATTTAAATTAGCTCTATATCTATTTATTTAGTAAATTTGAAGCATTTCATTTTTATAATTAAAAACGTAATTGCACATAGACATACAAATCACTTTATATTTGTTTTTTATGTAGGTATATTCACCGATTTTTCAGAAACGGCTAACTGATATGAATGCTTTTTTTTAAATTACGAGGGCGACACTGAAAGTTTTTAGAACTAGTCACTTGTAAACGATATAATAAAAAAATAAGTTCAAATTTTGAAAATGGAACTCTTTGCCAATATTATTGTGTATGTATTTTATTAATTTGTCATTTGTTTACGATTTGGCGGCAAATAGAAAATTGTCTGTGTCTCGTCAGCATGAATTTAACGCGAGAAATTTTTCGTACAATGAGTTTTTATGACTTTCGATGTCACTTAAGTCAACAAGAAAGTTATGATAGACTTCGATTGGCCTTTAACGATGAAGCCCCATCTTGTGCCACTGTTTACAACTGGTTTAATGAGTTTAAACGTGGTCGCACTAATCTCACCGATGATCTGCGTGAGGGACGGCCTTCTACGGCGACGACTGAAGATAACATCAGTGTTGTGCGGCGTATGATAGAGACTGACAAAGAGTGACTTATCAACAGATTCGGACAAGCTTAGGCATCGGTATGAGTCAAGTGCACAAAATCCTCCATGAACATTTAGCGGTCAGGAAGCTTTGTGCCCGGTGGATACCTCATAATTTGACAGAGGCCCAAAACTCCGTCGTGTTGATTGGTGTCGTGAAATGGTTCAAAGATTTAACGGAGGTGACTCAAATGCTGTGTTCGACATACTTACGGGTGACGAAAGCTGGATTTATTGTTATGATCCTGAAACTAAGAGACAGTCTGCTGTCTGGGTGTTTCCTTCCGAGGAGTTGCCAACTAAAGCGAAGAGAGGTCGAAGCGTGGGAAAAAGATGGTGGCCTCGTTCTTCGAAAGGACAGGTCATTACGCAACAATTGTTTTAGAGGATCAAAAACAGTTACTGCAGAGTGGTACACTAACAATTGTTTGCCACTTGTCTTGGAAAAAGTTCGGGAGAAACGACTTCGCAGTAGGATCCTCCTTCACCACGACAACGCCTCGTCGCACACCGCCAAGCAAACAATCGACTACTTGGCGACGTCAGACGTGGAATTACTGGATCACCGTCCTATAGCCCTGACCTCGCACCTTGCCATTTTATTTATTTCCGAAAATAAAGAAAACTTCGAGTGAAACGTTTTATGGAGCCGAGGAAGCAGTGGCTGCGTTTTAAAATGCCGTCGAAGAGACCCCTAAGGACGAGTGGGCAAAGTGCTTTTCTCAGTGGTTCCATCGGATGCAGCGATGTATTGATGTAAATGGACACTATTTTGAAAAGATATAATAAAACTAATAACTTGCTAGTTTGTTCAGTTTTTGATTTTCTAAGAACTTTCAGTGTCACCCTCGTAAATACCTCAAGGCTGGCAAAGGTGATGAAGTTTTTATTGTAACAATTTCGACATAATTCTGGTTTGTTACCTTGATCTTGCGACATTTCTTAGTCCACTCAAAAGAGTAATAAAATTAATCACTTAAAATGTATACCTATAAATAAAATTGAAGTGTCTGTCTGTAATATCGAAATACATGATGACCATTTTTAAAGTTTTTGTCTGCTTGCCTGTCTGTCCGGGCTAATCTTCGAAATGGCTGAATAGATTGTAATGTAACTTCACAAAAAGAAAAAGAGCAATGTTAGAAGTGATCTAGGCTATATTTTATCCGAAAAACTCCGGTCGGCGGGTCTTCACCCCTTTGTTGTCAATATTCCACTCATAAGAGCAAAACAAAAGGTTTGCTTCGTCTTTCCTAACACGTACAGCAGAGTGGAATAATTTGCCGAAGTCTGTCTTTCGGTCCGATTATAATCTGGGCGTCTTGAAGGCAAGAGTGACTTTTGTTAGGCAAAGACAGTGCTATTTACTATCTAGGGCTTCATTACCAATTACCACCAGGTAGAATTATAGTGAAGCAGTGGTATAATAAGTAAAAAAAAAAACGCCAGTGCGTGGCATCAGTACGTAAAGGCATGTGTAATAATATTGCTTACAACTCGTTAATAATAAGCTAATTGAAGTGTCGTGTTCATATCATTGTGTGACGTAAACAAGAAAACCTCCCGCATCGAGATAAAGAAAATCTACCAGTCCACGAGGTGCGTGGGTCTCCATAGTATACGAGGCGCACCATCATCTCGAATTTCCTCCACAAACGCAACCATACACACCAAACATCAATCGTAAAAAGTCGAAAGCTAGATTGTTTCATTTTGTCCTCTTTGTTGTTGGATTTACCCCAACATGGCTTAAAATTCAAAACACGTTATCAACGACCAAACAATGATTGATATCACGACATTGGGGACCAATGCGCTTTGCGACGCACATATTGCATGGTGCTTGTAAATAAAAAATGAAAGCATTCAATAAAACAAATATTTAAAAATAACTTTTGCCGATTATAAATTCCTGATCTGCATGACTAATTAAAAAATCACTTCAGGTTAGGAGAATAAACTCTGCCATGGAAACTTAATTACGAACGGAGAACACACGGTCACTCCGTTTGTAGCTTAATTGTCTTTATAAATTGTAAGTACATAACTACCAATTGATTGCGAAAGGCTTCAGACAATTATCATTATCAAATGGGTGAATAAAAGGTCATGGATCAAAGACTTATAACCCATAGAGATTGTAAACATCCTAATCGTGAACATATAATAGAAAATAAGTAAGGTCAGTTAATAAGAAAATGTTACCCCTCCATTTCATAATGTCTTTATTAAACAAATGAATACATTATACGGTCAGAAAGTTCAGCTACGTTTTGCGTGTGAATCACTTAGACATTAGAAGTTGAGACAATCTTATTTATGTTTTAATTAAATAAAATTTATTTAAAAACCAACCAAAAAATTTATTTTATAATAATAATCGCCTTGATTTTAAGTTCGCCTTTTAAGTCAACCACCAGACGCAGAACTTTCTAGAATATGCCAGATGACTTGCATTTATTAAAAGAAGCTTTCTATACACACCACGCTGGACAGGTGGGTTGGTGAACTCACAATCAGTCACGTATGTCAAGGAGAATTTGGCATTTAAAAACGAAGAGCCGCGCCGTAGTGCAAGATTTTTTTGCTACCTAACTTGTGATTATTATTTATATTCGTATTTTATTACAATAACCATAAGAATAAAATAGTATTCTATTTTATTCTTAGAATAGAAAAACATTTATTTAACAAACATAATAAAAAAGCAAAGTAATAAGTGCGCCTCCGAGTTTACCAACACTTTCTTAGTGAACTGACTTTACTAGACCCCAAACTTGATTGGACCTTGCGATCGGATGCGTCTGTAGTCATATGTAACTGCATTACTTAGAAACTGACCTCTATTTGAAAATTATTATCACTGGGTTTATTAACGTGATAGGTAAACATTGGAAGCTTTAAAATTTTGCAAAGTATACAGGTCAACAGCGTTAACACTGCTAGTTTTTAATTAGAGATATTATTACATTCCTCTCTGAGCACACTCCTCACCCTTTGTTTTCGTTTGAAAAACCGACAAATCACGGATCGCTCCGCGTGCGGCTTGAAATGTTCGTTGCGTGCGCATGAAATCCGCAAGCCATGATGATGATGATTTATGATTTGGTATTGGTACCAATCATCATGTCCCGCGACGTTTGTTATTTTTACGTAGTTGGCTGCGTTTGTTACTAGCGGGTTTGAATGGGTTTCGGCGCTATCAAAGTAGCCCTGAGATATCTTGAAGTATTCGGAGATAGAGGGAAGTTGACAATCATCGTGCAAATATGAATTTCGTTGATACCACCGTGCTCCGGTGGCTTTAGATAGATAGATAGATAAAGCATTTATTTTTTTCTCCAATCACACACGTAAATTCAGTGACTAAACTAAGTACAAAGTAACGTATTACGAAAAAAAAATTTACAAAAACTTGAAATCTTTACTTTATGACATGATAGGTCTAACGCAGGTTTTGTACAGGTGGAGTTTGTGTCTTAACGAAAACTCGCTCTTTCTGTTAACAAGAGGGTGGAGACGGCTAATGACTGACTTGGAACTGTTGCGTACTACACTTATGTGTTTCGCAAAACTCATGAGGTCGTCGAACGTGAAGCCCAGATATTCTTCCCAAGGGATGGGGCGGCCATACAAAGAAATTACATTTAATCTGGTTTTTGGTCCACAATTCTTGTGGTGTGGTGTTGGATTCCGTCCGAATATACTTTATATTGCTACACTTTTGTCGGGGTTCAATTCAATCCTCCATAGGCGGAACCATTCGCCTAAGCAATTGATCGCTTTTTGGGGTTTCAAAGTGATACTATTCCTATTATAATCTGATACATAGAGTGCCGTATCGTCCTTTGGAATATCACTCGTGAAGAGTGGGAAGAGAAGTGGATACAGGACGGAGCCTTGTGCGACCCCTGCCTTTAGAAAACGTTTCGTGGACGTTCCCTCTACTCGATAGATTTTTTTCTGAATGTGTACACTGTTGGCCCTGCGGCCTTTACAGCTTCATCAAATAAGGCTCGTAAGCGAGGACTTACGAGCTATTGAGTGCAACGATTCTGCTGCTTCGCGCCGCCTCGCCGACTGCAGTCCCGAGGCACACCGGCCCCTGCTTTCGGAGTGAGGCTCCTCTAGCTGGGGGCTCGATGTGGTTCAAGGACCCCTCAGAAGGAGGTACGAACCTCGACTTGAACCACTGTCGCAATGTGGGAACTCGACAGCAAAGAGCGATTTGTAAGGAAGGCTCGGATGATTCGTACAAGCCTGTCGGGCACGTTTAGTTTATACAGCTTGTAAAGCAAACCGTCGTGCCAGACCTTATCAAATGCGAGGGCTCCCGTGTTTCGAGACTTTTTCTTTGTCGAGTGGTGATTAAAGCCAGACAGAATATATTCTGTTAGGCGGTGAATTTGGTGAATGCACGAGTGTTCGGCTCTAAAGCTAAACTGCTCATCGGGGAGAAGTCTGATACTTACAGTGAAGTGACGGAGGCGCTTTAAAATGATGCGCTCGTATATTTTATCCAATGTGTTGAGTAGACTAATGGGCCTGTAGCTGGTGAAGTCCAATGTGCGGTTTCCCCGGTTTTGTAATAGATTAAATAGTTAGATTTTAAGTAACTATGCCGCGATATTGTAAACAGTAAAAATAATTGTTTCTCAAGTTGTCACATCTTTCTTTAAATAGAACAGTCCTAGCATTTTTATATATTATACTAAGCCAGCGCTTAAATAAAATCCCACCTGATGGTGAGTAGTGATGTAGCCTAAAATGGTAAAGCGCACTGAATTAACAAAAACCTATTCCCTCTTGCCTTGAAGGCACTAACATTGTAATCGGATGGAAATACAGAGATGCTGGCAACTTATTCCACTCCTTTGCTGTACGCATCACGAACTATGTAGTAAACCGTTTGGTTCGAATGCGTGGTAAGTCAACAATGAAAGGGTGGAGGCTGGCCGAACGTCTGGTTGTCCGATGGTGGAAGGGAGAGGGAGGAATTAAACTATGCAATTCATGCGCACACTCTCCGAAATGCATCCTGTAGAAAACCGAAAGGCTGGCTACTTTGCGCCTGTATTCGAGGCTGGTAAGATTGGTTTTAACCAAATTTGGGTCACCAATAAGCCTCTTAGCACGCCTTTCCATTGAGTCCAAAGCTGCTAGGTGGCATTTTGCAGCACCAGCCCATATATGGCAGCAATACTCCATGCACGACTGAACTTGCGCTTTATATAAAGTAAGCAGCTGTCCCGGCGTGAAGTTTCGCCGCACCTTTGCAAGGACTCCTAGCATCCTTGCAGCTGCTTTGGCTTTGAACTCAATGAACCGCCCGAAGTTCAGATTTGAGCATAGTTTAATTTTAGAGTTCTTCATCTAGCTAGTAATAGTCAACTCATTTCTCAGTCACTCATATAGTCCAAAGATGAAGTTATCAACAACATAACAAAATACGGTCTTGCTCTCCCCGTCATTTTCAATTAATCATAATATAGTTTAGATAAATTTTTTTTTTATATATTTTATTTATAATAATGCCACAGGCCACATATGTACGTGTAAACATTCATATAAGTAGGCACTCAATCATCATTAAGCGACAACACGTACTAGGACAGCGCAGAAGACTATTCCATGTTCTCAATCCATCTCAGAAAAAGAGGACGACTATGATGGACCGTATGTGGGCTATTACTTTACTTTTTTTATATAAATATTCGATCAGGATGGAATAAGAAAGCTCTGAGGGCTTATGCTTTACTCACCTCACTAGATACAATTAAAGAGAGAAAATATTGAAATGATACACTGCTTAGGATCCCACAAACTTTAATGCGGAGACGTTATAACAATCATAATAAATATAAACCTAATAAAAATAAATACGTTGTTTAACTTATAAATTAATAATGTCAACGTTTTGTTCTTATATTATTATGGGTAAATAAAAGAAACAATGAAACACAAAAGTATGTACAAAATATTTTTTTAATCTAATTACGTTTTATTTTGTTCGGTTTTATCGGACCTATTCACTGGGTTCACTTTGCATGTGATCTTGTACGATTCAACCAATTTCACCGACTCCCGGACCAAAATCGTCGATCGAATAGTGAACGAGTGCGAGAAGCAGACTGTGGCGTCACAGAGCGCCGTTTGGAAGCTGAGGTACAAGCGATAATGTGTCTTATCGGTTCTCTGTTTTAATTTCATTTCCACTCGCCCAGGCAACTTGGTCCCTTTGAAAGAGCATGCGACGAATTCGAATTCGTCTAGCGTGACGTCCTTATTATTGTCGTCTCGGATGCAGACGTGCCAGTTTTGAGGTGCTCCGGGTGTAAACTTTACGTTCTTGGTCTCAGAGTCTAAACTAACGTTGAAATAAATAATAAGATTCCCGCACTTTCTATTTACGAACAAGTCATTTTTGTACAGAATAAGGTTTTCGGGCTCCGTGAATTTCGGATCGGGGAGCCGCACTTTGAACTCTTGGCACACGTTTTTGGCTAGGTTTAAGATTTTGATGCTGTGATTGTTAGTATCCGCAATGTACAAATATTTGCCGTCATTACTCGCGGATAGACCGGAGGGCTCGTTAAACTTGGCAGGGTCCGTGGTCTCGATCATCGTGGGATTCATTGTGGTGACTTTTTGAGGTCCAATTTCGACTTTTTTTATTTTATGATTGTAAGTGTCTGCGACGTAGAGTGTTTTGTTATTGTCGCAGTACGCTATACCGAGCGGATGTTGGAACTTTGCTTCCACGCCTATATCGTCCACATCTCCGAAGGCGAAAAGGTTCTGAAGAAACAAAGATTACAGAGATAAGTATCTTATGCATTATTTATTTATATAGGCTTTGTTACACAAAAACTCAAAGGCTTTTTTAACACCTCTAGGCGTTTCCTACCAGTTATTTTATAAGTATAAAAAATATATATATAATAGCTATAATTACAGATCCACAAAATAAATTCATTAATAATACACACACGCACGTACGCCTGCACGCACGCACGCACGCAAGCACGAAAAATGTCAAATTCAAGAAACGTACCAAAGGGTTTCGGTCGCCACCACACAACGTAGATACCTGTCCAGTGGCTAGAGCTAGTCGCCGAATCGAAGAACTTTCAGAATCAGCAATGAATATCTCCGGATTTGTACCTGTCACGCCAAGAAAAGTGAGGATATAAAAATGAATAAAACAAAATAAGCAATTTGCAATCTGGATAATACTACAAGTTGTCAACCATACTTTAAACACTTAAAAATTCTGACATTGCCTTCGATGTAATATATCTATGAAATAAATTCTTTTGTGAAATCAAATCTAAACTTTTACAAGACTGCTTCTAAAAGTTATTATAGACAATTACTTGGCAAGAAAAGATTAGACATAGAAATAAGGTATGGAGGTACAGTACTAATCAATAAAAGCATTCTTTGTATGGCATCACTGATTTACAACAAACTGCCAGATGATATCAATAAGTTGCCTATTCCATAATTTAAGACGATATTACACAAATTTCTGATTAATAAATGTTATTATAATGTCAAAGAGTACCTAGAGGATAATATTATAATTCAATAACAATTGTCTTAATTTTATTGCAACTTAATAATAATAATTTGAATTTAATTATAATTTAATAATAGTAATTTATACATTTATTATATGCGACACATTGTAATAATTTAATAACGTGATAAGATTAGTATAATAAATCATAATTTTGACATTATTTAATTTGAATGACAATATTTTAAAGTTGATTGTACGTGTTATTATAAATATAATATTTTGACTTTATATAACATCAAGATATTTAGTACGACAACAATTTGCGCTATGGACTCTTTTGATTTAAACGCACGATTATTTAATTAGTAATGTGTAGCCTAATATTGTATTTGCACACCTCATAAGATAATAATACAGTGTACATATTCTAATTTTCTGTAACAACTTTATACCTGTATTATGCAAATAAATGTATTTGATTTGAAAAAAAAAATGTCTCTTTCACTATCACTACAATCTATCACAAGTCCACATCTGAACATAGCCTTCCCTCTTGGATAGCCACAAAGTAAGCTCCCGAGCCATCCAAATGTGTCTTGTACATTTGTACAATCCAATGTACATTTTTTGTGAATGTTTTTCTTTATGGGAAAACAACTTTGTTTGTTATTACTGATTAAAATTCTGTTCTAAACTTGGTACCAGACGTGTATCGAATATTAAGTCAATAAAACGTCACGAAAACGTAGCATACACAAATTTTATTCTTTAAATTTTAATTATTGAATATTAGCCAGAGAAATATTTGTAAAGTCGTGAGGAATTTACTCGCACAAAAGTAAGGACTAAAACTGACGCATATCACATATACAGGGTTATTTTGCGATAATCGGCCAGAAGATCGGGCAGAGAAGGTTCAGAATAAGTAATATAGGCAAATGGTGAAGAAAATTTAATAAAAAAATTCAAACATTCTGTCCTTTTTATCTTTCAAATTCAAAATGCGTGGTAATGTATTATTTTAATTGATTTTACTGCGAACGCACACATTCGTAAGGGTCGATCGGTAAGTAAAAACGTTGTTGCCCATAAATCACATTGAATTTGGGATAATTTCAAATAAAAGTAGAAGCATTATTTACTCGTATTTTCAAAAACTGCAATAACGGTATATCATTATTTATATATTTATATATTTTTGAACTTAAGTTTAAAATTCGGCTACTCTTTGAAAAATAACCCTGTATAAGATTAAGAATCAAAATACAGTTAAAATGAAGGAAAATATATATACTAATCAAATAATAATATCAAGAGATAATATGCGTCATTATCCTTGGAGACTAAGATGGAGTATGGATAATACCATAATATTATAGTAATACCATACACATCAGCATTATTGCTCCGATTTTACCGAGTATTCTTTAAAAGCGTGGTTCTATTGCAGTCGAGCTTACCCATTCGTTCTGTACCCACATCTGCAGAGTGGCTTAAGCGCGTATAAAAATACAGACTTCTTGCACTAAATCATTTCATAAAACAGTATATACACGCACAGAGTACCAGTGTAAAATAGCAGCAAAATTCTGCTGTGTTTCGCATGGAGTGCCGAGAACCGAAGAACCTTTTTACTGGTAACGAGGCATTCCATCTAAGTCTTCAGTCAGTGTGGCAACGTCAGGGGGCAAAGTCAGGGGTGGCAACGCATCAGCATTTTGATTCTTAATCGATAATACATGTAGTTGTCTATAGGCCACAGCATTCACTTGTTTTCACACCATTTTGGGTCAATATTGCTGTGTAAAAAAAGTAATTTTTGAGTATCGATATCTCGGAAACTAAGCGAGATATCGAAAAATTTTATTATTACTTTCGGCGTATCTCGTCGAAATCTATGCGAATCCGCCTTCAAATCGTGGTGCCGTAGGAACCGTAGAATCCCCGAAAAACGTATCACATCCATGCTAAAAGTATGACGTAAGCCAGTTAGCTTGAGCAATCACTAAAGGCTAAATAATAAGAATGAACGACAATATTAATAATGTCTGCGACGTTATTTAAGCGAGACTTTCTACTCACCTGTTCTCAGGGTTAGTCCAGAGGGTTGTGCGAAGGCCGCCGTATTGGGGTATGCACTGTTGCGAGCGGCCTCTACGCCCGAGCCAGCGATACACACGCAAGTGCCTGTACGCAAGAGACGGCATTGGAACCAATGTTTTTTTCTTTCATTACAGCCTATTAAAAGTCCATTGCTGAATCAAGGCATCATCATAAGGGGGATATTTTTTATAGTTGCCACGCTTGGCAAGCGGGTAGACAACTGAAGTCTTTTATTATTTTGAAATGTTAATAGGAAGATAATAGGAAGAGAAAGAAGATTTTTGGTAGATAGTTGGTAGAGCCATGCTGCAGCTATATTAGAGGTATAGTTGTAGCACGAATGGGTCGGCTAGACCGGGGAAGGACCACGCTCTCACAGAATACCAACGTAAAATAGCAGCTTAACACATCTGTGTTTCGTATGGTGAGTGTAGAGATCCGGAGACCCTTTTTACTGGAAAAGAGGCATTCCATCTTAGTCCTTACGGGTGACAACGCATCTGCATTTTGATTCTTTATTGAGGATAGATGTAGATGTCTATGGGTCAAAGCAACCACTTAGCATCAGGTGGACTGTGTGCTCGCTTGTCACCCTTATCCTATAAAAAAAAAGATGCTGCTGCCCATTTACTGCTTCAGTTTCCCTCTATCGCCTTTTAACGACAACCACGAGATGATTTCTCGATATTTCGGATTGGTGACAACTGTCATCAATCCGTTTACATCACGAGTAAAATACCCAGACCAGGCCAGACCCAGAAAGATGCGATACATCAGGTACCTACTAATGTCGTCCAGGCCGAATTTCGGTCACGGCGGCCAGCCTCAACGGGGACTAGCCATCGGCACAGGACAGGATTATAGTGCCCAAGTGCGCAAGCACAGGTGCACTCTCTATTCTCTCACTCTCATAGTCCGATGGGACGGTAAACCGACACGACCGGAGAGAGATCAGGCCGCTAGGACCAACGGCTTTACGTGCTTTCCGAGGTACGCTGGTGAGACACCGCCAACTTCCGGACTCCGGGCAGCTACTGAGTTTCTTGACACAAAAACTCAATAATTGATATTGTTAATGGCCCGACTCGGGATTCGAACCCGGGACCTCATGATCAGCAGTCGCGTTTACAACCACTAGACCAACGAGGCAGTCAGGTGCCTACTACATAGATACTGTACTCCTTACAAGGGATAGGCCCACCAGCAGTGTAAAATGTATAAACCGATGAAGAAGATTTTACTAACTAATTACCCTTACATTCAAATATTTATATTTTATGAGATGACTTTAATACTGATGATTACAATAAATTTAAAATTTTAAGATAACACTATTATATAAATGTAATAAATAATTTATTAACTTTTCTATACATTTAATCGTCATCTTTAAAGGCACTTTCGAATAATTCAGTAATAAATATTTAAATAACAAAATATTCATTCATATCACACATACTTAAACTTAGGTCATTTTTTACTTGGGCTACAAATAAGTTACATTTATTATTATGAAAATTTTACAAGTATAGTGGTTTTGTAAACATTAATTTTAATAATTATAACTCACTGTTATCGTTGTCACTACGTGAAAACATTTAAATCCTTGATTACCTTCAGTAAAACTCTTATATTTCCACCAAATCGTATTGTCAAGGAAGAGTGCCCAGATTTGATGCGAACCGGCACAAGCGATTAATAACACACGCCGTTTCTCGTCTTTTTTATCCTTGTCTGCAATTAGAAACCAATATTAATTGTAGAATAATTAAATGAAAGAATTAAAACAGTTTAATTACCACGAAAAAAAATCATGAAAGCAAATGATTTAAAAAAAAACGTTACCCCTACACTAGGATTTTTTACATACAACATACAAGAACTGCACAAGGACAAACATGCAGCTCCGGAATAATTATTTGAAACAAACATTTGTTCCGTGCCAGATTCGAAACCGCGACCCTTGGCGCCGCAACTAAGCCAGCCCCACGGAGCCGTCAAAAGTTTAGCAGCATTGAGAATTTAACAACCACTGGTTAGTAATCAAACTATAAAAAATATGTGGCGACTGTCGCCAAATAGTATGCTAAAATCGGTTAATTTACCTCGGAAAAATTGTGTAATATATATTAAAAATACAATTGAATTGATAACCTCGTTCTATATTTCGAATAGGAAAAAAATTATAATGCATCTTGCATTGCATTTATAGTAGGCCAGGGACGAAAACAGGAAAATAGAGGAATCATGCTTTCAACAAATCCTAGTATGCGTCGATACATAAGGACACGCGACCGCAAAGCGCAAAGTAGAAAGTAAATAATGTAACTGCTTACCGTTACCGTTACAGCCTATTAAAGTCCACTGCTGAACACAGGCCTCCCCCATAGCTTGCCTCATAGGGGGATATTTGCTATAATTGCCACGTTTGGGAAGCAGGTTGGCAATCGCAGTTTTTTATTTTTAGTCGTTACTAGCTGATACCCGCGAATTCGTCCGCGTTGATATATTAACAAAGTTTTCGCTTATAAAAAACGGTGTTTCTTAAAACTTTTATAACTTTATTTCTATTACTTTAATACTTTAACATTAAATGAAAATCTCGCAACATTTTTTTTATAAGGGCCAAGTGTTTAAGTAATAAAACTTAGAAAACCTAATTGAAATCTATCCAGTAGTTTGCCCGTGATGCGCGCACAACTGCAAACCTCTATCATTTTATTCGTATAGATATAGATTAGGAAGACGCTGCTCGCCATCTCCTGCTTTGTTTCTCTCTGTCGCCTCTTACCAACTGCTTATTGAAACGATTGTAGTTCGCTACAAAATTAATTCATTTACCTTTGGCTTCGTCTTTAGGTTCTGCGCTAGCGTTTTGGTCCAGTGGTGGCGGAGGCGGCGGCGGCAATTGCGGCCGCACCGACATGTCCATGTCGGGCGTGGTGTATAGCGCCACGTCCCACGGTGACGACAGCGCCTGTAGACCTAGCCATTTGCCGCCTATCTTGCGCAGAAAGTTACTTGCTTAATTAGTGTCCCATGTCACCAAGCCCACGTCTAAATTATTAGATTGTTTATAAAAGTATTTCTTTAATACTATAAGAGTGAGCCCACAGTCCACCTGATGGTAAGTGATTTCTGTGGACCATAGACACCCCCCATCTATGCTTGATAAGAATCAAAATTTAGTCGCGTTGTCACAAGATACACACACACCGAACCAGTGGTAAACCTTTTTTTTTATAGGATAGGGTGACAAACGAGCACACAGTCCACCTGATGGTAAGTGGTTGCTTTGACCCATAGACATCTACATCTATCCTCAATAAAGAATCAAAATGCAGATGCGTTGTCACCCGTGAGGACTAAGATGCAATGCCTCTTTTCCAGTAAAAAGAGTCTCCGGTTCTCTACACTCACCATACGAAACACAGCAGTGTTAAGCTGCTATTTTACGCTGGTATTCTGTGAGAGCGTGGTCCTTCCCCGGTCGAGCCGACCCATTCGTGCTACAACTATACTACTAATATAGCTGCAGCATGGCTCTACCACGTATAATGACTTTCAATTTTAGACCGATTTCTGTACTACCAACATTTAGTAAAAATTTTGAAAAAATTATTTTAGATCAGATCTTAAGTTTCTTTAATTTTAATAAATTGCTACATAAAAATCAATTCGGTTTTACAAGGGGTCGCTCAACAACTGACGCTGGAGTTGAGCTTATTAAACATATTTTTTGTGCATGGGAGAATTCGGAGGATGCTTTGGGTATATTTTGTGACCTTTCCAAGGCCTTCGACTGTGTTCACCATGAGACATTAATCAGGAAGCTACAGTACTATGGTGTCAAGAACACAGCGCTTAAACTTACTATTTCATATTTAAGTAATAGAATGCAGAAAGTTATTATCAATGGTAAAAGTTCTTCCGGGTCACCTGTACTAATGGGTGTCCCTCAGGGCTCGATTCTCGGCCCATTCCTATTTCTAGTATATATTAATGACTTACCTTCCCTTGTAGGGGATAATCATGATATAGTATTATTTGCTGATGATACTTCTTTGATTTTTAAACTTAAACGTCAATCATTTAAATGTGACGAAGTGAATAATGCTATATCAAAATTAGTGCATTGGTTTAACGTTAATAATCTACATTTAAACGGAAATAAAACTAAATATATTAAATTTACAACAACGAATGTTAAAAATCTGGGTACCAATGTGTTTTTAAATGGGGAAGAACTGAGCCCTGTTGAATCCACTGTTTTTCTTGGCATCACTCTCGACGCAAAGCTTCCCCACTGAAGCTTTGCGTCCATATATCCAAACTAGCAAGCAGACTAAGTTCTGCAGCCTATGCTGTAAAAAAGATTAGAGGTCTCACTAGTGTCGAGACAGCTAGATTAGTTTATTTCAGTTATTTCCATAGCATAATGTCTTATGGGATTTTGCTATGGGGAAATGCGGCTGATTCAGAAACTATTTTTGTTTTACGAAGAGGGCCATTAGAGCTATTTACAACCTAAAACCGAGAGAGTCTCTTAGAGATAAATTTATAGAAATAAATATATTAACTTTGGCCTCTCAGTATATTTACGAAAATTTAATGTATGTTCACAAAAACAAAGGTAGTTTTAGTAAAAAAAGTGATATACATTCTGTAAACACTAGGAACAAACACAAGCTAGTGATACCAGTTTCTCGACTTCACAGAGTCAGTAATTCATTCTTGGGGCAAAGTATACGCTATTACAACAAGGTCCCGGAAAGTGTACAGGCTCTCTCTATTACCAAGTTTAAATGTTTTGTTAAGCTGAAACTGTATAAAAAGGGTTATTATAGTATAAATGAATACATGGTTGATAATAACTCCTGGGAATGAGTTGGTCGCTTCCAAGCAGTTTCTAAAATAAATTTTGTACTTAAATAGTTTGTACAACCATTAATGTAAAATTTACTTTAAAAAAAAAGTCCCACTGGGTTTCTTGCTGGTTCTTCCTAAGACAGAGGTTTTTTTTTCCAAACCAGTGGTAAAGTAAAAAATGACTTTCAATAAGAATTACACATGTAATCTAAATTGAATAAAAAATTATTCTATTCTATTCTATTCTAAATAACTTTTTTGAAAGTCATTTTTATTGTAAACTGTATTGAATAAAAATTATTCTATTCTCTTCTATTCCATTCATCAACCTCCTTTATTAAGTTGATTTAAAGTAAGAAAATACCTAGATCACCGGTGGATGCCTGCTGGCCAGTGCCCACCAGCACCTCGACGGTGCCGTCGTCGAGGTGCACAGTCCTCACGGCGTGGTTGTTTGTGTCGCACACGGCCAGCACCGTACTCGACAGCCAGCACACGCCCTGCGGCGAATCCAATTTTGCCTCGTTCAGCTCTGCACAATTATTTTTTGGAAATATAATATTTGTCGTATGTTATACAATGCTAACCGTATAGTGGCGGTATAAGAATATCCTCTACCCCATATCATCCCGTGGGTGTCGTAAGAGACGACAGAGGGAAATAAATCAGGAGATAAGTAGAAGTGTCTGCCTATTAACGACTAAAAAAAAACTACGGTTGCCAGCCCGTTTGCCAAGCGTGGTAACTATGGCAAATATGACCCCTATAAGACAATCTATGGGGGCATATGTTCAGCAGTGGACTCTAATAGGTTGTTCGTTAAAATAGATATCGAATGATTTCAAACCCTGCTAAATAGTCTATTCTAAAGAGAAAGGTTTAAATTTGAAATGGTTGTTCCTTATTCACACTTTAGTGTTATGATAATACAGGGTTTTTTTGCAATATGCGCCCAGCAGAGGAGGTTCAGAATAAGTAATATAGGCGAATGGTGAAGAAAAATGAATTAAAGAAATCTTTTAAATTCAGAATGCGTGATAACTGATAATGCATTATTTTAAGCGATTGTCATTCATAAATATCTAACGTCTTCTATTTTACTACGCACGCCCATATTCGTAAGGGTGCTCGGTCGGCAAAAACGTTGTGAAATTGTGCATACAGAAGACAGCGCGTAAGCGTAGTTGTTGCCCAGAAATCACATTCAATTTGGGATAATTGAGTAAAAAACAATAAAAGTAGAAGCCTTATTTACTCGTATTTTCAAAAACTGCAATAACGGTATATCATCTATCTTCTAATATAATAAATCTGTAAAAAAGAATCGGTAGAAAATGCGTGTTCACGATTCACGCAAAATCTACCGAACGAATTTCCATGAAATTTTGTATGTAGGTAGTAAATAACCGTGTATAACATATAAACAACTTTTTATCCGCTTACGGAAGAGTAAAAAAAAGGGTTATGTTTGTCCTTTTTTTTAAAGTTTAATGTCATTATGGCTGCTGATGGTTCTATTATTATTCATATATTATAAATCTAAAAGTGTGTGTGTGAAAATGAAACTTATCGCGCCACCAACCAGTAAGGGCAAAATAATGTCTGCCGGGCAAGCTGGTTATTTATATATTTGAACTTAAATATAAAATTTGGATACTCTTTGAAAAATAACCCTGTATATCGTAGTATGATAAAAATGATATAATACAGATATCAACTAGAAATGTATCATCGTAGCACACTCATAATCACATACAAAAATTTACTTACTGCCATCCTTAAAGCCTGGATCTGGGCCGCCTATGATACGCAGGATGACACCGGAGCAGTCGGTAAGAAGCACCCGATGGTGACCTGTGTCAGAAATCGCTAAGAAAGGCTCTTCAGATCGGCCACGGTAGAATGGATTCAATGCGACCTTAAAACAAAAGTTATATTAACTACCCATGACTTGTACCTTGTCACAACATACAAGTCTTAGAGAAAATTAACAACTTTTGTTAAAAAATATACTGTTAATATAAAAGTGTACCCCTAAGACCCACTTCAAACGCACGGCACCGTAACATCAAAAAGTAGTAATTAATGATCAAATTTTGAAGCTTTCGCCTCATGTACGGTCACGGTCGGGCTATCGTGCTTATCCACTCAAAACACGATTTCTACGCACCGACCACGATAGTACCTACTAGTATAAATGGGCTTCACATCATGATTAATGCTTGAGATACGGCGTGGTACATCGGACAGCATTTGATACTAGGATCGCAGGTGTATTCATTGGGTTTGCTGTAAGTGTTGCATAAAAGTGAAATATTTTTATCCCGCTAATAAATTTAAAAAAACTATCTTGTGATACAGAGACTTGTACACATAAACAGATATCAAAACAAATAAGCGTGCAGTTTTCAAGATTGACTCCACTAACAAAACAATATATAAATCTATGATTTACGATGTATTTTATTTTAATAGAAATTAATAAATAAATCGAACGGGTGATGTGATAACATATATACATATATAAGCCACGTCCCTAAATGTAAAATTGTAAAAATAATCGCACGGCACGACACCGCACTGCTGCCGTGTGCATGTGAAAGGGTTTAAAAGAATCAATCAACCCATCATCCCATTGCCTGTCTTGAGTTGACTAAGGGAAATACCATATTAATCATGTGGAAATAGACGCCATAACTACCACCTTAAAAAATACCATATCCAAAATAAATTAAGCCATGGAGACAGGCGTCTCGTATAACAGTCGTCAATTGCTATGTCAAGTGTTATGATAATGGCAAAGCCTCCGCAGGGAGCCCAACAGTGGACTCTTAGAGACTGATGATAATTATGACAGATGGTTAAATATCTCGTTGACATCGTGGCTCTACTATTATACATAGTAGTATCCTTCCAATCCAATCCACCTTTCAAGGCGTTTAAGGCGTTTCCTCCCAAACGGTAGTGGCCTGTGTCCATACAATGGTCTTCTGAGAAATTAAAAATAGTAAGATATATAATACAAACCTTGCTAGGAAAGTATAATACTTCATTATCTTTAGATTTAATATAGTTAGAAGGTGAAATGGGCAATGAAGCTGTAGAAACACGAGAGCCAAAATGGCGTATCGCTGCACCAACATACCAAACCAGCTCACGTCTATGGCCTTCGCCAGTCAATATAAACATTGGTTTGTTTCCTGGCCCTGCATTAAAATACAAACTTATGATAAACAAGTCTGACAAGTGTGACTTTTAAATACAACATAGTTTTAACAATATAAAATTTACAAGTGGTAGAGCCACGCTGCAGCTATATTATGGTTGTAGCTCGAATGGGTCGGCTCGACCGGGGTAGGATCACGCTCTCACGGAATACCAGCGTAAAATAGCAGTTTAATGCTGTTGTGTTTCGTATGATGAGTGTAGAGAACCGGAGACCCTTTTTACTGAAAACGAGGCATTCATCTTAGTCCTCAGGGGTGACAATGCATCTACATTTTGGTTCTTAATCGAGGATAAATGTGGATGTCTAAGGACCACATCATAAATTTACCATCAGGTGAACTGTGTTTGTAACGTTTATTTTCTAAAAAAAAATACATGAAGCTCCCATGTCCAGGGCCGATGATGACGACAATACTACTAAGCGAGATAATACTCAGCATACAATACATTTTGATAGGTGCCAATTCAATCCAAATTAAAAATATATCGCTGTGTGGTGGCGGGATAAAAGAATCCAATGACCCAATTGGTCGTTCGTCCGTTAATGATGACGATGAGACATTTAGAACACTGAAGTTCAGGAAAAGACAATATTTGTGCTAAACCACCGATTTATTTTTTTCGTGTTTTGATTGTGTTGTATTTGACTATCCGCCGTGACAGAAATTCGATTTGGAGACATTATTATTATTATAATTGTCCCCATATCACTGATACTGCATATCTAAATATAGGCATTTTCTTCGTTAAGCGCTGGTTCGTTATCTAATGCGGGATATAGATCTTTACAAGAATGCACATTCTGTCATACATAACTTGAATGATTCGCCCATAATCTACACACAGGCAGGTGAGTGCAGAGCCACCTACTGATCGCACTGGTGATGCTGCCCCCACCATTAGTCTGTGGGATCTGAAATCGGCATTTATAAAAAAACATAAGTAAACAGATTTAAATATGTTGTTTGCCTTTGAAATTTCACAAGTATTCTTGTTGTTAAACACCTCTAACTAGACAATGCAATTTCCAATCATTCAACTACTGATTCAAACGAAAAAGGAAAGATAAATGGTACTTAGCCGCAAAAAGTGGAACACGAAAACTACGTCTAACTAATTACTGACGCACTATCACCTAGTTACGGTTAGTACCAAAGAGTATAACTTGGTTGGCACTTTTGGCACGACGCACACCTGTTTAATATTTAAAATACTCAATTCATAAATAGTCAACAATTCAATAAATTGTCAACGCCTTTCTGCTCATTTTAAAAACGTAGCGATCATTCAGGCAAAATACTTCGCACGTGATTTTCATTTTTAAAGCAAATATTTTCGAAACAAAATTAATAGAGATGGGCCGAATATTCGTTTCATATTCGGTATTCGGCATATACGGCAGATTTACCGAATATTCGTATTCGGCCGAATATTCGGCTAAATCACCGAACATTCCTTAAAGTGGTACTCAAAGTGTTCACTGTATTGAAATTTGAAATGTACGAACATATTTGTCCACATGTCAGATGTAGCCGATAGACATTTGGCCTTAGATAGCTCACCTTGAATAGTGCTTTTAAATTTTTCATACAGTTGTGGAATCACTGTTTCACTTATATATTTTCGGCTCGGCATTTGGTATTTGGACTTTACCAACTGCACGATGCCGATGCATGAAATGCTGATTAAAGCCTTTATCTTCGACTATAGAAATTGGCTGGTTGTCTATTCCTAGCAATTGAATTCGTAATTGGAAGTGATCTGGGGTCGTCGATTCGCTATTTGGAAATAAATGAATCACACAGGACAGATTTTAGTATTTGTAGATTGAGCACCTCCGGTGGAGGGTTGGGTGATCTGTGCAACTTCAGATTCATGCTGTGTCGTTTCAATATTTTGTATATTTAAGCCTACCTGATGCACAGGTTTTTCCAGACCAGAAAATTCCGCAGTGTGTTTCAATTTTAAATGATTGCTCAAAGCAGAGGATGAAGCTTTCCTGCCGCTGCCACCCCGCGAAAGTATTTTTTCGCAAATCGTACATTTCACTTTACTTTGGTCGTCAGTTTCTCTAAAAAAAAGTCCAAATAGTAGATTTTCTACGTGGTAGAGCCATGCTGCAGCTATATTTATAATATAGTTGTAGCACGAATGGGTCGGCTCGACCGGGGAAGGACCACGCTCTCACAGAATACCAGCGTAAAATAGCAGCTTAATGCTGCTGTGTTTCGTATGGTGAGTGTAGAGAACCGGAGACCCTTTTTACTGGAAAAGAGGCATTCCATCTTAGTCCTCAAGGCTGATAACGCATCTGTATTTTGATTCACATACGAGGATAGATGTAGATGTCTATGGGCCACAGCAACCACTTACCATCAGGTGGACTGTATGCTCGTTTGTCACCCTATTTCTATAAAAAAAAAAAAAAAATCTCCTACTACAATTCTTTTTTTCATGTAATTATCAATTTTCACTAAGAATAACACAACGAAACACTTTTTTTCTCACAAAAACAGTCAAAACATAAGCATGTGGCGGCAATTTGCTCAGTACTAGATGATGCAATATTTAACATGTCAGGTGTGGCGGGGGAGCGAGGGGCAGGGTCCGGCGCTAAGCCCGCGCGCTTTACGTAAACAAGTTTCGACATGAATTGGTTAGGTACCGAGGTGATCCTGCCGAATAATGTTCGGCCGAATATTCGGTTCGGTAAAAGTTTTACCGAACTTTCGGCCGAATATTCGTATTCGGTGAAATCCATATTCAGCCCATCTCTAAAAATTAACCAATCATGTTACTGTGGAATTGGGATAGTGAACAACGATCATAGGTTGTCTTGTTTCTATTGTTTTCATATTCTATACGGGTTAGTTTGTGTGCGTAGTGCACGTAATCCAGTTTTCGATAATGTTAGTAAGGTGTTGTGTAAGGTACACCCGGTACCTTATGTTCCCCGCTTTTGTTTATATCAATGGGTTGAACAGAATTTTATCTATTTATATACAAAGAATGGAGATCCATATATGAATTAAAGCTTATATTAAAGAAGACGTTAAATTTTAAAATTTAATTAATTTACCTAGTATAAGTAATGTAGGCCAACAGCGGATCCCAAGTGCATCCCAAAATAAACTGTCAGCATCATTCACAACAGGGTGATGAATGTTATACCTTTGTACTGCTGCTAATATATTTGCAGAGTCTTTTTCATTGTTGAACTTTGCACAATGTACTCCAATCTGTAAGATTTTGTATAAGTTAATTATCTTATATTGTGTCTGTCTTAATGTGTATATTATACACACAAATCAATAATGGAATTTTAATATTATTCATATAACTAAAGCAGATTAAACAATTTTTATTATATTAAATATTTATAAATAATTAAGAACAATTTTTATTTGCTTATTTTATATTTTTGGTTTATTCTCCGAAGTAATTTGTGTAAACTAAATTATAAAAAAAATATTTTTAATAAATATTATGCTTGAGCATAATTTTTATTGAAAATTACTTAGACATGAGCAATATTCGTAATGCATAAAAGTCCGTGGTCTTGATTTAGTAAGCAAGCAAGATGCTCATCACCCGAATATTTTATTGATTTTTAGACTGTATAAGCTCTTACATATTATCCAGTGTAAGTCACATACATTATAATTATTATAAGGCTGACAACAAAACTATTTTTAGGGAAATCAAATTTGATTAATTTGAATGAGATTGACACATAACATTTTTAATGTGCATATCCACCGACAATATGATTTCTTCATTCTACATAGCTTTAAATTATTTTATAGAGAATTATGTTTCTAATAACAAAGTCAATAAATAAAATATCAAAATATAAATATAATAGGCAAAATTAAAAATGTTGTACAACCTAGTTCAATATAAATAAAATGAGAACATCATCAATGTAGTTGAAGTTAATTAAATACGTATTATGAAGGATAACTCAAAAACTACTGGTCTGATATTGATCAAATTTATATGAGACCACATGAGAAGCCAGCTTTGAAATAAAAAAAAAGAATCATCAAAATCGGTTCACCTAGAAAAAAGTTCTGAGGTAACACACATAAAAAAATACAGTTGAATTGAGAACCTCCTCCTTTTTTGAAGTCGGTTTAAAAAGGTAACAAACTGCTGATCATATACTACCAAAATTTTAAGACATTTAATGCACTATCTCAAAACTGTAATGGTTTGGTAAAAGGCAAACGACGTAATAAAAAATCTATTCTCTCAACAACACCCCTGCATGGTATGTAAGCTGGTGATGTGCCCACTATTGCTAATTTCTTTGGCATTTTCCTCCATATAGTCTGAAGACTGTTCATGTTTTAAAACGACATATAATTTAAAAATAATAATCTGGATCACCTTTCAGGATGCATATGTTTCACAAAAAAGGATGTCCTCACTTCAAATCACAGAATAAATAATAGTACAAGAATTTCAAATAAAGGTACAGATCGGTATATTAAGATACCTTCAGTTTTTTTAAATACCGCGTTATCCATTATCTATAACATTATCGCGTTATCCATCACTTGCAGAAGGGTATTTTCTTATTTTATGGAAAAAGCTCAGAAATGTGCCAATTTAAAAAATATATCTCTGGGATGCTAAAAACTATAGACCTATTGTCATACTGCCTTGTGTATCGAAAATATTCAAACTTCGTCTTTGTCCGATAATAATCAACAGATACGACTCACAGACGTATCTCAAAACAAAGTGGGGTTGGGTTTAGAATCAAGTCGCCTGAATTTGAGGAGTCTGTCACTGTGGGGGGTCAAGGGGACTTATCTCAAGCGCCCCCGTGCAATTTTAGCTGCCGAAGCTGCGTCGAAATATTTAAAATCATTTTCTAAAAATATTCATAAATCACTAATTAATACCTGAAACGGAACTTAAATTATGACTAATATGATTAATATATGACAGATATACTCGACTTCGCGACTCGCGTCATAAGCGTCATTCCGTTGCTTCCGAGTTTACGTGAATGTGCTCCTTATTGTTATTATCTGCCTCCTGTTTTTCGACGACTTCGCTACCTCTCTGGACACCGATTGCTTGCTATTTTACGTCGTTTTTGGAAATAGTGGAAGTAATAAAATATGTTTACTATATAAAATAATTTTAAAAGTTAACATTTTGGTGTTTTATTTGGTGCAAGAGCGAGCGAAGCGAGCTCGGGACTTGGGCACCCCGACTCGGACAGGTTAGGTTAGAAAAGGTTATTATTTTTTTATAAACCATCCCAGAAATAGGAGCCTCGCTTAGCGAGGCTCCGTCGACTACACACAATTAAAGCGATTTTTCTCAGAAATCATTCAATAAAAATTTTAATCTTTAACATTTAATATAAGAAATAGGCACGTCCGGCGGGGGAAAAAGGAGGGGAGCGAATTTACCCCTCCCCCACCCCCCTATTAAGCCGACTTGATTTAAACCTTAACCACAAATGTGTTCCCCAGGGATCACACCTAGGACCACTTCTATTTTTAACATTAATTTATTAATGTTGTTTCATATGTCATTGGAACCTCTATCTATTTGCAGATGATCTATGCTTATTCAAAGTAATGTGAATTGTGATGGAAGTCAAAAAGCATGATATTAAATGCTTAAAAAATAAAATAAAATTTGAGATTTAGGAATAATTATTGTAGTATGTGTATGGGAATTATTCAGGCGGCAATAGCAATAGATGCTAGGAAGGTAGAGGACCATTCCATTTCAAATCTGACAAATAGCATGGCGGTTATACAAGCTCTGAGTAGCAATGTGATGAATTCGAGGCTTATACACAAATGCCGTCGAAGACTAACTGAGGTATGTAAATACAACAATGTGACCTTACAATGGATCAAGGGCCACAGTGGATCCAGAGGCAACGACACTGATGACAATCAGGCCAGAGGAGGAACGGCTCTAGATGAAATAGGGCCGGAACCGATTATGTTGATTCCCTTTGGGTATGTTCACTCACTTATACATAAACACTATACTAATCAACATGCACAGCTTTGGAAAAATAAAGAAGATTGCAGGCACACTAAGAAAGCCCTGCCTGCAATTAATGGTCATATATTCAAGGTGCCAATAAGACTAAACAAACCATAGATTAGGATAGTGCTATTATCGGGCATGGTTCTTTAAACAAACTTGTTCACCATAGGTGTTACAGACAGTCCCTCCCTCCCTGTATAGGGCATGTATGAGAGAGGAAGAAATGACGTCCCAAATGCTACTGATGTATCCCGAGATCGCCACAAACAGGGCTAAACATCTCGGCATGCTGAGGTCCTCACCGAGGTTATTGGTAACATCAAAGAACTGCTGAACTTCTTCAAAGATTTCATGACTTGAATCATTACAATATTCCTGCCGACATGCAATATATGCACTATAGACGTGGAGTTGCGGAAAGTAGCCTGTTTTAGTTTAGTTACGACAAGCCTGTTGTAATAGCCGTTGCAAACTAAACTATTGAACTATTTCTGCCTCATAACCAGTCCCTTCGGTCCTCTCCAAAGTAAAACCAATGTTAACATAAAGTAAAAACAATGAAATTACTGTGAAATTGCCAATCCAAGATATATTTTGTGATTCCTCTCAAAAGTTTAGAAGTAAAATTATCAACTATTTTTAAACAGCAATTTTCTTTTTATTTGAGCTAAGTATGTATTACATTTTCCGAGTCGTTTTCTTTATTCATGTTAGTTTTTACTATTTATTTCCATTTTAATTAAATTTTCAGTCATGTCTTTGTTTTGGTGAAGTAATATGTTCATCTTATTTCAGTAATTTTAAATTAAGCCATTGTACATTGTCTTCTCTGAATTTGTTTTGTATGAATTTTTATGTACTTACTGTTGACATACCTTTATTAAGTAAATAAGGCATATCTAGTAATAAGACAACATAATTAAGATGTAATAGTAAATTCAATTGTCAATTAGCATTAGCACATTAACAAAATTCTACACAACAATAATAAAGTGCCTTAATTCCGCAGGTTGTGTTTAGGTGAGTCTTTTAAAGAACATGATAAAAATAGAAAAAGCAATATAGGTATAATTTTTAGTAAATATACTTACAGAATGAATTTTAACTATCCATACAGTATACAAGGTGGAGCGTAATAAACCATTTGCATCATGGTTTTAACAAGAAATCAAATGCATGAGCTTTGAAGCATGAAAGAGCTAAGAATTGTGATAAAGAGGGCTAATATGTAAAAAATTGTTATATATATAATGAATACTATTTTTAATTTTAGAAGTAATCAAGATCTGAACATAATTAAATCAAGTTTAAATTGTTGTGATAAATTAGTATATACATTTTCTTGGCACTTTATTCTGATAATGATTTCTTATATTTTTTCTTGTCTTAACAGTCTTAATAAAAACATCGTCATTACAGCCTATCAACAGTCCACTGCTGAACATAGGCTTCCCCATAGATTGCCTCATTGAAGGACAACTAACTCCACTGGATGATATGGGGTAGTGGATTCTCTTACGCCTGTCAAGTACTACTTATGTCATTAGTATTATCAACTTTAACTTATAATACTATAAAACTATAATTTAACAAATCCATCTAACCACAACGAGTCCATTTTCAACAGAGTATATATTCTCCAAATGTGCTAAGTCAGGCAAAACATGGTAACAGTTAATACAGCAATAAGTCCAGAAATCTAAAACCACCACTTTATCAGCACAATGTTGGGATAGAGAAATTTGCTCAGAGACATTAACCCATTCTAAATCTGCAAATGAAAAGAAAATACATTTGCATGTCAAATAAAACTTGTTATTATATGATTTAATTTATTTTTTATTTTAATTATTATAATCAATAATAATTATCCTCACCTTTTTTAAAATCATCGATAGGTGTGACTATTGAATAAACTTTTTTAATGTGATTAATAATAAGGGAATCACGATCCGCTTCAGAGGTTGCTGAACTCATAGCATCTGTTAAGTCCATGCATGCCTGTGCCACGAAATCTAAGGGGCTTGATTCCATGTTCATTTAATAACTTCTCAAGTCACTTTAAAACTAGTTCAATTAATCTTTGAAGTCTTTAGAGTACACAAGAGATAGTCAAATGTCACCTTTGTAGACCCCTCAAAACAATTATTTTTTAAATGATATTTATAAGAATTATACAACTCAAATTCTAAAATTTTTATTAGAATTAGTCTCGTTACTAAATTACGCTTTTATAAATTAAGAGAATTTACGTCAAATTACTAGTTTCCGCCATGATGCGTCGCGTTTACCACAGTACATCTAGTTCGCCGCGCGAGTGCAAGAAGCCACTGTATTAATTATAAGTTATAAGTGTACCCTTTAAAGGAAAGTTTGTTGTGAGTTTTTTATACAAAAGGTAAGTAATTACACAGTTTAAAAAAAAAGTTATTTGCATATATTTCGTCTCGTAACAATTTTTACTAAATTTATAAAATTGGTACTTCAAATACTGTCGTTCACATATGAAATAAAATAGTCAATAAGTAACTGAAAATGAAATATAAGGTATAAATTATCACCATAAATCATGTAAAAAACACAAATTTTCATATTTTACAAAGTCCAATGTGCGAAAATTACGTTTTATGTTATAATTTCGATATATCGTGAATATTATGGCGAAATTGTTTTCAACAAAAATGGCGTTGGTCAAAGATAGCGTAATAAACTATATACCTATGATTGAATTTTTTTATTAGAGGCTCCTAATGAGTGTATATTATTACGATATCGATATAATAATGTTATATATTTCTTTTCTTTATGAAATTTCGAGTGTTTTTTTTTCTACATAGTAGTTATTTCAGTGTAGTAATTTGGTATTTCATAATTCTTATTATTATTCTTATTATTATTCTTATATGTTATATGTAAATTTATAAACTTTCTATTAACTCTTTTCGAGCCTCATGAAGACACAAAATGTTCAAATGTGTGTACTGTACTACATCCATTTTCAGAAAAATGGCGGAAGTTGACGAGCTATTTCGCGACTCGGACGACGAATATCTCAGTGACAGAGAGGAAGAAATGTTTTCATATTCTGTTGTAAGTAATTTATTATACTTTTCTATATTATAATTATAAATATGAGTGCATATACTGGATGTATAAAGTGACTGCTGATCATGAGGTCCCGGTTCGAATCCCGGTTGGGTCAAAAATCATTTATTAAGTTTTTCCGTCAAGAAAGTCTCAGTAGCACCCCTGAGTCAAGAAGTTGGCGGTGATAAATGATAAATTATCTACACCTATCATATAACGCAAACATGCGTCTATGAAAAGGGTCTCCAGATTTTCTCACTTACTAAATAAAAGGCAGCAGCACCATCCTGGTCAATTTAATTCATAACCATAAAAATATGTCATATGCATATCTAAAATGTCTTATTATCATACATGTTTTTCAGGAGACGGATATGCATCAGGGGGACTTAGGTAACTCCAATGAGGTTATCCTACTGGCCATGTTTGATGAACATGGCCAGCAGTTGGAGTGTCCAAATCTCCCTTTAGGATCCGCATCTTCCACCGAGCCAGCACAAGAAAATCCGCCGTTGGCATCGTCACCACCTTTTCCGTAAGTAAATTTTGTTATTATGTTTGTATTAAAGCTTTTTCAAAATGTATGCAAGTAGAATCTACCACAGTTTTAAAATTCTGTCTATATACAATTGAAATTCTTCACTCATAAATTAGAGATATGAAAAGTCTCTGTCCTGGGAGTGACCAGCAAGAAACCCAGCAGGACTTTTTTAAATAGAATTAATTCACACAATAATAACTTTTATAGAATAAAATTAGTATGAAAACATTTAGAAACAGCATGGTAGCAATCTCCTCATTCCCAGGGTTCAGGGTTTACATGGTTGATAATAACATCAACCATGTACTCTTTTGGCAGTATAATAAACCTTTACTAAACAATTTGCTTACTAAAAATTTATAACTCATTGATAAGGTCTGTATATTTTCTGGGACTTTCTTATAAATACATATACCTATGTTGCCCCATGAAGGAATTATACTGACTCTGGAGTCTAGTAACTGGTATAACTAACTTGTTACTACTTTCATCTTTGATTCAATCTAATTCATTTGTATATAATTATTCTTCTATTGTCTAGTTACAGTATTTGTTTATACTTATTGCACATTTATGTTATATGCAATAGTTTTAAAACATATATTTGTACTTTTATATATATATATAAACATACTAGCTGACCAGGCAGACTTTGTTCTGCCCTTTCCGAAGCCCTTTGTCTTCGAAAGGGCAGAACAATTTTGTTTGTTTTGAGTTCATCGCAGACAAACAACGTGACACGTAATTTTATATATAAAGATATTAATAAGTATGTATTCATCCTATCTATGTACTTATATACCATTTTATTTTATGCATCTTTATTACTATTTTATGGTTTATAATAAAAAATGCAATTTTGTATCTATCTGATAACACTTCATTGTGCGCTAAAAAATCTATCTATTTATGCTTGTTCCTTGTATTTACAGAATGTAAATCGCTATTTTAATAAAACTATTTTTGTTTTGTGTTTGTATATAGTATTTTATAAAATATGTATGCACTCAATTATATTATATTGTTTTATATATGTGTTGTAGGCGAAATGTTAGTCCAGAAGTGGTCGTTGTCGTTGAGTGGTTGGACGGCGACAAGTACTTGTTCGCGGACGAACACGAACTTTTCCACGAGGAGGTGTTGGCGAGTTCGAGTGGTGGTGCTGAGCGGGGCGTGCGGGTAACAGCAGGCCGGCGACGGGCACGAGGCGCGCCTCCGTCTCCTCATCGTGGCGGCGCGGCGACCAACTTATACAAGTGTATGACAGATGATGATGTGCCTGAGGATTTGCGAGATAGGATTTTGAGACTGGTAGCTAATAGGAAAGCTCGGGAGAGGAGGGCCGAAAGGAGAAGGATGAAAGTAGATAATGATAATGATGATGAGGCAGATGGCATTGGACGTGCGGCCCTATTCGAAGATGCGACTTCTCTTAACTTTGATTAGCGCCCATGGACTCCTTTCAAGGTGAAAGAGAAACATTTCTTGCGGAAACAACTGGGCCAACCACGCCGTCCGGATGTGCGTATGAGGCATTCCGCCAATATTGGGACGATAGCATCATGTCTCATATAGCGACAGAAACGAACCGTACGCTGTAGAACTGTCAGTCAGTCATCAGTGATGTTTTACTTCAGAAGACAGGTAATGTTTTTCGAGTACGCATGTATGGATGTATTTTTCTTTACACGCTCTATAGCCTAAACTGCTTGATGGATTTTAACATATGGGTGTTGTTCGACTTGCTTTAGTTGTGAAAGTGACATATAATATTCGAATTTTTTCTTTTCAGGAAACTTTTGGTTTTGTTATTTATTACTGTTTTAACCATTGGACTTGTTTATGCAACTTGTTTAATAAATTGTTTGATGTTGATGTTTGATGACTTTTTACACACAAATATTTTTCAAATAATAAAATTAACCCCCTACCTCTCCTTTTAGTTTCCTTACAATTCTTTCTTTATCATAAGGTCGTAACAATCCACTACTGCCATGGGTCATAGAAATAAAGAGGAGCTCAAGATTTTACTGCCGCAAATGTCGCCCAGCACGACAACGCTGTTCTAAATATAGCACGGAACACCCGCGTTCCGCCGAGACTAAATAAAAAAAATGTTCGTCCTTTTAGTCTATTAAAGTCCACTACAGATCATAAGCGTCCCCATATATTGCCGGGATATTTGCCATAGTTGCCACGTTTGGTAAGCGGGTTGGCAACCGCAGTTTTTATTTTAGTCTTTATTAGGAAGACGCTGCTGCCCATCTTCTGATTTGTTTCACTCTGTCGCCTCTAATCATGAGTGATTAACCAATTCAAGGCGGCTCAAAAATCGCACTTATTACGTAGGTGCGGGCGGTTCAAGGACTAACGCCGGTAGGCGTTTAACGCATCTCATATTTAAACACTTTGACGCCGATCGGCGTTTCCGCACATGAAAATTATTTCTGCTTATTTAGGCAGAATTTTACTGACGCTCATCAGATTACGCCATGTGCAAGTGACTGCGTACTCAGTGGCGAAATTTCATTTGTATATAATAAGTTATTTTGTGATTAACAGTGCAGTTTTATTTAAAATATTGGCAATTTCCTATTTACCATAAATATGGCTGGAAATAGTAAGTGAATTTGTTTCTTTTCTATTCAGTATAAAGTAAGGGATATTTTCCACATTATAGAAAAATTTCTTATTACACTGAATAAAGAAATTGGTTTTTATATTAATATTTTCGGAATTATTGAAATATGACCAGGGATTGAACCTTTTCTCTGATTTTTTAAGTTAAAATACTTTTAATAATAGTATTTAGTCTACTATTTTAAATGTACTAAGTATAATAAGTAGACTTTTGAATTAGTAGTTGAAGGGAAGAGAAAACATCGAGAAGGGTATTCAGTTACATACTATTTCTAGTGCAGCGTAATTTGTTTCACTTAATAATTAATAATGACTTGAAGGTGAGGTTCGACCATCGTCACAGAGTTTATTCAGTGACGGTGTGAGACCATTTGGTTCATGAAAAGAAAGCCTATATAACTGTTTTTAATTCCATAAAATAAAATAGCAAAATAAATATTTAATCAAAATGTTTTTAATGTTGATAACCTTTGGAAGACGCTGTTCGGCGTTTTCCGTGCCTGAGGATAGTTTTGTTATTTTTCAAAATCATTATTTACCGAAACTGCGACTATAATGATGTATGTATGTAAAACATGCACATATAAAAAGTATATCCCTTTAGAATAGAAATTGCCAAGTTATGGCTAAAATATAATTTAGGCCGATCGGCGTCATCCGCCTAAGAATGGCAATTTAAATAACGCCGTTGTGCGTGCACCGCAATGAATGGGTTAATAACGTCACGGTGAAAATAACGTTTTGATCCATGTCTAATGTCGATTTTATTAATCATGTCTAATGAGTAATGGACGTGACAAAGTGATATTTTACTGTTATTTTTATGAATAGAATAGAATGGTATTTTATTCAATATTGATTATTACATAATACTTATTGAAAGTCATTTTTTATTTACCACGGGTTCGGAAAATATGGAACTAGAGCATCCGTCACGGTTATTAAAAATAACGCCTCAGTCTAGTCGCCTCTTACGACACCCACAGTATGATATGAATATTCGTACACAACCACTACACGGTAATTGATAATTTCTCAAAACATTTTATTTATCGACAACGTCTTGCAATCGTCGTTTCTCTAGCGTTCACTTGACCTTCATACAAGTAATGCGATATTTTAATTGTTGATAATTTTTATGTTTGGATAAGAACATAGTAATGACTCTAAGTTATATTTACCATCATTTACAAAAAATATTGTCTTTGGCCTGACCTACTATACTTTTGATTTGACCATAGGTCTGACTAAGTTGGCCCAATAAAATGTCAAGGCCTGAGAGGTTAAACTTAACGGTAAAGTTTAGTTTATGTTGTGATTAAATTGTCACATTAACCGAATCACATAAAATTATCACTGAATCAATAACCAACCAATACTATATTACACAGGTACCAGTTTCGGGTATTTTCAATAAATATAACTTTTTATAATTTCTTTAAATTAAATTATTGAATAGCATTGATAATTGATATACTAAAACATCAATGATTAATTATAAAGTGATCATAGAGTAGAGTAATACATATTACATACGGGAACCGTACACAAACACAAATGATTGTCAATGTCAATGTCAAGTGAGTAAGTGTCAACTTGAAACTTCGACTATACTCCAAGCGTAGACAGAGAAATATAGATAGACAAGACCTCAGCGTATGTCAGTAAGAGATGGCGATAGTTCGCCATAAGTACATTACTACAATTACATGCAATTTAAAGTGCCATACTTAGACTTTTACCACCATTGTGTGGGTAATCTAGTTCTTTTTATTATGGTTGTACTACGTCAACGACTAATTTAATTAATTTTCTTTTCTAGGGGGACGTATTTATGACTATTTGATTGTGCACGAACTGAATGGCTTCGGGATGAACGTAAAGCGCGAAGAGAAATGAGTTGTAGTGATCATTTTATTAAAATTTATCTAAGATATCTTCTCAGAAGCCGCAGCCAATTTACATCATTTAGGACTGGGTTTAGTAAGCTCGTGGGCTTCTGAGTGTTTATTCTATATTTATAGCTCAACACGTAAATAGTATAATTAAATAAATCATAATCAACTCATAGTCCCGAATGCATTCAGTTCGCGCATGTATGATTTTATAGGTACAATAAAACAACTATATTGATTAAGTATAGTTTAATTAAATCCTTGAATGTCAAAAGTATACATAGTAAAATTGTCAGAGAAAAAGACATCTTTAAAAAGTAAAAAATAATAGTTTGATCCAAGCGTCGGTCGGCGCGCCGGAGGACCGCTTATGAAATAAAAAGTTTTAACAGCCGTTTTAACATCAGTTATCCTTACAACTATGTACTGCCAAAGCCGCATTTGTCAGGTGTGCAGTCAGAGCTTGTGGAGGGCAATTATTTCATTCCAACTGAAATATCTCTAATTCTAATTAAAATGATGGATATTTATTAGTAAAGTATGAGTCTAAGATAACGATCCTACAAATTTTATTCCATTTATTATATCCATTATTATCCATTATATCCATTTCTCATATTAGTATTAAATTGCACGGTTAAATATAGCCCATAATGTAGGTTTCTAAATTTGATTGTTTTATTATTTATTGTAAAATAAAACAATTAATAGCTTTTATATGTTATTTTATTAACAGAATAAGATATTTAAAACAAAAAAAATAATACAAACATCACATCTCATCATAAATTTATTTACACAGCCCTTGTTTTTATAAAAGGCACTAACATCAACCACTTTGTTTGGTATCTCAAGTGGCCTTCATATTTCTCAATGGTTTAAAAAGACTCTGTATTAGGGTCAAACATTTTATGTTTACAGTAAGTTCTAAGATAAATATTACTTGAGTAGAGTTACCCAAATATGGTACTTAAAATGGGCACAAAACACAGTGCTCATTTAAAACTTTTTTCTTTGGTTTTAGGTACATACTATCAAAAGAGTGTTATATTTACCAAGATTTACATAGAACAAGGTATCAAATTCAAACAGAAAATAAGTTTGCTTCTTAGAAATATTTTAAGAACAATGTTGATAAAAATTGTGAAAAAACAACCACTTTAGTCACAATGAGGTTAGAAAAATATGGATACGACTCTTTATTTTTTGTTGTATGGAATATTTTGAACTAACTTTTCTGCGTTTTAGGATAGTGTTTCTGCATAGTTTTACTATGGTGTGTGTGGCTCAAAGCAGGTAACACATAGGGGACATTGCATGCTCTGCAATAAGCGGTGGTTCGTTTGCACACGGCGCACAAACGTAGCAACCACTCAGGTTGTTTGCCAGCAACAAACTCGTATTGTGCTGGAAAATGCCCCGCTAAAACCGAAGGAGCCACAATTATTTTGCAGTCATGTGATGTAGTATTAATTGACTCACCAAAATTTTACGAAAATTTCGGTGGATAATTTGTGTTGTGTTTTAGTTGAGCATTTATAACACTCACATTCAACAGGCGTCTGAAAAAATTTTGTACCACACTCGAGTGCGCTTTCGTTCAATCGGGAACAAAGCGATCATTTGATCTTTTCGGTCAACCCCAATACAGATATTATAATCCGATATGATCGAGGCCTTTAGAGTGTCACCACCTAACAGATGCTAAACCAGGGTATGTAGAAATAAGAGCTACGCGGTTCTTATCTCCATACCACGATATCCACATCCTGCGAGGTGCAGCCACACAATTGACCAATCGACATGTCACTTTTTTAAGTTAGTAATTTCTGGGAACAAACTGGCGATTTGTTCGAAGGCCCCACGCAGTCAAAGCCCCAAACTTTCAATTCGCGCAAGAACTGGGAATTGTAAAATTATCCATCCAGATAGTATGTCCTTTGTGTTCAAGGCCATTTAAAAGCCTAATCACTAAGGAGGATAATTACTGCGGCTGCTGCGATTGAGGTGGCCATTGAAACGACAATATCGCATCAGTTTCTACCAAATTGTCGTCCTCGTCTTGAAAAATGGTAGTAGGTCATCGTTCTCCCCTCATGCTCGGAGTCCTCTTCACTGCCTGAACAAAACATCTTAATTACTATATCATTAAAATTATTGATAGAATTCCGTCACAAGATGTAATAAAAATTTCACGTACCATAGTTTAGTATTGTTTATATCATCATCCCTAAGAGGCTGTCTTGGGCTATGGGATGATGAAGATGAAATTCTGTAAAAATATATAGATCAAATCTTAAAATTGAGATCAATTTGATCTTAATACGTATTTATTTATGCATGTACTCACAAGCACCGTCACCTTTGTGATCCGGCAGGGGAGTCCTCAGTATCTCTGAATATATAAATAGTAAAGTCAATAAAGATAATGTTGATACGTTTAGAGTAGCCCATATTCTTTTATTTTATGCCAATTTTAGTTTCTTTTTTACTAATACTACTTCTAACCTTACAATACCAAAACTAACCTGGGTCGTTTTGCTGCACCGATTACGATTAAATGTGGCGTAGAGGCCACGCTACCGCCACATTCAATGTACCTGCAATTGTTTTTATGTTTAATTTAGTTTAACAGAAAATTGTTGCGTAAAATAAATACATAAAAATGTCAATAATTACAGAGCAGGTGAAGGGGGGGCATAGCACACATGTCATTCATGGAAGACAGCTTTCGTGCCTGATCCCTAAAAAGGTAACCGCCTGATCCGTCTAACTACAGGCCTATCGCCATCACCTCTTTGTTCTCGAAAATAATGGAGTCCATTATTAACTGCCAGCTCATGCGGTACCTTGAGGAGCACCAGCTGATTAGTGACTGCCAGTACTGTTTCCGTCGGGGTCACTCAGCCAGTGATCTTTTGTTTACCTAACACATAGATGGGGCAGGCGATCGAGACCAAGGGGAGGCCGTTAGTTTGGACATAGCGAAGGCCTTCGATCGGGTCAGACACAAAATATAAAAGTGTCCAAAGATGTGCTCAAATACTACTAACATTCTTTGGGTCTACGTATGTGTGAATCGTCTTTTGAAAAATGAAATACACAAAGAACGTGTACAGAAACACACTTACAGATTCTCATCTGGATGATGTAATATGGATAGCATGTAGCGACTAGTCAGATCTTGAAAAGTTTTGAAAAGTGTTCACAGTACCAAAATCGCATTAAAAGATATAAACATCTTTGTTACAACTTTTTCATTAATAAAGTAAATACATCGTTAACTTGGAATTACGTTTTAATTAAGACTTAAACAATTTTTTTTATAGGAGAGAGGGCAAACGAGCATGCGATTCACCTGATGATAGTGACTACCGCCGCCCATGAACAACTGCAACACCAGGAATTGCAGATGCGTTGCCGGCCTTTAAAGGAGTAGGCTCTTTTCTTGAAGGTCCCTAAGTCGTATCGGTCCGGAAAATCGCTGGTGGTAATTCATTCCACAAGGAAGTTGTGCGAGGAAGAAAACATTTTCTAAATCGCACAGTGTTGGACCGCCAATCATCCAGATGGTGTGGATGGTATCGCGAGTTTTGTCGCGATGCGCGATGGTGAAATTGAGCGGCTGGAATTAGTCAAACAATTCCTCAGAGCACTCCCCGTGGTACATGCGATAAAATACGCAAAGAGATGCAAGATCTCTACGCAGTCCCAGTGAGTCAAGCCGATCGGAAAGAACTCGGTCATCGACGATTCGAACCACTCTGCGCTGGATATGGTCAAGTGGAAGGAGCTGGCACTGGGGGCCTGCCCAGAGATGGGAACAGTATTCCATGTGAGGGCGAACCTGCGCCTTGTAAAGTTGCAGGCGTTGTGCCGGCATGAAATATTGTCCCGCCTGCTGAGCACGCCAAGCATTTTAGAGGCCAATTTGGCCTTCTCTTCAAGTGACCACGAAACTGCACGTCACTCGATATGTCGACGCCGAGGATTCCGATACTGGCTGAGGCAACAAGGGAGTGCCTTGAAACTGAGGAGATACGACAAAGGGTTCCTTTTAGCGGTAAATGCGCAAACTTGTGTCTTCTGAGGATTGAACTGGACTAGATTTAGTCGCCCCAATCCGAGACTTTGTTCAGCAAAGACTCGAATTCAGACACAAGTTTGTTCCGGTACTCGGCGACGTTTTCCCGAAAAATGCTGGCACGACCGGTGTATAGATCATCACCAGTGCTGTCATCCGCATAGCAATGAATGTTACCGGTTTGCAAGATATCATTGATATGCAGAAGAAGCAACGTTGGTGATAACACGCAGCCTTGTGGAACACCAGCGTTAATAGGCTTGTAATCGGAGCATGTACCGTCTATTACGATCTTGATGTTCCGATCAGCTAGAAAACTGGTGATCCAATTGCACAATTCTCAGGAAGCCCATAGGAAGGAAGCTTCGAAAGAAGCGCATTGTGCCAGACCTAATCGAAGGCCTACGCTATGTCCAAACTAACGGCCAATGCCTCCTCTTGGACTCGATCGCCTGCGCCCATCTATGTGTTAGGTAAACAAGAAGATCACCAGCTGAGCGACCCCGACGGAAACCGTACTGGCAGTCACTAATCAGCTGGTGCTCCTCAAGGTACCGCATGAGCTGGCATTAATAATGGACTCCGTTATTTTCGAGAACAAGGAGGTGATGGAGGCGAAGTTATACTTCTTTTAAGCATGCTGGTGTTTACATCCCGAGCCGCCGAAGCCTCAGCCCAGGCCTGATAACACTACTGCTTACTGCATAATGCAGTCTTACAGGAGCGACCAAACTAAGGCTGAGATCTGCCTCCGATGGGTACCACAGATGATGGAATAAATAGTTCCATTCCTGTAGCACCACATCGGTGACACAGTCAGCAACAGCGCTGGGATCATCCGGCGAGAAGCAAACCCGCCCCATGGGTAGGATGCAAAGAAAGACCGCATTCCGTCCCAATCCGCCGACCTGTAATGCCAAACACGGCGGTAACCTGCAGAACGCAACCGCGAGGGCGTGAGTGGCACCACCTCCGGATCAGACAATGGTCCGAAGAGCCGAGAGGGCATCGACGGAAACCTGATATCCGTCCGGATTAGAGGTCAGCAGAAGGTCCAACAGTGAAGATGTATGATCCTCCACATCTGGAATCCGCGTAGGCGAAGTAACCAGTTGTATCAGACCATATGCCAAGGCAAAGTCATAAACAGATCTCCCGCATGATCGATTAAACTTGAACCGAGCCATTCAGCGTGGTGGGCGTTAAAATCGCCAAGTATCACGATCTCTGCGGATGTGATCTGTTGTAGCAAGAAATCTGTAGCCATTTGGACGTGATCGATGAGTCGGTCTGTGTCGGCATTACCGCTCTGGGATCTATACAGGCACCCGTAGACGCGGGGATGGCGAGAACAGATATCCTCTCTGAAACACAAACTCAGCCCGGGGCACAAAGAAGTGTTCTAATTTAATAATATCCCGGTAGGATAGGTACGAAGTATCAACCGGAGAAGACACCTGCGTCTCGGTCGAAAAGAGCAGGCCGGCTTCGCCGTCTCTAGATGGTAGTGGACGGCGTTAAGGTTTGAGTGAAGTCCCTGATGTTGCAGAAGTCCACGGATAGCGTGACAGGTATCGCCATGGTTTTATTGCTCTGTTTGCCCCGTGCAGTGTTAGTATAGAGCGGTATTTTGCTCCCCAGAATACGCGGGGCAGCCTGAGCACCCATGCTCAGGAAGTAGAGGTAGCTTGACCGTGGATGCTCAGTGAGGATTCTCCATTATCAGGGTGCTGGTACCTCCTGGGGTATTCTTTCTTTAAATTCCGCTACCATGTTATGGGGGGCCTCAGCCACCTGCACTAACCAAGCGAAATGCAGAAGCGTAGCTTCTACTTTACGTTGGTATTCTGTGAGTTCGTGGTACTGCCCCGGTTCGAGCCGGCCCATCCATGCTACAACAGAAGCTGTAGCGTGGCTCTACCACTGTTAAAGTTTTACTTTCGGCCCTCGACACCATGACTGAAACGTGTTTGTGGCCCTATAAAAAAAAAGCTTGAGTATGGCTGTTATAGGGGGTTAATTTTAACAATTTGAAATGGAAGTTGGCTATGAAAAAGGTCAATCTGACAATTTACATAAAGTGAATGGTTTTATGGTTGCTCAATATTTATTAAAAATAGTGATGATGGCAGCAAGGTAGGTAAGCATTAACTTATCTATGAATTAGTAGAAGGTTCGTTAGGAATTGGTATTATATGTCATGTCCTAAATTAGGGCTGTTGCAAGGGTCGCATTAGTCGAAAAGTTCAGTAAGAACTAAACTTGTGTGAAGTAGACGCAACATCTCCACTTACATTTTCACACAGAATTTTCTTAATAAGTTCTGCCTTTTTACATTTTTCTACAACGGACCGTAGAGATTTTCATTTAACTGCTTTTGACAAACTTGTGAGGCACTACGCCTTTCTTAAGTTTCAGCAGTCCTCGTACTCGTTTAAACTTCACAGACATAGTATCATGTAATTTTCAACTTGAAAACAATAATAAATTTATTTTATGACGACCTGTGTGGTGTGTAGCTCACTATCAGTGGCTCCAGGTTCGATTTCCAAGCGGAAACGATTCTGGGTAGATTTGTTATTTTATGAATGATATTTTTATATTTTTAGAGCCATGTTTATTCGAAATGGTTATTGAGCTTATAAGCATAGCTAGAAATATTAAACACATATTTTAATTGCGAGTCTCAAGTTCGGTAGTTTTACCTGTGCTATACAACATTTTTTTTATTGAAATTGTTATGAATGTTACAAATACTGCGGGCCACTAGCTGCTGAAATCGATTATAATAAAATAAACAAAATTTAGATAGGTAATTAGGTATGTCTTATTAGTTACCAAGTCCATATGAGTGCATTCAAAAATAAATGTATATAATATTTATTTTTGAATGCACTCATATGGACCTTTACACGCTGATGGCTGTGTAATATCAAATGTGAAATGTAATCTCGATACGAGTACCTAGTGCGTAATATATTGGAATCGTATTTATTACGTTTATTTCAAATACACAATAATATGAAATGAGGGTTAATAATTTTCTGTTCACCAGATGTCGCTAGTTGACACTGAGGTAAAGTTTTTTGTTACACAATGTCATTTAATTGAGAAGTTAGTTTTTAATAAAAAGTGTATCAATTTCAAGAGTGTTACATTAATACACTAAACAATGCCTCAGTGGTTTGCTCTTAATTTTTTACACATTTTTAACTTTTTAAAAAAAAAATCAACTTTTATGAATATCTGTGGTTTGGTTTATTTATTTTTAATGTTAATAGTATAAAATATAGCTAGTAGTACAGAAAGAAACAAAAACTTTTACATTTTCCGAACAAATTAACTTCCCCGCTATGAAATCTGTCAAATATTATACCTCACTTTCTAGTGGCGCCGCCCTGGTGGCAGAAAAAGTCGTGGATGCCCTCATTTTCTAACATCAAAATGGCATTAAAACAGAATGCTGTAGTTTTTAATCTAATATAATCTGCTCTCTTCATAACGAGCATCCACTTTTTTTCTGATATTTGGCTAGTATGGGATCGTCAAAAACTATTTTTCTGGTGGTTTTTGGTCGTATTGTAGCACTCGGGAACTACACAATACTTATATGACATATTTAGTCAAAAATAATAATTACAGCGGTGAGTGACCCGCTCGAAATTACTAGCGAAATAGTAAGATCCCTTATAGTGCGCGGCGAGACGCGAGTTATGACGTCACCACGCTTTATCCAGCTGGCCAAATTTTGTAGATAACATCGCGCGGTCAAGGCACTTTAGTCTTCATTATCTCGGCCATTTTTTATGATAGGAAAAAATAAAAACACAATTTTTCTTAGAATTTTCTCGAGTTTTGTAACAAACCCATAACAAAACTCGTTGACCTTGTCAATTGTTTTCGAAATCAAGTGATGATGATTATATTATTACATTGCAAATACTCGTGTTGCTAACTTTAAAAACTACACACGGTACATAAGCGAATTGAATCCCAATCCTAATTAGTATCGATGACAAAGCTTTTTTTGGATGAAAATATTTCGAAATCATGATGTGAAGGCAGGACCTTGATAATGCCGTGTAGCGCCTGTGTAAGAGAATCCATTTTCTTATTTACGTAGAAGCTCTAAGACTACATACCACCCAGTGAGTATAGTAAAAGGCGACAGAGCGAAATTAAACAAGAGTATGTTCAACCAATAACATTTTATTAATATACGAGTATAAACTTAATAGGTTTCTCTTTTTGGCTTATTTAAAAAACTAGGTGTTCCCAACGACTTCGTCAGCGTGCAATTTATTATTTATTATTATTGTTCACAATTTCATGTTTTTAAGTTTTTTGCGCGGGACCCTTATTCTTTTTCTAAAATAAAAGTAGCCTAAGTTACTCCTTATAATATTAGCTATTTGTTAGTGAAAGTCCCATCAAAATCAAGAACAAACAGACAAAATTTTTAAAATTTGCTTTTTTTGTTATAAATACCGTATATACTTTCACATGCATTTAGTAAAAAGCAGTTATTTTGACATAACAAACAGACACTTCAATTTTATTTATTTGTATAGAAAGAAGTGAAACAAGTATATTGACTTAATTTATGCAGATTTGTCGGGTCCCTCTATGCATACATACGTATATAATTACTCTAAAGTATTATAAAAAATAAACTATTGGTAAATCCAATTGTGCATGCCTTAAGCGCATTAAAAAAAATACGTATAACATGATTATGCGTAAATTTTTAAGTAGTTTAATTACGCACAAGTTTTCACTAAAACCTTATAATTATTACTATACTTTCAATTTTCCGATAATTTTGTCAAATTTCAATTAAAAAAGCTTGGAAAATCCAAAATTGCACAACTAATAAGATCGTGAAAATTAAAAATAAATTGTAAATTGTAATTCTATTCGTCAAGGAGTTCCAGTAGCATTCATCGAAGTACACCTTCAAGTCACTCCGTCGAGTCCGGAGGTAAGGTCTATTCATAACTAACAAAACGAGACCAAGCTCGGCACATCTAGTTCTCTTCGTCGAGGAGTTCCAGTAATTTCCACCTAGTTCTACTCTTTGAGGAGTTCCAGTACTATTCACCGAAGTACTCCTTCAGGTCACTCTATCAAGTCTGGGGTAAAGTCTCATCATAACTAACAAAACGAGGCCAAACTCGGCACGCCTAGTTCTACTCTTTGAGGAGTTCCAGTAGCATCCACCGAAGTACACCTTCAGATCACTCTATCAAGTTCGGAGGTAAGGTTTCATCATAATTAACAAAACGAAGACAAACTTGGCACATCTAGTTCTACTCTTCGAGGAGTTCCAGTAGCATTCACCGAAGTACACCTTCAGGTCACTCTATCAAGTCCGGAGGTAAGGTCTCATCGTAACTAACAAAACGAGGCCAAACTTGGCGCACCTAGTTCTACTCTTCGAGGAGTTCCAGTAGCATTCATCGAAGTACACCTCCAGGTCACTCTATCAAGTCCGGGGGTAAAGTCTCATCATAACTAACAAAACGAGGCCAAACTCGGCACGCCTAGTTCTACTCTTTGAGGAGTTCCAGTAGCATCCACCGAAGTACACCTTCAGATCACTCTATCAAGTCCGAAGGTAAGGTCTCATCATAATTAACAAAACGAAGCCAAACTCGGCACATCTAGTTCTACTCTTCGAGACGCGCGTCTTCTGATCTATAAGTTCGTGTGATTATTATCATTTGCGTTTCTGTGTGAACTTGCGAAATGAACGTTCGTTAAGATTTAGTGTCATCATCATGCCACCCCCAAGGAAAGCTACAAAGCACAGTCCTGAGCCGATGGGGAGGAAAGGTTCCCAAGTGACAAACTCGTACCGGTAAGCGAAGTGTATGGCGACCCCCAATAGATGGAGTGACGACCTGGTAAAATATGCAGGAAGTCGATGGCTCAGGAGATTAGAAGAGAATTTTGTGTAAATACGTAATAGGCTAATTGACTAATTTTGGAAAACCGTCTTAAATGATTCTATAATACATATATTTACAGTATTAACAATAAAAATCAAAGTTAAAGTTTTAATTTTCAAAACCACGCTAAAAACACTGATTTTGTAATGGCGAATTCTGGTTATGTGACATGTGTGACGTCACACATGTAAACAAGTCAATAACCGTAATAAAACAATGCAGCTGAAGTGAATTTTATAATTTTCTTCAAATTTATTCGATAAAATGGTGTATAAATGGTGTGTAGTGCCACAATGTACTAATACGAACTATAAATAGTCCACAGAAACTGTTTGTTTCTGTTCCAACGAATCCCAAAAGATGAAAAATGTGGTTACAATTAGCTGAAGAGACCCAAAGAGCATTTTAGCTCATATCAATGTTTTTATGTGTGAAGATCACTTTAGTGTAAGTAATATTTAACTTTATATATACTAGATAGTAGCTAAATATCGGTTTTTATATAATGTAAAAACTTGCGTGAGTGTCGTGGAACACTCGGTTGGAACGAAGTTCCTTACGTAGTATTAAAAATATTGATAAACGTATTATATTATTGATTAACAAATGCAATAAATGCATTACTAGCGTCTATTAAAATGAAGCGTCATTTAAAATAAAATTATATTTCATTCATGGCAAGATAAGAAAAAGTGCAAGGGAGATGGATATTATTCCATCTCGCTTCCTTATAGCCGTCAACGCCGTCTACACTACGTCAGAGGGGTCGTGGCGGAAAAATCTTACACTTTTTCTCGCCTAGCCCCATCCACCATATTCGTACCGTCCGATAAGGAAGTTCGTTCCAATAACATCTTTAATACCTAACTTAACCCTACATAGCTAACGTTCCTGAACTACTATGATAAGCTAACCATTCGACTTTTTGACAATCATTTTTAAATGTGTTTTTTATTAAAATTTTATTTTATTTTAATCAGGTTTATTATATTTATAGGATATATGGGATATAAATTAAAGATAATTATTATAAAAATTAATATTTATTTAACTTTTAAGTACTAAATCACAAATATTAAATGGCACATGTTTTTGAAATCAGTAAGGCACTAAATCTTAGAATGACTAAATTAGGAACTATGGTTTAGAAATTTCGTTTTCCTTTTTTGGTGTTATAAAGAAAACCCGTTAAAATCAACGGTAATTATTAAATGACTCAGAATTTTTGGCACAAGTTGGACAAAAGTCGTTTGCTGTATGTTCGCTTTAAATGAGACCACTGCAGCTATTGCAGTAATTCTATGTCATGCGTATTTTCTTATAGAGATACAAACTGCAGCCTTTTTTTTCCTTGTTGAGGTATTTTCATCACAGGACTTCCAGATAGCTCGAGGTTCTCTGCATGATAAACTTAGAAATGAGGATATTCGCAGTAGAATCAGAGTAACTGACATAGCCCAACGGATTAGATATCTGAAGTGAAAATGGTACGGTCATATAGCGAAGAACCGACAACCGATGGGGAAGAACGGTTCTCGTATTAGGCGGCCCCCACTAGATGGAGTGACGACATGCAGGAAGTAGATGGATGCAGATGGCTCAGGACCGTACTTTGTGGGATTCCTTGGCGGATGCTTATGTTCAGCAGTGGACTTGTGAAGAGCTGTAATGATGATGATGATGATGATAATGACTTCCAAAAGTCATTTTCCACGTCATCTACCCACAAACCATCCTTATTCTTACTATGGGAAAAAACATAAGTTGTGTTGATATAATTTTCATCATCTAACAACGCAAGAACTATATCGTCATCTGTGATCGACCTCGCAGCCATTCTTCATGACCAACGTTTTAATTTTAAAAATGCAAAAATCAACAAAAGTACCTGTGAAAAAGTTACGCATAAGCTAACGATTCGTCAATTTGACGAGCATGCAGTAGGTATCTCAAAAACAAAATTACTTCTAGGCTAAAAGCGACCACCACGCGATGCATTCTAGCGGTCATTAAGTTGGCGCGAAACCGCGAGTGTGTAGGTAAAACCATTAGAAAGGGAGAGGGAGATATTTATTAGATGCTCGTCACTTTGGCGAACATTAGCTATCTAGGGTTAATATGGCTTACAGCATAAATTGGAAGGATCCTTTCAACCAAACCCTACAGGTTTCCTGTAGGCTTTCAAATGTTTTCTGTTATGTTGTTTAGCTATCTTTAAAGTTTTAGTAATTTTTTTTTAATTTACAAGAAATTTCTAAGTACATCAACATAACCTAAAAGAGATTTTACAAAACTTCTGAATGATGGTCATACATAAAGATTTGTAAATAAATAATTCCTACGTGGTACTTACACTGCTGTTTTCACATTCTTATGTTCCGCAGCATAGTAATCAGCGTTATTCTTAAAGATATCTGGAACCATAAATCCGTCTATCTTAGGTATTAGATTGCTGTTATCGGCTCGCACCAAATTTGACTCCATTTTGATATTCAAAACAAATATTTATGCCGCTAGTTACAAGATTTATCAAAAACTGTTTCAAAAATATCTTAAAGATCGATTATAGCATCCAAAACATGTAACGCGAACTACAATCAGTCAAGGCAGCTATGTTTACTCGTGTGTGACGTCACCACAGTTGCAACCAATCACAGGATGTTCCCGCCACAGATAAAATTTCAAAAGTTATTATGTTTTATTTTCGTTTATTTTGCATAAAATATACATATTTGAGTTTAAAAAAAGTGAAATATATTTTTACGCTATTATCTGATAGGATGACCACAATTTGTAGTATTTTTTAAAGTTGTTAAATAGCCTATTAGTTATTTATGCCTACATATAAGTTATTTTAATTTTCGGTTTTCTTTATTAAATTTGTCGTCGTCGTCGTCGAAGGATTCGTGTACTTGTCTTTCATTCACAAACAGGCATACAAAACTATTTGTCTGGCTTAACTATAAAGCGGCTGCTTCTGTTACAGGTGCGTAAGCACGTAATATAAGTAGGCAATCCTGGTAAAGAAATAAACATTTAATTATTTAATAATATGCTCTATTTTCTTGAAAAATTACCTACTTTACTTTTAGTATAAAGCATTGATAATAGAAAGTTTAAACTAAGATACAAGAACAATATGCCTTAGTAATTGTTCCGAGACAAAGATAAATAGCATAAATAATATAAACATGGTAAATAGTGTATTTTTCTGTGATATTCACTTGTGCCGGTGTGTGGCAACATCTTTATAATACAAAACCCCAAGATGAAACCTAGATAAAACCCACAAAACCAAATATAAACTCGTATTATCGTTTTAATAATTGTTTGAAGTGGATTGACACGTGAAAGTGATGCGATTTTGTTTATTAAATGTCTGCACATGTAAACTATTAGTAAAAAAATATTACAAATGCTTTGATAGTGACATAAATTTTAAGTTTTTTATCTGCTATGGTGGCTTGAGGTACTGTCGCCATCAAATGTCCGCTGGATTAAGTCAAATGTCCGCTGGGTGTCGTTAACATCACCCAATAACTTTGCAATAAAATGTATCAGCGAAGTAATTCGATGCCAGCGTAAAGTAGCAGCTGAATGCTGCTGTTTTTCATATGGTGAAGGTAGAAAACCGGAGACCCTTTTTACTGGTAACGAGGCATGCCATATTAGACTTTAGGGGCGGAACCGCATCTGCTTTTTGGTTTTTAATCGCGGGTAGATTACATTTAATGGCCACGTCATCCACTTACCATCAGGTCGACTGTCTCTGTGTACTCATTTGAGAAAAAGGATGTGAAGTGAAGTAAAGAATTTTGTGAATAACATACACATCATTTTAGGCAGTATGGTCAAAGACATTTGCCTGTGTTTATTAGCAAATCGTAAAAACTATCACAAACAAACACAAAATATTTTATTTATGTGTCAAAGTCAAAACTCAAAATAAGTGTTTGTGCACCGTGACTACTGACTAATAATTTTCTGTTTTTATCACTTTATTGGCATTTTAAGTTTATGGCCGACACGAAAAAATTATGTTAAATTATGGATGCCATGTTTGATATTTGTTATTTATCATCTGACGGTACCACTATTGAACCCGATGATATTCCTCAGACAAAGGAGAATGTCTGGATTTTGGGAAAAAAATATAGCGCCATTCAAGGTAGGAAATCGTTACGCTCTATTAACATTTTTGTAAGTTTTTATCAACTAAATATGCAATAAATTTGATTTTGTCTATATTTCAGATATGGATCGTATAAGACGCGACATTAGTTCTATTATTTGGTGTACATATAGGAAAGGGTTTGTTCCCATTGGAGATGAGGGTCTAACTTCTGATAAAGGTTGGGGATGTATGTTGCGATGTGGACAGATGGTACTAGGTGTAGCACTTATCAGAATTCATTTATCAACGGATTGGGTTTGGAGTCCAGAGACAAGGTTAATTTAAAAATAAAATATTGTATAATGATTTCTTATATTTACGCGAACACTACACATTAAATTAAACTAATTTTACGGATTTTACCGCATTTAATTTAACTTTTTAATTCCCGAATTTTCCCAAATTTTTTGAGTCCCCTGTGACCATGGGTAAAGCACCTGAAAATTCGGGAATTAAAAAGTAAAATTAAACGCGATAAAATCCGTAAAATTAGTTTCATTTAAAATATTATACTTATAATTTGTATAAGTTCTTTATAATGCTTGTTGATATAAAGAGCTGGGTAAGGTTTGAAATTAAGTAGCCTGAATTGGGGGTGGTGGGGGAGAAGGAGGGGGAGTTTTAGAGTCGCCCCTCTGCCGGACGTGCTTAGTTTTTTTTTTTAAATATTGTTTTAAAAATCTCATTTTGGGGTTATGTTTTCGTAATGTTTTTGACAATATAAACCTGATTTATGGGTGGAGAGAGTTGGGGAGGTAGCCCAACGCCGATCTACGTGGTGCAGTCGAGGAGGGCTCCTACTTCTGAATGGTTTATAAATAAGGATCTTTGCAAATTAGCTAAGTCGTTGAAAACAGGAGGAGGCAGATTAAAACGTTAGGGAGCACATTCACTTAAACTCGGAAGCAACTTCCCGTATATATTATTCTACACTACTCTATGGATGCAACGGAATGACATAAAGTATATCTGTCTTCTGTCACTGTCAACAAAATGTTCAATTTCACCAAATTTCACGTTTAGTTAGCGATTTACCAATATTTTAAAAAATAATTAAAAATACTTCGACGCTACTCCGGCAGTAACAATCACATGGGGGTGCTTCAGATAAACCCCCTTGACCCCCCACAGTGACAGAATCCTCAAATTTAGGCGACTTAATTTCAAACCCAACCCAAAGAGCCTACTATACTATTGAAATCTTTAATTAACTGGCATTATAATATATTTGAGAAGGGGCGGCATCAGAGGCAGCTGAACTGGGCAAGTGGTGCAAATATGAGTTTCTGAGAGATGACTACATATTTTTATATTTACCACAGGGAGTAGGACTGTGTGATAATTTAAGTTTTTAGTTTTAGTTTTTCTTTATTACTTTTTTAATATTGTATATATTTCAATAAAATCATTAAATAAATGTATTGTAATTTGTGTATACAAAAGTGAAGCCATTTTCCGACATACTACATATTATGGTCCCAATGCTTGGAATGGGCTTCCTTCTTATTACCGAGAGGGTTATTGCTGCTTACTTTTTATACGAATTTCATAAATATGATCAAAAATTAAAAAAGGAATCTACATGCCAGTTAGTACATACATTACTTAAAATCGTCAGTAACTATTACGTTTATGGTGCAGAAAGAAATTGAACTTAGGTTGTTATCATATTATGAAAGTAAAGCAAATTCATTTATTAGTAAAAAAGAACCAATTTGTAAAATAAATAATCTTTAAATTAATTAAAAATTATACACACATTATTTTTGTTTTAGGGATCCAACATACCTAAAAATTATTCAAAGGTTTGAAGAGAGAAAACAAGCTCCATATTCCATTCATCAAGTTGCATTAATGGGAGCATGTGAAGGCAAGGAGGTTGGACAGTGGTTTGGACCAAATACAATTGCGCAAGTTTTAAGGTAAGAATATTGTATTATTTGTTTGATATTTTATATGTCATGTATAAAACATGGACATCTACATCTATAGTTATTTAAAAATCTAAATGCTGATACATTGAAGACTAAGATGGAATGTCTCGTTTCCAGTAAAAAGGGTCACAGTAAGTTTGATTTCGAAAATAAGCAATTTATTGTGTATGATATGAGTATTTCACCGCTTAAATTGCTTATTTTCGAATTGATTCGAAATCTTCGAATGATGAAGCTGTTAGCGTGGTAGAACTAAATAAATATAGAAGCTGTTTATGCATCATAGTATCATAGTACAGACAGTGTGCGCAAACTGAATTTGATTTAATACTCATAGTTCTTAGTTTATAATTTTAAGATTTATGATTATGATTGAGCCTGATAGTCTGGCAACTTGCTAGTGGCAAGTTAGGATAGAGATTACTGAGTTTTGTGATTAGCTTACTAATTATAAGTAATAGTAATATAATAAAAACAGTAAATATTTTGTTGAAAATATGTTACTTGACGGTGAAGGAAAACATTGTGAGGAAACCTCATAATGTTTCAGCGTAAAATAGTAGCTTAATGCTGCTGTGTTTCGTATGGTGAGTGTAGAGAACCGGATAGCCTTTTTACTGGGAACGAGGCATTCCATCTCAGTCCTCAGGGGTGACAACGCATCTGCATTTTGATTCTTAATTGAGGATAATGTTAATTGAGTCTATGGGCCACAACATCCACTTACCATCAGGTGGACTATGTGCTCGTTTGTCACCCTTATTTTATTTAAAAAAAACCTGCATGTCTGAGAAATAAGAAAAAAAATATTTCAAAGACATGTGAAGTTCGCCAACACACATTGGAGCAGTGCGGCAGACATTTTCTTGCCCTAAAACCCTCTCAGAAATGAGAGGAGGCCTGTGCCCAGCAGTGGGGCGTATATAGGCTGTAACTTTAACCTTACTTAACTTTTATTTATTTATGTAGCACACGGCATAAACGCTCTTAGGAGGTTCTATTTTTTCAGACTTAGTTAAAAAATATCATCACAGCATTGGCTAATTTATTTTGCACATAGTTTTTAAAACTGAGTACGCTGAATCTAATCTTCCACTTGTTGTATTTGTCAACATACACTGAACAATAAAAATCTCATTTTGGGTTTTTGTTTTGTTGTTACACTGAGGATCTTTTAATTTTAGTTTTGCTGGTGTCTGCTATCTCAGAAATCTTTGACTTCTTTAATATTTACCTTCTCAAATTTTACTGTTGACCTACATCCATGTTATAAATTGTAGTCGCAAGCATTATCTGTCTGCTCAAACACACTTAAGTGTTTGGGCTATTTTCAAAAATACTGTAAGGATTTTCTTTCGGTTTTCAACAATAACTATTAGAGATTTTAGGTAGATAATGTATAAACTATGATAATAGTTTGTACAAAATAAATTAGCTAATGCTGTGATGATATTTGTAACTAAGTCTGAAAAAATAGAACCTCCTAAGAGCGCTTATGGCGTGTGCTACGTAAATAAATAAAAATTAAGTAAATTTACAGCCTATATAGTATAAGCACAGGCCTCCTCTTATCGCTGAGAGGGTTTTAGGGCGAGGAAATATCGGCCGCGCTGCCCCAATGCGTGTTGGCGGATGCCGTGCGTGGTCATATATAATATTTGAAACTATTTTCTTATTTCGCAGTCATGTAAATCTCCTCACGATATATTTCCTTTACCGCCGGGCACGTGGGGTAAAGCAACACTTAAAAATGTAATAACCAATTATGTTGGTGTCAACTGGGATTGAACCCGGGTTGCTTGGGTACTGTGAAATTTACAGCGAGCGCTTAGCTTTTGAGCTACCACATCTCTAACAAATCGTTATATGAAAATAATCTATGGTAGAATTGTTCTTCTTAAAGAATTTTAGAGAAAAGTCCGCGACGTTTATTACGTAATAACCAATAACAAAGCGTCAAAAAAATCTCGTAATAAACTTCAGTTTATATGACGCATTTATGTAATAAAATAAAATCCTTATCAAATAAATTTACATAGCATACGAAGCTATGTACTTCAAAGATACTATTATCCTGAGGTCAACGAAGCTAGCAAATACATACGTGGGGTACACTGAAAGTTTTGCGTTGCGTCAGTGATCGCAATTGAGGGTCGACTTTTACGAATTTCATCATGGAGAGAAAAGCGGCTACGATCAAATACTGTGTACCAACGACTTACGGTGCACATATGAGGTATTTCTCTTCCAGAAGCATTTTGATGAAGAGTATTGCAATCTTGAGTGAGAGTGAGTGAAAGAGTGAACTTTTAAAATCATACACAATCATCGCTCTAAAATCTTTTCGGGTTAACTCCATTTTTGCTACGGATAACGATCTTTAACTTGTGATAAAGAATAATTGGCACGAAAAAAATATTTTAAATCAATTTATGAGTTTCTGGAAGAATTTTCCGCTCCGGAAGTTTTACAGTGTAAATATAAAATTTATTTATAACTCGACCGCAGCGCCACCAATTTGTAAAGATTTTTTTTTGGCACAAAACCAACATCTACCCGTATACTAAAATACTAAAGCGGAAGAGTTTTTGTTTGTTTAAATACGCTAATCTCTGAAACTAACAATCCGACTTGAAAAATTCTTTTTGTATATGATAGCCATATTAGGCTGCACCTCTCAGCTAGCCTTAAATATTGATTTTAGTTAAGCAAGTGGGAAGAAAAGGTGCTCCGGAACTGCTTAATCCCCGTGCGCTGGTGTAATGGTTAGTGATGATACTACCTGTACTATTATGTATTCTGTGTACGTAAATACAATGTTCTACAAAAATATTGATCTGTACTTTATCTAAAAAAAAAGTCCGCGATACCATATGTCTATTTCTTATACATAAGCCACAATAAAGTATTTTGTGACAAAAAAATATTGAAAATGAAAAAGTTATTTATGAGCGTTATTATTAGGCATAGCATATTAATGCTGCATAACTTTGCTCTTTATAGCATATTATTTGGACGCATAGTTAAGAAGATAATGAAAAAGCAAAATAATTCAACACTCGGCTCGGCGTGCGAACGACGCATAAGATGATAACCGAGAGAAACCAGCAGCCGATATGTATAAGCGAGGTGTCATACTCAGACGCGTGATATACTTGGGTAAAACCGCGGGGCACAGCTAGTTTGTTAACAATATGAATTTGTTAATAACTTGACTACTGCGCCAGTAAAAAATGTGTAGTAAAAATACGACATTCGAAATTCAAACATTTATGAGCGGCCAGGAGCGCAGAACTTTCAGTGTACCCTATGTAGTGCTACCCGTGCAAATTCTGGTCTGGTCGATAAGATGGCATAAATTATAAGAACACAAATTGAAAAAAAAAATGCATTTAGGACCAAAGCACAAACGATATGGCACCGGTGATTTAGTGGCTTTTCGATAGCGACTAAACCCTATATTCCTCACCCACGCGGAGAGTCGGTCGTAGCAATTTAGCGAGCCTTTGATATTTGCGGAACATGACTCAGTTTAGATTAGTTAAAACTAAAAAGTCTTGTTCGAGTAAGTTCATAATTTTTTTAAAATATTTCCTAAATTATAGTGCAACAATCAAATACAACAATTAAAAAACTTTAAGGAAATGTTGTCAAAAAAGCCTACTATAAGGTCGGGGAAAGTTTCTTCGTCTATACATATAAAAGAGGATGTTTGTATATATGAAATCGTTTAACTCGAAATCTATTTGATCGATCACCCATGAATTGGTATATATATATATATATATATATATATATATATATATATATATATATATATAAAAATGGCGGGAAAGTGTTTTTACTTTTTATTTTTCTTTTTAATGTCTATATGTATTGATATTAAAACCAGCCAGATACAAACAGTACAACCTAAGAATATTTTGTTTGTATAAAATTTCTCAAACATACAAACAAAATACGAAAAACTTTCCCCGACCTATTAATATATCAATAAAATAATTCCTACTCTGCACTTGCAGGTGAATTGTGGCTACCGATTTTTTCTGATACTTTTTAAAACTGACACATTTTAAAATATTTATATATATATACATATATATATATATATATATATATATATATATATATATATATATATATATATATATATATATATATATATATATATATATTATATATATATAGTATATAGTAGTATAGTAGTATATATATTTTCAATGGAGAAGGTTTATATTTATAAACTAAAAAAAAATTGGAAAAATTATATATTTGCTTTTTTTTTCAATCAAGCGCGGCAATTAATAAATTAAATTGCATTTGCTAAAATAAAAAACGTTGCTGAACACAACCTATGATATTAACTGGCAGGACAACGTCTGCGGGGTTCAGCTAGTATTTTATATAAAAATTTAAGATTTTTTTTCAAAGTTTAATTACATTTAATTATATTATATATGTGCCATTTTATTTGATAACTTGTTGCTATCTTGTAGGTAGTGACATAATCCCGTTGCTGTAGAAATCTTGGGATTTTTGAACAAATAATTACGACAAGTAGTTTTGACAGTCCTCTCTTGATGTTAAACCAACACTACCCAAAGAATTCTGAAGAGACCGAAACAGGTGAAAATCTGAGAGTTCAACGTCAGGACTATATGGTGGATGCATTAACACTTCCCAAGCAAGCTCTCTCAATTTTTGCTGAGTGGCCAAAAATGTGTGTGGTCTGGCGTTATCATGATGAAAGACCACTCCTTTTCTGTTGATCAATTCCGGCCGTTTTTTCTCAATTTCTTGCTTGGGTCTCATTAGTTGTTGGTAGTAGAGATCCGAATCGATGGTTTTGCCCGGCTGTAAAAGCTCGTAAAAAACGATGCCCTTCCAATCCCACCACCATACACACAGCATCACCTTATTGCGTGTTAATCCGGGTTTCGCTACAGTCTGTGGAGCTTGACTACCCTTTGACCATGATCTTTTTCGCACTTTCTTGTCGTAGGTGATCCACTTTTCATCACCAGTGATCAATCTTTTCAAAGATGGTTCGGTTTCATTGCGTTTCAATAGAGAATCGCAAATGAGTACACGATTCATTAGGTTTCTTTCAGTGAGCTCGTGTGGTACCCAAATATCGAGCTTTATTGTATAGCCAGACTTTTTCAAATGGTTCAATACTGTTTTGTGGTCAATCCTCAATTCCTCGGCTATGTCGTTACTATATAATGCCGATCTGGCTCCACTTTTTCAAATATACCATCGACTTTATCCGTATGAGGGCGACTAGAGCGAGCTGCATCTTTGACATCAAAATTCTCGGACTGAAAACGCTTGAACCAACTTTGTGCTACTCTTACTGACACTGCATTAGGTCCATAAACGTCACAAATTTTTTTCGCGGCTTAAACTGTAAACTTCAGAATGTATCGAATTTCTTCGTTAGATTCACTCATTTTGGCGGACAGAAATCAATTGAAAAATGGCGGGAAAGTGTTTTTTACTTTTTATTTTTCTTTTTTTAATGTCCTATATGTATTGATATTAAAACCAGCCAGATACAAACAGTACAACCTAAGAGATATTTTGTTTGTATAAAATTTCTCTTCAATTTTATACAAACAAAATACGAAGAAACTTTTTCCCCGACCTATTAATATATCAATAAAATAATTCCTACTCTGCACTTGCAGGTGAATTGGCCGGCTACCTATTTTTTTCTGATACTTTTTTTAAAACTGACACATTTTTAAAATATTTATTGACCTTTGACATTGTATTTTTCATTATAAGTTGTAATTATTGTAAATCAAATTGTACCATAGCTTTGAAACAAAATATCCCAGAATTTCTCGCCATTTTTCTCTGAAATAATCTTCTTTTTGCGAACTGGTGTTGAACATTAATAAGAGCAATTTAAACAAGCCTAAATTGGATAAAATTTTTGACTTTGACTGCCTATATCATGGATTGTAATGAAGCTGCACTGCTTCTCAATTTATTGATAAAGCGAAATATCAATGGCGTCAAAGTTTTTGGTACATCTATGATGATTTTTACGTAGTAGAGCCATGCCGCAGCTATATTATGGTTGTAGCACGAATGAGTTGGCTCGACCGGAGTAAGATCACGCTCTCACAGAATACCAGCTTAAAATACCAACTTGATGTTGCTGTGTTTCGTATGGTGAGTGTAGAGAACCGGAGACCCTTTTTACTGGAAACGAGGCACTACATCTTGGTCCTCAGGGGTGACAACGCATCTGCATTTTGATTATTAATCGAGGATATACAGGATGTCCCAGAACTCAACGTCAAGCCGAAACGGGGTGACAGGATTGATTGTAACCATCGAGAAAAATCAGAAAAAAAAAACTATCCCATGCAGTTTGGAAATTATGGGCATTTAAGAAAAATCTAGAAATTTGGTCAAACTGTAACCATTTTCGGTTATTGTGGTTAATTTTATTTTGTTCATTTAAACTTTGGAACCGTAACTAAATAACATTTCTAGAACCACAGTCAAAAATAATATTACAACACCCCAAGTTTTCTAAATTAAGACTATTTGTTAACTATGAATCTAAAATTTTCAAAACTTGTCGACTTTGAAAAGCCCTCCTTTAAAAAAAAAATGTACTAAATTAGCAAAGTACCATTAAAAGTTCATTTTCATTTAATCAGGATTGTAAAATGGTACAATACTTGTTAGTTTCATAAAAAAACTAGTAAAAAAATAAAAACCTCGAGTAAACCGATTTTGCTAACCCATTTCTCAGTTCAAATGTTTTTATTCATACAAGCTCTTGGTAGGTTCTTAATTATGTCACTATCCATCTCTCTCATCATTTTGCCGTAAAATTAAATCTTGGATTAATCTTGGATTACATTTTATCCTAAAATCTTTTTTTTTTTAAATGAAATATTGATAAAATAAATGGTTTTTGACTATCTTAATCTATCTACATAACGACTATCGACTATCTAAATAACACCACATTACTAGATCATATCCAGGCGAAGCCAGGGCGTGTCGCTAGTGTAAAATAAATTCATTTTACAATTTCCAATCTCATGATATATGACTTAGAATATTTGTGGGGGTCTAAATATGATTTTTTTTTGATGTATTAAGCTGTGTTTCTTTATAATCCAAGAATTACATTCTTATTTCATAATTACTTTATAACTTTTTATTTTATTAATTACTTTTATTTGTAAACATACAAAATGCTTAAGATTTAATTTAACTATAAATATATATTCGAAATATATACCTATGTTACGGGTGATACCCGAAGAAGTAGTAAACCTATGTTTACCCGGGTTTTTGGGTAAAAGCAGAATATAAATTAAGATTTATAAATCTCCGCGGCTTCTTCAAGTCGCAGCCGCATGTTATTCTACATTCGCTGATATCACTTGACATGTGCTTTCGTATTTTTCACAAATTTAACATAAGTCATACATAGTTATTTTAATTATTTTTCGGACGTTTACTTAACCCGCTGGATACTACCCACCTGGGTTTACCACTTCTTCGGACATTACCATATGGTCATACCCTTACACCATCATATACTCCAACCATAAGAAATATAGTAAAAATATGTTCTTTTTTAGGAAATTAGTTGTTTATGATAAATGGAGTTCTTTGGTGATACATGTAGCTTTAGACAATACTGTTGTAAAAGAGGACATACGTAAGTATACAATATGTGTGTGTCCTATATTGATAAAATTATCGTTTTAGTGTTCTAAACAGGGTTATAATTTTCTGAATGATTTTCCAGTTGCACAATGCATTGTCAAAAATGATAGAGGTGATGCATCAGACATATCAGATAGTATGAATGTGTCAGATTGGATGCCACTTTTATTAATAGTGCCTCTAAGATTAGGTCTCAGTGAAATAAATCCTGTTTATGTAGACGGGCTAAAGGTATGTATATATTGTAAGATAAGTTAGTTAATATTTTAATTAATTATTAATCTGTAATGATTATAATAAATAATAATGTCTTTTTGCTTTTTTACACCATAAAAGTTAGCAAGTATGCTTATGAGGGGCCTTCAAAAAAAGTAAGAATGCGGTACAAACTTTTTGAAATTTATAAAAGTAAACAGCCAGTGTTTACTTTCATTAATTATATAGGATCCCAAACAGATGGTAACACCCAGCCATCTTCTCTATGAAATTAGGATGTTTTTTTGATTTCAATAGCCTCGCGAATCATCCTTGAAAGGAATCTGTGCTCTTTAAAGGACTATTGAAAGTCATGTTTAATGTGTTAACCTCCCAAGGCCCAAAGTCCTTTTTAAGGGAATAAATAACTTGTGTGTTCAGACCCAGCAACCTTTATGGCTACTTCTTCATGCAGGCCCAAGTCCTTTAAAAAGGTTCAATTTTAAAATCACGTTTTTCGAATTCACATAGCCCGCCATATAAATATTTGACATTTAAGATGAAACTGGAAGACCTATTTAATCTGTTCCCGGAAGTCGTAATTATTGGTTTAAAAATTGACATCGTGACGCCATTTATTTTTCTACACGATGGCTGACTTTAGGAGACAGAGTGAGTAAATCATTCTTTATCTTTGTAATCAGTGATATCATCATGGTTTGGTATACAAAAATATGTGTGGCTATATGTTTTACGTAATTATATTAACAACTTTTTTCATGTTACTATCGAAAATGACACATTTAATTAAACAAAACTTTTTGATACTTTAAAAAGTACTGCGGGCTTTTATACCAAAAACCCTTATTATTTTAGACCTTTACAAACGTCTTTGGGTTATTAAGTTTACTTAAAATGAAGTGTACGTTAAGTTAATAAGTTGAACTAAAATACTTTTTTGTATATTTTATTTAGGTAGGTACAAATTATTGTTGTTGTTTCTACTCGATATTTAATTAACAAAAATATAGCTTTTTTTTCAGGAGTAAATGACCAACAAATAGTTGATTTACTTGTTGATTCAGAATTTGAAGATGAAGCAGCTGATATCAATGAAATTGATAATGGGCTGATGGCAGGCACTTATAGTCTGTTATCACGAGGTGAAGATTTGTCGGATTCAGGGTCCTCGAGTGTCAGGAGATCGGAATTGGAATCAAGTGATTCAGATTCTCAGCCCGAACTTTCTGACGAAGATATCACTCCCGCACCTTCATTACAAAGAAGAGGACGAGATCGTGGCATGCGTCGAGGTGGAGCCGGGCGACGTTTGCGCGGATTTACTTCACGAAGGATGACTAATAATAGGAATGTGCCAGCGTCATCTTCATCTGATGTAGCATTGTGAGTGGTCAATCAAGGATTTTAATCCGCATGTTATTTCGCGTATAGAACCCTCATATCTACCGATTAATGCAGATTCATTTACCGATAAATTTGATTACTTTAAGCTCTATATTGACGGCGAATTAATGGAGCTAATAGTATTGAAAACTAATCAAACTTTCTTAGAAAAATATGGCAAGTGCCTTAGTCTCACTACCTATGAATTCAGTATCCTCAATTAAGAATGTACTGGCAATACTACACTTTAGAGTTTCTTTAATAGCAGACAATATGGCCAGAAATAGATTCTTTTTGTTGCGCAATTGCATAAAGCTTGTATTTGATGATGATATTCCACGCCACGAAAAAGATAAAGATCGTCTATGGAAAGTGTGGCCACTGATATCTAAAATTCAAAATATTTGCAGAGCATCAGATAGCTATTGATGAAATGATAATTCCTTTCTCTGGAAATTGTGGCATTAAACAATATTGTCCAGGAAAGCCTAACCCTACTGGACTGAAAGCATTTGTTTTGGCAAATCCTGATGGCACAATATGCGACTTTTGCATTTACCAGGGCGAAACGACATATCCAGAATACGCCGACACCATACATAGCCTGCCAGAGAAAGCTGTTTTAAATTTGACGAAGAATTTGGTGCCCGGACGTATTGTATACTTTGACCGGTATTTCAATGGTCTAAGACTGGCAGAAGAACTCTTAACCAAATGTGTGCGGGTACCCTCATGAAAAATCGTATACCAGCTCCTGTGAGATCACTGCTGTAGAAGATCGTGAAATGAAAAGGATGGGAAGGGGAACCATGCAAGTCTTAGTCAGGGATAGTGGTGATGTTGCCATTACAAAATGGTATGACAGTAAGGGCATTGTTTTTTTGTCCACTGTTCATGCTAATCAAACTGTTGATACCTGCCAAAGGTGGAGTAAAAAGAATAGGCAGTACGAAACAGTAAACAGGCCAGAAGTAGTCAAAGCATATAATAGCAACGTGGGGGCGTTGTCTTAGCAGATCGTTTGCCATCAGTATGCCCGTTCTGATATAGAACAAAGAAATGGACTCAACGATTTACATCACACATGATTGACATTGCTGTGTCCAATTCATGGTTGATGTTCGTGATGAATTAAATCAAATCGTAAAGCTACGATCGTACAAATTGGAATTAGCGGAAAAAATGGTAAAAGGCAATACGGAAACAGATTTAGTTTCTGATGTGCATTTAGTGAAAAGAAAGAGAGGTCGTAAATTTGTTGTTTCATTTCCTTCCATCGAGCAACGAAAAAAAATGCATCACATTTACCCGAAATGATAGAAATACGAAATGAATGTGGCGAAACTAGTTGTAAGAAAAAAAACCAAAATAGATGCAGTAAATGTAATATACATTTATGTCTTACTAAAGAAGGAAATTGCTTCAAAATTTTTCACGGTGAAGACTGATTACTACTATTACTTATTAAACATTGAATGTTGAAGAATTATTAAAAATATAAATCAATTAAAATTAGAAGATAATTGTTTATTTGTCATACCCACAGGGTGTGGTCTTTAAGTTTTGTTTTTGCTGTGATCTCTTGCGAAGAGTATTATTATGTAAATCTGTAATAAATGTTGATTTTCTTCATAAAAATTGTTTTTTTTTTATTTATACTGTTACAACCCAAAGTCCTACAAAAAGTGTCAATTTTTGGTACCTATTTATCTAATATTAACCCAAAGGCTTTTAAAAAGAACCAAAGATATGACGTCTAAACTTTACAAATGGGTCCTTTGGTAAGTTATAAAGACTAAAACTATATTTAAAATAAAAACTGCAACAAAAGAAAATATTACGTTTTTTTTGTTTGGGTCTGAACATCAATAAAATTTAATCCTTTTAAAAGGACCTTTGGGTCGTAATTTAAACTAAGCAAACATTTTCCTGGGCCTTAACGAGGTTATCATAATTTATTTATTCATGCACAAAGTTGTACATATGGCGGACTTAATGCCATAGGGCATTCTCTCCCAGTCAATCATTAGGTTAAACATGAGGCATGATAGACAAACAAGAGGCGGTGCAGCAGTAAACAAAATAGAAAGGGCTAAAAAAAAATTAAAAAAAATTGTATATATTTATATACATATACACACACATACATACACTTATATACTTAAGTACACACAATATATACATATATAAATATATACATATATAAATATATACATACACAAGTACATGCATACAGTACATATATACACAATACATACAAATATTATCTATGTCAGAACAAATACGAAATATACATAATTAAGTAAATGAAAATAAGAGCTGTGTTAGTTCAAACTTGTAACGATTTTTCACATGCTTACGGACTTGATTTTTAAAAACAAACTTGTTGGGAGCTTTTTTAATGTCAAGAGGGATGTCGTTCCAGAGTCTGATGGCCATGAGGGCGAAAGAGTGAAATAAATAACCAGTACGGTGTATAGGAGTGAGCAACTTAAGATTAGCCGAAGAACGGAGAGAACGATTATGAGAATCTCCCAGGTATTGAAATTTGGATTTCAGATACTCGGGAGCACATGGATCGTTCAGAATTGTGAAAAGGGTGCAGAGTATTCTAACATATCTGCGCTGACGGATAGGCAGCCAATTTAGCTAAGCACGAAAATAAGATACATGGTTGTATTTACGAAGACCATAAATGTATCTGATGCAGTTGTTAAGTAGACGATCCAATGTATTAAGATGATGTTGAGACAGGTCTGAGCAACACACATGGACATAATCAATAATCGGTAGAATAAGAGACTGGACAAGTAAAATCTAAGTATTGGTGGGAAGAAAGTTTTTTAATCGATATAGAGATCGCAAAGTTTCAGTAGTTTTGCGAGTCACCTCCTGTATATGTTTGTTCCATGTTAAGCAACCATCAACATACAGACCAAGGTTCTTTACATGGGGAGGGAATGGTATGACATTATTTTTAAACATAATTGATGGTAGGTTGGGAATATCTAGTTTCGATAATAATCGTGGACTACCTAAGATTATCGTTTGGCATTTAGATGGGTTCACGTTTATGCCATACACAGTGGACCATTCGGAGATGTATTTCAAGTCATCATTTAATAATGAGATAGCATTAGAGATATTTGAGGGTTCCACTTGCACATACATGTAACTGCGGATCATCGGCATACAGATGGTAAGAGCACTTGAGATTTAATGTGATGAGATTGACAAAAATTGAAAACAGAAGAGGAGAGACTATACCGCCTTGAGGGACGCCAGTAAACACATCACACCAGTCAGATAGTAAATGTTTAGTGCGCACGGCCTGTTGGCGCCTTCGAAGATATGATGAGAACCATTCCTGAGCTGAAGACGAGATATTCAAATGAGAAAGAAGAGCCAACAAGATATCATGATCAACAGAATTAAATGTGTTAGAAAAATCAATTAAGAATACATAATCTATGTTAAATAAGAAAAATTCTATTCTATTACGAGCAGTTCGTATGCAAATCATAAAAAATATGCAACGAAATCTGCCAGAACCTGTAAAGCAAAATTGCAGAGATTATTTTATTTCACCAAGATAAAAACCTAGCTCACAAGTTCGTCGTTGCGATGGCTGCAATTAGAGATGATGAAATATTTGTATCGTCTATTCACCAGATCTTAAGATTTGAAGACGAAGCACTAGTCACTGTCGTACAAAGGTAGACAAAGACTTAAAAAATGAAGAAACTATGTTGAATAATAAATTAACATTAACAAAGTATCCTATAACATACATACTCATTCTCACATTTTATTGAACGGCCCTAGCCAGTATGTTTTATGTAAATAAAAACATTATTTACTGGGTAATAGATTATCAGCATATGGTATAGGACTCGCTCCATAAATCTTATTATGGATCTGAAAGGCTAAGGTACAATTAAAACTTTTGAATAAAAAAAAATTTGTTCTACGTGATAGAGCCCTTTTGAGTAGACTATTACACGTCGGAAGGCTATGTTGTATTTGTATTATGATTGTACGAATGGATCGGCCTGACCGCGGAAGGACCACGCTCTGATTGAATACCAGCTTAATGCTTCTGTTTCGTATGTTGAGTGGAAACGAGCCATTACAACTTAGGATATATTATACATTATTCATTACATCATATTATCCTCAGGGATGACAACGTATCAGTTTGATTCTTAATCAAGGATAGATGTAGATGTCTAGGTTCACAGCATCCACTTACCATCAGGTGGACTCTGTTTTTCATCCTTATTCGATAAAAAAAAGTCTCTAAAATTACACTTTTTAGTTAAAATTTCTTATATTCCCGTTCACCACTCCTGCCCGGCTAGCATGGGCGGGAGACAAAAATTTTATCTCCCGATTATATCCACTGACAAGAGATAAAATTATCTTGTTATGTCAAACGGGGAGAAGTATATCCCCGTTTGACATAACGAGTAGACATATATCCCCCGTCCGTAGCATGGAGCTAAATGAAAGATAAAAAAATATGCTTTTTTGACATTTGAAAGGGATGATTTTATCCTAGTTCATTGGACGTGGGTTGAAGTTTATATTCATACAAAAAAAATCTATCAAGTCTAAGTCTATCTCCCATTCTACTGTGGATATTATATCCACCGGTGTGCCCATGCTCTAAGGGTGGATAAAACTAAGCGAGGGGATAAATATTTTCTCCTTTCCCCGGGGATAAAATTGTCTCCTGCCCATGCTAGCCCTGCAGGTTAGCTTAAATTGCTTGTGTTAGGAGTCATCATCATCATCATTACAGCACTTCATGAGTCCACTGCTGAAAATGAACCTCCCTCGAGGAACACCACAAAGCACAGTCCTGCATCTATCGAATTCCTGAATATCTTACCAGATCGTCAGGTGTGTTAGGAGTGGTTTAATAGTCAAATGACAGGTTCGAACCCTACACCTTTGAATTCGCGTTCCATAGATAATATCATTAACCAGAGCACATGAGCGACAATACCTAGGTATTATCGCTCATGTGCTATTAGCTTTTTTGATGCTCGTTTTTATTTATATGAATTGTAAACCTTGCATGTTTAATTATATTTAATTGGAAATCACATATTATTATTTTTTTAGATTTGTTTCCAATCGCCACAATCTATAGGAGTAATTGGTGGAAAACCAAATCAAGCTTTATATCTTATTGGTTGCGTTGGGGATGAAGTTATATATTTAGATCCTCATACTACACAAAAATCTGGATTGGTTGAAGTAAGTTAATTTGCAATTAAAATTTTATTTAATTAAAAAATTAAAACTGTATTTAAACTCTTGTAAAGTACTATAATATTTTTTTTATTTAATTGTTTAAGTATAATTATTTCTCAAGTATTTAATTGTTTGTATTTAAGTCATAGAAACTTATATCTATTCGTAAAATACGAATAGATATATATATAGCTGCGTCAGTGTGCCCCCCCCCCCTCCATCTACAAACGACATCGGGATTAATTTATAGTACCTAGTTATATAGTATATATAGTATTATAGTGCGTGTACGTCTTCGAAATTGTTATCCTTCGGACATGCGGGTTTCCTCGATGTTTTCTTTCACCGCCGAGCAAGTAGTAAATCGGCACTTTTACTTTCACGGGTGCGCGCAACATCTCATATACATATCAAACAACAGTACATAATAATGTCCTCCACACCGAATTTGGTTCACGGCGGCCAGTCTCAACGGATAACATCCAAAAATAAACATCCTGTCCTGCATATCACTGAAATACAGCAGACATGTAGGTACCTTGGTCACTTGCTATAGGAAAAAGGAAAAAAATGTTTATTTATATATTAGTTTTTTACAGAGCAAGTCAACAGATGAGCAAAAGGAAATGGATTGTTCCTATCATTGTAAATATGCATCTCGAATACCAATTCTTGCCATGGATCCATCAGTTGCAGTAGTAAGTAACAATTATATTTATTATCAAACAAATATCTATAACTTTTGTTCTTGCGTGTTTGCAACATAAGAAAATACTTCACCCCATGTCATCTTATTAGTTCTGTAAAAGTTGTATTAGGTCCTTACATATGAAATTGGCGTTTTGTACGGGAGTAATATAAAGTCAATTTTTTTTTGTAAAATATATTTAATTAATCAAAGTATGCACCGTTGTAATCTATGCACTTTTGCCATCTCATAGGTAGTTCATTGATCCCTTTACTAAAAAAAACCATGGGGGCGAGAATCAATAAATTCTTTGAAGGCGGTTTCGACTGCCGTATCGGAGTTGAATTTTTTTCCTTGTAAGAAGTTCTCCAAATTCTGGAAAAAATGGTAATCTGTTGGAGCAAGGTCCGGGGAGTACGGTGGATGTTGTAGCTCATCTAACTTAGTGGTTGTTTGTTGTGCAGTGTGTGGTCTTGCGTTGTCGTGAATCAGCAGTGGCCTAGAGCGATTGACCAATCTCGGTTGTTTAGCAGCTAGTTCTTCCTTCATAGTTTGCAGTTGCTGACAATAGATATCTGCCGTAATCATTTGGCCAGATTTTAGAAAGCTGTAGTGAACGACACCGGTGCTAGTCCACCAAACACTCACAAGTAACTTTTTCTGACTCAATTTTCGTTTAGGGCAGGATTTGGCTGGGTCTCCAGGGTTCAGCCATTGCGACGAGCGCTTCCGATTATCGTACAGTATCCACTTTTCATCACAAGTAATGATTCGATTTAAAATCTCTTCATTATTGTGTCGGTTGAGCAAAGTAACACAGCAGTCGACGCGTGTTTGCAAGTTCGATTCACTCAATTCATGAGGTACCCATCGTTCAAGTTCAAGGTACTTGAACATCAAGTTTTTTTACTTTCCCGATTTGCTTCAAGTGGATTAATACAGTTTTATCACTTACCCCGAAGCCTGCAGCTATCTCTGAAGTGCTGTGATGGATCCGCTACAATAGCCTTTAATTCTTCATTTTCCACTTTGGTCTCCGGCCGTCCACGGGTTGGTTCTGAAGGTCGAAATTTCCAGAACGAAAACGTTGAAACCAAAACGTACCGTGCTTTCTTTTGGACACCAGCGCCACACATCATTAATCCTTCGAGCTGTTTCTGCAGCACTGGTGCCACGGTAGAACTCGTACTCGTAAATATACCGATATTTCATGTTTTCCATTGTGCGGTAATAAGCGACGCCAAAGAATAAAATAGTGAGGAAAAAACAAATGAATGACTGTTTTCAAAACTCAAATGTACCAGCTAAATGAATTTACAAATTTGAATGGTATTCTTAACCAAAGAGGAGATATTTCAGATCAAAGTGGTCAGTACGACAAAACGCTAGTTTCATATGTACCTAATATTAGGAAATTTGAAAATCACTCACACATAGTGTTTCACTTTTTTAACTATCTGGAGTGACCACGGTTGGCGGCCGGGCTAATTTATTTTGAAATTACGATTATTTACAAGTAAAATACGAATGTTGTAATTTGAAATTTCCCTCCACATTTCGTAACGACCTAAATGAAAATAAACAAAATGGCATTTTACGCGATTATTTTTTACGATATTTAAATGTCGCTTAAAACCGCACGAATTATAAAGTAACCTTGTACCGCTGATATAACAAATTTCAGCATAGTCTGCGAACTACTTTGAGAGATGAAGCCTTTGAGAACTTTGAAAGAAGTGGTTGCCTTTTGACGGCTGTTACAGGGAAGGAAATGTGCTAGCAGTGAAAATTTTATTTGACGAGAATCGGCGAATTATGTATTGCAGATTCAATCAGTCAGCGTGAAGAAGAAAATTTCGCTTTGGGTTTCGCAAAACCGTATACGTGATAAAGCCAAGCTGCACCTATATTATGGTTGTAGCATGAATGGGTCGGTATGACCGGGGTAGGGCTACGCTCTCACAAATAACAGCTTAATGCTGCTGTGTTTCGTATGGTGAGTGTAGAAAACCGGAGACCCTTTTACTGGAAACGAGGCATTCCATCTTGGTCCTCAGGGGTGACAACGCATCTGCATTTTGATTCTTAATCAAGAATAAATGTAGATGTCTATGGGCCGCAGGATCCACTTACCATCAGGTGGACTGTGTGCTCGTTTGTCACCCTTATTCTATAAAAAAAACAACCGCACCCCGACTCACCAATGAATCAATATTCGTGATATTGTTTCATTGCTGGCGTTGCGTACAGCCTTAAATTTTATCGTAATTTAAGTTCTACGAGGTGTGCTCAGAAAGTTGTTCGGATTACTTCCAGCCGCCATTTCAATACCGTGGTGGTGTGGCCACCTGGATGCTTAGCGGCCCACCACTGTACGATATTCCAGAAATTTTCTTTCTCGCACTAATTACTGACTGGTACTACTTAGGAGCCTTAATGAAAAGAGTCTACTCCTTTTTAAAACGTCGGGAACACATCTGCAATTCCTTTGGTGTTACAGTTAATTATGGGCGACGGTAGTCAATTACCGTCAGGTGGGCCGCATGCTCGTTTGCCAACTTTTCTAAAAAAAAAAGAATACTATTAATGTTAAAATTTCAAGCAAAAAAGCATTGTTAGAATTATTTTTTAATAAAATACACTTTATAAAAATATTTAGTTAAGGGTTGAACAGTGTTACGAGCTTGGGGTTCGAGAGAATTAAAAACTGCCGAGTGAATTACCAAAATTGACACTTTAATTACACAACACTAATTACAACTTAAAACCACACTTGTACTACAGATCACTTTAGTTCGCAGTTGTATCGCTTCAAAGTATTCGCTTGTATCGCCAATTCAATACTGACTCGGTCGCGGTCTATACCGGCCTTATATAGGGCCTCAGATAGTTTCCAGAACCTTCTACTGTAGAAACATCTAGAATATTCGAGTACATATCGGTCCCGATTGACTAGGTGTCGATAGTTCTAGAAAGTTCTTCAATGGAAATTTCTAGAAGGATCTTGACTCCTAGTTCTGCTACTCGATACTATAGGGCGCTAGTAGTAACTAGTGTTGCCATGTACCATGCATTAATGGCGCGCAACAATAGCATCACATAATAGGAGTTAGCGGGAAGTGTAAATAGATTAGTGTGTCTAAATAGACGAAAGAAAATGAAATGTTTAATTAATTTTAATTGATAATTGTATTGCTATTTATTTAATCTTTTATTATTTCGTCTGTTCCAGTGTTTTCTTTGTCGCACTAAAAGTGACTTTGAAGAACTGTGCATCAATATAGAAACAAATGTGATGAAAGAAAGTCAACCATTGTTTGAAATATGTGAGAAGAGACCGTCTCATTGGGGTCCCAGTAATGCTGATATTGATCTGCAAAATACTTCTTTGTTTACGGGTAAAGAATATTTGTATATACATTGCTTTTCATTATCATCTTCATCATTACACCCTATCAATGTCCACTGCAGAACATTTGCCATAGTTGCCACGCTTAGCAAGCGGGTTGGCAACCGCAGTTTTTTATTGATTTGTAATCAGAAATATGCTGCTACCCATCTCCTGTTTCAGTTCCCCTCCGTCACTTCATACGACACCCATGGGACGACTTTTAATATTAAAAAAAAATACTAGCAATATTACTATTATTCACTTCATCTACTGCTGGTAAGCTTAGAATGCTTGTGTTAGGAGTAGTTCACGACAGTATTCGAATGGCGGATTCGAATCCACGACGAATTTAATGATCTATAATTACTATTTATACATCAATAGAACAGTTATGGAGAAAAACCTTGTTAACCTCACTGACCTTTAGTTTGCGGCTACAAGTTATATAATTATTTTGTATCGTGTAATAAAAAAAAATGGGATAGAAACAAACATTATAGCTAACTATAAAATTTCATTATAGGTACATATATATACTATAAATGCTCGCTTACTCACTAAAAACAAACCTAGTCCGACATAGTCTTTTTTTCAATTGCACGTAAATTCTCCTCTTATTCTTTTTGTACTTTAAACAGTGGTGACTGTAACAAGTTGTACTAAATAAGGCAGTAGACGCATTATTGTAACATTACTGAATTGTCTTTGGACACATTGAATATTTTTTTAAGATTCATGATCACCTTCCATCCTAAACCCACTGTTGAACATCTGCCTTACTTTCGCTAATTATGCACCTGACTTTCGATAATTAACATCCTACATCTTTTATCGATTTGTCGTGCGTTTTATTAGAAGTCACTATAAATTTGTTTACACTTGTTTACAAGCTACCTACTTTATTACTGTAATACATATAATATGTTGTATTCTATACATTTAATATTAAGTGAATATAATATGTTAACTAAGCCCAAAATGTATTAAATTTACAATTTAATATTTTTTCAGAGTTTGAAGATGTTGATAGACAATTCGATGATTCAGATGAAGAATTTGAGATTCTATGAAATTCAATATGTATGATATAAATATATAATATAGCTATTATCTGTATAAAATATAATATAATGCATAACATTCGAAACTTGTTAGGTATATAACAAGAAAATTGTATCATATTAAAAATCCTGTTTATATACAAAATATAGATATTTCTTTGAGAGATTTTAATTTATTTATGCATGCACCGAAAGAAAATAAAATTTAAAAAAATAACACAAATCATTATTTACGTACGTTTACGTTAAAACGAATATTATGTACGAATAGTACGTTACGTTACGTTTACATTAAAACGAATATTATGATTATGAGGGCTCCACTACGTTTTCTGCCACCAGGGCGGCGCCATTTAGGAATGAGGTGAAGTATTTGACAGATTTCATAGCAGAAGTTAATTTGTAAGAAAAGTGTAGAGATTAATGTTTCTTTCTGAAATATTAGTTATATTTTATATTAATTAGATTAGAAATGGATAAACCAAACTACGGATATTCTTAAAAGTAGAAGAAATTAAAAAAGGTAAATCTAATATATAAAAATTAATGTTTGTTTATTCGTATTTTATGCGCTGCCATACCGTTCATCAGATTGCGGTAAAACTTTGTCAACTTATTGCTTGCACTTGCGCGAACGTTATAGGACAGAGTACCATTAATTTACAGTAGGTGGAGCGCGTGTCATACCGACAAATTCATTCAACTTCAATAAATGTATTAACATTCCTAATTAACTCTTCAAATTTAAAACGATATTTCCACAATTATTTTTTCTGCGGCTGCAACGCGCCGGGTGGCAGCTAGTAATGTTTAAAACTTAAAGAATACAGCACTGAGGCATTGTTTTGTGTATACACAAACACAAGTAACCAAAAATGTTTGTTTTATTTAAAACGCAACTTTTCAATGATGATGACACTGTGTGATCATCTGCGTAACACTTTAGTCACAACTAATGACATCTGCTGAGCGCAAGATTATTAGCCCTCATAGATAAAAAGAAAGAAATAGTAAATTGAAAAAATAACATTGTAGTTTGTTTTGCACGTAAATATTTTTTTTTAAACGAAATATCTAAAATATGAGTAAATTATATATATGTAAATGGACGAATGTATCTAGATTGGTATTAATATAGTTCTCACACCTTTGGTTAAATAATGACTGCTTGCCTCTTTGAAATTACCAATAACTAATTATGCAGTTTAACGTGAATGACTACTAATGTTGATTATTATTTACTTCCTAGAACAAGAAATAGTCACGTCTTTAATCTCTATACGCATCGTTATAACCAACGTTTTGAATGCGTATAAACATATTTATATATAGGGTCGGGAAAAAATTTCTTCGTATTTTATATACAAATTCAAGACATTTTTTTTTTCAAAGTTTAATTACATTTAATTATAATATATATGTGCCACTTTGTTCGATAACTTATTGCCATCTTGTAGGTAGTGACATAATCCCGCTGCTGAAGAAATCTTGGGATTTTTGATTAAAAAAAAAGCGACAAGTAGTTTTGACAGTCCTCTCTTGATGTTAATCAGGTGAAAATCTGAGGGCGCAAGGTCAGGACTATATTATGGTGGATGCATTAACACTTCCCGACCAAGTTCTCCCAATTTCTTACTTGAGTCTCATTAGTTGTTGGCAGTGGAGATCCATAATAAACAATGCTCTTCCAATCCCACCATACACACAGCATCACCTTATTGCGTGTTAATCCGGGTTTCGCTACAGTCTGTGGAACTCGACTATCCTTTGACCATGATCTTTTTCGCACGTTCTTGTCGTAGCTGACCCACTTTTCATCACCAGTGATCAATCTTTTCAAAAATGATTCGGTTTCATTAAGTTTCAATAGAGAATCAGACTTTTTCAAATGGGTCAAAACTGTTTTGTGGTCATTCCTCAATTCCTCGGCTATGTCGTAACTACTAATATGCCGATCTTGCTCCACTTTTTCAAAAATGGCATCGACTTTATCCATATGAAGGCGACCAGAGCGAGCTGCATCTTAGACATCAAAATTCCCGGACTGAAAACGATTGAACCAACTTTGTGCTACTCTTACTGACTGCATTAGGTCCATATACGTAACAAATTTTTTTCGCGGCTTGAGTCGTATTTTACCCTTTTTTGTAATAAAACTTCAGAATGTATCGAATTTCTTCGTTAGATTCACTCATTTAAGCGGACAGAAAAACAATTGAAAAATGGCGGGAAAGTGTTTTTTTACGTTTTATTATTCTTTTAATAATGTCCTATTATGTATTGATATATATAGTTGCGCTGGAATATTATAGGATTATCCGAGGTCCGAAAAGAGGACACGGTAATCCTCGAATCCGGCAACTTGTTCTATCACCGGGAGGGCGACCATCTGTCCCAAGGAGGTGTCGGATTTATCGTCCACAAGTCTCTCGTTAACCACGTTGTAAAGATTGGGAGTGTGTCGACGAGGACTGCGTACCTTATACTCAGAATCACCAAACGGTATTCGCTGAAGGTCATACAGGTGCGTAAACCAACCTCGGCAATCTCTAGATATCTCTAGAGCCATGCATTCCTCCAAAACCCACTATACGGTGTTAATGGGAAGCTTCAACGCAAAACTAGGCACAAGAGAGAACGGTGAGCTGAAAGTAGGGAAATTTGGAATAGGGCAACGGAACCCAAGGGGCCAGCAGCTGGCTGACTTCATAGAGAAAGAGGGACTCTTTATGATGAACTCTATCTTCCAGAAGCGGCCCCACAGGGAGTGGACCTGGTCGAGCCCCGACGGTTCGACAAAAATGAGATTGACTTCATTATGACGACCAGACGACAACTGTTCAGTGATGTCTCAGTGATCGCGAGGGTGAAAACCGGCGATCACCGAATGGTTAGAGGCACACTGAACCTAAACGTTGAGTTGGAGGTCTCGTCTAATGAAGTCACTCCTTGTGCTCTAGTCCAAAGTCCGAAACCTTTCAACTCGAGTTACAAAACCGTTTTCAGTGCCTGAAGACTGCAATGAAGTGGACGATATAAATGATAAGCTCGTGGAAACTGTCCATGCGGTCGGGCTAAGTTCTGCAAGACCCGCCGAAGAACACAAAAACTCTCCGATCACACTCTTAATCTCATGACTGTTAGACGGGAAATGAAGCTGCAGTCTTCAGTGGATTTGACAGCATACAGGCAACTGAACAGACAGATCTCCAAATGCATGCGGCGGGACTTACGCAACTTCAATATAGCTCGTATTGAAGCGATCAGCGAGCGGAACCAAGGCTCCAAAGTCTTTTGAGATCTGTCTGCCAGAAAAATAACTGTTGAAGCTGAAGACCGAGTGGCAGCCTCGTTTCCGGACACCTGAGTTTTGAGTGAGATTGAGAGGTTCTATGGGCAGCTGTACTCGTCATCGTTGGAGCCACACGCAAGTGTGTGGTAACGATCAAGAGCGAGTCTTATCCGTCACTATTCCGAAGATATCCCGGACGTCAGTCTGAGCGAGATTAGAATGGCTCTCCAGCACCTTAAAACAGCAAGGCCCCAGGTGAGGATGGAATTACAGCGGAGCTTCTGGCGGGTGGAAAACCGGTGGAAGGTCCTTCTGATCTTTAATTCCGTCCTCCATGGTGGCACTACTCCGGAGGCGTGGAGCAGAAGTGCGGTGGTCTTGTTCTTCAAGGAAGGTGATAACTCTCTTGAAGAACTAGGACCATTCCCTTGAGCCGCGTCTGCGTGCTGTTTTCAGGTCATTACGAATCGTCTCGCGCAGACTGACTTCCGCCTCGAACAAGCCGGTTTCGAAAAGGCTGGTACCATAGACCACATAGAACCCTTCGGCAAATTATGCAGAAGACCGGTACAATCTGCCGCACACTTGCGTATGGGGACTATGAGAAAGCCTTTGATTCCGTCGAAATGGGCGTGCTACAGTCACTCAGCGGTGCCAAGTTGACTGTCGGTATATCGAAGCGCTGAAGTGTTTGTACAGTAGGGCTACGAGGGCTATCCGAGTACAGAATCAGAGTACGAAACCTATCCAACTGCAGAGAGGTGTAAGACAGGGTGACGTTATATCCCCGAAACTTCACCGCTGCATTGGAAGACCTTTTCAAGCTACTGGACTGGAAATTGACTATATATATATTATGATAGTCCTTATGGCAGAATCGCTGGAGGACCTAAGCACTATGCTCAATGACCTCAATAGTGTCTCCCAACGGATAGGTCTTAAGATGAACATGGACAAAACAAAGATTATGTTTAATGTCCATGTCACACCTATGCCGGTAGTTGTTGGGAGCACTAAACTCGAAGTTGTTGACGTGTATGTTTACCTGGGACAAATAGTCCGACTAGGTAAGTCCAACTTCGACCGAGAGGTCAATAGACGGATTCAATTCGGTTGGGCAGAGTTCGGGAAATTACGGCACATCTTCTCGTCAGGTATACCTCAAAACTTGAAAACGAGACTGTACAACCGTTGCCAGTGATGACCTATGGAACTGAGACGTGGTCCTTCACTGCTGGCCGGATGAGGAAGCTCAAGGTCGCTCAGCGAGCTATGGAGAGGGCTATGCTCGGAGTTTCTCTGCGTGATAAACTTAGAAATGAGGATATCCGCAGTAGAACCAGAGTGACCGACATAGCCCAACGGATTAGTAAGCTGAAGTGGCAATGGGCCGGCCATATAGCTCGAAGAACCGACAACCGATGGGGAAAAAAGGTTCTCGAGGGCGGCCTCGTACCGGCGGACGAAGTGTAGGGCGTCCCCCCACTAGATGGAGTGACGACCTGGTAAGACATGCAGGAAGTCGATGGATGCAGATGGCTCAGGACCGTGCTTTGTGGCATTCCTTGGGGGAGGCCTATGTTCAGCAGTGGACTTGTGAAGGGCTGTAATGATGATGAATGATGATGTATTGATATTAAAACCAGCCAGATACAAACAGTACAACCAAAGAGATTTTTCTTCAATTTTATATAAACAAAATACCTATTATATTAAAATAATATAGTCTATATATATACATATAAATAAAATTGAAGTGTTTGTCTGTAATATCGAAATAACTGGCTTCTTCTTCTTCTCATTGAATTAAACTACTTTTACGGATTATATCGCGTTTAATTAACTTATTTTATTAATTCCCGACGTTTCGGGTGCTTTACAGCACCCATGGTCACGGGGGACTGAGGTGATTGACGTCCCAATGTCAAAGTTAATACAGGTACCTTCAGCTTTTAATTATTAATTTTGGTCCGATCTACGCAGAATGAACTAACTGTGTCTTGAAGTCTTGCAGTGGTATGCTTGGGTTTAGTTTTAATTTTATTAATTGGGATCCCAAGCAGGTGGTAATACCAGCCTCCTCTCTATTGAAGTGGGATGTTTTTAATTTCAATAGCCTCACATCATCATTGAAGAATCGATGTTCTTTCGCGAATCTGTGGTTTATCAAATCTAATGTAATGGCGGGGGCCGTCTAGGATATGATCACAAACTGCAGACTTCCCGGAACGTTGGTACTTCACGTCAGCTATGTGTTCTTTTACGCGGGTTTTAATAGATCGTTTTGTTTGCCCTATATATGAGAGACCACATTCACAATCAAGCTTGTACACTCCTGCATCTTGTAGAGGAATATGCACTTGACGGATGGTAGAACTGACTAATCTTCTTCGGCGGCTTGAAGAATGTTCTTATAAACTCGCTTCAGATGTAGCCAATCTTGTCTGTGACACCTCTGACATATGGTAGTACAGCAGGCACACGCTCGACTGTGGCCGGCTTCACTCGGTCACTGTGACGTAGGCGCGGGACCCGAAGCTTGTTGTCGTGCAGAACCTGCTTGACGTGCTGAAGCTCGGCGGCCAGGTGTTTGCTGTCACAGATCCCTCGTGCTCTCTGTAACAAAGATTTGCCCACGGTAGTCAACTGTGAAGGATGATGGTGGGATTCACCATTTAAATATCGAATAGAATTATTTGCCTCTAACTCCATAGTAAATTGAATTCACTATGGAGTTAGACAAACTAGCTCTTAACTCTAGATGTATTAGTCATTCGAAATCCTAACAACACCATAGGTCACACCGTGTATGAAAAAGACCCATACGCCTAAACCAACTCTGAAAATACTTTTGCCAGTCTTGATCTGACAGGTCGGAAATCGCTTCTTCGTAGGCAGCCACGGCTTCTTCGGCGCTTGAAAACATGCCTTTTATTTTTATTTGACCTTGGGAACAAAAAGAAATCACAAGGAGCTAAGTCAGGGCTGTAGGGTGGGTGACTTAGAGTTTCAACACCAGATTCCTCAATAAATGCTTTTGTTCTAAGGGAGGTATGTGAAGAGGCGTTATCGTGATGCAGCATGATTCCCCGAAGCCCGGTCTTTGGTCGTCTCTCCCACACAGCTTGAAAAGCTTTGTGTAATGCAACTGTAGTATACCATTCAGAGTTGACTGACTCACAATTTTTCAGCATTGACGTCGACAAATGTCTGCTCCGCGAAAAAAACTAGCCACCATTTTTTGCCGACATTGCGAGGTCTTTGCAGTTTTGTCGGTAACTGTTCTTCTGAGTAGACCCATACCGATGATTGCCTTTATTTTCCGGATCATATTGATAGATCCATGTCTCGTCACCAGTAACGATTTCTGAAACACGCCTAGAAGATGCCCCGTTTTCGAAACGTAGACGTATTTCATGGCACCAATCCACACGAGTCTATTTTTCGCATTCGTAGAACAAACGAGGGATCCATCAACAACAAAGCTTCTTCACTCCAAGATGTTGATGTAGGATGGTATGAATGCTACCCGAACTAATGCCTACAATCTTTTCGATGTCCGTATATGTGATTCTGCCGCTGAATCTCTACAGCAAAATAGACAACCTGAAATACACTTCGTAGCTGCATATCCCGGTCCGGTCTTTACTTATAATGAACATGATAATTTATCAAATATCAGTACAACACAAAATGCCAATCCGCAATCTGTAAATGCCACTGTACTAAATGTAATGAAACCAAATAAAAATAAAATAAAGCATCCGATGATCGTAAATAGTTGTGATGGCAAATGTAAGAGGCAATGTGCAAAGTTGAAAGTCGGAAAGAGATTTGGGATAATATTGGGAACGAAATTTTGTATCAAGGCGTAATTTTCTAGATAAATGCATAACTATGTTCTATAAAGCGACGTAATGTTCAAATCTCAAATTTTAATGATTCTTTTTCTAAAAACGAGTCGTTATTTTTCTTTACCAAATAAAGACAATGAATTGATTCCCGTGTGCCGTAACTTTTTTTTAGCAACTCTTGGATATATATAAAACTGATGGCGTGATAACAGAACTTAGAAGCTATAAAGAAAGGGATATTAAATGCATCTGCTTCCAAAGACAATAGGGGTGGCAATCGAAGAACAGTTTATGAAAACATAACTGAACATATCATGAGTTTTCAGCCCACTGTCAGTCATTATCGCCGTCACAATGCGCCATTTACTAAATATTTGCCGAGACACTTAACGTTACAGCAAATGTACAAGTATTTCAAGCAGAAAAATCTAAATTTTAAATGTGGGGTTGAATTATACAGGCAAAATATTTAAAAAAAAATATCATTTCATATGCCTAAAGGTGATAGCTGTGTAGAATGCTCAATGTATGAACAAGAACTGAAGGATTACAGTGATGTTAATTCCATACCTGAAGAAATATGAAAATCATAAGTTCAAAACTCTCTCTGCTTTACAAAGATACAGATTAGATGGAACAAGCAAAAATTCAAATAGAGTTAAATATTTATCAATGGATTTCAACCTTTTTACAAAAGGTGATTATTTTACCAGAGATGCCTGAAATTAAAGATGCTTTTTTCATGAGTCGTTTAGTTACATTTAATTTGACATTTGCTCCAATTGAAAAGCGATTTTGCCACATGTGTCCTTTGGCATGAAGCTCAAGCTGGACGAGAGGCGAGTGATATTATGAACGCCATATAAGCTTTCATACAGGCTAATAGGGACATGGAGCACTTTTATATATGGGCTGATAATTGTACAGCCCAAAACAAAATTGGACCCTTTACACTGCAATGATTATGATAGTCAATAACTCCTTGAATAATCTTAAATCGGTAACTATTAGCTATTTAACCAAAGGCCATACTCACATGTCCGCGGATGCTGTTCATGGCAATATCGAAATGAAAATGAGGAGTCAAAGGGATATATGTATATGATTTTCAGGATTTTAAAGACAGTGATGCAATCAAGGAGAAATATAAAACCTATTGAAATCAATTGTAGATATGAGTGGCCTAAAGAAAAGCTGTTGTGCAAGTCGAATTTAGCGCTGGATCAAAAAACCTTTTTTATAAGACAAGGTATTACTTATTTATCTATACAAATAAATAAAATTGAAGTGTCTGTTTGTAATGTCAAAATTACAGCTTTTTACTCAATGCATATGAAAATATATACGGTACTTATAACAAAAATACAATTAAAAAAAATTTGTCTGTCTGTTTATTCCGGCTAATCTCCGAAACGGCTGGACCGATTTTGACTGGACTTTCACTGGCAGATAGCTGATGTCATAAGGAGTAACTTAGGCGACTTTTATTTTAGAAAATGAATTAGGGTTCCTCGTAAAAAAAACTAAATTATACGCGGGCGAAGTCGCGGGGAACGGCTAGTTTTAATATGTTTGTTTTAGGTCAGATTTGTTTGACCTTTTTGGCCTGAACTTTAACTTTATTTTTCAGATTTGATGAACCCCTCCAGGAATTGCACTTTCTGGTGAAAAAATTGAATTGCATTGAGCTCTTACTACCGAGGCATTAAACAAAATAAAAAAGAAGAAATTATTAATAAATTGGTATGTTTGATGCCTGAATCAAGAAAATCATTTTGGAATAATTTACCTGTCAATGACTCGTCTGCCGATTTGACAAATGATGGACAAATGTCTGCAGCTGAATAGTTTTTTTTTATAAATTAATAAACTTTTCAATTAATAATGATTTTATTTACAAGGCTTTAGATTTACTAGAATGTAGTCAATGAGTTATACTAAGTACCCTGTTCCGTAAAACATAAATACTACATACTACTATGTTCCGTAAAACATAAATACTATATACTACATAAATACTTTTCAAAGGCTAACCTATTTTACGTTTAAGTGCTTTCCTGTAAAATTTAGTTTTAAGACCTTGCTAGGTTTTGAAATGGGACAGCCGCTCTGTACGGGTTAATCTTCGGAATGATTAGACCGATTGTAATGAAGCTTTATGAACATATAAGGAGCAGTGTCAAGAGTGATTTAGGCTAAATTTGATCCGAAAAACTTGCAAGATATATTGGTAACATCGAAAAGCTGATAAAATAAGTGGTTTTTGATGATAATCTCATAAACCCTAAGAAGTAAAAAAATCAAATAAAACTGTTTTGGTTCTAGCCGATAGATATTCTAGCCAAAGAGTTTGTCTTATTTTTATAAATAAAACAATTTCAGTAAACAATGTTTTCGTTTATTCAATTTATAACATCACATTTCCTGACTATTTTTTTTATCAAGTTGTTAAACTTTAAGTACTATTTTAGTATTAAGTATGCCTAAGACGTCAATATTAAAGTTGCAGTGAGACCAATCTTTGTAAATCCTAAACTTTTTTGTTATATATTATTAATATTATTAAAAAAAAAGTTATCTTAGAAAACAAACTGGGTAAATAGACATTTTTCGACCTTTGTATTAAAATTGGGTTGCTATTAACTATTACAAGTGAGGGTAGTAAATAAGTGTGGAAGGAAAAGTAAATCATTAGGTATCTTGAGAGTAATTTCTAACAAGAAATCTAAAGGCGGGCGGAGGGAAAGAAATACTAAAATTTTCACCTTTTATAAATTGTAATAATAACAAATCAAATAATAACATAGATTTTCTAAGAGTAGTTTGTTATTCAATTAACCTACAGGTATAAACAAGCAGCGTGGTTGAAAAGTTAATTGAGACATATTATATTGCAAAAATGTACCATTTAAAATATTACATATTTTTTATAACATTATAAACACAAATAATATTTATCTAATACATATGCCAAACTTAACAAATATACAGGGGCCATAATATGACATTTTTTAAATAAAAACCTTTTTCATCCAAATTTAAACACTAATGGATTTATGATTGAACCAGTGATAATATACTACAAAAATCATAATATCCACAACCTTAAACATTACCATATTTATTAAAGATCCCGATAATTTGGCACCAAATCTTTCACAATTTTTAGCTTTACAAACTGAAAAGGGAAGTTTTTATTTTTATGTATATTATAGCAGTATATATTTATTTAGTTTCATAAAGATTTGGCCCCAGTTTTGATGGTGATATATAGACCATATCTTCTAACAATATTCATTTAAACCGACTGTAAAAACAAGGTTTTGCAAATATTTGTACTTAAAATAAAACCTTTGGTACATGTTGTATGAACTTTTTTATCACATTCGGTACAAAAATATATTTAGATTTTGTAAAGCATGAACAATGTTAACATATATTTCAGTGAAAGTTTGTACATAAAAAAGTTTTTGTTAACTAAAATTTATTATGAACAACTAAGTTAAATGAAAAACTAATGACTAGCACCTAAAGGTAAAAAATATGTTGTGATTTTTTCTGTCGTTACATAATACACACTTTTAAATGCTAATGGGTTACCCTTAAAATATTTTATATCATATGTCAATTTACACTTTTCATTCCCTTCATACCAAAATTATAAATAAATCATAAATGATAAACTGATATAAAAGGTAGAAATATCCATATATCTTAAAAGTTAATAATAACAGTGGATTTTTTAATCATCAGATAAAAGTTATCCATGAAACAAATTATAACATGATATCTGAACCTGTAATTATTTTAAGTTTTAGTTTATCCTATGAATACCTTTATCCAATGATTGAAAAATCAGCCTATAATGAAACAAGTATATCTATCCACAATCACAACCATCCAAAATTTTAAAATTGGGAGTGTTAGAAAATACATTATTATTATGTTAATTTTACAAAATACAAAAAACATCTTTATTTAATTTTCTACTGGACGACTATATACACATTACACACATCAAGAATATATCTTTTAAAATATGTACTCTAAGTATTTAGTTAATTTAGTAATTTTATTAGGATATCAATATCGTCCGATATTATATTAAAAGATTACGGTCTACATTTGTAAAACATATCTTTAAAAATTGGTAGTTACCTACATAATAAGTATATATAGACTTTGGATGTGTAATTCTCAAACAGATATTACTGTGAAATTTACGCGCAAAATACGCGCTTAGACGTGGTGTTGCGGAAAACAGCCCGTCGTAAACCAAACTAAAGTATACTACTGTGAAATATTTGATGAAGATATCTTATTGTGCAAAAAGTTTATTATGAGAACCGTAATGTTGTCTACAGAACCCCTGTAATAGGCTTGAAGTGTCAAACTTTTAGCTCCAAAATCTGGTTCATCAATTCTTTCTTTGATAAATTTAACAGCTTCTTCATTAGAGAATGTATCCCACAATCCATCTGAAGCAAGAACTAAAAACATAGGTTTGTGGTCATCAAGGTTAAAAGTAAGTATATCTGGATCTGCAATAACAAAATTTTTATCCTTGAGGGGGTAGTCACCCATCGCACGAGATGTTGCTAAGATTCCTGCTACTCTCCACACACCATTAAATGCAATATAACCTCCTGCTGCCTCTATTCGTTTCTGTTCCCTTACCTGTGTGATAAAGAAATACCATACAATCAGATATGTTACAATATTGTTTTAATAATACAGTCGAAACCTCATACACTGATATTGTTAAGAAAGACGGATTAAAATATTGTGACAAAATGTCTAGGTCCCAGCTGAGTCTATTCATGGTCTGAAGTGTAATAGCACCCAAAGAGATCCTATCACCAAATTGCTAAATAGTTGTGGTAACTAAGGAATGTCTTAAAAAATCTGGTAACTTCTTACAGATAAGGAGGAAGAATAACCGATTGAAAAATAAGATAGGTGATGGAAAGATTGATTATATTAAAATCTCAATATTCCAATTGGCCACCAATTTTGTTACTTTGTAAACTAATTATTAAATTAAAATAATGTTATTATCACATTTAATGCAATTTAAATAAGAATGGGACTGACTGGGTGTCATATTGTGATGTTATAGCTGTAATACAATAACATAGCTACATAGCAATTACTACAAAGGTAAAGTGGTTCAGTAATAGGGTATTTAAACCCTTTTTCAGATAGTGAACCACTCTAATTTTATATATTTTTTTAAACCGAATAGTGCCATAAAATTACTTTTTATTTATCGTTTTAAATTTTCGCGCGAAAACGCTAGCCGCCATGCTATTAAGCTCGTGACGTCACTGCCCTAGGATTTTGCTGATTATGCAAAGGAATGAGATATTTTTGGATGTTTAATAATGAGTTATTCTTTATCATTGGTGGGTTGTGCCTGAATCCAAAAAACCCCGAATAAGAACGCCGGGGAAGTTATGGATTCAAGTGCCAACTGATTTAAATATGAGAAATACTTGGTTAAAACTGGCAAGAAGATACCCAAATACATTGATTACAAAAACTAGACTATACTTCTGTGAAAATTTTGATGTAAGTATGACGTATATTTAACTGTTGTTTATACAAAACAAACATCATGAGGTGATAGGTATTGCAAGTCAAATTTTGTAATAGATTAGGTTATCTTAGATATTATAACTAATGATTGCTAATGATTGTAATCATAGATAAACATAACTATGTATTATCAAAATACACTCTGACCTGGTATTGTGTTATTGTATAAACAAAAGTTGGGTAATAGGTACTTACTTGATGTTTTAACATTCTCATAACAACTCCGCAGAACAAAAATCTGGATTGCATGAAAATTTTTTTGCCACCATCAAAGTATTTTTTTTTATATAAGGGTGACAAACGAGCACACTGTCCACCTGATGGTAAGTGGTTGCTGTGGCCCATAGACATCTATATCTATCTTCGTTTGCGAATTAAAATGCAGATGCGTTGTCAGCCGTGAGGACTAAGATAGAATGCCTCTTTTCCGGTAAAAAGGGTCTCCGGATCTTTACACTCACCATATGAAACACAGCAACATTAAGCTGCTATTTTACGCTGGTATTCTGTGAGAGCGTGGTCCTTCCCCGGTCGAGCCGACCCATTCGTGCTACAACTATACTATTAATATAGCTGTAGCATGGCTCTACCCACATATAAAATCCTTGGTAGATTAATACTGTTTTGTTTAGTTACTTTGTAGATTAGTACTTCCATGATGCCTTCTCAATAAAATTCGGAATAAAACTCAACAATCGTAATAACTTGAAAATTTTTCGAAATAACACAGGACATTAGCTAGTTTACTTATCCAGTGACGTCACGACGGAATCTAATATGGCGGATAGCGTTTTGGAGATTTCAGGCACAGATAAAAAAAATGTTCTTAAAATTGAATTATAAAATTTATAATGCATTTTTATGACTAGAAATCAATATTTCTCATTTACTTTTTACAAAACCTATCATAAATATATATATATATTTTACATGGTGCAAAATACCCTATTCTGCAAATAACTGGATGTCATCCGAAATAATTAAAATTTTTGGGAGCTGATTCTTCAGAAAATACTTTTACTGAAATATAATATAAGTCGTTGTCAAACCAATATCTGCTATGTGCAAAATGTATACTTTTGAGATATTAAAGAAAAAAGTTCTCCTGTAAAATTTAATATGAAGGTGAATTTTAAAAACCATATCAAGTTAATGTCATAGATATCATACGTAATTTTATTTGTGTTTTGAGTATTTAGATTATTTCCTTTATTTTATATTTTTAAATTACATTATTTTTTGCACATAACAGATTTTAAATTGTCAATTATTTGGCACATAACAGGTATTAGTGAAAAAGATATCTGATTTATACTAGAATTTTAATACTGAAAAATATTAACAATAAGTTTTATTAAGAATTATTATAATAATATTATTAAGAAGAATATTTATTAAGAAGCATACCACTGCAAGACTTCAAGACACAGTTAGTTCATTCTGCGTAGATCGGACCAAAATTAATAATTAAAAAGCTGAAGGTACACCGGATTAACTCTGACATCGGGATGTCAATCACCTCAGTCCCCCGTGACCATGGGTGCTGTAAAGCGCCCGAAACGTCGGGAATTAATAAAAATAAGTTGATTAAACGCGATATAATCCGTAAAATTAGTTTTATTCAATGTGTAGTGTTCGCGTAAATATAAGAAATCATTAAGTTTTATTCAGACTTAAATTTTAAACAATCATAAAATGGATGGCAGTCTTGGTCTATAAATGGTTTTAATTCTTGTAATTGGTTGAACTTTGATTGAGTTATTTCTAATGACCTGTCATACAATGCCGAAGGTTCAGGGTACTGTTGAGGAAGCTGCCTACATTGTGGCAAAATTGTGTACTCTTGTGGATGGCGAAGTTTAAAGTACACTTCACCAGTAGACTTATACAAAAATGCTCTGATATCATTCACAGTGGGATCACCCTTCCTTTTACCTGGTCGAATAGACTGAAAATTAGTGTTTAAATGCTCATAATCCTTGAAAAAATCAAAATGAACTACTCTAATATCATAGGGTTGTTTGGGCCCCGCTTGACGCATTCTTGAAATGTAATCTTGAGGTGCATAAATAGGCGGTTTTATATAATGTTCTATAGTAGAGTGGACACTATCAACTTCCATCATAGTGTGGTGTGTCCCTTTTCTAATATGATTTGTTCCACTTCTACCTTAAAAAAAATTGCATAATTATTTAATGCACTTGCCAAAATCTAATTTCTGATTTAGTAGTTACACCCATCACTAATTATTGTAATGTGTTTATAGACATTGCAAACTGTTTTAAGGTAATCAATTACACAGCTTGGAAATTCGTTGGACGTAACTCCTCCATCTGCTTTATGCATTAAGTTATAAATCGTAAAATTATGACATTGTAGTTTTTGTTTATAATACAGTGCTCCTGCTAGCAATTTTGGTGCTAAAAGAACACTGCACGTCAAAGGTGGTTTACATTACCCTTCAAGTTTTCTATTGCCTTGTTTTTAGCACAACATGCTTCATCTTTTTTCTGGATATGTGTCTCATAATCCTCTTGCGAAATATGTTTTAACTGAAAACTAGTGCAGACATCGTATTGGTCCTTCCTTGGTTTGTGAATTGAAATGTTCTCTTTACTTAGTACACTTAGAAGGTATTTCGTGAAACTGGCTTTTTGTTTTGTTCATTACACCATGTTTTATATACTACGTGCACGTGCAGCTGTGATCGGAAAGTTGACTCTACGTAAATGCACTTTGATTGCGCCCGGCAATAGTGACTAGACACTTTCGGGACTAAATTGAGCCATTCGTACACCGTTCCTCGTGTACTTCTGGTGGTGGCCAAGACCCTATGATTACGTCTAATTAAAGTAGGGGATTCATTGTCATCTCCCATGACTGCCATTGCTGATGTATCTTTAACCCAGCGTAAGAAAGAATCACGTCCGAGATCAAGTCTGTTTAAAATAAAACATTCTGCACACTTTTACTTTGGTATTTTGAGAATCAAACTTAGGTACAAAAATATCAAAAGCAGTTTCTTTCCTGACAGTAATAGAATCATCACATGGTCTTTGCTTACGTATGTTACGTTGTATCCTTGTACAAAAGCTTTTTTTCACCCCATGAATTCATATTCGAAAACTTGACGTGCAATGCAGCTTGTTCTTCTTCTGATACTAAACCACACATAAAACTAGTTTTAGATTTTTGTTTTATTGCAGTATGATTACAACGAGTTTTTAGAGATCTGGGTTCTTTTGGAATGCTTTGTTCTAGCTTCCCATCTTTTTTCTGGTAACCAATGCATTGTTTACCCAGTAAACGGCGGCGTTTAGCTTTCGATTGTTGAAATATTGGAGTTTGAGAGCTGCTTAGCATTTCGATGCTCGCTGTCAACTCCTGAACAGGATTTGATTAATTGTCATCATCATTGCTACTGTAAACAATGTAATGCTTCTATTTGGTGATTGTAGGAAAGGGTGGGCTATTACTTTGTTCAGGGGATGAATTTACCAACACATTCTTTTCACTGCTGGAGGGTATAGACGGTTGATCACTCTCCTGTGTAGCTGTGGAATTTAGCAGGTCTTGATTCAGAGGCATTGGTTCTTTGCGAGGTTCTTGGCATATTGGATGTTGACTTTCCTCTTATAAACATTTTTCATCACTGGCCGTTAAAACTAATTTCTTTCCCGGCTCATTTTGCAGCTTACACAAAAATCACAGATTTCTTTTTCACTATATAACTTGTGCAAAGTACTTTACAAGTTAATACAGTTTATCAATTGACTGTGCTACGTATAAATATATAGAATAGTTAGATAAAATAGAACTAACTTTTTCCAATACAAAATGTATTTATATAGTATGAGCATGGGAAACTTGAACATAGTGGTAGCAGTGGGTGAATATTCAAAAATATGGTCCTTAAGATTAACTAGCTATTCCCAAAACACTGGAAAGAATTCTTACTTGCCTGTCAACTTATCAGTAAATTATGGGTGCAAACAAATTTTTAGCTTATCTATCATCTAATTTATTATTTTGAAGGAGGTATGATCCTTGGAACTAATCAGTGGTTTAAAAATTAAGTTATCTGCCTGTCAACTTATTGGTAATTTATGGGTACAAAGTACTTTAGTTTATTGTCTTATTTATTAGTGTAAAATTTCTTGAGACTAATAAGTGATTTACAAAACATGCACTTATTTATCTATTACTTATTCACTATTTAATGTAATGTTAAATATGCTATGTGCATGTTTGTCACATAGAAGTTATTAATTGACAATATTCTAGCTGCTGCACATAGCATGTTTTAAAAAGTTGTCATGGTTCGTCGTACAGACCTCAAAAGCACATAGCAGTTATTTCATACGAAAGATTGATTGGTGAACTCGGTACTACTCTTCCCAGTCAAAATGTTAAAATCTCAAAAAAGTGCACATAGCAGATTTTGGTTTGACAACGACGATATAATATATGGTATTGTATTGCCTATGCCACCTGAACATAGGTCAATGGTGGTGAACTTGCATGTTATATTGTGATGACAATGATGGTCTAGAAATGGTAATCAAGAATAAGTAACATCTTTAACAAAGAGAATGGAACTAGGCACAAAAAGTCTTACCACCTAGTAAAACCACAGTTAGGCCCAATTTACACTGCCGCGGAACGGAATGGAAGCGAATTTTTGTAATGAAATTGTACATAGTAAAATGAGTTTTATGTTAATTGTGTAAAGTTCAAACTAGATATGAGCCAAAAAATGTCACGCGTCTTCCGTGGAATTCTCGAGAATTCCGCTGTAGATGCAAGACTTCTTTTATCATATTTAGTTTGCATGTTACGCAATTAACATAAAATTCATTTTACTATGTACAATTTCGTTACAAAAATTCTCTTCCATTCCGTTCCGCGGCAGTGTAAATTGGGCCTTATGCATACTACCTATTGAAATCTTTGTTTCTTCAGTAATAAAAAGAATGTGTCAATGTAATCTTAATTCCTTTAAGATAATTTTACGTGGTACAGCCATGCTGCAGTTATATTATGGATGTAGCACGAATGGGTCGGCCTGACCGGGGTAGGACCACGCTCTCACAGAATACCAGCATAAAATAGCAGCTTAATGCTGCTGTGTTTCGTATGGCGAATGTAGAGAACCGGAGACCCTTTTTACTGGAAACGAGGCATTCTATCTTAGTCCTCAGGAGTGACAATGCATCTACATTTTGATTCTTAATTGAGGATAGATGTAGATGTCTAAGGGCCACAGCATCCACTTACCATCAGGTGGACTGTGGGCTTGTTTATTCTATAAAAAAAATATTAATAAAATGGAAATTAATAGAATAGATTATTAAGTGTAAAAATAATATAATATAATTTTCACATTGGATAATACAATCTTCTCTTTTAAGTTTTATGAAATTCAAAATATACCACTGGTATGTCTATAATTACTTACCTGTTGGGGTTTATGGTCAAATGACACAGGAATAGCATTTCCCTTAGAGTCACACATAACACCTCTGGAATCACCAACATTTGCAACAATAAGGTGATTGTCTTCTAAAACAGCTATTAATGCAGTAGTGCCGGCTACATTTAATGATCTTTTTGCTGCTTCGACAAGAAGCCTATCTGCAGCAAGAACTTCGTCTGTCAACAGTTTGCCAAAGTTAATCTTTCCCTTTTCTAAATAACTTGACAAAGGTACAGTTATACTTTTTACAGGTTTAGTGCTTGTTCTTACTTCTCTAGTAATAGGTCTAGCTTTAGAAAGTTGAGCTAACAATTCAGGATCAGTTATTTCCTTTTTAGAAGTATCATCAGCAGCACTTACAGACTTTTTAAAGCTGGTTTTTCTTTCAATACTGACATTAATCTCTTGCTCTTTTTTAGGTATTTCTTGACTATCATGTGAAGGCGGATTAATTACTTTTCCGTCTTTAAATGCATTTAACTCAACTACTTTATTGTACAGATTTTGTATCAAATGATCTTTTGCGTAATTAGCAGCAAATTCACCACCATGTCCGTCAAATATAGCGAAGAGTGAAATTCCTGTGTTATTTATATTTTCATTAATAATGAATTTATCTTCCATATGCATTCTTCGGCCTTTGATTGCATAAGCTGCACTTAGTGAGCCCTTTAATTCCCAGCTTTGTTTATCTGAACTTGAAGCTTCCATAAGTTTCATACGTTGAACAGCACTTAGAGGGTACAAAGCTTGTGATAATCTGCTTAGTAGTGTACGACTCCATAATTCAATTGTTTGTAGATACATGAACAATATGATAATACCTAATGTGAACACGACAACCTCCGACCGTAGCAAATACAGACGCACCATTTTCCATAAATAGCTCACCGAGTATCAAACGCAATACTACTGGTAAAACGTGAAATTATTTTCATGAACGAAACATAAGTTTGATGTAAAACTCTGTCCTCTAATTCGTCTTCCATGTCCTAAATATTTAATAAGCCCCACGTATTAAAACTATAAAATAATTGCGATTTGCGCCTATTCACCATTTAAAACTTATAATTTATATTTTTATCACAACCACTTGTCCACTTGTCTTTTTTTTTTGGAGTTTATGGTTTCAGTATATATAAAGGTACTCTGTGGTTTATGTCCTGGTATCTAGACCTTTAGGCCAGTCCACTTGTCTTTTTTTTTGGAGTTTATGGCCTGGTATCTAGACCTTTTTAGGCCAAGTCTTAGGTATTTTTATTTGCTTTATTATAATTTCCCCAAATGTTTATTTATCCTTCATAGTACACTGCTTCACAATATGTTGATGCGTCACATTGTGCAGCCCTTGGGAGATTTTGACGGCAACTTGAGTCAGCAGACAGCTGACAGTTGGCGATGGTATCTCAAGGCGCCTAAGCAGATAGATACCTTATCTTGAGAATCACATCACCACTAGAGCACTTGTTTCACCGTTTCCACTAATAGTTCACATGCGCAGACACTTAATACATAAAATCGCACCACTTTTACATATCAAAATCCACTTCAAACCATTATTCAAACAATAATACAGGAGCAGCAAACCGCCGCCGATCAAGTTCCCGCCAAAACTCCTCCACTTGTCTTGTACTTATTCAGTGTTGCCATCACAGAACTCGCTACCAAGAGAAGAACGCCAACTTCATACTAAAAAACGGAAACGTGTTTATGAGTGTACACTACAAGCGCTACGGTGGGCGCCCATATAAAACTCTTTTAGCGGGATTTTCAAGCCTTTGTATTTTGTAACTTTAAACTATTTATTTAAGGCATATTCGAGTAATTTTGGCTCAAGCCTCATAAGCCTATGGGGTAAATTCCCATATATTTGAGAGTTTGCACCAAAATTACTCGAATATACTTTGATTAGTATGTGGGATAAAATAAAACTATAAATAAGTATAGTTAAGAGTACGTAATTTTATTTTCTGGAAGACAGATTGTTTTATAAACTATACATTATTATTGATGTTTTTTATTGCTTTTGCACATAATATTTCCACGCTTGTTACTGATATATAACACATGCCATTGTCAGAGAGTTATTCTTCACAGAACATTAACGTAAATTTAAATCAGCAAAATTCTCATGGTGAAAACTTAACAGCCCAAATACGTGATCTGAAACAGATATAATTCGAGTCAATATAGTAATAATCCCTACAAATAACGGTCATTAAAATCAAAATTTTTATAGACTTACCACAACATTGTCATAAATTTTTCTTTTCCTATTATAGGAAACCTGCAGAAAGTGATCAGATAATTTTGTGCTTTTTAATTGCACAACACTTAACTTACTTTCGATGATGATCACACATCGTGCATAAAATTTTGAAATAATGAATTCATATATAGTCAATATCTTATACAGAGTTAACATCTCACAAAAAATCTTTACTGTATATTCACGACGATATTATGACTGTGTATTCGCCTACAAACGAAAATGAAGTATTCTGAGCACATAATAACTGAATTTAAGCAAAAATCAATAATAAATATTAAAATCTAAATCTATGAAATAAATTTGAATAAATTTCAGAAAATATTTTCAATATGAAAGACGTTGACAAAAAATGTCATTTGTTTTCTTCTATTAATTCATGGCTTCTTTTGATAGAATTCTGCTAATATTTAATAATTTAATTTTAATCAGTTAATAGGTAAATTAATTGTGTAAATCTCAGAGTAATATGTATGTAATTATACTTTAAAGTACTATTAGTACTTTCAGTGCCTAGAAGATTGCAATGCAGTGGACGATATGAATGACAAGCTCGTGGAAACTGTCCATGCGGTCGGAGCTAAGTTCTGCCAGACCCGCCGCAGAAGAACACAAAAACTCTCCGATCACACTCTTAATCTCATGGCTGTTAGACGGGATATGAGGCTGCAGTCTTCAGTAGATTTGACAGCATACAGGCAACTGAACAGACAGATCTCCAAATGCATGCGGCGGGACTTACACAACTTCAATGCTGCTCGTATTGAAGAAGCGATCGAGCGGAACCAGGGCTCCAAAGTCTTTGCTAGAGATCTGTCTGCCAGAAAGAGCCAACTGTCGAAGCTGAGCAGACCGAGTGGCAGCGTCGTTTCCGGGACACCTGAGATTTTGAGTGAGATTGAGAGGTTCTATGGGCAGCTGTACACATCATCGTTGGAGCCACACGCAAGTGTGAGTAACGATCCAAGAGCGACTCTTATCCGACACTATTCCGATGATATCCCGGACGTCAGTCTGAGCGAGATTAGAATGGCTCTCCAGCACCTTAAAAACGGCAAGGCCCCAGGCGAGGATGGAGTTACAGCGGAGCTTCTGAAAGCGGGTGGAAAACCGATACTTGAAGTCCTTCAGAAGCTCTTTAATTCCGTCCTCCATGGTGGCATTACACCGGAGGCGTGGAGCAGAAGTGCGGTGGTCTTGTTCTTCAAGAAAGGCGACAACGCTCTCTTGAAGAACTACAGACCGATTTCCCTTCTGAGCCGCGCCTACGTGCTGTTTTCGAGAGTCATTACGAATCGTCTCGCACGCAGACTCGACGACTTCCAGCCTCCCGAACAAGCCGGTTTCCGAAAGGCTTTAGCACCATAGACCACATACATACTCTTCGGCAAATTGTACAGAAGTCCGAAGAGTACAATTTGCTACTATGACTGGCATATGTGGACTATGAGAAAGCCTTTGATTCCGTCGAAATTTGGGCGGTGCTGCAACCTTCAGCGGTGCCAAGTTGACTGTCGGTATATCGAAGTGCTGAAGTGCTTGTACAGTAGGGCTACGATGGCTATCCGAGTACAGAACCAGAGTACGAAACCTATCCAACTACAGAGAGGTGTAATCGTTATATCCCCGAAACTCTTCACCGTTGCATTGGAAGACGTTTTCAAGTTTCTGGACTGGAAAGGATACGGTATTAACATCAATGGCGAGTACATTACTCACCTTCAATTTGCCGACGATATAGTCCTTATGGCAGAATCGCTGGAGGACCTAAGCACTATGCTCAATGACCTCAATAGTGCCTCCCAACGGATAGGTCTTAAGATGAACATGGACAAAACAATGATCATGTTTAATGTCCATGTCACACCTATGCCGGTAGTTGTTGGGAGCACTAAGCTCGAAGTTGTTGACGAGTATGTTTACCTGGGACAAATAGTCCGACTAGGTAAGTCCAACTTCGACCTAGAGGTCAATCGACGGATTCAATTCGGCTGGGCAGCGTTCGGGAGATTACGACCCATCTTCTCGTCAGGCATACCTCAAAACCTCAAAACTAAATTGTACAACCAGTGCGTGTTGCCAGTGATGATATATGGAACTGAGACGTGGTCCTTCACTGCTGGCCGTATGAGGACGCTCAAGGTCGCTCAGCGAGCTATGGAGAGGGCTATGCTCGGAGTTTCTCTGCGTGATAAACTTAGAAATGAGGATATCCGCAGTAGAACCAGAGTAACCGACATAGCCCAAAGGATTAGTAAGCTGAAGTGGCAATGGGCCGGCCATATATCTCGAAGAACCGACAACCGATGGGGAAAAAAGGTTCTCGAGTGGCGGCCTCGTACCGGCGAACGAAGTGTAGGGCGTCCCCGCACTAGATGGAGTGACGACCTGGTAAGACATGCAGGAAGTCGATGGATGCAGGTGGCTCAGGACCGTGCTTTGTGGCATTCCTTGGGGGAGGCCTATGTTCAGCAGTGGACTTGTGAAGGGCTGTAATGACGATGATACTTTAAAGAGCAAACCAAAAAAAGTTTAACATAGAATTAACATTTTTAGTTTCTTCCGATATAACATGAATTTTTGTATCTAATTTTTAAAATGGCAATCTAAAACAACATGAAGGAAAGAAACAGCGATATTTTTTTTCTCACTTTATTTTTACAATCCCTACACGACATTGACAAAACCATGATTGTGTGCAGATTTTTCAGCTTTCATACGTTTCATACAATGTTGCATCATCCTGGTTGCCATCGTAAAAATCTGAGTTTCTGAGTTGCCATCGTAAAAATCTGAGTTGCCGTATGTCACAGTCTGGTTTGCCGTATTTTAAGCAAAAATTACTAAATTGCCGTATTTTGAATTATTTGTGTAAATGTCTATTTGTCATTTCTTTCTTCTCCATAAAGGTTTTTTATCGCTTCAGATTAATGTTTATCTAGTGAGTATTTGTCCTTGCTTCTCATTTTTCTACCGACTATAAAAAGGAGGAGGTACTTAATTCGACTGTATGTTTTTTTTATGCGTTTATGTGTACGATTTCGATGATTCTTTTTTTATTTGAAAGGTGGGGCTTCTCATGTGGTCCCATATAAATTTGATCAAGGTCTGACCGATAGTTTTTGAGTTATTCTTAATAATTTGTATTGAAGTCGGTTGTACAAAATTTTTAATTTTAAATTATTTTAAAATTATCTTATAGAAATCACTGACATGAAATATACAATCTTGCACACGTTTTAATATATCACTATCAATACTAACAACGTTTATTTTGAAATCAAAATATTCAGGAAATGTTTTCTCAAGCAATTCAACAAATGCGATAAATTTTCTGAGGTGTATGTATGTATGAGATATCTATCTACCACATTAAAAATAATAAATTATAGTCAATTACCAATTACATTGGACAAAGAGTGTATCTATCATGCCTAGCGCAGTTGTATGTAGCTTTGTCTCAGTTACGTTCCTTTACTCATGTGGTACATATGTTTCATTTAATTCAAACGCTAGTGAAAAACGCTTCGTTTTACTTTATGACCAATTGCCGTATTGTGTGATACGGCAAACAGAGGCCTGCCGTATGCCGTATTTTCTGAAAAAGATCGTGCATTGCTGAATAATACGGCAATTGTCGATTCACTAGCGCTGCAAAGAGATGTTGCATCACTTTGCGTTTTTTATTGCATTTATTACGGTGCTCCCCGTGGTCAGAGGTTATTTGGATTGATTCCAGCCGCCAAATTCCACTATTGCATATTGCGACAAAACTCATGATACTAACCACAACATCTCTGGATGTTTGTAAGTACAACCACATGCGATTTACTTGACGGAGCACGGAGCTTTCTTCATCGTAAGACTTCTTTGTAAAATCTGCTATCACCGGCGATTTTTCTGGACCAATACGACTAAAAGATCTTTAAGAAACGAGCTTAAGCGCTTTATTCACGATTCATCCCAGTTGTACGTCCGCTCAAGGCCGCGGTGCTGGACGTAGCATACACACTATCGTGCACGATAGATGTCATCGAACGAATTAAATGAGCGCGTGTGTTTTATTTATTTAAAATACTTACCACCAGTTTTATCAAAACAAACAAAAAATGGGTTCTTCTGATGTTTTCAGCAGCAGCAGAAGGGAGGAAAAAAAATGGGAACAAGTTTATTTATGATTGTGGATTTTAAACACATTTATTAGACTATATTTTTAACGTTACCCTGATTTAAAATAAACGCAAGTTACGTTTTAAAATAGAGAATAAAAGTGCGGATGCTTACTAGAATTTTATTTAGTACGTCTGCATTATATTCTTTATGCAGAACTTAATTTAATTTGTTAATTTTGAGTTTGACTGTTTTTATTTTGTTTAAAATTAAATGTAAATCTTTAGAGGGATATATAAGCTATTTTTGTTAATAATATAATGATAAAACGTAACAAAATGTTTCATTACTTTCATTTATCATGTCAAGGTGAATACGCGTAAATGTTTAAGGGTACGGACAGACGTGCTCAAAAAAAGTATGCTCATAAGCTTGCTTAAAATGAGCATGCTCTGCAACTGTTCACATTTGTCAGCAATAAGCACGCTTAAAGCATACTCATAAATAAGCAAACCTGTTCACACGCCCCCTTTTACCCGCGCCTCAGGTAGCATGCTCAAAAATCAAACATCGGTTGATTTTTAAGTACGCTCAAAATAACCATACTCATTACTAGCAATGTTGCGACACACGTGCTACTAATGAGCACTTGCTCAATAAAAGCATGCTTTCGTGCTAGTAATGAGCATGTCTGTCCGTACCTTAATGATTGAAGGTAGATGACAGAGCAGTGAAGCGAACGCATGCACTGTTACTACCATATACTTAGGTATGCCAGTATATTCGAAGTCTATGGTTACTACATTAAAATTACAAAAATGGTTTCTAACTGCGGGTCTTGTCATGTTAAAACTATTTGACAAGCAGTGTGAGGTCTTGTGTTATCATGTAGCAATATGGCGGTTGACAGATTTCGCACGAGTGGGCTCTCTTTTCCTGTATAGGACAATTACTATACTCTTTGAATATGGCAAAGGTCAACTGACGAGTCGGGGTTGTTTCTCTGCGACTTTCGCCATCATTGTTCGTAGTTCTTTACAATAGACATTTGCTGTTATAGATACCTTTACTTTTACATGCTATTAAAGTCCACTCCTAAATATAGGCCTCCCCCATAGATTGCTTTATAGGGGAGGGGGGATATTTGCCATAGTGTCCACGCCTGGTAAGCGGGTTGGCAACCGGTTTTTTATTTTTAGTCATTATAAGGAAGACGCTGACGCCCATCACCCGATTTGTTTCCCTCTGTCGCCTCTTACGACACCTACGGGATGATTTGTAGTGGATATTCTTACACCGCCACTACACGGTACATATACTGTTATAGATAAACTGAATCACAAAATAATATAGTGAATTACATCAAGAAGTGATCTACAAAATGTTACTATTACTTTTCTATGGGTGAGCTTCGTTTCAGGGCATTGTTTTCTTGTGTCATCGGTATTAATCGCAAAATTATTTTATTTGTTTATCGGTAAATATCGCAGCAATTATTTTTGCTGCACTGAGACCTGACCCGGCCCGCCTAATGGAACATTGTTTCTGATTAGACTATTGTTTGAGTTTGAGCCGAGTAAACGTCATTACGTTTACTCACTATGTATTGTGATTTTTATTACTTACTCTTTGTAGGTTTTCATGTCACTGTCCGTTCATGACATCATTCCCATTTAGTGCTGCCATAATAAAACTTAATTTTCTACTAAAATAAAGCCATGGCTTCAAATGCAATATTTCTTGTTTTGCATTGTGACCACTCTCAAATATAATAAATATTATAATTGATGGTGACGACAGCCTGTCGGTGTTGCATCACTTTTATGCGACAATAATGCTGAAGCTTGATATTTCAATAGAAATTACAACAATGTATGAGTAATCATTTACATCTGCTTATGAAGGTCGATGTTTCTGTGAAGTTAATAAAACGTATGGGCGTAAGATTAAACAATAATCTAGTTTATTGATGCAAGCAAGACGCAAACTTCTGACCACGTGTATAAAATTTTATTCCGGAGGTTTATACTTCACTGATATAAAGTTAATAAAAACTTCAGAAAAAACAAAGTATTGATGTAAATAAAATAAAATAGTGTTTTTATAAATGTATTAAAACAGCAAAATCGATATTACAATTCAATAAAAGACATGAGTACTTATTTTGTGCATGGTGATTATAAATATTATTACAAAGACTACATACAGTATGTCGTTTTCCTAACACTATAAAAGTTTTTATGGCATACCTATAGTCACAGTTCGACTAAGATAGATAATATAATTAATCACAAATTTTACTTGTCCTTCCTTACACTTAATTAGAATAATGGTTTAACAACTTTCATAGTAATTAAAACAATAGAGTATCTAGCTATCTTTTCATGAAAACGATATTTATTAAATATTAACCGAATATTATTTTAGATGTTATATAATTAGTAATATTTTCGTTTCTAGCAAGTTAGTTTCCGAAAGACCAAGAATAAGGATGATTAAACATTTAGTTATATTAATACATTCCATTAATCAATCACAAATATCATAAATAAGAAAGTAAATACCCAAATACCCCATTGTCAATACCACTGAAAATCATCATAATAATTGTAATCATTTATTATTTGTATAATACTTTATATTATTTACTAATATAATTGAGACTATAACATCCACATTAATTGAACTTTACTTTGAAGCGTCTTAAATATATAAAAACAATAAATAAAAAGCTGTGGAATGAACAGAGTATTAAAAACATCATGTGAATGTCACATAGCACACATCTAATAAGCAATAAGAATTCAAAAAAACTTCAAGCGAAATAATATAACACAAATGTTCAACTATTCGACGACAATTAACAAAATAAATAAAACAGATATTTAAATCTATTCAACATTTAACTTGAACCATGAAACAAATCGTGACTCTACTGTATAGTACATACATTTTAAAATAACTTAATCGAGTGACATAAATCAACAACTCAAAGGTATTTCTGAAAATAATCAGGTCACTTTTTTGATGCAAACTTATTAGTATAAATAAAAAATCAGTACAAAGTTGCTAGATATAATATTACATTGTAGTATTTTTATTTTTATACGCTCTAAAGAGATATTGTAGACAAATTTAAGGAACCATTGATTATAAATAGATGAGAATAGGACAAACACCTTATGAACTACAATAGTGTTAAGAACTTTCTTATTAATAGGTGTTAGTTTTCACGAGACGTGTTTGAAAGATTTTTTTTAAACAGTTTCATTAAACGTAACTTACCATTCGTATCAAATGATACAAAAGACAAGAAATTTGAATTCTGTTGCCATTTATTTATATTTTGAGAAATAAATTACATTGGTTCAAAACAGTTGTTCATTTAGATTAAAATCAAGGTGCTATTTTTAGTTCCGATTTTAGTTTATGTTTTTAGGTTAAGTTTTGATTATGGTTTTTACAGGCTGGATCGAAAATACCATATCACAAGTTTAATACAAAGCATGACGACCAAATTCACATTGAATAATGCATATTTTTACAGATTTTATTTGTTTAGCTTTTTAATTTTAATCTCCGAAGTTTCCACTGCTTTGCAGCACCTATGGCCAAGAGGAGAAAATGAGCATAATGGTTTTATAAATAAGACAGAGTTTTAAGATCTGTAATCTAATTGAATTACGATTAGATTTTAAAGATAGATAAAACAAAAATAATTTGACTAAATTTGAGACTCCAAGAATACATTATTAGAGCATTATCAAAATACGATCACGACAACTATACCGACTCTTCTCTTGAGAACGAGGTTTTTCAAATCAAACTTTATGGATTGTCTAATTTACTTAAGACAATGTTTCAAGCATTACTGGACTCCAACTCTACTCCAGTGACGGTGGTACTAAGGTTACCATTCACGAGTATATCTTGTAAAGGCTGGCCCAGCATTCCGGACAGTGAGTCGCTAAGCTTGTAGTAGTTAGTCTCAAGGGCTTCGTGGTAAGACACTTGATCTGAACTAATGAGTTTTGCGTTCAATTGAAGCGCTGAGTGACATACTGTTAAGAACTCCCTGTAAAATATAGACCATAATTAATTATAATGGTGTTTCTTGTTCAATGGCATAAATGTTTTACAGATATTGCTGGTGCTGGGAGCTATATTCTTATACAACTTTAAATACTAATTCATCATTAATTCTAACGCGTTATTTTTTTTAAAGAGCTGTTTGAGTTTATATAGTAGTTGTATACAGTTGTAGCCATAACATAAAAAATATACTAAGATCTTACTTGAAAGTTGCTTTCAATTTATCAACCATTTCGTCTGGATACATCGGTGCCAATGTTGGATCCAAAAACGCGTTCGCATACGCTAGCGGACCGGCGTTAACTTGTACGCATATGCTTCCTTGCAGCCTGCAAGAAAATCACATTTATATTTTAAAAATTGTTTGCTATGAACCTCATTTTTGTACTATGTCGCGTAAATCTTATATTGATCTGAAATGTCCACTAATACGATTAAATAGCTACACACAAAATGATCAGAGTGTTGCTAGTGTAACTTTAAGCAAAACGGTTGCAGATTAAGTGAAATATGCCAGAAAGAAGTAACAACATAAAAGTTATCGGTAAGGGTATGAAATAAAGAGTCAAACAGAAGTGAGGGTAGACTCACCCACACGTTACAAAAGTATAAAATTTTTGCGTATATGTTTTTTGTATTAAATTAAATTAAATTATGTACTTGAATTACGTTAACGTTACAGCCTATTAAAGTCCACTGCTGAATATAGGCCTCCCCCATAGATTGCCTCATAGGTATCATTTTTGCCATAGTTGCCACGTTTGGGAAGTGGGTTTTCAACCGCAGTTTTTTTATTTTTAGTCGTTATTAGGAAGACGCTACTGCCCATCTCCTGATTTGTTTCCCTCTGTCGCCTCTTACGACACCCACGGGATGATATGGGGTAGTGGAAATTATTACACCACCACTACACGGTGATTTTACCGTGTTTGCAATAGAAATTTTGACATGTCTAAATAAGTTTCGGTTTCGGTCGAAACTGAGATCGAGGCGGAAGATTCGGTTTCGGCTAAAAATCTTGTTTCGGTCGGACACTAGAAGTTTAAAATAAACGAGGACTTATGACGTCTGTCAGCACGCATTGGGGGTAGTGTGGCGCAGTTTAAATTGATACAAAACCCTGCCAGTAACGCCGTGTATTGGCGGCAAATGAGAATCTACTAACGTATATCATCCCATTGGTGTCATAAGAGGTAACAGAGACAAAAGAAACAGGAGATGAGCAGCAGCATCTGCCTGGTAACAACTCAAAATAATAAAAAGTCTAGTTGGCCTGCCCAGCGAGGCTAATTTGGCAAAAGGTTTTTTTTTTTTTTATAGGAGAGGGGGCAAACGAGCATGCGGCTCACCTGATGGTAAGTGACTACCGCCGCCCATGAACAACTGCAACACCAGGGGAAAAGGTTATATTTGTTGCAATGAAAAGGCCTATGTACAGCAGTGAACTATTGATATGCTGAAATGAATTAATGTTTTTTTCTGCAACGGTGAGTAAAAGGAGCTTTAATTTTACACCCTACACAATTATCTAAAAAAATATTTTGCTTCCTCTTTTACCCCTCAAAACTGGAACCAAATCGAAGTCAAAAAGTTCGAATTTTGAACCTCCCGTCTGTATTTGGGTAAAAAGTCTTTGAGAAAAATGTATGTGACAGAAAGATAGGCAACGAGGTGATTTTATAAGTGCATCGTTTTATTGACTTTGACACAGAAAACTAAGGACTTCACAAAACCGAAGTTTACGCTAGCGAAACTACAGGAAGAAGCTAGTTTAATATATAAAATTAATAATGGTTTGTTATTCTTCTATGCATTGCCAAACTATTCATCTGATTACGATGAAACTTTCGTGAGTTGATGTGTACGCGCCCGTTATACACTTTTGATAAACAAGTCAATACTTGTATGTTCGTTCGTCTTTATGCGTTCTAAAGTCATTTATTCGATTACAATGAAACTATATTGAGTTGTTGTGGGTGCGCCCACGAAGGGTTCTGACAAAAGAGGTAATGCAATGCATACCGGGCACAGCCAAAGAGAATATAAAACACTAAGAACATAATGAACTTTAATTCGGGAGGAGCCTCTGCGTTATTATCTGAACTTACCTTTATTGTGTTAATTGGCGCGAAAAAGCGTACATGCTATTTTATGAATATGCTCATATTGTGCCTCAGAATGTTGTATCGTACGATTTGTAATTAGGATAATTTATTTTATCCAAAGGTGTAATAATTATCAATAAGGGTTCACAGCCATGGCAATACCAGCAAATGACAATTTTTGGTTAAATAGAATTGATTGTGTCCTTAGCGAGGCAGGAGGTACACAGGTTGTGTATTTGGTTTTAGTACCATATTTACAATAAGAAATTCCGCAGTTGGCGAAGAAGAAGGTTCCAGTTATCTAAATGATAGTAGTTAGTTGATAAGTACATTATAATATTTGCATAATCTTTTTATTGAATTTTTTGTTAGTTATAAGATTTTCCTGTTGCTTTGAACTTTTATTAAACACAGATTATGACAAGGTGTTAAAATCATGTAGGACTAAGACTATTCTACGAAACGTTATACATAATTAAATATATTTTTATAAAGATACAAATGAACGTTGATTTTTCAACATTTACAGTTACCTCAGCTGGAGCTTCTTTAGATCGGGTGCTTTTGCGTTAACAATTTCCGTTAGTTCCGTAACCTGCGACTCCATTTCAGACACCGCTACTTCTATAGGGCTCTTCTCCTCTACTTGAGTCTCGATGACGGGGATGCGTCGCTTCACATATGGGAACCAATTTTCAGCTGAAAATTTACAGTGATGTTTTTAGTGTCAATTTCAGACCTTGAAAGATTAGCGTTCGTGAAATTAATCTACACTGAAACTATACATACTACAGTCTACTATAGTCCATCTGATGGTAAGTAGCTGCTGCATTCCACGGAAAGCTGCCAACTTCAAACAAAGAAGGCAAACAGAAACAGACGTTGATACTTCATTCCAATTATTTATAAATATATATTTTGTAGTAAGTGATAGTTACTTAAGTAAGATATTTAAATATTAAATTTACTGTTTTAAATATCATATTAATGACATTATTAATGTATGATGTAAGACATCAATTATAATTAATGTATAAAATTAAGTCAATTACATTAATAATGTATATATTTATAATATTATTAAGACGTCACGCTATCAAAATTTAAAATTATCTTGGTAAAATACAGCTACGATGAGCGAAACGCGTTTAAATAATGTATACGTAAATTGACCTTTTCAGTTATTTATTTCATATTCATGTCGTTCTCAATCTAATTAGTTTACTCCATAGAGTGTCAATCAACTTTGTATAAATTTCGTAAAATTTACAATCTAACGGTAACTACCGTTTAGATTGTAAATTTTACGAATTAAATCTAAATCACACACTCATCAAAGAGAACTCGAAATGGCTGTTTCGTATGTAAATATTATGACTAATATTCCATAAATATGTATAAATAAAATTGAAATGTCTGTCTATAATATCAAAATAACTGTCTTTTACTGAGCTGAGGGGGCGCATGCATGCCTTTAAGACACGAATGGCCACCTGATTGGGCTCCTATAATTAATAAAATTAAATCCTAAACCAAGCATACAACTGCAAGATTTCTGGATACTATAAGTTCATACTGCCTAGATTGGAACAAAAATTAATAAGCTGGAGGTAGCCGTGGTTAACTATAACATTGGGACGTCGAACACCTCAGTCCTCCCATGACCATGGGTGCTGTAAAGTGCTCGAAACGTCGACAATATAATCCGTAAAAACTAGTTTTATTTAAAAGGTTTATTGATGCCGTTGATTGAGTAAAGCGCGACACACAATTTACCTCTAAATCCATGGTATACGTATAAAATAAGATGAGGCTTATACAACAGATCGTCGCCTACCTGTGTGTGAGTGATTCGCCACTGTTAGTATTTCACAGTGTTGTTCGTTATATTAGTTCGATCAAAATTGTACTCTAAACCAGTGGCATAGATAACAAAATACGTCGTCACGTACTGGTGAGATGCGTGAGTCGCAGACGCTGATGGTGCACGGGCCCGCGCGGGGCGCCGTCGCGCGTGAACGGCGTCTCAAACACGAAGCGGCGCACGTTGTGAGCGCGCTCGAACAAGCTCTCGCCGCTTGTGCTCGCGGCCGCCATGCCTTCGGGCGCTGCTCTCACCCATGTCACCTGGATGTGGGCCAGCCTGCTGTCCAGATCGTCACGGTTCACCTGCGATGAAAACGTCACTGAACACTATGCGCTATGAGAATAGTAGTAGGACTTCTAGCCCGTTGTGTAGGGTGTCAGGTTTTTTTTAAATATTATCAAAGGTATAAACGAGCTAATAGTGACTAGCACCAACCCATTGCTATCTGCAACTAACTTCAAAAAAGGAGACTATGGGTGCGTTGTCAAAGACTAAGAAGGAATACCTTACAGTATTTTATTAAACCCATCCTTCTAACCGCAACACAGTAGTCATTTAGAAAATGAAATTAAAATATGAATGACTTGAAATATATATGTAGTGCCAAGTTAAGAAAAATTAGATAAAGCAATAGCTTTATCTTATTGTTCTTAACTTGATGATTTTTATAGAATAAGGGTGACAAACGGACACACAGTCCACCTGATGGTTAAGTGGATGCTGTGGCCCATCGACATCTACATTTATCCTCAATTAAGAATCAAAATGCAGATGTGTTGTCACCCCTGAGGACTGAGATGGATTGCCTCGTTCTAATAAGAAATGTACAATCTCGAAACGGTTTCGGAATTACGAGTCAGTAAATTTTGTATACGTTAGTAAATTATTAAACATAAAACTATCGGTAATAGGCGGATACCTGTGTCCAGGAGTAGGACGTACTCGTATATCAGCTGTATCTTTACAAATTTACCAAATTATTTATAAAATAACTTTGCTTGTGCGATTTGGACATTTTTCTTTAAATTGCTTACTAATTTTATCATAATTTTATATCACTTTACAAACGAGAGATGACTTTACAAACTACAGATGACTGGATTTTAAAATGGCAAAAAACCAGACTCAGCAAAAACATAACCACAAAAAAAAGTTGCTGTTACATGTTACGTCTAGACAATTACAGATTTAAATTTGAATAATATAACAAGTTGAGGTGATGCCAAAGTGTGTGTTCGCTTTAAAAATCATAGGTAATCAGTGCGCGTTTCGTTTCGATGCGAATTATGAAGAGGTTAATTGGAATTTAACAACTTCCCTGTCCGCGAAATGGTTAAAATGCTTATTTACCATATTATGATGAGAATTTCTAGATATCCGATGGAAATATTTTAGGGACACGCCGTTCATAGATAATTATTTTGCTCTACATTTTGTATTGGTAGCTTATACAATGTGTCCGGTTACCGGTGTCGGAGCTTTAATGCTATAAAATATAATCAATTTCATCGACAAATCATGTCTCAAATCTCATTTAGACCTAGCTGTATTTAAATGGCAGCCATTTAAATTTTCAGTGTCACCACCTCGACCCCGCGCATTAAAATTACAATATTCACCGATGTAGAAGTCCTACATTCTTAACAGATGTCTCATTGGGTAGATAAAGATACGCGTAATAAAATAAAAGCAAACTTTTAACTGCAAAATTGTATTTAGATCCTAAAAGACTAAGAAAAGAAAAAATGTAAAAAATTCGGTTATTTTTCACATTTTCGACTTTAATGAAAAAGTAGGTCATTTACCTATCAATTTTGTACATTTATTAGATAGAGCAAGATATTTCCTTAACATAAACGTTAAAACCTTAATTATAAATTAAATATTTTAAAATTGTACTTTATCAAACACGACCTCTTAAGCGCAAGCACCACGTGCAGGATCATTTATGATAGTTCAAGAGCAGGTAGAAAACCCAAAGCCCATTGTTTGATGTTCTAAACAAGTGTACTTGGGACAACAAAACAGTCGTCCTCGCCACGCGTTGTGATTACTACTTTTGCCCCTCTAAGATCGCTTGTTGTTATTGTTAAAAAAAAACCGTTTTGTGGAACATTTTAAGTTTGTGGTGAAGTTTCTAGTTATTTTGATATGTTCAAAATGGCAGATGGTGAATACTCAAACCAGCATGTCGCTGATATCCACTTTGTGTATGGATTGTGCAACGGCAACGCAAACAGAGCTGTCACAGAGTACGCCAGAATGTTTCCCAACGGGCCTACACCAAATGCTCGCACTTTTGTAAGGATACATTTGCAGATAGCTGAACTTGGGATCAGAACACCCGCTAAGAAAGATTTCGGCTTGTGGCACCTGAGGAGGAAAATATATCAAAATAACTAGAAACTTCACCACAAACTTAAAAGTTCCACAAAACGGTTTTTAACAATAACAACAACAAGCGATCTTAGAGGGCAAGTAGTGTAATCACAACGCGTGGCGAGGACGACTGTTTTGTTGTCCCAAGTACACTTGTTTAGAACATCAAACAATGGGCTTTGGGTTTTCTACCTGCTCTTGAACTATCATAAATGATCCTGCACGTGCAGCTTGCGCTTTTAAGAGGTCGTGTTTGATAAAGTACAATTCTTAAAATATTTAATTTATAATTAAGGTTTTAACGTTTATGTTAAAATATCTTGCTCTATCTAATAAATGTACAAAATTGATAGGTAAATGACCTACTTTTTCATTAAAGTCGAAAATGTGAAAAATAACCGAATTTTTTACATTTTTTTTCTTAGTCTTTTAGGATCTAAATACAATTTTGCAGTTAAAGTTTGCTTTATTTTATTACGCGTATCTTTATCTACCCAATGAGACATCTGTTAAGAATGTAGGACTTCTACATCGGTGAATATTGTAATTTTAATGCGCGGGGTCGAGGTGGTGACACTGAAAAATTTAAATGGCTGCCATTTAAATACAGCTAGGTCTAAATGAGATTTGAGACATGATTTGTCGATGAAATTGATTATATTTTATAGCATTAAAAGCTCCGACACCGGTAACCGGACACATTGTATATATATAGAATACTAACCGGAGCTGAATCCATTATCATCTTCACGGTGCCCACGCCGAATTTTTGTTCGTAGTACGTTTGTAGCTTCTCGGAGATCTCACTTAGTGATGTCAATTTTGGTTCTTTGTAAATAAACTCGACGCCCTCTTCGTCTTCCCCGAAATGTGTCTTCCCAAAGAATGCCACCCGATAGAATCGTCCGAGCAATCGTTTACCAGAGTTGGTGACTTCGATTACTTTTGCGTAAGCTTTAGTCAAATGCTGATAGCAGGCAAGTAGTGCTTGGTAGTCCTTTCTTCGTTCGTAAATCGGTATGATGAGACGGTATAACGGTCCGAGGAGTTCATATCTTTCCGCTTTATCGACATATTCCGTACACACCATTAACTGGTCGAGAAATGATTGTTCACTGTAGTGCACATCGGACATTCCTGTAAAAATAATAAAATAAATGTTTCCAAACTTTTATTTAGATTTATGAGGAATTTTTATAGGTGGTAGGCATACAAAATGGTATTTCATTTTTCAAAAATTTCGTAAGACAACCAAAGTTTTTGGACGACCACGGGGTTAAAAGAACTCAGAAATGCAGTCATATCTCTTAAGAACTCAAAAGCAACTGGTTACGATGGAATATGTACCAATATTATTAAAATTTCCATCGATAGTTTTATAAAAATACTTACACATCTTATAAATTCATCTTTTTCAATAGGTACTTTCCTAGAAAAGCTTCAAGTATCAATAATTAAACCGTTGTTTAAGGTGAAAAAGATGATGTCAATAATTACAGACCCATTGCATTAATATCAATTTTTTCCAAAATATTCGAAAAGTGTATGTTTTTGCATCTTACTGAATACTGTAATAAGATTAGTGTCATCAGTCCACACCAATTTGGTTTTCAGAAAAACAAATCTACTTCTTTGGCCACTTATACATTCATTAAATCTATCTTAGTAAGTGGAAATAGTTCTTATCTAACCACTGTATTGTTTTTTACCTAAGTAAGGCTTTCGACTTCGTTGACCATAAAAGTCTTCTTAAAAAATTGGAAAATATGGGCATTCGAGGGATTCCTTTGCAGTGGATTGAGTCTTATTTGACAAACAGAAAACAAAAAGTTGAAATCAAAAACCTAAATAACCAGAATGAACTCACTTCTTATTATTCAGATTTAAGGAACAACTATTTTGGCGTCCCACAAGGAAGCATTGGCCCTAGCTTTTTGTTTTATATATAAATGACATTCCAAATGTAACTAAATTTAAATGTACTATGTTTGCAGACGATATTGCAATAACAATTAGTACTAACCCAAGCAAACATTCATTCACAAAACATGAATCTGACATAAATGACGCTATAAAATCAGTAATAGAATGGTTAAATATAAATAATTTAAAAGTTAATCTTAGCAAAACTCATTATATTAAATTTGAGAATTTGAAAACTAATAAGCTTGACATATATCACAACGGAACCAAAATCGAAGAAATGACGCAAACAAAATTTCTTGGCTTAGTAATTGATAGAAACCTTAACTGGGAGTCTCATATTAAATCAGATCAGACTAAATAAATTTGTATATGCTTTAAGGTATATTAGAAAAGTCACGAACATAAATACAGCCCTGTCAGTGTATCATGCTTATGTAGTTTCTATTCTGCGTTACATGTTAATTATCTGGGGAAATGGTTCTCAGTTAAATAAAGCCTTTATCACTCAAAAAAAATGTTTACGAGCACTAACTCTCAAAGCGCCATTTCATTCATGTAGACCTTTATTCAAAAAGCTTAAGTTATTGACATTGCATTCGCTCTACATATATGAAATATGTTTGTTCGTCAAACAACACAACCATCTGTTTACTAAAGCAAAAGATATATCTTCTCGAAGCAACAGATACCCTGAAAAACTTGTAATCGACACTTCCTAGACTATCTAAATATAATAAAAGCTGTCTATATATGTGTCAAAATATATAATAAAATTCCTCAGCATATTAAAGCACTATCTTTCTCAAGATTTAAAAAAGGCCTCTATGATCTTCTTGCAGAAAGTACTTTTTATAGCGTCAAAGAATTTCTACATTGTAAATTTGACAAATGAACCACTATGATTTCACTAATTATGGACATTTTTATTTAATTTAATAATAATTAACAATTATTTTGACATTTTTATCCTATTTAATAATAATTAATAATTATCTGACATTTCTATTCTATTTAATAATTATCTAATGAGTAATTATATACAAATTTTAATTTCAATGTATCTTTCAAAATTTTGTAATTAATAACTTAATAATGAGTAACTGAATTAGCCATAGAATTAAATTTGATATTTGTATGCCTCTATATAATCGGTGAAACATGTTTGGCCTAAAATGTATGTAATTAACACCTGTATTTACCATGTTTGATGTAAATAAAAGTTTTGAATATTTGAATCTTTCTGAATCTTTTCATTTTTCAGGTCGAAATTTCAAGCGGGCAAACCAATAACAGGTGGTGCGTTCGTTTGTAGTATTCGCTCTGTAAACGTCGTTGATGTTGCGTGCCGCTAGTGCCGCGTTGCTGCCACGACGGTACTCATATTCCATAATTACTCGAATTTTTAAATATTTTTCGTCATCATGGATACGATGACGAAAAAGATTTAAATGCCATGAAAACATAAAGCGTCTTATTTTCGGTCCATCTTGCTGTACGTCGCGCTAAAGACATGGACAACTCATGACAAGAGATCGTGAGACGTGAATAAGGCGCTTATCGCTAATCGATAAACAAATAAATAATTTTGAAAAAAGAATTCCATTTTTTAAAATAAAATTAATTTGAAATTAGAATTCTTAGCCAAACAGAAAATTGTTTTGATTTGAAATGGCCAGTACTGCAGAACGTCAAATTCATAGATAAAGAGTAAAGACCTATTATATGTAATAGCAAATTTGTTTACTTGAAACTTAAATCATTAATTTGAGTTAACGTTTTTCGGATTTATACTTTACTTGTGCTGTGAAACTGTGAAATCTTACTTCTTGCTAAATTTCGTGATTGTAGGTCTACAAAAAGTGTATGAGTGAGTTGGCGAGTATGAAAATATTATACGCCATAGATTTTTACACCCCTACGGGACTGTAGACCTTAGTACCTATTTGATATTTAATTCAACTTGACATCTCTACTTATTCCTGAGAATAAGGAAAATAATGTGTAGCAAAAAATACTAACAACCTTAGAAATATTTTTAATTGTTCTCATTATTGCAACGAGAAAAATTACCTAGAAATAAACTTAGTTAAGCAAAGTACCATAAGCCTTCAAAGTGGACTGATTATTACAAGAAATAGACTAATCTATTTATTTTAATGGGCGTTCTTCTCCTAAGCAAAGTAAAATCCACATCCAAAAAATTATACGTTATATTTATTTTTATATATAATTTATTTATTTATAATTTTTTATTTCGAAGGCCATTTTATAGCAAGTGTTTTACAAGTATAGAAATTGACATAGTGATAATGAGATAGTTCTGTTTACTGATGATATCTCATAAGTTAAAAGAAACGACTACGCACTGGAATGGGCCAACTATTCGTAAATACTACATATTGTTGCCAAATGACTTGCAGCAAATTTGCTTTTAAGCGTAGAAAAAAAGTTTACACTGTCTAATTCGCCACAGAATGCTGTAATCAATTAACATGATAATAGCTTATATTTCGAAAGTTATATTGATTTTAAGCATCAGTGGGGCGCACATATTGATAAACTAGCTTCAAAATTAAGTTTTGCAATTCTCGCTACTTATTAGAAAGATTAGAATGATGAATGATAAAGGGATCAGCAGCTGGGTTCAAGCAATCTTTAACTTGGGGCCTAGCCACTAGCAAGTCGTTACGCGACCTTTTAAAGGAGATTAATATTTTAACCTTTCACTGTCCGGTTTTCAGACACAATAGTAAGACAATAGCTATTACCTATATGTAGTGCACGGGGCAGCGAAAGGGTTAATACATTCGGCGTTATTTATTTTTGAGAATATCATGTATGTACGAAAAAAAATTATTAACACAGACTGTCTTCTTTTAAGCCGGTCGAGTCGACACGCTAGTTTCTTAATGTAGATTGGACGAAGTGTTTTTTGAGTAAATGCATAAAATTTTACAAATAAAATCAATACAATAAAATCTCTAACAAGCTAGTGAAAGAATCGGATATAACATCTCAACCTTGTAAAGAAACATAGGTCAATATATTGAGGACAATGATGTGTGGAAATAATTGTTACTATGCTGGCTACTAATAAATAACATTTAAAATAAATAAATGATAATAATAATAATCTTTATTTTCCATATATATCAGTTAACAATATGTGTATTTATAAACTACAAAGGAATATTTTATCTTATAACATAAAAAATAGCATCCATTGCCGAACTAAAAGATTCTTACAAAGTAAAAGAGATTCTTACGCTAACAATGATATACTGATGTCCTATTATAAGATTGTACTATATGGTCAACAATTTCATGTTCTAATCAGCTAAAATTACAGACAACAAATAACTCTGCTTTATAAGATTTATCCATAGAGCAGCACGGGCCACCGGCGGACCTGAGGGGAGTAGCCATAGCGTTTTTGCTTTATGGATTTATCACATCGCCCATATTCACATTTTATGTTCAAGACTAGCTATGTCCCGCGACTTCGCCGGCGTGGAATTTATAACGATGGATTTCATGGAATTTAATTTTTTTGTGCGGAACCCTAATTCTTTTTCTAAAATAAAAGTAGCCTAAGTTACTCCTTATAACATCAGCTATCTGCCAGTGAAAATCCCGTTAAAATAAGTCCAGCCGTTTCAGAGATTAGCCGGAACAAACAGATAGACAGACAGACAGACGGACAGACAGACAGACAGACAAAATTTTTAAAAATTGTTTTTTTTTTGTTGGAAGTACCACAAATACTTTCATATGCATTTATTAAAAAGCTGTTATTTTGACATTACAAACAGACACTTCAATTTTATTTATTTGTATAGATATATGCGAAATGTTAGGTATCTGCCTATTAAGAGAGTGATCATTTATAATTTTAAACCCGATTAATCGTATAATTGTGCAAATTAGCAAATAAAAGTATTCAGAAAATGAATAAAGTATTAAAGTGATAAATATTTTAAGAAAAGAATAATTTACTTGATTCATAAGCACATAATGAAGGAAAAATAGACGAAGGAAATAATAAACAAAGCGCCGCACAACGTACATCAAATCTAAAGAAAAAAGATTTTAAACAGATGACCTTTCAGTTTCTTTATAAATATTAAGGTCAAAAATATAATAATTCAAGATACATCCTCTTAAACTAAGTCCACTGCTATTATTGGTTAGCATTAGACATATCATTTGGAAACTAGAAAATTAACTAGTGGTTTATAATTTTATATTAGTAAATTAACTAGAGATTTTGCGTCATGTGACATTCGTTTGGGGATGCCCAAAAAAAGTAAACTTTGACTGTTACATTTTTCCTTACGTCGCGTCGTATTTTTAGTATGAGAATTTTAAATCGGATGAGTTCTTCATTATTTTATCAAAATTGATATGCTAATACAAGTGAAAATGTACTGGTCGTGTTATCTATGGCACAGTGCCTATCGAATGATATAAGTTTCACTCTCCTCCATTTGCATACTTAAAAAACATGCGAGTATTTTCGATGTACACATATTAATCGCAGTACATAGTATAACCACATGAGTAAAGAAACCGTACCGTACAGAGGCAAAGCTTCATACAACTGCGCTATGATAATTAAACTACTACAAGCTTGAGGCGCGTGTGTGCGTGAGCACTGGCGGCTCGTCACGTACAGAGAGAAACTGCTTTAAACCGGCTCGGCCAGTGCTCAAACTCAGGGTTGTGTAAAGAATAATAAATGTTAAATTTTATTTTTTAAAGAATTATTCCTGTCACATGAAATATAAAAAAGTGTTTACTGTACTGTTTGTATGAACAATAATAGAACAAATAAAAATATTTTTTTAATTATCCCAAAGACTCCACTAGGTAAGTAGTAACTTGACTATAATTTATTATTTTTAATGTGGTAGTAAGTGATTGTATAGTTGTTTTTATAATGTTTATAATTAAATAATTAGGTTTATAAATTAAATACGTAGGTTCATGTTTTTTTTATTATTATTATTTCAGACGGCAAGAGTGGTTAAAAGCTGTCGGACGAGAAGATCTCCTTTCAAAACTTTTTTATTACAAAAAAAGGCAACAATATAGACTCTGTGAGTATCACTTCGAAAAAACCTGTATTAAGTTTTCTAAACAAAAACCTGTAAAAGATTTATTTGGAAATGCTTTTCCAACACTCAACTTTGCTGACAAATGATGATGCTTGTTTGAGTTCCAGCCAATGTGAGAATGTATCTGAAATGAATGTATGAATTGATTGAGCAAAAATTTTGCGAATATTTTGATTTCGAAAGAATCATTGTAAATATTGGTAATGAAATATTAAAACGTGTGCAAGTTTGTATTGCACGCCTCACAACGTGAGGGAGTGCTCTACTCTCGATATGTGGTCATACCTCAATTTCGCTACATAACATAGTTCTTATACTTTTGGCTAGACAACAAATCCATATTATTATTAACGTTACAATAACTACAGACATTGAATTATAACATTAGTTTAATTTCTAATTGATTCACTTTAGATTACATAACAAAAAAAGTAATTGAAAAAATATATGAACTGCCGTCCGTTGGTCTATGCGTTGGTGAGTCTTCTCGCTTAATAGAAATGTAAGCAATAGATTGAGATATATATTATTAAATAAGATTCCATATATTCTAAGGAGGATCCCTATTGATTTTTGTTATTGAACTCAACACCGTTTAAAAGTTATTAATGAAAGTCGATCTGATTCTCTGGTTTTTTTTTCTTGTAAAAATTATGCTCACTATATTTATATTTTTCTACAAAATTAAATGAAACGCTAATGAGGCGTGCACTTTTGGGTTTTCCAAACTACATTTGTTATGCCATGCGAGTGCTTTCCAATAGATTATTAAAAACTTTACATTAGATTCATAATTTACCATTTAATCAAAAGGCACAACAAATTGTTGAAGAACAAAAATAATAAAATAAAATATTTAGAATGAATAGTTTAAAAAAAAATATTCTATCTTAAGTTTATAATAAAAACTGATAAACGTTTTGTTTATTTAATTTTATCCTCTTGTGCCAACCCTATCAAAATAGGTAAAAATTTTGACAGCTCCTTAGAAGCTTTGTCTCTGTACGGTTTCTTTACTCATGTGGTATAACTAGCTTTTTGCCCGCGTCATGTTGTATCGTCCTGATCATTACCCACGCTTATTATGAGATCGCATGAAACGGAAAGTTCAAGCTATCTTAATGCTAATGATAATGTTTTAAATTAGTCTAAGCTCTTTCGAATAGCGAAAACCGCTCAAAAAATCTTTTTATTCGTACTTTTTCTGTTATAGTAGAGTCCCAAAGACTTCCAGAAACTCTTTGACTCTACAAATTCGCGTGTTCAATGCCTTTTATCCTTATAATCATATATCGCCCAAATTACAATTTATAACGAACCACTTTTTAAGAGTTTTATAAAAATAGTAAGCGTCGTACAAACTGCGACACCCTATTTAACCCTCTAAGGGTTTGCATTTCTTCAAGATCCTTTCTTAGTAGATGCCTCCGTAATTGAAGCTTCTAATTAAATTTAAAGTACTCTCCTTTTAGTAAGTTTCGAGTCAATCGCCCCGTAAAAAAGTTTCATACAAACTGTAGCACCCTATTTCACCCTCTTAGGGATTGAATTTTCCAAAATCTTTTCTTAATAGATACCTACGTCATAAAAGGCAGCTACTGTCCAAATTTCAGCGCTCTACGTACAGTGGTTTGAGCTATGCGTCTTAATACAATATTTTTAATACAAACTTTGCACCCTCCTTTTAAAGCCTTAAGGATAAATTTTTGCAAAAATAAAAATGGTCATTTTTCTATTTTTATTTAAGAGTATTTAAAACCGTTTATATATATTAATAAAAAGTAATAAATTTTTTTCTATACAAATTTGATCAACCTTTAGCTCCCCTCTTATAAGGGATTGTTTTAAAAAATCGCTAAGCCCTTATTCATATATTTTATTAACAGAAAACCTTTAGTAAGTTTCGAGTCAATCGCTCCGTAAAATATAAAGTTTCATACAAACTGTAACAACCTATTTCACCCTTTTAGGGGTTGAATTTTCCAAAATAGTTTCTTAGTGGATGCCCACGACGTGTAAGGCAGCTACTGTTCAAATTTTAGATATCTACGTCTAGTGGTTTGGGCTGTGCGTTGATAGATGAGTCAGTCATTCATTATTATTCAGTATTAATTTAATTATTTTTGTTAAGACGATAACATTTCGCACAGCAAACGGTCATGTTAAGTTACATTTTATAATGAATAAATCGTCGTTTGTAGAGACCATTTATTTCAAACTCTATTACAAATCCCTCTCAGTCCTCTTGTATCTATCACTATATCTAACACTATATAAATGGAGCAAAGACTCTCAAGTATTTCAGTCGAAATTGGCACGCGATCGCGCGTACATAATGCCGATAAGTCACATTTTGCACGCTGTCGCTTAAAACCGTTCTGAAATGAGGTTTATGTTTTTGGTGGTGGTACTTGTAGTATTGGAAGCCGCGGATCGTGGGAGCACGCAGAGATACAAACAGACAGCAGAAATGATAGAACCAAACATCGAAGTTGATAGTATGCATAATAGTAAGGATGATACTGAGCCGGTGCTTGCCTTTGTGGTACGTATACGCTGTGAGCTATTCGCGCAATTTAACCAGGTGGTCCCGCTTGTCATATGTATTACTATTTCTTGCAAATCGCACATTGGATATTGATTATAAAATCGGCATATAGAATTATAATATAATCCTCTATACCGATTTTCTAAATAAGCGCTACTTGTATATGGAATTATAACCGATCAGGATTGTTATTAAGGTTTAAACAATTGATGTATGCTGTAAATATGAAATGTGTTTTAATATAGTTCAAAAGAAAATTTTGAACACGTTTTGGATGAGGAATTTTTATGATTTAGTTCTAAATAGATATTTATTTTGGCAGGTGTTCCGACATGGGGATAGAACACCAGATCAAGAAGAATTAGACAAGTATCCATCTAAAGAGAAAAATGACACTCTGTTCTTTCCTTTTGGAAAGAAAGCATTAACAAATGTGAGTTGATATGATTTAACGTAATAATGTTAAACATTGTGTATTCAGAGAGACGTGTGACACGAAGAAAGAATGAATGACGAAAGAGTGACAAAGCAAATTTGTGTTGCAGAAGTGAGTGGCAGATTCAGTAAGGGAGGCCCTAGACCGAAGTTTATAGACCAAATTGGCGATATATTACAGATTGGCCTTATTAAGAGTATCCTCACCCAACGAGTATGTATGCGTGATATATAGATGTGTAAGAAACGAGAAAGGTGTATGAGGATCATGTCAAATTGAGTCTGTAGTCTTTGCTTACCACTTTGTGTGACAGCCGTGAGAGATTATGTATGTATGTATGTTGTCAGTTAAACATTAAAATTACAACTAGTAACGAAACATGTTTTACTGTTATTAATATATTATTTCATAATTAAGTTTCATAATAATTGCTTAGTGTTATAAGCTCGATATATTTTATTTATCGAATAAACGTGACAAACGAGTGCACAGATCAAATAAAAAATTACACATAAAACAGTTAAACAAATTGATATAGTTTTTTAAATACCAAGTTGCAATACATGTGTTGCGTCTTGGCGATCCGCGAAAAACTATGTATAGACCAACAATCACACAGTTCACCTGATGGTAGATGGATGTTATGGCCCATAGGTATCTACATCTATCCCCAATTAAGAAACATAATGCAGATGCGTTATCACTTATCACCCCTGAGGACTAAGGTGGAATGCTCATCTTCCAGTAAAAAGGGTCACCGGTTCTATACACACACACACCATGCGAAGCACAACAGCATAAAGCTGTTATTTTACGCTGGTATTCTGTAAGAGCGTAGTCCTTCCCCGGTCGAGCCGACCTATTCGTGCTACAAGCATAACATAGCTGCAGCATAGCTCTACCACGTAAAACACTTCATCAATAATAGCTATTATAACACCATCAATTTGGTGAGACTGATTCAGTAACAATAATTAAATGTAAGCTTAATAAATGTATTGCCATCACGTGATATATGTGCAGACTATGTTCGTTTTTTTCTGACTGCCTCGGCGGTCGTCTCGGATTGTCGTCCAATTGGACTCTGTGAGTGAGGCATAATGTGTGCAACTGTGCTTGCGCACACACTCATGCACTATAATCCTGTTCTGCGCAGAAGTCTCCTTTGAGACATGTCATCTGCGCTGAACAAGGCGTGAACGAAATTCGGTCTTGAGGGCATTAATTTTTTTTTGTCAGATTTAGTTATGGAACAGAATATATAATAGTATAGTTATGGTTTGCAATTAAGTAAACATAGCCTTGGCAATGGGTTTTTATGTCGGCATAGATGCATGGAATGCAAAGAACATAAATTTATGCAAAACATTACACTTATACTTCCACAATGACACAGTTAGTTACAAATAACAATAAAATGTATATTCTCCCGCATTTTCCTTGCAGGTATTCGGTCACGTCTTGCTTTATTATACAATTGAAATATGATAATGTAATACCAATAACGTTTCTCCGTCTATCTGTCTTTCTGACTATTCATATAAAAAAAAAACTATTGAGTTATTTATATTAATTACTTATGTAATTCGCACTACTATTAGATAGAACACAATAAGATCAACTTACTCTTTGGTTTACCGTAATGTCACTAATGATTTCAGATGTAGATAAAAACAACATAATTAAAATTAAATTAGGTATTGGGTAAAAATATGTAAGCAGAATATCTAGTAAAGAAATAAAAAATGAGTTTTTAACATAAAACAATCTAACAAACCACCTCATTGTAAATGGCTATCGCAGTCAATAGACACCTACAACCAACTTGACACAGAGAAGGCTATAGCGATAGCCTATAGGCTATGACAACGTATGTCAACTCCAAGGACAAAGATGGAATGCGTCACAGCCTACTACCATTATACTGACTCTCCATATCCTTCACACTGGAACAAAGCAATGAACGCACTATTGCTAGGTGGCTGGATAGGTGTCTTACGATCTAGTAAAGTTAAAAAAGAACAAATTCCCATACAAGAAATGACGTAGAAATGGCTTGTGTATTTTTCTATACTCATTTTTATCAGAGCACACATTTTTGATGGATGGACAAACCAACATTTATTATAACCATTCTCTTTTACTGTGTCGTCTTTATACAGCGTGGTTTCCTTGTCGATTTATTTAATGGAGCTTTATTTAATAGAAAGGTAAGCAGCGGGGCTACAAGGTTGGACAGTACCTAAGAAAGCGTTACAATAATTTAATTTCACGACTTTACCTTCCTGATGAGATAAATGTACGCACTACGGACTACGATCGCACAAAAATGACAGCTTTGACGGCAATGGCGGCTTTATATCCACCACTTCCCCCTCAAAGGTGGAACCCTGCACTAGATTGGCAACCAGTCCCTTATGATACACTTCAATATGAGAGCGATGATGTAAGTAAACATAACTTTATTAAAAAACGTATTAAAAAAAGGAAGAGTATAATAAAACCGATATTCTCATACAAATTTAAAAATATAATAATTAGCTCATGACTACTGTTAGATAATTTAATTGTGCCCGTAGAGTATTTAGATACAGTTTACTAATAATCTATATCTATACCTACATATAAATAAAACTGAAGTGTCTGTCTTAATATTGAAATAATTGGTTTTTATTGAGCTGAGGGGATTATTTTCGAAATGGCTTTCTTTTGTAATGTAACTTCACTAACAGATAGAAAGCAACCAATGCCAAGAGTGATCTAGGCTATATTTTATCCGAAAAAAGGATTTTAAAAAAAAAGATCGAAAAATTTATTAAATAAATGGTCTTTGATGATTGTCTTAAATCTAAATAACGCCAGATCCCACCCAGGCGAAGCCGAGGCGGGTCGCTTGTTTAAAATATGTCAAAACTGGTAATTCTACACATGTTTATGATAATTTTATAAATTTTATCTTTAACAGCTTTTATACTGGTATAATTGTCCCCCGTACACGAAAATGAGGGATAGCATATATGAGTTACCGGACGTCAAAAAATGGCTGGAACCGTACGCAAGTTTGTTCACTTACTTGAGCGATAACACCGGTACCAACATCACTACTCCTGAGGACGTTTTCTTCTTAGATAATTTGTTTCAAACTTTAGTAAGTACTTTTATAAATATTACTTTTATAAGGGTGTGATAGGAGGATGTAACAATATTTTCTTTTAACCACGACTGATGGTAGTAATAATCAATTAAATAATCAATTTAAAAATATGGAACCTAAATCACAAAAAGGATATTTGCTATGCACTTACAACCCTACTACCCAATTTGGACCGCACAAAAAATTTCAAGTTGTGCGGTTCTGTCGCGCATTATTCGCAGAGCATTTTCAAAGGGGATTATCAAGTAGTAAATTTAATAAGCATATTCACATTAATAAGGTTATATTTAAATTTAAAGGAAAATGTTGGAGTAAATCCACCTAAATGGGCACAAGATGTAATGCCTAGAATAAAAGAAATGACAAAAATTGAATACGCTATCGAATTTTACGATAACGAATTAACGCGACTTGCATCAGGTAATTTTTGGTTTTATTTTCGTTGAACTTATTCTGCTTTTCTTGTTTTAAAACATTATTGTTCATTATAGGAGTGCTTCTAGCAGATATTGTAAACGCATCAAGTATGGCGATTGCTGGTAACTTGGACCAACCTAAGTTACGATTATACTCTGCTCACGAAAATAATGTGGCTGGCTTAATGGCCGCCGCGCGGGTATTCCAACCACATCAACCGAGATATGGATCAACTATCTCATTAGAATTGAGGAAGCGAAATCAAACAGGCCAATATGGCTTTGTGGTACGTTTTTTACAACTCTTACTTAAAGTTTGACACAATTGATTATATATATTTTTTTAAATGAAAGTGTTATCTCCAGATTAGGATTTTCTCCTGTATCGTGGGGGCAGTTTATATACACAAATTATTGGCTTTCTTAGCTTTGAAATTCTTGGAAAGGTACAAAGAATGTGCCAAATGGTAAACTGGTCTTAGGAGATTTTCCCATACTCACTACGGTCAACCACTAGGTACCTACTCAACCAGACAGACGGTTGTTGAGCACAGAGCAGTAAACTCGCACTGCAGTGCTCACGCTCACCAGTTTGTGAAAATCGAGTCCTGCATTTCGGATGTATTTTACACCAACTGTCCAACGGCACATAAGATCCGTCAGAAAAAGTTGATATGGTCTTCCGTATCCCCCAAATTAATTAGGTACTACTGTTGTTCCAGTGCGTGTTGTAAATGATTGCCCGTTGATTACAGTTTTACTCGGTACCTACCAACTGAGAGCGAGTGGGCAGGAAATGAGGGCTCTATCCTATTGAGGTAGTTCGTCTGGGTTGATACCTATTTTTGCCGACAAGCGACAGTAAACTACTATGTTCCGGTTTGAAGGCTAAGAGAGCAAATATAATTACACACTGTGAGGTATTCCTATTTTATCTTCAAGGGTGACAATACCAACTGTGTCCTTTGTTTGAAGTTAGTTACCGTTTTCATGAGATTCAGTAGTAATTTTACTATCAGATTATTATAGCTTAGATGATCATTCAAAATTATCTTATTAAACCCTACCTAGAAATGAGAGGAAAGGAAGCCTGTGCCCAGCAATGGGACGTATTAAGGCTGTTAATTTTTAGTTTTTTTTATAGGATAGGGTGACAAACGAGCACACAGTCCACCTGATGGTAAGTGGTTGCTGTGACCCATAGACATCTATATCTATCCTCAATAAAGAATCAAAATGCAGATGCGTTGTCACCCGGGAGGACTAAGATGGAAAAAGGGTCTCCGGTTCTCTACACTCACCATACGACACACAGCAGTGTTAAGCTGCTATTTTACGCTGGTATTCTGTGAGAGCGTGGTCCTTTCCCGGTCGAGCCGACCCATTCGAGCTACAACTATACTACTAATATAGCTGCAGCATGGCTCTACCACGTATAAAAAGTATTATTTAGTCTACTACACCCACCACTCGTCCCATAGCCATAAATTAGCCATAGTTACTATTGAATTGTCCCGGTTTCGTACAGGTAACACTAAGTGCCCCCGGTCGGATGATCTATCTGTCTGTGTGAGTGGTAAATAAATAAAAAAGTTCTAATAAGTATTATGTAATTATCAATTTTGAATAAAAAATCATTCTATTCTATTATATTATATTCTGTCCTTATCCCACTGATATTAACATCTTAAACGCTCGGCTATCACTATAGTAACGTAGGTACATTACACAGTCCATAGTCATTATTTTGCTTACGAAAACGTCTTGCTAAACTACTGGTCCGAAAGGTTTGGGATAAAGACTGTGTAAATCTAGATAAAATGCGTAAGCCGATGATTATAGTAAATTTGATAAGGATTTGCACCTAGTTGCACAAACGATTTTGTAAACTGAAAATTTATTATGTATATATTAAAAGGTTTTTAATTGCGAGATCCCAATAGTGATAATATATCGTCTCGACCTGATAAGAGATGTAGAAAGTGGATGGATGATGTTTTTCGACAAACAATTCAACCTTCCACACAAATTGGTCTGTCTCTTGGTGTAAACCGAATCAAAATCCGCATGGTAGTTTTTGAGACAAACGCGTACACAGACACGACGAGGAACTTTAATTTATAATATGGTTATATGACCAAATAATCCTTATTAAGCCTAATCTATATTTCTTATAGTGAAAACATTGCTTATCGATTCAAACTTATGAAGAGTTGGATCCTCTTTTCGTGACAAAGTGTTGAAAATAAAACAAAAATATTATTGTATGTAAAGTAACGTGATTACATTACATACAATAATATTCATAAGCTTATCTAACATTACTTATAGAAACACATCGCCTTCGATTTCACGCTTTACGGAATAATTTAAAATTTCCCACTCACATACATACCGCGTGACTTTAAATGCGTAGAATTAAAAAAAAGTTGTCGAACACCAACAAAATTAAAAAATGTTATCACATTGTACCGATCTACGCAGACCAAAATTAATAATTAAAAAAGCTGAAGGTACTCCGGGTTAACTCTGACATCGGGACGTCAATCACCTCAGTCCCCCGTGACCATGGGTGCTGTAAAGCACCCGAAACGTCGGGAATTAATGAAAATAAGTTATTAAACGCGATATAATCCATAAAAGTAGTTTTATTCAATGTGTAGTGTTCGCGTAAAAATATAAAATCATTATGTAATAATTGATTTTACTTCTTGTACGTTTTGTTTTCTTCCATGATTTATATTTGTATGAAATTGATCGCACTGCAATTGTAAGTGTTAACATAGTGCCGGGCTACCGGAACTTCATATTTTAATTATTGTAAACATAATATGTAATTAAATAATTAATATTCAAAATGTATTATAACAGGCAGTATATTCAGCGAAGGCTGGTGGACCAGGCGTTGTACTACCAATAGCTGGCTGTGGGGATACATCATTCTGCGATTTCGACACATTCGTCGATCTCACAAAGGACGTCATGTTATCGAAAGAAAATTTTGACAAGGAATGTTCTACATGAATTGCACCATAAACATCTTTCTTTTGCGTCCTTCAAGCCAGAATCTTCTATGATGATATCCTGAATTAAATTATTAAATATGTGAACAAATTTATGTGAATATTTAGTGAGGAATAAGTCCTTCCCTTAGGGAGGATTCTGGCTTGAAGATTATAATATCATTAAATAACTCCAGAATGCTTACGTAGTTACTACTTTTACTACTACTTTTTTTTAATGATTATGAAAGTTGAGAGTTTAGAAAAATTTTGAGACCTACTTAGGAACCATCAAGTCACCTGTTTAGATTTTTAATTTAAAGTTGAAAATTTAAGTCATAGTTTACCGAACGTAAATTTTTCACTTTACACCAACATTTTCTTAATTTTCATCAAAGTTACGCAGTTGATTATTTTAAGCATAAAAGTAAGGCTCATGACGAATCAGTTGCAAACAAAAAATCTCGAAAAAGCCTTCTACTTTTTTTTTGAATTTTTTTAAGTTGTCAGGTCCAAAATATTCAAAAATTTAGAAAAAAAATCATAACTCGAAAACAATGAAAAATCGCGGAACATACAAGGTGGTGATTTGGGTACCCAAGGGTTGCTCTATGTCTGGACTTCCGCTTGACACTATTTTTGGGACAACCTGTATATCGCAAATTTACCTCCAAAAATGTTTACTTCTATCACTAGGAGCACGTGATTTTATAAAATTACATGGAATTGGTGTGATTCAATAACTAGTTTTTAGCCTCGGATCTGATACATTAATAATGTTATTTTCATTGCGACTGGTCTCAAACTGTAAAAATACTTTACCGTTTAGTAATATCAACGAAACGACCTGACTTAAAAGATATCTAATGTAGGTATATTTTCATTATTCAATAATATGACCTTGTCGTGTAAGTCTAACGTATAATGGCGTAAGAGAATCTATCAACTCATTTCATACCTCTCGTAAGGGTGATAAGAAGCGACTATGGGGAAATGCCATAAAGACTTCATGGCTTCCGATAAATGGAGGTATAACCATCACGTTTAAATGAGATGTAAAATAACAAGATCGGCGATGGTAAGCAACGACTAAGTTGCGAGAAAATTATAGAGAATATTTCCTACAACCTTTCTACAGATTTTCAAGTACAGCAGTGAAAATTATTGGGCTAATTAGAAACAAGAGAAGGATTATATGCGTATTTTATATAATTAAAGCAAAAATTTGCCGTTAAAAATTTGCGACAGACTTTAATATGGTTAAATTATCGGAATAGTTCCAAAAATGGCTTAATGCGGCTTTATTTAAAGGTTTTAAACAAGCTTGAGATAAAATAATTAGCCGAGGTGTTCGTCGTCGTAATTATTTTATTGAAAAACTTACACAATATGTAAGTTTTTTTATAGGCAATAAAATAAAATACAGGAACAGGAGTGCAACACATTTTTTTAAAATTATATGTAAATACCTAATAATAAAATAAAAGTAAGTCACATTAGTTAAGGTTTTCGCTAAGTTTTGAATGACAAATTAAAATTGGTTTTTAACACTAACATTCATTAATTAGTCACTAAATCAGATACATATTTCGAGGTGAAAGACGAAAGCTTTATGGATTTATTCGATGATATAAATTATATCTTCAAGCTAGAATCCTTCCTAAGGCATATGAATAATTCCGATTTCGTTCCAGCTATACATTTCGAATTCGGTATATGACAGTAACCAATTAGTCACTAAATTTTGAAATAGAAATCACATCTCTAACCCAGACCGAACTATTGTTTTCGAGGGTAGGCTGCTAGCTTAAATTCAGCCCAGAATCCTCCCAAAAATGTGCATAAGTTTCTAAAGTAAATAATTTTTTTTCTTTAATAACGAATTGTCACCAACGTTTCACGAAATCTTCGTTTAATTAAATTCAAGATAATGTTGGAAAGGATTCTGACTTGAACGACGCTTTCTTTTGTTGGAGCTGCGTGTCATAATTTTGACACGTATACATAAATTTCTTAATGTACCTACTATAATTTCAAATTCGAGATAGCTTCGTTGATTGGGTCGGGCCAAAATAAGTAATTGGGTTTTTGTCACGAAATTCTCAGTAGCAGCCCGGAGTCAGGAAGGTGGTGTTTCATCCCCGTGCCTCGGAAAACACGTAAAGCCGTTGGTTCGCGCCTGATCTCTCTCTGGTCGTGTCAGATTGCCGTCCCATTGGAATATAAGAATGAGGAAATAATTCTTTTTTGCGCATATGGCTAGTTTCCAATGAGACTGGTTGCCGTGACCGAAATTTGGTCTGGAGGGCATTATATTTACAAAATTTAACTTAAAAAAAGTAAAAACCGACTTCAAAAACAAAAAATAATAAAATAATTACAAAAACAAAAAAGGGTCAAAATATTTTTATTCCCCTTTCTATTTTTTTTTGTCTTTTTTGTTATTACATTTGTTATTACAAATAGCAGTATTTACGGGAAGAAGTTTATTTATAACGTGACAGTTTATGTATAAGCTATATCACAATTTCAAGGAACAACTGAAATGTCGTCTAAATAGTAATATTTTAAAATTCATCTCTTATTTTTCACCTAGGGGTGGGATTTTGCTCATGGGACCATGTAACCTATTTAATAAATAACCGGCCAAGTGCGAGTCGAACTCGCGCATGAAGGGTTCCGTACCATCGTAATACACGTTTCTAGTAGGGGAGCCCCATTTAATTATTTGTTGTTGTAGCGGCAACAGAAATACACATTCTGTGAAATTTTCAACTGTCTACCTGTTACGGATCATAAGATACAGCTCGCTGACAGATAGACGGACGGACGGACAGCGGAGGCTTAGTAATAGGGCCCCGTTGGTTACCCTTTGGGTACGGAAGCCTAAAAAAGAAATATTAAAATAGGTTCAGCCGTTTCCGAGAAATCGGTGAACATACATAAAAACATGCGTCGAATATAGAACCTTCTCATTTTTTTGAACTCTGTTAGTAAAAATCAAGTAAATATTCAACAATTAAATGTTGCATGCGTAATGTCCGAAAACGAAAAACATAGAAATTAAAAAAAAAACAGCGAAATTAATTTATAATTAAATGTCGAAGTGATGTATGATAAAGTGACTGTGATATCTTAAGTTTTTTTAATTACTATCAATATCATAACTCAAAAATTTACAAATACAATACAATTAAATGTCTATAATACAAATTATATATATTAAAAAAATACATCTACGATACAAATAAATGTTAAATGCATAATGTCAGAAATCGAAAAACAGATATTCAAAAAATCTGCGAAGTTATTTTGTAAATAAATATTGTAAAGTGATGCATAATAAAGTGGCTGTGACATCTAAATTTTTAATTACTGTCCTAACCCGGAAATCCTTATTTTTTAATCCATTCATTACAGTCAGTCAAAGTCTACTGTTGCGCCTCCCTCATAGATTGCCTCACAGGGCGTATAGTTGCCATGATTGGTAGCCGTGTTCGAAGCCACAGTTTATTTTTTATTTTTATTTATCTCAGGAAGATACTGCTGCACACCTGTTTCATTTTTCTCTGTCACCTCTTACGACACCCACGGGATTATATAAGGTACCGGATTACCTTACGCCGCCAGAATTCTGAAGTTTCGCCAAGAATTCTATATTATGTAACTTATTAATAATATTTATTGCATTGCTATTATAGAAAAAGGATATAAAGAGCATACCGAATTCTCTACCAGTCAATCTGTGGATTGGTGGGTGACATTCTTAAACGTGTAAAAGGCTTACGAACTAGGAAAACATTTAAAAAAAACTTGAATAAAAAATCATCGGGTGAGGAGTTACCTCAGAACCAGAAAAATTGCGTAGGAATAGTAATCGATCGAATAATCTAATGATGTGAGTGATAGAGTATTTTTTTACGTGGTATAGTTATTTTTTTTATACAGCTATATTACTGGTATAGTTGTAACACGAATGGGTCGGCTCGACCGGGGAGGGACCACGCTCTCACAGAATACCAGCGTAAAATAGCAGCTTCACGCTGCTGTGTTTCGTATGGTGAGTGTACAGAACCGGAGACCCTTTTTACTGGAAACGAGGCATTTCATCTTAGTCCTCACCAGTGACAACGCATTTGTATTTTGATTCGTAATCGAGGATAGATGCAGATGTCTATGGGCCACAGCAACCACTTACTATCAGGTGGATTGTGTGCTCGTTTGTCACCCTTATCCGTAAATGAAGAATATAACAAGTTATACTGGAATTACTAATGCCGAGTTATAAACCAATTGCGAATTTGTGTGGTCATACATAGAACTAGAATAAATACAATTGACAACACTTGATAAAGACGATCAAAACTGTTCAATATACCGGAATTCATTGTGAAGGTTAAATATTCCCCCGAAATCCATCATTCAACATTTACCTAACAATTACTAAAGAGGAAAAAAAATTTGTAGGGGTAGGTATACTCGGTGGTTTCATTGTGTTACAACTGTAAAAAAATATGGGTTATATATTTTGTACGACTCATTTTTTTTTATAGGAGAGGGGGCAAACGAGCATGCGGCTCACCTGATGGTAAGTGACTACCGCCGTCCATGAACAACTGCAACACCAGGGGAACCAGGGGAATTGCAGATGCGTTGCCGGCCTTTTAAAAAGGAGTAGGCTCTTTTCTTGAAGGTCCCTAAGTCGTATCGGTCCGGAAAAATCGCTGGTGGTAATCGATCCCACAAGGAAGTTTTGCGAGGAAGAAAACATCTTCTAAATCGCACAGTGGTGGACCGCCAATCATCCAGATGGTGTGGATGGTATCGGGAGTTCTGCCGCGATGTGCGTTCGTGAAATTTGGCGGCTGGGATTAATCCGAACAATTCTTCAGAGCACTCCCCGTGGTAAATGTGAAAGAAAATGCAAAGGGATGCAACATCTCTTCACAGCGCCAGTGAATCGAGCCGATCGGAAAGGACTCGGTCGTCGACGATTCGAGCCGCTCTGCGCTGGATGCGGTCAAGTGGAAGGAAGAAGTGGCTATGCAATGCTGATTGGACTTTTGATTTTTCTTCAATTCTTCAAATATACGTTTCATAATATGAAATTATAAGGTAGGGGATTGTTTGGTTGGCGAAATTCTAGCAGAAACCAACCCCTGAAGGGAGTTTCCTAGGAATTTCCTTTGTCTATGAAATGCTTAAAGGTTTAATTCGACACGCCTAAATCATTCCCTAGGGAGCACCTATCTTGACTAAGGGTTCCAGTGTTCTTACTAATTTTATTGAAGTATTAAACTATCATATAAGAAATGTATAATGTTGAGCGTTTTTTTATTTTAAAATAATCTAACGTTTCGATTCGGTTAAAATGAAACACAGGACAAGTAGTACTAAGTAAAATGTAATAAATGAAATCGCAATTTTTTTATACAACATGTAACAAAAACCCCGGGGTTCCCGTTAAGTGCGTTATCAGAATTATTTTATATTTTACTAGCTGTACCCCGCGACTTCGCCCGCGTGTAATTTGGTTTTAATTTTTTTGCGCGGAACCCGAACCCTTTTTCTAAAATAAAATAGCCTAAGTTACTCCTTATAACATTAGCTATCTACCAGTGAAAGTCCCGTCGTAATCGGTCCAGCCGTTTCGAAGATTAGCCGGAACAAACAGACAGACAGACAAAACTTTTAAAAATGGTTTTTTTTTGTTATAAGTACCGTATATACTTTCATATGTATTTAGTAAAAAGATGTTATTTTGATATTACAAACAGGCACTTCAATTTTATTTATTTGTATAAATTTATCTATTTCAGGCAGAGCACATACTATGTATTTTTAACAAATTAAAATTATAGCTAGGGTATTAATATTCAAACGTATTGAAATAACTTTCTTTGAGAAAACTAGACCATGAAGTTTTTGAATTAAATTTAAATAAATTTTTATTTGCAAATTGTATGTGATTTTATTATCTTTTTTTTTTTTTGCGCCCAATGCAAGGACACCCTCCGGTAGCGGGGGAGGGAGGTGGTGAATGCTCCTAGCATACCACGCAGCCGGCTTAACTAACACGTGCTTAAATAAGGCAAGGTCTTTGACAATACTCTTACTCCCCGACCAATGCAGAGGTAATAAAACCTCATAATATGTACAATTTGCTAATAGCAATTTATTTAAATTTAATTTAATCTTTTTTATGGTCGAGTTTTCTGAAGTAAAGTCATTTCTATACTTTTGAATACCGATTCTGATAATGCACTTAACGGGACCACAGGGTTTAGGTTTGTGATAGGCTATTATGAATGATGGTCCTTGGAAGCAGTAAAGTTCATGATAGATTTATATATCAGTTGGAATTGGGTTAGCAAAAAGTAGACAATTACACAATAATGTATATTTTATCTACAGTTGCAATTAATCAGTAAAAATATTCTTACCGTGATAAAGTTTGTTTTGTCAAGGATCATATTATATTTGACTACATTAGATTAGATACAATTAACTGAGTCAAGCGAGATGTCTAAAGACAAAATGCACCTGCATACATAACGAACGAAATCTTGTCGTTTGGAACGATTAAATGTTTAGTAGTAGTTTAACAATAGTAAATATTTACCCTTTCCATTTCGAATTATAATTAATGAGTGTAAGTGTGATCATGGTAAAAATATCAAGCCTAATATCGTTTACGTAAGTCATTCATATACTCAATACATTCAGGACTACTGATTATAGAATTTGAATTTATAGATATAACACAAATATATTCAAAAGAAACATACTTTACTAGGATAGGTTTGTTTGAAATTCGTTATGAACGATTTCTAAGGTAAACTAATCAAGATCAAGTGAAGTCCGCTATCTTCTGGCCAGTGAAATAAATTGATCAGCAATGCTCAATAATGAGAGTAATTACTAATTATAGAAGGATCGTTATCTTCACCGTGACGACCAACTTAAGGATTATTACTGCTAAAGTTAATAATCGTATTTGCCAATACTTTTACGCGGCTTATCACATTTATTTATTGAAAGTTATGTATATTTTTACCGATGCTTCTAAATAAAACTGTCCTGGGAAGAACCAGCAAGAAACCCAGCGGCAAAGTACTAGTTCATAATAATGTACATATTATTATGTTGAACTTTGTGAATTTGTGAACCATTTCTCAGAATACCGCGTTATGCTCAAGTGGCTCCAATCTGCCTTCGTCGGAATACTCATTACTCATACATACATTCTTTCTGCTATCTATCATGATATTTAGACGACATTATAGTTGTTACCTTGAACTTGTGATATTTCTTCGACCACTCAAATGGGACCTCAGAGGCTATTGTGTGGAAATTATTGTTTTGTTATTGAAACCGATTTTACTTTTTTTTTATTAAAAGTTAAGTAGGTATCTATTTCTTTCTTGTGGGTTGCCTGGAAGAAATGGCTGTGTAGTAATAAGACAGGCTTTTGTTTCCTCTCTATGGTTGTTTATTTTATTAAGTGATTAGTTTTTTTTTATGTGCAGTAAAGTGTATGGTATTGTATAGTATTGTGTACGTAACAAAAACATCTTGGCAGCGATCACCTTTGTTTTAACACAATAAATGTTATATGAATGAAACCGTAAAATATCACTAAAGATTTTTTTAAATATATCATTTTGAAGTGAAAAATTAGACATTTTATATTATTTTTCGTACTTTGCACTTTTGTCCTGTAAATACTAAACATGTTTTTTTAATTTTCGTATTTGCACAGAAAAGCTACATACGTCTATAAGTACTATTTTTAAACTATTTAGCATGAAAGCGAAGATATGATTCGTTCGCACGCAGCATGCGCAATCTTTTAATTTACTCTATCAGACAAATCAAAGCTGTGTTGAAGTGACAAGAGGGCTATGCGAGGGGATTAGGATCTTGGTGATTGTACCGCTTCTACGATTCGTTCTTAAATATATAAGAGAGTTTCTACAGATATTTGAAATAACATGTAAGCGAGCATGTAAGCGACTTATCATGATCAACATGAACATATTGCATTACCAATATGTACTCTGTATACAAAGGTATAGCAACAGTAAGGCCACAACAAAAGGATGACGTAAATATAATTGTCTCCGACTGTGTGCATACGTTGTAATGAAAAATCCGATTTATCCATTCAGGCTGACGTCGGCAAGGGCGTTACAAGGGAGTTTAAATACCCATTCAAAAAGAGTGCCTGTACACCGTGTAAATAGATACCGTGGTACAATCGATTGGTCAAAGTCAATCTGAGGCAGGTCCGAGCGACCGTGAATACGGGCGACATCCCGTGCGAGCCGCAGTGAGACAGAACGGCGCGCGTCGTGCGTTTCCTGCCTCGCATCTCCTGACAACGAATACCCCACGTTCCCCAATCGACAGAAGCCAGTGCCGGTGTAATGTTCCGAACGTAGATACTGACGAAATGTTCCACGATATTTGTCAAAACGCGTATTACATTTCAACTACAATGTAGAGCTGCCGACTCGTCGCAGGAAAATGTAAGTGTTGTTTGTATTAAATTCGTTTAGGAGTGTGTTGTTACTAGCACTAACGAGGTACATTTACTTTTAAATGATTTCCAATCCATGTTACTAGGTTTGAAGTGGTAATAGCTATGCAACTGTAAATTTAATGCGCATATTATTCGTAAAATTAGCAATTAATTTAGAAATGTCTTTAGAATTTTCCGCGATAATATTTGATTGCTTAGTAAAAATAAACTATGATTTCATCATCACCATCATTATCATCATTCTTACAGCCCAACAAGTCCACGGCTGGATGTAGGCCTCCCCCAAGAAAAAACACAAAACACGGTCTTGAGTTACCTGCATCGATCGACTTCTTCTATATCTACCAAATCGTCAGTAGTCACTAAATCTAGTGGGAAGCCCTCTACGCTTACCTGTACGAGGATGCTTTGCACTTAGAATCACCAGTGCCTATCTTTTGTCGGTTCTTCGAGTTATTTGGCTGGTCCATTGCCACTTCTGCTTACTAACCCATTGAGTTATTTTGGTTCTATCTCGGGTATCATGGTAATGATATAGTATATCTCGCTGCGCGACTGTATGGTCAATAAGTTTCCGTTTAACGTAATAATAATTTGTTCAATATTTTAACAAATAGGCTGAAAGGTTACTATCATCAATACTTTATATAACACATACATATTATCTATTAAAGTATCGGACAATGTTTGATTGGATGAAATTTAATTGCGATTCGTTACAAGTGCAAAGCGTTTTATTTAAAGAGCCTTTCAATAAAACTGATTCAACAAGACAATAATTGTTTCTTTCTTTGGGATATTTCGGAGAGTATTGTACGAATATGTACAGGAAAGAGGGCGGTCGCGAGGAGGAGCCGACCAACGCGGTGGAAGAAGTGCAAGGCGTGCGTACTGAACGCACTTGCTGTTGCCTCGGCGTGTTGGTGGGCGTCTCTCTCATCGCCGGTACGTAAACACAAAAAGATTTTTTAAAGACATTTTTAGATAACGAAAGATAAAAAAAATATTATTAATCAATGAAACTTAATAAATTAATATACAAAAAAATAAGAAAACAATAATATATCTTAAGTTAATAAAATACTGGTAAAATGTAGACTACTGTTTTTCCTAAAAACAGTTATGTATAGAATTACATACATAAGCCTTAGTGATTTAACATTTTTTATAGCTTCTGCTCGGTAACTCGTAACACTTAATTAACACACAGATAACATTTACCAATTATATCGTTTGCTCAGCCCTCGTTGCAGTGATCCTAATGAAGGACAAAACCGTCGAGGTAACAGTGCTCCGGCAAGTTCACGTGGTGAGTACATGAAGAATTTCTTAGTAGCTAGTAGAGCATAATGATTTCTTATATTTACGCGAACACTACACATTGAACAAAACAATTGTTTTACGTATTTTATCGCATTTAATTTACTATTTTAATTCCCGACGTTTCGGGTGCTTTACAGCAACCCATGGGCACGGGGGGGGGACTATGTTTGACGTCCCGATGTCACAGTTAGCCCGGCTATCTTGGATCCTATAATTAACAAAATTAAATCCAAACCCAAGCATACCACTGCAAGACTTCAAGATACTGTAAGCTCATTCTGCGTAGATCGAACCAAAAATTTATATTAAAAAACTGTATGCAAATTAACTCTTGGAGATGACAACGCTCGTGAATCAAACAGTCCACCATTACACCATCAAACATTCAGTTTGCACTTTATTTAATTCTAAACCGATGTAAAATCTCATATATAGGAACTTACTTAGCGAATTAAGTATGTGACTGTAGTGGACCTATCTAATTATTATTGTATATGTGACTTTTCGTTTGTTAAATCTCACAATAAGTTTAATTGCTTATTACATACCAAAGTGATGGATATGTCAGAAATTCAAAAGCATAATATTATAATTATACGAATACTTTAAAATACATATATTTACTAGGTGATAGGAATATTTCTGCCGCTAAATGCCGTACAAATACAGGCTATGAGGCAGTATTCTTAGTATTCAGATGTGACAATGCATCTGTTGCTTTTTTTGTTTAAAGTAGGCTGTAGGTATCTATCTATGGACTGTATTAGCCACTTACCATCAGGTGAACTGTAAGTTCGTTTCATTCATCCATAACAGTCTATAAAAGTCCACAGCTGAACACGGGCATCTTAGGTGGATTGCATCATAGGTGGGATTTTGCCATGGTTGCCATGGTTGCCATACTTGGCAGACGGGTTGGCAACCGCAGCTTTTTATTATTTTGAGTTGTTTTCATGAGGATGCTGCTGCCCATCTCCCGTTTCACTTTCCCTCTGTCAATACTTACGACACTCACGGAACGATATGGGGTAGTGGATATTCTTACAGCACTACATTATTGTTAGACCTATCCTAACTAACGTCACTTCAGTTTTATAAAAAAAATAACAGGTGATTTTAGTGTTCTCAGCCTAATTTAATATAACAAGTAACAGGATGGAATCACTTCGATATCTGTTTTTTGCTTTGTTTGAAAAATACGAATCTAAATTAGGGATTAAGAATTACTAGTGGTCGATCAGTGGTCGAAATTCGACCGTAATTCTTTAAATTTTTTAAGTTTGTATATGGCACGCTTGGCAACTATGGCAAAATCTCCCCATGAGGAATATTTATACAATTGTTATGAAAACATTTAGAAACAGCATGGTAGCGATCACCTCATTCCCAGGGGTTATTATCAATCATGTACTCTTTAGTAGGATAATAACCCTTACTAAACAATTTTTGCTTAATAAATATTTTAAATCTTTTATAGATAAGGTCTGCATATTTTCCGGGACTTTGATGTAACAGCGTATAAATTGCCCCATGAAGGGATTACTGACTCTTTGGAGTCGAGTAACTGGTATAACTTGCTTGTTCCTAGAATTTACAGAAAGTACATCACTATTTTTTTCGTAAATATATTGAGACCAAAGTTAATATATCTATTTCTTTAAATTTTTCTCTAAGGGATTCCTTCGGACCTAGGTTATAAATTGCTCATATGGCTTCTTCTTGCAAAACAAAGATAGTTTCAATGTCAGTCGCATTACCCCATAGCAAGATTCCATATGACATCATGCTATGGAAATAACTAAAATAAACTAATCTAGCTGTTTCAACACATGTAAGGCCTCTAATCTTTTTTACAGCATATGCTGCAGAACTAAGTTTGCTAGCTAGTTTAGATATATAGGTCCCATTGAAGCTTCACGTCAACTGTAATTTCGAGAAAAACCGTGAATTCAACAAGGCTCAGCTCCTTCCCATTTAAAAGCACACTGGTATTCACATGTTTAACATTAGGTGTGGTGAATTTAATACATTTCATTTTATTAGGTACCGTTTAAAAGCAAATTATTGACGTTAAACCAGTGTACTACTTTTGATGTGGTAACTTTGTCATATTTTAATAATTGCCTTTTAAGTCGGAAAATCAACGAAGTATCATCAGCAAATAAAACTATACCATGGTTATTCCCTAATAAGTAAGGTAAGTCATTAATAGTAACTAAGGACGGGAAGGGGCCAAGAATTGAGCCCTGAGGAACACCCATAGATACTATCAATCCTGAAGAACTGCTCCCATTAATAATAACTGTTTGCGTTCTATTATTTAGATATAATGTAATAAGTTTGAGTGCTATGTTTTTTACACCATGATGATGTAGCTTCCTGATTAATGTCTCATGGTGAACGCAGTCGAAAGCCTTGGAAAAATCACAAAATATACCTAAAGCATCCTCTGAATTCCCCCATGCACAGAAAATATTTTTAATCAGCTCAACACCGACGTCTGTTGTCGAGCAACCCCTTGTAAAACCAAACAGAATTTTATGGAGTAATTTATTTATACATTAGTACATTAGAAAAACTTAACATTTGATATAGAATAACTTTTTCAAAAATTTCAAATTTAAAACTGAGCGATGGCAGTACAGAAATAGGTCTAAAATTAGTGGGGTCCAATGCACTACCAGATTTAAATAAAGGTATAACCTTATTATGTTTCATTAAATCAGGAAACACACCAGATTCGATACTAGAATTAAAACTAATAGCAAGTTGGGGTGCGATTGCATCTATTATAGACGCAATACGAGAGTGACACTGAAAGTTCTTAAAAAATCAAAAACTGAACAAACTAGCAAGTTATTAGTTTTATTATATATTTTCAAAATAATGTCCATTTACCACCACTGAGAAAAGCACTTTGCACACTCGTCCTTAGGGGGTCTCTTCGACGGCATTTTGAAACGCAGCCACTGCTTCCTCGGCGTCCATAAAACGTTTTCCTCGAAGTGTTTCTTTTATTTTCGGAAATAAATAAAAATCGCAAGGTGCGAGGTCGGGGCTATAGGGCGGGTGACCCAGTAATTCCACGTCTGACATCGCCAAGTTTGAGTCACCTCCGTTAAGTCTTTGAACCATTTCACGACACCAATCAACACGATGGAGTTTTTGGGCCTCTGTCAAATTATGAGGTATCCACCGGGCACAAAGCTTCCTGACCGCTAAATGTTCATGGAGGATTTTGTGCACTTGACTCATACCGATGCCTAAGCTTGTCCGAATCTGCTGGTAAGTCACTTTTTTGTCAGTCTCTATCATACGCCGCACAACACTGATGTTATCTTCAGTCGTCGCCGTAGAAGGCCGTCCCTCGCGCAGATCATCGGTGAGATTAGTGCGACCACGTTTAAACTTATTAAACCAGTTGTTAACAGTGGCACGAGATGGGGCTTCATCGTGAAAAGCCAATCGAAGTCTATCATAACTTTCTTGTTGACTTAAATGACATCGAAAGTCATAAAAAATTATTGTACGAAAATTTTCTCGCGTTAAATTCATGCTGACGTGACACAGACAATTTTCAATTTGCCGCCAAATCGTAAACAAATGACAAATTAATAAAATACATACAAAATAATACTGGCAAAGAGTTCCATTTTCAAAATTTGAACTTGTTTTTTTATTATATCGTTTACAAGTGGCCAGTTCTAAAAACTTTCAGTGTCGCCCTCGTAACTTTAACGGAAATCCCCCATAGATCTGCTGTTTTCTTAACATCAATGACTTTTCTCTTTTGGATTGGCATTTTCGTGGCAAATAATACTCGTACGCATACATCCCGCATTTACAGGTTTTCTTTTATAGGAGAGGGTGACAAACGAGCACCAGTCCACCTGATGGTATGTGGTTGCTGTGACCCATACACATCTAAATCTATCCTCAATAAAGAATCAAAATGCAGGTGTGTTGTCACCCGTGAGGACTAAGATGGAATGCCTCTTTTCCAGTAAAAAGGGTCTCCAGTTCCCTACGTGTGGTGAGTATACGAAACACAGCAGTGTTAAGCTGCTATTTTACGCTGGTATTCTGTGAGAGCGTAGTCCTTCCCCATTCGAGCTGACCCATTCGTGCTACAACTATACTACTAATATAGCTGCAGAATGGCTCTACCACGTATAAAACCAGGTTGGCGAGAATAATAATTAGCAAATACATTTAAATAAAAAAAAGTTTTTAATAACAGTAGAAATAATACATAAAATTACAATTTTATTTGCATCTAATTAATAAATTTTATATTTCAAAGACAATATCATAAATTATAATATATTAGGTTACAATATACCTATTAATTTTTTTATTACCTCAACCTAAGTTTTGGAGCTTATACAATAAGTAAAAAAATATCATCATATTATAAATGACGTATATTTTACTCGATTTCGCAGATAACTAGTATTTCAGGTCTGTTTATATGTACCTACATCAGTAATTTATAAAATATTTAAAACGCTCCCACAATACAGAAGAATTTCCTTAAATTACAAAACAAAAAAATATAAATATAGTATGATGTATATATTAGCATTCAAATAATAATGCATCACTAAAATAGTTTTTATATAATGATTTCTTATAATACCCATGGACAAATTTAGAAGAACGCAAAAAAAGTGTGTATAAAATAAAATATCTTGGATATTTGTGACAATTAAGTTTATTAATTTGGATTTTTCTTATTGTTCGTTAATTTAAAATTGCAAGCGTCAAAAAATAAAACAAACGATCAAATGACAAAAATAAATCAAATTAAGAAAAAAAGTAAAAGTTTTACAGGTAAGAAACATTTTTGTAGTTAACATTTTTTTTTCATAAATGTTTAGGAAAGGCTATAACGAGGGCTATAATCAATCTTTAGTGTTGAGACCCTAGCTCTTTGAACTGCTTCTAGTCCTTGGCATACTCCTAATTAAGTTATCAATAAAATCCTTACATTCTTCCTGCAATGCGTTTTTAAGATCTATCAAATTAGCGGGGGGCAGGATTTCTTTTCTTAATTTGTCTTTCAAGCTTATCCCATACATGCTCTATGGGGTTTAAGTAGGGCAAGGGCGCTGGGTACACAATAGCATTGATTTCAACGTCTTGAAGGTATTCGACAACTAAAACCGCAGTACGGGGCCGTGCATTATCATGCATAAAGACAAACCTATCTAAAATCTACCTATAAAAGGGGCGAATGGTACTACAATTTCTTCAAAAATCAGTTACATATCGTGCCGTTGTTAGTGACCCATTCTCAATGACGCAGAGTTCCGTACGTGCCCCCATAAAAATAACCCCCTACCATATGCCTCTTTTCCAATAATGTTTTACTCAGGCGTCTCCACACTTTAATACTTCCATCATCTGGCTTCAGGCAAAATCTAGACTCATCTGGGAATAGAACTGGACTCCAAGGTCCGTCATTCCAAGTTTCGTGATTGCGAGCAAAATTAACTCCAGCTACTCGATAGCATGTGGCAGGCAAGTGTGATTTTATGCCGATTACAATGTTTTTCTTTTCCACAGTTTTTGTGCTTACTGTAACCCCTCGAACTTCTTGGAGCATCATACTTACCACAGAAGAAGTTAATGTCCGGTTTCTAAGCACGCTGGTAACAATGAACCAGTCTAGGTGTTTCACAGATTTTAATACTCGTATTGAGTTTTCACGTGTTTGTTATTGTGCCCAGTTTCAATTAAAGTAATAAACCTTGCAACTAGAGTGGCGTTTAGATCTGGCATTCTCAGTTTATTTGCAGTAACAATTCACACTTAACACGATAAACAAGGCAGTCAAGGCAAAAATTAAAACAAAACCTAAATTTAAGCTACAATTCAAAAGTTGGCTAAAGTTTTCGCAGTATGAAATTACGCAATATAACGCATTACATAAAACAAATGCAATTCGAAAAAAAAACCACATTCCAAAACTTTTATTTAATAGCATTTACTAATGTTTGTGGCCAAAACGCACGATAATTACAACAGGAGAAATAAAACTTCCATGAATGTATGTACGCGAATACAACACATGGTATAAAACTAATTTTACATAATGATTTCTTATATTTACGCGAATACTACACATGGATAAAACACATTTTACGGATTTTATTGCGTTTAATTTCAGCCTTCGTCAACTATGATATCACGATTCACGACGTCAAACACCTTAGCCTCAGTGCCCCCGTGACCACAGGTGCTGTAAAGTGCCTGAAATGTCGGGAATTAAAAAATTAAATAATAAAAAAATTAAATTAATTGTAGGGATTTTATCGCGTTTAATTTAAACTTTTTTAATTCCCGAAGTTACAGGCTTTCCTGAACTTTACAGCACCCATGGTCACGGGGGGGACTATTGGCGGGGAGGTATTTGTCTTCCTTATGTCATAGTTAACGAAAGCCTTTAACTTTTAGCTATTAATTTTTGGTCCAATCTACGCAGAACGAGAATACAGTGTCAGGATCCCAAGGGTAGTTTTTGTATGCTAAAATATTACTTTAAAACAGACTTGAATAATCATCATCTATCATTAAATCTTGTTGCAGCGTTACAGTGCGTTTTACTACTAAGGCTTCATCACCACTTACTACCAGGTGGGATTTTAGTTTAGCACTGGCTTATAATAACGTGGCAAATATGGCAAAATCCCCCTGAATAATTAAAAATAGATATAAGATAATCTATGGGGGAGACCTACACTCAGCAGTAGTCAGAGAGAGTGGACAGTGTTTATAGACTGTAATGAATGAACATAATATATATAAGACATCCAGACTTATATTATGTAAAAAAAGCGTTGAATAAATTAAAATAAGAGAAGACAGTTTAACAGAATGTATTTGATTGTACAGTTAATGTCACACGGCGAGCGCACGCCCAGCGAACGTGAGCTGGCGATGCTGGGTGCTTCCCCGCCTGAACATGTCTTCGCACCTTACGGTGCTGGGGCATTGACAAATGTAAGTGATTTTTAATTAGGTATGTTAGCTTCAATTATCGCTGTCTCTCGTTAACATTTATAAGGGACCATATTGTTCTAAATTCTTTATGAAAAAAAATTCTAATGTAATGCTCCTCTACGATACAGAAGATTCCTAGTGTGGGGTAATGTTTTTTTAAATGAAGGACTTCAAAAATCTATTAAATAAATTATATTATTATGTGAACAAATGGATTTCAAAGGATAACGAAATAATAAATTAAGTATGGGAAGAGATTGTATAATCATTGTAAATTTTAATAATTTGGATTTCATTAATTAATGCAAATTTAAAAATAATAATGATTGTTTTGAGTAAAAATATAATATGTTTGTTACAAAGACCATTTGAGATGTTTAAATGTAAAATAAATATTTTTTCCACCTTTTTTAATTTGCCGTATGCAAGTGCCTGTAACGTTTGCAAGTACAATTCAATATGTTATTCTATTAATCTTGATGTTAAGCCACATTTTAGCAAATGGAAGCTATTCCATTCAATTAGTTTCTTCAAAATGTTGAGTGTCGCCACCAAAAAACTACTTGACCAAGTCTATTAGTCTATGTAGCACTGGTAAAATCCATACTAACTTACTGTTTGACAATATGGATTGGAATTTTTTTATATGTGGAACGAGCTCAAAGGGCTCTACCTGCTTAAGGTAATAATCAGAAAATTATACTTTTTCCCACTGTATAAAGGCAAAGGGCCACAGCTTGACTGTTAAAAAGTACCGAGGAATCAGCCTGCTTAGCATTGTCGGAAAACTGTATGCAAGTTTTGATTAAAAGAGTTATGAAAAAAACTGACGGAAAAATTTGGGGTGTGCAAGTTGGATTTACATTAGGATTGGATGCACGGACCAGTACGGTCTTTTCTTTGCGCATGATCACAGTGAAGTTTTTGGTGAATTTATGCCGCAGTAGTGAGTGGCAGAGTCGGCAAAGGACGTACGAGACGGAAGTTTATCGATCAAATTAGCGATATATATGTAATAAAGATGGGCTAAATTAAAAGAACCCTTAACAGACGAGCATGTGTGCGTTGATATGGATGTGAAAGAAGAGAAAGAGATGTGTCAAGATTGTGCCAAATGGAGGTCCGTAATATCTGCCTGAGTTTATGTTTTTTATATTATTACCGTTACCGTCACAGCTTATTAAAGTTCACTGCTGAACATAGGCCTCAAAAGGGGGATATTTGCCATTGTTGCAACGCGTGGCAAGCGGGTTGGCCACCGCAGTTTTTTATAGTTAGTCGTTATTAGGAGGACGCTGCTGCCCATCTCCTGATTTGTTTTACTTTGTCGCCTCTTACGACACCCACGGGATGATATGGGGTAGTGGATATTTTCACACCGCCATTAAACGGTAATCTTTTATCTTATTATGTATTTAAAAACACAAATCCCAAAATACATCTATTTTCTGATGCAAAAGTCTTTTGATGAGGTTGTATCCTTTCTCGTAAAAAAATTAACATTGTTTTTTAATTTTAAATATCTGAGATATTGTGTTACATTTATTAAAAATAATTCCATTTCGAGTAGAATTTTTTTCTTTTACTTCGCAGTTGAGTCCATTCATTCGCAAATCTATCCCCACAACAATAGATTGCAGCTTGGAAAACACTTATCGCGACATTGGTAACTGTATTACTCAGGATTACATAAATGTATATTGGTGGAGATTGTAAATCCGATGGCTCATTGAGCTTGCAAATAATAAATTGAAATCCGTTTGGGTATTATTAAGCAGTATTGCGTGGGAATCGCGCGAAATGCAATTTTAACAATAGGCCTTTTAGCGTAGTTCCGCAATTTACCAGATAGACTGACCATGTGGGTTTGCCGTAAAATAAATGAATAAACTAAATTTGTTATGCAAAATATAAACTCTCCTCAGATTTTTTAAATTAATTCAACAAAATATAACTTGGTTCAATGGTAGTGGGCAATAGGCGCAAGGACAGCTCATTCGCAGCAATGACCCATGATACAGACAACAAGCTAGATCGAACATTTACTTCCTGCTGATAACGCAGGAGGGAGCCCCAGTGGCGAAGGTCGCGAGGTCCTCTAAACAGGAATAAAGTGTCGGCCCAGACGCATTGGTGTCGCACACTAATAATGATTTATTGCTCACTGCAATGCACGACACGGTCGATAGAAAAATATCATTTGGAATGCGTGTAAGAAAACGTAGATAATATTGCGTTTCAATTATTTTTAGTACTTCAATAAATATTTAGTTATTATTTAAATAATAAAGGTTGTTGTTGTATAAATGTGTGAGGTTAAATATGCCCGAAATTGCTATTGTTGCTACAAAAAAATTTAATTACAGAACGATTGACCTATCCTATTGTTAGGGTAGTGTTCAAAAAATGACCAACAAACAATAATTTCAAAAATATCCATATTATAAAAACTATAAATTATCGTTTAAAGTTAGCGACTATTTAAGGCTTTTAGCATCAGAAGAGCGTCTGTAATATCCTATACTATCAATAACTGAGCAATTTTTTTTTCTATTTTGTCAACTACCAATGGATTCTGCCAACGTCAAGTATTACATTAAAGTCACAGAGTCGTATCACTTTTGCTACGAATTTCCGTAGATGGGTTTACTCCATGTTACAAAGAAAAGTTATTTTCGGACGAATTTAAGTGTATAGATAGTTTTACAAAAATACTATAGTTTAATGTTAATAATGATATATTCATTAATAAATATTAATTAATCAAATAAAGTTTGCACAAAAGGAGTGTAAACTAAATGTAACAATGACTTAAGATTTATAGGACTACTTTTTTTAGATTTGATTTCTCGGAAACGGTTCTAACGATTTCTCTGAAATTTTGTATTTTGAAAGCGTTTTATTAACACAGTTTATCTAGAGAGTACGAAAATTATTTTCATGTCTAATGCCGAGTGAGGCTCGATCAATCATTTACTACTACTGGTAATTGTTCGTTCACGAAGCTATTTCAAGGAGTTATTTTTCTACTTTTTACATAAGGGATAATTAGAAGTAGTTCCGAAAAAAGGATTTACCCCTGAAAGCGATTTTCAAGGTTTTGAATTGGCGTTTGAGGTTTGGTTCGGTGTTCCATTATAATTTTCAACAGCGTGTGTTAGATCCTTTTTGCGGCTACGTATCATTAATATACCTAAATCTTAATTCTTTCTTGGGAATAGATTAAGGTTAGTAAGAGCCAATGGTATGTATGTATGTCCAAAAGCGAATGTTAGTAATGCCGGTAGATTTTTTTTAAATACTTTTATGTCATGGATATCAAATCTCTAAATTTCAAAACCATAGGACTTTTTTAATGTCTACTTAAACTTTAGCAACGGTCTAAAGAAAGTAGCCCCGTAATTCTACTTCTGAATCCGTTCGTAAGTCCATAATTGGACATGGGTCTCTCAAATTGCCTTGATACCAGATATCTCGCAACTTTGACGCTGCTTCCCGTCGCCGGTCTAGGTATTTTATGTTTGGCATAAAGGGGATGGTTAATGGAAAGGAGTACAGTAGACATGTGTCAATCGTGAATAAATTGTTCATTTGACTGGGGTCGCATCGAAGTATTGATGATTGCAATTACATTTTTTGAACGTTCCGGATCAAACGATTGACTGGACCTACGACCAAAGAGTATAGTAATGTCCGACGACCGACATTATCGAGCGGGTCTCACAGATCACAGAGTACTGAAACTTGAAATGATCGACCCGAATGACTCGGTTCGTAAGACGAATTAATACTTGAATACATACAAGTCTAGGGTACAGCCTCTATCGGAAACTATGAGATGTATCTTGTATTTCCCATAGTCGCTTCTTACGACACCCACGGGACGAAATGGGGCGATAGATTAATTTATGCTGCCACCACGCGGGTAGCGGCTCGCGGGGCGTAATTAAAGGCCAATATTTTCATAACTGCTTATATTTTTAAATCCTAGAACAGTCCACGGCTGTATATCTTCTGGGTAATACATGGGACTCTTAAAACACTAGTTCCTGTTATCGGTCAAAGTATTGGAGATGTCGTAATTTTTAAGACTTATTTCACCATGTAAGACTTGCTAATATTATTCTTTTTTTTTTCAGGAAGGGAAGATGGCAACTTTTGAAATGGGCGCATTACTTAGAAAAAGATATAATGAATTTTTAGGACCTTATTACGACGATGGTAATTCATTTTTAATTATTAACGTTATAGAATATAATAATGTAATAAATACATGTTTAAAAACCTATTTAATAACTAAACAAAAACTTGTTAAGTTTCTTTGGCTTAATTAATATTTTAAAAATTAAAATATCACCGCATATCATTAACAATATAATGCGGTCAAGGCTAAAAATAATGGGATTTAAATTAACATAGATAGAGAATTATTAACTAATGGAAAAGCCAGATATACATGAATGTATCTAGCGTTTACATGTATGTAAATAGAAATAAGATAATGGTATGTCATGGCAATGAATTTTATCAAGCAAATAAGATTATATACATAAATTCTTTGTTTGCAGAAAATCCAAATGGCCTGCGGGGTTGGCCATGTTGTCTTTCAACTATCGTTAACACTCACAAAAAACTATAAAAATAATTGGGTATGACATAATATCTCAACGATAACGTTTTTGTGACTTGGATTTATACATGTTTCACTTATTATACAAACACTTGTTGCACTTATATTTTAATTTAATGTATTCAGTATAAAACCGGTACAGGTGTCAAACCAAATCACAAATGAAGATGACGTCTTAACAAGTGACAATCGCAAGTATAAATTGTAGACTTAACGATAATTTCTATCAGCTTTATAGTTTTCTATTGGAGTTAATGATCGTCGAAAGTCATTTTGGCTAACCCCGCTGAGTTACTCTAAAACAAGACAATATGTTTGCGAATCACATTTTTTTAAATTATCATTGAATTATGGCCTACAGGGAAACATTTGGTGATAACTTCAGACACTGATCTCAGCAAAGTGAGTGCACTGCTCATATCAGCAGGCCTGTGGCCGCCGCCGACAGAGCAAATGTGGAATGACACCATGGATTGGCAACCGGTGCCTTATTCTTATCCTCCGCGGGACCAGGATTACGTAAGTGGCTTTCATTATAAAACGTATTTTTAATTAACAAGCGGTTGGTTGCTATATCGCGAGCCACGGGATCTGAACGTAGCCTCTAAAATTTTTTGTATGGCATACAAATATCTGTTTCGGGCCTTGTAGTTTCTCCATATTCAATTATATGCATACCTCCACGATGGGGAAAATTTCTAATGTTTCCTAACGTTTTAAACAAAAAAAAATGAGAACCGGTAATAGCACACGTGCTAGAGCTACGTGTCCGCCATATTATGTTTATAGCACGAATGGGTCGACTCGACCGGGGAATAACCGCTCTCACAGAATACCAATGTGAAATAGCAGCTCGATGCTGCTATGTTCCGAATGGTGAGTGTAGAGAACCGGAGAACTTTTACACTGGAAATGAGGGATTCTATCTTAGTTCTCAGGGGTGGCAGCGCATCTACATTTTTAATCGAGTATAGATGTAGATGTCTATGGGTCACAGCATACATTAACCATCAGGTGGACTGTGTGCTCGTTTGTCTTCCTTATACTATAAAATAAATACATTGTTTGTGACCTCATTTAGCTGAGTAAGCAATGAGTAAGTATAACAAATTTAATAATGTGCGTTAGTAAAAATCGGTTTTATTGTCTCTTTACCGGCTAATAGCTAGGGCCGTGGTAGCTAAGGGGTTTAGTGCTCGTCGTAAATATACCACCCGGGTTCGAATCCCCACCGGCACTAATAAATTTGTTAAGTGCAGTTTTAAGTGCTGATTTACCACGTGCTCGGCGTTGACGGAAAACATTGTGAGGAAACCTGCCTGTCTGATTGAGAAATTAAAAAAAAAGAACAATCCGAAAACATGTGAAGTCCGCCAACGTGCACTAGTGCAGCACGGCGGATTCGTTGCCCTAAACCACTCTCAAAAATGAAAGGAGACCTATGCCTAGAAGTGGGACGTATATAGGCTGTAACTTTACGTTTACCGGCTATTACTTCGGAAATCTGTTTTTCCGGAAAACGGTTTTATTGTATTTTTAAGTATTATTCGAAATGTAGTGTAGCGAAGAAATTTAATGATGAAAACTAATCCTTGACCATACATTGTCTAAGAAAACCAAAGAATAAAGATATATCTGCAGTTTTTTTTTTGATAAAGTTCTACGCGTATGAAGTCGTGGGTAAAAGCTAATTATAAGATAAACTTTACCATTTTTATCTTCTACGTTTGAAAACATTGTAAATACTTGAAAAAAGGTTAAGCTATAAGAAAATGAAAATTAAGCCAGTCACTCAATTATTATTATTTTTTTCATCAGCCCGTAAAAGTTCACAGCTGGGCATGCAACTCTCGCGTTGTAGGGAGATCACGTCAAGAAACAGAAACAGAAACTTTTTTATTCAATATAGATTATAAATAATACTTATTGAAAGTCACTGACACAGTGGATTGGTATTCGCAGTACCAGAGTTTTTACACCTCTGACGCTGCTCTCTATCGTTGATTTATTTTACGTCTAGCTTACACCTTACACGAGCTGATTATACCGCCATCTATTGGAATCCATAAGAATAGTCTGGCATTTCCCAAAGTCACCTCCTGCGCAATTCAAAGGACGAAATATGGGTTACGGATTATCTTACTACGCACGTAGCAGACAAAAACATTTTATTATTTTTCTATTTCAGTTGCTTTACGAAGAGAACTGTCCGCGATACAATCAAGAGAAAGAAAGAATATTGCAGGCTTTCACGGAGGAAGGTCTGCTCGCACCCTATCGCGACTTCTTCCATAAGATAGCCACATTAACTAACACTAACTTCAGCACGCCGCGAGAAGCATTTTACCTTAATAACCTATTCAGAATACAGGTAATATTCCTATTTATCTTCGACATTGTGAATAGAAAGTGTTTTCTACCGACTTCAAACAGGAGGAGGTACTCAATTCGACTGTACGTTTTTTTTTAATGTGTGTTACCTCATAACTTTTTTCTGGGTGAACCGATTTCGATGATTCGTTTTTTATTTGAAAGCTGATGCTTCACATGTGGTCCCATATAAATTTGATCAAGGTCTGACCAATAGTTTTTGAGTTATTCTTAATAATTTATATTTAAGTCGGTTGTACAAAATGTTTAATTTTAAATTATTGTTTTACCTCGATACACTACTTGTTTGTAAATTTTTAATTATTCATCATCATCATGCTACAGTCCAATACTGGTTATTATACCCGTGGAAATGGATATACATATAGTGGTTTTGTGATAATTTTCATATCTTTAACGATGATCCATTCTATCCATCCATTACAGCCTATAAGTTGCCATTATAGATGTATTTGCTTTGGTAGGAGCAGAAAGATAATTGTCCCACCACTCGTAGGCTTTAAGATAAGGAGGTAATAAATTTTCTTACATTGCCCATACCAACATTTAAAGTCCATTGCTGAACATAAGCTTTTCCAAAAAGGCATTAGTTGATATGAGTTACTAGGAAGGTTTGCCATTTTTACCTCGCTGAAGATCGCCATCTATGTAAATTGAATTCAGGATAAAGACCATTTTTTATGGACTTTACGCAGTCAGAAATATATAGAAAAGAGATAATGAAATTATAAAATAACTATAGAATTAACATTATCATGAACCATCACGTTTGGTTGATATTTTTTTTAATAAAAGTAATCATGACTGCAATCCAAACTAGATTAAAATGTAAGGACGTAAAAATTTGCTGAAACCTATATAAAGTAATTTTTTAATTCATCACGATTTTAATTCACTAAGACTAAATCTTTTTTAGTTGTTAATAAAAATTAACATTTATTGTTACAAAGGATGATATCAAAGTAGCAAATCCGAAGTGGGCGAAACACGTTAAAAGAAAGCTAATGGATGTCGCCAGGCTGGAATTTATGATGATGTTTCATAATAACCTTTTAAGAAAACTCAGCGGCGGTAAGTATATTTTTATAATATTTAAAAAAAATATGATACCTTTAAATATAATTGTTGGAAAAAGGAATGTACTAAAATACATAAAACAGACAAATATGCGATTGAATTTATTTTTCTGGATTTTATGGCATTACGAGGTAAATTTTTATATTATTAAAACGCCGTGGAGACACCGCCGCTGCAACGAAACGTTTAAAAATAAGAAAAGTTTAAGCCCATATACGACCCATCGCTGGCCACAGGCCTACTTTTATTTCTGAGGAGATTTTAACGAACTGTTTTTAACGTTTAGCCTCGTTATTTTAAACTTGAATCTTAAATATTAACCAAAGAACATATTATAAACAATTTTTCCAACGGCAACACTAATTATTAAATAGCCAGAGCGTTATTATGGGTCTTACATTGTTATTATTGTGAAGTGTGTATTAATAAAGTATTCAGCAATTCACCAATAGAATAGAATAAATTTATTTGCAACTATACAATTGGGCATGAGCTGGTGTTACAATTATATTAGCCTAGTATTGTGTACAGTCTGCAAGCAGACATGCAAATCTTAAACAATACTATACTAACCTAAAATTACATTAATTCTAAATATTCTTTTAAATTATAAAAAAAACACTTATTTTGTAGTCATTCGGTCAATGAAGTTTTAAACTTGTTTCCTTCTAATTTTTTTATAAAGTTCGGTAAATTATTAAATAGTTTGGAAAATCCAAAAGTGCACGTCTCATGAGCGTTTTATTTAATTTTGATGAAAAAAATAAATTACCAAAATAAATCGATTACACAAAGTATTAAATCGATATAGGCTGTATGGTACATTTATGCTTTGTCTATCAAATGCTAAAAAAATATGACAGCGCCTTTAAATCATTAATAGCAATAAAATTTATAAAACTTGAAAATCATTTTATTAACAAACGACGCGTACTAAGCTGTTGATATGAAATAGGGAACCAGTTGACGTAATTCTGAAGCTAATAAAAAAAACCCGGTCTCGATTCGTCAATTTTTTCGGGAGTTATCGTGACCACATACAAAATCAACATCCGGACGCCCACATAATTTTTTTTTTGCTCAAAGTAGCAATATAAAATGATTTTTTAGAAAATATAAGATGGATTAATTAGTTTTTTCTTGATATACGGCTACTCATATTATTGTATAAGTGCAATATGGTTAAGATAGAGGCATTTTAAGATCACAAAATTGCTTGACCTTGACGTGTCGAAAGTAATACACTACCTAATAACGCTTAGCGTTATGAGGCGTGCAATATTATTATACACATATTATATACATTTTTCCTGTAAATATAAGTATGACTAGCAGGTTGGTGTAATAGGTTCAAATATTGAGTTCTTTGCTGTCTAGTATTAATATCTGTGTACTTTTGAAAATATTCTGGGTGCCGTTTTAGAAAATAGCAAACTTGTCTTATATACATAGAGGGTAAGGAAAGAATTTTATATTTTTTAAATAATGGTTTGAAAATATCTAAAAACCATACATTAGCGATGGATCTAATACACTTTTTTTGGAGAATGAATGCTCTCTGAAATTCCACTGAGGGACCCCAGATTATGATGCCATAGCTGAGCACCGAGGACACGTAGCCATGATAGGCGGCTAGTGCGGCCTCTGTAGACACCTTTTTCCTCAAGCGTTTTAATGCGAATACATAACTTTCCAATTTATAGCAAATGACGTCAATATGTGCCTTCCAATTTCAATTTTTATCAATGGTTATTCCTAAGAATTTGTAACTGTCAACTATATCAATTTTGGAGTCGTTATATTTTACTGTAAGTGATGGGGCGTTAGAGTTGTAAGAACTATATTCTATGATCTTCGTTTTTTATGTTTATTTGTAAGTTGTTTTTGTTTAACCAGTCAATAACTTCAGAGAGAGTTTCATTTACTGTGGTTTGGTATGAATTTTTATTTGCACATTTAATTAGTAGAGTTGTGTCATCTGCAAATAATATAGTTTTTTGTGAAGTAACACTGGGGAGATCATTATTATAAATCAGAAACACAAACAATCTCTACTCTAAATATTTATAATAGGAACACCGTTATGAATTCTTGTTGACACAAAGTATTTAAAGTACAATAATAGCAATAGGTATAATATGAATACTCAATTAAAAATTTTGAGGTTTCTTCATTGGCTAGGCTCCATGAATAAAAGTCATATTTGTTTCTTGAGGGGTTGTCAAACCTATTACTACCGTTGCAACATATCAAAAGTAAACTACTAAACATAGCCTCCCCCTCCTTCACAGATTGCCTCATAGGGGGGATTCTTGCCATAGTTGCCATGCTGGGCAGGGCGGGTTGGCAACCGCAGTTTTATTAGTTGTTATTAGAAAGACGCTGCTGCCTGGTTTGTTTCCCTCTTCTGTCTCTGACGACATCCACGGGATGTTTTGAGGTAGTGAATATTCTTACACCGCCACTACCCGGTCAAACTTTTACTATCATCGCTTTTAACGCACTAAATGTGTATGATTAGCCGATGAACGTATAGCTATTATTGCTCAGGTGCACTTCTTCACGAGATAGTGAGAGAGTCGACACTACACGACGCGGCGGCTCAACGTCCGGCCCTGGTGGTTCGCATCGGAACACCAGTGTCCGTGGCAGCGCTGCTGGCGGCCTGCGTGGCGCCGCCACCGAGGCTACCAGACCCTGGAGCCGCACTTTTAATAGAACTACACGAGAAGCTCCCTAACAACAAGGACAACCATGACGCTACGCATGCCGTTGCTAAACGTTTCGGGTTTAAGGTGATTTTCGTTTAATATATTTAACTAGCCTCCTAAATTCACCGATGGATATAGGCTTTTCCAATTGGCATGTGACATTGAAAAAGTTGAGATTAGGTGAAAGTTGAAAACTGATGAAACTATTAAGTGAAACACCGCCAACTTTCTGACTTCGAGCTGCTACTGAGAATTTCTTGACAGAAAAACCCAATAACTGATTTTGGCCCGACCCGCTTCCGACCGCTGCATATTTATAGAAAGCAGTTAATCTATACAAATAAATAATATTGAAGTGCCTGTTTGTAATGTCAAAATAACATCTTTTTACTAAATGCATATGAAAGTATATACGGTATTTAAAACAAAAAAAAAACAATTTAAAAAACTTTTGTCTGTCTATCTGTCTGTCAGTCTGTCTGTCTGTCTGTTCGTTACTTTTATTTTAGACTAGCTGTTCCCCGCGACTTCGCCCGCGCGTAATTTAGGGTTTTAATTATGTTGTGCGGAACCCTAACTCTTTTTCTAAAATATAAGTAGCCTAAGTTACTCCTTATAACATCAGCTATCTGCCAGTGAAAGTCCCGTCGAAATCGGTCCAGCCGTTTCGGAGATTAGCCGGAACAAACAGACAGACAGACAGACACAGATAGACAGACAAAATTGTGTTTCTGTTATAAGTACCGTATATACTTTCACACGCATTTAGTAAAAAGCTGTTATTTTGACATTACAAACAGACACTTCAATTTTATTTATTTGTATAGAAAAACAATTAGGATACCGCGCAAATGAATCAAAACCCATGAAATCCAACCTTAATAAATTCCACGCGAACGAAGTCGCGAGGAACGGGGCTTATGAGAATGCATTTCGAGCATTTGGTGGTGCCGTCTAAAATATTTTTTTATTATGCCGTCTATAAGACTTTTTATGAAATTACCGATTTATAATATGATCTATATTATAAATCGGTAATTTATTTATTACTTTTATTTTGACTCAATTTGCGATTGTGACATGGTTTGGCTACCTCCCTTCGGTAATTGTCATATAATAATCAATAATTAAACCAATATCACACCGTGCGTTAATTTTCGGTACCTCATCCATAAACGTAGTTGATATTGCGTGTCACGACGTAAATCGTTTAAAAATAATACGAATTATTTATTTTCCGCGATTACATACACAACGATATATTAAAAAAAACGATTGAACAATAAAAGAATTACTTTTTTTGTCAATTTTAACAGTCATTATAGTCTTTGCGTTATAGCATGGTGCGGGTGACAGCTTACACTTTTGGCGTGTTTAGAGATGGAACATTGTTAAATCGATTTAAAAAGGCGATTACACAAAGCAAAGCAAAAATTATCGATTAGCTATCGATATAAAAATTAAAACCGAAACAGATATTTCTTTATAAACTACAATGCATGTAAAATTAAGTTAAAGTGTAATACAAATTATGACATAATAGTTACATAATAGCTGTTCCCGGACCTCGCCCGCTTGGTATTTATTACGATTGGATTTCATGGGTTTTAATTTTTTTGCGCGGAATCCTAATTTTTTTTCTAAAATAAAATTTGCCTGTGTTACTCCTTATAACATCAGCTGTCTGTCAGTGCCAGCTATAAGCCGGAACAAACAGTCAGTAAGACAGATTTTAAAAATTGTTTTTTTTTTTTTTTAATACCGTATATACTTTCATATGTATTTAGTAAAATACTGTTATTTTGATATTACAAACAGACACTTCGATGTATAGATTATACTATGTATTAATTTGAAAATAAAAATCATCTTCTATTTCATGTTGATTTTCAACATTCACATTGACATTTAAACAAATAAAATGGCTGCCAGCATTTGTAATTTTCAGTACAGCGTAGACTGCACCGGCAGCTTTTCAAGGTACGAGTGCTAGCACCTTTTGCTATATGTGTATTAGTTTTGCCAGGTCTAATGGGCTAAATATCGGGACGGAGGGTAAAAATAATCGAGAATTTAGTTTATAAATCTAATAAAATTAAAATAAAAAATTGGTTTTTGTAGCCATTTTGGCCGCCATGAGTTATGATAAAGTCTTTTTGACACAATGCGTAATTTGCTTTATAATTATTTTTTGCCTGATCTGACCAACGAATAATTTATCGTCCATGCATTGGAAACACTGCATATTCGTCTATGTGAGTTTTGTTTCCGTAAATCAGAATTTGTTGAACGATTAGTTCCAATTCCAATACATATTTACGTGATTTTTATATATTCGATTTATTTCAAAACCGATTTTTGATAGTCTGTGGTTGTTTGTTATGGCATGGCATAGTCTAGCGTGGCACATCACTGTCATAAGTGGGCGGTACCCATCCATGAAGTACAACAATATCTGTATGACAGTTTATCTAAAAAAAATACGAAACTTCATAGGCGTGAGCTGTCACCCGCACCATGCTATAACCCAAAGACTATAGTATATGGAATTCAAAATCATATGTAAAATATCTCATTTCAAGCTAGCCAGTACAAGAAAACAGCAATAATGACAATCTATTATGACTATATTATTGTTTTTCATTAGTAAACGTGTATAGAGCAGCAAGTGGATCCAAACCAGTATAATTGAATTAAAATAAAGTTTATTATTACTAGTATGCAACTTTGTAAGTACTGTTAGTACTTAGTAGTACTCAAAATAAATTATATTATTATAATTATTAGGAAGTAGTAATTTTTATGTTATCGTAAAACGCAAATAATTGTGTTAGTGGCATAAACACTTTGCGTAGGGTATCTATCTATGCAAATTGTTCGTGCATATTGCACGCGATTACTCGGTCTAGTCAAATTTCTTAAAAATATATTATATGAAGATACTCTTTCTAAATAAAGAGTATCTTAAAAAGAGTGTCTTAGAATTTTTATTTAACACAATCGTCTAGCATCTGAAAATTATGATTGAATGTTTCTGAACAAATAAGTCGTGATAAATTTTTTCTCAGATATATTACTGGGATGACGACTCAGCGGAACCGCGCCTTATAGAAGTTGAGGGTTGTGAAGCTTTCTGTTCATTAGAGACTTTCAAACGTTTGACTCAGCACGTGATATCTTTGGACTACAAAAAAGATTGCAAGCCCCTATCTACTATCACAACCAGTGATAAAGACAGTTTTAAAGAGGAAATAAAAGTGTAATTTTTAAGTAAGGTATTTAGCGCGTGATTTATACACTGTGGTATTTATTAAAAAAAATGTTTAAGCATTGCATTGTTTGACTTACCTTCGTCGATTTTGAGGCCAGTTTCGTCGCGTGGAATATTCATGGATATTTCGGCGAACGCTTCAGCTCCCCAATTTTGTGTACCACGTTGTTTCAAATATTCCGCTATGAGTGCAGCAATGTGAAGATGACAACACAGAGCCTGTGGAATTAATTGCACAATTAATTGTCTGTAGTTCAACTGGACGTCGAATATGTTCATTTGTTTGTACTTATGTGTGGTTTGGATTCGTTTCGCATAGTACTAAGAGCTTAGAGTATACATAAGCATAGCTTGCTATGTATACCCTAAGACTAACGTAATTGTTATAGCACAAAATGCACCTAAGGACGTTTTTCGTAATTTGTGCGTATGAAGATGTATCACGTATCATATCTTTTTAGTATTTAAAAATTTCATCACTGAATATTATACGCGAATTTACACAATCAATAAAGCTAATTTGACTGGTTTTATCAAGTTTAATTTCAATTTTTGATAAAATTAATTACTTTGCAGCGCCCATGGCCACGGGAGGACTGATTTGTTAAACATCCTGATGTCTAATTTACCTGGGCCATCTTCAACTTTTAATTATTAATTTTATTTGATATTATTATATTAAACTAGATACGATAACAATTTATAATCGGTTTATATTAAATAAGCATTATATTTTTTTAGAAAATAGGAATATAATTTTTATATAATAGGTCCAGTTGATGATAATGGCTGCTGGACCTATTGACATCAGCAACCATCTTTCAGCGAGTGTAATGATATACTTCAGAACACAGCACTGAATACTTTCTCGCTTGTTAAGAGAAAAATGTCATCATAAAGTAAAGTTATAGTTTATGTCGCGCAGATAAAGAATGGGATTATAAATGGCGTTGCTTCTATTAACCTCTCGCTTGCACACTGTCGCTGTCTATACTCACACCCGTCGGTAACGACCACAAAAAATAATGCGTATGTTATGCATTTTTGTGCTTCTAATTTTAGGTCCAAGTAACAATATATAACTGTTCAATAATAAATAATTGCTTTTCAATATATTATGTAGTTTTAAGTTAAAAAAAAAATTGTTTAGTATTAAATTATTATTTATTGTAGTCTCAATGATTATATATTATTTGCAAGATGATTTACCTCCTTATTATAATATTAAGTTAATTTACATAATTATGTAATACAATTATAAAAGTAGTTAAAATTTAATTTGCTAAGATTTGCCTAATAAAATAAAATTATGTGTCTTATCTAGTTTAAAGACCGCTAAGTGACTACGTACTTAACGCAGCTCTTTTCGCTTTAGGTATTGTGTAGGCTGGCAGAACGGACTCGATGAGCCGCCATTTCTAATCCCATTCTTTATCCGCACGGGTAGCAAGCAAGTGTAATTAATTTTGGGTATAAAAGGGAATATGCAAAGCCCCTACAGTAGAAGCCATTTTTACATAAAAAGCGAATGTATTATTTTATCATAAACAAGTACTCAAGTCCAAGCTTATGCTATGTTCAGGCAGTGGATATGTGACGGGCCGTAATGGTAAGATTTTTTTTATAGAATAAGGACGCCAAAGGAGCGCACAGTCCACCTGATGGTAAGTGGATACTGTGGCCCATAAAGACATTTATCCTCGATTAAGAACCAAAATGCATATGCGTTGTTAGCCCTGAGGACTAAGATGGAATGCCTCGTTTCCAGTAAAAAGGGTCTCCGGTTTTTTCCCCTACAAAGATTAGCACCTTTGTGGTAGTGGGCAATGTTGTTAATTTGCCGTTCTGCTATTTGATACAGAAAAGGGTCTCCGGTTATCTACACTCACCATACGAAACACAGCTGCATTGAGCTGCTATTTTACGCTGGTAATCTGTAAGAGCGCGGTCTTACCCCGGTCGAGCCGACCAATTCGTGCTACAACTAATATAGCTGCAGCGTGGCTCTAGCACGTATAAGTAAAGGATGATTCGCTCTGGAAAGTTTGTGAAGCGTGGTGAGGTGAGACGGGGTGGCGGTGACCTCGTCGTGGTGGCGGTGGCGCGCGTGGTGGTCGGCGAGCGTGGCCAGCCAGGCGTGGCGCAGGCGCGGCGTGGCGCGGCACGACGCCGCCAGCGCGTGCTGCAGCTCCGCCAGCTGCACGTCGCCGCCTGCATACAATTTACTTTTAAGCCTACGTTAAAAGGCTTTTAGCGCTCCCTTCTCCGCTGCATGCATATTTTGTCGAACACGCAGTAAGCGTGCAACATTCGATGGACAAATAAAAGTTAAAGTTACAGCATATATACGTCTCACAGCTGGGCACAGGCCTCCTCTCATTTCTGAGAGGGTTCTAGAACAAGAAAATGTGTGCAACGCTGCCAAAATGCGTTTTGGTGAACTTCACATGTCTTCGAAATATTTTTTCGAATCTTATTTCTCAGACATGCAGGTTTCCTCACGATGTTTTCCTTCACCGCCCAGCACGTAGTAAAAGTTTTTTACCGGCGATTATTCTATCTCTATTAATGTAAAGTATTTTAAAAATCCATTCGATTAAGGATTGAATTGAGTATTTCATGGACATATTTTTTCCGAGCAGTACCTACATGTATGCTGCAGTATTTTGAGACGTATCAATTCTCGGACGTCAAAATCGTGTCTAAAATACGATACCTTTGTCCAATCTGGCCTTAATAAAAAGTTAAGGCGACAGACCCCATTGGTAAGGTACGTACTGTAAACTCAGAAAGTCGTGTGTTCGAATCCACCATTTCACTACTATGGTGAACCACTTTTAACACAAGCATTTTTAAACTCACTAAGAGTGGTTGGCGGGAGTATTAGTAATGTTAATAGCGTTACTCGTATTCTTTTACACTAAAAAGAATAGTACACTTTCTATTCAGAAGTCGGGGTCATAGTGTATAAAATAATTAAGGCACCCACTTTATTTATTTTTTATGTATTTAATCTTTATTACACACCTTATAATAAAGGATATTAAGGGCGGACTTAATGCCTTAACACGTTCGCGTGAGCAACATCTTACAACGTCGTGTTGATAGAATTATGAAATGGCTCGACGTCATAGGACGTCCTCTAGATTGTCATATTTATTTCCGCGGATGAACATTGTGTCGTTTAGTATGGTATATCAGACCTGCGCGGTGACGGCAACGTTTATAAACGTCGGGCGTGAAGAAACGTTGCGCCACATAGCACAGTTCTAATACATACGTATTACGGCGGGACGTCTTTATACGTTGCTTAACTTTGTATGGGAAAAAAGTGCGCCTCAGTACAAACATTTAGAGATGAGGTTGCTCACGCGAACGTGTTAAGACATTCTCTACTAGTCAACCCTGGATGATTTGAGAATGTAAATTTTGTTTTTAGTTCTTTGAAGTCGGCTTTCTATTCAAAGTGAACGTTTTACCCTTTTTAAGTGGACTTAAGAATATTACAATATCAATGTCGTCTAAATATTTACATTAAAAACCTCATCCTCTATTTTGAGAAATTTAGGAGTGAAATGTTTTCTCCAAATTTATATGGGACCAATTTTGAAGTATAAGTTATAAAAAAAAAGAATTATTCAAATCGGTTCACAATTATTAACGAAGATATCACGTAACATACATTCAAAAAATAGAGTCGAATTGAGAACCTTCTCCTATTTTGAATTTGGCTATTAAAGGAAAGAGTGCGAACGAATTCAGTTGTCCCATATCAAAATCAAGTAAGGACTATATAATATTATAATATAAACAACTGCAACACCAGGGAGCTGCAGGTGCGGAACCGGCCTTTAAAAAAGTAGGCTCTTTTCTTGAAGGTCCCTACGTCGTATCAGTCCGGAAAAATCACTGGTGGTAGTCGATTCCACAAAGAATAGATGGAAGGATGAAAACTTCTGGTAAATCGTACAGTGGTGGACTGCCAATCATCTAGATAGCTGCGTGTGATCACGTAGTAAATTAGCACAGAAATTTCATTTTACAATTACATAAGCCTCGGCATCGGAGATCCAGCACGTGTAGCTCGCGTGCTATAACGGTCATGAAGTTCTAACGGATCTTCAATATTATGGCAATTTTTTTTATCCCCCTCAGTAATAGGAATAAATTATGTTACTTTAATATTTTGTTAAATATAAAAAAAAAAAAAATATTATTTTTCCGCTGATGCGGTATAAAGGCGAATTGAATTATTATTATATGTATTATTATTGTTGCCGTATATACTCAGTACTGTAACAATTGATCATTGGCAATTATCTCTGATCATTCTACTTTAAGAAATCTTTAGTAACCTGTAAACAGTAAAACACAAAACAGGGACGATTTGCAGTAATCAAGGCTATTAACAGGATTGACGACTGATCATATCCTTGGAAAATGTAGCCTGCGTAAGAAATTCAATCACCCGATATCGTCCCGTCGATGTCAAAAGACGCGTTTATGGGAATGTCAGAGAGATCTCATGGTCTCCGGTAGATGGCGGTATAATATACATATACATAGCTGTTATAAAATATCAATAAATATAAAGAAGAAAAAGTATAAAAATAAATCAATGCAATCCCAATGATTAATACCTTCAATGTTGACATAGAAATATTTTATCGTACCTGAACTAGCCGTTCCACCAACCCCGGCCAAACGGGCGCGAGCACCCACAACAGTTCGTACCCGTCTCATTAGTTCTGCTACTTCACTGGACAATCCTTAAAAAATTAAAAAAAAATGTTAAAGAAAAGAATACATAACGGAAAAGCACAAAAATATTTACAAAAGTGAGGCATTCATACCAGTTCCTTTCATGGCTTTATCGCCAGTGGCGAAACAGTTGATGACCGAGAGAGATTCTTGAAAACGTTTACAGTTGAGAGCAGTTGTTGTGTCAAGCAGCTTTGAAACGGCTATGATAACCTGAAATTTTGCTCATATATAGCTCGCGAGACGATAGATAGGAAGAAATAAATAAAGAAAGAAAGGGATTGTTGCTTGACATGTTAATTTTGCTCGTGTTTAGTATATTACCCTTTCAACTCATTATTGTCGACACAACATCATGAATCACAAAAATAACGAAGAAAATAGTTATTATTCACTCATGAACAAATTTAGAGGAACGCAAAGTGTGTATAAAACAATTTTGGTTATTATTCGTTAATTTAAAATTGTAAACTTCAAAAAAACAAACGATCAAATGACAAAATTAACCAAAGTAAGAAAAAAAAGAAAAATTTTACAGGAAAGAAACATTACACATTATCAATATTTTATTCATTTTTTTCATAAATGCTTAGGAACGGTTATAATGTATAATAATATGACCGTTAACGTTACCGTTACAGCCTATTAAAGTCCACTGGATGGGATATTTGCCATAGTTGCCACGCTTGGCAACAGCAGTTTTTTTATTTTAGTCGTTATTAGGAAGAAGCTGCTGCCCATTTCCTGATTTTTTCTTACACCGCCACTACACGGCCAGTTAATATGAGTGACCGTAAAAATAAATAAATATTAAATATCGAACTTCTTTGCTAACCCTACTTCGGTCTAGAACTGTCATTTCAATTAACTTCGTCAAGGTCCCATCCCAGCCACATTGTGCGCTGTTTATACGTACTTGAAGGTGTACTCTGGTGAGATTCCCGCCGGTGCCGTGCTGAAAGTTGGCGCGCATCAACAAGTAGAGCGTGGCGGCCGCCTCGCGACGTAACCACGCGGCTCGAGCTGCGCATAGCCTCACAACGGAGCTTACTACGCCAGCGCATAAAGTGCTGCCACCTTGATCAAAATAAAAAAAATATAAGTTAATAAAAGGTAAAGTCTCAAAAAGTTCTCCCTCTTAATTTTAATCTTGACTTAGTCAAGAGGGTATTTTTTGATGTGTGTATGTTTGATCGATCATAAAGTGCGAGATGTTGTTAATTTCGGTTTCATTTCTGTAGCATCACAGGCTACATTTTATAGAAATAAAACCATTACACCATTCGCAAAAAATAAAAAGGCGAATGAATAGCTGAGTTAAGTATTATCATTATGGTCTCAAAATTGTTATTAAAACCTATATTATATAGGTTTTCTGGGGCTCTTAAGGCGTGGTCTAGTAAAGTTTGCAGCTATTTGGCTGAATTAGCGCCAAATACTAATTTAATAGAACGGTCTCACTAAACCCACAATAATATGTAGTTTTCGACGTTTCGTTTCGCGGTTATCGTTCAACGGCTGTTTTGCTAAGCATCCGGTTGATAGTTTGCTACAGTCGGATGTTTACTTGATGAACGCACCGCGCAGAGTAGACTGATTACTGCAGTCTCTATTCAGTAAAAAATAAATTAATACAAGGCTGCTAAAACACCGAATATTTAGACATTTCGCTGCCGAAAATTAAACTGCCATTTACATTCAATGGCTTCCCACAAGATAGATGAAGAGTTTTAAAAATAGATTGAGTTGAACAATTGATATTTTTAAAAGTTATCGTGTTTACGAAGCCATGCGGATTTGATAAATTCACATCATAAGCCACTAAAACCCATTTTTTATGTAAAAATAGCAATTAATCGATTAAAAAAAATAAAAATCTTTCTGAAAATGTGCTTTTTATATCACTTATATGTACAATATGATTGCTACATACGATTTCATGCGACAAAACGTTGGAATCTTAATTTTTAGGCCCTAGTAGAACATACCTGCGCGCTAGCGCTTACGGCATGCAATAAATTAAATGAATATAAAACAAAATAATACATATAAGTATGTACCTACACATAAACAAAAACAATTAAAAATATATATATTGTATATAATATAACAAAATACAAAAAAGTACTTAAAGAAACAAATATACAGAAGAATGAGCTATAGCTATATTTTCAGGACATGTAAAGTCCGCCAACACGCTCTGAAGCAGTGTGGCGGTTTTAATACTCTATAAACCTTTTATGAGTCTCTCATTGAGGCCTTTGCCTTTTGGTAAAATTGAAAAAATTTACAGCATGTGAAGTTGCATGGCCGCGTTTGCATGTTTTAATAACAGGCATTCTCGTTGTAATTAGACCATGACCAGCAGTAGTGTTGAGGATGATTGATTGAGTATCAATTACAGTAGGCAGTAATCAGTTGCGTGCTCGTTAAGATATTTAATTTTTTGAACTCGTAATGAACGTACAAGTCTTTATATATTGCATTTGAACCGGAAGCATAGACTATAAACTAATTATCTATGGGTTGTAGTATGATAGAGAGAGAGAGAGAGAGAGAAGAGAGAGAGATTATGAGATTATTTATTACACAGATAATGTATATAATACTCGTGTAAATGAAAGTTTATATTAACTGTCTGCGGCGCAGTCATCGAGGATATCGTGTGGCGATGTGGATACCTTCGAACAGCGTCTCGGAGAACTGGTTGATGTAGGCCCGGAGCGCGGCGAACAGGTGGCGGTAGAGCGTGTCGCTCTGCGGCAGCTGCAGCAGGCGCACGTAGGGCCGCGCCGCCAGCCCGCCCGCCGCGCCGGCGCCCGCCTGCTTCATGTACAGGCACGCTCGGTCGATTATGGTCAGTCCCACCTCCGTGGACAAGCACCCGGCCGATAATACCGCGTGTTCTGATATCGCTTCCAGCTCTAAAAGTTTAATTATTTTTTATAGAATAAGAGTGACAAAAGAGCAGACAGTCCACCTGATGGTAAGTGGATGCTGTCGCCCATAGACACCTACATTTATCCTCAATTAAAAATCAAAATGCAAATGCGTTGTCACCCCTGAGGACTAAGATGGAATGCCTCGTTTCCAGTAAAAAGAGTCTCCGGTTCTCTATACTCATCATACGAAGCACAGCAACATTGAGTTGCTATTTTACGCTAGCATTCTGTAAGAGCGTGGTCTTTCCCTGGACGAGCCAACTCATACGTGCTACAACCATAATATAGCTGCAGCATGCACGTGCAGACGTAAATTATATAATAGAATAAAATATTTATTTCATTTATTGATTTTTATATTCACTGCTGGCTGTATGAGGAAGCTCATGGTCGCTCAGCGAGCTATGGAGAGGGCTATGTTCGGGGTTTCTCTGCAGTAGAACCAGAGTGACCGACATAGTCCAACGGAAGTGGCAATGGGCCGGCCATATAGCTCGAAGAACCGACAACCGTTGGGGAAAAAAGGTTCTCGAGTGGCAGCCTCGTACCGGTAGGCGAAGTGTAGGGCGAACCCCCACTAGAAGGACGGCCGACCTTGTAAGACATGCAGGAAGTCAATGGATGCAGGTGGCTCAGGACCATGCTTTGTGGCATTCCTTGTGGGAGGCCTATGTTCAGCAGTGGACTTGTGAAGGGCTGTAATGATGATGATGATTGATTTTTTATTCGGCACCAAATGCGGAATAAATAAAGAGGTAGAATATTAAAGATAGCTTAGCTAGGGTTCGTCGCTGAACGATTATCAATAAGCAATTCCTTTAAAACAACCATTGCATTAAGAAGTGATGAAATCAAAAAATAATGAGATAAGTGTACGAAAAAACGTTCGTTTTGCACTTGTAACATTAAATTACTGTCATTCCAATTTATGTAAATATGGGTTCCATTCAGTCTGCCCACATTAACCCCAGTTATTTTTTGTTGACATACGGTAATACCTGTAAGTTCCAGTATCAGTGTGGCAATGATATAAATTAAAATATTGTCACATAGTAATCCATTTTAAATCACTACGCTCTAGCACCCTGCTGCTTAACTTTTGTTTAAATTCAACGATTTGTTACTTTTGCATTTGATTTACTGTCCACCTATACACCAGATTTGTTGTACTTATGGTAGAGAAAAACATTCTTTAATAAACATAAGTAAGTTTAAAAATTGAGTAAATGCAATTACATTTTTATTTTTAAGTTATGTGCCAAATGATATTATTATGTACGCTTTAAAATTTTCATTATTACCTGTAGTCACTGTTGTGGTAACAAGGTTCTCTCTGTTAACAGTATTATTTTTTTCAACAATTATCGGTGGCTCTTTAGAAAAATCGGGTGGACTCATTCTTGCGGGCAAAGTTCTGGCTTTCATGGGTTTCGGTTTACCATTGCAGTCTGGCGTGGTTACCCTCAACTCTGAGAGGATTTTCTTCTTTCCAAGGTATTGGAATTGTTCGGCACAAATTCTGCAATACATAAATAATTATTCGTGATACTTTTCTTCTCTTTATTGGACTTTCCAAAAATTTGCCAGCAGGCAAACATTTAAAAACGTTGCCCATTATTACCACCCTGGAGAAGTGTATTTCACCAATCCGTTACACATGCTGATTCCCATTATCAGTCTGTGGTATTTTGTAAGAGAGATATTTGGAGATTTTTGGAAGAGATATTTGGAGATTTTTGGAAGAGATATTTGGAGATTTTTGGAAGAGATATTTGGTGATTTTTGGAAGAGATATTTGGATGGTTTTTCTGTCTAAAATCCATCACCAAAGAGAGTAAGTACCACGTGCATGTTCGCATTTGAAGAAAAAGTCCATATACAGAATAAATGTCGTCCTTCTTACACCCCCAACTACCCTACACCTTATGTAACATTAACACTTATAAGATTATGATTGGTCTTAAGTTAAACTTTTTATACCTTGTGATATTTCATACAGGGTATTTTTGAAACGCTCCCGAAAACGAAGACAGACGACAGTACTAACTATACCTTTCATGATGGGTGTAATATAAAATCGATCCTGATGAAAAAAAATCATCTTTTCATAACGTTTTATTAGATTTATTCATGCTCCATCATGTTAGTACAGCAAATGAAACGATAATTTCATTAAAAAAAATCATGAAAATACTGAAACATAAAACCAGCAGTGGAATTACTGAATTACAATCAGCTGACTAGGGGTCATAGTACGCGCGAACGCCGAATTCGCGCGGCCCGCAACTAGCGATAGTACCACAATACCTAATAATTTACAACACTTGTCTAAATACCTAACTTATCTACTTAACTTACTATTTTGCCACTGTGCTTGTCTCCACGTAGTCACTTTAATTCGAATTCACAAGTTAAATAAACCAAATAACTGGTTCGATTCCCCGCTAATGAAAAAAATACTTAAATAAAATGTTAACAAGGTTAGAGTCATGCTTTTTTATCCATTGTGTAGGTATGTTTATTTTTCTGATGTATTCAGTTATATACCTATTCAGATCAGTTCAGTACTAAGTTATTTAAAAAAAATTAGGTATGGAACAGCTTACCGGTCCTCCGTGGCCTTATGAGATTCTCCAAGGCACATTAACATGTTGCCGTATTCACGAGCACTATAAACGTACCTACGCGTTAGGCATTATTAAAACAAAACAAAAAACACAAAACGTAACAACAAGAACAATATCATTAAGTAATAAATAACAAGTAATAACGACAATAATTTAATAAACAAAACAATTGAACTGTGGCTCGTGATAGTCAACACGGAACTGTCTCAAAAACTAAAATTATTAATCAATCCCGCCAAAACAAATGCGCACGAGGTAACGTCCTTGAAGCATGTGTAAACTCCACAGCGCGAGGTGAAACGAGGCAGCGTGTGTGTGAAAGGGAAGGGTAGAGTGAGTAGTATACCTAATGCATTGTTCCGTACCGATCTAGATAAGAGTTCGGCGCCCGCGAGGATATTGACCCTATTGTCAGCTGATTTTCTTTTTTAAGTTTCACTGCTGGTTTTATGTTTAAGTATTTTCATGATTTTTTCAATTAAATATCGTTTCATTTAACAGTACTAACATGATGGAGCGTGAATAAAGTTAGTAAAACGTTGTGAAAAGATGATTTTTTTTCCTCGGGATCGAATTTTTTTGTGATCCATCATCATAGGTATCCTTAGTACTATCATCTTTCTTCGTTTTCGGGAGCGTTTCACAAACACCTGGTATATTAGTTTTTAAGATTTATTGGGTCATACAAAACTAGGGTTGCCACCCGTATTTTATAATTTGTACGTTATTTCGGGCAAAATTAGTTATTTATTCTTTACGAGATTAGTAAAGTAAGTGAAAATACTTTATTTTAACTGTTTTTTTTTTGCAATTTTTATTTGAATATATACTACACAAAGAAAATAATTCTGACGATTTCTCCGCTTTACAAAAGTAGAAAATTATTTATGAAAGTAGTAATATTTTATTAATTTATTTCAGTTCAGCATTTGCACAATTTTTTACAATGCGATTCAAATAAGAATAGGAATGTCAATGACCTCGAATGACCGCAATCTGTCATCTGTCACTTGAAAAGTACTGCTTGCAAAGAAAATTAATTTTCCACTTTTATATTTATTTAACTGAGTCTTAGTATTACCAAATCTATTGAAGTCATAATTTGTTTTAAAAATAATTTTAACTGTTTTTTTTTCTATTTTCGTTGTTGGCAACGTTTCGTCAAAAATAAATGAAGTTAATTAATTAAATAATAAACTAAATAAATTATTGAAGTACTAGATTCCGATTAAAACTTTTTCATGGTTTCTTTTGTATTCATTTGTAAATAAATATTATTTCAAAAATATATGTTTTGCTCACCCTACCTAACTGGTTTAAATTGACAGCTATGACGTCACAATATGGCGCCAGGTCAGTCCTATTCTTATTTGAATCGCACATTACAAAGAGTTTTTTCTATGATGAATGTTAAGTGACGGGATGAAAGAAACAGTGTCCTTGACTTAATAAAAATTAATTATTTGTATATTTTAACTTAGACATAGAACTTAGAAAAAATACTACATATTACACAATATTACTTTGATATTTTAGCTTATAAAAGTAAATACAATTCATAATTCATTTATTGCATGTCACAAAGTATAAAGTTGTTACAATATATTTACAGAGCATGTGACACCCTGTGCGGGCGTAGCATATTTAGACGGAGTTTAACTTTATTTGCACAAAAAAGGTGGCAACCCTAACAAACATTTTTAAAAACGCCATAAAACAATTGAACTCACTCTAGCACATTAAAGAAAGACTGCTGTTGTGCAGAGGTATGAGTCTTCCACCATTCTATAAGTCTATCTTCGTCCAAATATTTCAAGACAAATAGGAAACACAAAAGTACATCGCGCACTTCTTCAGGAGACATCACACCAAATCTGGACAAACACAAACAAAAAGTTGACAGTAAAATTAACACGTTCCCAAGTTAATAGAAAATTAAAGTATGTACTCAATTAATAAATTGACATTTACCGATTAACCTGATCACCAATTTCGCTCAGATCCAACTTTGTATTTCTAGGAAGTGAGTCTCCACCAGACATTGTTGACACAGACTCGAGGGAACTTTGAGATATATTATTTGTGTTATCTACAAACAAATACGTCGTACCCAGTGTTTATAGTCACGTTTATATTAAACAGAAAAATAATAATATGGCACAGAACAAAGACTCGGTAACAACAAGCAGAAAAAAAATATTATTATTTAATATTCTTTCGATTAGTGCTACTTACACTATCAAGTAAGGCGTAAACAGACGAATATATTGTATTAAAATTTTAATAATATAAATTCCTACCTTTGCGGTACATAAAATAAGTCTTTAAAATAAATGCGAGTAAATAACTCAGTAAATAAAAAAAAACTTATAAGAAATACAGCATTATAAAAGTTTATTACATAGTTATACGGATTAAGAAAAATTCCAATATGATGTTAACGTGCACATAAAAGAAAATTAAGGTTGATTTCTTAAAATATTTTTTTTATATATTACAGTAAAGTAAAGAGATTAAGAAACACTAAACCATCACCGCCCTATTGAAACTGATATGGCGTGATCGCGGAGCAGGAAGAATTTCAAATTATTGCAATTCATACAAATGTGAACTTCATAACTTGAGACTTGTTTAATAACTTGAGAATAAACTCGGTTTTCACATCACAAATACTGTTCAAAAGGTTCTAAAACTATCTTAGTTGCAATAGAAATAAACTTTTTTGTGATGGGATTTAAGTATAAAAATGCAAAGAAATAAAAAATATCCTTCTTCGCGACCGTGCTTTAGTGTACTCTCATTTACTAACATACCTTTTCCATACAGGTTGCTAGACTGGATATTTGGTGGTTCCTTGAAATGTGCCGAGGTTCTGATTGGTGTATGATCGAAGTGCAAAGTAAGTCTATTCCGCCGTGGTGTGCTATTGGCTGAAGTAACGTCTTTCTGAGTGCTGTTAAGTATAGAGGTTGCGGTTGCGTCCCCGTCTACTTTGTCTTCGCCGTTCTCTATCACCGGACTAGCAAGCGCTTTTGTAACTAAGCGATGTGCATTGTCTATAAAATATAAAATAAATATTAATACTAAAATTTACGAGGCAGCAACTAATACGTTGGTTGGCGTGAGTAAAATGAAACATTCCTTAAAGAAAATTAAAATCTCACTGCCGAGTAACAATCCTTTTCTTAGCATTATAAGGATTAAAAATAAACAAAGAATTAAGTGATTTAACAAAAACATGACATGACAGTTTAAAAATACCCGACTGCATAAAAAATTATAAGCGAAAAGTTCACTCTATGTCACTTTCACAATTAAGACGAATTTAAATGACAGTTCATAATATGTAAAAATCCATCATGCAAGTTAAGGGCAAAGAGAATATAATCACTACGTTTAAGAGGCGGGACTTCCTAAGAAAAAGTAAATGTATGATATTGCGCCAAGCTACTCTACCAACATCAAGACATGACATTTATTTTTTAACAAACAGTGCTGACAATATAGGCGAATTATAATAGTGCTGTAAATTTCTATGCTCGACTAATTTTATCGATATAACTTTTATCGATATATTGTTTATCGATATTTTTTAATAAGAGTTAGATCCCTATACTGAATAATTTTTGAAAAATATTTTTTTTAACGTGGGGATTGAGTAAAAATGCCCATGAGGATAAGAAATAAATGTATTTTACACTAAACTTTAATTAATTTTACACACAGAAATTTGTAATTATATCTCTACAATTATTAGGTACAAAAATAAGTATAAAGAAAATATAAAATAAAAACGCACTATTATACTAATTGTACGAGCAAGTACATGATATTTCAACAGTTTAGAAAATAATGCTGATATCGCGCCTGCGCGCGCGACACGTTCACTATAATTACATTTTTCATTCATAAGTATTTTCAGTACAATAAACGCTCTCTACGGAAACGGACACAGTTTTAATTACCACATCCCGTAACGTAGAAGATACAACCTACATTAATATACTACATATCATTTATATGTAGAGGGTCACAACTCACAAAAAACCCCCCTACATTTTGGTCCTTCGAGCTTTCGACGTGAACTAAGACTTGCATATTACGTCTACAATAGTTCAACAGTAAAGTGTATTTGTAAAAAAAAAAAAATAAAAGTGTAATTCGTGATTCTATCTGTAGTGTCACTTTGGTTGCTGGCCTCCCACAAGCGGGTCTCACCAGCTTGATTGAGGTGCATACTACGGTAAAGTCGCAGTCACACGTATCTGAAACCAACTATTTACAACATCGTCCTTAAACCATGGAGAACCTACTTCAACAACAAGAACAATCATTGAATCTATCCTTAAAATTGAGGCTAACTTCAAAAAGGATTCTGATTCACGCAAGTCAGGAACATACATACAGAAAAGGTTGGATGCTTTGAATGCTCAATGGGAGGTGTTCAACATGAATCATGGGGTTCTAAAAAAAAACAGACAGTGACTTGGATGACGACTATTTCATCAATGATACCTACACCACCACAAAGAAGCGGTACGAAGCGATTCGTGACATGCTGACGAACTACGAGGTGAAAACTGCGGAAACTGGAGTACCATCAAGGTCTGATGAGTTCATTAGCCAACAACGCACTAATTTCCGGGCGCTCTCTAGGGTGATTAAAACATCAACACCAAAGAGTTGACAGAAAAGTGGGAAATTTGTGACAAACTGAATTCGCTGCAGTCTCGCTGGAAACTGATCGACGAGCTCCACTGGCAAATCGATAACCTGACTTCTGGCGGTGATGTAGGCTACGAAGAAGAGTTTTCTGCATACGAAACCCTGTACGAAACTACAAAAGGTTTGAATCGTAAAACAACTCAGTATCTCAACAGCATCAGCAAGTGCCTACAATTGAGATTCCTTCTTTTTCTGGTAATTATACCCAGTGGCCTACATTCATGGACCTATACTGTGAAGCCATCCACAACAATGTCATGTTGACAAAAACGCAAAAGATGCAGCACCTCAAGGGCAAACTTAAAGGCGAGGCGGAGCGCATCGTACAGCATCTTACAGTATCAGCTGATAATTACGACACCTGTTGGGAGATACTCACCCATAGGTACAACAACCGACAACTTTTGTTTACAAAACATATACAAACCTTATGGGACAACCGGCGTTGCAAACACAGAATGCATGAGCTGAAGAAGCTACATGACACAAGTGTCGAGACCATACATGCTATTCACAACCTGGGCATCGACACAACGACTTGGATCCGATCCTGGTGCACATTCTCACTGGCAAATTGACCCGACACGTATGCAGCCTACATGGAGATCAGAAAGGCTCCGAGAGAGCTACCTTCTGATGAGCTGATAAACTTCTTGGAAAACAAGTTTACTGCGCTTGAACCTGTTCAAAAGAAGAGACAGACACCTAACAAGTCAAACAATTCGACCAACAAGGAGGCAACAGCTCAATTTAAGAAGGACTTTAACAACACCAACAGGCGTAGTTTTCTTCGAGCATATCATAAGCACAGAAAAAATTGCCCGCTGTGTAAAACAATCATATTTTACCTACTGCAAGTCGTTTCAAGACATGTCACCGGAAGACAAAATGAGGTCAATTTCAACTACATATTTGTCGCAATTGCCTGTACTTACACAACGACAATAAATGCAACTCCAACAAAGATGCCGCGTGCAAAGAAGCACACCACACAACATTGCACGATATTTACCGCAAAGTTGAAATCCCGGTCTCAAATAACGTTATACCTAGCAACAAGCCACATACGTCACAGCAAAAGGCAAACCACGTGTCTGGAAATTATAACGAAGTCCTACTAGCGACCGTTCAATTAAAGGTGATGGCAGCTGATGGATCGACTGTTCAATTGCGATGCCTTCTCGACCAAGGATCACAGATAAATCTAATAACTGAAGATGCTGCGCAACGGCTGGGACTGCAAAGACAAAATCGAAACGCCACAGTCTCAGGCATAGGACGTCAGCACATCATAGCAACGGAACCGTACGGTTAGACTGTGAGTCTTGTACGGAGGCCATTCATTTACAATCGAAGCCATGGTAATGGCCAACATGCTCAGCAACCTGCCTAATTACACCTTCGAAAACAAGACTGGCCACATATTCAGAACATACAACTGGCGGATCCCGACTTCAACATCTCGAGACCAGTGGACGTTCTGTTAGACGCTGGAGTGTATGCTGACATAGTAATGAGTGGTATGCTACGAGGACCCACACACGCACCCATGGCTCAACAGACAAAAGTGGGCTGGGTACTGCTGGGCAATATCAAAACCTTCAACTGCCACGTGCTCATTAATCTTGACGATGTATCTCGATTTTGGGAGATGGAGGAGATAACCGAAACCAATCACAATCTAACATCAGAGGAAGAATACTGTGAATCTATTTATTCAACCACAACAACAAGAAAAGAAGACGGACGATATGCAGTCAGACTTCCAATGAAAAATGTAATTATAGTGAACGTGTCGCGCGCGCAGGCGCGATATCAGCATTATTTTCTAAACTGTTGAAATATCATTGTAACCACCCCCCTTGTAACCAACCCATCACGATCATAGAATCTGTCCAACCATGTATTGTTACACTCTGTGAGTTTATTGACTCTATGACCTTTTTCATAAGTCGAGACAGTAGTAGGGCACCGCATAGTTCAAGCCGTGGTAAAGACGGGGGTTTTCTTAATGGTGCGAGCCTTCTCTAGAATCACCACTATCCGCTGAGGGTAATGACATGACCTTCTCTACAAGATGGCAACTTACGGAGAAAATGTACAAGGACTTCTGGAGAAGGTGGTCTACTGACTATCTTCAAACTCTACAAACTCGAAGCAAATGGCACTTTCCTACTAAAAACTTAGAAGTTGGGGACGTCGTTATCGTCAGAGAAGACAACATTCCTCCTGCCAAATGGATCCTGGACGGTGTTGGAGACTCACCCAGGTGCGGACGGCCGGGTACGAGTCGTCACACTGAAAACTAAAACAAGTAATATGAAGCGACCGATTACAAAATTGTCACGCCTTCCGTTGGATCCGTCATCTTATACAACTGCATCTTCTGACGTTGACACTACGAAGCCTGCAATAAATACACAAAGAAAACGAAGAAACAACAACGGCAAAAAACACTTCAACAACTTTTTTTGTACGTTACTACTTATATTTTCGATGTGTGTTGGACCTACTACGCAACAAATGATCAACATAACAAGGCTTAGCAGTTCAAGAGTCGTTTATTTTGACAAGGTGTCTGATGTGCAGATTATTCAAGATAAGTGGAAAATGGTTGTATACTACAACATGACGACATATTGGCGGAGTTTGGACAACATACAAAACTATGTCAACCATTTGAACACATTATGCAAGAATGAAGCAGCCTATCTTACAATTTCATCCCAGTTTCAACACGAACTTAACGAAATTCAACACTATAACGATATCTTACGATCAGAACATGGACCGTCTCGAAGAAAAAGAGGACTAGTGAATGGAATAGGATACCTAGCAAACTCCTTTTGGTACTCTGGATGAGATTTGCCAATCAGTACGTGAAGGATATCAACATAATCCAGTCAAACGAAAATCATCTATTGAATCTCTACAAAAATCACATCGATCATCGAAAGTGAATATAATCTTCTAAAAGAAACGAGGAAGTAATGAACACACAATTTCGTATCATCGACAATCATCTCGCTGAAACGGAAAAACGCATACAAATCAGCCATGACAATGCTATGTACATAACAGCTACCGCTCTGGCCGTGAACTTGATCATTTCAAACATACGACAAATACAACAGCAACTCCTAGACCTAGTAACTGACGAAGGACGGGAGAGTTGACACCCATCTCATCAAGCCCAACCAATTTGAAGATCAGCTCAACATCATCTCCGGTCATTTACCGCGAGTTATCGCTACCCTGTGTGAACACACGCCATTGCACGCGAAGCCTATACAAGCTGGCGCGAGTGCACGTGCGCTTAACAAGTGCATACATAATATTCGAAGTGAAGCTACCGCTAATAAACAACGAACAATATGAACTTAACCGCATCATTCCTATTCCGCAAATAACTGGACACACAGAGAAAACTATAGTACTCACATCTGAATACCTTGCTGTAAACCTAAAAGGGACATGATAATACCCTTAGAAAACCGAGATGTATCATCATGCTTAAATCTGCAAGAAAACAAAATGTTATGTGCTATCAATCAACCTATTTACAACATTAAGGTAGCCGATACATTATGTGAAGCGCAAATATTAAACAATGGCGACTTATCAACATGCCGCACAAGAGTATTGATTGCAACGACAGGTGGGTGCGATTACACAATCGTGGCGCGTGGCTGTTCTCCTGTTGCGAAGACTGCACGATGCGCATTTTCTGCCCAGCTGGAGTGACGTCACAGCACTTACACGGCACGGGATTATGTTACTCGGACTTGGGTGTATGCTCAAGGAGAAAGCTTCATCATTCATGCTCGCAACGACTATCACAGCGAGTTGAAACTAACAGGCAGTGAAGAAAGAATGTACATGCGTGAATCAAGCCTGAACCACATACTGACAGACTTTAATCATACATTTGGACCTGAAGATCATAAAGACGCCTTACAAGAGCTGAAAACAACATTGATAAGGTCAAGGAACAGCAACAAACACTGAGTGTACAATCACTCACACATGACACACACAACTATGTGTTGTACACCGTAGTCGGATTTATTGTAGCCTTCATTGCATGGGGACATTCCGGCTGAAAAGAAGATGTCAAGGCTGCAGCGTGAATCTTCGCGACAAGCCAGACCCCAACAATGTCGAGCAGCCAACCCAGGACATTCATCGGAGCATGGAGTCTCGGACATCGATAGTGTGGATGCGGTGATCGCAACGGCTGCCCGTAAACTCAATAGGGTTCATCGCCTTAAACTTTCTTCTTGTTTATAAAATTGGCAAGATGTACGAGCAAGTACATGATATTTCAACAGTTTAGAAAATAATGCTGATATCGCGCCTGCGCGCGCGACACGTTCACTATAATTACATTTTTCATTCATAAGTATTTTCAGTACAATAAACGCTCTCTACGGAAACGGACACAGTTTTAATTACCACATCCCGTAACGTAGAAGATACAACCTACATTAATATACTACATATCATTTATATGTAGAGGGTCACAACTCACAAAAAACCCCCCTACACTAATAATTAATTAAGTAAAAAATAAATGACGACTCCGTAGCGCAGTGGCTAAGCGGTTGGCTGCGGCATTGCAGGACCGAGACTTCGTTCCCGCACTGAACAGGTGTTGCTATGCTGTAAAATAAATAGTATGCGTCTAGATGCTTGTTTTCATTCAACATTAGTTCTTTTTAAAGGGTAAAAATATTGGGTTTTTTAACACTGATTGGATTAAATTCCTTTTAAGTGTAACAAATACTATGTACAAATCGCTAGGCTTCTTCACAGAGGTACCTATGTACATACTACTCGCAGAGATTGTTTACTAATTTTCGCTTTCAAAATGAGTGCTCATTATAGCTAATGTTTGATGAACATATAAAAAAAAATTATAACCAGGTAATTACGAATAACTTTGAGTTTAGTTATATAATCGAATTCTTACCAAAATGTGACTTTAGAGGGATGTTATCTTTTGCTACATGTAAATGAAACCTAATTAACATACACATAATAGTGGAAGTTTAAATTAAGTCCACTGATGAAATAACAGTTCGTTTTAGTTGGGTTCAAAATCCTCGGATTTGCAATGTTTGCCACAAATATGTTTTAACATGTGAATATTTTCAATTGGTGCATGTGCCAGCTATTTCACCTATTGCTTGCATCTGAAAAAATAATATAAATAAAATCAAATTTTTATTGAACAAATAGAATGTTAGCAGTCACAATTGATAATGTAGTTTGTAAGTATAGTTCGTTTCGGATTGCCATCCCACCGAAGTATCAGATTTAGGAAATAGTGTGTTTGTATTTATGCACACAATCGTACACTATAAAAACCTGTCCTACATAGATGGCTAGTCCATAAATGTACTCGCGTTAAATATCATATTACAATTAAAGTTGAAATCACCACAAACCTTTCATCATCTAAGGGAAATATTGCTACGAATAGCCTTTTCTTGTTATTATTTTTTCCGCTTCTTGCACCATTTAATTCGCAATTTTTATAATGTATATTTATTTTTTTAACAATTCTGTAAATGAACTACGGCTTCTATAACAAAATTTAAAGCAATCTTAATAAATAAAATTATACAAATATAATTCTTTGATTTGACATTTGAACCTATTTGATTTGACAATGACGTTAATAGACATATTACGAAAAGCAGAAAGAAGAGATTACCGTCATTAAAATTTGACCAATCTCGTACGTACAATTTTTACTATGGAAGTTGCGCCAGCCTGGTTAAGGGCAAACAAAGCGTGTCAAAGTAATAGACATACATAATACATTCGAAATGGGGTTGGGCAAAAAATATCGATATTTCGAAATATCGATATTTTCTTATAAAAATATCGATATATATCGTCGATATATTTAACCGCGATATATCGATATTTATTTTAGAGTATCGAATTCGTATCAATTTCGATATATTTTAAAATGTCTTAATGGACCAAAACATGAAACAACAAAAGGAGCCAATGTGTGGTTGCCATTTTTTTTTCTTCGTCCAACCGTTAGTAATATAAAATTTTGGACCTTATCCTTACATCATGCAAATGGTGACGATATATCGATATTTATCACGCGATATATATATTGATACTGTTTAGATATTTTTTTTTCCTTGTCCATCCCTAATTCGAAAACCATTATGCTCCCAGTCAGTCCCTCGCCTGCAGTCGGGTTCGGAATCATGCTGCTGTCATGATTTTTATGGAATTGTACCTTTAGTGACACTTTAAAAGTCAGGAATACAATTTTTTTTTCATCAAAATGAAATGAATCAAAAAATGCTCATGAGGCGTGCACTTTTGGATTTTCCAAACTATCTCATTCTCTCGTAGGCTAAATCCTATAGATGTACAAGTTTGTCTCTTTTTAGTGACGCTTTTTCGTTTCATAGTTTCAAACCACATCGATTCTAAAGAAGTTTTCACTTCAAGAAATAAAGAAAGAGAGTCCCAAAAGTAAGTCACCGAGCACGATGGTGAGCCAGGGCGCGTAGAGTTGCGCAAGGCGTGCGCGCGCCTGCTTGGTGCGGTAGCGGTCGTCGTGCTCGTGCTTGCAGAGCAGCGCGCGCAGCACGCACAGCGCCGCGCGACGCTTTTGCGGCGCCTCGCGCAGCGACTGCTCGATCTGCGGGCGCAGCGCAAGCCTTCATAATTTAACCATATCTCGTTAATAGTGACGGCCATTTACATTCATTCAATGTTTCCATCCATCCATCCATTACAACCTATAAAATACACTGCTGAACATGGGCCACTCCTATAGCTGCCTCTTACGAAACCCACGGGACGATATGGGGTAGTGAATATTCTTACACCGCCACTACATGGTTTTATAGTATTCCATCTTTACAACCTATCAAAATTCCACGGCTGAACATAGGACTCCGAATAGATTACCTCATGAGGGATATTTGGTATAGATGCCACGCTTAGCAGGCGGATTTGCAACCACAGTTTTTTATTATTATGATTTGTAATCAGGAAGACGTTTCTCGTCGCCTCTTACGACACCCACGGGATGATATGGGGTAGTGGATATTCTTACGCCGCCACTACACTTTATTAACAATACCCCGTCCTTTTACTAAATTTAAAATATACAACAACACTTAGATAAATTAGAAGACTTGTTCACATGACCTCCAAAACCAATCACCACTCTGATCCCATCAGCGTCAGCATCAGCGTGGCAACTGTGCGGGACAAGTGAAAATAGTGAAATATAGACACTGATAGAACAATGCATAAATAGTCATAAGCGTTTGATATTATAGTTTAGTGAATTATCATTATAGTTTAAAGTTTTATGTTATAATTTTATGGTAGAATTAGTTTTAAGTTATGTATTGAATTTACAACTTTAATTTAGAAATGTGTAGCTTTAGAAATATATGACTTTAATAAATAAAACAACACAATTGTTACGCGACTCAGCAAGGTAATAACATAGCATCATGCCTTGCTCTCTCGCGCCGCGCTCTGATTGGTCGTTGCATTCCCCTTTTGACAATAGTAGACAAACTGACGCCAACTCTGCGATACAGATACTACGACTTCTCAGCCAGGCAGCCACGTGAAGACCCTTGCCTCATCAAGATAGAAAAGTTCTTCAAAAGGGAAGCAGAATTGTGTGGACCCTACGCGCTGCCCGAACAGATGGCAGCACCTACTACAGCCGCACTACAAAGGAAGACTCAAAGGGTCAACAATGTGACTGAGAAGACACACATACCAAGGTGCGTCGTATGTGAAGATACGGGGCACACCAACGCAACAGAATGTGAACAATTCAAGAAGTTAGATGTAAACGCAAGATGGGACATGGCCAAGTCCAAGCGCCTCTGCTTCAGGTGTCTTCGTTTTAGGAACAAGACACACCACTGCCGACCCAAGTCATGTAATGTCAACAGCTGCAAGTACTCTCATCACAAGATGCTGCACTACGAAAAGAAGTCAGAAGATACAGAAGTAAAAGAAAATCAAGAGGCAACAGAGGTCATCAACTCAACTTGGACCGTCAAGAAGCAATCATACTTGAAAATCCTACCGATCCAGGTGAAAGGACCAAAAGGAGCTGTCAACACCTTCGCGTTGATGGACGACGGGTCAACAGTCATGCTAGTCGACGATAGCATAGTAACAAGCGTAGGAGCAACGGGCCCCATAGATCCACTGAAGATAGAAACCATCAACGACAAGAAAGTATCAGAGTCAGCATCAAGGAGAGTCACCATCAAACTGAAGGGGCTCAACGATCATGAAGAGCAAATACAAGCACGCACAGTGAAGAACCTGCAATATCAACGGGTTCCACAGGAGCTAGTGGAAGAGTGTCAACACCTCTCTGACATCCAGGAATATCTCACATATGCAAACGCGAAGCCGCGAGTACTGATCGGTCAAGATAACTGACATCTTCTGCTAACATCAGAAGTAAGAAGAGGAGACAAGAACCACCCAGTGGCATCCCTCACGCCACTAGGTTGGGTACTCCACGGAAGCTAGACACGAAGCTTCGGACAGACGATCGATTTCGTGTCACATATCGCAGAGAATCCAGACGAAAATCTAGAAGACCTCGTGAAGCGATACTTCGAGATGGACGCGCTCTGCATAAAACCCAAGAGACCGAAGACTGATCCAGAAGAACAAGCACTTCGTATCTTAAAAAACACCACAACGAAGATAGAAGAAGGAAGATTCCAGACCGGTCTTATCTGGCGCAAAGACGATGTCAAGTTACCAGACAACTACGAAAACTCACTGAAGAGGCTCTTCAATATAGAAAAGAAAATCGATCGTGACCCCACATTGAAGAAAAAGTACATGGAACAAATGGACACTCTCATTGTAATGGGGTACGCCGAACCTGCCCCAAAACAGAAGACAGCGGGCAAGATTTGGTACCTACCTCACTTCGCAGTAATCAACCCAATGAAACCAGAGAAACTACGGGTGGTGCATGATGCCGCAGCCAAGACCAAAGGGGTGGCACTTAATGACATGCTACTAAAAGGTCCTGACCTACTACAGTCGTTACCAGGTGTCGTCATGCGCTTCCGACAACACATGATCGCCGTTACGGCGGACATCAAGGAGATGTTCATGCAAGTCAAGCTGCGAACACAAGACAGGGATGCATTGCGTTACCTGTGGCGTGGGAATCGACGAGACAACCATCCTCCGGAAGAATACAGAATGACATCCTTAATCTTCGGAGCGTCAAGTTCAGCTTCGACAGCAATCTACGTCAAGAACCTGAACGCCAAACAACACGAGGAAACTCACCCAGAAGCCGCAGCTGCCATCATACAGAAGCATTACGTCGACGACTACTTGGACAGCTTCAGAAGCCTCGAAGACGCCAAACGCATCACAAAGAGTGTACGAGACGTGCACATGAAAGCCAGCTTCGAGTTGAAACAGTGGAAATCGAACTCAGCGTCACTCCTAGAAACACTTGGAGAAGACAACCAAACAGAAGACATGGAACTCTACAAAACAGAAGAAAAGACTGAACGAGTTCTGGGTGTTGTCTGGAAGATCAACTCAGACGAGCTCACCTTCAACCTCAACTTATCCAGATTACCCTCAACGCTCATAGAAGGCAAACAGCCGACGAAAAGGGAAGCACTGAGAATAGTGATGTCACTCTTCGACCCACTCGGATTCGCCTCGCCTATTACAATCAGGGCAAAACAACTCCTCCAGGAAGTCTGGCGCAGAGGAACAGCATGGGACGACAAGATCGACGATGACCTGGCAGAGCAGTGGGAAATGTGGATGAAGCATCTAAAAGGTCTCCACGAGGTAGCAATCCCGCGGCAATATCTTTACTACAGCGACGCCGCCTCTCTAGAACTCCACGTCTTCAGCGATGCCAGCGAGTCAGCCTACTCTGTGGTTCTCTTCTGGAGAGCAGTAACAGCAGACGGCGAGGTCCACCTATCCCTCATCATGGCCAAAGCAAAGGTAGCACCGTTAAAATTGACGTCCATCCCAAGGCTGGAGCTACAGGCAGCAGTCATGGGCACCAGACTCGCAGAAACAGTGGTCGAAGAACACGAGAGGAAACCTGACCGCAAAGTATTCTGGACGGACAGCAAGACAGTACTAACCTGGATAAGGACAGGATCACGTTCATACAAACCCTACGTAGCTCATCGTCTAGCAGCAATAGAAGAGAATTCAAAAGTCAACGACTGGCGCTGGGTTCCGACAAAGCTAAATGTGGCGGACGACGCCACGCGGGACGTACCAACAGCATTTAATAAAGACCACCGATGGTTCAAAGGGCCTGACTTCTTATACCTAACAGAAGACTCCTGGCCGACGGAAACCACAAGAGCAACAACGGAAGAACCTTCCGATAAAGAGAAGACACATCACGTGAGCGACAAGAGAAGACTGAAGCTTGCCGAGGGTCTACCTGATCCAACGAAATTCTCCAGCTGGGACCGACTCCGATATTCAACCGCACGTGTTCTGCAATTCATTCAACTCTGCAGAGCCACCAAACAAAGAGTCAACTACAGAAGGACAAAGAAGAATAAAGAGGCCGATCCCGCTTGGAAGAAGAACAAATTCACAGCAAAATATCAGACGCCCACGACGACGAAAAAGCGGTCGCCAGAAGACATGAAGCTGCTGACGGTCACAGCCGAGCTGCTTAAAACAGCTGAAGAACTCCTAATGCGATCCTCCCAAGAAGAATCCTTTGCGGAAGAAATAGACAGCCTAAACAGCGGGAAGCCGATCAACAAAGAAAGCCGTCTTCGCCAGCTCAGCATCGAGTCAATAAACGGCGCACTACGACTTAGAAGCCGTATTCGGGCGGTCGGCGACATGGAGGAGGAATTCAAGAATCCGCTAGTAATTGACGGTGATCATCATACGGTCAAGCTCTGGGTGCAGGCTATACATCGTCAACTCCATCATGCAGGTGTAGAGGCCACAGTCAACGAGTGCAGACAGCAGTATTGGGTACTAAGACTGCGACCTATCGTACGCACAATACTACGTAGATGCCTATTCTGCAGAATGAAGACGCAAGTACCGCCGCATCCGAGAACCGGGGACCTACCAGCATGTCGCTTAGCTCATCACAAACGCCCCTTCACCTTCACCGGGGTCGACTATTTTGGACCTCTCTCGGTGACCGTCGGACGAACTCGACAAAAAAGATATGTGGCTATCTTCACATGTCTCACGACATACATCTGGAAGTCGCCGGATCACTTAGCGCCGACTCCGCAGTAATGGCAATAAGGCGAATGATTGCCCGGCGAGGCTGCCCAACTGAAATATGGTCAGACAACGGCACCAACCTGAAGGCCGCCGACAAGGAACTACGACAGGCGGTCAACGCGGCGACCGCAGAAGAAGCAGCAAAGAGGACCATCTCCTGGCGACACATACCACCTGGAGCTCCATTTATGGGCGGAGCCTGGGAGCGAATGGTTCGCTCTGTCAAGACCGCGCTCACCGCAACGTTACATGAACGTCATCCAACAGAGGAGGTCCTCACGACATTACTGGTAGAAGTAGAATACACGGTCAACAGCCGCCCGCTGACCCACGTCTCAGTCAGCCCAGAAGATCCAGAGGCCCTCACTCCTAACCACTTTTTGTTGGGGGGACCGGGGCGTGTACCACAGCCAGGCACTTTCACTGAACAAGATACCATCTCACGGTCAAGTTGGCGAGCTGCGCAGAGGCTAGCCGACATCTTCTGGCTACGCTGGGTGAAAGAGTACCTTCCTGAGCTTCAACACCGGCGGGAGCCCCACGGACGAGGCCAAGCAGCACGTGTCGACGACCTCGTACAGATCGTCGACCCCAACCTGCCCCGCAACGTGTGGATACGAGGAAGAGTCATCGCTACATATCCGGGTCCAGACAACGTCGTGCGGACGGTGGACGTGCTGACCAAGGGAGGTGTCCTACGCCGGCCAGTGAGGAAGTTGGTGATCCTGCCTCTACCTACAGACGTCGAGCCCGCACCGGAAGCTGATGCGACGCGGTCGCACGGCGGGAGTGATGTGCGGGACAAGTGAAAATAGTGAAATATAGACACTGATAGAACAATGCATAAATAGTCATAAGCGTTTGATATTATAGTTTAGTGAATTATCATTATAGTTTAAAGTTTTATGTTATAATTTTATGGTAGAATTAGTTTTAAGTTATGTATTGAATTTACAACTTTAATTTAGAAATGTGTAGCTTTAGAAATATATGACTTTAATAAATAAAACAACACAATTGTTACGCGACTCAGCAAGGTAATAACATAGCATCATGCCTTGCTCTCTCGCGCCGCGCTCTGATTGGTCGTTGCATTCCCCCGTCTCATGTACCGTATTTGTCGACCTAACCGAGGGCGTATAAAAGAGGGGCCATTTCCGTCGTTCGACACAGTCGGCGGCCAGCTACATAGGAAGAAAAACTCCAAATATACAAGAAAGAAGATCTCAGTGGTTTTATTCCCCACCAACCCAGCATACAAATGAGCCTATAGGGCACAGCAACTATACTAAATATCCCCCTATGAGGCAATCTAATGGGAGGCCTATGTACAACAGTGAACTTTTGATAGGCTATAAAGAATTAATGAATAAGTGCAGTGCACAAACACGTGTAAATTTTCTTCACGTCTAAGCATAAGAATAAAAATAAAAATAAAATGCCAATTATTGATTCCAAAATAACTTATCTTTGTCAGAACAGTTAATTACATAGAATAGTAAAATTTTATAAAATCAGATTACAAACCTGTTTCAAGAGAATCCCAGCTAGAAAGTGTCTCATCATGAAGTCTTGTGTGAGCTTCATTTTCGCTGGATCTGTATATTATTTTTACTTTTAATTATAAACGATCATATATGAGTTGTAATTTATTACAATCTATATTTTAAATAACAATCAAACAGTGTTGTTATACTCAATTGCAATATAAAGACAAATCAACTAACCTTCATTACTTTCTTTAAAGAGTTTGTTTGCTTGTAATGGCAAGTTAAATGGTACAAAGTGTTCATGTGAGCAAATCGTTTGTAAAAATGTGAATTTGAAGTCAAACAATGCTTTTGGATCACAAGTTTTAAATTTGTCAAGGTATTTCTTTATTTGACGGAAAACAAAGCCACGGTCCATAAAGGAAAGACACGACTGAAAGAATAAATATTAATAAGATTACATACATTCATGTATTACTATTTATTATTTAAATATAATATTTTTTTTTAAATCTATATTATTCACCTTAAGAAACAAGGCGAGGTTTTTGTTGAATATATGAGTCTGCATTGGTTGTTGTAAAATATATGATGGTTCAACAAGATTGACCAGTTTATCAATGTTTTCTAATAGGTCAGCGTGAAACCTTTCATTTCGCGCCATCTGAAATCGTAACATACGTTAATATAATTATACAATTATAAATAAAATATATAACGTAAAGAAGTAAGTTATGTTCTTAGATCTCAATCTTTCTTGAAAAAGAGAAACAAATTCATAAATTAAAATAAAACTAACAACGGGTAGGTAAGGTAAGCTTTCTCTTTTTCCCATGGTCCTTCGAGGCAGATTGTCGACACTTGAAGTTAATGAAACGATGTGAACTGTATTTAATTGGGTATATTATAAATCATTACAAAAATATGTTTATTACCTTTATTCGCCCTGTATTGATAAGATACTGCGCCATGCTTTTAATAATAATGTCGAAGAAAAAGTTTGAGTATTGCATAAATTTATGTCCCAGTAAAAAATCCTGATGATTGGGGTCCACGAACATATGGAGAGGCGCAGTCAGTACAGTGTGCAATTTGAATCCGACACAACTGAAGACATACTGACAACAAAAAAAAAAACAAATGCAGTAACTTTATAATTTGCCCTCCGCCACTTTCTTTAAAATATTCACATACACCATTCTTTCATATATAGTTGAATACCTTAACATAACTGTCGAGTAAATCTTTCCTTCCATAATCGTGTATCATGTGGACAAAATGCACTATCAATTTAACAATTTGATAGCCCATGTCGTTGCTATAACCCTTTTCAACAGTCTGTAAGCGAAAATGTTAGAAGTGTGTTAATAGAATTACTTGTCTACATATTTGTAGTAAAAATGGTATTATTTTTGAAGTTTTACAGCTTCTAAGTTCGTTTGATAAAGACTTTTAAAAAATTCACTAAATGTATGTTTGTAAGTTGCTTCCTTACCATTAGTTCAAACAGCTGATTTAAAATGGTGGGCAAAAACGCTACGAGCGAATTCAACTTGATAGCGTGCGCTGCTTTAAGTGCGTTGATAACATCGTTCCAAGGCGGCGGTGACGGCGACGTTGGGGGAGAGTTACTCTTGATGAGTTTCTCGGCATGGCTGAACAGGTTGTGAAGGTGGATGTCTCTTGTAACGACAGTGGAATCTAACACCAGTTGACAGCGAAATAGCTGTTTTTCTCCTTCTACCCACACAACTTCTGGTCCTGTATTCTATGAAAGGACTAGTGTCAGTTGTAACATGTTTCAAACTGTGATGTAACATCAAAGAGTCGACAATATATTCTTAACATTAAAATATTTTTAAAACTACATATAAAATTTGTAAAAGAAATATTGCAATCCCAATTATTAAATCATCAAAATTAGAAAAAGTTTCTTAAATGGCCTTTAATATTATTTATTATGGAATTTCGTAGTCACTACTGTCAAAAAAGATGGACATATTACATATCTACCTAGACAGTGTTGCACCCTTATTTTACTTTCTATGCTTTGTCCCATTACCACATTATCTTCACACCGGCAACGTTGCGTTGGAAGCGTGTGATTGTGTTGCATACGATAAATGTGTTTCTAATGCATAGTTTTTCGTACAAAATCAAGAATCCAGATGACATAATACGTTGCATACGTTGCGTGCGTGGGGGACCAGTCTGTCTTTACCTTAATACCTATATATTGGAAACTGAATTTATGCTTACCCCTTTCCCAAGTCCAAGTGGCTGAATAGCGAGGTATCCAGATGGTAGATGAGTCGCAATAGGTAAGTTCACTATCTCTTCAACAAACTTGTCATTCTTTAGCAATGGAACCCAAGCATAACTGAAATATAAAAAACTTTTCATAAGTATTTTTTTATAGAATAAGGGTGACAAACGAGCACACAGTCCACCTGATGGTAAGTGGATACTGTGGCCTAAGAGGATAAGAATCAAAATGCAGATGCGTTGTCACCCCTGAGGACTGAGAAGGAATGCCTCGTTTCCAGTAAAAAGGGTCTCCGGTTCTCTACACTCACCATACGAAACACAGCAGCATTAAGCTGGTATTTTACGCTGGTATTCAGTGAGAGCGTGGTCCCACCCCGGTCGAGCTGACCCATTCGTGGTGAAACCACAATATAGCTGCAGCATGGCTCTAGCACGTAAAAAAGTACAGTATGTAAGTAAAGTACTTCTTCATCAGCCATAAAGTACAATGCTATAAATGGTCTTATCTGGCTGTAGAGTGGGTTTGATATAAGCACCAAGTTTAGCATGCGAATTGGCGATCGCAGAATTAGACGTGTCAGACTTTGACGTTGCCACCCATCGTTGTCCTGGCTATTTTACGTCTGGCACATTGCCATGTGATTTTTGTGGTGTTTCCCATAGTCGCTTCTGAGAATTGTGGTGATGGACCTTACGCCGCAACTTTACGACAAGCACCAACTATTCATATAATAATTATATTTCGTAACATTATTATTTTATTTCACGAAACAATACTGTTAATACAAATAAGTTGTCATTCATCGTGCAGCATACAAAGTGCAGTAACTGTAAACAGAAACATTCAAGAAACATTTAGCTGCTACGTTATAAGAAGATTTGGTAGGCATTGGTTTTCTTATTTCTTTTCGTTTTAGAGATTCTACTCTTCAAAAATTACATTCTACTAAATCCCATCAAAACGAAACTTACCCAATACATGTTTCAACGTTGGTGTCGTTTTTCTTAGTAAGATCGCAGGAGATATGATGGAATGTGAACAGGAGATGGTGTTTCGAGGTAATCGTTGTCGGTAAACGTATTTTAGCTTCATCGCACCAACTCGGGTTTGAATTATGGTGTAAAACCGAGCATCGATATTGAGATACCATGCCAGTACGACCATATATAACCTGGAATGATGATTTAAGAGCATTATTAAAATATTTCAACTTTTACTAAATTTTATTTAATATAATAAAAACGTATTTAAATAAAAGGGGATGAGTCGCCGCGTCCGTAGGCTTCGACCACCTAACCCTAGGCCCACCCTACATGTGTCCCGGGTGGTGCTAAACGAGCGACAAAGCCGAAAGGATAGACTCGGCTCCTCGCCGTATAGTAGCGGCGTAAAATCTACCACCCCCTTAGATCGCACCATGAGCCAACGCATTAAAGAAATGGCCCCGAGTTCCCGGCGCCCCTTTAATGGGGCAGGGGTGCGAAGAATCTCCGGGAGTAAAACCGGCGACGAGGTTCGCCACCCGTCACGTTCTGTTCCCGGAGGCGAAAAGTGGATTGCGGAGGCCCGTCTGGCTACGCTGAATGTATGTGGAGCAATGAATGATAAGATGGATGAAATATGCGAAATGATGAATGATAGAGGAATAGATGTGTTATGTGTAAATGAGACGAATGAGGGAAAGGATGCCACTGCACATGGCATGTATGCCGCTTACTAGTCTGGTACAGACGAGACCGAGCCATGCCAGGGAGTCGGTATCATCCTTTCAAAAAGAATGGGTCAATGTAGAAAGAGTATGAATGCGTAAGCCCAAGGCTGCTATGGATACGAATGAAAATGGGCTTAAAGAAGTTGTTTGTGCTAGGGGTGTACGCCCCAGACATGTCTAAGCCCACTTATATCCGAGAGCAGTTTTGGGACATGGTAAGGATGGTGTTGATGAAATGTAAGGGAAATGACAATATCATTATGTTAGGAGATTTTAATGGAAGGGTTGGGGTGAAGAGGTCTGGTTATGAAAGGATATTAGGAATGTTTGGCGATGAAAGTGTAAATGAGAATGGTGAAGACCTCCTCGCCGTATGTGAGGAAAAGAATCTTTTTGTGACGAATACTTTCTTTCGCCATAAGAGGATTCACATGTATACATGGGAAAGAGGTGATGATAGAAGCATGATAGATTTCATAATTGTGGATGAAATAATGCGGAGCGCAGTGGTAGATACAAGAGTTTACCGGGGGTCCAACGTAGGGACGGATCATTACTTGGTCTCATGCCGAATTAATGGTCTATTCAGGCGTTGGCGGCATCGGACATCTGTGTCTACCACTGCGTTACAGCGTATAAGAACAGAGATGAAGGTGTGAAAGAGAAGTATAAATGTAGACTGAGGGAGAATATAAATGGTTTGAATGAAATATGTATGAATGATTTAGACCTGAAGACTGTATGGAATAATGTTAAGAAAGTTTTGGTTGATGCAGCCACCGAAATATGTGGTGTAAGTAAGAGAACGAATGAAAGGAAAAATAATACGTTGTGGTGGGATGATGAGATTCGGATGGAAGTTGAAGCAAAGAAGAGAGCATGGCTAGATTTACTGGCAACCAAAGCTGGTAATTCTGGCGGTATGAATGATGAGATTGAAAGAAAAAAGGCAGACTTTAGACTTATAAATAAGAGAGTAAAAGAAGTTGTTGAAAGGAAAAAGCAAGAAAGAACGGATAAGAATGATAGAAGGATATCGGATAACTTCCAGGCAAATATTAAAATGTTCTGGAAACTCGTAAGAACTGCTAGGGGAAATTCAAAACAGAATGATGAAACTGAATGATGAAGTTTCGAATTTAAAGAGATGGAAGGAATACTTTGAAAGCGTGTTTATGAGTGAAGGGTCGTCTGAATTAAGTGAAAAAGAGATTCCGAAAGAAGTGGAGAGAGGTAGGGAGATAAGTGTAGATGAAATAATGAAAGCAATGAAAAGCATGAAAGCAGGTAAGGCAGCCGGATATGATAGAGTATCACTCGAAATGCTAAGGGCTGGAGAGGGAGTGGTGGCAGGCCTGCTGTACACCTTGTTTAATTTATGTTGGGAACTGAAGCGGGTACCGGAAGACTGGTGCAAAGCCGTTATAGTCCCAATATATAAAGGAAAAGGGTCACAGCGGGACTGTAAAACTACTGTAGATCAGCTTGCTTAGCATTGTGGGTAAACTGTATGCTAAGGTGTTAATTGAAAGAGTTATGGAAGAAACTGATGGAAAATTTGGGATGCAAGCTGGATTTAGAAAGGGAATGGGGTGTACGGATCAAGTATTTTCCATGCGCATGATTGCGGAGAAGTTTTGGCCAAAACCAGAAAGTTTTTGTGCTTTCATGGACTTGGAAAAGGCTTATGACAGTGTGGACAGGAATGTGTTATGGCAAACACTTAACTCATTTGGTTTGAGCGCTGGTTTGATACAGGCATTGAAGTCTCTGTATAGGAACTCTAGTGCTTGTGTCAGGATCAACGGGGTCTACTCGGACTGGTTTGGCATCCAAAAAGGTGTCAGACAGGGCTGTGTAGCTTCCCCCTGGCTGTTTAACCTATTTATGGACAGTTGTTTGCAAACTTTGAAAGTTGAAGAATGTGGGTTGAGAATGGGTGAGTTAACCGTCAAATGCCTTTTGTACGCCGATGATCAAGTCATATTTGCATCGTCGGCGGCCGAGTTACAAATAATGGTTACTTTAATGAACCGGTCATTAAAAGAAAGAGGTATGAAAGTAAACGCAAGTAAGACGAAAGTGATGGTTTTTGAAAGAGAAGAAAGTAAAACGTTATGTGAAATAAGAATAGAAGGGGAGTTGATTGAGCAAGTGGATGAGTTTGTATATTTGGGATGTTTATTTAGCAGGGATGGTAGATATGATAAGGATATAGAACGACGAGTGAACGCAGGAAATAGAGTGAATGGGGCTCACACGCTATTGTGAAGAGTCAGAATGTGTCAAAAAAGGCACGATTGGCAATTCACAATGCTGTGTTAGTCCCTACTTTAATGTATGGTAGTGAAAGTTGGGTCTGGCAGAAGAAGCATGAGAGTAGAATAAATGCTGTAGAAATGCGGTCATTAAGGAGTATGCTAGGCTGAATCTGAATGACAGGGTGAGAAATAGTGTGATAAGAAAAGTGTGGTTTGCAAGATGACGTTGTGACCAGGATTAAGAAAGGAATGCTTCGGTGGTTTGGTCATGTAGAAAGAATGAACGAAGAAAGAGTGACAAAGCAAATTTATACTGCAGAAGTGAACGGCAGAGTCAGAAAGGGACGCCCGAGACGAAGGTTTATCGACCAAATTGGCGATATATTGAAAATGGGCCAGATTAGGAGTACCCTTAACCGACGAGCGTGTATGCGTAGATATATGGATGTAAAGGAGGCGAGAGAGGTGTGCCAGGATCGTGCCAAATGGAAGTCCGTAGTCTCTGCCTACCCCTCTGGGTGACAGGCGTGAGTGTTTATGTATGTATGTATTTAAATAATTAAATAATTTAAATACGTCTTTTTTTCTTAATTTAAACGTAAAATTTTATAGCTATTTTAAAATTTGATGATGCTATGCTGCCGTGTATGATAAATATATTTTTTTTTTTTTTTTATTGGACAGGGGGCAAACGAGCATGCGGCTCACCTGATGGTAAGTGACTACGCCGCCCATGAACAACTGCAACACCAGGGAACCAGAGGAATTGCAGATGCGTTGCCGGCCTTTAAAAGGAGTAGGCTCTTTTCTTGAAGGTCCCTAAGTCGTATCGGTCCGGAAAAATCGCTGGTGGTAAACTATTCCACAAGGAAGTTGTGCGAGGAAGAAAACATCTTCTAAATCGCACAGTGGTGGACCGCCAATCATCCAGATGGTGGATGGTATCGAGTTCTGCCGCGATGTGCGTTCGTGAAATTTGGCGGCTGGGATCAATCCGAACAATTCCTCAGAGCACTCCCGTGGTAAATGCGAAAGAAAATGCAAAGAGATGCAACATCTCTTCGCAGCGCCAATGAATCGAGCCGATCGGAAAGGACTCGGTCGTCGACGATTCGAGCCGCTCTGCGCTGGATGCGGTCAAGTGGAAGGAGCTGGCACTGGGGAGCCCCAGCCCAGAGATGGGAACAGTATTCCATGTGAGGCCGAACCTGCGCCTTGTAAAGTTGCAGGCGTTGTGCCGGCATGAAATACTGTCCCGCTCTGCTGAGCACGCCAAGCTTTTTAGAGGCCAATTTGGCCTTCTCTTCCAAGTGACCGCGAAACTGCACGCCACTCGAAATGTCGACGCCGAGGATTCCGATACTGGCTGCGGCAACAAGGGGAGTGCCTTGAAACTGAGGAGATACGACAAAGGGGTTCTTTTTAGCGGTAAACGCGCAAACTTGTGTCTTCTGAGGATTAAACTGGACTAGATTTAGTCGCCCCCAATCCGAGACTTTGTTCAGCAAAGACTCGACTTCAGACACAAGTTTGTTCCGGTACTCGGCGACGTTTTCCCGAGAAATATTCGCACGGCCGGCGTATAGAGCATCACCAGTGCTATCATCCGCATAGCAATGAATGCTACCGGTTTGCAACATATCATTGATATGCAGAAGAAACAGCGTTGGTGACAGCACGCAGCCTTGTGGAACACCAGCGGTAATAGGCTTGTAGTCGGAGCATGCACCGTCTACAACGACCTTGATGCTCCGATCTGCAAGAAAGCTGGTGATCCAATTGCACAATTTCTCGGGAAGCCCATAGGAAGCCGATCGAAAGCCTTCGCAATGTCCAAACTAACGGCCAATGCCTCCCTTGACTCTACTGCCTCCGCCCATCTATGAGTAAGGTAGACCAGAAGATCACCAGCTGACCGACCCGACGAAAACCGTATTGGCGGTCACTAATCAGCTGGTCATCCTCAAGGTACCGCATGAGCTGGCAGTTTATAATGGACTCCATTATTTTGGAGAACAAGGGGTGATGGCTATAGGCCTGTAGTTGGACAGGTCTGAGCAGTCGCCTTTTTAGGATCGGTTGGACAAAAGCTGTCTTCCATGATTTCGGGACTACGCCTAGGGAGTAGGAGTACCGGAAAAGACGCGTTAGAACCGGTGCCAACTGGAGCACACGTCCTCAGCACAATTGGGGAATTTGTCAGGCCCACTCGACTTGTGAATGTCCAGGAGAAGAGTGCTTTGCGAACCGAGCGCTGTGAGAACCGCACATCCGGCATGGAGCACTCACACCGCGGGATGGTCGGCGGTGTGTTCCCCCCGTCATCAAGAGTCGAGTTGGACGCAAAAGTGAGCCTAAAAGGTCGGCTTTTTCTTTTGCGGCGTGGGCCAGTGAGTCGTCCTCCCTGTGCAGAGATGGTAGTGATGGCTTACAGAAATTCCCTTGGACAGCCTTGGCGAGAGACCAGAATGCACGGGTTCCCGAAGGAAGGCGAACTAGTTTCTCGCCAATTCTGCCTATGTGCTCAGACTTTGCCTTGGCAATAACACTTTTGAAGGACCTGGAGGCGAAGTTATACTTCTTTTTAAGCATGCTGGTGTTTACATCCCGAGCCGCCGAAGCCTCAGCCCAGGCCTGATAGCACTCCTGCTTACTGCGTAATGCAGTCTTACAGGAGCGACAAAACCAAGGCTGCGATCTGCCTCCGATGGGTACCACAGATGATGGAATAAATAGTTCCATTCCCTGTAGTACCACATCAGTGACAGAGTCAGCAACAGCGCTGGGATCATCCGGCGAGAAGCAAACCCGCCCCCATGGGTAGGATGCAAAGAAAGACCGCATTCCGTCCCAATCCGCCGACCTGTAATGCCAAACACGGCGGCAACCTGCAAAACGCAACCGCGAGGGAGCGTGAGTGGCACCACACCGGATCAGACAATGGTCCGAAGAGCCGAGAGGGCATCGACGGAAACCTGATATCCGTCCGGATGAGAGGTCAGCAGAAGGTCCAACAGGGAAGGTGTATGATCCTTCACATCTGGAATCCGCGTAGGCGAAGTAACCAGCTGTGTCAGACCATATGCCAAGGCAAAGTCATAAACAGATCTCCCCGCATGATCGGTTAAACGTGAACCGAGCCATTCGGCGTGGTGGGCGTTAAAATCGCCAAGGACCACGATCTCTGCGGATGGGACCTGTTGTAGCAAGGAATCTGTAGCCATTTGGACGTGGTCGATGAGTCGGTCTGTTTCGGCATTACCGCTATGGGACCTATAGAGGCACCCGTAGACGCGCGGATGGTCGTCGCTATCTACGCGTAGCCAAAGGATGGACAGGTTCGTTTCGTTTAGGTTCGAGTGAAGTCCCCTGATGTTGCAGAAATCCACGGATAGCGTGGCAGGGGTCGCCTTGGTCTTGTTGCTCAGTTTGCCCCGAGCAGTTATTGTTTTGAGCGGAATTTTGCCCCCAGAATACGTGGGCAGCCTGAGCACCCACGCTCAGGAGTGGAGTAGCATGGTCGTGGATGCTCAGCGAGGATTCTCCAGGGTGCTGGTACCTCCTGGGGTAGTCTAAGATTTAATTCCGCTACCATGTTGATGGGGAATTAGGCCTCGGTCACCTGCACTCACCAGACGAAACGCAAAAGTAGAGCTTCCACTTCACGCCGGTATTCTGTGAGGTCGTGGTACCAACCCGGCTCGAGCCGGCCCATACGTGCAACAGCAAAAGCTGCTGCGTGGCTCTACCACCGTTATAAAAATATTAAATTAAATATTTTATTTAATATTTAATTAAAAATATATTAAATATTAAATTAAAATCCTTATTTCTGTTATGTTATTTGATATGTAATGTGGTTTTGTAGTGAATTGATATCAAGGCAACGTAAAAACCGTAAGGCCAATGTTGGCGTCTAACATTACATAAAAAAAATCGACAACTGATACTTATGTAGAATATAGTGTAACCAGGTTAAAAGGAATGATTTATATAGTAATTCAGTTTTCCTGAAGTAGTTTGTTATTATCTGTCAGTTTATATTTACTGTAACAATGCCCGGCGTATGGCCCCGGCGACCCCATTAGAACTTTTAGAACTTATAGCATTCGGTTAATTAACGCTTGACACGCAGACCGAGGAGTCGTAATTTTTGTAATCTTTAATTCTATGGACATTCACATCAGCCTTTAAAACTCCACATCTGCAAATGGGACTCTCGCATGGTAAACAAAATTTGCCATAAGGACCACGCCTGGCAGGTGAAATGACGATCGTAGCATCAGACATGTTGCATGAGATTTTAATTTTAGCCATCCATCGTGTATCACAAGATCTTTCGGCCATTTTCTATGAAAGCACTATGAAAAATAGAGAAATAAATCTAACTCGTAAATGAGAAATTGATATTTTAATTACTTATGTACACTTAAGAAACATATGTGCATTATATATTTCTTTGCATTACATGTTCACTATTTATGTGTTATAATACGTTTTCCACTTTTGAACAAAAAAAAAACCAATTGATTGATTTGTGTAAATTTGAATTTTTGAATTTTTGAATATTTTGAAATTAATAGTTTTAAACTGAACACCTCAGTCCCCTCAGACTATGGGTTCTGTAAAATACTCGAAACGTCGGTAATATAAAATGAGTTAATCTACGCGATAAAAACTAGTTTCATTTAGCGAACAAACTTTACAGAATCGTCGCAAATAAGCAAAAATAAATTTTGTTTTTATTACGATAAAACATTGTGGCTCACCTGTAGTGGTTTATTGTCTCCCGTATCGTTGTCCTTTAATTCAATGGAACAAGCGATGTTTCTCGCTCGAGCAAACATCTTCTGGGACTCAAATATCAAGTACAACGGGCGGACATACAAATGGTGGATGAACGCCGCGTAAGGCTGTTCGGGTTCCATGTTTAGTGTAGCCAATTCTAACGTGAGTGGCGCTGCAGGCGGCAATGGAAAAGGCTTTAATGCCGCATAAGAGCTCGTCAAGCAGTCTATAAAACAAAGGATTTAAAATTGCAACATAATGAATAAATTTTATATTTAAAAAAAATCTGCAATACAAATTACCAAACTAAAATGGTTGCTTTAAAATATCGAAATCTTAGAGTTTGCTTTTATATTATTTTATAATTATCTGCTCCATTCACAGTCCGCACGACCAGTTTTTAAAGAGTTTGGCTCATCCGTTACGTGGTAGAGCCATGCAATAGTCATAGGTCGGCTCGAGCAAGGAAGGCTCACTCTTTTACAGAATACCAATGAGAAATATTAGCACAATGTTGCTGTTTCATTTGATGAGTGACGAGATACGGCGATACTATTTATTGTTGGGAGCCATTTCATCTTAGTTTGTATTTTGATTTTTAATCGACGATAAATGTGTCATCTATTGTGTAAGTGGTGATCGTTTGTGAGCCCTAATAGAATAAAAATGTACTCGTATTACAGGCGGATAAGTTGCTAAACCGTGTGGTGTGGTCCAGTGGGTGTCGTAAGAACGGGAAATGCTAGGAGAAGATTTTTTAATTTAATTTATTGATTTTTTATTTTTCGTTTACGTTTGACATAAAATACCCAGACCCACGACGGAGATTAGGGTCAAAGATACGAGACGTTTGGTACTTCGATCGCCGATTCAAATCTTCCCTACAACGTGTGGGACCCCAGTTCAGCAGTGTACTTCTACGGCTAAAGATGAGCCCGTTGAGTGTTTAGCACTTATAACTTAGACTCTGCTGTCTCGTCTAATCTCGTCCCATGTCTCAAAATACTCTTTGCTATTTATTTAAGTAAACTTTTAGGCTACCCACTACATGAGATTTGGTAATTCTCTTATTCTACCATTAAACAGTAAATAAAAAGAATGAGAATGAATTAAAAAATAGTGTAAGATTTAAAAACATAGATTAAAATGTCATACTAGGTATAGGTTCGTTGCTATGCTGTATGTTAATGCTTAGCCATCCAGGTATCACGGTAAGCTTCGCAAGTTTCTCTGGTTTTCTGTAGTCTGACAAAATTTTTATAAGATCGTCATCGGACATTTTATTTGGCTCCTGGCGGTATATTGCCGGGAAATCCGGCGTCGTATCTAAATCATTGCTATATAACCTGAAAGTTAATAATTATAAATAGAGTTGTTTCATTATTTTACATACTAACAATACTATATATATGTATATATACATGTTTATAGTTACCTAAATAAAGGTTTTGCGGCCCAAGCAAATGGCATCTTGTAGTTTCCCACACGGTTCGCATATGCTTGTACCGTTTTGTGAACTTTGAGTCCTAATCGTGGGTCTTTGGTTGCCTTAAGGTACGGTTCGAGTACCTGACTTACGTGGCCTTGAAGAATTTTATCGATTTTCACCACCAGGAACAAATCTGGGTGGGGATTATTCACCGATAAGACCATCTAGAATTGAATTTAAACAAATTTAATATGTAGGCCGCTGAGATACAATTGATCAAAGGGATCAGGGCTCCCGCTCTAAACTACGTGTTATAATAGACATGAGCTATCCAACGGAAATGTTTATTACACGTCCGCTGGGTAGCGAAGTGGACATCGAAAGCTAATAAATGATATATTAGGTGCTATGAAATTGCCGTTTTATGAAGTAAATTAAAATTATTATAATTAATAATGTTTTAAAAATTTGTATGTTTTATATATGAAAATTATATGTTTAATCGAATATATGCCCGACAATAACTGCCTTTTATCGAGCTCAGGGGTTATTTGCATGCAATTAAGACATGAATACGAGGGTGACACTGAAAGTTCTTAGAAAATCAAAAACTGAACAAACTAGCAAGTTATTAGTTTTATTATATATTTTCAAAATAGTGTCCATTTACATCAATACATCGCTGCATCCGATGGAACCACAGAGAAAAGCACTTTGCCCACTCGTCCTTAGGGGTCTCTTCGATGGCATTTTGAAACGCAGCCACTGCTTAATCGGCGTCGATAAAACGTTTTCCTCAAAGTTTTTCTTTTATTTTCGGAAATAAATAAAAAATAAAATCGCAAGGTGCGAGGTCGGGGCTATAGGGCGGGTGACCCAGTAATTCCACGTCTGACGTCGCCAAGTAGTCAATTGTTTGCTTGGCGGTGTGCGACGAGGCGTTGTCGTGGTGAAGGAGGATCCTACTGCTAGGTCGTTTCTCCAGAACTTTTTCCAAGACAAGTGGCAAACAATTGTTAGTGTACCACTCTGCAGTAACTGTTTTAAATTCATGCTGACGTGACACAGACAATTTTCAATTTGCCGCCAAATCGTAAACAAATGAAAAATTAATAAAATACATACACAATAATATTGGCAAAGAGTTCCATTTTCAAAATTTGAACTTATTTTTTTATTATATCGTTTACAAGTGGCCAGTTCTAAAAACTTTCAGTGTCGCCCTCGTAACCATTTGTGAAATTGCCTGTCTGTCCGCGCTCATCTTTGGAATGGCTGAACTGTTGTGATGAAACTTCACGAACAGATAGAGAGCAATACCAGGAGGGATCTAAGTTATATTTTATCAAAAAAAAAACTTGGAGATTTTTTTTGGTAAAATGGAAAAATTTATAAAATGAATGGTAATTGACGACTATTCTATGAATAGACCTACACTAGACTAGTCTAATATTATTTCTAATAGTGAAGCCATCGTAAACAAGGTAATTTAATAGTAAAGTCACGCACCTGCTTTTTCGATCTGAACCATTCGTCAGGTATTTGTTTAATATCTAATTTAACATCATAGCTAAAATTCTCGACTAAGGATTTTGTGCATTCAGCGTCTTTGACTAGATCCTTAACGGCGGCGTGGTTGAGGTCGAAATGGAAGTCCTCGGTTAGCTTCTTGCCACTGCGTGCGTCGTACAACGCTAAGTGTGTGAAGTATGGCTCGACTTGGCAAAGAAACTCTTTGTCGCCATCTATCGGCGCTTGTAATCTAAATTTTAAGCTTTCGCATTTGAGCAAAATTCTTTGGCCAAAATGTTCTCTGAAAATAAAAAAGATATTTTACAAAAAAATAAAATATATTTTCATATTATGTCGTAAGCGCGGTATGTAATTGTAGAACTAGGTAGTTTATGTATGACAACATTTTACTTGGGTAAAAATAACACAATATTCGTGAATATTTTTGTCTATGTTGTGCCACAGAAATCCATTTAAAGATTTAATTTTTAATTTCTTCATAATCTTTGACTGGGAAAATTCGTCATCAACAATTTGCATTGAAGGATATGGCAGGTTAGTAACATAACCATTTCCAATAGAAGTACAAATAAGCGCTTCACGTAGTATACAGGTACACCGACGGCTCAATTATTGTACAATCTCACAACTCAATTTATTATTAATTACCTATTATATTAGGTACTTAATTTAAGATTTGTTTATATTATTAAAATTATATATTGTTCATACTTGAAAGGTTCCAATTGTGGTTCAGGCGAAGGTGTCCGCTTATATGGCAAGTAGAATATGTTTGAACGGCATTCATTCCTCGCCGCAGCTATAGACATATCAGTTTCTCGCGAATAGCGCATGAGCAAAGGATTCATACTGTGTTCTAGTCCCTTTAAAGTCCCGTAGGTAGGAGGAGGTGGTTCCGCTGTCAGTGATATATCCGCATCTAGGTTAAAAATTTAATTTGTAAAATAACTTAACTTTGTTAATCTATATTGCCTGCTATCACGAACATTACAGTAATTTTTATTAATACCGACGACCTAGAAACTTCCAACAAGATTTGAATGCAATAAATATTCGTCAATAACAAAGTATATGTATTAGAGGGAAGAATCAAACAAGCATATAAAATAGAAGAACTCTACCTTTGTCTAACACTTCCTCTGTTTGATGATTTTCTTGACTGTTCTTTTTTAAGGCGGCCTTAAAAGCATTTATCCATTCATTCATTTCCTCCTCATTTTCTGTTGCAAACGTATATCCTTTATTGCCAGCCATTCGCAGCTCAAAACAAAATTTTCCGCGTTTTGCATTCTACAATAAATAGAACGACTTAAAATAAATCCATATTCTGAAATACAAAGCTATTGAATAGATACTCACTTTTACAACATCGGAGCAAAAGTCCATAACAATCGTGAGTTTGGTATCGGTTTTCTTTTCGTCCTTATATACTTCAAGTATATAGGCGCCGTCAGCTTCTCTGACCATTGAGCAATATCGTTTCTTGAACGACTTGGATGCGAGGTTGCTAAATATCCTATCTGAGCCGATTTCGGGTCCCTTGAGCAGGTACCCCTCTTTGGTACCGACGTCCACTTTCGCTGCTTGAGCTTCATGATCGCTTTCGCTTTCCGCATCAATGTCATATACTTCTTCGGTCAATTTATTACCTATTGGTCTTTTAAGAAAATAATATCGTTTTATTTATTGCAAAAGGTTATCTGTATTTAATACCATTACAGCCTATCAAAATTTGCTGAATATAGGACTCCCCCTTAGATATTTGCCTCATAAGAGGGGGGGGTGGGGGGATTTGCCATAGTTGCCACGCTTGACAAGCGGGTTCCATCTAAGCGGGTGCCATCTCCTGGATCAGTTTCTCTCTGTCGACTCTTACGATACCTACAGGATGATATGGGGTAGTGAATATTCTTACACCGCCATTATAATTAAAAGTCATTAAAAATAAAGTAAAGTTACAGCCTATATACGTCCCACTGCTGGGCACAGGCCTCCTCTCATTTCTGGGAGGGTTTTAGGGCAAGGAAATGTCCGCCGCGCTGCCCCAATGCGTGTTGGCGAACTTCACATGTCTTCGAAATATCACGATGTTTTCCTTTACCGCCGAGCACGTGGTAAATCAGCACTTAAAATTGCAATTAACAATTTCATTGGTGCCGGCGGATATCGAACCCGGCTTGCTCGCGTACTGTGAAGCTTACAGCGAGCGCTAACCATCTGAGCTACCACGGCTCAAAAGTCATTAGATTGTTATTAACTAAAAGGGTATAATCGTTATCGTTACTGTCTCCCTGTCTAGCAGGAATATGGTGGCATTCTGTTACTGTAATCGATATTATTAAATGTCCGGTATAAAAATATAAACAATTGTAACTGACTCCAAAATTAATATACTAGATACTTTCAAATATCATTTTAACCTAATCATCTAGCACCTGTTGATCGTGTAGTGGCCGTGGGTGTCGTGAGCGGCGACAGAGGGAAACAAAGCACGAGATGAGTAGCAGCGTCTTCCTAATAACAACTAATACATAAAATACTGCGGTTGCTAACTTGCCTGCCAAGCGAGGCAATCTATGGGGAGGCCTATGTTCAGTAGTGCACCTCGAGAGGCTGTAATGAATGAATTAATGAAAATCATATAAATGAGATGGGATAGGACGTGGCAAATTCTGGCAGCTTGTGACTATTTTTAAACAGAATAATTTTATGTATTGTACTATAATTTACTTTATGGCTCCTTTTTAAAACTATACCTTAATACTTTAAATAAGCAATGTAATTATTGGTTCTAAATCGGTTCTAAAGATTTGATTGCAATTTTGTATTTAAATAATGTTTTTTCCAAGTTTATCTAGATATGTTATCTATGAGTTTTTTATAACGCCGAGTAATTTGTGAGCTACGACGCGTTCTGAGAGTTTTCTTCATAATTATTGTTGAATATATATTAATATTTTTGTATAAAATATTTACATAACCATTTTTAAAATTTACGTTTGTCTGTCTGTCCGACCTAATCTTCGGCATGACTGAACCGATTGTAATAAAACTTCACGAACAAATAGAGCGTAATAGCAGGAGTGATCAAGACTAAATTTTATACGAAAAATTTAGAGATTTTATTCAAATATAAATATCGATAAGATAAAATAAATGGTCTTTAATCATTATCTTAAGTCTAAATAACGCCACATTCATAGACGAGAGCCCACATTAATAGAGGAGAAGGACCCAGGAGGAGCCAGAGCGGGTCGCTAGTTATAAATGTTATTTTAAAATTAATATACCTACTTGGGTATACAACTCTTTTAAAATATTTTCCCATTAATAGAAAATTTCAAATTAACTGAGTAATATAACGTTATAACGATATACCGTTATTAGCGGGTTTTCGCTAATTCGCTATTGCTACTGTGCATGTTGACGGTACGGGCTCGATAAGCCGCCATTTCTAATCCCATTCGGTACGGACTATATACACCAATCCGTATCCGGCTCCGAAATCTTATATCGGTACCGCTCAGCCCTTTACGTGTTTTTTGTTGAGTAACTTACGTATCTTCAATACGTGTCCAGAATGTAAGAAGCGGGAATAAGTCAAATTTTCCATAGGTATCAATGGAACGAGATAGACGATGGACGCTCAAACTCCACATAATTTATTTTACATTAAGGAAAGACTTGCAAAGAATAGTTTATTTTCGGCCACATGCCGAATACCGAATATTCTACGGACTTCCTGGCCGAATAGCCGAATATTAGGCAAAAATATAAAATCATCTAGTTTAAAGTATTTAACTACATATCAATAACTGCGGCATTATTACATCATGTAGTTTATGTAAACAACAAACACAAAATAAAATACATATGTATGTATGCAACAAAATAGCATTAGACTAATCGTCTCCACTATAATAAACCTATCTACATACATTGGATTGTAAGACAACGGGAAGCCCCACGCCTTACACTTATCGTTTCCAAGTTACTTTTTTTTTGCTCTACCTAGATAAAAATAATATTCGAGAAGAGCCAGGAAATGAGTAAAAAGCGAGTTATTTAATGACTGACGAAACAGCACAAAAATTTAAAATTTCCTATCATGCTCCCGTGACCATGAAAAGTATGCTAATTGTTACGGTAAATGATCTGATTTGTCGAAAGGTTAACGCATTTGTTGCAACTATACTTGTATTTATAAAAATGGAATAAATCAGTTTTAACTGATGTTAGACGGTTTAAGATTATTTAATATTTGGATGGTTTGTTGTAATCGCACCTTTATTTGACGAATTGGGTTATTTAGTATTAGAAGTGTAGCACCGGCTAGCTGTCTATGGCCTATACTATTATGTATTCTTTGCTATGGCCTAGCTGTATTAAGAACAAACAATGTTTGATTCGCTATCTATTGGAGGTTACGCGATATTCGAAGCGATTCATTTAGTCTAATTTTAACACACCTATAACATAAGGACAATAACCTGAATATATATAAATATTCAAATGTAAAATAACCTTCCTTTTAATAAATGGGTAAGCAATCATTTTATTAATAGTAAATATTGCTAGAGTTCCCTGTATAGTGGCGGCGTAAAAGAATCTATTGCTTCATATCATCCGGTTGGTGTCGTAAGAGTCGACAGAGTGACACTTAAATAGTATATGGGTAGCAGCATCTTTCTGGTAACTATTCAAAATATTTAAAAAAAAAACTACGGATGCTAATTCTCCTGCCACATATCAACTATACCAATATCAGTATAGTATAGTCGAGACAATCTTTGGGGGAGGCCTATGCAGCAGTGGACTTTTAATAGGCTGTAATGACGGAATGATTAATAAATTGCTAAACTATTTAAGGAGTTAAATTGGTTTTAGTTTAGTTACAATCTATATACGTCCTACAGCTGGGCCAAGGCTAGCTGGCACACGCCTCCTCTCATTTCTGAGAATTTAAGGACAAGGAAATGTCCGCTGCGCTGCCCCAATGCGTGGTGGCGAACTTTCATCCTTCATTGCAGCCCTTCACAAGTCTACTGCTGAACATAGGCCTCCCTCAAGGAATGCCACAAAGCACGGTCCCGAGCCACCTGCATCCATTGACTTCCTGCATGTCTTACCAGGTGGTCACTCCATCTAGTGGGGGGACGCCCTACACTTCGCTTGCCGGTACGAGGCTGCCACTCGAAAACCTTTCTTCCCCATCGGTTGTCGGTTCTTCGAGCTATATGGCCGGCCCATTGCCTCTTCTGCATACTAATTCTTTGGGCTATGTCGGTCACTCTGGTTCTAATGCGGATATCCTCGTTTTTAAGTCTATCACGCAGAGAGACGCCGAGCGTAGCCCTCTCCATAGCTCGCTGAGCGACTTTGAGCTTCCGCATACGGCCAGCAGTGAAGGACCACGTCTCAGATCCATAGGTCACATATCACTGGCAACACGCACTGGTTGTACAATCTAGTTTTGAGGTATGCCTGACGAAATGTGTCGTAATCTCTAGGAACGCTGCCCAGCCGAGTTGAATCCGTCGATTGACCTGTCAGTCGAAGTTGGACTTAACTAATCGGACTCGATGTCCCAGGTAAACATACTCGTCAACAACTTCGAGCTTAGTGCTCCCAATAACTACCGGCATAGGTTACACAGGACTTATTTTGTACATGTTTATCTTAAGACCTATCCGTTGGGAGACACTATTGAGGTCATTGGGCATAGTGCTTGGGTCCTCCAGCGATTCTGCCATAAGGACTATATCGTCGGCAAATCGAAGGTGAGTGATGTACTCGCCATTGACGTTAATACCGTAACCTTTCCAGTCCAGTAGCTTGAAAATGTCTTCCAATGCGGCGGTGAAGAGTTTCGGGGATATTAAGTCACCCTGTCTTACACCTCTGCAGTTGGATAGGTTTCGTACTCTGGTTCTATACTCGGATAGCCTACTATCCACTATCGTAGCGCTACTGTACAAACACTTCAGCACTTCGACATACCGACAGTCAACTTGGCACCGCTGAAGAGACTGCAGCATCGCCCAAATTTTGAAGGAATCAAAGGCTTTCTCATAGTCCCCATATGCAAGACAAAGTGGCAGATTATACACTTCGGTCTTCTGAACAATTTGCCGAAGGGTATGTATGTGGTCGTGTAGTGGCGGTTAAGAATATCCACTACCCCGTGTCTTCCCGTGGGTGTCGTAAGAGGCGACAATGGGAAACAGGCAGGAGATGGGCAGCAGCATCTTTCTGATAACAGCAATAAAAAAACTGCGGTTGCCAACCCGCTCGCCAAGTGTGGCAACTATGGCAAATATCCCCCCATGATGAGAGTTACAAAGAGACGGCCCCCAGTCCCCGGTGGCCCCGCTATTCCTGGCTACGGTGGCGACCATGGTAACGGCGGGGCAGGGGGTGCTAAGAATCTCCGGTGGAGGTTCGGTTGCCACCGAAGACGACTCGACCTGGCAACATACAACGCACGCACCCTGAGGACTGACGAAAACCTAAAAACTAGATTGTAGAACCAGTGCGTGTTGCCAGTGATGACTTATGGATCTGAGACGTGGTCCTTCACTGCTGGCCGTATGAGGACGCTCAAGGTCGCTCAGCGAGCTATCGAGAGGGCTATGCTCGGAGTTTTTCTGCGTGATAAACTTAGAAATGAGGATATCCGCAGTAGAACCAGAGTAACCGACATAGCCCAACGGATTAGTAAGGTGAAGTGGCAATGGGCCGGCCATATAGCTCGAAGAACCGACAACCGATGGGGAAAAAAGGTTCTCGAGTGGCAGCCTCGTACCGGTAGGCGAAGTGTAGGGCGACCCCCCACTAGATGGAGTGACGACCTGGTAAGACATGCAGGAAGTCGATGGATGCAGGTGGCTCAGGACCGTGCTTTGTGGCATTCCTTGGGGGAAGCCTATGTTCAGCAGTGGCCTTGTGAAGGGCTGTAATGATGATGTATGTGGTCTATGGTGCTAAAGCCTTTTCGGAAACTGGCTTGTTCGGGAGGCTGGAAGTCGTCGAGTCTGCGTGCGAGACGATTCGTAATGACTCTCGAAAACAGCACGTAGACTTAGAAGGGAAATCGGTATGTAGTTCTTCAAGAGAGCGTTGTCGGCGACAACTTGTCGCCTTTCTTGAAGAACAAGACCATCGCACTTCTGCTCCACGCCTCCGGAGTAGTGCCAATATGGAGGACGGAATTAAAGAGCTTCTGAAGGACTTTAAGTACCGGTTTTCCTCTCGCTTTCAGAAGCTCCGCTGTAATTCCATCCTCGCCCGGGGACTTGCTGTTTTTAAGGTGCTGGAGAGCCATTCTAATCTCGCTGAATAAAAAGTAATAATTATTTATTTGTCGTGTGGTTGCGATGTAAGAAAGTCCAATCCAGTCTAATTTGTCTATGTATTGTAAGAGGCAACTAAATGCAATATCGGAAATATCTAAATTAGTAATGCATATATAAATGGATATTTTAAGCTAGATGTTCCCCGCGACTTCGCCCGCGTGGAATTTTGATTTCATGAGTTTTAAGTTTTTTGCGCGGAACCCTAATTCTTATTCTAAAATAAAAGTAGTCTAAGTTACTCCTGATGTACGGCTGGACCGATTTTGACGGAATTTTCACTTGCAGATAGCTGATTATACTCTGATGTTATAATGAGCTATCTGCAAGTGAAAATTTCCGTCAAAATCGGTCCAGCCGTTTCGGAGATTAGCCAGAACAAATAGGAAAAAAAGACAGACAAAAATTTTAAAGATTGTCTTTTTGTTATAAGTACCGTATATACTTTCATACGAATTTGGTAAAAAAACTGTTATTTGGACATTACAAACAGACACTGTAATTTTATTTATTTGTATAGATGTATAGATAAATTAGCGGAATCACGAGACGGTCAGTACTGCCAGCTAATATGACTGTTACGGTCTGATGATGAAATAATGGTTAAAATTATTTAGATCGAGATAAGCGGGGCTGTTAATTACGAGTTTCGTGCGTGGTATATTATAATTATAAAGTTCTTTATTGAACCACTTTTAGTAAATAAATATTATCAAGTAGGTAACTAAGGGGTGGGCTATTTAAAATTTGGAATTTGAATCGGCTAAAAAAATACTAATGAACATATTTTCAAAGTTATGAGTTTGTTAGAAGGATTGAACCTTTCCATTTAGGAATGGAAGACAACATCATTCAAATGACTTCCACGGCTAGCCTTACAATACCCCATCCGATCAGTCCAATTTTTCAGTACAGTTTTGATTGTTTGGGCCTCTATTTCGTCAATGGCAAGTTCGATTTCATGTTTCAAGTCGTCCAACAACGATCCAGTTTCACGTACTCGCTTCACAAATTGATCCACAAACTGCGTTTTTGGCACATCCTTTTTGTCAAATTTTTTCGTAAATTTCTTACAGTTTGAGTAGAAGACTCACCACTTTGGAAATAAGTTTTTAATATTTTCCAACTTTTTCAAGCGAAAAGCGACCCATTTCATAAATGTCAAACATAAAACTAACTTTCTGTCACATCGGAAATGTCATCAAATCTTCCAACCTCAAAATAACCCATAGTTGCAATTCCAAACGTTAGGTGGCCCAACGTTTAATTCGTAATGGCGACGTAAGAGAATCCACTCATATATCTTCCCGTCGGTGTCGTAAGAGGCCACAGAGGAAAACTGAAACAGTAGATTGCCAGCGGCATCTTTCTAATAATAACTCAAAATAATAATTAATAGAATCAGGCGTTACTTTGCGGAAATCCATTATAATGAGGTTTAAGAATCTTTAAGCCTGCTCCTTAATAACATACAGCCTCGCAATGTGGTCGTTTGTCACCCTCACGGTGTGGTGGCCAGCGATTGGTTGCGTGGTTGGAGGGTAGGCGGACGTTTCGCAGTGGTCTGTCGTTAATTTTACAGCAAATGTCTGCGTGCGTCAGGTGGTGAATGGGCGCATGACGTAATTGCTCGCTACGTAAGTGGGGCGCGGTTGCGTCAACAAGTAGTATAAATAACAGCTGTTTCGGCTCGCTGCTCACTTAGCGGCCAGCCTCAGCAGAGTCTACTTCACCTGAGGATGCCTCGTGTAGAGGCGAAGCACGTGTCGTATTTTCGAGAGTGGTGTGTCGTTGCTAGTGTGGTGTTGCCGGGGGTGGTAGTGCACGCAATTGTGGGAGGGTGGGAGGTCCCTTAAAACTGGCCAGGACACATCATTTTCTTTCTTTAGGCGGATTTAAGCAAATTAAGTTATAACAACCCCAAAAATAATAAATCTTCCCAAAAATAATTAAAAAAAATCTTCGAGTGCCAACCCGTTTATACGTGATAGAGCCACATTGCAGCTATAGCTATAGCTGCAGGACCACGCTCTTAGAGAATACCAGCGTAAAATAGCAGCTTAATGCTGATGTTTCATATGTTGAGTGTAGAGAAGCGGAGACCCTTTTTCTGGAAACGAGGTATTCTATCTTAGTCCTCAGGGTTGACAACGCATCTGCATTTTGATTCTTAATCGAAGATAAATGTAGATGTATATGGGCCACGGCATCCACTTACCATCAGGTGGACTGTGTGCTCGTTTGTCACCATTATTCTATAAAAATCCGGTACTTCTTATAAAAAAATTCAGACCGGAACACATCAGTTAATGCACTGCTATATGCCGCCATAAATAGGTAAGATGGTGGATCTTACACTGACGGACTCCTAGACAGAGGAGTCCTACCACCTAGTATGGAGGACTTGTGATGGGCTCTAATGAATTAATAAATGAATTGTACATAAATACCAAACTTCAAAAAAAAACCCAATCTGCATTTTATTTTCCTTTGTATGAATTACATTAAAAGTGAAAACATTACGTATTGTTATTTGTACAATTATTTAGTCGCGATAATTTTATCAACTGCGACAGGAAGTATATTTTATGTGTATAGTCCGAGATCCCGCCGCGTGATTAGTGGAAATAATTTTTTTATGAACAACTGTTAATAGAAGAATATGTTTTTGTCGGGTTTCCTATTAAAAAGTTATTAAAGTTTCTCTGCGTGATAAACTTAGAAATAAGGATTGGTAAGCTGAAGTGGCAATGGGCCGCCCATATAGCTCGAAGAACCGACAACCGATGGGGAAGCAGTGTGGGGTTTTTTGTAGAATAAGGGTGACAAACGAGCAGACAATTCACCTGATGG